>CM031235.1:500602727-501965178 GCA_018340775.1 Taxus wallichiana var. yunnanensis
ACTTCTACTTGATTGATCAAAAAATTACAAAGGCGGAAGTTCTGCTACCTGTCTAACAGGGGACAATGGTGCTTCTAATTCTTGCTCAACTTCCCTAATTGGACTATAGGATGTTAATAATTCCTGTTGAGATTTTTTTGGGAGAAATATACCCTTTGAGTCTCTTGGTCTACTCATCAATTTTATGATAACATGACAGAGATTTTTTTATTACTAAATGTGTGATTGTTTTTCGTGTTGACACCTAATTAGAAAATTCCAACTAGTTGTCCCTAGAACGGTGCCAAAAATGATGGGTATCATTATTCCCTTCATTTGATCAACTCATGGTTGATGTCATATGAAAACCAGGGTTGTGTCCAAATCTATATGCAACAAGTGAAGTCTCAGGTGAACTAGTAATCAATTGTAGTTACTATTATTTTTATTTTATTTTTCTCTCAGGCGATTTTATAGTGTTTTAAGATCTCTTGGATAAAGCCTTATTGAAGCTAAACTGTAATAAACTTGTTGAAATAAACACACATTCTTTGAAATGAACAAACCTTGCAGAATTGAATACACCTTGTAAATGTTGTTTAAAATGCTTTCAAAAGGAAAGAGTAATGTAAATAATATTATTTTTGGGGACAATGGATAACTCCACATAAAAAAATTACTTGTTGAATCAAATGTACTACAAAACTTCCAAATAACAGAATTATACAAATTACTTGAAAGGAAAAAAATTCCAACAAAAGAAAAGATCCTTTTCCCTTGAGGAGTGGGCCCTTGCTCCACCTTGGATTAGGAGTTAACACAATATGTTGCTCTCAAAATTAGATGTCTATTCTTATTATTGAATCATTCCGTCTTACAAAACTAACAAAGATTTTTTTATATCTACCTTCAGTTCTCTATATATCCTTTTTTCCATCCGAAGATGCATTTACAATAATGAGTGATCAACAACTATCCTTACACCTACAAATCCTAGTAAACCAAATAGTGCCCAAAGTAGCTATGAAATTAAGAAAAATAGTTGGACATATAGCTGTTGGTCTTATAGATGTATATTTGGAGTGTGAAGAACCAGAAAATTGTTGGTCTATTTTTGCTTCAAGGCCCATTTTTGCTCCATAATATATTTTTTGACATTAGGAAGATACCATTGATTCCAAAACTTTGGAGAAGTTCTGGAACCGTAGAAGGTAATTTTCTAGAACTAAATGCTAGAGTTCCAGATTATTTTTATTAGTTCCATAGCTAAGGCATATTTAGCCAACTTCCTCAAAAAGATGCTGGTCACACCATAATTTGCTTATCCTTACCAAGTATGACCTACTTATTCCAAAAATAATTTTTCACATCATTTGTTAGGATTTATAGAGTTTTTAGACATTTGAACAAAATCAAAAACATATGGACAATTACATCTTAAACTTATATTAGATTAAACAAAATTATGAAATGCAAAAAAACTTGATTAAGAAGGAAATAAGATGAGGGTATTCATTGCACATTAATGAGACATATCTTAACCTCATCAATTGACCTCGTTTAAATTTTTCACATAAATTTGCATAGCTTGGAATACTAAAACTAGTGTATTTTTCCTTTTTGAAGTTGTCATATGTGTTATTTCAAAGCCTCTTACAAGCTAGAATTTCAAAACAAGAGCACATCAAATTTTGCTGAAATAAAATTAAAAACTTCTTTGTCCCATTAGGCATACCGAACTATTATCACCGAGTCACAACACCCATAATTTTTCACAAGTTTTTGTGCTTGAGATCATGGTATGAAATGGTAACATGGGTACTATCTCCAAGTTGTGGGACTTGCTACTTGAGATAGACCTCCATAGAAAGATGGCTCTTCTTCCTACTCCTAGTGCAAACTAACTCTATGGAAATAAAGCTACTAACTATCTCTATCCTACAATTTACAAGGTATCAAATAGAGAGAAATAACATGTAAATGAAGGAAAACTACACTACACGGGTGAAGCACCAAAAGAATGGTTTGAGAATGATCCCCAATGTGTAAAAATGGAAGGAAAATGTAGATTAGAGAGGGTGCTAAAAATTCTCCACAGTCTAATAAAAACACTCACAACACCTTTCCATATAAACACAATAATAATGAATCATTGCAAGAGTATAAAATAGACACAATATATTTACAATGATATTGAAGAGGCAATAATAATGCAAAAATCACAATAAGGGAAGGTACATCTAGAAAATTACATCTATTACTTCATTGATATGCACAGTTTAAGCTATTAGAAAATAAATTTCTCGATCACCATGCAAGGAATCCACTATAAGGGCCTACAACAAATTGGCTTCACAAAACTAAAATGGCAGATTTTTGTTACTAAAATTATATATTCTAACCAATAAGCCCAACACTCCAATTTATAGAATTTTGAGAGGAGAGAGAGAGAGGATGCAATTCCCAAAATTCCCTTTCCAACTGATTACAAGTCATGATAAATGAGGGTGGTTGGTGATTTTGGACCTGAAAAATCAATCTCAAGGTGTCCCATAACTTGCAGTAGTGAAAGAATGATTTCCCATGCTCATTAAATGTTTTTCCAACCACTTTTCAACAACCAAACAGAACTGGGATCATTTTCCTTAAAAAACACCATAAAAACTTCATCAATTTCTAGATTTCTTGATTTTTGTGTATCAAACTTAGAGCCACAATTCCAACGAGACCAATTTTGTGAAAATTCATTGAAAATTTCTCAAGTTATGACCTTCTCGAGTGATTGTAGTTCTTTAAAAGATCGTTATTAGCAACATTTTGTCCTTTTATTTGGTTCAAAATTAGCTCACTATCCCTAAACACTTGTAATTTCTTAATAGCCCTCTTTCTTTCCCAATGTAACCCATTAGTTAAAGCTTCATACTCAACTATTTTTTTGAGAAAGCAAACTAAAAGTGGAAATATGAGTAATATTTTGTACCTTGTGGTGAAATAAGCATTTCTCCTCATCCAACACCTTATCTAATCCTTGAACCATTAAAGAATAACTGCCATACCTCAATATCATCTTTGTGATCTTGCTTGGTGAGGTTAGGGAGAGGTAGATTCTCTTTGTGCAAGCAATAAATGCCTAATTCAACTTCCTACATTTCCTTATAAGGGTCAAATTCATGCCTCTTGTTTTCCCATTCATCAAGAGTCAAGTTTTGAAAGCTTCTAAGCTTAGTATATGGTTCATAAGTGCTTGTAAAATATTATTGAGCAAAGGCTAAACAAATTGCATTGATTGGATTTGGTGTATGAGGTGCATTGAGGAAATTTGTAATTGGCTCAGACCTGGTTGTAGCCTTGGCTCCATATTTCATTATGAATAACATGTGTGACCAATCAGATAACAAATAACCTCCAATTTTAGTGGTGAAGTATCTTAAAAAAAAATTCAAATAGTGGTGGCAAGTCAATAATTGAGACATCTTGTAATACCATTACATTGGGATAGACATGCAATGTGAGGCTCAAATATTTGATTACTCCAACTATTGTTACTGTTGTCCCATCCAATTGTACCATGCCTCTAGAAATGACTTCATATTGAAGACCCAACTGATCAGCTATTTACTTGGGCATGACAAAGTTGCTTGCTCCCAAATCAATCATGCAATTATGGACAATATTGTTTCCAATAATTAGCGATATGTAGAATGGGGGAGGTTTCATGTTTTTATCTTGTTGATATCCTTGATTACCTCCTTGCTGAGCTGCATTGGTAAGCACCTTTTCTTGTTCTTTGGATGACTGATTTGTTGCAAACTAATTTTCCATGACAACTTGGAATAAATCTCTTTGGCCTGGGATAGCTAATGACTCCCACATTGAAATGTTCACATTTTTTTCTTCATTTTCTCATGAATATTAAATGGGGATGAGCTATCTCTCTTCTTTCCTTTTCTTTGCACAATATTCTCTTGCACATGGGTTTTTACAACCACTATATAGGCTGGTCTAAAAGACGGTTTGCATTGATTTTGAGCATTTGGAAATGCACTTTGATTACAAATACCTTGTTGAGTGATAGATTGATGTGAATCATTTCCATTGAATTACTACCCTTCTCCAATATTTCTCTTCTTGGACCAAGTATTGGATGTTACACTTTGTGAAGGGGCTTCATTTATTCCACAAAAATCTTCAACTTGCCAATTGATAAGTGTGGTCTCATTTAGAGGTGCTTCTTGAGTTGCTTCCTACTATTGATTTCCTTCTTGGCCTATCTCTTGTTCCACACCCATTGTTTTCACCATAAGATCTTGATTCAAATCACCATTGAAACACATTGAATGGTTATGAGGTTGATTACATGGGAAGAACAAGTCATATTATTGATCCATGCTATTTTGCACTGGTACCAAGACTCTAGATGTGGATGAAACATTAGGATTATAAAGTTGAAATGACCTATTCGTAGGAGGTTTCACTTGGTTTTGATTTGCAACTTGATCAGGTGGTATATTAGGCTGATACAGAGGCCTATTGGGTTGGGTGTGAGGCTGATATGACCTGAAATTTTGAGCTTGCTTCCTTTTAATTGACATGAACTCATTTCCTAAGTTTTGCAACTACTTCATGACTTCTTGGACCTCATCCGAGGTATTAGAATATGATATAGAATCTTCAAAGTGGAGATTTGATTTTTTGGGATAGGAATGGGAGCTAATGTTTGTGCTTAACTAGTGATCGAATATCAAAATTCTTGATAAAGAAATATGGTTGGCCTAGGTGCATGTTTGTCAGCTTTAATAAAACAATTTTCAGCTCTAATGGAAATACTATAAACTGAGGGTAAAGTTGTACCTCCTATGGATTGTACCATCATTCCAATATCTGAATTTAGAGCTTTTAGGAAGTATAGAAAGGAACCTTCAGCTACTGGTCCCATAGTAAGCGTAATTCTATCCCATGTCCTTTAAAACATGAAGTTGGAATCAGCCATCCGATCATTTGGTGTTCCCTTGATTGTGGTTATTGTTCCAATAGAGATAAGTTTTATGCCTTCTCCCAAATTGATTGTGAAAAGATATGAAAAAATGGTCCCAATTCTAGATAGATCCTCTTTGTTAGAATCCTAAACCATTGCAACACTTTCAACTTAAAGTAGGATGCCACCAACTTAATAAAAATGTCCATTTTAGAAATTCGTGAATTGTACATACATTTTCAATGTCTTGGATGTGGTCAATAGGAGTTGTATGGTTCTCTCCAGTGAAATATGGAATGTTCTTCAATGTTGAAATTGGAATTGGATTTTGTGCATTGAGAAAGTGGGTTGCTTCCTGTGAAGTTGACATAGGGATTTGGTGGCCCTTACGGTGGTTATTGTAGATGTTCCATTATAATCGGTCTAAGAACTCTAGTTGATTGAGTGAAAGGCCTACCAGGTGGAGGTGTGTATAGTGTTATATTTGGTGGAGATGGAGACCTTTGAGTTCTTTTTCCCCTTATTATACTACCTAGAGATAACTATAAGTTTTCAAAAACTCCTTTCTCTCTAGTTCTTTATGATGGGTTTCATTATTTCCTTCATTTGATTAACTTGTGGTTAATGTCATATAAAAACTAGGGTTATGTCCAAAGCTATATGCAACAAGTTAAGTCTTAGGTGAAGTAGTAATCGATTGCACTTAATATTACTTTTTTTCTCTCTCGGGATTTTACAGGTGTTTTAAGATTTCTTGGCTAAAGCCTTATTAAATCTAAACTATAAGAAACTTATGAAAGAAACACACATTACTCCACCTTAGATTAGGAGTTAACATAATATGTTTGTCTCAAAATTAGATGGCTACTATTATTTTTTTATTAGGGATAAAAAAGGATTAAAGGGACCCTACCCCATACAAAGTGTTAGAAGTTCCTTACAAAGAGGCCAAGGGATTACCCTTGAAGCCCAACCAAACACCCATAGCATCACAAAACAAACAACAAAGAGATACAACCATAAAGGAAAGTATCCAAATAGCAGAAAAATAATGAAATAACTAACAACAACAATATAGAGAAACTAACAACAACACAACATAGAATTAACAACAACAAACCTAGTAACCCATTTTCTTCGTCACTCTTTTATCATGTCCCCACTGAATTCATACAGCCATTCCATTATTTGATAAGGGAGTCGATGGTAGCTTTCCAGTACTTATAGTTAGGCTCAGGAATATCCACTTTTGGGCCTTTTCCTTCTTTTTCCCTTTCCTTATCCAGTTCCATAGAATAAATCATATCAGCTAATAACTTGAAATGGTGGATGGTACTTTTGACATTAAGAATATGGACATCACTAATCTGGAATATAACTTCTTTCATGTTCAACATATCCTTAGACATCTCCATCCTTCTCTCATTTACATTCTTGAGTTGTTCATTAATGACAAAAGAAGATAAATTTTCCACTTTATCAGTAAGTTCCTTCATATCCATGGAAACCAGACTAATCTTATGTCTATTAATATCAATATCAATCCTGCAGTGCTCAAATTCCCGCATAAAAGTATGAGACTTGATAGTAGAGTCCTGGGTAGTGAACAATTTTGTTTGGGTAGTTTTAAGAGCAAGTAGGCTGTCAATGGCCTCATCTGAGTTCTTTGACCACTTATATTCTAAAGTTTCAGGAGATTTTTCACTCACCATCTCCTCACTATTATCCCCTTCAAATAATTTCTTCTCCTTACTAGAAATCGAAACATCAGGGTTCCCTTATTGGTTCTTTCCTGAATCTAAGATAGTCTCCACTTCCTCACCCATCTTTGGAACCTCCTCTGACATGCTACATTTCTTAATGCCACCATGAATTAGGTTAGATTTTGTTCTTTTAGCCATTGGTTTGCCAAATAGATCCTCATTAAAATTTTCCTCGTTAGGTACCGAACATTCAGCAGAAGAAGTCCCAAATTTATCATTTTTCCCAAAAAGGGAGTTCCCAACCTCATAAGGGATTTGATGAGACCTTGGTGCAAAGGTAAGGGGAAGGTACCATTCTTGACCATGATAATGAATTTCACAAGGGAAGTATACAGGAAGAAAGTAAAATTAAAGGGCTTGGCATTTTGGACATGGTTCAACATGGGAATTGATATCTATATATCACTTTATATTTCATCAAAAGGATGGGGCAAGTTTCTCCAAGCATAACCATTATGAAGAGAGACAGTGCTCCCTTACCTTGCATAAAGCATTTAATCTCCAGGTTGTAAATCCGACTTAGGTTTGTAGATGCACCTTCCTTAGGAGCTAAACCCAAGACTTTGGCAATAAGCTTTGAGGAAATGGTAATGGAGAAATCGCCAACCCGAACATGGCATTCTTTACATGTTTTTCCCATAGCTTCATAAAAATTTCATCATAGCCATCAAAGATATTGAAAAAGGGTAACATACCCACCTTTTCAAGTAAGGTATCATCCTCACTAGACATCTCCCTGTCTCTTGCTAGGTTCAGCTTATCACTAAGTCATCCCCATGCTTCTAACCATGTTCTTCTTTCGTTATGCAAATAGTCACCTTGCTCGATCTTATCGTCCCACTTCTAGAAAAAAAACTTGGCCTACCCCTACGATGATTAGAAAGGAAATTTTACACAAGACCAAGAATCATGAAAAAGATATGTCGGGATTTTGAATTATTACCTCTCTCGTTGTAGGAGTATTATTAGTTATACCTTCCTTTTCATGATTTTAATAAATTTGGCTTTGCATCTTATTTTGATCCTCTACCACCTTAAGAGCCCTTGCATTTACCCCCAAATTGGCCATAAATTCAGCTAGAGATTTACCTTCATGATACACATGATGAAAGGATATGACCTCAAAAGAGGATAATAAAAGCTTAGTTTTATTTATGAAGTCATCGAAATAAATAGAAGGTTGATATTTTCCTTTCATACATGAAATGATATATAACAAGTCCCCTTCCACTTCAAGGAGTTTTAAGCCTTTCTCCTTAGCTAACTTCACCCTCCAAAACATCACATCTGCCTCATCAACATTGTTAGATTGGAGACCTAGGTCAAAGAAGTAGGCAAAAAGAAATCTTCCTTGAGAAACCGAAGAACACCTCCTCCCCCGCTTTCCCAGGATTACCTTTCACTCCCCATCAAACTTGAGTTTAAAGAAGTCTTTCCTAGGTGAATTCCACTTAATCCCCATATGAGGATTACTTCTTATGGGTTTGGGGACATCTATAATGTTCCAATTCTTAAAGAAGAGTTGTTCATGGTCAAGAATTTCCATTTCATTTTCCCCATGATAGAGAAATTGTTTCTAACAACATGTAGGAGTTTATTATTAGTCAACCTAATGGGAAGTTTCTTATTTTTAAAAATCCTTATGTTTCTTTCTTTCCATAATTCCCACCAGAGGTGACCCAAACTCATGACCCAGAGATTTTTAATCCCCAGAACTGAAGAAAGGACAGCTCCATTGATTCCAGGCATCCATGATCTCTTTAGGGGTTACCCAGTAAATCGAGAAGCAACCTGAATAGAAGAAAGCATTAGATGGGCATAGGGGCATTCTAGGAGAAGATGATTTATAATTTCCATATTCACTTCACACAGAACACATCTATTAGCCATCTAGAAACCTCTTTTAGCAAGATTATCAATAGTAAGAATTTTATTTATTACTGAGAGCCAACTGAAAACATTAACCTTAGGAGTAATGTTCTTGTTCCATATCTTACCAGCATTTAAATCTTCTTCTCTAGTTTCTCCCTAAAAAAAAGGGAATAGGCTGATTTGACAGAGAAATTACCACTTTGTTCTTTGTCCCAGACTATTCTATCTTGGTCCTTGCTATTAGAAGAAACATAATTTTTAGAAAATCATTGAGCCTGCTCAAGTGTTCATTGGGTTCTGTCTATCTAGTTCCATGAGTTTCCATGTCTGAAAGTTGTCTTCTTCAGCCATATAGTTATTGATTTTTCCCCATATTTATCTTCCAGCTGAATAGCAATTTGGGGGAATTGATCTTTAAGGATAAAATTCCCAGCCCATTTATCTTTCCAGAAGCTTATCTCATTTCCTTTTCCTATTTTCCACTTGCTGCCCCTAGCCACAATTTCTTTTGCCCAGTTAATAGCTTTCCAAATGCATGAACCATTGAAGGATGCCTATTTAAAAATCCATCTATTGTCATTAACATCCATCCAATATTTTTTCTTTAGAATTTTGGTCCAAACTCTGTTTTCTTTAGTTAACCTCCATCTAATTTTTGTGAGAAGGGCTTTATTAATTTTAGTCTAGTCTCTAAGACCAAGTCCCCCAAGATTTTTAGGTTTACAAACTCTGTCCCAAGCCACTAGAGGAATTCATTTTTTTCTTTTAGTGCCACTCCATAAGAATTTTTTTGATTTTTTCCAATTTTCCACAAAACTTCTAAGAAGTTGATAGAGGGACATGGCATACACCGGGAGAATCTGAAGAGAACTGATGAGAAGGGTAATCTTTCTAGCCTAGGATAACACATTAGCTTTCCATCTAGCAAGTTTCTTTCAAACCTTTCAATTAAGAAGTTCCAATCCAAACAAGATGGTCTCTTATCCCCAAGAGGGATACCTAAATAAAAGGTAGGGAAAGATTTATAGTCACATTCCAAAATTTTAACTATCATATTACAATGGTTGTCCATAGTGTTAAGGAAGAAGAGAGAGCTTTTTCTAAAGTTTACCATCTATCCCGAAAATTCCATATAGTCATCTAGGAGAGAATTTATTTTCTTAGCTTGGGGGATGAACTTACCCCACCAAGAAAGTGTCACAACAAAATGCTTTGGTGTGATACCTTTTCCATCTCCCGGCAAGAGAAATCTTTTGAGAAATCCATTTTCGGTTTCAACATTTAATCTTCTGCTTAAAGCTTCCCTAAGATAATAAAAGGAAATGGGAAATGGGATCCCTTACCTTAGGAATTGAGAGCTAGGAGAAAAACCAAAGGGGATCCATTAATGAGAATAGAAAATAAGACATTAGAGATACATGACTTAACTTGATTCCTAAAGGAAACATCAAAACAAAACTCGTCAATGATTTTATCAAGAAAACTTTGTGAGACCTTGTCATAAGATTTTACCATGTCTAGTGTTAAAAAAAAGTGGCCTTCTTGCTGAGTTTAGCCGAATGAATAGTCTCTTTGATTGTAATGATCCCATCCTAGATTTAGAGACCAATGACAAAACCCCCTTGTTCTAAAATGATAGAGGGAAGTAACAACTGTATATGGAGAGCCAAAAATTTTGTATTTTATAGGAGGTATTGCATAGGCTTATGGATCTGAAATCTTTTAATTCCATGACATTACCACATTTTAGAATCAGATATAGAAAGGTGCAGTTCATGTCTTTTAGCATAAATTTCTTTCACGAAAAATTCCTTCACACCTCAAAGACATCTTTTTAATTATATCCCAAAAGTGCTGAAAGAAGAAGGCTTGGAAGCCATCCAACCCAAGAGCTTTATCAGGATTGAGGTGTTTGACAGTGAATTCCACTTCCTCCATTGATGGGATCGCTGAAAGCATCAAATTATCTTCCTCTGAAACCAACAGAGGAATGCACTTAAAAAGTCTTGCTCTTTATTAAAATTTGGATCACAATTATTAGTCAATAGGTTATAGAAAAGGAGATATCCTCTTCACTTATTTATTCTTTTTCTTCCACCATAACCCCCTCTTCATTCCTAATTCTATTAATTCAGTTGAAACTTCTACGTTTTAAAGTAGACAAGTGAAAGAATTTTGTATTTTTATCCCCTTCCTTTAGCCAAGTAATTCAAGATTTTTGCCTCCATAAGATTTCCTGTTTTCCCAACATGTTGTGTTATTTCACCAATAGGGACCATTCCTTTTCATGGTCCTCTATATCCATCTCGGAATCCCAACTCTCTTTCTGTCTTTGAACATTCTCGCAATTCAGCTCACGATTTTTGTTTTCTTCTTAAATATATTTCCACTGATTTTTTTATTCCATGTTTTGAGGTGACCTTTAACATTATGATTAGATGGCTATTCTTATTATTGAATCATTCTGTATTAAAAAACTAACAAATATTTTTTTATATCTACCTTCAATTCTCTATATATATATTTTCCATCAAAAGATGCATTTACAATAATGAGTGATCAACAACTATCCTTACACCTACTAATCCTATTAAACCAAATAGTTCCCAAAGCAGCTATGAAATTAAGAAAATTAGTTGGACATATAGGTGTTTGTCTTATACATGTATATTTAGAGTGTGAAGAACGGAAAAATGTTGGTCTATTTTTGCTTCAAGGCCCATTTTTTTCTCAATAGTGAAATTTTGATGGATTTGGAAGATACAATTGATTCCAAAACTTTGGAGAAGTTCTAAAACTAAAGAGGAATCTTCAAAACTAAAAGCTAGAGTTATGGAGTATCTTGATTAGTTCCATAACTAAGCAATATTTATCCAACTTCCTCAAAAAGATGCTAGTCACTCCACAATTTGCTTGTCCTTACCAAGTATGACCTTATTTTTCACACCATTTTTATAGGAATTATAGAATTTTTAGACATTTGAAATAAATCAAACAAAAGACAGATAATTACATCTTAAACTTATATTAGATAAAAAATAGTTATGAAATGTAGATAAAATTGATTAAGAAGGCAATAATATGACAGTATTCAGTGCACATTTCTGAGGTATATATTATCCTCATCATCTCCTCTAATTTACTTGTTCAGTAATTCCTCTTAAAAAATTCACTCTCTAAAAATGGGATCATGAATTCTTGACTCCAACTCACTACTAAGATCAACTGGTTGAAATTGAATGTGCAAAGTTCTCTTATCAGAACTATTGTACCTCGATCCTTCCTCCATCTCTTACTACCAATTCTTAGAAAGAGTGGAATCTTGAGGTTCCAAATTACTCCATGGAGACATGGGTGTAAGAAGGAGAGGAGGCATTGTTCTCATATCTATCCACATACCTCGTGTTTCTCAAAAATTTGAGGAATGACTATACATAAAGTTCGGCCCTTACCAGATGCATATTAGATTTATGGGAGAGATAACTCCCCTTATTTTCAATGGTACAATAAGGAGTTCCCATATTCTTCGCATCCATCATAAAATTCCTCAAAATATTCCTCTTCATATGAGGTGAATGCAGAAATATCCCTCTACAGGTTGACAATGTAATGTTCCTTAATTCAGGGGTTAAAGGCATGAGCCCTGAAATCTATAACAAATGCAGGTGGTTTTCTGTACTGAGCTCTCATACATAGACCAAATGAACCAACCTTTGTCAAGTTTTCAATATTCCTTTCCTTCCAGGCTATCTGATTCTAGAGCATAGAACCAAATGCCTTAAGTTGGATTTCCCCCACATATAAATTAATCATAAAGCCTATGTTCTTTTCTAATATGAAATTACAAAGATAAAATTCACAAAGAATATTTTTCTACTCTGGAGTGGATAAAGAATATGCAACCATGAATTATGCTTCATCCTTCAATTCATGTGGAAGGCCACATGAAATCCTTAATAACTGCCAATAGATGAACTGTTCTTCTAAGAAGACACTGTATGCAAGTGAAGGCCTTCTACATGCTAGTAATTTTTCACTCATCATACAAACCATTTATATTCTTGCCAAACACTTAAATTTTTCTTCCTCACTCTTATAGAAATTTTCTTCCCATTCTTCCCTTTCCTTTTTCTCTTCTTCCATTTGGATTTTTAGTTCTTGATTTGATACTTTTAACTCATTCAAATTCCTGCAGGTATCATCCCATAATTGTTTGAGTGGCGGGTAGGACAAATCTATTTGTAACATTTGATTCACTTAGCCTACTTTTGTCATAGTACATTTACTAGTCTACTGTTCAAGTACCCAATTGCAATTATTTTTCTATTTCAACAATTCACTATTTTACCAATACCAATTCTTCATTCTTACCCGCATTAGCTGAGTTTTCAATTGTTCTATAAGTATTTCTCTATGCTCCACTTTATGTTTGAGGAAGTTCAATTCCTCATCTTTTTCCCTAATTATAATTTCTTCTCTAGACAAGAGCAAAGCCTACTTCAACTACTTTTTTTCTTCTTTTCTTAAAATTCCTTAAAGGATGAGCGTTTTCCTCCACCAAGGGAATTTTCCTTTTAATCTCCAAGAGGCCAATTGTTCTTTCTAATTTGATGGTGTTGTGAAGTTATGAATTTCCTAAAAATATTTCATTTCCAATATTTCATATCCTCCCTTCAACTCTTCAATTTGAATTTGTAGAGGAGGATTAATTGACATGCTACCAAGAATATCAAAAATTCCTTCTCAAAATTCTCCTGAACTTCAATATTTTCTAGTTGAGTTTTCCTAGTTTTTTTATGAATTCTTTTCTTCTTATGAGTTTCAATATTTTATCAAGTGGGATTCTTCCTTGGAATTCTTCTTATTTTTATAAAAAACTCCATCCTAGGTGAACTATCACTATCAGCAACAAATTTAGGTTCTTCTGGGAGTATTGAAGGGGAATGAGTTACTTTAGGGGAAATGGTAGTTTTTGCAACTTCGATTATCGTCTCAGACTTCCTCCTTTTTGGTATTTTAACCCCACTTGTTTCCTCCTTCTCATTAGAGGGATTAATTCCTAAGTCACTTTTAGGAGTAAAAGGGGTTGGTGTTCCCCTTTTGATAATATCAAGAGTTTGTTTGAATTTTTGGAGGAATTTCTCCCATGCTTCTTCCCCATTTTTCTTAGAAAGAAAATGATGTTGACAGACCAAATGAATTAACCCATGGTGCCTAATTGTTCCTACTCCCCAAGAATATCTCTGAGCCATGGTATGGATGGAATTGAAGAGGAAACCAGGAAGGTTTACCATATAATCCTGCTTTGTTGCCCCATACCTAAGATATATCAATATTTTAAGGACTTCCCTTCCAATAGTCCCATATTGGCCATCACATGTTAGGTATTTTACTACCCAAAATGCTACTCTATCGAAGGGTTTGGGTAGGCTAGCTCTTTTGACCCCTTTTATGAACTTCTTAGTGGTATAAATGTACTTGGGGTTCAGGTTCACCTTCTTGCCTTAAGGTATCTACCAATTCTTTCAGAGTTCCCCTTACAGGGTTTGGTACATTCACAATTGATACACCAGATACATTGCTTATTATTTTAATAGTAAAGGGAACTATGATGCCCTTAACCTTAGTTATAATATGTTATAAATTAATAATAAATTATCATATTGGATCATAGTTTTCTTTGCATAATTTATTCAAAAACTCCAGCCCAACCCGCCACTCAAAATGACCGTCACTTCTCTATTTGCAAGGAGTTGTGTGTCATCTTCTAGTTTTGATTTCTTCTTGATACCCATGGCCAAGTGGAAAATTAAAATTATTTTCAACTTTTGTAAGCCCTTTCTCTTCCGAGAGATAATTGCAGAACTACTAGGAACATAGTGCAGAACTCCAATTATGCCTTTTAACTGTCACCTTCTTGAGTTTCTCCGCAACTATTTTATTTTTTTAATTCCACCTTAATAACATTTCATCATTAATAAACCTCCACCTTCATTTATTTTAATTGGTGTCACTGAAATGATGTTTTTTCCTTTCTTTATAATCATGATGTGCAATTAATAACTCATTATGCCACCGATTTACATCAAATCTAATCACACATGTAAAATTTTAATTTAACCTTTAATAAGATAAAGACATAATTACCATCCTTACTAATGTAATCCAGCCACCTTGCTAACTTGTCATCCCTAACAATAAAAAAAAACTATTAGAAAAATATAGTTGGAATTCCAAAGAAATTTCTTTTATTTGAATTAGCCAATTATTGATGCGACCAACCGCCATTTTTGGTTTTCAATTGGCCTTTTGAGAGAATTTTTCCTTTTTTGTTTTTTGTAATATTTTTATTTTTATTTATTTTTTGGGGAAGAGAACACCATTTAATGGTTTTCATTACCTTCCCTTTAATTAGATCCTTGTATCTATTTACTTGATCATTTTGGAAGAACTAGGTTCTTCCATATGATCAAATTCCTTTTCTGGTTCAATTTTCCTAAGGAATTCATCCCTAGTAGGAGGCTTCCTATAAAATTTTAGCCCATGTCCATTGACCAAAAGTTCCCTTCTATTGCCATCAATGGGAAGTAGCTGAATAGATCCATTATCATATATCTTCTCAATTTGATAAGGTCCTAGCCACCTGGTCCTCAACTTGCCTTTGAATTTCGGTACTTGGAATCAAATAGTAATGCCCAATTTCCTATATTGAATTAAATTTCCTTGATATATGTATCATTCCACTCCTTCCTTTGATCTTGGATTATATTTGTTTGTTGAAGTGCTTCCAGTCTCAGCTCATTTAATTCATTGAGTTGTAGAATTATTTCCTTACGTGTTGTATCCAATTTGATACCCAATTTAGTTGTTGTATTTAATGTTGGTAATTAAAATTCAATGGGTAACAAGGGATTATTCCCATAGACTAAATCATATGGTGAGAACCCTGTTGTATTCTTATAAGTTGTGTTATAAGCCTAAATAGCCTCGGGTAGCCTTTTCACCTAATCTCTTCTACTTGCTTCAACTATTTTGGTGAGAAATTTTTGAATTCCCTATTTGTCAATTTTACTTGTCCATTGGATTGTGGGTGATAAGGAGATGAATTACTATGATTGATCTAATACTACATTGTAAACACCTGGATCATGTTAGACATGAAATGTGAGCCTTGATCTAAAACTATACTTCTTGGTGCACCAAAATTCATTGTGATTTTGTGCCAAAGGAAATCAGCAATTACATCTTCATTCGCATTTGTTAAATCTTGCACCTCTTCACACCTTGTTACATAGTCAGTACATAAAATAATGTGCTCCTTTCCATGTGATGGAAAATTGAAATTACCAATGAAATCCATCCCCCACCTTTCAAATGGTTCAATCACCACTTGAGGTTGCAGAGGCATTTCACTAGAAAAATTTGGTTGTCCCATTCTTCGAAAGGGATCACATTTTTGATGTATTTCTTCACATATTTATATAAATATGGCCAATAATAGCTAGTGCCATGTATTTTGCGGGTTGTCATTTTCATTGAAAAGTGTCCTCCACTTGGTTCATCATGACACACTCTAAGTATGTAAAATTTTTGTCATCTCTAATACACCTACTTAAAAACAAATCAGGACCACATTTAAATAACATTCCATTTAACCATTTAAATTGTGCACTGGTTTTGATTAATCTTTTCATTTGTTTCTTTGTAAAAGGAGGAAAATTCCCTATTGCAAGATAATTTTCCATGTCAAAGCAAACCATGGTGTATCAACTGAAATAGAAAATAATTTATCATATGGAAAGTTTTCCTTAATCGAGATCTTGTTCCCCTATAGTGGTTAACCGTGACAAGAAATCAGCTACCACATTAGATTTTCCTAGATTATCCATAATAGTAATATCAAATTCTTGTAAAAGTAATAACCATCTGATTATCCTACCTCCAACCACTGGTTTATTCATTAAGTATCTTATTGTTGAATGATCTGTATGTACAAATATTTTGTACCATGTAATATAATGTCTGAACTTGTTAAATGGAATAGATCACAACAATAAATTCTCTTTCAATGGTGGTGGGTATAATTTATTTTGGTGGGAGTAAGATTATTACTAAGGTAATATATAGCACACATTTTCCCCTGTTCATTTTTCTGTCCCAAAACTGCACCACTTGAGTTATTTGAAGTATCTGTTTGGATGTGAAAATTTTCCTCCCAATTAGGTCCTCTTAATATTGGGGTAGTGATTAGTTTTTCCTTAATTTCTTCAAAAGCATGTTGACATTTTTCATCCCAGAGAAATTCACTATCCTTGGTAAGAAAACAAAACATGGGGGCAGCAATTTTACTAAAATATTTGGTAAAATGCCTATAGTACCTATCATGTCCTAAGAATGCCTTGATATCCATTTGGATTTTAGGAAAAAAGAAGTCTGAAATAATCTTTATTTTGTCTTGGTCAACTTGAATTTCTCTTTTTGAAATGTGGTGTCCTAGTACAATCCCCTTATCAACGATCATCAAACATTTCTCATGGCTAAGAGACAATTGGTGTTTCTCACACCTTGTTAACACTTTATCCAAAATTTTCAAGACATCATCAAATGTGTCTCCATGCATAGTAAAATTTCCCATGTGTACTTCTACACAATCATTAGTTAGATCTACAAAAGTGCTAGTGCAACCCTTTGCAAGCTTGCTAGAGCATTATATAATCCAAATGGCCATACCTTGTAGGAAAAGGTGCCCCATGGAAATGTAAAGGTATTTTTTTCCTAGTCCTTAAGAACCACCCTAATTTGGTTATATCAACTAAAGCCATCTAGGAAGGGAAAATATTGTTTTCTGAGAGGTTGTCTAAAACTTGATGTATGAATGTTAAGGGAAAATAATCTCTAAGTGTAGCTTTGTTCAATTCCCTATAATTAACATAAATTATCTAGTTTTCATTATTTTTAGGAACAATTACAAGAGGAGAAACCCACTAACTATCCAAGATGGGCTAGATAAAGCCTACTTGTAATAGCTTTTCAATATTTTACTTTAATACGTTCCTTAAGGATGGATTGATCGTTCTCGAGGTTACCTAGCTGGTTTAACATTTTCGGTATAATGTGATGGGTATAAATACTTCAGTTGATTCCTTTCATTTCTTTATAGTACCCACGAAAAGGATCTACTATGATACTTCAAAAATCAAATAATTTATCTTCTTGATCATTTTCCAATCAAATGTTAATGTTCAAAATCTTACCTGGTTGAATCTCAAATTGTTTGGTTCAGTGTAATTAATTTATTTTTTGAAAAGGTTCCATTAGAGTGTTTAGTGGACATGAATGAGGTAAAAATATGTGATATGTAGTAATGTATCTAAAGTTCCCTCAAGGAGGAATACCAGATAAAAGATAGTAACAAGAGCTCGATACTTATCTTGATGTCGGTCAAGCTCTTCATCATGGCATTTTCCCAAAATTCCTTAATGTTCCCTGATATCTCTAAGACTAACGATACTAAATTCATAATTATTTCCACCCCTTTTGAAGAGAATTCATGTTCCTCTAGAGCAAAATTATTTACATCTAAAAAGGATTGCGATGGTTTCGAGATAAAATCAATGTTTTAGAGCTAATTCTAAAGGTTCGGAATTATCTTTGATTACTCTAAAGAAAATTGGTGATCATTCAATGGGTGATTAATACTATTCTCCACCTCCCATACATGATCTTGTAATGTTATCATAGCCAAAGGAGACAAGTTTTTTTATTAGTATCGGGATCATCAACCCATAATTTTTCTTGATTATCAATGAAAGGTATTGCAAAAGGATATAGGGAAATTTTTTTAGAACTCCTACCATTATAGATAGTCATATAGATTGATCTAGAATCAATTAAGGAAACAATTGTAGCTAACCACAGTATTCCAAAATAATGGGATAACCAAGTGTTTTAACTTTTAGCCGTAATATAAGGAAGTCCACTAGATACTCCCATGACTCCACCATAACTACCACATATTCAAGTGATCTCTTGTGGTTTAGCTATTGATTGATCTTCCTTATATAATATGATGCTAGTAGGTTGTATACTTATCAATGGTAATGTTTTTAAAGTGTCTAATGTCATAACATTTATAGATGCTCCTAAATCAACCAAAAAATTATGTATATGTTTGTTTCCTATGGTAATAGAAATAAAAGGGCTTCTAGGATCCCCATATTTGGGAAGTAAGAGTTTTCCTACTAATAAATAAGCAAGTTTCCCATCTATCTTAATAGTCCTAGGGTACTACTTCTTCCTTCTAGGTCTTTTCAAGCATAACATTTTGATTAATTTGTTTAATTCGGGAATGTCTTTGATTACTTGTAATAATGGTATTTCAATATTTAATTTACTTAACTCCCGCACTGAGTTTAGATTAATTTGTTTAATTTAGGAATGTCCTTGATTGATTGTAATAATGGTATTTCAATATTTAATTTCCTTAAATCTTGCACTAGTTCAGATTCTTTAGTCTCAATAACTTCTTTAAGTTTTTTTGGAAAAGGGGTTTCTTAAGAGTTGTTATTTGGCTATTTCTATTTTTCTTTTTCATCAACCTTAGGGATGACTGAACTAGGAATTTTAGTTTCATCTAACATCTCAGTAATTATTACATGTGTGCTAGCTTGAAAATCTATCGATGATGGGCAGATCATGGGGAAATAGGCTAGCAGTGTGCGGGCGTAGCCCCTCTTTCGCATAACAAAAGTTAAACTGGTTTATTGCTATTCTACTGAAGGAACCTATGTAAGTCTTATAGTATTCTACCTTCAGGGGGGTTTGGGATCTCATCCCAGTAGAGGTAGTTCGAATGATGAACAAAAATGTGAGAGGGGAGGAACAGAGGAAGGATAGATCTGAAGGGAGAAAAGAAATGAATTCCAAGATAGAAAGGTCAGAAGGTTTATGCTTTGGGCTGGTAGTAAACAGAGCCAAACTTACTTGCATAAACAAATAAAGCAATACTGATGAACAAATGACAAAGGCAGAAAGAATCCAATAGAATAGAAACACATATCTAACTTAAGAGAGATCTAATGCACATAACACATAAATTCAGCACAAAGTCTCAATGTATGTATTAATATTTTCTTCTGTTACAAGAAAGTACAAAGTCTTTCTCTCCTCACTTCTATTTTTCATACAAAACTATCCACCTGGAATACAACAAGTATTCCAGTATTTATAGGAGGAGGAGAAAGAAGACAAAAAGAAGCCAACCACTTATTTACAAAATATCTAAAAGTCAAATGTTGACTTTGGGGCAATTTTTAGGATGGCAACATCCCATGGTGCAACATGGATGATGTCATCACGTGTGCCAACATGCTTTTAAATATTTTACAAAAATGGAAAATCCATCCGGAGGAAGCTATTCATCATCGTCTCTTGGCTCAAACTTAGCTTCTAGCTAAGGATCAGGAGAGTCAATATGACACTGTGCACGATACTCTACAAACTTGCTAGTTTTTTTTGAAGTTGATACTGATTAGGACATTTGAAATTGTTATGAATTACTTCACAAGTTTCTTTCTCATTTTTAGCTTGTCAGAAAATCAACGTACTCTTCATTTGCATCGATCAAAGAGCCGATAAAGTCACGGTAGGCTAAGAGGTTGTTGATGGACTCTCGATCGAAAGTGACCTCTTGCACCAGACCTTAAGATACAATAGCCTTGAAACATTGGAACATGTCATCTGCTTCTCTTAACTCATAGGATGCACTGAGAAATCTAGGGGACATCTTTGAAACTACTTTCTCCATGTTGTGTAGTGCATCTAAGGCTTCTTCCTTGAATTTTTCGATTCTTTCTAGGATGAATTCCATTTGATTGACCCAAGTAATCTAAAGCAGTGAGAGCTTTATAATGTGCCCATGGGTGATCGATAACACCAACCTTTAATAGGTCATCAACCAAACAGTTGACCATTGTCTGGAATGTTCCTTGCTGCAACTTAGCGTTATCCAATTCCTCAGAAAGGGAACCTGCTACAGGCTTGTAGCTCTTTATTTCTCAAGTTATATCTTGGTGCAGCAACGTGAACCTACCAATTATCACTTGACCATCTTGGAGGATCTTCTCAATCTAGGATGACACAGTCATACCCTGTTCAACAATCTTTATGTATTCATCTATTTTCTCTTGGTTGGGAGCTTGAATAGGTTCTGTAGTAGTTGTTGAAGGAGCTCTGCCCATCTTTTGCAAAGCTTGGAGGAGATTTTTGTTTTGTTATTTAAGCACTCTCTTCTCCTCTTTGTCCTATTATAGCTTCTTGCATAGGGCATCTACTACCTGACAAGGATTCTCCTTGTAGGCTATCAAATGATTTTCCCATTATGACTTGAGTCACCTTGTGAAATCTGTAGGAGTCAAATCTTCTTACTTATTTATGGGATCTAGGTAGGCTATCTCCATGACCCTTTCTCCTAAGGAACTTTTTGAGAAGTGATTTATTGCTTTTTACTTCTTGGCTCCCTTTGATGGAATGATGGAGAAGTCCATAGCTGCAATGGGTACCTTCCTCTTGTGTTGGCTTAGGTGGTCAGAGATCCAACCTGGACTTATGGGATCGGGATCGGAAGAAGAAGAGGAAATGGGGGTAAAAGGGGGAGCAACTGTAGCGGACTTGGGAAGAAAGTGGAAACACTTGGTGGTGGTATGGATAAAGAGTCCAATGCACTAGTACTCACATGACTCGAGTCATTATAGAGGAAGAGAAGGACATGAAGATGGAAGGTATCTACAACGGGATGGAGGAAACACTGGAGGACAAATTTTCGAGAGAGGAGAATATGGAAGAGGTTGGAGATGGAAGGGAGGAAGATGGAGGAGAAGACACAACCAAAGGAGTTGTTACCTGAGTGACAGGAGGAGGAGGGGGAGTAGAAGAGGGAATGGTGGGAACCTCCATAGTTGTAGCCATGACAACATCTTGAGTGGATGTGTCTGTTGGAACATCTGCTACTTCTTCTTTTCCTGGGGACACTAAGTCCACTATTTGATCTGAAGCAGAAGGAGGGCTATCAGGAGCTTTCTCCTATTTTCTTGGCTCTCCAAATTTATCTTTTCCTTTTGCCTTTGGCAAGTGATCTGGATTTGGAGGCACACTTCCTAAAGGGGAAGTAGTGAAATCCACTCTGAGGTAGATGAGACCATTTCGTTTGCACCAATGCTCGGTGCATTGCAACATGGGTTGGACCCTTTCTTCTATGGTCTTGGGTGCCTTGGTCCTATTGATACTTGCAAATGGCCAATCATCCCCATCCATGTCAAGGTAAACTGATCAATTTCCTGATCAGTTTCTTAGAAATATTTTGGGATGATGGTAACTCCATAGTGGATGATCTCTGCTAGTGCCAATGGGAGTGATCCTTTCACCTGATTTCAACTTCATGGTTCACATCTATCCATATGTCCTTGATCTCTAGGACATGGATGGGATTGATCTTTTCCTTGGGGAGGTAACTCTGGCAGTTGAAGGTCGGCCTTGCCAGAAATCATGCTTCAGGTTGAGCAATTCCATCTCTACATACATCTCTCAGGCTTTACTCAGTGAGGTGCAAGTGTATCTACCAATGTGAGGGGGAAAGGAGTTCCCCCTTTCTTCCTTTTCATACATTTCTCATGATATGTAATCAGCTACCTTGACAGCTCCAGAAGGATCAGCTTGGGCCCTGCATACCTTGGAAGCTTTGTTGGCTCACCCAAGAAGTTGGCAGCTCTAAGATATGTGAAGGTGGGGAATTGTGTAAACAAAGCCCCCCACTTCTTCATTGCAGTGATCAAACTTGTGCTGGTCTCGACCATGTGTCATGTTTGGCCTCAATAGGCAGATGATGCCATAGAAGAAGGCATCATTGATTTTGTTAAACTGGGTGATACTATTCTCGAGCCTTAGCTCTGGGTAGTATTCATATATCTTGACCTGAGGCCATACCCCACTTTGAATCAGTCCTGGGTACTCTCTCTCTGAGGCAGTGACATATACGACATAGGAGTTCATATAGAACCTCCCAGTCATTGAAACCTATTGGAGTTGTTGTGAGATAGTATCACTGATAATCTCTCCCCAGCCAAAACATTGCTCAGGCACATTCTTGCTCATGGTCTCTAAGTACTTGAGCATCCATTTGTGAAAGTAGTGGGCATCAGGAAGCCTAAATACTTTGCTAAGGAAAGTGATGGTATCACTTAGCTCCTCTAATAAGTCATTGTGGTGGATGTTTTGCAGCCATCTGCTCACCACCTTTTTGTTCCTCGTAAATCTCATTCATCATCTACGAGGCACTTTTCCTCATTGTCGGTCCAAGTCTTTATGAAGTCTTCCTGGTTTACCACCACCTACTGCCTATGGTAGGGGATGCCCAACATGATTTCAAAGTGGCAGGAAATGAGGTTGATGATTACCTTTCCCTCCTTGTCCTCGACACACCTTATGTCCTTATCATAACAATGGGCCACCAATATGATGAACTCATTTTTTATTGCACTTACTAGAAGACCTGCTGCAAAATGTAGCCCACTACCTACCAATTTTTCCATCCATGGGCTACCGGTAACTTGTTTGGTTCTGGTCCAAAATCATCCATATCTATGTGCCCAAGCTCTGAGTCTCTAATGTCGAGACTACATTCTGTAACTGAGTCAGGCATCCTGACTTTCTGGTATTTGTACTTCATCTCTTGTTTTGTCAACTTAGCATTACCTTTAGACTTGGTTGGCTTCTTACTCGATAAAGACATAAGTGCACTCAAGGATTGTTATGGCTCTGTAAGAAGAATCAGAGAGATCCAACACAGGAGAGCCATGTCAACCATCATGTTATCCATAGTTTAAAGCTTACAAAATGAAAAATGATCAATTTATAAGCCTTTAGGCACAAGGCGCAGCTTCACTGTAGGCTACAGAGGCTTGAATTAGCAAGGCACACTTTTAAGAAGTGTTGCATGGGAGAAGATAGTGCAAAAGGGTGCGGGGCATGGATTTACAACATACAACATGTAGATCTCGATGTCAAGGAAGTTGCACCAATGCCTTAGGAAATGTTTTTCGGTGGGGCACAAATTTTCTTGATGTCACATGCGTTCAAGGTGCACCAAGGCACAAATGTGGAAGTTTTTGCATGCTCTTTTGGTGCACCTATGCACATTGGTAGGAGATGTTGCATAGAGGTTAGGCATGCCAAGGGTTTGGCTTGCGTGGCATGGGTTTGGTTTACACAACATATAATGTTATTATTATTGCATTGGCGCCAGCGCCTGCGCCTTTTGAGAATTTTCTATGTGTGTTTCCACTGTGTGGAAAGGGTTCATGCAACATGGGTTTGAAGATGCGCTATGGCGTGACTGTGTTTAGTGTAGTATGAAGAAACAGTGTGCTAAGGAAAATAGGAACCTTTTGGCTGATTTCAAGGATTTCTTTTTTTTTTTCTCTTTTGGCTTGGATTTTGATGGCAAGGAGGGAAATCCTAGTAAGGCAGGGAGTAGAGGAAAAATGGGTTGGAGCTCTTTCTGAGGTAGAGCCTTCCAGATTCGTAGATCTGGAAGGAGGGTTAAAACAGGTTTGTAGTTAGGTTTGGGAATGTGTTATCTTTTTTAGATTTAATTATTTTTAACACATAACACCTAATCACCTAACACAAAAACCACAAAAACAATAACAAGGATGGAGAAGCCACTTACCAGGGTATATATAATGACGAAGGATGATGTGGGATCCACAAACACAAAAGGTGACATGCGGGGCTGACAGGAAAGCTGATAGGCATAGAGGAAAGACTTTTCTCAATTTTTAATTTGTGAAAATGACAGGTTGAGTGTGCCTATATATAGAAAAATGTGCATTTATTGCACCACCAACCACCTTTGGTGCAGTTGGTGGGATGTCAACATGGAGGAGATTGCACCTTGGTGTAATTTTGAATGTGTCGACATCATGTTTACAGCACCTATGACACACTTAAGGAAGTGTCAACATGTTTGCGGATGCGCCGAGGCACACTTTTAGATGGCACAACATTTGGAGTGTTGACATCTCATAGATTGTGCCAAAGGAAAAAGTGGTGTCATTTACTCAGTTTTGACACAAAATATTCTTCTCCAAGGGAGAAGGGTTTTTCTGCCAAGTTTTGAAACAACTTGAATTTCTGGAAGGGGCCTTGAGGCCAATTTCAGACGTTGTCAAACTTCCCTAGGGGCTGAAACAAAATTTAGGTATGGTTATCTATAAAATTACCCTTGTCAATTTCACGGGATAACAAGGTGGACTATTAATTATTTTTCTATATATGGTTTGAATATCATTACAATCCATGACATTAAGATCAACTAGTTTTCCTTTCTCTACTCCATCAACGGGGGTTTCTTTGTTTTTGGGATTAGCCACTAGTTGTGCTGGTATTTGTGTTTGAACCACATTTTCATTTTTTGAACCTTGTGCTAGGGAACCCATTATGGCTTGTTGTTATTGGTTGGGATATGCATTCCCTTGAGCATAGTTATTGGGGTTCCACCTAGGTTGTGACCAAGCATAAGGGTTACCTTGACTAGACTAGGATAGGTGGTGGCCTTGAGCATAGTAAGCTTGCCTTACCCAATCTTGGGGATTCCATGTTAGTTGAGGAGCCCAAGGGGGTTGTACCCAGTGTTGTGGTACCATCTAAACCACCCATGACATCATCCAAGGATTAGGAGTAGGTCTTGGTATGAGCTTACCCTGGCTCTGTGTAACTTTTCTTTGGACAAAGTTTACTTATTTTGTAGTGGATAAAGTGCTGGTTTGTTTAAGATGATTTTTTTATGAATGGAAGAAGAGAAAAAAAATCAAATTTATGTTCCCTAGATTCACAAATGAGACATATTTTTTCTTTATCAAGAGGACAATATCTTATTACACACTTCTTTGTGCATCTAGGAAAGTACATAGCTAACGGTTCAATATTAACATTTTCTTTGACTTACAATTTATCCATGGTGGAAGTTGATTGAACTAGGATATCTATTTTGAAGTTTTCTATTTCATCCATAAGTTTTTTCATGTCTAGGATCCTATCTTTCACAATTTTTCCTTTTTGGGTCCACCCCTCATTCTTGAAAAATTTCTACAGAGGTTTTTAATATCATTCATTCCTAATTGATTGATGTTTCCACCTCCCATTAAGTAAAGGGATTCCTTAGATTCCTCATCCATACCTTTAATAAAAATGTTTTTCTTATATCTTCCTATATAAAAATCCACACCTTCTACCTATGAAGAGGAATCTATCTAAATAATCTTCAAAAAAATTGTCCTCTTCTTGTTTGATCCCAATAAATTCTTCCTTCATGTTTCTCCCTCTATAGTAGTCCTGATGCTTATCTAAGAAGGAAGTGTCTAGTTTATCCCAAGAGGTAATGGAATTGGATGTTAATCCCATGAACCATCTCATTGCTTCATCTTTTAGAGTAGATGGAAATAACTTGAGTTTTTGATTACTTGTTTTGTAGTCATAGGTTTGATGCAATACTTTAAATTCAAACAAGAATTGGTCAGGGTTGTTGATGACATCCCTCTAAATGTGGGAAAGTGTGCAGGTGAAATAAACTGCATAGGTGTGTCTTCATCCTCCAACTGGATTGGATAAGTGAAATTCCTATCGGGTTCTCTTTTGGCTTCTCTAGCCGTATCGTAATATATTCTGAATATTCTTCCCAATCAACCTAGTATGTTATATTCTTTGTGAGAGGTGAGAATTCAAGGGTAGGAGTTTGATTGCTAAACTAAGAATAAAAACTTATTGATAATGCATCTTGTGATATAACCCTTCTTTTAAATGTTCCACCCAGTTTTGGTGATTGATCCAAAAATTGCAATGTCGGGAGTTCTGCTACCTTTCTAACAGGGGACAATGGTGCTTCTAATTCTTGCTCAACTTCCCTAATTGGACTATAGGATGCTGATAATTCTTGTTGAGATATTTTGGGAAAAATATACCCTTTGAGTCTCTTAGTCTACTCACAAATTTTATGATAACCTGGGGGAGATTTTTTGATTACTAAATGTGTGATTGTTTTTCGTGTTGATAATTAATTAGGAAATTCCAACTAGTTTTCTGCAGAAATGGTGCCAAAAATGATGGGTGTCATTATTCCCTTCATTTGATCAACTTGTGGTTGATGTCATATAAAACTAGGGTTGTGTCCAAATATATATGCAACAAGTGAAGTCTCAAGTGAACTAGTAATCAATTGTAGTTACTATTAATTTTATTTTATTTCTCTCGGGTGATTTTCTAGTGTTTTAAGATCTCTTGGCTAAAGCCTTATTCAAGCTAGACTATAAGAAACTTCTTGAAAGAAACACACATTCTGAAATTAACAAACCTTGCGCAGAATTGAACACACCTTGTAAATTTTGTTTAAAATGCTTTCAAAGGAAATAAGAATTTAAATTATAACATTTTCGGGGACAATAAATAACTCCACATAACAAAACTTGTTGAATCAAAAGTACTACATAAGCTGCCAACTAATAGAATTACACAAATTACTTGAAAGGAAAACAATACCAATGAAAGAAAATATCCTTTTACCTAGAGGAGTGGGCCCTTGCTCCACCTTGAATCAGGAGTTAACATAGTATGTTACTCTCAAAATTAGATGGCTATTCTTATTATTAAATCATTCCATCTTACAAAACTAACAAATATTTTTTTATATCTACCTTGATTCTCTATATATCCTTTTTTCCATCGGAAGATGCATCTACAATAATGAGTGATCAACAACTATCCTTACACCTACAAATCCTAGTAAACCAAATAGTGCCCAAAGTAGCTATGAAATAAAGAAAATATTTGGACATACAAGTTTGTTGGTCTTATAGATGTATATTTGGAGTGTGAAGAACCAGAAAATTGTTGTTCTATTTTTGCTTCAAAGGCTCATTTTTTGCTCCATAATTGATTTTTAATGATTAGGAAGATATCATTGATTCGAACATTGGAGAAGTTCGAAACCAAAGGGTAATTTTCTAGAACTAAATGCTAGAGTTCTAGAGTATTTTTATTAGTTCCATAGCTAAGGCATATTTAGCCAACTTCCTAAAAAAGATCTTTGGTCACACCATAATTTGCTTATCCTTACCAAGTATGACCTACTTATTCCAAAATGATATTTCACACAATTTTTTTAGGAATTATAGAGTATTTAGACATTTGAACTAAATAAAAAAATATGGACAATTACATCTTAAAATTATATTAGATTAAACAAAATTATGAAATGCGGTCAAACTTGATTAAGAAGGCAATAAGATGAGAGTATTTATTGTACATTAATGAGACATATCTTAGCCTCATCACTTGACCTCGTTTAAATTTTTCTCATAATTTTTCACAGTTAGACTATTGAAACCAAGTGGATTTTGCCATTTTGATTAGCCATATGTGTTATTTCAAAGCCTCTTACAAGCTAGAATTTCAAAACAAGAGCACATCAACTTTTCGAAATAAAATTAATAACTTCTCGTCCCATTAGGCATACTAGAACTATTATCACCGAGTCACAACACCCACCAATTTTCACAAGCGTGTGTGCTTGAGATCATGGTATGAGATGGTAACATGGGTACTATCTCCAAGTTGTGGGACTTGCTACTTGAGATAGAGCTCCGGATAAAGATGGATCTTCTTCCTACTCCTAGTGAAAACTAAGCGTATGGAAATGAAGCTACTAAATATATCTATCCTACAATTTACAAGGTATCGATAGAGAGAAATAACATGCAAATGAAGGAAAACTACACTACACGGGTGAAGCACCGAGAAGAAGGGTTTTGAGACTGGTCCCTAATGTGTAAAAACGGAAGAAAAATGTAGATTAGATAGGGTGATAACAATTCTCCGTAGTCTAATAAAAACACTCACAACACCTTTCCATATAAACACAATAATAATGAATCATTGCAAGATTATAAAATAGACACAATATATTTGTAATGATATTGAAGAGGCAATAAGAATTCAAACAATCACAATAAGGGAAGGTACATCTAGAAACTTGCATCTATTGCTTCATTGATATGCATGATTCAAGCTATTAAAAATAAATATCTCGATCACCGTGTAAGGAATCCAATATAAGGGCCTACAATAAATTGGCTTCACAAAACCAAAATGGCAGATTTTTGTTACTAAAATTATATATTCTAAACAATGAGCCCAACACTCCAATTTATAGAATTTTGAGAGGAATGACAAAGATGATGCAATTCCCAAAATTCCCTTTCCAACTAATTACAAGTCATGATAAATGAGGGTGGTTGGTGATTTTGGACCTAAAAAATCAATCTCAAGGTGTCCCATAACTTGGAGTAGTGAAAGAATGATTTCTCATGCCCATTAAATATTTTTCCAACTACTTTTCAACAACCAAATAGAACTTGGATCATTTTCCTTAAAACTCACTTTAAAATCTTCATCAATTTCTAGATTTCTTGATTTTTGTATATCAAACTTAGAGGCACAATTCCAATGAGACCAATTTTGTGAAAATCCATTGAAAATTTATCAAGTTATGACCTTCTGAGTGATTTTAAATCTTCAAAAGATCATTCTTAGCAACATTTTGTCCTTTTATTTGGTTCAAAACTAGGTCACTATCCCTAAACACTTGTAATTTCTTAATAGCCCTCTTTCTTTCTGAATGTAACCCATCAGTTAAAGCTTTGCACTCAGCTATTTTTTTGAGCAAGAAAACTGAAAGTGGAAATATGAGTAATATTTTATACCTTGTGGTGAAATAAGCATGTCTCCTCATCCAACACCTTATCTACTCCTTGAGCCATCAAAGAATAACCGCCATACCTCATTATCATCTTTGTGATCTAGCTTGGTGATGTTAGGGAGAGGTGGATTCTCTTCATGCAAGCAATAAATGCCTAATTCAACTTCCTCCATTTCCTTGTAAGGGTCAAATGCATGCCTCTTGTTTTCCCATTCATCAAGAGTCAAGTTTAGAATGCTTCTAAGCTTAGTATGTGGTTCATAAGTTCTTGGAAAATATTCTTGAGCAAAGGCTAAACAAATTGCATTGATTGGATTTGGTGTATGAGGCTCATTGTTGAAATTTGCAATTGGCTCGGACCTGGTTATAGCCTTGGCTCCATATCTCATTCTGAATAACATGTGTGACCAATCAGATAACAAATAACCTCCAATTTTAGTGGTGAAGTATCTTTAAAAACATAATGCAAAGAGTGGTGGAAAGTCAATAAATGAGAAATCTTGTAATACCATTACATCGGGACAGGCATGCAATGTGAGGCTGAAATATTTGATTACTCCAATCGTTATTTATGTTGTCTGTCTAATTGTACCAAACATCTAGAAATGACTTCATATTGAAGACCCAACTTATAACCTATTTACTTGGGCATGAAAAAGTTGCTTGGTCCCAAATCAATCATGCAATTATGGAAAAGATTGTTTCTAATAATTAGCGATATGTAGAATAGGAGAGATTTCATATTTTTATCTCTTTGATATCCCTTATTACCTCCTTGTTGATCTCCATTGGTAAGCACCTTTTCTTGTTCTTTGGATGACTTATTTATTGCAGACTAATTTTCCATGACAACTTGGAATAGATCTCTTTGGCTTGGGATAGCTAATGACTCCCACATTGAAATGTTCACATTTTTTTCTTCGTATTCTCATGTATAGTAAACGGGGATGAGATATCTCTCTTCTTTCCTTTCCTTTGCACAATATTCTTTTGCACATGGGCTGTTACAACCACTATATAGGTTGGTCTAGAAGGTGGTTTGGGCTGATTTTGAGCATTCAGAGCTGCACTTTGATTACCAATACCTTGTTGAGTGATAGAGGGATGTGAATCATTTGAATTGGATTAATGTCCCTCTCCAATATTTCTCTTCTTGGACCATGTATTAGCTGCTGCACGTTCATAAGGGGCTTGATTTATTCCACAGAAATCTTCAACTTGTCAATAGATCGGTGTGGTCTCATTTAGAGGTGCTTCTTGAGTTGCTTCCTGTTGCTGATTTTCTTCTTGGCCTATCTCTTGTTCCACACCCATTGTTTTCACCATAAGAGCTTGATTCAAATCACAATTGAAACACATTGAATGGTTATGAGGTTGATTACATGGGAAGCACAAGTCATACTCTTGATCCATGTTATTTTTCATTGGTACCAAGGCTCTAGATGTGGATGCAACATTAGGATTATAAAGCTAAAATGTCCTATTTGTAGGAGGTTTCACTTGGTTTTGATTTGTAGCTTGATTAGGTGGTATATTAGGCTAATACAGAGGCCTATTGGGTTAGGTGTGTGTATGATATGAATTGAAATTTTGAGCTTGTTTCCTTTTTTAATTGTCACCAACTCATTTCCTAAGTTTTGTAGCTGCTTCATGACTTGGAGCTCATCCGAGGTTTTAGAATATGAGATAGAATCTTCGAGTGGAGATTTGATTTTTTGGATAGGAATGAAAGCTAATGTATGTTCTTGACTAGTGATTGAATTTGAGAATATGAACATCACAAATCTAGAAAATAACTTCTTTCATCTTCAAAGCATATCCTTAGCCATCTCTAGGATTATCTCATTTACATTCTTGAGATGTTCACTAAGGATGAAAGAAAATACATTTTCCACTTTATTAGTAAGTTCCTTCATATCCATGGAAACTAGACTAATCTTATGTTTATTAATATTAGTATCAAGCTTGTAGTGCTCAAATTCCCGCATAAAAGTATGAGACTTGACAGTAGAGTCTTGGGTAGTGAAAATTTTTGTTTGGGTAGTTTTAAGAGAATTCAGGCTCTTAATGGCCTCATCTAAGTTATTTGACCACTTATATTCTAAAGTTTTGGGATATTTCTCACTCACCATCTCCTCACTATTATCCCCTTTAGCAGCTTTCTTATCCTTCTTTGGAAATTGAAACATCGGGTTCCCTTCTTGGTTCTTGCCCAAATCTGAGATAGTCTCCACTTCCTCACCCATATTAGGAACCTCCTCTTCCATGCTACATTTCTTAATGCCACCATGAATTAGGTTAGATCTAGTTTGTTTAGCCATTGTTTTTCCAAACAGATCCTCAGTAAAAATTTCCTCCTTAGGCACCAAACATTCAGTGGAAGAAGCCCCAAATTTACCATTTTTTCCCAAAAAGGGAGTTCCCAACCTCATAAGGGATTTGATAAGAACTTGGTGAAAAGGTAAGGGGAAGGTACCTTTCTGGACCATGAAAATGGATTTCACAAGGGAAGTATACAGGAAAAAAGTAAAATTATAGGGCTTGGCATTTTGGACATAGTTCAACATGGGGATGTGATATCCATATATCACTTTATATTTCATCAAAAGGATGGGGTAAGTTTCCCCAAGCATAACCATTATGAAGAGAGATAGGTGGTCCCTTACCTTGCATAAAGCATTTAATCTCTAGGCTGTAATTCGGCTTAGGTTTGTAGACGGATCTTCCTTCCAAAGCTAAACACGAGACTTTGGCAATAAGCTTTGGGGAAATGTTAAAGGAGAAATCTCTAACCCGAACATGGCCTTCTTTCCACGTTTTTTTGATAGCTTCACTCATATTTTCATCATAGCCATCAAAGATATTGAAAAAGGGTAACATACCCTCCTTTTCAAGCAAGGTCTCAGTCTGACTACACATCTCTTGTCTCTTGCTAGGTTCAGTTATCACTAAGTCACCGTCATGCTTCTAACCATGTTCTTCTTTCTGTTATGAAAATAGTCACCTTCCCCGATCTTATCATCCCACTTCTAGAAAATAAAAGAATCTAGTTTTCCCCTACGAGGATTAGAAAGAAAATTTTGCACGAGACCAGGAATCATGAAAAAGAGATGTTAGGAGTCTAAATTACCGCCTCCTCATTCGTAGGAGTATTATAAGTTATACCTTCCCTTTTCATGATTTCAATAAATTTGGCTTGCATCTTATTTGGATCCTCTACCACCTTAAGACCCCTTGCATTCACCCCCAAATTGGCCATAAATTCAGCTAGAGAGTTACCTTCATGATACACATGATGAAAGGATATGACCTCAAAAGAGGATAATAAAAGCTTAGTTTTATTTATGAAGTCATCGACATAAATAGAAGGTTGAGATTTTCCTTTCATACATGAAATGATATATAAAGAGTCCCCTTCCACTTCAAGGAGTTTTAAGCCTTTCTCCTGGCTAACTTCAACCCCAAAACATCACAGTTGCCTCAAAGCAACATTGTTAGAGTGGAGACCCTGAGTCAAAGAAGTAGGCAAATAAAATCTTCCTTGAGAAACCTAAAGAACACCTCCTCCCCTACTTTCCCGGGATTACCTTTCACTCCCCCATCAAACTTGAGTTTAAAGAAGTCTTTCCTAGGTGAGTTCCACTTAATCCCCATATGAGATTACTTCTTATGGGTTTGGGGACATCTATAATGTTCCAATTCTTAAAGAAGATTTGTTCATAGTCAAGAATTTCCATTTCATTTTTCCTAGGATAGAGAAATTGTTTCTAACAAAGCATGTAGGAGTTTATTATTAGTCAACCTAATGGGAAGTTTCTTATTTTTAAAAATACTTCTTTTTCTTTCTTTCCATAATTTCCACCAGAGGTGACCCAAATTCATGACTCATATTTTTTAAGCCCACAACTGAAGACATGATAGTTCCATTGATTCCAGGCATCCATGATCTCTTTGGGGTTACCCAAGAAACCGAGAAGCAACCGAATAGAAGAAATCATTAGATGGGCATTCTAGGAGAAGATGATTTATAATTTCCATATTCTCTTCACACATAACACATCTATTAGCCATATAGAAACCTCTTTTAGAAAGATTATCTATAGTAATAATTTTATTTATTCCGAGAGCCAAAAAAAATTAACCTTAGGAGTAATGTTCTTGTTACATATCTTACCAAAGCATTTAAATCTTATTCTCTAGTTTCTCCTAAAAAAGGAAATAGGTTGATTTGACAGAGAAATTACCACTTTGTTCTTTGTCCTAGACTATTCTATCTTGGTCCTTGCTGTTAGAAGAAACATAATTTTTTAGAAAATCATTTAGCCTTCTCAAGTGTTCATTGGGTTCCTGTCTATCTAGTTCCATGAGTTTCCATGTCTTAAAGTTGTCTTGTTTAGCCATATAGTTATTGATTTTTCCCCATATTTATCTTCCAATTGAATAGAAATTTGGGGGAATTTATCTTTAAGGATAAAATTCCCAGCCCATTTATCTTTCCGAAGCTTATCGCATTTCCTTTTACTATTTTCCATTTGCCCCTAGCCACAATTTATTTTTCCCAGTTAATATCTTTCCAAATGCATGAACCATTGAAGGATGCCTATTGAAAAATCCATCTATTGTCATTAACATCCCTCCAATATTTTTTCTTTAGAATTCTAGTCCAAACTCTATTTTCTTTAGTTAACCTCCATCTAATTTTTGTGAGAAGTGCTTTATTAATTTTAGTCCAGTCTTCTAAGACCAAGTCCCCAAGCTTTTTGGTTTACAAAGTCTGTCCCAAGCCACCAAGGAATTCATTTTTTTCTTTTAGTGGCACTCCATAAGAAATGTTTTTGGATTTTTTCTATTTTTTCCCCAACACTTCTAGGAAGTTGATAGAGGGACATGGCATACACCGAGAGAATCTGAAGAGAACTGATGAGAAGGGTAATGTTTCTAGCTTAGGATAACACATTAGCTTTCCATTAAGAAGTTCCAATCCAAACAAGATGGTCTCTTGTCCCCAAGAGGGATACCTAAATAAAAGGTAGGGAAAGATTTATAGTCACATTCCAAAATTTTAGCTATCTTCTTACAATGGCTGTCCATGGTGTTAAGGAAGAAGAGAGAGCTTTTTCTAAAGTTTACCATCTGTCCCAAAACTTCCATATAGTCATCTAGGAGAGATTTTATTTTCTTAGCTTCAGGGATAGAAGCTTCCCCCACCAAGAAAGTGTCGTCAACAAAATGCTGGTGTGATACCTTTTCCATCTCCCTTGCCAGGGAAATCCCTTTGAGAAATCCATTTTCAGTTTCAACATTTAATCTTCTGCTTAAAGCTTCCACCAAAATAATAAAGAGGAAAGGGGAAATGGGATCCCCTTGCCTCAGGCCTTGAGAGCTAGGAAAAAAACCAAAGGGGGACCCATTAATGAGAATAGAAAACCAGACATTAGAGATACATGCCTTAACCAGATTCCTAAAGGAAACATCAAAACCAAACCTATCAAGGATTTTATCAAGAAAACACCATGAGACCCTGTCATAAGCTTTGGCCATATCTAGTTTTAAAAACAAAGTAGCCTTCTTGTTGAGCTTAGCCGAGTGAATAGTCTCTTTGATTGTAATGATCCCATCCTAGATTTGGTGACCAATGACAAAACCCCCTTGTTGTTCTGAAATGATAGAGGGAAGTAACAACTACAGATGGAGAGCCATAATTTTTGTGTAGATTTTATAGGAGGTATTGCATAGACTTATAGGTCTAAAATCTTTTAATTCCATGGCATTACCACATTTTGGGATCAGAGATAGAAAGGTGTAGTTCATGTCTTTTAGCATAACTTTCTTTCTAAAAATTCCTTCACAACCTCAAAGACATCTTTTTAATTATGTCCCAAAAGTGTTGAAAGAAAAAGGCTTGGAAGCCATCGGCCCAAGAGCCTTGTCAGGATTGAGGTGTTTGACAGTGAATTCCACTTCCTCCATTGATGGGATCGCTGAAAGCATCAAATTATCTTCCTCTGAAACCAACAGAGGAATGCACTTTAAAAATTCTTGCTCTTTATTCAAATTTGGATCACAATTATTAGTCAACAAGTTATAGAAAAAGGAGATAGCCTCTTCACTTATTTCTTATTTTTCTTCCACCATAACCCCCTCTTCATTTCTAATTCTATTAATTCTATTGAAACTTCTACATTTTAAAGTAGACAAGTGAAAGAATCTTGTATTTTTATCCCCTTCCTTTAGCCAAGTAATTCAAGATTTTTGCCTCTAGAAGATTTCCTCTTTTCCCCGGTATGTTGTGGTATTCCACCAACAGGACCATTCCTTTTCATGGTCCTCTATATCCATCTCGGAATCCCAACTCTCTATCTGTCTTTGAACATTCTCGCAATTCACTCGATTTCTATTTTCTTCTTAAATATATTTCCACAACTTTTTTATCCAGGGCTTTGAGGTGACCTTTAACATTCGATTAGATGGCTAGTCTTATTATTGAATCATTCCGTATTAAAAACTAACAAATATTTTTTTATATCTACCTTTAGTTCTCTATATATCTTTTTTTCCATCCGAAGATGCATTTACAATAATGAGTGATCAACAACTATCCTTACGCCTAAAAATCCTAGTAAACCAAATAGTGCCCAAAGTAGCTATGAAATTGAGAAAAATAGTTGGACATACAATTGTTGGTCTTATACATGTATATTTGGAGTGTGAAGAACTAGAAAATTGTTGGTCTATTTTTGCTTGGAAGGCCCATTTTTCTCCATAGTGGAATTTTGATGTATGAGGAAGATACAATTGATTCTAAAAATTTGGAGAAGTTCTAGAACTAAAGAGGAATCTCTTAGAACTAAAGTCTATAGTTATGGAGTATCTTGATTAGTTCCATAACTAAGCCATATTTATCCAACTTCCTCAAAAAGATCTTTGGTCACTCCACAATTTTCTTGTCTTGACCAAGTATGACCTTCTTATTTTTTCACACCATTTTTATAGGAATTATAGAGTTTTTATAAATTTGAAATAAATCAAACAAAATACAGACAATTACATCTTAAACTTATATTAGTTCAAAAAATTTGTGGAATGCAGACAAACTTGATTAAGAAGGCAATAATATGAGAGTATTCATTGCACATTCATTCCCGAGGCATATATTATCCTCATCATCTCCCATAATTTACTTGTTTGTAATTCCTCTTAAAAAATTTACTCTCCAAAAATGGGATCATGAATTCTTGACTCCAACTCACTACTAAGATCAACTAGTTGAAATTGAATGTTCCAGGTTTTCTTATCGAATGTTGTACCTCAATCCTTCCTCCATCTTTTACGCCAATTGTCAAAAAAGGTGGAATCTTGAGGTTCAAAATTACTCCATGGAGACATGGGTTTAATAAGGAGAGGAGGCATTGTTCCCATATCTATCCACATACCTCTGTGTTTCTCAAAAATTTGAGGAATGACTATACATAAAGTTTTGGCCCTTTCCAGGATCCATATTAGATTTTTGGGAGAGATAGCTTCCCTTATTTTCAATGGTACAGTAAGGATTTCCATAATTCTTCTACATCCATCATAAAATTCCTCAAATTATTCCTCTTTATATGAGGTAAATGCAAAAATATCCCTCTATATGCTGACAATGTAATGTTCCTTAATTAAGGGTTTAAAGGCATGAGCCCTAAAATCTATAACAAATGGAGGTGGTTTTCAGTACTGAGCTCTCATATATAGACCAAATGAAATAACCTTTGTCAAGTTTTCAATATTCCTTTCCTTCTAGACTATCTGATTCTGGAGCATAGAAACAAATGCCTTAAGTTGGCTTTCCCCACATATAAATTAATCATAAAGCTTGTGTTCTTTTCTAACATGAAATTACAAAGATAAAATTCAAAAAGAATATTTTTCTACTCTAGAGTGGCTAAAGAATATACAACCATGAGTTCTACTTCATCCTTCAATTCATGTGGAAGGCCACATGAAATCCTCAGTAGTTGTTAACGGATGAACTGTTCTTCTAAGAAGACAATGTATGCAAGTGAAGGCCTTCTACATGCTAGTAATTTTTCACTCATCATACAAACCATCTAAATTCTTTCCAAACACTTAAAGTTTTCTTCCTCAACCTTATAGAAATTTTTTGTCCATTCTTCTCTTTCATTTTTCTCTTCTTCCATTTGGGTTTTTAGTTCTTGATTTGAAACTTTTAACTCATTCAACTTCGTGGGTATCATCCCATAATTGTTTGAGTCATAGGTAGCACAAAATTTTTGTAACATTTGATTCACTAAATCTACTTTTGTCATAGTATATTTACTAGTGCTTTGTTCAGTAGCCAATTGCAATTATTTTTCTTTTTCAACAATTTGCTATTTTACCAATACCAATTCTTCATTCTTACCCGCTAGCTGAGTTTTCAATTGTTCTATAAGCATTTCTCTATGCTCCACTTTATGTTTGAGGAAGTTCAATTCATCATCTTTTTCCCTAATTATAATTTTTTCTTTAGACAAGAACAAAGCCTACTTCAACTAATTTTTTTCTTTTTGCTAGAGGTTCCTTAGGGGATGAGCATTGTTCCTCCACCAAGGGGAATTTTCCTTTTAATCTCCAAGAGGTCAATTGTTCATCCTCATTTGATGGTACTGCCAAGTCATGCATTTCCTGAAAATATTTCCTTTCTAATATTTCATATCCTCCCTTCAACTCCTCATTTATAATTTTTAGAGAAGGAGAAATTGACATCTTCGCTAGAATATCGAAAACTTCCTTCTCTAAATTCTCCGAACTTCAATATTTTCTAGTTGAGTTTTCCTAGTTTTTTTATGAATTCTTTTCTTCTTAGGAATTTCAATATCTTTTCAAGTGGGCTTCTTCCTTGGACTTCTTCTGATTTTTATAAAAATTCCATCCTAGGTGAACTATCACTATCAGAAAAGATATGGGTTATTCGGGAGTATTGAAGGGGACCGAGTTACTTTAGGGTAAATGGTAGTTTTTGCAGCTTCGATTATCCTCTCGGACTTCCTCCTTTTAGGTATTTTAACCCCACTTTTTCCTCGTTCTCATTAGAGGGATTAATTCCTAAGTCACTTTTAGGAGTAAAAGGGGTTGGTGTTCTAATTTTGATAATATCAAGAGTTTGTTTGAATTTTTGGAGGAATTTCTCCCATGCTTCCTGCCCATTTTTGTTAGAAAGAAAATGATGTTGACAAACGAAATGAATTAACCCATGATGCCTAATTATTCCTATTCCCCAATAATATCTCTCGAGCCATGGTATGGATGGAATTGAAGAGGAAACAAGGAAGGTTTACCATATAATCCTGATTTTTTTCCCCATACCTAAGATATATCAATATTTTAAGGACTTCCCTTCCAACAGTCCCATATTGGCCATCACATGTCAGGTATTTTACTACCCAAAATGCTACTCTGTCGAAGGGTTTGGGTAGGCTAGCTCTTTTGACCCCTTTTATGAACTTCTTAGTGGTATAAATGTATTGGGGTTTAGGTTCACCTTCTTGCCTTAAGGTATCTACCAATTCTTTTAGAGTTCCCCTTATAGGGTTTGGTACATTCACAATTGATACACTAGATACATTGCTTATTATTTTAATAGTAAAGGGAACTATGATGCCCTTAACCTTAGTTATAATTTGTTCTAAATTCATAACAAATTATCTTACTAGCTCATTGTTGTATTTGGAGAATTTATTCAAAACTCTAGCCAACCCGTCTCGCTAAAAATGAACGTCACTTCTCTATCTGCAAGGAGTTGTATGTCATCTTTTAGTTCTGATTTCTTCTTGATACCCATGGCCAAGTGAAAATTCAAATTCTTTTCAACTTTTGTAAACCCTGTCTCTTCTAGGAGACAATCATGGAACTACCAAACTTAGTTGTGGAACTCCAAGTATGCCTTTACTATCACCTTCTTGAGTTTCTCTACAACTATTTCAAATTTTTGTTTCTTTTAATTCCACCTGAATGACAATTTATCATTAATACACCTCCACCTTCATTTATTTTAATTGGTGTCACCGACATGATTTTTTTCCCTTTCTTTATAATCATGATGTGTAATTAATAACTCATTATGCCACCGATTTAAACCAAATCTAATCACACATGCAAACTTTTAATTTAACCTTTAATAAGATCAAGACATAATTACCATCCTTGCTGATGTAATCTAGCCGCCTTGTTGACTTATCATCCCTAAAAAAAAAAAAAACTATTAGAAAAAGATAGTTGGAATTCCAAAGAAATTTCTTTTATTTGAATTAGCCAATTATTGATGAGACCAACCGCCATTTCTGGTTTTCAATTGGCCTTTTGAGAAAATTTTTCCATTTTTATTTATTTTTTTATATATATATATATATATATATATATATATATATATATATATATATTAATGGTTTTCATTCCCTTCCCTTTATTTATATCCTTGTATCTATTTATTTGATCATTTTGGAAGAACTAGGTTCTTCCATATGATCAAATTCCTTATCTGCTTCAATTTGCTTAAGGAATTCATCCCTGGTAGGAGGCTTCCTATAAAATTTTAGCCTATGTCCATTGACCAAAAGTGCCCGTCTATTGCCATTAATGGGAAGTAGTTGAATAGAACCATTATCATATATCTGCTCAATTTAATAAGGTCCTAGCCACCTAGTCCACAACTTGCTTTTGAATTTCCTAAGACTTGGAATCAAATAGTAATGCCTAATCTCCTATATTGAATTTCATTTCATTGATATATGTATCATTCCACTACTTCCTTTGATCTTGGATTATCTTTATTTGTTGAAGTACTTCCAGTCTCAGCTCATCCAATTCATTGAGTTGTAGAATTATTTCCTTCCGTGTTGTATCCAATTCGATACCCAATTTAGTTGTTGTCCCTAATGTTTGTAGTTAAAATTAAATGTGGAACAAGGGATTATTCCCATAGACTAAATCATATGGTGAGAACCTGTTGTAGTCTTATAAGTTGTGTTATAAGCCCAGATAGCCTAAGGTAGCCTTTTCACCTAATCTCTTCTACTTGCTTCAACTGTTTTGGTGATAATTTTTCCAATTCCCTATTTATCACTTTTACTTGTCCATTGGATTGTGGGTGATAAGGAGATGAATTACTATGATTGATCTAATACTACATTGTAAACACCGGATCATGTTAGACAAGAAATGTGGGCCTTGATCTAAAACTATACTTCTTGGTGCACCAAACTTCATCGTGATTATGTGCCAAAGGAAATCAGCAATTGCATCTTCATTAGCATTTGTTAAATCCCGCACCTCTTCCCACCTTGTTACATAGTCAGTACATAAAATAATGTGCTCCTTTCCCTATGAAGGAAAATTTAAAGGACCAATGAAATCTAGCCCCCACCTTTCAAATGATTCAATCACCACTTGAGGTTGCGGATGCATTTCACTAGTAAAAGTTGATTGTCCCATTCTTTGTGGATCACATTTTTGATGTATTTATTCACATATTTATCTAAAGATGGCTAATAATAGCTAGTGCCATGTATTTTGTGGGCTTTCATTTTCATTGAAAAGTGTCCTCCACTTGGTTCATCATGACACGCTCTAAGTATGCATCATTTCTAACACACCTACATAAAAACAAATCAGGACCACATTTTAATAACATTCCATTTAACCATTTATTTTGCAAGATAATTTTCCATGTCAGCAAACCATGGTGTATCAACTGAAATAGAAAATAATTTTTCATCTGGAAAGTTGTCCTTAATTGGATCTTGTTCCCCTGTAGTGGTTAACCTTGACAAGAAATCAGCTACCACATTAGATTTTCCTAGATTATCCATAATAGTAATATCAAATTCTTGTAAAAGTAATAACCATCTGATTATCCTACCTCTAACCACTAGTTTATTCATTAAGTATCTTATTTCTGAATGATCTGTATGTACAAATATTTTATACCCTGTAATATAATGTTTGAACTTGTTAAATTGAATAGATCACAACAATAAATTCTTTTTCAATGGTGGTGGGTGTAATTTATTTCAATGGGAGTAAGATTATTACTAAGGTAATATATAGCACACATTTTCCCCTGTTCATCTTTCTGTCTCTAAACTACACCACTTGAGTTATTTGAAGCATCTGTTTGGATGTGAAAATTTTCCTCACAATTAGGTCCTCTTAATATTGGGTAGTAGTGATTAGTTTTTCTTTAATCTCTACAAAAGCATGTTGACATTTTTCATCCCAGAGAAATTCACTATCCTTGATAAAAAAAACAAAACATGGGGGTAGCAATTTTACTAAAATATTTGATAAAATGCCTATAGTACCTATCATGTCCTAAGAATGCCTTGATATCCATTTGGATTTTAGGAAAAAGGAAGTCTGAAATAATCTTTATTTTGTCTTGGTCAACTTGAATTTCTCTTTTTGAAATGTGGTGTCCTAGTACAATCCCCTCATCAACCATCATCAAACATTTCTCATGGCTAAGAGACAATTGGTGTTTCTCACACCTTGTTAACACTCTATCCAAAATTTTCAAGGCATCATCAAATGTGTCTCCATGCACAGTAAAATTTTCCATGTATACCTCTACACAATCATTAGTTAGATCTACAAAAATTGCTAGTACAACCCTTTGGAAGGTTCTAGAGCATTATATAATCCAAATCACCATACCCCTGTAGGAAAAGGTGCCCCATGGAAAGGTAAAGGTATTTTTTTGCTAGTCGTCAGCAACCACCCTAATTTGGTTATATCAACTAAAGCCATCTAGGAAGGAAAAATATTTTTTGCCTGAGAGGTTTTACAAAACTTGATCTATGAATGTTAAGGGAAAATAATCTCTAAGAGTAGCTTTGTTCAATTGCCTATAATTAACATAAATTCTCAAGTTTTAATTATTTTTAGGAAAAATTACAAGAGGAGACACCCACTAACTATCTGAGATGGGATAGATAAAGCCTACTTGTAATAGTTTTTCAATCTTCTACTTAACTATGTCCCTTAAGGATGGATTGTTCCTTCTCTGAGGTTACCTAACTGGATTAACATTTTCAGTATAAATGTGATGGGTATAAATACTTGGGTTGATTCCTTTCATGTCTTTATAGTACCAAAAAAAGGCTCTACTATGATACTTCAAAACATCAAATAATTTAGCTTCTTGATCATTTTCCAATCAAATGTTAATGTTTAAAATCTTACCTAGTTGAATGTCAAATTGTTTGGTTCTAGAGTGTAATCAATTTATTTTTTTGAAAAGGTTCCATTAGAGTGTTTAGTGGACATGAATGAGGTAATAATATATGATATGTAGTAATGTATCTAAAGTTCCCTTGAGGAAGAATACTAGATAAAAGACAATAAGAAGAGCTCTGATACTTATCTTGATGTTGGTCAAGCTCTTCATTATTGGCATTTTCCTAAAATTCCTTAATGTTTCCTGATATCTCTAAGACTAACGATACTAAATTCATAATTATTTCCGCCCCTTTTGAAGAGAATTCACATTCCTATAGAGAAAAATTATTTACATCTAAATAGGATTGTGATGGTTTCGGAGATAAATCTGAATGTTCCAGAGCTAAGTCTAGAGGTTCTGGAACTATCTCTGATTGCTCTAAAGAAAATTGGTGATCATTCAATGGGTGATTAATACTACTCTCCACCTCCCTTACATGATCTTGTAATGTTATCATAGCCAAAGAAGACAAGTTTTGTTTATTAGTATCAGGATCATCAACCCATAATTGTTCTTGATTATCAATGAAAGGTCTTGTAAAAGGATATAGGAAAATTTGTTTAGAACTCTTACCATTAGAGATGGTCATATCACTTGATCTGCAGTAAATTAAGGAAACAATTATAGCTAACCACAGTATTCCCAAAATAATGGGATAACCAAGTGTTTTAACTTTTATCCATAATATAAAGAAGTCCACTAGATACTCCCATGACTCCACCATAATTGCCACATCTTCAATGATCTCTTGTGGTTTAGCTACGACATATCTACCTTCTATAGTATGATGCTAGTAGGTTGTATGCTTGTCAATGGTAATGTTTTCAAAGTGTCTAATGTCATAAAATATATAACTACTCCCAAATCAAGCAAAAACTTATGTATATGTTTTTTTCCTATAGTAATAGATATAAAAAGGCTTTCAGGATCCCCATATTTGGGAAGTAAGAGATTACCTGCAAATAAATAAGCAAGTTTCCTAGCTATCTTAATAGTACTAGGTGCTACTTCTTCCTTCTAAGTATTTTCAAACATAACATTTTGATTAATTTGTTTAATTCAGGAATGTCTTTGATTGCTTGTAATAATGGTATTTCAATATTTAATTTACTTAACTCCTACACCAGTTTAGATTAATTTGTTTAATTTAGGAATGTCCTTGATTACTTGTAATAATGGTATTTCAATATTTAATTTCCTTAACTCTTGCACCAGTTCAGATTCATTGGTCTCAATAATTTCTTTAAATTTTTTTGGAAAAGGGGTTTCTGAAGAGTTGTTATTTTGCTATTTCTGTTTTTGTTTTTCATCAACCTTAGGGATGAATGAACTAGGCATTTTAGTTTCATTTGACATCTCATTAATTATAATAGGTGGACTATTAATTATTTTTCTATATCTGGTTTGAATATCTTTACAGTCCATGACATTAAGATCAACTAGTTTTCCTTCCTCTACTCCATCAATAGGTGTTTGTTTGTTTTCGGATTAGCCACTAGTTGTGGCTTTGGAATTTGTGTTTGAACCACATTTTCATTTTTGAAACTTTTCTCGGGGAACCCATTATGGCTTGTTATTTTTGGTTGGGATAGGCATTCCCTTGAGCATAGTTATTAGGGATCCACCTAGGTTGTGACCAAGCATAAGGGTTACCTTGACAGGACTAGGATTGGTGGTGGCCTTGAGCATAGTAAGCTTGCCTTACCCAATCTTGGGGATTCCATGTTAGTTGAGGAGCCCAAGGGGTTGTACCCAATGTTGTGGTACCATCCAACCACCCATGGCATCATTCAAGGATTAGGAGTAGGTCTTGGTATGAGCTTACCCGGCTCTGTGTAACTTTTCTTTGGACAAAGTGTACTTTTTTGTAGTGGATAAAGTATTGGTTTGTTTAAGATAATTTTTTTATGAATGGAAGAAGAGAACAACCATCAAATTTATGTTCCCTAAATTAAAAAAATGAGACATATTTCTACTTTATCAAGAGGACAATCTATTATTACATGCTTATTTGTGCATCTAGGAAAGTACATAGCTAACGGTTCAAGATATTAGCATTTTCTTTGGCTTGCAATTTATCCATGGTGGAAATTGATTGAACTAGGATATCTTTTTTGATGTTTTCTAGTTCATCCATAATTTTTTTCATGTCTATGATCCTATCTTTCACAATTTCTCCTTTTTGGGTCCACCCCTTGTTCTTGAATAATTTCTACAGAGGTTTTTAATATCATTCATTCCTAATTGATTAATGTTTCCACCTTCCATTAATTTAAGGGATTCCTTAGATTCCTCATCCATACCTTTAAGACAATTTTTTTCTTAGATATTTCTGAAGTAAAAGTCCATACCTTCTACTTATGAAGAGGAATCTATCTAAATAATCTTCAAAATTTTATCCTCTTCTTGTTTGATCCTAAAAAATTCTTCCTTCATGTTTCTCCCTCTATAGTAGTCCTGATACTTGTCTAAGAAGGTAGTTTCCATTTTCTGCCAAGAGGTAATGGAATTGGATGTTAATCCCATGAACCATCTCATTGTTGCATATTTTAGAGTAGATGGGAATAACTTGAGTTTTTGATTATTTGTTTTGTAGTCATAGGTTTGACACAATACTTTAAATTCAAACAAGAATTGGTCAGGGTCCTCAGATGACATCCCTCTAAATGTGGGAAAGTGTGCAGGTGAAATATTATTCATAGGTGTTTCGTCATCCTCCAACTAGATTGGATAAGTGAAATTCCTATCAGGTTCTCTTTTGGCTTCTCTAGTCGTATCTGCAATATATTCTGAATATTCTTCCCAATCAACCTAGTATGTTATATTATTTGGCAGAGGTGAGAATTCAAGGGTAGGAGTTTGATTGCTAAACCGAGAATAAAAACTTGTTCTTATTGGATATTGTGATACAACCCTTCTTTCAAAAGTTTCATCCATTTTTGGTGATTGATCTAAAAATTTCAAAGGTGAGAGTTCTGTTACCTTTCTAATAGGGGACAATGGTGCTTCTAATTCCATCTCCACTTCCCTAATTGGACTATAGGATGATGATAATTCCTATTGAGATATTTTTGGGAAAAATATACCCTTTGAGTCTCTTAGTCCGCTCACAAATTTTATGATAACTGGGGAGATTATTTGATTACTAAATGTGTGATTGTTTTTGTGTTGACACATAATTAGGAAAATCCAACTAGTTGTGCATGAAATGGTATCAAAATGATGGGTGTCATTATTCCCTTCATTTGATCAACTTGTGGTTGATGTCATATAAAAACTAGGGTTCTGTCCAAATCTATATGCAACAAGTGAATTCTCAGGTGAACTAGTAATCAATTATAGTTACTATTAATTTTATTTTATTTCTCTCGAGGGATTTTATAGTGTTTTAAGATCTCTTGGCTAAAGCCTTATTAAAGCTAAACTATAAGAAACTTACTAAAAGAAACACAGATTACTAAAATGAAAAAACCTTGGAGAATTGAAAACACCTTGTAAATTTTGTTTAAAATGCTTTCAAAGGAAATAAGAATGTAAATTATAAAATTTTCGGGAAAATAAATAACTCCACATAACAAAACTTACTTGTTGAATCGAAAGTACTACAGAATCGCTGCCAAATAATATAATTATACAAATTACTTGAAAGGAAAACAATACCAATGAAAGAAAAGATCATTTACCTATAGGAGTGCGCCCTTGATCCACCTTGGATTAGGAGTTAAAATAATATGTTGCTCTCAAAATTATATGGCTATTCTTATTATTGAATCATTTCGTCTAACAAAACTAACAAAAAAATTATATCTACCTTCAATTTTCTATATATCATTTTTTCCATCTGAAGATACATTTACAATAATTAGTGATGAACAACTATGTTTACGCCTACAAATCCTAGTAAATTCAATAGTACCCAAAGTAGCTATGAAATAAAGAAAACTAGTTAGACATAATGTTGTTTGTCTTATACATGTATATTTGGAGTGTGAAGAACCGGAAAATTGTTGTTGTATTTTTGCTTTGAAGGCCCATTCTTTATTCCATAATCGATTTTTGACATGATTAGGAAGATCCCATTGATTTTGAAACTTTTGAGAAGTTCCGAGCCAAAGAGTAATCTTCTATAACTAAATGCTAGAGTTCGTAATATTTTGATTAGTTCCATAGCTAAGCCATATTTAGCCAACTTCCTAAAAAATATGCTGGTCACTCCATAATTTGCTTATCCTGACCAAGTATGACCTACTTATTCCAAAAATGATTTCTCACACCATTTTTTAGGAATTATAGATTTTTAGACATTTGAACTAAATCAAACAAAATAAAATTACATCTTAAACTTATATTAGATCAAACAAAATTTAGGAAATGCGAAAAAATTGATTAAGAAGGTAATAAGATGAGAGTATTCATTGCACATTAATGAGACATATCTTAGCTTCATCACTTGACCTCATTTGAATTTTTCTCATAAATCTACACAACTTGGACTACTGAAACCAATGGATTCTCGCCTTTTGGAGTCATCATATGTGTTATTTCAAAAGCTAGAATTTCACAACAAGAGCACATCAAACTTGCTGAAATAAAAATAAAAACTTATTTTGTCCCACTAGGCATACAAGAACTATTATCACCGAGTCATAATGCCCTCCAATTTTCACAAGTGTGTGTGCTTGAGATCATGGTATGAAATGGTAACATGGGTACTATCTCCAAGTTGTGGGACTTGCTACTCGAGATAGACCTCTAGAGAAAGATGAGATCTTCTTCCTACTCCTAGTGAAAACTAACTCTATGAAAATGAAGCTACTAACTATCTCTATCCTGTAATTTCCAAGGGATCGGATAGAGAGAAATAACATGCAAATGAAGGAAAACTACACTACATAGGAAATGCACCAAAATAAGGGTTTGAGAATGATCCCTAATATGTGAAAATGGAAGAAAAATGTCGATTAGAGAGGGTGACAACAATTCTCCACTATCTAATAACAACAATCACAACACCTTTCCATGTAAACACAATAATAATGAATCATTGCAAGAGTATAAAATAGACAGAATATATTTGTAATAATATTGAAGAGGAAAGAAGAATGTAAACAAACACAATAAAGGAAGGTACATCCACAAACTTGCATCTATTGCTTCATTGATATGCACAATTCAAGCTATTACAAAATAAATTTCTGGATCACCATGCAAGGAATCCACTATAAGGGCCTATAAAAATTGGCTTCATAAAACCAAAATGGTATATTTTTTTACTAAAATTATATATTCTTAACAATGAGCCCAACACTTCAATTTATCGAATTTTGAGAGGAGAGAGAGAGGATGTAATTCGGAAAAATCCCTTTCTAGCCGATTACAAGTCATGATAAACAAGGGTGGTTGGTATTTTAGACCTTAAAAATCAATCTCAAGGTGTCCCATAACTTTTAGCAGTGAAAGAATGATTGCACATGCTCATTAAATGTTTTTCCAACCAATTTTCAACAACCAAACAAAACTTGGATGATTTTCCTTAAAAATCAAAATAAACATGAATCAATTTATAAATTTCCTAATTTTAATGTGCCAGGCTTGGATCCATGATTCCAAAGAGACCAATTTTTTGAAAATCCGTTGAAAATTGCTCAAGTTATGACCTTTTGAGTGATCACAACCATTTTGAGTTTCACAGGTTTAATTGTTACTTCCATGGGACTATGCATTTAATCTCTAGAGATGTGGATGTTCATTCTCACTATTCACCAACATAACCTCACTAAAAATAATAAATCTATTTTTTTTGGAATAGAGGATGTTGATACCTTTTGAAAAGTTTAATTTTGTCAAAATCGGAGCTCCAGTCAAAAGTTATGCCCATTTTAAGATCATGGTCAAGGTGTTCCACACGAGCTCTCACAATCTGCATTAAACCATTTTCCCTTTACATTGCAGTATTATGGGTTTGCAAGGGACATAAGGAACTTGGGTATAAGGGCCTCTTGGGCCTCTAAATTCCATTTTATCTACTCTAGAAAGCGCCTCCTTTTTGTGTGGAAACTTCACCTCCACGGGAACTCATGTCTCTGCGACACTTGTGCCATTTGGGCCCCAAAATTCTACCTTATCTATAATACAATCTACCTCCTTTGTTGTGTGGAAATTTTACCTCCATGGGGAACTCATGTCTCCATGGTACTTGTGTCATTCGGGCCCCAAACTTCTTCCTTATCCGTAATAGTTTGAACCTACTTCAATTCCTTTGCAAATCAAGATTTTGTGGAACTTATGGCCCAATGAAACCTAGACCTCCCAAGTGTCAGGAGCCCAATTCACTCTGTAAATCATTATTTATTTCACATTTTAGACCCAATTCAAGGGTGAGGAACCTTATTTCTTTCTACAGCCATTCTACATGCAACCCCTGCACTTGCAATACATGAAAATAGACCTTTTCCCCTTTTCTCTAAATTTTAAGCAAATTTTTGCTAACTCAGATTTTCTTGAATGGAGGAGTTACAGAAAAGAAAAGGGGTACCTTCAAAATCAAACTTTTTATTTTCACCATTCCTTCTTGTTCAAGTTTAAAGAAATTGTGTAAGTTATAGAATTTACCTTAAGGGTAAATTCTAGATGACAACTAGTTCATCTATGTCACTAAAGCATAAAAGGTAATTTTATTCTATTCCATCCACCATTATATTATAGTTTCTATACATAATTATTTCTCACTACTTTCACAAAGTGTGACTGACACAAGAGCACCTAGGGCATGATTACACACACTTTCATATAGAACTACATCAGGTATGAGATGTAGTGTAACACTCGATTAGTAAACCAACCATTGTGGGCCGTTAAGAAGAGTCCAAGCCCTTCTTATGCATATTTCTTTTAAGGTTTGATGCTTATCTTGGGTTTTGGTAGGTCTCCTTGTCCTTATTGATTACTAGGAAACTTATAGCATAGTGTGGAAAAGTTAGTGTGATAGATAACAAGGGCTTAAGATCATCTAATGGCCCTACAAGTTTTGTTTTTGACCTCCCGCATAGAATAGGGCACCCCGAGAATGCAGACTAGGGCACCCACAAGTGCCCTGATCCTCTCTAGGTGCCCCAGCCTAACCAAATAGTTTAGGTCTGGCCTATTTAGGACCTCTACATATTTTCATACTTCTAGAATATTCAGTCTATTTTATAACAGTCCAGATCAGCCAATGAATCAACTAAGCTCCTTCCAACCCTTCTTTGCATATTAGGGTTTCTATTTTCATTAGCCTAGTTGCTTGGGTAACTTTTTATATTTATTTAGCTATTATTTACATCATTTTAGTACTATTATTTATTGTTGTTCCTATTTAGATTAACTTAATGAATACACATTTTAGTTAATCATTTTTGGTGAACCCAACGTTGGAATACCCTTTCTCTTTGGGCCCTTTCTTCATAAGCCCATCACTTGTAGTGGTCATTTTGAGTCCTAGAAATATTGTGAGCTTCCTTCATTCACTCATAGGGTTTCCAAACCAATGGCTGATATCCCTACTTTTATAGCTACTACTGACAATCCTTTGGATAATTCACACAATGTCCCTCTCCACTAAATACAAGCATCTGATAGTGAGAAGTCCTACAATGAAGACACCAATGTTGAAATAATTCACTAATTAAATATACAAAATAAAATTCACCACTTCACTAAGTTGTACTTCACTAATATAAAAAATAAAATTCACCATCTCTAATTCCCTACTTCTCATGTATCCCCATCTTTAAACTCTACTTCACTATTGCATACCACTTTTGCACCAGCTTTATCTACCTATCCATTATAACCTAACTTCATCTCTCCCAAATTACCCATTTTTAAAGGCCATGGTGACCCAAAAGAACATATTTGAGCTTTCCATGTAACATTTCTCGACTATGCAGATGATCACAATATACTCACTCTTCGATTTTTCCTCGTAGTTGAGAGATTATGTGATGCATTAGTTTTATGACCTCCCTCTTCATTCGGTAGTCTCTTTCACACATTTGGATGATGTTTTCCTTGCTCACTTATCTATTAAGATTGGCTCTACGATATCCTATACTAAACTCACACAACTTAAAAAATGGTCTAACAAACACCTTTTGGATTATGTCTCACATTATAAAAAACTTACCTAAGATGTCTAATATACTTACAGATGTCGAAATCCAAGATCTATTTATTCAAAGTATCTTTCCACCTCTCCAGGAGATTGTTATTTTTAGACCTCTCCTTAATTTGATCAACTTTTTCATACTCTTAAGCTGTGTGAAACTAAACTCTTAGCTATAGGAAAGATTAAGTATAAGGATCATGCATTGTCATCTACACGATTTAAAGGTAATTCAATATTCAAGCCATTTGCAACTAAATCCTATGATACAAATGTCGTTGTCAACACTTTCTCTACCATAAAACACCTACAATCACAACCATTTAGGTGTAGCTTCTTTAGGTTTAGCATCCATTTGTGATTTGTTTTGTCACAACTGGTTGATAGTAACCTTATTGTATTATCTTTCATTCTAGAAGTTGATCCATCTCAATGAAAATTCCCTTTGTGACTATCATAAATTTGTCAAAAATTCCACCGATCGTTGATTTTCACTACAATTTCTCATCCAAGGTTTGATTGACAAGGGTCAAATTGAGCTTCTAAAATCTACACAATCTCCACCTATCAATGAGAATCATAAGCTCAAAATATTTAATAACCCTCTACCCAAGCATGATAAAAAGGCAATTGACTCATCAGCTAATCATGTATATCACACATTACCTTCTTACGCATCAGGATCTTGATTTCTTAGTTGTACATACTGACACTTCGCCACCAATCATATCTTTCTCTAACCATGATTATCATGCAATTTCACATCTAATAACTTGCATATTAAGGCATATATGGATTCGGTCCCCATCAATAATACCAAGGTTGAACCATCATGGCCCATTAGTGCATGTTTTTTCCACTTCTTAAAGATATTGGTTACCATCTCTCAAAAATTTAATACCCTATGAAAAAACCCTTTGGTGTCTAAATACATGTTATGGTTGGTCCTCTTACTATGCTTGTGTCTTTCATTGTTGGAAACATAGTTGATATCTGAGACATGCTTATCGATCTCAATTGGATTCATCGGTCTCAATCTATCATCTCTATGAATAATTTATGACTTAAATTCATTCATAACAATCAAGTTATCTCTATTGATGGTGTACCTCCCTCTGCTCCATGGTTGGAATCTCCTCACACATTAGGAAGCACTCCACCTATTTCATCTAGCACATCACACTCTATGTTACCCAAAGTGTAATCTACTCCTAGCTCACCTAATCCTGCCTTTTCTATATGACCTCAACGCTCGACTAGTCCTACACATAGGTATCGGCCCATTCCTAGAATAGTTACTGCATCTCAACGTAGGTCACCACCTCATTTTATTCCATGTGGGTGTCCATCACCTTCACACTCGACATCACATATATCTCCATCACCGATACATTTTTCTCTCGCCACAGTCTTCATCATATATTCACCCATCACATGCACATATAATTCATTTTCCAGGAAACATTTGTCTCATAAACCACCACTCTTAGAGCAAGGTCATATAATTTTGTAACCACATGCATCGGCTGGAGGAAATTCATCCTTCACTATCATTGGACGATTAATTCATTTATGCATAGTTGGGGGCATCGATACACACAATCCCTCAACCTAGTAGCACCATACATGACAATATAACATAATTATAATATATGCATCTTGCATCCTCATCACATTGCGTGCTCATCACACTTATACCAGTATCATAATTACCAGATGACACACTCTTGTGCTTTGGTTCACACTGATCGCTGAGGGCTTCTAAACATAAACCACACACACCTTTGCATGATAAGTACTCCACATCATGACTCTTCACACATCTTATGTCATACATCCTACATCATATACCCTACATTTAGGATACATCATTTGACCATTACATATTTACATAGCATACATTATTTACATATCATATTAGTCTTCATCATACATACATCTACATTAGGGTTGATTACGCACTTTAATACATTACGCATTGCATTCATTACATGGTCATCCACGCTCATCACATAGGCTAAACACATTGACTACCGTGTGCATATACATGTCACACACATTTTACACTCTCAGGATATCTACATATCTTTCATAGTTCATCTTTCATTATGTCACATAATTTTATTGAGGTTAATACACGGGTTATACAGATACATTAATAAAATCTAAGAATAAAATAAATCAATACTGAGAATTAAACAAGAAGAAACAATACACAAGATTTAACATGGTTCACCCGGTGTGGGATACCTCCACCAAGAAACAACCAATTTATTATCACAAAGGAAATAAAATTAATATTTGCAATCTTCCAAACCTTCTTGGATTTTGAATTTCTTGTACTTTCTTCTCTACAAATTTCTCTTTTCTCTCAAAAGGGAACTTCTCTTAATTATAAATTGAATTCCACCTTCTAAACCCTAGCTTTATGCTTATATATGCATCTACAATCTTAGCACACTTTATCTATGTAATTACAACCATTATATTAACTTTACAATTAAAGATAGATCTAATTCCCGCAACTGAATTATAATAGTCACGCACATGCAACCAATGTAGGTTAGCCCTAACCAATCACAATTCCTCCTTTCCTGACCGATACCGGTCCATGGGTGACCGATGTCGGTTCATCAAATAACATTGATTATTGTGTATTCCATCAAGTTTGTAAAAACATGCCAGTGAAAGAATTAATCTCCATAACTCAACAATCTCCCACTTGGAGATAAATTGTTACACTATACTATATATCTCCTTCCGTTGTTCCTTTCCTTGGCCTGTTTATTCATCTTCAATTCTCATACTCAAAGACCAACATAAGTGGAGTGTAGCTCCAACTTATCCTTTGCCAAAAACTTCATTATCATATCCACAGGGTTCCCCTTTGTATGAATTTTCTCTAACTTTAGCTGCCCATCCTCCAATACCTGTCGTATGAAGTGATATCTCAACTAAATGTGTTTTGTTCTAGAATGAAACACTGAGTTATTTTCCAGATGAATCACACTTTGAATATCATTGTATAATCTAAAATCCTCTTTCTCCTTTCCTAACTCTTCCATGAACCTACTCATCCATATCATCTCTTTGCTAGCTTCTATAGCTACAACATACTTAGCCTCTATAGTAGATAGGGCCAAAACCTTATGTAATCTAGAAACACAACTAACTACGATACCACGGTCCATGGGTGACTGATGTTGGTTCGTAAACTAACACTGATTATTGTGTATTCCAACAAGTTTGTAAAAGTATGCCAGTGAATGAATTAAGCTCCACAACTCAACAATCTCCCACTTGGAGATAAATTGTTGCACTGTAACGTATATCTCCTTCCTCTGATCCATTCCTTGGCCTATTTCTCCCTCTTCAATTCTCAAAATTGAATACCAATAGAAGTGGAGTTTAGCTCTAACTTATCCTTTTCCAAAAAAGTGTTATCATATCCACATGGTTCCCCTTTGTATGAATTTTCTCTAACTTCAGCTGCCCATCCTCCAATACCCGTCATATGAAGTGATACCTCAACTAAATGTGTTTCGTTTCTATAATCAAACACAGAGTTATTTTCCATATGAATCACACTTTAAATATCATTGTATAATCTGAAATCATCTTTCTTCTTTCCTAACTCTTCCATGAACATGCTCATCCATATCATCTCCTTGCTAGCTTTTATAGCTACAACACACTTAGCCTCTATAGTTGAAGAGGCCAAAACCTTTTTAATCTAGAAATCCAACTAATTGTCGATACCAGTCCATGGTTGACCGATGTTGGTTCATTAACTAACACCGATTATTGTGTATTCCAACAATTTTGTAAAAGCATGTTAGTGAAAGAATTAAGCTCCACAACTCAACAATCTCCCACTTGGAGATAAATTACTGCATTGTACCATATATATCCTTCCTCTGATCCTTTCCTTGGCCTATTTCTCCCTCTTCAATTCTCAAACTCGAAGACCAATAAAAGTGGAGTGTAGCTCTAACTTATCCTTTTCCAAAAAATTCATTATCATATCCACAAGGTTCCTCTTTGTATGAATTTTCTCTAACTTCAGTTGCCCATCCTCCAATACCCGTCATATGAAGTGATGCCTCTCTTCGAATGTGTTTCATTCTAGATTGAAACATTGAGTTATTTTCTAGATGAATCACACTTTGAATATCATTGTATAATATGAAATTCTCTTGCTCCTTTCCAACTATTCCATGAACCTACTCATCCATATCATCTCCTTTCTAGCTTCTATAGCTACAACATACTTAGCCTCTATCGTAGACATGGCCAAAAACTTTTATAATATAGAAATATAGCTAACTATTGTGCCACCTACTATGAAAACATATCCAATGGTGCTCCTCCTACCATCCAAATCACCATCCATGTCTAAATCCACATAACGACGTAAAGAAGTATCTAACCTTTCATAACATTACTGCATTCTAGATGCCCCTATCAAATAATTAAGAATCCATTGGACTACTTTCCAATGATCTTTACTTGGATTAGCCATAAATCTGCTCATAACTCCCACTACTTGTGTAATGTCTGGTCTAGTACAAACCATAACATACATCAAGCTCCCAATTGTTGAAGCATACAAAACTCATGTCATGTACTCAACCTCCTCATGTGATGTAGGACACTGATATTTTCTCAATTTGAAGTGTCTATCCATAAGTGTACTTACAGTTTTGAATTTTACAAATTAAAATTTTCCAACACCTTATTGATATAATATTCCTGAGACAAATACAAATTCCTAATCATCTTTTCTCTATGAATTTTCATGCCAAGTATTATCTTTATAGCTCCCATATCCTTCATTGCAAATGTGTGAGCTATCTTTTCTTTAAGCTCATCAATGTCATGTATACTAGATCTTGCAATAAGCATACCATCCACATACAATAACAAAATAATATAGCTCCCATTTCCAAGCATCTTGAAATAAACACAATGGTAAGATTCACTTCTTAAATAACCATGATCATGCATGAAACTATCAAACCTCATATACCATTTCTTTGGAGCTTTCTTGAGCCCATAGATTCTTTTTCAATCTACACACAAGTTTCTCCTTACCCTTAAATTCATACCCAAATGGATGATTCTTCTAAATCTATTCCTCTAAATCACCACAAAGAAATACCATCTTGACATCAAATTACTCTAAATGTAAATCCTCTAACGCAACTAAACTCAATACAATATGAATAGCAAGTCATCTTAATAATAGGAGAAAATATTTCAACAAAGTCAATACCTACTTTTTGTGTAAATCTTTCTACTACAAGCCTTTCCTTGTATCTCTTCTCTCCACCCTCTTCTTCCTTGATCCGTAAACCCACTTGTTCTACAATTCTCTTTTACCTACTACCAACTTAACCAAATTCCATGTCTAGTTCTATTCTAAGGAGTCCATCTCCTCATGCATACCATGCTCCCACTTTGCTTGTAGGATTTTATCATGTATTGCTTATTCATTTATTTTTTGTTCACCACTATCGGTAGATAATAAATAAGACAAGGAAGGTGAAAATATTTTTGGAGGTCTACTTACTCTTTGTGACATTCTCACTGAGATTTTTGGTGCTAGAGGTTGAATCTACTCATCCTGTAGATTTGTATCTACTTCTGATAGTGATTGATGTTGGTCACCTTCCGCCGACGCCATTTCAGCTAACCCCGATGCCGTCTAGCTCTTCTATAACCAACACCAGTACAAGGGACTGATGTTTGTCGGGGTAAACTAATGTCGGTTACTATGTAAACTGTAGGTGTTAATTTTAAATTTGAGAGTTCATTTTCATCCATAAAATTCTCCACCAGTTCACCTTTGGGTACCAAAACTTGATCCCTATACATTCTCTTTTCATTCCAATCAATGTCACAACTCCTAATTATCTTAGAACCTTCTAAATCCCAAAACTAGAATCAAGTCACCGAGTCATAACCAATGAAAGTACATCCTTTGGATTTAGCATCCAAATTCTTTCTATTTTCCTTAGCAATATGCAAAAAGCTTCAACCAAATACTCTAAGAAATAAATATCTACCTCTTTTCTAGTCAAATATTTTTCTAGTATTCCACCATTCAGTGCACTTGAAGGTCCACGGTCAATCAAATAAACCACCATGTCTCTCTGCTTCCAAAAAAATGTAAGGGAAATCCAACATGTATCCTCATACTTTTAACACGTTCCATTATTGTCATGTTCATTCTCTCCACAACACCATTCTCTTGTGGTATTTTGAGAACCATCCTTTTTTTTGCATATTCCATTTACTTAACAATAATCATTGAAAGCCTTGTTGCAGTACTCACCACCATTGTTAGATCTAAGGCACTTTAACTTTTAATTTGATTCATTTTCCACAAGGGCTTTCCATCTTTTAAAATTTTCAAAAACATCAAATTTTTTATTATTACAATAAACCCATACCTTTCTTATGGCATCATCAATGAAAGTAACATAGTATTGGGATCCTCCATGAGAAGCTATCTGGGCTATTCCCACACATATGAGTGTACAAGTTTAAATTTATACTTCTTATATTTTGACCCAACTTTGAGAAATCTCTTCTGATTTCAAAAAATACAATGCTCATATAAATCAAGATCTAAACATTTCATATATGATAACTTACCTTTTTCCTTTAAGATCTGCATTCCCTTTTCACTCATATGGCCTAGTGATTGTGCCAAATGTTTGTATTTGAATATGAAGTAGATAGAACATAAAAGGAATCAATAATACAGGTAGATAAATACAATTATCCTACCTTATTTCCTCTACATATAACAAGAGATCCCTTGGTAACTTTCCAAGATTCAGCTATGAGTGTAACCTTGCAACCAGTTACACACAATTTTCCTACAGAAATTAGATTTATTTTGAGGCTTGGAACATGCCTCAAATATTTCAATATACATGTATTTCCATTCTAGAATTTAAGTTGAACTTCACCTCTACTATTAATATTGCATGGTTCATCATTTCCTAAACAAACATGCCCAAAATTACCCTAGACATAATTTCTAAAATAGCCCTTATTAGGGGTTGCATGGAAGGAAGCTTCTGAATATAAAACCCATGAATCAATTTTATTATCTGAGGAGAGGATTAGGGCATCTTGCAGTACCTCTTTTTCAATAAAATTTTCCTCTTTAGCTTTTTTGTACATTCTCTTTATTTTCCTTGAACAGCTAATCCTTCTTTGCATGTCCTTTTTTTCCAAAATTGTAGCATTATACCTCTACCTATGGATTTTACTCGTGGATATCTCCTTCTACTGTTATAAAAATTCACCCCCTGTGGTAAATTTCGATAACATGCATTAGAATTTTTAGTTCCAAGCAAGTAGATTGATTCAGAGAAAATCATGAAAATTGGCTAAGTCCTGCTCCAGGCTGCCTTTGGGACAGTTGGGACATCTGGACGCGAAAAGGTGAAGTGGCCGAGAACAAGGAAGCCCATTTTGGGCGGTTCGGAAGAATTTGTCCTAGGCATTCTCGCAGAGCAAAGGGGTAGTTGGAACAAATGTACGTGAAGGACGCGAATCGCCGGTTCACCGAAATGGGGAACTTCAAGATTGGGACAGTTGGGACAAAGGGACGCGTGGGATGTGTATAGCCAAAGGAGTCGAAAGCCAATCAAGTAATGCAACGTGTCAACAACAGAAAAGGGACAGAAAGCCCATTTCAGCGGATAGGAAGTTTCATCCCAAACAGCATTGGGACATGGGACAAATGGACGCGGTGGACGTAAAAAGCCGGCACGAATACCAATCAAATCATGACACGTGTCACGAGGGAGAAAGTCCAGAAGTCAAAGGGTGAGGTTTCAAGCACTGACCCGAACCAATGAAATAGTGCCACGTGTCCAAGTTTAAGGGCCCACAAGGAAATTTCAAAGGAAATCCCGCGGAAAGGTGGAGGAGAGAGAATTGCTCAGCAAATCAGAGCCTGCCACGTGTCATCCAAGTGGCAGAGCGGGAAAGTTCAAATATTTTTCCCGCCGACCTGTTTTTGCCTGTTTTTGCCCTAAATCTTCAGATCGCCATAACTTTCGATCCAGAGCTCAGATTTTTGCGTTTTTTATATCAATGGAAAGCTGGTGAAATTCTCTACACGATTCTGGGGTCAATCTAGCATTTTGGTTTAGTTTGGAGAGAGAAAATTGAGAAATGCCTCTGGCATGTAATAATAGACAGAAGTAACGCTTCAACAACCAGCTTTAATGTAGCAGACAGTTCGTCGTTTACATTAGATGACTCACCATTTTTCCAGGATCCGCCACTTCTGCCATAATGAGATGATTTTAAATGTGACCTAGAAGTGGTTGGGGCAGATTCTGGATTTCCTCTCTCTTCCCTCTCTCATTCTTTCTATATATTGTAAAGAGGGGCTTCTTAAAAAGGTCAAACATTTTCTGTTTTGCTCCTCCCTTCTTCTCCTATCAGGTGAATTTGTGGAGTTCGAACCTCTCATTTGAAACGTAATATGACTCTACCTCTTGGCATTCTGTAGTGTATTGTATCAATCTTTGGAGCAAGTAATACATGTCTGTGGATGATTCTCAACCCTCTCTGTGTTCATTTTACATCCTCCTGGTCTTTCACTGCAAGTTATGTTATCTGTGCATGATCTTATATCACATTTGTATGGTCTGTGTTTACTGGCAAGATAGGTGTTCTTCATTCCTGTACATCACCTCTATTAGCTTAGATTTATTTTTATGCATCTTCTTACCCTGTCTCCTTAGCAGATTAGATTAGGTTTCGAGCAAACCCTCTGCATATTTCGTGTGCATCTGAACAGAGGAATAGGAACCAGCCTTCTCTGGAGAATCCTTTCTCACTTTTTTAAAAGTCCCACACTTGGAGAAAGGATTCAATGTTATGCAATCACACTAGATGATAGTATGGTCAACCTAGAAACGACCAAACATCCGGGGGTCTTTGTGATTTTACACTAACGGTTTTGGCACGACGGTGGGACTTAGAGGTCTCATTTTTTTATTTTGCAGCAAAGTTGATGTGCATCTGCTGCAATTTTCTTGCTTAAAAGAGCTATTATTTGCATATCTAGTGACTCCAAGGGGAAGAATCAACTGTTTGAGAGTGTAGGCACGAAAACTCATGAGAAGAATTACCACAAGGTCAAGAGTTAGAGAAGAATAAGTGCTATTTGAATACCTACAATTATCTCCAAGAAGAAGGCAAAGAGGAAGAAGGATTCAAAGGTCTCCATCTCCACCAAATAGAACTCTCTCAACTCCTCCACCTGGTAGACCTTTCATTCAGTCAACAAGGGTTTTAAGACCAATCAGAATGGCTCAAAACAATCCCTACATCAACTTCACAGGCAGCAGCCCACTTGCTCTCAATGCACAACATCTAGTTCCTATTGCAGCCTTGAAGAACATTCCCTACTTCACCGGAGAAAATCAGACTACTCCAGGTGATCATGTTAAAGATATTGCTAACCTTTGTGCAATCCATGAAATCAATGAAATGCAAGTGGCTATCAAGTTACTGGCATCTTCATTCAAGGGTAAAGCATTGCAATGGTTTAGGAGCCTTGGAGTGGTTCTATCACAAATTGGAATCAGTTTGTGTATAGCACTTCACAAGCAATTTGGAGAGAAGGGAGACAACTTGTCTCTTTTGGAGCAGCTGACAACCATCAAGAGAGCTCCCAATGAGTAGCTGACCGATTTCAACTTCAGATTTCAAAAGACTTGGGAGAGAATTCCAAGAGATCGGGCCAAAGCAGAGAAAGTCTTTGTTCTCTACTATCTCAAAGCTCTAAATTCTGATATTTCTATGTTAATTCAGTCCATGGGAGGCACAACAATCCCTATGGCTTATAGCATTGCCATTAGGGCTGAAAATTGTTTGATTCAAGCTGGTAAACTTTCCCCTAGACCTCCCATGCCATTGTTTCCAAGTTTAGAGAGTCCAAACACTAGTCAAGCACCTAATTTGGCTCCTTCTCCCACTCCTAGAAATCGAGTTCAAGTGAAGCTTCCACTTCATCTCCAAGTGCCCTAAATGAGCTTCAAGAGGTCATGAAGTAATTATAAAATCTAGGCAATGAGCTGGTTACTCTCAAAAGGCAACAAGCCAAAAGTTTTAGACCTTCTTATCAACCCCAAGCTCAACCTAATAGGTAGCCATACCAACCACAAAGGCCCCATAATCTAGTTGCAAACATGAATCAAACAAGGCCTCATACCAATAGACCATTCCAGCCCTATAATCCAAATGCCATATCTGCCTCTAAGGCATTAGTGCCAACACAGAACAACATTGCTCAGGAATATGATTGGTGCTTTCCATGCAACAAGCCTCATAACAAATCCATGTGTTTCAATGGTGCTCTTAATCAAGCACTAATGGTGACAACTCTGCAGTGTGGAGGGCAAGAGGCGGTCAAGGAAATAGTCAACAACAAGAAACATCCCAACAAAGAATCAGCCCCAAATGACACTTTGTTATCCAATTTCACCCCCCAGGGTTGAAATTGATAACATACATCAGGATTCTCAAATCCCAGGCAAATTGATTGATCTAGGGCAAAAATCATGTTTCTAGGGTCCCTTCAAAAATTTTCTAACTCCCCTATCCAGGTTGAAAAGAACAAGCTCTAAGAAAATGCGAGAATGTTGCGAGAAAATAAGCTTACGCCAGAAAAAAATTGTGAAAATTGACTAAGTCCTAGTCCAAACAACAATCGGAACATTTGGGACGAAAATGCATGGATCGGCCGAAAATCCTACAAAGTCCAAACAATAAAGGGACATCTCGGGACAAATGGACATGAAATGCTCAAATCAGCTAGTTCGGCTAGAATGGGAAACCGAAGTCTTTGGGACATTTGGGATGAGAAGGACGCGCAGGCGCGAGAAGCCGACTCCGGTGGAGAGATAAGAAAATTGACCAACTGCTTTAGTACATGTGGGACAAAGGAACGTGAACCGGCCGAATCGGATGAACCGGAAGAATTTTTCCCAGGGCATAAAGACCTTTGCAGGACATTTGGAAGCAGATGGACGTGAAGGGCGCTTGAAACCGGCCCGGTTCGGCCGAAGCGAGAAACTTCAAAGCACAAGGACAAGTGGGACAAAGGAACGCGCGGGACGCTGGATATGGTGAAGGAGCCGAAAGCCAATCGAGATCACGCCATGTGTCACCGCGAAAAGGGGCGAGGAAGCCCATTTCAGGTGGATCGGAGGATTCTGTCCCGTGAAGCACTAGGACATCCGGGACAAAAAGATGTGGTGGACGTGAAAATCCGGCAGGCCCGTGGACAAATCACAACATGACACGTGTCGCCAAGGAAAAAGGTCCAAAAAGTCAAAGGGGCGGGTTTTCGAGCACTGATCCAAACCAATGAAATAGTGCCACGTGTCCAAGTTTAAGGGGCCCACAAGAAAAGCCCGCGAAAAGGTGGAGAGAGAAAATTACTCAGCGAACCAGAGCCTGCCACGTGTCGTCTAGATGGCAGAGCACAGGAAAAGAGATTTAAAAATCTGTTTTCACTGTTTTGTGCCCTAAATCTTCAGACCTTCGTATCTTTTGATCCAGAGCTCGGATTTGCACGTTCTTTATATCAACAGAAAGCTGTTGAAATTCTCTACATGATTCTGGGATCAATCTTGCATTTTGGTGTAGTTTGGAGGGAGAAAATTAAGAAAACATCTCTGACGCGTGGTGATAGACAGAAGTAATGCTTCAACAACCAACTTTAATGCAACAGACAACTCGCCGCTCCTGTTAGATAGCCTGCCGTTTTGCTAGGATCCACCGCTTCTATCATAATGAGATGATTTTAAATGCTACCAAGAAGTGGTTGGGGTAGATTCTGGATTTCCTCTCTCTTCCCTCTCTCATTTCTTGATATATATTGTAAAGAAGAGCTCCTTTAAGGGGTCAGACATTTTTGTTTTGCATCCTCCCTTATTCCCTCGCTTCACAGGAAGAGAATTTGGGGAGATTTCAAACCTCCCATATGGGTTGTAATGCCGATCTTTTTGCCTCTTGGCCACCGCAATGTATCAGTATCAACTCTTGAGCAATAATATATGTGTTGTGTTTGACTCTCAACCCTCTCATGTATTCATTCTTTGTCATTTTGATCTCTTATGCGGTTTGGTTACTCTGTGCATGGTATTTGTATTGCATCTATGTGGTCTGTGTTAAATTGCAAAATGAATGTCTAACATTCCTCGGTGCATCACCTTTGTAGTTTAGGTTTTATTCTATGCATTTTCTTACCCTTTCTCCTTGGCAAGTTAGATTAGGTTTTAGCAAACCCTCTCGCATTTTTGTGTGCATATGAACAGAGGAATAGGAACCACCTTCTCTCGGAGAATATTTTCTCATCTTTACAAGTCCCATGCTTGGAAAAAGGATTCCATGTTGTGCAATCATATTGGATTCCGAACATCAACCTAGAAGCCCGATCGCATCCGGGGTGTTGTGAGTCTGCAACAACATTTTGGCACGCGGGTGGGACTAGAGGTCTCATTTTTATCGTAGCAAAGTTGATATGCATCTACTATAGTTTTCTTGTTTATTAGAGCTATTATTTGCATATCTGGCGACTCCAAGGGGAAGAATTAACTGGTTTCGATGAGAGTGCGAGGCTTGAAAACTCATGAGAAGAATCACCACAAGGTCAAGAGTCGAGAAGAAGAAGTGTTATTTGAATACCTGCAGTTATCTCCAAGAAGAAGGCAAAGAGGAAGAAGGATTCAAAGGTCTCCATCTCCACCAAACAGAACTCTCTCAACTCCTCCACCTGACAGGCCTTTCATTCAGTATACAAGGGTTTTAAGACCGATTAGAATGGCTCAGAACAATCCCTACATCAACTTCACAGGCAACAGCCCACTTGCTCTCAATGCACAACATCCAGTTCCTATTGCAGCCTTGAAGAACATTCCCTACTTCACCGGAGAAAATCAGACTACTCCAGGTGATCATGTTAAAGATATTGCTAACCTTTGCGCAATCCATGAAATCAATGAAATGCAAGTGGCTGTCAAGTTACTGGCATCTTCCTTCAAGGGTAAAGCATTACAATGGTTTAGGAACCTTGGAGTTGGTTATATCACAAACTAGAATCAGTTGTGTATTACACTTCACGAGCAATTTAGAGAGAAGGGAGACAACTTGTCTCTTTTGGAGCAGCTGACAACTATCAAGAGAGCCTCAAACGAGCAGCTGACTGACTTCAACTTCAGATTTCAAAGGTCTTGGGATAGGATTCCAGTGGCAGTTAGGCCAACAGCAGAAGGTGCTTTTCTATATTACCTTAAAGCTTTGAATTCTGATATTTCTATGTTAATTCAGTCCATGGGAGGCACAACAATCCCTATGGCTTATAGCATTGCCATTAGAGCCGAAAACTGTCTTATTCAAGCTGGTAAACTGGCTCCTAGGCCTCCCATGCCCTTGTATCCAAACTTAGAAAATCCAAGCACTAGTCAAGCACCCACTTTGGCTCCTGTTCCCACTCCTAGAAATCAGAGTTCAAATGAAGCTTCCACTTCATCTCCAAGTGCTTCAAATGAACTCCAAGAGGTCATGAAACAGTTGCAAAATTTGGGAAATGAGCTGGTTACTATTAAGAGGCAACAAGCCCAAGGTTTCAGACCTTCCTATCAACCTCAAGCTCAGCCTAATAGGCAGCCATACCAACCACAAAGACCACCTAATCCAGTTGCAAATGTGAATCAAACAAGGCCTCCCTCTAATAGACCATTCCAGCCCTATAATCCAAATGCTATATCTACCTCTAAGGCATTAGTGCCAACACAGAACAACATTGCTCAGGAATATGACTGGTGCTTTCCATGCAACGAGCCTCATAACCAATCCATGTGTTTCAATGGTGCTCTCAATCAAGCACTGATGGTGACAACTACTGGTGTGGAGGGCGAGGGTAGTCAAGGAAACAGTCAACAACAAGAAACATTCCAACAGCAATCAGCCCCAAATGACACCACGTTGGTGAACTGGCAAGCAAAAGATTTCTATGGCATGAATCAAGCAGTTTCTCAAGGTGTCGCAGCCAACACAAGGTCAAAGAGGAGAAATTTGGGTGAAGAACAGCCATTAGCCCCAGCCAATCCACAACCTTCCACGGCTCCACAAATGATTGGCAAGTAGAGTCCAGTTTCAAATACACAAGGGCAGCCAAGAACAACCCCTAGGCCAACTCAAATGCCAGTTGTTGCTGCCCACGTACAAGGAATAAGTGTACAAACCAAGGGACAACAAAAGGATACTTCATCCCCGTTCAGTATCATTGAATAGATGAAGAAGACTAACGTCAATATATCAATGTGGGAATCCCTATCCATCCCAGGAAAAAGAGATCTGCTGCAAGCTGCCATGAAGGATTGGAAAACTTGAATCAGCAAGTTCAGATGCAAGACAAAGTGCTTACAAATGCTGCCCAACCTGAAGGAAACCATGGAGGGAAACAAGGTAAAATGTTGAAGCCCCCTCCTTTCTATGTTTCATTAATCATTGGGGATAAACTAGTACACAATTGCATGATTGATTCCGGGGCAAGTAGCTCAGTGATGCCCAAGCAAATAACTCGATGTTTGGGTCTCCAATATGAAGTAATATCTAAAGGGGTAGTGCAATTGGATGGGACAGCGATAGCAATAGTTGGAGTGATTAAAAACTTGAGTCTTACCTTACATGCATGTCCAAATGTTGTTGTCTTACAAGATATATCAATCATATACCTTCCACCACTCTTTGCCCTTTGCTTGTCAAGGGACTTCACAGCCAAGATTGGGGGGTATTTGTCTGCTGATTGGTCTCACATGCTGTTTAGAACAAGGTATGGAACTAAGGCTATAGTTAGGTCTGAACCTATTGCAAACTTCCATATTGAGCCTTACAATCCAAGTCAGATTAATGCCAATTGCTCAGCATTTGATCAAGAAGATCACCCTAGTAATCGATGAGGTTGACACCAAAGTTGGAAGTATCCCGGACCTAACTCTTGATGAATGGGCAAACAAGATACATGATTTTGATCCCTATCAAGAAGTAGAAGAATCTGAGCTAGGAGTCTATTGTATACATGAAGAAAATCAACCTGTTCCTAGCATCACCAAGCCAAGCCATAATGATGACAATGAGGTATGGCAGCTGTTTTTTGACGGATCAAGGAGTAGGCAAGGTGCAGGAGGTGGAGCCATGCTTGTTTCACCTCAAGGCATCAAATATTATTTAGCTTTTTGTTTCCAGTTTTCTTGTTCAAACAACACAGCTGAATATGAGGCCTTGATTCATGGACTTCATTGGGCTAGGAAAAAAGGGATAAATAACTTACAGGTGTTCGGGGATAGCGAGCTAATCGTCAACCAAGTTAGAGGACAACATGCTACAAAGAACGACTTGCTGAGGAGCTACAAGAATAGGGTATGGGACCTCATTGAGGATTTTGAAGCTTTCAACATTGTGTCCATACCCAGGAAGAAAAATGAAGCCGCGGATAGGCTCACAAGTTGGAGCAACGTTTGATGTGGTTGACAACATCAAAAGGGAAAAAAACACAACCACATATCCATGTGATTGTGAGGCCAGCAGTTCAGATAATAACACCAGCTGGCAGGTGTTTGAAAACGATCAACAGATCGTCAATTTTTACAAGAAAAGGCTGAATTCTCAGCTAGGAATCAGGATAGACTAGAGCAGTAGTATGGGGATCAAGTAGTGCAGCTGCAGACAAACAAGCTTCCCAAGGGTTTAGTAACGTTGGAGTCTATCTTCAACCCTAACAACCAGTTCCGTAAAGAAAAGGCTAACATACAGGTCAAGAGGGAAGATTCAGAGCCAATTCTGGTTGGGGAAGGCAAAACACTTCAAATTGGTAAAGTGGCCACTGAGCAGGAGAAATCAGATTTCATACAGCCTTTTCAAGAATTTCCAGATGTCTTCGCTTGGAGCTATGAAGACTTGAGAGGATTCAATCTGAATTTGGCACAACATACCATAGAATTGGATCTAGATGCTAAGCCCATCAGGTAGAAGCAGAGACCTGTTAACCCTCACATTGAGCCTCTAATGAAGAAAGAGCTAAATAAGCTAATAGAGGCAAGCATTATATTCCCGATCAAGCACTCAAGCTGGGTTGCTAACTTGGTTCCGGTCAGGAAGAAGAGCGGAGAAATCAGGTTGTGTGTGGACTTCCGAGACCTCAATAGGGCATCTCTCAAAGATCATTACCCGCTTCCTTCAATGGAACAAATATTGCAAGTAGTATCCGGTTCAGAGAGATTCTCTCTCCTAGATGGCTACTCAGGGTATAATCAGGTGATGATGAAAGAAGAAGACCAATTCAAGACAACCTTCACAACTAAATGGGGCACATATGCTTACAAGAAGATGCCATTTGGGCTGTCAAACACTGGTGCTACCTTTCAAAGGGCAATGGACATGGCATTCAAAGGCTTGATCAACAAGATAGTGCTGATATATCTAGATGATATCACTGTCTTCTCAAAGAATGCAGCAGACCATCTCTTTCACCTCAGGAAAGTGTTTCAGAGGTGTAGAAAGTTCAGAGTATCTTTGAACCCCAAGAAGTGCATCTTTCTTGCACATGAAGGGAAGCTCCTTGGCCATGTTGTCTCGAAAGAGGGACTGGTAATTGATCCAGAGAGGGTTGAAGCCATAAGAGCACTGCCATTACCAAGTCACAAGAAGGCTCTTCAAAGTTTCTTGGGAAGGATCAATTTTGTCCACAGGTTTATCCTAGATTTTACAGCCCTTGTCAAGCCCATCACCAAAATGTTAAAGAAGAGCATGGCTTTTAAGTGGACAGCACAAGGCAAGGAGAGTTTTGAAGCAATCAAAGAAGCTATCTCTCAAGCACCAACTCTCATCAACCTGGACTTCTCCAAGGATTTCATCCTCTATGCATTTGGAGGTGATGACACTATTTCGCCATTCAGTACAGCAAGAACAAAGATAATGATGAGCAGCCAATTGCCTTTTTTAGCAGAGCCTAGATGACTATGAGGTGAGGTACTCTTTTATTGAAAAGCATGTACTTGCGAAGAATCAGAAGCTTGAAGAAATTCAAGCATTTAGTCTCAAAAAACAAGGTCCAGTTGCTGGTCTCACATGTTGGAGTTAAGGAATTCCTCCTCAACAAGGATTTGAATGAGAAAAGGGCAGGTTGGATCACTCGTGTCATGGAGTATGACATTGAGATCAAGATCACCAAGTTGGTAAGAGGGAAAGGACTGTGTGAGCAGCTGGTTTTAGGGAAGCAAAAGGAAGTATGCAACAAAGAAGAGGCTATTTTGACAGTCAAGAACAGCCATGAGCCAAGCGGCAATCATGAAGAAGACAATGCTTCCCCCATTCCTTACTTGGACCCAAGGTATTATGCACTTCCTAGGTACAGGCCATTGCCCCCCAGAGATGAACAAGACCCAAAGGAGACACTTCAGATTATAGGCTGTCCCATATGCCATTGTTGATGGAGTTTTGTTCAAGAAAGATATAAATGGAGTGCTCTTTGAGATGCATTAGCATAGGTCAGATTCAAAGGGTATTGGAAGAGTTTCATGGTGGACCAGCTGGTGGCCATTTTGCGCCAAGAGTGACAGCTCTAAAAATTATGAAGGCTGGTTATTATTGGCCTAAAATCTTCAACGATTGCTACGCATGGATCAAGAGGTGTAATAATTGTGCATTCTTCACAGGAAAAGAAAGAATTGCTGCCCTTCCATTGCATCCAATCTCAGTTTACCATCCATTCATGCAATGGGGTTTTGACTTCATTGGAGTCATTAATCCCAATTCAAGCCAAGGGCATAAATGGATTTTGATAGCCACAGACTACTTCACCAAATGGACAGAAGCAGTAGCACTCAAAGAGGCAAATGAGTCTAAGCATCTTAGACTTTTATGAGGGAATAACAACAAGATTTGGTGTACCCGCCACAATAATCTCTCGATAATGCATTGGCATTCATTGGATCTAAGGTAGTGAGTGGGTGACAAGAATGGTATTTACCTAAGCACTTCATCGAACTATTACCCTCAGGGTAATGGCCAGGTCAAGTCTACAAACAAGAACTTGTTGAGGATCATTAGGAGAACTATTGATGAGAATCAAAGGTCTTGGCATACCAAGCTGAAATCAGCCTTATGGGCTGATAGGATCACTCCCAAAAGATCCACAGGTAACTCTCCATTCGGGCTTGTCTATGGAAGAGAGGCAATATTGCCCATGTCACTTGAGTTGCCAACATTGGAACTCATGAAGCAGCTGGAGTTACTTGAATTTGAGCCCATGGGGGTGAGGTATGCAGAGTTGATGGAGCTGTAAGAGATCAGAAATTAGGCATCCCAAGCAATGGAAAAGGATCAAGATTTGATCAAGAAGACCTTTGATAGGAAGGCCAAAGATAGATCTTTTCAAGTTGGAGATCTAGTGTTGAAATGGGATGTGGACAGAGAAAAACCGGGAAGGCATTCAAAATTTGATGCCATTTGGAGTGGCCCATACATGGTCACAAAGTGCAAGAACAACAATGCTTTCCAATTAGCCTCATTGGATGGTGAAGAACTGCAGATTCCAGTCAATGGAATCTATCTCAAGCGTTGCTTCTAGAGGGAAGTTCACTACCTCTGTAAATATTAGATTAGATTTTCCTTCCTCCAAGTGCTTGTGCACATTGTTTTGCTATAGGTTAGTTTTGTTTTCCCTAAGTGCTTTGGCATAGCTTGTTGTTCATGGAGATGTTTTGCAGTCTATTGCTTTCATCAGGTGGCATTCCATCTTCCTCCTTGCACATTCTGAGTCAGTTGAGGTTCTAAACAGAATATTTGATGACTCCATGCCCAATGGACTGCTTCAGGCAACTGGTCCTTTCATCTAGCAGGCAGATGACCCCCATTGAGTCACCAAATTGTTATCTAATTTCACCTCCCGTGGTTGAATTGATAACATACATCAGGATTCTCAAATCCCAGGCAAATTGATTGATCCAGGGAAAAAATCATGTTTCTAGGGTCCCTTCAGAAATTTTTCTAACTCTCCTGTCCAGGTTGAAAAGAACAAGCTCTGAGAAAATGCGAGAAAGTTGCAGAAAATAAGCTTGGGCCAGAAAAAATTGTGAAAATCGGCTAAGTCCTAGTCCAAACGATAGTCGGGACATTTGGGACGAAAAGGCGTGGATCGGCCGAAAAGTCTACAGGTGGCCCAAACAACAAAGGGACATCTGGGAAAAATGGACGCGAAATGCCCGAATCGGCCAGTTTGGCGAGAATGGGAAAAAGCGGCTGGGACATTTGGGGAGAAGGACGCGCAGGCGCGAGCGCGAGCTGCCACCGGTAGAGAGATAAGAAAATCAACCAACTGCTTTAGTACATGTGGGACAAAGGAACGTGAACCGGCCGAATCGGACGAACTGGAAGAATTTTTCCCAGACAGCACTGGGACATTTGGGACAGATGGATGCGAAGGATGCGAACCGGCCAGTTCGGCTGAAACAGGAAACTTCAGCACAAGGACAAGTGGGACAAAGGGACGCGTGGGACGCGGATAGCCGAAGGAGCCGAAAGCCAATCAGATCACGCCACGTGTCACCGGCAGAAAAGGGACGAGGAAGCCCATTTCGGGTGGATCGAAGGATTTCGTCCCGTGAAGCACTGGGACATTCGGGACAAAAAGATGTGGTGGACGCGAAAATCCGGCAGGCCCGTGGACAAATCACAGCATGACACGTGTCGCCAAGGAAAAAGGTACAAAAGTCAAAGGGGCGGGTTTTCGAGCACTGATCCGAACCAATGAAATAGTGCCACGTGTCTAAGTTTAAGGGGCCCACAAGAAAATCCTGTGAAAAGGTGGAGAGAGAAAATTACTCAGCGAACCAGAGCCTACCACGTGTCATCCAGATGGTAGAGCGTGGGAAAAGAAATTTAAAAATCCGTTTTCACCTGTTTTGTGCCCTAAATCTTCAGACCTTCGTATCTTTCGATCCAGAGCTCGGATTTGCACGTTCTTTATATCAACGGAAAGCTGTTGAAATTCTCTACATGATTCTGGGATCAATCTTGCATTTTGGTGTAGTTTGGAGGGAGAAAATTAAGAAAATGTCTCTGACGCGTGGTGATAGACACGAGATGTAATTCTTCAACAACCAACTTTAATGCAAATGACACTCATTGCTCCTATTAGACAGCCCACCATTTTTCTAGGATCCACCGCTTCTATCATAATGAGATGATTTTAAATGCTACCAAGAAGTGGTTGGGGCAGATTCTGGATTTCCTCTCTCCTCCCTCTCTCATTTCTTGATATATATTGTAAAGAAGAGCTCCTTTAAGGGGTCAGACATTTCGTTTTACATCCTCCCTTATTCCCTCGCTTACCAGAGAATTTGGGGAGCTTTCAAACCTCCCATATGGGTTGTAATTCCAGTCTTTTTGCCTCTTGGCCATTGCAATGTACTGTATCAACTCTTGAGCAATAATATATGTGTTGTGATTGACTCTCAACCCTCTCATGTATTCATTCTTTGTCATTTTGATCTCTTATTGCAGTTTGGTTACCTGTGCATGGTGTTTGTATTGCATCTATGTGGTCTATGTTAAATTACAAAACGAATGTCTAACATTGCTCCGTGCATCACCTTTGTAGTTTAGGTTTTATTCTATGCATTTTCTTACCCTGTCTCCTTCACAAGTTAGATTAGGTTTTAGCAAACCCTCTGCATTTTTTGTGTGCATCTGAATAGAGGAATAGGAACCAGCCTTCTTTGGAGAATCTTTTCTCATCTTTACAAGTCCCACGCTTGGAGAAAGGATTCCATGTTGTGCAATCATACTGGATGCCTGAACATCAACCTAGAAGCTCGATTTGCATCCGGGGGTGTTGTGAGTCTACAACACAGACACCACATTGGTGAACCGGCAAGTAGAAGATTTCTGTGGCATGAATCAAGTAGTTTCTCGAGGTGTTGCAGCCAACACAAGGTCAAAAAGGAGGAATTTGGGTGAAGAACAGCCATTAGCCCCAGCCAATCCACAACCTTCCACGGCTCCACAAATGATTGGCAAGAAAAGTCCAGTTTCAAATGCACAAGGGCAGCCAAGAACAGCCCCTAGGCCAACTCAAATGCTAGCTTTTGCTGCCCACATACAAGGAGTGAATGTGCAAACCAAGGGATAGCGAGAGAGATCCTTCATCACCATTCGATATCATTCATCAGATGAAGAAGACGAATGCCAATATATCTATGTGGGAATCCCTATCCATCCCTGAGCCAAAGAGATCACTCTACAAGCTGCCATGAAGGATTGGCCAACTTCGAATCAGCAGGTTCAGATGCAAGACAAAGTGCTTACAAATGCTGCCCAGCCTGAAGGAAGTCATGGAGCACAACAAGGTAAAATGTTGAAGCCCCCTTTCTATGTTTTGTTAATCATTGGAAATCAGTTAGTACATAATTGCATGATAGACTTCGCGGCAAGTAGCTCAGTAATGCCTAAACAGATAGCTGATTAGCTAGGGCTCTAGTATGAAATAACATCTAAAGGGGTAGTACAGCTAGATGGGACAGCAATAGCGATAGTTGGAGTGATTAGAAATTTGAGTCTTACCTTGCATGCATGTCCAAATGTTGTTGTTTTACAAGATGTATCAGTCATAGACCTTCCACCACTCTTTGCATTGTGCTCATCAAGGGACTTCACTGCTAAAATTGGAGGCTATCTTTTGGTGGATTGGTCTCACATGCTGTTTAGAACAAGGTATGGAACTAAGGCTACAATTAGGTCTGAACCTATTGCAAACTTCCATATTGAGCCTTACACTCCAAGTCAGATTAATGCCAATTGCTCAGCATTTGATCAAGAAGATCACCCTAGCACTGACGAGGCTGACACCAAGGTTGGAAGTATCCCAGATTTGACTCTTGATGAATGGGAAAGCAAGGTGCATGCTTTTGATCCTTATCAAGAAGTAGAAGAATCTAAGCTAGGGGTTTATTGTTTACATGAAGAGGATCAACCTCTCCCCAGCATCACCAAGCCAGATCATAAGGACAAGAATGAAGTATGGCAGTTGTTCTTTGATGGATCAAGGAGTAGACAAGGTGCAGGAGGAGGAGCTATTCTCATTTCACCATAAGGTATTACTCAGCCTTCCATTTCCAGTTTTCCTGTTCAAATAACACTGCTGAATATGAAGCCTTGGTGCAAGGGATACATTGGGAAATCAAGAAGAAAATAAAGAACTTGCAAGTCTTTGACATGACAGTTAATTAATCGTCAATCAAGTCAGGGGACAACATGCTACAAAGAATGAACTACTAAAGAACTACAAGAACAGGGTATGGGACCTCGTTGAGGATTTCGAAGCTTTCAATATTGCGTCCATACTTAGGAAGAAAAATGAAGCCGCGGATAGGCTCGCAGCTGTTGGAGCAATGTTTGATGTGGTTGACAACATCAAAAGGGAAAAAACACAGCCACATGTCCATGTGATTGTGAGGCCATAGCGATTCAGAGATAATAACACTGGTGGCGGTGTTTGAGAACGATTAACAAATTGTCAATTTCTTACAAGAAGAGGCTGAATTCTCAACTAGGATTTGGATGATTAGAGCAGCAGTATGGGGATCAAGTAGTGCAGCTGTGGACAAACAAGCTTCCTAGGGGTTTAGTAACATTGGAGTCTATCTTCAACCCTAATGACTAGTTTCGTAAGGAAAAGTCTAACATACAGGTCAAAAGAGAAGATTCAGATCCAATTCCGGTTGGGAAAACAAAACACTTCAAATTGGTAAGGTAGCCACTGAACAGGAGAAATCAGATTTCATACAACTTTGCCAAGAATTTCCAAATGTCTTCACTTGGAGCTATGAAGACTTGAAAGGTTTCAATCCCAACCGGCTCCAAGATACCATAGAATTGGATCCAGATGCTAAGCCCATCAGGAAGAAGTAGAGACTAGTTAACCCTCACATTGAGCCTCTAATGAAGAAAGAGCTAAATAAGCTAATAGAGGCAAGCATTATATTCCCGATCAAGCACTCAAGCTGGGTTGCAAACTTGGTTCGGTCAGGAAGAAGAGTGGAGAAATCAGGTTGTGTGTAGATTTCGAGACCTAAACAGGGCATCTCTCAAAGACCATTACCCACTTCCTTCAATGGAACAAATATTGCAAGTAGTATCCGGTTCGGAGAGATTCTCTTTCCTAGATGGCTACTCAGGGTATAATCAGGTAATGGTTAAGGAAGATGACCCGTTCAAGATGGATTTCACCACCAAATGGGGGACCTATGCCTACAAGAAGATGTCATTTGGGCTATCAAATGCTGGAGCCACTTTCCAAAGGGAAATGGATATGGCATTCAAGGGGTTGATCAATAAAATAGTTTTGATATACCTTGATGACATCACTGTATTCTCCAAAAATGTAGTGGATCACCTCTTTCATCTGAGGCAGGTATTTCAGAGGTGTAGAAGATTTGGGGTATCATTGAATCCCAAAAAATGCATATTCTTGGCTCATGAGGGAAAACTTCTTGGCCATATTGTTTCAAAGGAGGGATTGATGATTGACCCAGAAAGAGTTGAAGCAATTCAAGCGTTGCCATTGCCAAGTCATAAGAAGGCTCTTCAAAGCTTCTTAGGAAGGATCAATTTTTTCTGCAGGTTTGTTCCAAACTTTGCAGCTCTCGTAAAGCCAATAACACTGATGTTGAAGAAGAGCATGGCATTTAAGTGGACATCTGAAGGCAAGGCAAGTTTTGAGGCAATAAAAGAGGCTATATCTCAAGCTCCAACTCTCGTCAATCCAAACTTCTCCAAGGATTTCATGCTATACGCCTTTGGTGGTGGAGATACAATTTCTGCAATCTTGGCACAACAAAACAAAGAAGGATTAGAACAACCAGTTGCTTTCTTCAGTCAAGGCTTGGAGGAATACGAAACTAGGTACTCTTTCATTGAAAAGCATGTACTTGCAGTGATCAAGAGTTTGAAGAAATTCAAGCACCTAGTCTCAAACAACAAGATCCAATTATTGGTCTCTCATGCGGGAGTCAGGGACTTCCTTCTAAACAAGGATCTGAATGAGAAATGTGCAGGATGGATAACTCATGTCATGGAATATGACATCGATATCAAGGTCACCAAACTAGTATGTGGGAAGGTACTATACAAACAACTAGCCTTGAGTCAACAAGTTGAAGCAGGTAATGAAGAAAATGTTGTCTTGGTACTACAGGATGGTCGGGAATAGGAAAATAATAATGTGCCCACTCCTTGTTGGACTCAGAGTATGATACACTTCCTACGAGACAGGAGCCTATGCCCTCCGAAATGAGCAAAGCGAGCAGGAGATACTTCGGGTTGCAGTTGTTCCATATGCCATTGTTGGTGGTGTTTTGTTCAAGAAAGATGTGAATGGAGTGCTTTGCTTTGAGATGCATTAGCACAAATCAGATTCAAAGGGTGTTGGAAGAGTTTCATGGTGGACCAGTTGGTGGTCATTTTGCACCAAGAGTGACAGCTCTAAAAATCATGAAGGCTGGTTATTATTGGCCTAAAATCTTCAGTGATTGCTATGTATGGATCAAGAGGTGTAAGAATTGTAAATTCTTCACAAGAAAAGAAAGACTTTATGCCCTTCCATTACATCCAATCTCAGTTGACCAGCCATTCATGCAATGGGGTTTGGACTTCATTGGAGTCATTAATCCCAATTCAAGCCAAGGGCACAAATGGTTTTTGACAGCCACGGACTACTTCACCAGATGGACAGAAGCAGTAGCACTCAAAGAGGCAAATGAGTCTAGCATCTTAGAATTTTATGAGGGGATAACTACTAGATTTGGCGTACCTACTACAATAATCTCTAATAATGCATTGGCATTCATTGGATCTAAGGTGACTGAGTGGGCTGTCAAGAACGGGATCTACCTAAGCACTTCATCAAACTATTACCCTCAAGGTAATGGCCAAGCCGAGTCTACAAACAAGAACTTGTTGAGGATCATTTGGAGGAATCTTGATGAGAATCGAGGGCTTGGCATACCAAATTGAAATCAGCCTTATGGGCTGATAGGATAACTCCCAAGAGATCCACAGGTAACTCTCTATTCAGACTTGTCTATGGAAGAGAAGCAATCTTGCCCATGTCACTTGAGTTGCCAACATTGGAACTCATAAAGCAGCTAGAGTTGCTAGAGTTTGGGCCCATGGAGGTAAGGTATGCAAAGTTGATGGAGCTACAAGAGATTAGAAATCAGGCATCCCAAGCAATGGAAAGGATCAAGCTTTGATCAAAAGGACCTTTGATAGGAAGGCCAAGGATAGATCGTTTCAGGTTGGAGATCTAGTGTTGAAATGCGATGTGGATAGAGCAAAACTGGGAAGGCATTCAAAATTTGATGCCATTTGGAATGGCCCATACATGGTCACAAAGTGCAAGAACAACAATGCTTTCAAATTAGCCTCATTGGATGGTGAAGAACTGCATATTCCAGTAAATGGAATCTATCTCAAGCATTACTTCTAGAGGGAAATTTACCACCTTGTAAATATTAATTAGATTTTCATTCCTCCAAGTGCTTTGCACATTGTCTTGTTGTAGTTAGGTTTCAGTTTCCCTAAGTGCTTTGGCGTAGGTTTTGTTGCTCCTAGGTTGAGTTTTTACAGTTCAGCATGCTCTCGTAGAGGGAGTTGTAGTATCAGGCTCGTTTCAGGTTATTACTTATGACTCCATGCCCAATGGATCGCTAAAAGGCCACTGATCTTCTACCTAGCAGGCAGGTGACCCCGAAAAGTCACCAAATTGTTATCCAAAATTCACCCCTAGGGTAAATTTCGATAACATGCATCAGAATTTTTAGTTCTAAGCAAGTAGATTGATTCAGGAGAAAATCATGAAAATTGGCTAAGTCCTGCTCCAGGCCGCCTTTGGGATAGTTGGGACATCCGGACGCAAAAAGGCGAAGCGGCCGAGAACAAGGAAGCCGATTTCGGGTGGTTCGGAGGAATTTGTCCGAGCGATCTGGCAGAGAAAAGGGCATTGGTACAAATGTATGTGAAGGACGCGAACCCGGCGTGTTCAAATTCGGCCGAAAGCAGGGAACTTCAAAGACCTTTGGGACGAGTTAGGACAAAGGGACGCATAGGACGCGGATAGCCGAAGGAGCCGAAAGCCAATCAAGCAACGCTGCGTGTCAATAGCAGAAAAGGGATAGGGAAGCCCATTTCGGGTGGATCGGAAGTTTCTGTCCCAAACAGCATTGGGACATCCGAGACAAATGGACGCGGTGGATGCGAAAATCCGTCAGACCCGAATACCAATCAAATCACGACACGTGTCATGAGGGAGAAATTCCAGAAGTCAAAGGGCGAGGTTTCAAGCACTGACCCGAAGCAATGAAATAGTGCCACGTGTCCAAGTTTAAGGGCCCACAAGGAAATTTCAAAGGAAAGCCAGCGGAAAGGTGGAGGAGAGAGAATTTCTCAACGAATCAGAGCCTGCCACGTGTCATCCAAGTGGCAGAGTGCGGGAAGTTCAAATATTTTTTCCGTCGACCTGTTTTTGCCCTAAATCTTCAGATCACCATAACTTTCGATCCAGAGCTCAGATTTTTGCATTTTTTTATATCAATGGAAAGGCTGGTGAAATTTCTACACGATTCCGTGGTCAATCTTGCATTTTGGTTCAGTTTGGAGAGAGAAAATTCAGAAATGCCTCGGCACATAATAATAGACGAGTAACGCTTCAACAACTAGCTTTAATGCAAGAGACAGTTCGCCGTTTCTGTTAGATAGCCCGCCTTTTTCCGGGATCCGCCGCTTCTGTCATAATGAGATAATTTTAAATGTGACCTAGAAGTGGTTGGGGTAGATTCTAGATTTCCTCTCTCTTCCCTCTCTCGTTCTTTCTATATATTGTAAAGAGGGGCTTCTTAAAAAAGTTCAAACATTTTCTGTTTTGCTCCTCCCTTCTTCTCCTATCAGGTGAATTTGTGGAGTTCGAACCTCTCATTTGAACTGTAATACGAATCTACCTCTTGGCATTTTGTAGTGTATTGTATCAATCTTTGGAGAAATTAATACATGTCTGTGGATGATTCTCAACCCTCTCTATGTTCATTTTGCATCCTCCTGGTCTTTCACTGCAAGTTATGTTATCTGTGCATGATCTTATATCACATTTGAATGGTCTGTGTTTACTGGTAAGATAGGTGTTCTTCATTCCTCGGTGCATCACCTCTATTAGCTTAGATTTATTTTTATGCATCTTCTTACCCTGTCTCCTTGGTAGATTAGATTAGGTTTCGAGCAAACCCTCTGCATATTTCATGTGCATCTGAACAGAGGAATAGGAACCAGCCTTCTCTGGAGAATCCTTTCTCACTTTTTCAAAAGTCCCACACTTGGAGAAAGGATTCAATGTTATGCAATCACCATTGGATGATAGTATGGTCAACCTAGAAACTTGACCAGCATCCAGAGTGCTTTGTGATTTGCACTAACACTACCTTTGCCTTCTTTCTACATTCAAAGCATTCCATCATGATGATTCTCTTGTACTTTTCCTAATTATTTCTTCATTCGGGATTATAGTAACCACATCATCAAACTTTAAAACATTAGTAGCAAACGTTGTATTACTAACAACCATTATCAAATTATCCCAACTATGTAGAAAAGAGCATAAGAATAAGAGTGCTTTCATGTCATCCTAAAATGGAATAATAATAGATTTTAATTAATTTACAATATACCGAAAATCATTCAAATGACTTGATGTAGATCCACCTTCTTGCATCTTTGAATTAATTTTTTTCATCAAATAAAATTTATTTGAAGCACTAGGTTTTTCATATCCACTTGCTAAATATTTCATTAACTCTACTATAGATCATGCTTTGGTAATATTTGAAGCCGAGATATCTTTGTCAGGCTCAATATTATAGATCCTAGGGCCTTTCTCTTAATAATTTTCCATTCTTCATTAGTCATCTTTGCAGGTCTTCCCTTCTCACCGAATGGTAAGTATAAATCCTTTTGACACATATAATCCTGCACTTGCATATTCCATAATAGATAATCATGGCTGTCAAATTTATCTACTCTAAATTTTCCTTCTTCTCACATTTCTTTGCTCCCACTCAATCATAAATCCCTCTACGAGTAAATCTATCAATACACACAACCCTCAAACAAAGATGCTCTGATACTAGTTGTTGGGGTTAGCACACATTATACAAATACATTAATCGGATCTAAGCATAAAGCAATCAATATGTAAATAAACAAGAAGAAATAATACACAAGATTTAATGTGGTTTACCTAGTGTGGGATACATCCACCAAGAAACAACCAATTTATTATCACAAAGGAAATATAATGAAGATTTGTAATCTTCAACACATTTTTAGATGTCATGTACTTTCTTCTCTACAAATTTGTCTTTTCTCTCAAAAGGAAACTTCTCTTGATTTTCATTTTAATTCTACATTCTAAACCCTAGATTTATGCTTATATATGCATCTACAATCTTAGGACACTTTAGCTATGCAATTACAACCATTAGATTCACTTTACAACTAAAGATAGATCTAATTCCCATAACTTAATTATAATAGTCATGCATAGCAAATTGATCCCGAGTAGCCTTAACCGATACAAATTAGCCCTAACCGATGCCGGTTCCTCCTTTCCTGACCGATACTAGTCCATGGGTGACCAATGTCGAGTTCATCAACTCGACCCCCATTATTGTGTATTTCAAAAAGCCTGTAAAAGCATGTCGATGAAGCAATTAACCTATGTGATAAGAATTCATTACATGGTCATCCATGCTCATCACATACACTACACACATTTACTACTCTTCAAATACATGTCACACACAGTTTACACTCTTACGCTATCTATATATCTTGCATATTACATCTTGCATTCGTCACATCAGTCATGTTTTCACACTACTATACACCATACATATCATATACACCATCCTTATATTCATCATATTACACTTCTGTTTACAGAGTTAGCATTACATACCACTCACCCTACTTACCACATACTAAGTCTACCTACATTCATCATGTGTTAGACATTTCAACACATCATGTTGTCATTTGTCATCATAAACACTGCATTGTCATCTATGCGCTGTACTCACTACCCGATGACGCACTCTAGTCCCTTCGTCCATACTCAAATATTGAGGTTTAGAAATCAAATGAACCTTATCATTATTACATGCTCATCAATTGAACTTCTACTATATAACATTACTAGGTTAGTGATATACGTTATAGGGTAAATGGTCACCTATTCCTTCATTGTTTAGTGGTACACACTTTAGGCTATATCACCACTCCATCTATTCATATAGTAGTGATATATTTTTTAGGCTCCATCATCACTCTTTCGATCATCTTGTCATCATATATGCTTTAGCTATAGGGTTGATGCACACATAATTTCTAGGTTGCATATCATCACACAAACATATTCATCATAATGTGTTAGACACAACACACACATTTTGACCATTTCCCGATAACGCACTCTCATTGTAGTTCATTATTGAATGCTGAGGGAGAAAACCAAATGAACCTCACTACATATATTTAAATTCTCTTGGGGGCATGCAGCTCATGTCATTCAATATTGTATTCCATTCTATACATCCACATGATATTCCATATCTTGGTTAATTTTACTTGTGTATGGTCACTTTATTACACATGCTAGTTATATCTCTTATATGTAATTTATCTATACTATCCAAACATGTGTGTTTATGTATTTTTCTAGTTGTGATCACGAGATACAAGTTTCTTACACATGGCATAAATGCTCACCTTCTACCCATCATACATTGGTCGATGGGGGCATCCACATTCATCTCTCATAGGTACTATTATTTAATTTTGTACTTAGCACTCTATATTACAAGGTTGTACATGCTTTTGACATGCTAGCTATCTTTCTAACATGCTAATAGGTGCTTACTGTACAACATTTTTTTTGTAGGATTATTTGCTTCCATGGCTATCTGTTGTTCAAACTTGCTTGTTTGTTTTTTTATTATATGCGGGCCTTGCCTTATGTTTGGTGTGCACTCTTGTTTATTGTATGTGCCCATGATGGAATTACGTATCTTATGAAATTGTGAGTGATGTCCGATGTTTTTAGCCCAATTGGTGTGGCTTAATTTGTCTTCTTGCATGTTTACACTACTATATTGCTTATACACTATTTACGTAGTTTACACATTATCTTATACATTCATGCTTGTTCGTACTAACACTTGTCTTTGGATACCCTCTAGTTTTTGTATTCCTTGGTTTCTACTAAGTTATTTCCTTTCCCTTGTAGGGGAGAGTTACAAATTTCATGTGGTTGGTCCTATTTTAGGGATGCATTCTCCTATTAGTGAAATTTCATGCACCCCTAAAGATGGAGGCATCATTTGGGGTTTACATACTATATAGATCTCAATACTGCTATAATCAGTTTAGTTTTTTTTCCTTGGCATTATGGGTACAGGTCAACTCAGCTTCTTCCCTTGTTATTGTGGGTTTTATAGTGAGTTGGTTAAGACCATTATATAAAACTCGTACACAATGAATTTTATAAGACATGGTGTCCTTAGCAATGGGAGTAGTTAAATGCTTAGAGGTTACAGTGGGTGTGCCTCCCTACACTAATTCAGCCGGTGGTATTAGATCACATAAAAAACCGGGTAGTACAGAGATCTCTTCACACATATTTAGGGAAGTAGTTGCAAGTTAGAGAATAATACAACTTTCTCCCTACACTTTTTTCAGCCTATAGTGTCGGATCACCTAAAAAACCTAAGACAGGATATCCTCTTTCTACACCCTTTCTCTCATCATGAATTAGGTGCACAAGTTCCATTTTTCATTTATATATTTTATTTTTACATACATATATATGCATATTTTTACATGAATTTTTTAAATATATACATGCAAATTTGACTTCTTGATCATTTTCTCCTTGCAGGTCTGACCGTATGAGAAGAAAGTAGTCAACAAAAAACTACAACAATGGGGGAAACAATAAGAAAAACATTTTGTGGCAGCACACACCATATAAATCATGTAGGTACATCACACACTTCAGAAACTACACACATGTTTCCACCCTAGGTTCACTTTCATCACTGTTTTACACATTTTCATATTTAGTTTCAGCACTCCAATATAGTTTTTTCATTCCATGCTTTTTCTAGTCCTTCGACACATTTTCTACTTCAATATTAATGGACATCAGGTACGCATCTCTATCTACTTTATATTACCAAGATTTCCACTCACCAAAATAAAGTGGGGGTAAATGTAGACACAAAATCATGCACTTTAGATAATATTTAGTCTTGGTCTCATACTACTATTCATATGGTTTTTGAGTGAAGAAATTACTAATTAAACCCTGTCTTTTGGCCATTTTACTTATCTTTTTGTTTTCATTTCCAACCTTCAACACATACTTGCTTAGTTTTTTTTCATTGTTTCCCATCATTTTAGCCTTAACTTGGGTGCTGACGGGTGCCTTGGTCCCATTCAGGTTTCCCTGATCCTTTTCCCACTTTCCCGCCACTTTTTTGGTACTTTCTAGATTTTGAACATTTTATCTTTCTTGTGGTTGGAATTTTCGGGGTTAATTATGATATTATAATAAGAGAATTATATAAATATAAAGTTATGAAACCATAATGAGGGACCAAACACTAGTCACTACTATCATCCAACTAGATTTTCATCCATCTAAGGAATCTAGAGCTCATTTACATCAATCTAAATCCATCACAAGGAACAAGGTTGGTTCATCCTGCATCACACAAGTAGAGGAGGGAAGTTTATTCTATCCCATCCACCATTCTATTACATTTCGACACATAATTAGCTCACTACTTTCACAAAGTGTGACTGGAATAAGAGAAATTAGGGCATGATTACACATGCTTTCCCATAGAACTACATTGGGTCTGAGGTGTAGTGCAAATCTCAGTTAGTAAGTCAACCATTATGGTAAATAAGGACATTTTGATCCCTTCATATGCATATTTATTTTGTAGGGTTTGATGCTTGTCTTGGGGTTTATAGGTATCCTTTTCATTATTGATTACCATTGACATACAATGCAAACGGTGTGGTGAAGTTAGTGTGATAGAAAACACGTGCTTCGAGATCATGTAACTACCCTACAAGTTTTGTTTTTGGACCTCCTACACAGACCAGGGCACCCATAACATAGACTAAGGAACCCACATGAACCCTGATCCTCTCTCAAGCACCCTAGTCTAGCCAAACGGTTTATATCTAGCCTTATTAGGAATTTTACATGTTCATTCCTACTTCTAGAATATTCATTATATTTTATGACACAATCCAGATCAACCTATGAATCAACTAAGCTCCTTCCAACCCTTCTTTACATATTAGGGTTTCTATTTTCATTATCCTAGTTGCTTGGGTCACTTTTATATTTATTTAGCTATTATTTACATCATTTTAGTACTATTATTTACTTCCATTCCTAGTTATATTAAATTAATAATTCCACATTTTAGTTAATTACCCGCTACTTTGGCATCATTGGCACTAGGTCACCCTAGGCACATTATTGCACAAACAATCACATATAACTACATCAAGTTTGAGATGTAGTGTAACGATCAGTCATAAGTCCATCCATTTGGAAGCTGAGGATAGTCCAACCCATTCATTTGTATCTTTTTATTTTTAGGGTTTGATGCTTTGTGTGCGGTTTTACCGGTAAATTATTCATTGGGGTTGACAACAACATCAATGATCTAAGTGTGACATCCATCTAACTAAAATAGAAGTATTGTGAAGACCCAATGACCATGTCGAATCATACTTTAAGCTATTTCACATACTAAGGCACCAAAATTTCATACTGGGTGCCTATAGATGCCCTTATCCTTCCCCATACACCCCAGTATGTCCATATCCACTTTTCTGCTAATTTTTGAGGTTTTTGTGACACTTTGTTCCACCATTTCATTTCTCTGTTTAGTCCCAAATCATTATGAGATAAGTCTAAACCAAGTAAATACCTTTCCCTTTCGTTATTATTTCATTTTAATTACAAAATAAATCACTTAGTTTTTATATTTCACTATACTTCATTTATTACATTGTTGTACTCTTAGATTCATAATAAAATTCATATTTTATAGAATCAATGGGCTAATGGAATGATGTGGATGACAAGGTCATGAAGTAGGTCATGTGTGAATGGGAGAACTAGGTGCGGAATGTACCTTAGATTTGAGATGCCCAAGAGGCCTAGGTGATATAGTTGGTGGAAAGATATCATCAAGACTAGGCTTAGGAAATGGTGTGCATGGTGGAATGCCTTTAAGAGTGACAACTTGATTATTTTGAATGAACTTGAGACATAAATGATTCATGGAGGGAATGAGTTAAGTGGTGTGGAGTCAAGAAATACCTAGAAGCATATCACAACCTTTAATTGAAGATTCTGTAGTGAATGACACAAGCATGGTAAGAGTTCCAACAATAGCAGGGGAGCCTGATGTATCCAAAAGAATTAGGAACTAGATATGTGATATTAGATATTGGAAATTTGATAGCCATGAGAAGTGCAATAGAGCACACACTAATAGGAGTCACTGAATAGATCATGGTGTTGTTAATGCTACATGAACTAATTGAAGCATTAATTTATATGAGTCTAAAGTGAATGTAGCATGATAATCATGATATGAAAATGAAATGACTGGTGGTGATGCATCAACATAAGTGACAAGGAAGTCAAGGGGCCCTAATGAAGGAGGAGGCACAACTCAATATGTATGATTAGTAGAAGAATCAAGAGATTTCATATCATGCTTGGGAAAAGGGTCATTGAATATTTTTAGATTTTTGTTATCGTTAACTAACTTAGATGTAGATGTCTCAAGGATATTGAGTGGATTATTGTCACAATAAGACCCGAATGACATGCTTGAGTTTGAAGAAATGATCATCGAATTTCCAATACATTGGTGATTGTCACATTTTACATTTTCATCATAATTGCGGCCATGGAGATGAGATGGATCTTGACCGAGTGGTGGTGTAAGGGTCATTATATTTCTTTCGATCAGTATATGTAATAGAAAATGAGATGCATGTGGGGTAATTTGGTGAAATTACACTTTATAGGTTACCATTGAAGCTTTTCAGGTGGAGAGACAACATTAACAACTAATTTTTCTTCAGTGGGCTAAGGAGATGGCTTGATGGTGATTTAGCTTGAAACCTATTAGAAGAGGATGAAGGAATATATTGATATTTGATTTTTCCCATAGATAGAATTTTGACTTCACGTATTTTGAGTGTATGGAATAATTGATCAAATGAAGGAGAGGTCTTAAAGATAACACTATCCTCAAGAAATAGTAAGAGGCTTTAAACAAAGATATATTGCAATTTAGAATCAGTAAGTACATTGGTCATCTTATCTTGATTATTCTTATATCACAAAACATATTCAAATAGATGCTCCTTAGATGTTTGTTTGATTTGAGTGAGTTATGCATAAGATTCTTGGTGCCAATATTGATAGAAAAATGAGCAAGAAAAGGATCGGCTAGATGTGTAAAAGAGGTTACCGAATGAACATGTTGATCATAAACTAATGCATGATGTAATATTTAAGGCTCTTAGGAAATAACGTAGCTAGAAATGTATGGTCAAGACATGCCACATGAAAAGGATCTTGAGGGTCACCATTACCATTGAAAATGGGTAGCTTAGGAGTTATAAAGTTAGGAGGAATTGGATAATTAGAAATGATGGATATAAAAGGGGTATGAAAGAGCAATGAATATTCAAGATATGGAAAGGAGTGTGAAGTATCTTTTTGTAGTTGTGATTTGAATTTGTAGGTCATGGTATAAGGAAGCTAGGTCTTGAGTTCCACAATATGAGACTTTTTGTGTGTGAGAGATTAGAGGTGGGGTGAAATGGTTGGTAGGAGTGGTAATTTAAGTAGGAACACTAGAGGTAGGTGGAAGGGCAGAAGAGGGAGGTTATGTTACAATAAGAATGAAAATAGTATTAGAGGTGGGATGGTTGAGCTCAGCTAGGTTAGCGGTTTCTCACGAGTAATGAATAAAATAATATATAAGTCTTGTAGATGTTCAATAAGATGAGACGAGGGAGATCACGTAGGTCTTATTCTCAGTAAATGGTTCATAGTTTTCATCCATAGTAAAAATATGCCAAGATTATTAGAAATAAGATTGGGTTTGAGCGATGGGTTAACCAAATGATTTAATTTAATTTGAATGAATTAAATCTAAATATTGTAGAGTAACTAATGTATAAATGATAAAATATAGAAATGACACAAGAAAACTAAGATTTAAAATATGAAACCCTAAGCACAAGAGATAGATGAAGAAACTTACCTAATTTATGCTTGATATGGAATTGGTAAGGACTCGAAAAGTGTTGTATAAGCTGGGAATAATTTATATGAACTTCTTCTTCCTATGCTTACTCTTTGGGTGTCTGTGGATGTGCATAATTTATATGAACTTCTTCTTCCTATGCTATGTATGTATAATATATGCGCAGTCCTTTTTCCCTTAAATGGATGCTAGATGGATTCCTTGAAGTGCTTTAGGTGCCTTTTGAATGTAATCTTAGGTGATGATAATAATGCTTAGTGTTTGGTCCTTCATTTTGAACACATGACTATGTATTTATATGATTCCCTTGTTTGAATTTCATAATTGACAACTGGAATACCAACCCATAAGTGAAAAGGATGCCCAAAATATAAAATAGACCCAAAAGAAGTGAGTAATATAAGAAAGGGTCAAGGGTACCCAGAGGGGATGAGTTCTCTGGCGCTCATGTCTAAATCCATAAAATATAAAACAAGTAAATTTCGGCTGAAATTTGTAAGGTGTGTAATACCAATTAGAAAACAAGAGACAAATAGAAAAGGCGAAAGATACTTGTCAACCACTAGTTTTCTTTCTTAGGAATCATGTAAATGCTAGTATGCTTTTAGGACCTAGAAATGTACCCAAGTATGTGATTTTTTATCTACAATAGTTTACAGTACTTGTAAAAATCAAGTATTGAATATAAAGTGAAAAATAGGAGCCAATAACAAAACCCTTGAGACAGAAGAAATTAGTTATGGGGATTTACAGCCACCAACGCCTAGATCTAGTCATTAACGCCTAAGCACTTATTCCCTACACTGGGCACCCCTATCCTTCTCTATTTACGAGTTAAAAATTTATAGTGAGTAGAAACAATGTTTTCTACATTCTTTTTAGTACTTTCACCTTCCTAGATAACTTCTTATTCATTCATAAATTAGCTAAGTCTTCCTATCTCCCCTTCTTGCTTAGGGTTTTACATTTTACATGCTTTCTTGCTTGTGTCATTATTGTATTTTATCATTTATACATTATTTATTACAATAGTTACTACAAAATTAGATTTAATTTAAATTTAAATTAAATCATTTGGTGAACCCATCACTCAAATCCAACCTTCCCTCTAGGGTTTTCCTTTTATGCCCATCACCCATAGTGGTTGTTTTGGTTCCTTTGAGTACGCCGAGCTTCCCAATTTAATAAAAATGAAATTAAAGATAATTTTAGAGTCCATAACATGATAAAATACAAGAAAATAAAAATTATAAGCATTCTAATGATTTAATCTATAAGAAAACAAGGGAGATATATGACTTAGTTGAATCTTGTGTGATCTCGTAACTAATTTGAGTGGTGTAAAGTGTTGAACATGACTGGAACTATGTCATAACTGCTCTCTGTAAAATCAAGATTATGAGAATAACATTAGAAATGGGCATCTAGGGTGGGCAAGGGCACTTGGGCATTAGAGACTATTCTCGGGTGTCGGTGAGTACGTAGAAGGCTAGAATCTACTTTTCTGTGTCACAGGGGTTTAACTATCACCTCTTTTTGATCACTTGATATTCACACTTGAATCACCGAGGGTACTTGTAACCTACAAAAAAAATCCTAGTTGACTGTATAAGCTCACAAACACATCAAATTGGAATGAAAATGAAATATTTGAAGTCAAAATGATTCTAGTGGTCACTCTATGAGTGAACTTATGACTGAGTGTTGCACTACATTCTAGAGTCCATGTAGGTTTTTGTGCTTGTGTGTGTAATAGTGTCCTCCTATTTACAAACATTTTTTTGGGAATTGAACACTCCTTACCTATTTAATATCCATTGACAAAAATTCAAAATTTCCAAATTCTATAAATCATTTCAACATTTTTCCAAGTTCTCCTCACAATGGTTCAATATCTTCACTTACGCCACATGGATCAAAACATTGATCCATTGTTCACTACGCTACAAACTTCTACAATCTACGCACACTTTGCGATATGTATTCTTCATAATTTTTGCAGACATGTTCCTTACTTCCTTTACACTACTTGAATTTCATTCAAATAACATAAAGGTGGGGGGGAATGTAGATATAAAATCACACACATATTACTATTTTACTATGCCATCAAGTATGTTGTTATATGCATGGATCTTAAGCGAGAAAAGTATTCACTAGTGACACACTCCCTAGTTCTTAGACTTGTTTTGATTGTTTCTATTGTCTTTCTCTATCACATCTATCATTTTTGTACCCAATTCTAGTTAGGTTACAGGGATCCATGTCTATCTATCTTTTCATATTTTCATCATTTATCTTAGGATACCAGTGCCCATTCTAGACGCTAGTGCCCAGGTGCTCCTATATACTCTAGGTTCTTATATCCACTTTATTCTTGTGTACATTTTGACATTTAATGTGGGCATTTTTAGTTTTCTTATCCTTATCCCAAGGTCATAGTTAGCATGTCATGTCACTAGTGTTTCAAATAAAGATACATACATACACACATATAAACACACACACACACACACACACACACACACACACACACACACAAAAAAAAAAAAAAAAAAACATACACTCTATTATAAGGGCTAACAATTCTAAGGGACAATGTCATCTAGATATTATCACTAGCATTACAAGGGACTACATTTTTGGGCTGTATACACTTTGCATAATAAGGGGAAGTGATAAATTCCATATCACACATTTGTATTCTATCTAAATATATCCCGCTATCTTTGTGTCATTTGCGTGAGAGGAAACCTTACTTTGGACCTTTATTAAATTTTTATCACTTCCATATGACATAACTTGGAAGCCATTCAATACTATTTCAATCAGAACTAATTAAAAGCTAAAACAGAAATAAATTTGTCCTATATCTATCTGAAGTGGTTGGACCTTTTGAGTATGTATTCATAGATTGAAAGAAAAAATACTACAAAATTTACATTTACAAATTTGAATATAACATGTAGATCGATTAGTACATGTTCCATATTTGAATATAACACAATCAAAAGTGTATAATACATAGTATCAAGAGAAATTTTGATCCAAATGACACAACAGGAGGAAAGCAGAGAAATGGGGCTCAATAAATGAGTGAAACCATGTGTCATGTATTAGTTGGAAAAATGATTTTAAATAGTAACTATAGTATATGAAAAATTTAAAATTGCTAGCTATAGTAATAGTGAAACGTGAATAATGAATTAATTTATATCATGTTCAAGTGAAAATTGGAGCTTTGAGATGTGAGGATGTCATATGTTAGAGCATTGATTTTGAAAAGATTTGTGAGAGTAGTAGGGGTTGCGGCTTCATGTAGGCAGTGATGAGTTGGTATGTATGTTTTTTTGGAAAAATTTGTCGAATAGGCCAATTTTTGTCGATGCTTGTAAAATTTTGTTTTTATATTTTTAGATGTTTTTGACTGGGCAAGAGAAATTATGGAATTTTTGTCTTTTGGGACACCAACACCCAATTCCAGGCTTTGGTGACTGTATCAAGTGCATGTAACCTAATCCTAGGCACTAGTATCCTAGGACATGGTTTTAGCAAGTAGAGTGTGACATAATTGTATTACGGATAATTTTGTACGATGATGAACTATTTTTAGTATGAATGAGGTTCTAATATGATACTTTTTTTTTGGTTTTTTGTGTTTTGTAGAGGGATATACACTCGAGAGATTTCCTTAGGGGTTTCCATTTGAGCACATTATTGACATGGGGGTTATTGGATGTAGAGTTGGATATACTAGACCATGCTAGCTTGTTGAACATTGCTAGATTAGGGAAGGTGCCCCATAATATGCCCATTTGACTGAATTTTGTGAGGTAAGGTGTCTTTGATACATGTACATTTTGGTTTCTTACTGGTGAGATGATTGTGACCCTAGAGGATGTGTATCAAATATTATAGTCATATAGTCATATGAGGGAAGCAAGGTGGTATTTCAATAAGAAAAGAGTACATGTAGATACTCATATAATTTTAGATGCTATATTGAGATCCATTGTTCTGTGGTTACAAAATGTTAGTACATCGATTCTAACATCATCGGTGGTAGTGGAGGCTGGTGGAGTTGGAATATTGTATAAGATGCATGATATTTACCATATAATAGAGGATTATGGGACTAGATGTGCATGGGAATGGTGTGTATTAGCTCACTTGTAAAAATATTTATATAGATTCACAAAAGAGGATCATGGGGGTGGACTAAGATCCACCACTTTATTACATGTTATCCAAAGTTTCCCCTTACAGGTATTTCGATAACTTATAATGATTATTTAGACATGGAAAAGGGTAAAATTGTTAAAAATGGAGAAGATCAAGGCTTTAAGGCTTCCCCTTCCATTTATATAGCTCCTTAGTCCCATACTTAGTCAAAAACTAATAAAAATGGAGAAGGAGGTGTTATGCTTGTGTGGGTTTATCAAGTTTTGAGGGAATGAGTAGAACATTTCTTATAGGCCTTCGATTCTCCGCATCCCATTTTGATCTGCATTTAAGTAATTTTGGAAAATTTATCGAGTGTATCATTGAGATTGAGTCACGAGAAGAAATAGTGGAACAAGTTCCATGGGGAAAATATTTCTCCACATTGGATTTGGAGCCATAATGCAAAGGAGGGAAGAGTTGTGCGGGATTGCGGCTGGAACAAGGAATAACATAACAAGTTCTATTAGGTTATGATCTCCCACACTAATAGATAAGATGATGAATAAAGGAACCATAAGGAGTTGAATGTGATGTGGAGAAATCATGAAGCGAGAGGAATGATGGGCATGGGGAATGAAGTGAAGTCAAGAGCAAAGAAATGTGAGTGAAATGAGGCTTGTGGGAACCTATGCGTTGGGTGGAATAACTCCTAAGTTCCACCCAACATCCGAATATCCAACCCAAATGTGAAAATAGAACAAATCGAGACAATACGAGCTAGAAGGAATTAGAGGAACTTTTTCCCTAGTTCAATGAGTTATTCACATTCCCAAACCACCCACACTACAAAGGAAAGTGATAGTTAAATGTGTATTATGGAGTTGCACAAGGAATCGTCCATAACCTTGACCCCTAAACTTAAAATGGCCATAATTTTTGATCCATAGCTCCGAATTTCACAAAATTAGTACAATTGGAAATACCTCAAAGCATCTTCTACACCAAAAAAACTAGATTTCTTAATTTAGGTAAGGGTCGAGTTGGTGAAAAAGTTGAAATATAATCCAACATTAAAAGATACAGTTCTAAGTATCTCAACCACCACATTTGATGAAGTATGGTGCCCATTCCTTCTCCCGAAAGTAAAGTATCATTAGGGAATGGATTTGGAAAGGTTACCATACCTATATTTGGTAATTTAATACATGTTTTTGTGGTTAAAAGGAAAATACGAGTTCCTCTCTTTCCTCTCTCTTCCTCATCTTCTATATTTTGTAAAATCTCTCATTTTTAAAATGGGAAATGTTCTACAATGTAAAGAAACTTTTTCACAAACATTTTTGAGCAATTGTTTGTTGTAAGCCTTCATTTGAACTTAACAAGTGTTCTTGTGCCTTTTTCACCCCATGTAAAGGTCTATGCATACTTTGATATCAATTAAAATAAATGTTTTATTGTGTCTTCTCAACCCTAACTTGTGTTTTATTTCATTTCCTTTCCTCTCCATTCTTATTGTGGTATTTTGTGCATGTATTTCTCACTTGCAGGTTCATTTTGTTGTGTTTCATGGAGAATAGATGGTGAATGAATTCTTGGGTCTATGTCACTACTTTGGCCTCTCCCTTCTCCATTTTCCTTCTCCCTTTTCCCTCATTAGAGTATCTCCACCCCTTTTCTTGGTGCTATCACCTCCTCTTAGCTTAGTATTTTGTATTCTCATGCATCTTCTCTCACCTTGTTCCCTTGAATTTCTAGAGTAGGATTAGATAGCTGCATTTAATTCCTTAGGAGTAGTTTAGCATTAGGAATAGGTAGAGGAACCAACCTTCTCTAAATATTTTTCTCAATTAGCAAGTCCCATAACTTGAGAGACAATCCCATGTTACCTAAAAACATTGATTTCTCATCCATACATACATGAAAAATTAAAGGGTGTTGTTTTTTAGTAATAACATTACATGTATGAGGATATGAGAAAAATTTGATATTGATGCCAATCAGTGGGCCAAAATCCGATTGGGTGAGGCCTTAGATATTTATAGTGAGATGGGTAAATACATATAACAGGAGACTAAACATGACCACCTATAGGTTGATGTTTGATCAAATTGGTCTAGAGGCCATCATATGGAGGTTATATAGAGGCTATGGGGGTTGGCTGGAGGATGAAGTAGAGTTACGGTGCATTCAATGCACCATGTGGTTGGAAGTCCAATTTCTAGGGGTGAAAGAGTTCTTCCAGGTGCAACATGTATGTAGATAGTTTGGTATGGCTTAGGATATGCCCCCAGATCCATATGTATGGGTGAGAGTGACTAGAGAACTAAGGTGGATAAGAGAAAGGATAGGTCCTACAAGAGCACAAATAGTGCATCCTAGTCCAAATGAGGTAGATGCAGCCATAGAGTTGATACAAGTTGATGATGTGGGGTGCACCCATTCCTATAATGAGTGGTGGGAAACACACCAATGGGTGTTATTATTTTTGGTTTTCATAAATGCGGTAGGTGAGATGACAATAGGAGTAGAGGGGGTAGGTACCTACCTCGATAGAGATGGCCTAAGGTGGTATTGGAAGAGCGTAATTATTATTCTTTGTTATTTTTAATTGTTTCTTGGTTATTGTATATTGTAAATGTGTGTAGTGACTAATGTGTTTTTGTATGGTTGCAAGTGATTCCTATGCCTATTGGTTATTTATTATTAATTCATCGATACACACATTAACATGGAACATGCCTCTAGATGTGCTTGTGGGAGGTGGTATGCTAGAGTGAGTGGATTTTATTGTGGGTGAGCATGCCCATTTATTTAACCTGGTGGCTATAACCATAACCACGTGTACTATGCTATTGAGTGAGTGTGATCAAGCTCACTCAAATAATGAGTGAGCTAGATAGGTTGTAGGAGGATGAGACCTAGCTCATGATGTATCCACGAGATATGTGGAGCTACAAGGCCAATTCATGGAGCATTTAGCTAAGGTGGATATACCATGGAGACAATTAGAGAGATATAGAGGCCACAACCAATGACGTTGATTAAGCGGTGAAGCATTTATTTCTAGATCTCTGACAAATATGTATAGTGATAGTGAGGATGATATACGATGTCTATGGTTATATTGATATATGGGGATTGCCCCCAAATATTGTGTTTTTGTAACTATGATATACACACACAAACATACACATGTATTAGATCTCCTATGTTTTGTGAAATTACATTTTTATATGATGTGGTGGTTTTCATATGTATTTTGATTGAACAAATGTTGTATTTATTGTTGAAATGGTTGTCTTGATTGTTGAATATTTGAAACATATCATGATGTGGAGATAATAGGTAAGTAGTGAATTGAAGATGATTTGTATGTGAATGAGTAGTATAATGATATGACTAAAAGAATGTATGTATATGATGTAATGTGATAAAGTAGTGTAAATGGTAATGTGATGTAGATAGTATAAGAGATTAGAATAATGATATGGTGATAAGTGTATAATGAGAAGATGTAAGATTATGTTTATAATAGCATGTAATGAAGATGAGAAGAGGGGGAAGAGTGATGCCCCCTAATGTATGTGTAGGAAAATGAGGTTCATTTATATAATACCCCTCAACAATCAAGAATGAACCATAGAAAAAGAGTGCATCATCAAGAAATTGTTTGAGATCATATGCTAGAAAGATATATCATGAAGCGTAGAGCATGAAGAGTGAGTGAGGGGAGGTTCATTTTATAATATATCCCTCAACAGTCATGTAAGAACCTTAAGAAAAAAATACATTATTGGCTAATTAGGTGATCATATGGAGATCACCTACCAAATATGGAGAGGCCTGCGGGGGATGGTGGAAGCATGTGATGCGGTAGAACATGAGTGTAAGAGAAAAATTGAATATTAGATGAATTGGTGCCAATCATAGGAGGTGTTATGGTGGGAAACATAGATGTTGATAGATGTAGTAACACTATAAGGAGTATGAGATAAATGAAGGGCATGGATGGATAATGATCTTAGGAGGTGGAAAAATGACAAAATTAGAAGTGGGTGGAGGAGACAAGTGAATGGATTTGTAATCATGCTTATGTGGAATGGGAGAAAGAGACCACTCACAAGAGTGATAAATGAAGGTAATGACACCTTTGTCTTCTAATTATTGTAATTTATCATGTAGAGCACAACAATCATTGTCATGGTGGCCATTGATGCAGTGGAAATTGCAATAACAGAGATTGTGTTGGAAATTAAAGTGATGAGGAGGAGGATGTTGATTAGAAGGAAATCATATTAAAAACTTATCAAACAAAGTACATAAGACATCATGAGGCTTAAAAACATATGGAAAGTGCAATGGTTCATGAGGAGGAGGTGGAGAAGACTTAGGTGTAGACAAATGTGGTGGAGGTGAAGGAAGATGCTTACGTGGAGGAGGAGATGGGGACCATGGAGGACGCTCAATAGATGGAAGAGGAGAAGAAGTAGTGGGAAATGGAGTAGTGGAAGAAGTATAAGGAGATGGAATAACATGTGCTACAATTAAATCTTGTTCTAGATCAATAACTTTATACAAAAAAATGTAAAAGATTCACATGTATCATACAATATTTTTTCTTTTAATACATGAATTAAGCCATGACAAAAGATAAATTACATTTCTAAATCAATTGGCTGAAATAATAACTGATGCATGCAAGAATTGAAGCGTAAGATGTAATCTATAATGGGTTCTTTCTTTCCTTGATGAAAAGTAGGTAAACGATCATATGTAACTCTAGGACCATTGTTAACCATAAACCACCTAAGAAAAACATCCTCCATATCATAGTAAGTGCTAATAGATCCATAAGGAAAATGAGTGTACCATTGAAGAGTGTGATCAAAAAGACTATATAAGCACTTTTTGTCACTTCACAATGGTCACAGCTTTTTTCATAGTATTTTCATTATGAAGTGACAATGCTTGAGATGAAAGTAAGGGTTGTCAATGTCATTAAAACATGTAAATATAGGCATGATGAAATCCTTAGGGAAAGTTGAATTGTGAATTTTTTTAGGGATTGGATTTCCTGGAAGAGAATTATTATCAATGGAAGCATAATAGGATTTGATTTCAAGAGTGAGGGAATGGAATTGAGCTTGCAAATTACTAACAATATACATGAGGGATAAAATATCATGTAAAGGATAGTAGAAGAAGAGAGTGGAAAATTGTGTGGTTAGAATTTTCCATTATGAGTGATCATGAGGACCTAATAAGGAGTGTATGTGGAAGGAGGAGAAGGATGTGGGGGAGGAGGAAAGGAATATGGAGAATCTTTGGGAATTCTATATGTAGAATCAAGAGTCACAATAAGAGGTGCACTAATGGAAGGAGAAGAATCATCATGAAGAATATTAGAAATAACCTCATAAGTAGAAAAAAGAGGAGTGGTAAATTCACATTCAACATTCTTAATAGAAGTGAAATCCTCACTAACATGGTCATAATAAGAAATATAATCCACATCACTTTAAGTAAAATTTTCACAAACAAGTAGTTAATCACACGTATCGTCAACATTTAAAGAAGTAGTAGGAGAAATAACATGAGATCTAGTATTGAAATCATTAGAAACAGATTTCAGAAATTGAAGAAGTAAGAGATATAACTTTACTTTCATTACGAGTTTTAATGGAAACATCATCATGCACATGTACATTTGTAACCTTAGAAGTATATTTATTGGCATCTATACAAGAAAAAATGTGACCAACAAAAGGATCTATAATAACATTATCATGCTCTACAAGAGGAGGAGAAGAAGGTACAACAACAATGGTGATTATGGATGATGATGATGGAGAACTTGCAACAATATATTATATCATGAGAGAGCATACAAATACAAGGGTTATCAATGCTAAGAGGAATGGTGACTTGGAAAGAAAGAAGTTGTTGGAGGACTTGAGGATCAAATCGAGCATTATGATAAAGAGAAATAAGTTTAGATTCTAAAAAAATATTGTCAAGGATAGGTTGCACACTAATATGATCCATAACCTACTTGGGAAAAGATGATTTATTTTTAGCCATGAGGGTTTTAGGGATCCTAGGGAAAAGAGTTTAAAAAGAGATGGGTTCACCACATGATTTAATAAAAATTGAATTAAATCTAATTTCAGAGTCACTAATATGATAAAATACAAAAAAATACAAGTTTTAAGCACTCTAATGATGTAATCTATAAGAAAATGAGGGAGATAGATGACTTACTTGAATCCTGCATGATTTCTAACTAATCTGAGTGGTGTAAAGTGTTGAACAAGGATAGAACTATGTTATAACTGCTCTATGTAAAATCAGTATTTTGAGAATTACAATAGACATGGGCACTGGGATTTGGTAAGGGTGCTCAGGTTATGAAGATTGTTCCTGGGCATCAGTGACTGTGCAGAATGTCAAAATCTACTTTTTCCTATTGATCACATCCTAGGGTTTCACATCCTTTATCGCTAGGGTTTCACTATCACTTCCTATTGATCACCTGATATTCACACTTGGATCACCGAGGGTACATGTAACCTATAACACAAACCCTAGCTACTGTACAAGCTCACAAACACATTAAATTGGAATGAAAATGTAATATGTGAAGTTGGATTGACCCTAATGGTCACTCGATGAGAGAACTTATGAGTGAGTGCTACACTACATTCCAGACTCCATGTAGTTCTTTTTTCTTGTGTATGTAATAGTGTCCTTAGGTGTCTCTCATGCCGTAACCCCAAAATAGTAGGATATGTCTAGATAGAATGTAAATGTGTGATATGGAATTGAGCACTTCCCTTTCCTATGTAGTGTATGCAACCCAAAAATGTAGTCCCTTGTAATGGTAGTGATATTATCTTGATGAGATTGACCTTTATAATTTACATCCCTATAATATAGTGTATGTTATGTATATATGGAACTCTTTTTTGAATTTATACACTAATGACATGACATGTCAACTATGACCTTGGTATAAGGATAAGAAAAATAAAAAGACGACCAAAAATGTGTTATGATATTAATGTTTACATTATACTTGTGTATTCAAATTAGTATAAATGTTAGTAGTTATATTATTGTTATATAAACAATAATATATTATTGGAGTTGTTTTAACAACTCATATGATTTTAGTTGTGTATTGTTACTTGAGTAACAATCACAAATAAATAGGATTATTGTTAGAGCAACTTCCTAGTTTATAGGAGTTACATATTCCTATATATTTGTAATATGTTCAAATGAAGATAATAGAGAATTATTATTGTCTTGTGAGAAGTTGAATAGAACTAAGTATTTTTCTATATTCTTCTATGTATTCTGAACCAAATTTAAGATTTTGTATTAGAGCGTCAATGGTCATGTCCTTGTGAACAATGAGAGTCTTAAGAAGAAACTACAGTTCATTTGTTCTGTTCTGAGATCAAGTTTATTAGATTATTATTATTGGGAAGGATTGAGAAAAAATAGTGCTATCTTGGTCAATATAATAATGCCCACGCAAAGCTGCAAGAACATATGATGAGAGCAATAAAGAGAAGTCTGGAAAAAAGTTTGATCTAGAGATGCCAAGTTCATGTATGTAAGGTTAATCTTCCGGGTGAATGTTTTTATTAGAGTCACATCCATCCTCCATCAAATTCTCCTCATAAATTATATATTCAATTCAATTAATGTGAAGGAGGTTTTGTTATCACCGAATCACAGCACCCCTGTGCATATACTTGAACTCACGGTGTGATTGGATAACATGGGTACTATCTCCAAGTTGTGGGACTTGCTACTTGAGATAGACCTCAAGAGAAAGCCGGTTCTTGCTCCTAAACTACCTGCCACAATCTACTCTAATGCAGGATAAGCTAACTGTTCTAATCTAAATTTCCAAGGGACCGGGGAAAGAGAATATATAAAATGAAAGCCTACACTAAAGCGGTGATACACCAGAAAAGGAGGATGTGAGAGTAGTCTCCAAATGTGTGAAATACAGAGGTAAAGTGCACACTAGAAGAGGTGATGACAGTTCTCCATAATCTAGCAAAATGCATTCACAGCAATATTCCAAGCACACACAATGATAATTAATTCCTAAAAGAACATAATAATAGACACAATATTCTTGTAGAAAGATAAAAGGGGCAAGAAGAATGCAGAAAACACAGTAGGGGAAGATACATCCACAAACTTGTATTTTATTGCTTCCTAGTATGCACAGTTCAGTCTATTACAAGATAAGGGCCTAGATCACCATGCAAGGAGTCCACTACAAGGGCCTGCAACACACTACCTTCACAAAGCAATTTTGGTAGATCTTTGCTACCCAAAAACTCTCTCCTTTACAATGAGCCCAACACTCCAATTTATAGAAAAATGAGAAGGAAAAGAGAAGGGAAAATGGAAATCCCGAAATCTATCCTTCAACCACCTGTAAGAGGCATTAAATTTAGTGAAATGATTGTACATTACTTGAAAAAGGCTCCCCATACTATCCCATGTGCTGCAGCAGAGAAAGAATGATGACCATGCCTCTTAATTGCATTCCCAGCTACCAAATAAAACATTGTTCTGAACCCGGCCACGTTTTCTTAAAAAACTCAATAAATTTCTGATCAAATCTGGAATTTCTTGATTTCTATGCATCGGTCTCGGAACCACGATTCCAACAGTACCAATTTTGTGTGATTTCGTTGAGAAATGCAAAAGTTATGGCCTTCTGAGTGCGGGCAGCTATTTTGGGTCTCGCAGGCATTTTCTGTCATTTGACGGGAATGAGCATTCACTGACTGGAGCCGAATATGTTTCCTTAATTTAAATATATCTACCCTCATTAAAAATAATAAATCTAGTTTTTGTGGTGTAGAGGACGTCGTGCTTTCGTTCAGAAAGTCCAATTTTGTGAAAATCGGAGCTCGAAGTCAAAAGTTATGGCCGTTTGAAGTTCCACGGGTCAAATGTTGACTTTTCTCCTCTGCCTTCGGCCACTTCGGATTTTCACGTCCCACACGTCCCTTTGTCCCAAATGACCCAATGTTGAGCAGGGACAAATTCTTCCGAACCACCGAAATGGGCTTCCATGTCCCTTTTCTGCTGGTGACACGTGGCGTGATCTGATTGGCTTTCGGCTCCTTCGGCTATTTTGCGTCCGCGCATCCCTCTGTCCCACTTAGCAGAGTGCTGAAATTTCCCATTTCAGCCGAACCGGCCGGTTCGCGTACTCACAACCCGGATGTCCCATTTGCTTTTCGTTTATGCTGGGACAAATTTTCCCATTAGCGGATTCGGCCGGTTCGCGTACTCGCGTACCTTCGGCCCAACTGTTCTGGGCTGCCTTGACTCATTTCGGCCGAACTGGCCGGTTCGCGTCCTTTTGGCCCACGCGTCCCGGACTGTCTGTTTCAACAGTTAGTCAATTTTTCAAATTTTCAGCCAGTTCGGATCTCCGCGTCCCGCGCGTCCCTTTGTCCCGAATGTCCCAAATGCTGCGCGGACCGCCTGGCGGCCTTTCGGCCGGTTCGCGTCCAGATGTCCCGTCTGTCCCGACTATTGCAAGGACCAGGACTTAGCCATTTTTCATGATTTTTTCTAGCCCGAGCTTGTTTTTGCAAATTTTTACATTTTCTCAGAACTTGCTCTCTTCTACTTGGACAGGGGAGTTAGAAAAATATGAGGGGACCCTAGAAACATGACTTTTTGTCCGGACTCAATATAATTGCTTGGGACTAAAGAATTTGATGCATGTTATCAAAATTACCTTGAGGGGTGAATTTTGGATAACACTTTTAATAACAATAAAATCAAATATTGATTTGTGTAAATTCATTTTATACGTATGGGTGAAGTTTCACGTTTTGCGTAGATCATGATAGTTCTAAAAGCATCAATGCATCATTGAGAGATCTTGGGTGATTATAAGAGGTAGCTTAGTGATTATCATCAACAATTTTATTCCTGATAATGTTATGCATGGTTTCTCTTGTTTGGAGAAGGAATACAAGTGAAGGATATCATCAAAATGTAGCCATCTGCATTCATCCCATCTTCCATTTCTCTCCTTGACACATCAGCCATCATGTGGCATTTTAAATTCAATTAGCTTCAATAAGATCTGGCTTGAGATTCCTATGCTTCACCCAGCTCCATTTTGCATTCAAATCTAATTATTTGAATTGAAGAATTGTGTTGTCCATGGCTATCACAAATCAAGAAGAAGCATTTGTGTCAAATACGGTGTCAATAGTTATCTTATGCATGCATTTTCATGGTACCTACTTAGACATGCCATCTAAATTCACCACTATCAACTCAACAAATTTCCATGGTCTTCAGTCAAAACATTGCAGTATTTAGACACGTCACCAGTCAAAACATTATAGGTCACATAATAGAGAGTTGGCTCGTCATTTACAATACAAAGGTGTGTTTTCTATTTTAAAGGCTATTAAAATTTTGTATACTTAGCCTGAGTGGAAGTATTCTTTTGCTAAAGGCCAAAGTAATACCACGTGGAGCAAGTTTTTTAAAATTTATATAAATATAAAGGGGTGTAAAACTTTTTTATTAGTGGTTTGGTTTACTATATGTCAAGGGGATAAAATCGAGTATAGGTGATTAGGTGGGTTTTTTTAAAATTGAGTCATCAATGTAAAATAAATAATTGTTATTTTTTTCAAAATGTGTCTAGGTGAACAATAGGTTATGGAGTACATTAATGTCAAAAAGTTTTATAATTTTTGTCATCAAATTGATGCTCATAGTCTATAGTGTCAAAGTGTCATAAAGTCATCATATGTTATGTAGTTCTTGTTGTTTTGTCAAAGTCATGTCAAATAGGTGATTTTAGGTGGTGTCAAGAGTCAGTGACAAAATATTGAAAAAAAAAAAAAAAAAAATTCCTCACGGACACATTTTTAGTGTTACCCGACATCCATAAAAATAAAGTGTTTCACATTACGGGAGGGAAGATATAATAAACAATGTGGAAATATTTGAGCTTCATATCCAAATCTAGATGAGTTAGAAACATGTGATTGGAGGATGGAGGAAACGGAGGTTGGAGGTCGAGACAAGAAACTCTCATCATTCACAACAACGGGGCCACACAAAATGATTTGGTGGCACATGTGTGTGCATGTGAGTACTTGTTTTTGAGTTTTGTAGTGTTCTAGATTCAGTTGTGTGGTGTGAATTTCAGTTTGGTGTGATTTTCAGCATGGTGTGAAAAATAAGAACAGATGTGGTTCATTCTTGTTCACTGGTATGTGGTTATTCCTATTTCCCCTATGTAAAAACATAGTAAAGAACATATAGCACAGTGTAAGGCAACATCATGAGTCTTGATGAGGTAGAAAAGTTAGATGTGTTCCTGTTCATACCTAGGTTTGTGGTTATCCTTTTGAAAACCATTGAAGGTTGTTTAGATGTGTTCCTACTTGATTTTCCACACTGCTAGGTCAGATGTGTTCCCTAGAGTGACTGGTTGATAAGCAGATGATTCTTGAGCATGTTCCCATCCTTGTCGGTCATATGTGTTCCTGAAAGTGCATGGTTGATAAGAAGTTGATGTGTTCCTTCTTCTACCTTCAGTTCGAGTGTGTGCCAAGATCATGAGCGCACGAGGTAGAAAGCTGTAGAGGAAGTGTGAAAGTTCTTTTGTTACCATGTAAACATTAAGGGGGGGAATGTTAGGATATTAATGTTTACATTATACTTGTGTATTCAAATAAGTATAAATGTTAGTAGTTATATTATTGTTATATAAACAATAATATATTATTGGAGTTGTTTTAACAACTCATATGATTTGAGTTGTGTATTGTTACGTGAGTAACAATCACAACTAAATAGGATTATTGTTAGAGAAACTTCCTAGTTTATAGGAGTTGCATATTCCTATATATTTGTAATCTATTCGAATGAAGATAATAGAGAATTATTATTATCTTATGAGGAGTGAATAGAAATATTTTTTTTTTAATATTTTGTTGTGTATTCTAAACCAAATTTAAGAAAATGTACACAAGAAAAAAGAGGATAAAAGCACCTAGAATGGATAGGAGCACATGGGTGTTAATGTCTAGAATGGGTACCCGTATCTTGGGATAAATGACGATAGATATGAAAAAAAATGCAGAAATGGATCCTTGAAACTGACCATAACTGGGTACATAAATGACAAATGTGATAAAGAAAGACAATACTAATAATCAAAGCAAGTGGATAAACTAGGGAGTGTGTCACTAGTGAATAATTTTCTCACTTAAGATCCATGAATATAATATCATACTTGATGACATAGTAAAATAGTAATATGTGCTTGATTTTGTGTCTACACTTCCTCCCTATTTCCATAAGTTCTCTAAATCAATGATTGAATCTTATTACCATTTTATTAGTTCTAAAAATGTTCCTATTGAAAACATTAAAACTTTTGATAGTGAACAATCAGATGATGAGGACACTAACATTGTTCAGGGGTATCTAGATAAGCTTAATAATTTTCATTCTACCTTACGTGATTACTACACACATTCCACATGTATTAAATGCTTTACTTGTTGTTAAACATGCTCAAGATGTTGCCTCTCACCCTCTTATGGGTTCTTCCTTGGCTACCATGGCCTCCACATAACCCCTTAACATTCCTACTTCCATTCCTACCACTACCCCTCCCCTCATTACTCCCAATACTTCCAAAACACATGGTTCCTCTTCAAGAACTCACATGACCTAGCTTCTTTATACCAAGATCTGTAAATTCAAATCTATCAACTATAACAAGATACTTCACGTTCCTCTCCATCTCTTGATTCCTCATTACTCCTTCACACCCCTTTTGCACCCACCATATTTGTTTATCCCCTTCCTCCCAACTTCATTACACCTAAGCTTCCCACCTTTAATGGACATGGTGACCATTAAGAACATATTCAATCTTTCCAAGTGGTATATCTTGACTATGTGGATCACCATACATTACTAGCTAAGCTATTTATTAGAATTTTTCAAGATTATGCCATGTGTTGGTTATATGATCTACCTATTCACTCAAAAACTTATTTTACATACTTAGGTGATGATTTCCTTTCTCATTTTCCCATCAATATCAGTATAAATCTATCCTATGCAAAACTTTTTCAAATCAAAATAGGATCTAATGAGAGTCTAGCTAACTATTTTTTGCGTTACAAGAAAAAAATTAGCTAAGATGAATAATGTACTAGCTAATTCTAAATTACCAAATCTTTTCATTCAAATCCTCTTATCTTCACTTCTAGAGAGTGTTATCTTAGATACCTCTCCATCCTTTGATCAATTATGCCATATACTTAAAATTCACAAAGGAAAACTTATATCTATAGGAAATTGAAATACTATGATAATTATTCATCCTCATCCTTTAATAAATTTCAAGCTAAATCTACTTTAAAACCATCTCTTAAGGCCACCAAAGTAAAAACAATTATAATGCTATTTCTACACCTAAAAATCTTCAATTAAAACCTTCAAAGAGTACTTTTACTAAATTACCTTACCCACCTCGGTTTCTATTTCCTTAACTTATCGAAAGAAATCTTATTACTCTTCCACTACCACTCAATCTCAACACCTCTCACTCCTGTGGCCGCAACTATGATGAAAATGAACGATGTCATTATCACCAATCCATTAGGAACTCTATTGATCATTGTTTTAAACTCAAACATATTATTCAAGATCTCATCGATAATAATTCGGTTGAGATCCCTAAGTCATCCGCTTATTATCCAGTCAATGATACTAAAAAGATAAAAGTATTTAATGACCCTTTGCCCAAGCATGAAAAATAATCTGCTGATTCTTATGTGAGGGCATACATATCATGTTATGCATCCTACTTCATCATGGCCTCTTGATTTTCTCATTGCTTCTGCTGATGCATCACCGCTGGTCATTACATTCTCATATTATGATTATCATGTTACATTTACTCTTGATTCCTTACATACATATCAATGATTTTTTTGGTTCCTATACCATCAATAATACTATGATCTATCCATTGGATCCTACCAATGTATGCTCTGTTGCAATCCTCCTAGCTATTAAATGTCCATGTTCTAATGTCACATTTCCATTCCCTCATTCTTTTGTCTATGTCAAACTTTCCATTGATTTAAAAATAATAGAATTTATGCTTAATGTTAGACCCTAGATATTTCAAAGTCATGTATGATAAATAAAGGCTAGAATACAAATTTTACACAAAAAATAAGATAGATAAATATGAAACCCTAAGTGAAAGAGAGGGAAAGAGTGACTTAGCTAATATACACTTCCCTGAAGGTGATCTGGACTGGAACAACTAATGAACAAGAAGGGAAGAATATTAGAGCCATGCTCGAGTAAATTTTGAAGCTGTCAAATGAAGTTAGACCAGGTGCTTGGAATAGGGTGAGGGTTCCTAGGTGCTAGAGACCTATGATAGGTGCTTGTGATTGTGAAAGAGCTCATAACTTGGTTTTTATAGTGTCAAAAAAGTGTCACTAGTAGTCACTTTTAGTCACCTAGATGTCACACTTTGATCACAAAATTTTCTGAAACATGCAAGGAGATGTTGACCTATAAAACCCTTAAACTAAGTCAAAACCCTAAAATAAAATATGTAATATGGGGATTTAGACTGATCTCAGTGGTCACTCAAATGAGTGAACTTATGACCGAGCACTCGCAATACATCTCGAGAATCCATGTAGTTATTGTGAGTGTGTACAAGGATTGTGCCCTAGGATTCCCTAGTGCAAGTTGTACTTGATATCTGGCTAGATATAGAATGTAATAATGTATAAAATGTGTGGATGGAATAATGAAATTCCCCTTTCCTATGTAGTGTGTATGTATAAAATGCAGTCCTTTGTCCCTTAAGTGTATGCTAGATGGATGCCTTTGAGTGTTTTGGATGTAGGTGATATAGAGTAATTCTTACAACTTGGTCCTTTATTTTAGTCACATAACATTGTATTTATATGATTTCCTTGGTTAAATTTCATAATTTACAACTAGAAGGCCGACCCATAAGAAAATAAGAGGCCCAAAAGATAAAAGAGGCCCAAAAGAGGTGATTAAGATAGAAAGAGGACATGGGCACACGGGTGTTGACATCCTAGTTGGGCGTTGGTGTCCAGAATCATAAAAGATAAATACATAAAGTTCATCTTTGGGCTATGGCGTGTGTAAGACCAAAGATAAATCAAGAAATATATAAAAGAGACCAAAAGATAGTTATCAATTACTAGTTTTCTCACTTAGGAATCATATGAGTGCAAGTATGTTGTCAGGACCTAGAAATATACCCAAGTGCATGATTTTGTGTCTAAATTTTCCCCACTTTATGTTTTTGAGTGAATACTTGATAATATAAAGTAGTTATAAGATGTGTACCTTTTGTTACTTGTAGATTGATGGTGAAACCATACTGAAGAGACAAGTAAAAGTGTGAAGTGATAAAAATGAATCATGGAAGCTAAGAAAGAGGATGTGATCCTAGGGGTAAAGTACATGTGTTGTACCATGTTGTACATGTTTTTTCACTTTATGTAGGGATTCTTCTTGTTGTGTATTAAGGATAGACATGCAAAATAAAATAAAAAGACTAGTAAAAATCATGTATTATGAAAACTCTGTAAAAGTGTGTAAAAGTATGTAAAAAGGAAAGTTTGCACTGATCCATGAAGAGTGAAAAGGTTAGAAATATGTCTTGAAATGTTGTAGAAGAGTGAGTTTGTTTGGTGATATCACACCAAGGGTGAGTTTATTGGGAGATCTCACACCAAAATGAGTTTTTGGGTGATCTCATGCCAAATATAAGTTTTTGGGTGATCTCATGCTTCCATAGAAGAGTGTTGGGGAGAGAAGTCTAATGTTATTCTCCTTCCATGAATACTTCCCAAATAAGAAACACTATAGATGGTATATCCCATGTTGTTCCATGTTTAGTTCTATATTTTACTAATTGAATAATTTGTTCCAATTGGAGATCAAATGAATTTTGCTTGTTAGAGGATTGTTCTTGTACTATGAAAACCTCTCCGAAATTTCTTTGAACCATGCTAATCTATGAAAATTTTTATATGTGCCCCCAAGACATACATGCCCATGGTAGGAAACACATTCTAGGTGCTACTCTGTATCTGGTTATGGGCACTTTGGTGTTCGTGCTTTATCTTTGATGGCCCAAGTAACAATATGGGATATTGTGTGATTGTATATCTTCTCTATTCCAGTAATGTGCATGTTCTTACTATAGATTTGAATTGCTATATGGGATAAATGATTCACCTAGTGTTTTCTTCCTCATTTGGGGCACAAGTGATGTTGATAAGAGGATGTAGTCTAAAAGAGAGGACCTAAAAATGATATGAAAATCATACCTTATAGGGGAGGGGATGTCCATGGTAGAAACCATGACACATTTAAATAAAGTGGATATTAACATATGTTAGTAGAAAAATATATAAAACACGCAATAGAAGATAGTGTAACAAGAAATAAGAAAAGATAGATCTGTAAAAAGAGTGTTTCAAACATGGGATATCACTCACAATATTAAAAGACAATCAGGGCCGAAGTGGCCAAAAACATACAATGTTTATACAAGACAAAGGGCATAACTCGTAAAAAATAACATACAATAACAAATAATATCAAGAAATATAAATCAACAAACATGGTTGCATATAGTCCTACAAAGAAAATGTTGCACATTAAGCACTTGTTAGCATGTTAGAAAGATAAATATTATGGAAAGCCATGTATGTATCAATGTACAATGATATGCTAGTAAGAATAATAAGTAGTATATAACAAAACAATAACACCTGTGATATGTGAGAGAGTAGATGCCCCAAGAGCCTCGGTATGATTGGAAAAGGATATAATGCCGAACATCATTGATCTATGTAAATATATGTAGGAAGTCTGCATTCACATGTAAAGACCAAGTGAATGCACATGTGTATATAGAAAAGATAATGACATCTTGGATATCTAACAAGCATAGTAAGAAAAGTCTTAATGTAAGTATAAGAAGAAAGAGTAAGTGTAACTTGAGATATGCAATATTCTATAAAATGAGTGGAATGGAATAGAATGTAATGTGTGAATTTGATAGGAGAAATATGCCCCACAATGTATTTATATGTATGCAATGAGGTTCATTTATAAAATACCCCTTGACAGTCAATAATGAACCATAGAACAAGAGTGTGTAGACGAGAAATGGTTTGAAAGTGTTTATGCTATAAATATAGATCACAAAGCCTAGAGCATTAGGTGTATAAGAAGGTGAGGTTCATCTCATATTTAGAGCCTTAGCAGTCAAGTATGAACCATGGAACTAGAGTGTGTCATAGGGTAATGATGATATAATGTATGTATCAAAGGGTTTGTATTGATGCTTAGGAAATATTAGACATTAAGTGCAGAGCATCAAGTGCATGAGATGATAGAGACATTTGATAATAATGTGGGGGAAGATATGATACCCCAAGTATGTGAGTGATGGAGATCTATGCAAAAATGTGAGAAGGACCATGCCATGGTGGTGAAGCTTGAAATGTGTCTTGGTCATTAATATAAGGAATAGTTTTTTTAACAAAATGAATTGGAAATGAAAGTAGAGTAAGGTGGGGAGGATATTGAATGGTGATAGCTTATGTGGGATGGATAATGTTATAGAATAATTAATAGGAGAATAGGATGAACTTATTTTTAGAGACGACTTCTTAATTTTACTTGGTAATAATTTGTAGATGACTTAGTAGGATTAGGGGTTGGACTGATTTTGAGAGGAATTTTCTTAGGAGGCTCTTGAGTTAATGTAGAAGGAACATTAGTAATGATGGTATGATGCTCATTATATATAGATGAATCATATTTAGGAACCCATTGAGATGTAACAATTGGAGACGAACATGTAGCAACATTTTGTGTAGAAAATGAAATGATACAATAATGATTAAGGTAGATATTTTTTATTTTAGAGCATAACAATATTTTTCATTATGTTCATTAATTTCATGATAATTACAATATGGATGACCTTGATATTTTTCAATATGATAAGGAGGACATCGATGAGTAGATGACAAGTTGATCAATTGATGAATGATGAGCTGTGGAAGAATATCTTGTTGTTTAGCATTGAGATCAAACTTGAGAGGCATGGGGAGTGACAAGATACGAGGTTCATGGATATGAGAACTTGTAGAAGACATAGAATTATGATGAGGAGCAGAAGAAGAACTAGCATGATATTGAGAAGCATCCTTGATATGTTGGATTTCAGATTTAAGAGATGTAATTGTTGTTTCCATAACTTGAATTTTGTCTTGAAATAAACAATGTAAAGCTTGGATGGACTCTAGGATAGGTTGATTGGATGGAGGATTAGGAACAATAGAGTCATTAGATAGACGATCAAAAATGGAACTTACTTGAGTGGGTGGCGTATTGCAAGGGAGATACATAGTGTCTAGGGATTTTTGGAGAACAACCTTGTAATTGGGATGCATTTGAAGTAAATCATGCAAAGAAATTTGAGGAATTTTAGGAGCCATGAGAGAAGAAAAATGAGGATCCAAGAGTATTCAAATGCGGGTTCACCAAATGATTTAACAAAAATAGAATTTATGATTAATTTTAAACCCTAGATATTTCATATTCATGTATGATGAATAAATGATAGAACACATATTTGACACAAGTAATAATCTAGATAAATATGAAACCCTAAGTGCAAGAGAGGGAAAAATTAATTAGCTGATTTATGCTTTCTGAAGGTGATCTAGACTTGAAAAATAGATGAACATGAAGGGTAGAATGTCGTAACTATTTTCAATATATTATGCAACTATCAACTGAACCTGGACCATGGCCCTTGAATAGAGTGAGGGTGCTAGAGACCTCTTCTTAGCACTTGTGACTATGTAGGAGATCAGAACACTGGTATTTTTAGTGTCTTAAAAGTGTCACTAGTAGTCATTGTGGGTAACTTATATGTCACACTTTGATCATAGAATTTTCTCGTAACCTTAAAAACCTTCAAACTACATCAAATTCCAAAAGAAAATATGCAATATGGGGAGTCATACTGACCTAAAAGCACCCAACTTAGTGAGCTTACAACGAGTGCTTCACTACATCTTAGAATCCATATAGATCTTTTCGGTGTGTGTGAGGATTGTGCTCTATGATGCACTAGTGCAAGTTACCCTTAATAGGAGGTTAGATCTAGAATGTAGCAATGTATAGCATGTGTGGATGGAATAATAAAATTCCCTTTCCTATGTAGTGTGTATGTAAAAATGAAGTACCTTGTCCCTTGAATGGATGCTAGATGGATACCTTTCAGTTATTTGGATTCCTTTAGATGCAAGATTAAGTGATAAATAGTAATGCTTAGAGCTTATTCCTTTATTTTGGTCACATAAAATTGTATTTATATGATTCCCTTGGTTAAATTTTGTAAAACTAGAAGGCTAACCAATAAGAAATTATGATGCCAAAAAGATAAAAGAGGCCCATAAAAGGTGAGTAATAGAAAAAGAAGTCATGGTTTCCTAGAAGGGACAAGAGCACCTAGCGGTGGCATCCTAGCTAGGTGCTGGTGTCTAGAGTCATAAAAAAAAAAAAAAAAAAGTTCATACTGGGTTGTGGGGTGTGTAAGACCAAAGAGAAAACAAGAAAGATAGAAAAGAGGCCAAAAATAACTGTCAATTACTAATTTTCTTGCTTAGGAATCATATGAATAAAAGTATGTTGTTAAGACCTAGAAATATACACAAGTGCCTGATTTTGTGTCTACAACCATCAATGTTGGGCCCCTTAGTATACTTGTACCATTTTCCATCGCATATTCAATCAAAGGATGTGACATGCTCTTAGGTCTCTCTTGGCTCTGTGCTTCCTAATCCATCCCTTCCATGAATCATTGTGTCTTAAGTTAATCCATAATAAAAAAGTTGTTACTATCAAAAGCATTCCACCATGAACACCATTTCCTTAGCCTACTTTTACTAATACATCACTCATGACATCTCATCTTCTTATGCCTCACAAATCAAAACCTTCTTTGGCACCTAGTTCTCTTATTTGCACACCACAACCTTTTCGTCTTCATCGGTCTCTTAGTCCACATCATCGGCCTAAGTCCCCTACTTGGAAAACCCCTTCACATAGGTTTTCACCACTTCCTTTACCACATAGGTTTCCTTCACATACACATAATTACTCTCATATACCAGAAATCATAGAGCATTGCCACATTCCTTTGTCACCTAGCATATTGGGTGGAGGGATCCCACCCTTCACCATCATCGAGATATCCTTTTATCACATACACACTTGGGGGTCATTGCACTTTCTCCCCTCCCCTCCCATCATTATAGACTCTCCCTATTACCTACTACTATACTATATTACATACATTCAATAGGAGGCATGTTTCTCCTATCATTTTCATACCAAACATATCATGCCATCACACTTATACATTGCATATCTTAGTTACATATATTCTTGATAGATTTGTCTACTTACATGTTACACTTCCTTTACCATGCTAGATGGATTCTTAGAATGCCATCATCTTTCTATATATAAAAATGTGTGTTCACTTGGTTTTTTGAGGTGAATACATATATCTTATAGGTTTTAACACACTACAATGATGCTTGGCACCATACCTTTACCGGTCCCACCAAGGCTCCTAAGGGCATCGACTTTCACTACTCCCACACTCTACAAACCTCGGGTTCTATTCTACATCATTTACTACTTCTCATTTAATTTACTTCACTTTTCACTGATATATACATGTTTTTACCTACTATTTATCTTGTTAACATGCTTACATGTGCATCATGTGTAGCATTTTCTTTATAGGGATATATACCACCATGGTTATCTGATATATATATTTTTATCTTGTTTTTCATTATACGCTATTTTTTTTCAGGATATGACCTATGTCTTATTTTATCCTTGTATGCTTTTGCTTCTTCATCCCTGATTATCTTATGACATTATGAACGATGTACCATATATAAAATCCACTTTTCGTAGTCCATCTTGTCTTACTACTTGATTTTTAGATTGTATTCTCTTGCATGATAGCTGTACTACTAACACTTGTACTATCCTACTTTATTTTTATGTTCCTTGTTTTCTACCATGCACATCCCCTCCCCCCCTTCGGGTATCCAATTCGAGATCAAAACTATGTCCTCTCCTTTGGGCCGCATTCTCCTATAGTTTTCGTATGCACCCCAAATGAGGGGAGAATACATTAGGTGAACAAATCACCTATACAACAACTTAAATATACAATCTAGATCAACGCAATAAAAAACAACAAAGGAACAAAATCACAAAATGACCCAAAATTGGACTTGGGTCCAAAACACAAAGCATACACCGATGCCCAGAAAAAATGCTAAAGTAACAATCCTATCCTCGCCTAGGTACTTATGTCATGGGGGAAGACAATCATTTTCTCAGTAAAAAATATTCTACAATAGTTTACAGAGAATTTCTACAGTAACATTTACTGGCCTTTAGTCACAAGATGCATGTTATCTCCTACAATCATTATAATCGGACCAATTCTCGGAAAATCAAGATAAACAAAACAAATCGGGATGTACCATTTGTCATGAAAGGAGAGTAAAACCATGTCTCTCCCTTAAAAAATTTCTTGGCATGAGATCACCCAAAAAACTCACACGTGACATGAGATCACCAAAAACATGCATTTGGCGTGATATTGCCCAAAAAAATCGCTCTTAGTTCGAGATCACCAAAAACCTCACCTTCAACATTCAAATTAGCAACTTCAAGCAACATGACACTTTTCTATATTTTATTCTCTTACATATCAGGTGTAAAATTTCCTTTTACACACTTTTACACTCTTTACATACTTATACACATGTTTCTCTAATCTATCATATATAAAAATTTAACTACTTTCTTGCTCTTATTTTATAGATCTGTCCTTGTAAGAATAAAATCATATAAACAACACATCTACAATGCATACGATGCACTCCTAGGGTCCATTTCCCTTTCCTATTCTCCACGCTTCACTTTACAATCACTTCATGCTTCACTTGTCCACTCGGCGTGTTATTACACTCTTTTCTATAGGATCATAAGGTGCTTGTCTCTTATCTAATTTATGTTATCGAGTATTCACTCAATAACATAAAGTGGGGGAAAATGTAGACACAAAATCACACACTTGGGTACATTTCTAGGTCCAAAAGCATACTAATGTATATATGATTCCTAAGAAATAAAAATAGTGGTTGAAAACTATCTTTGGCCTCTTTTCTTTATCTCTTGCTTTCTCTTTGGTCTTACACACCCTACATCACTAATGAAACTTGAGTGATTTATCCTTTATGGCCTCAGACACTAACACCCAGTTAGGACACCAGGGTTTAGGTGTTTTTGTCCATATTGGGTGCTCTTGACCCTTTCTTACCTTTACTCACTCTTTTTGGGTCTCTTTTATCTTTTGGGCATATTTTTCACTTATGGTCTAGCCTTCCAGCTTCCAATTACAAAATTAAAGCAAGGGAATCATATATGTAGTAGTTACTTCTCAAAAATAAAGGAACAAGGACTAAGCATTACTATTATCACCTAATCTTGCATCCAAAGGCACTAAAGCACTTCAAAGGCATCCATCTAGAATTCATACACACACATAAGAACTAAATAGGGTATGAAATGTAGTGTAGTATTTGGTAGTATGTTCAATCTTCCGGTTACAACAGGGTTAGTCCGATTCCACATTATACATAATTTTTATTAGATTTGATGTGATTTGTGGACATATGCAAGTAAAAATTATGTTTTGCAGGTTATATGTACTCTCGGTGATAAAGTAGCAAATATAAAGCGATAGGATAAAGACAACAATGAAACCCTTGTGACACAAAAGAAATTAGTTCCTTGGAATTTCCAATGTCACCATTTCCTAGATTTGGTCATCAGCACCCAGGCACCTCGCCATACACTGGGAACCCATGTCCTACTTTTTCTAAATTCTAGAATTTATAGTGAGTAGTAAGGATGTTGTCTACAAACTATTCAACACTTTCACCCGCCTAGATCACTTTCTGTTCATTCAAAAATTAGCTAAGTGTTCTTATCTCTCCTTCTTGCTTAGGGTTTTACATTTTACATGCTTGTTTACTTGTGTCATTATTGTATTTCATCATTTATACATTATTTATTACAATAATTACTATACAATTAGATATAATTAATTCAAATTTAAATCAAATCAAAAGGACATAAATGACCCAAAGGGGACAATAGTGTTTAAGCACTCCTATCCCTAATGGGTGGTAGTTTATGGGATTCTTGAAGTATAAAGAAGAAAATATAGAGTTGGGTCACATGTTTTCCAATGTTCATAAGTAAAATGTCTAGAAATGTAAACAAGAAGAGTATGGAAAAGATAAAGCAATGTAAAAGTAAAACAAGTTATTTTAATGTCTAGTTTTCTTGATTAGGAATACTAAATATAATGACATACTTAGATGTGTGATGTAAAAGAAAGTGATTGATTTTGTGAAAAAATTTCCCCCAATTTTATGTTGGTTAATGAATATTCAATAACATACAATAGATAGAAAGAGTGTACCTTATGGAGAGTGAAGAGAGTTGAATCGATATCATGGAAAATAAGTATTATACTTGATACCGTATTGAAAGGAGATTATAGAATGTGTATCATGAAATATAGAAAAGGATAGGGATTCTAAGGATGACATCATGTGCATATTAGAAAAGATGCATGTTTTTGTTGCTTGGATATTGACTTTGTTAGAGTATCTTGTCTTTGAGATTATTTTTATTCCATTTGTGTGTTGCTTTTTGTCGGAGAAATTTCAGACCTGTAAAAGAAGATAAGTGTAGTCATTTCTCGTGATGAATAAAATTTAAATTTAACTTAGTGAATGTGAAAATATAAATGCATAGTGAAAAATAAGTGAATCAAGGATAGAATACACCTGGCTTCCATAAGAGACGATATATAATTGTTCATGTATGTTTGTTTCCTCGCAAATGATTAGAATAATACCGAGGATTTAGGAGTCCTATCTCTAAAATAAGGATTTAAGCATCATGTCACCAAATTGAGGATTTAAGTGTCTTGTCACTAAATTGAGGATTTAGGCATCTTGTCTCCAAGGGAAGAGTATTGGAAGAGTTGTAGGATTTTCCTCCAACCATTAACACTTTCCCACAAGATAAGTGCCACTACAGATGTTCACAAACCCAATAGAAACTAGTCACAAATGATCTTGAGAAAATAAAGTAATTAGTTCCCTTGCCCAAATTATGTAACTTTCCACTAATTTTGTTCCTAATGGTAAGCTATAACTATGTACCTATTGTTATATTTTGGAGAAATATGTCACTAGAAAACCATTGATCTTATATTGTACTTGTTTTCCCCAAGATAGAAATTCATAGGTGGGAAACTAACATCCACTATTCCTATTTGTATTGGGCACTTCTATCCCTATATTGATTTTGGCCCAAATGTGCTTTTGAACTACTTTTTATCTCTTATTTGTTTTGATTTTACTGTGTACCATTTTATATATGGTATTTTGATTGCTAAGAGGGTGTAATAGTTACCCAAAGAATTGTCCCCACTTGGTTGGGGTGCTTAAAATGAACCAAGGCGAGCATGGCATAAATGAGGAAAGTTAAAACTGATGTGCACATCTGAAATAGAAATCCTATAAGGGGAATAAGGTATACACATGGTAACAACTATGGCACATGCAAAGCAATGGGAAAGGCTAGCCAAAAAGTTTTAGTCACAAACAAACATGGAAATATGTAATATAAACTATTCAAAACACGCAATAACATGGAAAAATACACAACGAGTAGCTGGTTGAAAACATGGGACACCACTCAGTATCTTGTAAAACACTTGAAGCCCTAAAGGTTATAGAAACAAAGACACAATCAAACATAGGGCATAACTCACAAATAATGACAGTCAAGACACAAGAATAGACATGATACAATAAAATCAAATAACCATGGTTTGAAATAGGCTTTTAAGACAAATTATTCACATGGAGAACCTCATAGCATGTAATAAAAATGGATAGTACGCCAAAATTTATACAACTCAAAATAGGAATGAAAGTAGTAGATGTTGCAATGATAGAACCTAATTATAGAGAAAATAGGATAGTTAAATGCCCCTGTAGACATCCCCAAATAACAACTACATAGTACAAATGTTTAAAATCCCATTACATCCCATTGTCCCTTTCTATAATTAATTTAATTAATTATATTACACCCTATCACTCCCCTTACCTAATTTTATCAGCTAATTTAATATAAAATTAAATAAATAAATCCACATTCGACTTCCATATTTAAATAAGTTAAATAATCCTCAAATATTATCCACCCCTCAACTCAAGTTGACTAAAGCTAGAAATCATTATTATAATCAAGAGGATGTTTTAAAATGAACTCAAGTCGTGTATTTGAGTTAATGAAGGTATCTTATAAGTCATGGTAATCCAAAAACAATCCAAATTATTCCAAAAGCCAACTATTCATGACACTTTTTGGGTGAATAAAATAGAAGATATTGAATTACAAATCATAAACATGAGTAACCCCTTACTAACTTAGCAACGAATAATCTAGGAAAATATAGAATAACATTCTAACTCTCCAATCAAGCTAGAAACTAAACTAAATAGCTCAGTCATGTTTAATTATCTCCAAATCAAATCAATCTAGACTTATCTTAAGGATTAAATTTCTTCCATTATAAATCAACAATATTTCCTTGAAAATAATCCACCAAAAAATGAGAGTTCATGTTGTCATTTTGTGCATTTTCTGTTGGTGTGTGTATTTTCCACATCATCAGGTGAGTCATCTCACTTAGGTGAGATCGTAGGTCCATGTGTCATTTAGGGGTCATTATGAGATTTCCTTACGCGTCGGTGCATCGGTGCATTAGCACATCGGTGTGTCGAGTGCATCATATGCGTCATTGTCGGATTACATTTCTATTAAGGAATGTAACTCCCCATCTCCACTCGAGTTGTCATGATTGCGATCTTCGGGGTTACTCAACACCTCCTATATGTACACGTCTTTTGATCTATGAGATAGAGGAGAGTTATATGGCTTAACTAGGTTCTACCCATTTGTCGAACCTTTGCATGCACATTCAGTTGATGCTCACTCCTACTAAGATCTCTTCACCTTTATCGTTTGCACGTCCGTTGATGTGCACGTCATCCTCGTGACCCTCACTTGTGGGTTTTCAAACCCTCTTTCATGGTATTGGAGCGGATCTTGTGGATCCATGCACTCATCGGTGTTTCTATGCATGTTTTACGGATTCAGCGTGATATTCGAGATCTCTTTCAAGCATGTGTCATAATGGTTATTCCTATTTTCATTCTCTACTTGCACTAATTTAGGTTTCATACCTCTTGTTCAGTTGTTCGTGTAATCATGGGTGTTTTTGGGGTGTTTATGGTTTTCTAGATTCTCGCATGCAATCTTGAGCATACTTTGTTTAGCCTTAAAATCTTGACCTTCCTCTACATGTGATCGTTCACCTAGGCTCATGGGCATGTTGACTAGTTTGCCGTTCACCAACTTTCTGTCGGCTTCTGTGGGCTCATGCATTACTTGTTTGCATTGGAACACTAGTTGGTCATCTCTAGCATTCCATTTGGCTATACATTCCAACTTTTTTCTCTTGTGCTGACCATTGGCTTGAAAAATCATTGGAATGTTGATACATCTGCATTTTTGCTTCCTATTTTGGTGTTACATGGTGTGGGTGCATTGACGGACTTTGCCATCTCCAATTGCTCTAGTTTCCCCCTGCTACATAAGGAATTAGCTTGACGGTTTGGCTCTACATTCAGATGTTGAAACCAACACTCCAAGACCCTACACAACACGTGGTGAAACAGTTTGATAGCATTCAAATCTCATGGAAGTCAAATCTCATGCCTACTTCAGCGTGGTTGTTTCTGCATTGGAAAATGTTATTCTCGGCCTCTGTATTGAAAAACATTTTTGGATCCTACGTTTTATCCTTTGCAGAATATTTTTCCCTTTGCTAACCATTTTTGGGTGGTTGCACAGCTACACATGGTTTCTCTGAAGCTTCAGACTTGCTGCATCTCCGACAAAACCTTCCACTCTCCTAACTTTTGTTTTGTATGGAAAATAGTTCATTCTACATTACCTTGGCATGTGGTCACATCCTGCAACTATTTCACCATTCTTTGCATGCAACGAACCCTACATGGAATCTAGCATACACTTTTGTTCATGTTTTTGTGTTGAGCGTTTCCTACAAACCAACTCCCTCCGACACGCTCATCTCTAGCTCCTTTCACCACGTGGACACCAACAACTCGGCCTTCAAACTCATATGCTCTCCTCTCCTCCACATGGCAGCCCACCTTCCAACGTGGGTCCCCCTCTCATCACCTTCTTTTTGATGTTTTAGGGTGATTATTAAAAAAAAAAACATTTCATTTCTTGGCATTGTAAAAATTTGGGTTATTTGACTTGTTTTATCAACCCTCCTACGAGCGTTGAAGACGAAGGGTGAGGTTTGGGGTTGGCAGGAGGCTAACCCTCCTCGCAGTCAAAACAAACCCCTGCTAAAATTTTGTGCCATTTCCAATGAGTACCCACATGATACCCTTTGCACCTATTTTGTGCACTTTTTTAATGCATTTGCAGCATCTAGTGTATTTTTCCATCAGTTGCGGGAATCATTTTAATGCGATAACTTTTGACTCGCTGCTCGTTTCTGAGCACTTCCTTGGTCAAAGTTGCATGATTTTTGCACATTACATGATGGGATTATCAGTTTTGTAAATGCACTACTTTTATAAAGTGCCACATTCTAGGGGTTGCTTGTACTCTTGGGCCTACACATGCAAACGCATTATCGGCCGAGTCCGACATCTTGCTTTTGTGCATCTTACATTTTTCATCATGGAGAGTGCTCTTTCTAGATGTGAGCATCATAGGATTACCTTACAACCTCCGCCACTTCTCACTGGGAGAGAGACCTATTCAGCTTGGCGTGCTTCCATGGAATGTTACTTCACCCACGAGGGTCTTTTACCCTTCTTGCTTGGGCCAGTTCCTACACCCGCTAATCATCATCATCTAGAGGACTTCCTCGACACTTGTGACCATGTCTTTGGTCACATGATGATGCATGTCTCTCGTTCTCTCTGGTTTCACGTGGCAGACTCAGATCCACCTCACCATGTCTGGAGCATTCTTCAGTCCTTGTATGGAGACCCTTCAAGTATTGTCGCTGTTGTTGCTGTTGCTGATTCAGTTGTCTCCTTCATTTCTTTGTGTGATGATAGTTCCACTTACACAGGCTCACTTGGTTCTACTTCTGATGACGAGGATTATGCATCCAGTGCTAATGTTGAGAGCATTATAGAGGACTCTTCTCCTCTATCTCTCACTATTCCAGAGAGTGTTGACACTTCCCACATCTCATTAGATATCAAGCGAGTCTTCTACTCGGTATCACACTTTGTCATTACACAGTCTCCTTTCCACTTCTAGTGTATAAGGCCCATTTCACTCCTCTACCTTCATTGGATGACTCATACCTATTTGACATTGCTCTTCTGTTTGTCAAGCCCCCTCATTGGGATGAGTATCTACCTGACCTTAGTCATTTTTTCGTAGAGTCTACTTGTGATGCACTATAGGTTCTATATCCATCTACAGGTGTTTCAGAGGAGTTCATCATCTTTGTTGTTGGGAGTGCCCCTTCCGGGAATCATACCACTTCCACTTTTCTAGAGACCTTCATTGATCCACCCTCAGCTATGGATCCATTTTCTATTGTGGAGGATGTTTTGTTCCCTTCACATCACTTAGACATCCTTTCTATGGGTGTTCCTCTTTTTCACTCTGATAGTTCTATACACATGGCATTACCTTCGGTTCCTTGGCACTCACTCGCTAGACCTATGTCACACTTCCATGCACCAGACTCAGAGTTCTTCGTGTTGCTTCCTTCAGTTTCCTTTGTGGAGTGGGTGGACTTCCAACACATCATTTATGTCCTTCCTAAGGGCAGGCACACAGTTCATTGTGGGTGGCTCTTCTTCAGTCCAGAGGCAGAGGATCTCGTCATCGACATTCTTTTGGGAGACTTCCTACAACTACAGAGTTCAGATCCATCCATGACATCTTCGCATTCCTCTCGTCTCCCTCTTCTTTTGTCTTCTTCTTCTTTCGAGAGATTTCCTCTTTGTACATGGATACTTTTTCGGGATCATCTAGAGATGGGACCCATACTTTACATCTTTCTTAGATTAGAGAGTGTTTTTTTCTCTTGTGGCGGATGTTTTCCCACTTGGGTTTTCCTTCACTACTTGGGACTTCTTTCTGTACATGGGTACCTCATCGGGATTTGTGCCAGGAACTCATTTCTCGTTTCGACTTACCACCTCATCCTAAGTTAAGATGAAGGGGGTGTTGGTGTGTGTATTTTCCACATCATCGGGTGAGACATCTCACTTAGGTGAGATCATAGGTCCATGTGTCATTTAGGGGTCATTATGAGATTCCCTTATGCGTCGGTGCATCAACACATCAGAGTACATCAGCACATCGGTGCGTCGGTGCATCATATGCATCATTGGGAGTTACATTTCTATTGCGGGAATGTAACGCCCCTCTCCACTTGATTTTCATGATTACAAGACCTTTGGGTGTTACTCGGCACCTCCTATATGTACACGTCTTTTGATCTATGACATAGAGGAGAGTTTTATGGCTTAACCAGAGTTTTTCCCATTTGTTGAATCTTTGCATGCACATTCATTTGATGCTCGCTCCTCCTGAGATCTCTTCACACTGCCATTTACATGTCCGTTGATGTGCACGTTGTCCCTCGTGATCCTCGCTTGCGGCTTTTCAAACCCTCTTTCATTTGCTTGGTGAATCAAATAAATATTTCATATTGCTATACCTCCCACATAATTTCAAATCAATCAAACATGCTCATGGATTAAACCATCTTCCATTTAGAGTATCTTGGAGCATCCAAAATTCATAAAATCTTATAAATCAAAAGGATCCAACAAAAAAATCACTAAACCATGTTCTTTCGGTTAGATCTAATCCGAGGTGGCTTTGGGATTGACTACAAAAAGTTTACATTTGTTTTTGTTTTAATTTTTATCTTTTATTCTAATTTCTATGGTCCATATTATGGCTGCTTGAGTGGGATTCCCACACATATTTTATCATTTTTAGATTTTTTCTCACTAATCTATTTATTTCTTTGTTATATTGGTGTTGTTTAAGAATCACTGTTTAAATTTTAGGGTTTTAGGTGTAATAAATAGGGAGAAAATAAAAAAAAAAGATAGTCTAATTTCAATCCTTCTTCATTATTATCCATCTACAAAGTTACACATGCTATTGTTACATGTGATTTTTGCTAGCTTATAACTACACATGTTAGTGTTTGTAGACATAAAACTATGCACTTTAGACAATATTTAGCCAAATATTATACTATTATTTAGGAGGTTCTCAAGTGTACAAATTACCAATTAATCCCACCTTTTTCCATCTTTGTTTTATATTTTACTTCATCTTTCCCGCATATTTTCTACTACGTATCTACCCATTTCACAACTTCCTCGAGATTATAGCCCTAATTCTAGGTGCCCGACCTGTCTTAGGGCACCTTGGGGGTACCTGGTCCTACTCTAGGCACCTTGATCTATGCTTATCCTCTTTCGCTCCTTTTTGGGTCACTTATAGCCATTGGTCATCTTTATCTTTTCCTCAGTCAAAATTTTTAGGATTAATTATGAAATTAAACTTGAGAGCCCTATAAATATAAAGCTTATAAGACCATAATGAGGGTCCTAGGTCATTGCATCCTATCACTACTATCACTCCATCTAGGGCTGCATCCACTACACCACTTACATCCACATAACACCATACATTCAAGCTAGGAAGGCCATATCACAAACATGCTTAGAGGAGGGATTCTATTTATTCTATTCTATTATCTACATCTTTCATAGCTATCATAGCTCATTATTTCACAAAGTGAAACTGGCATGAGAGCACCTAGGGCATGACATACACACACTCACTAGAACTACATAAGGGTCCATAATGTAGTGCAATGCTAAGCGATAAGTCCACCGGTTTGGCGGCTAAGGTCAGTCCGAACCCTTCTTCTTCTTCATGTGCAGTGAGCCATCCAGTTCACCCAGTGAATCTAGTGTGACAAACATAGAGTATTTAGAGACACTTAGCGACCATACCAAATTAGGGTTTTTAGTATTTATACTATTTCAAGTGTAAAGAATCCAAACCAAGGTGCCTCGAAGTGCCCTAGTACATTCCTAGGCATCTGTGTCACTTGAACAGTCTAAATCTACCCTCTACATGGCCTCGATTATCTGTATGCACTACTAACTTCTAGTTCAGATTTGCAACAACCTATGATAGTCACCATCAATCAATTGAGTCATTTACATTTTATATCTTACATTGTAGGGTTTTATTTCCATTAGATAAAATCATGCATTTAATTTACATCACTTTATAATATCATTTTTTTGTCATTTGTTACTATTCAACATCTTTATTTACAATTGTTTTAGTCCTCCTATTTAGATTAACACTAGAACCCTAAATACACCCATTTAGGAAACTTTATTTTTGTTAATCATTTTAGTAAACCTAACCATACTTTCTACCACCTTCTAGGTCTTTTTCATTCCATCATCATGAATATCTCTATCACTGAATACCTTCTTACCCACCATGATTTGCTTCATTGATTAGAACCCTTTTATTGCTACTAATGTTTCTACCGACATACATCTAAACTCGTATGCGACACATTTTCTAAGGCCTTTTCTCAACATATAACATTCCAGGGAAATCCTCCCACTGAAATTCACCCTTTTGACAATGACCCACCACTTTACATCATGTCCCACATCTATAATGTTTCTATCAAGTGTACTCTTATCGATAATGGCTCTGAGCTTAATCTGTGCCCCATGTCCTTTCTCCAAGCCATAGGTTTTTCTTCTTGTGACATTAGCCCTTCTTCCATTTCCCTCCATGCTTATGATGGTTCTATTCATCCATGTCTAGGCCATGTTACTTTTCCCTTAATTGTCTATCCTAAAACTCTCCCCACCATTTTCTTCATTATTGATTTCCCTATCTCATAGGTAGACCATGGCTCCATGCCATGCAAGTCGTTCCCTCTACCATCCACCATTGTGTCAAATTATTACATGAGTGTGTTGAGTATATCATCTTTCAATATCATGATCCATTCCAATATTGTGTCCATGACCCTCATACTAGTATCCCTATTCCTCACATTGACACCACCGATGAACCTCAGCCTTTGGACGATCAACCACATTTACCACCACTTGAGGGAGCTATATGTTTAGTAGATGCAATTCCCCCTCCATCACCCATTCCCACTACCATAGTTCCATATCAGCCACCCCTCCCTCCATGAACACTATCATCCCATCTCTGCCAGTATCAGCCACGCACCCACCCTTCACATGTACCCTCTTTATCCGTGACTCATTCTTGGGACCATGTTCCATTTGATCCCACATGTGATGAAACCATATGTTCTCTTACTGGTCTAGCTCACCTTGGATTTACCTTTGATGACCTTCAACCTTCTACTCATGCCTCTCATCTCTATTATGGTTTTTTCACCATCACTGCTGCTTATGGTTTGCGTGTCTTTGATCTCCTCATTTATCTATTGTGCACCCCTTATTCTTGTCACTCACATTAGGGGACTCTTGGATTACTTACATCAATGGTATGTTATACCCTCATCACATTGACATCTCATTCCCCATGCCCTTTGGTTGTATTTTCATTTGCAATAGTTCCTTTCTTGGCCATTCACCTAACCTCACTTGATGGTACGCACACATTTTCCACATCCTCCATTTACTGATGAATAATATGTTATGGGCATGTACCATTTGTCTCTCATTGGCTCATTCCATGTGTTAGGAAACTAATAATAATTTTTATATTATATGTTTGGGTGGTTAGTCGTATTCAATTAATTAAGTAATATTGTTAAATATAATAACAATATTATGTAGGTGGTTATTTGGTTATACTGTATCACTATTTACAAGTTTATTATTTGTAATATATCCTATTTTATAGAATGTTTTGTTACCTACCTTCTTGGATATTTATTATCCCAATGTAATGTATGATGTATTGAGTGTAATGAAGTATCTCGCCTATATTTTGTTGTGCATTCTGAACCAAATTCTATATTTGGTATCGGAGCAATTTGATCAATATGTTAGTAGAGTAACAATTGTAAAGGGAGAAGTAGTATTGTGATTTGTCCCTGCGAATGAGAGAAATTATACAAAATTAAACTTGATTATAATTGGAGCATTATATTTATATTTTCTAGGCCTCCTGTACAACGTTTCCTCTACAAGATAGGAGTAGATGGTGTTTTGCATCCTCAGAATAGAATTTGAATTTTCATTGATGATCCAAAAGCTAATTTGATGGCTTCTAAATTTTAACATCAATATCAAATAGTTGAATATTTTATTGCCAAAATTATTCTTTTATTTCCAAATCATATCATATTTTGTGCTTTTAAGATTTTATCTTCCAATCTTTTTGAGGTGTTACTGCAAGAAATGGTTCATATTTGCACTTATATATCTTCCAAAATATATGAGGTGCTCGAGTTACAAAATCATCAAATCTTTCCTTCATATGTCCAATGATGAACATGATTATTTTTTGGTCAATGATCTATTTTCTACATGTTTATCTCAACAAGTTGCACTAGATTACCATCGATATTGAAGATATTGTAGAGTAAATTCAGTGAATCTCTACATTCTATGCATCTTCCATGTGTGTATTGATCTAGATCATTTGGTATAATTAGTTTAATATTAGTGATCTACCCGCCTGTGGAGATTAGTTCATGAAATTTCTTCTAGAACATCCAAATACGGCCCTGATTATTCAAGGAATTTTGTCTATTGTTGCATGTTGCATTCTATTCATCTTCATGTAATCAGAGTGTTACCCGACGTCCAACTCAACTTTGCAGATATCTAAGGGCTCTCGAAGTGCATATCAAGTGGATGTGCTTGAAACTTATCCACCCATGTGACAATCTCCATGACAGTTCATGCAGTCTGACACCATAACCGAGGATTTACATGTTACCTTCCAGTTTATGCTCTATTCAGTCGATATCTACTAGTGTATCTGAAGAGGTGTACGTGGTTTGAGGGTGCATTGATTCTACCAAACTTGGCCTAGCTTATTTGTCTCCCACTCACCTTCTTCCATGGTTATAACCTTTGATAAGTGAGTTAAAGTCTACAATTATTTCCATGAAGTATATAACGGTGTCAATATAAAGTATAGAAAGTTAGTCTAGTGTTTAACTTTTTGATCATTAGATATTATTGTAAAAAGTAATGTTATTAATCATTTGTCTAGTCTTGAGTTAGTAGTTTTATATTTAAAAGAATTGAGTCATTAGTTTTGTCACAAATGATATGGTCAAATAGATTTAAAGTCTTTATCAATATTTTTTAATGTCCATAGAAATGTCAATAAAACCATTATATGTCAAGCCTCATTTTTATATTGAAAATTTTCAAGAGTCAAATTTTGTTCAGTCATGTCTAGGTTATATAGTCAATGCAAGAACATATTTGTGTCAATTTTCAAGTCATCAAAAGAGTCGAAAAGTTGTAAAACTGATTTATTTTTTTGTTATGGATGCATTCTTGGTGGAATCGACGTTTATTCAAGGTATGTATTTGAACCTCAAAGTCAATATCTGCTGAGCTAAGCAAAGACATCAGATTTGGAGGATGAAGGCATCAGAGGTTAGAGATAAGAAAGTGACCTCTTGTTAGTCACCAATGATAGGGTCGCTTCACTGATTTGGTGGCACGTGTGTGCAGTGCGAGTTTGTTTTCAGTTGTGTGCTTTAGTTTTTATAGTTTGCAGTTTTCAATAAGTGGAAATTTCACATTAAGGGGGAACATGATCAACATGATCCAATGTTCCATTTCCATTTTTTAGTTGTGTATGTGATTATTCTTATTTTCCCTATGTAAAAACATAGTAAAGAACAAATAGCACAGTGAAAGGCAACATCATGAGTCTTGATGAGGTAGAACAGTCAGATGTGTTCTTGTTCATACCTAGGTTTGTGGTTAGCCTCCTGAAAACCATTGAAGGATTCTCAGATGTGTTCCTACTTGATTTCCCACACTGTTAGGTCAAATGTGTTCCCTAGAGTGACTGGTTGATAAGCAAGTGATTCATGAGCGTGTTCCCATCCTCGTCGGTTAGATGTGTTCATGACAATGCATGGTCAATAAGAAGTTGATGTTTTCCTTATTTTACCTTCAGTTCAAGTGTGTGCCAAGATCATGAGTGACCAAGGGTGGTAAGTTGCAGAGGAAGTGTGAAATTTCTATTGTTTCCATGTAAACATTAAAGGGGGAATATTAGGAAATTAATAATAATGTTTACATTATATGTTTGGGTGGTTAGTTGTATTTAATTAATTAAGTAATATTGTTAAATATAATAACAATGTTATGTACGTGGTTATTTGGTTATACTCGTATCACTATTTACGGGTTTATTGTTTGTAATACATCCTATTTTATAGGATACCTACCTTCTTGTCTATTTATCATCCTAATGTAATATATTATGTATCGAGTCTAATGAAGTATCTACCTATATTCTGTTGTGTATTTTGAACTAAATTATATACCATGATAAACCTCATATTATAACCTATGCGAGTTGCTAATTCTGATCCATTTGAATTTGATGTAGATGATGACAATCTCCTTGATGAGTTCACCTAGTCCCATACACACACTACTGTAGGGGCATATCAAAACACATACTCACCCCCTTTTTTTCTATCCTCGTGTAATTCTATCATCTTACACTATATACTTTATCTGTATCATCATCATTTCTATCTCACGCATCATAGCACATTTGTTACTCTATGATGCACCTTAGTGCTTCAGTTCACCTTTGAGCTGTTGATGGATTACTATTATCTTGAACCCCACACACTATACTAAAATACCTATACATTTACATTCCATAATCCTACATTATATATCCATAGCATACACTACACTAGTCATCATTGTATATGATCCTAGTTTTACATTCCATCCTCTCATTCTACATTTATGCTAGGACATGTTATATATGAGTCTAGATTTATATTTTACCTTCACGTATACTATCTACACCTATCATTGTATCTTCCACACTACCTATACATCCTACACACCCACATTGCATTCATACACCTTACTTATCCTACATGCTACACTAGATTACATTACACATGGGTCTAGTTCCACCTATCATCATTCCATTTTCCATTCCTATACATTACTATCATTTCATTCCTACATATTCTACATCCTACACTATATTTCCTTATATTTGGGTCTAGTTTTATCTATCATCATTACACATTCTATTTCTACCTACACACTTATTACATTAAATTCCATACCTACTACACATTCTACACCGCACCTTCATATACCTTGGTCATTTCTACCATATTGTATTCTACACACTACACTCATCACCCTATGATGCACTCTAGTTCCTCGGTCCATACTTGACCATCAAGGGTTTACCAATCAAATGTACCTTACCTACATGAAACATGTCATCATACCACATCTCTCGGACCCATGACCAACACTATATGTTATATCGCCACCCATATTTATCACCATATCAAGTAGTGGTATACACCTTAAGTTAAATCACCACTCCATTCATACATTATACATTATCCTCTTACATCTTATCATCACATATTATATTACCCTATTCTTAGTCATCCTATTACATCATCACTTCTCCTACTCATCCATTAGTGGTATATGCTTTAGGCTAAATCACCACCCTCACCTTATTCATCACATAGTGGTCTATGCTTAGTGCTAAAATCACCACCTTTTATTACCCACCACCTACTTATCTATGCTTCATACACCCTCATCACCCATCTAGTAGTGACATACACTATAGGCTAGATCGTCACCTTCTTCTACTCATCTTATAGTGATATATGCTTAGGGATAAATCATCACTCCTCTATCCAACCAAGTCATGGTATATGCTTAGGCTATAGGGTCCATGCACACCTTTCTATATGACACATTCCCATCCATTCATCTCGTAGTGATATACGCTTAGGGATAAATCATCACTCCTCTATTCAACCTAGTCATGGTATATACTTAGGCTATAGGGTCCATGCACATTTTTCCATACCTCTCATCCTCATCCATTCATCTTATAGTGATATATGATTAGGGATAAATCATCACTCCTCCAATCCACAAATTCATGGTATACATTTAGGCTATAGGGTCCATGCACATTTTTTTCCATACCTCTCATCCTCATCCATTTATCTTATAGTGATGTATGCTTAGGGATAAATCATCACTCCTACAATCAACATAGTCGTGATATACGCTTCAGTTATAGGTTTCACACACATATTCTTCCCATGTTACATTACATCACCACTACACATACACACACATCACAACACACTAGAAGCAACCAACACTAATCGACCATTTCCCAAGGATGCACTCTCATTTACGGTTCATTCTCAACTACGAGGGGGAAAACATAATGATTATCATTGCATACACTTCCATAGACTTGGGGAATGTTTCCCTATCATTCCATCATGCATTCCATTCCATCCATCCACATCATCTTGCATTATCTTGGTAACATTTACTTTTTCTTACTAGTTTTTCCATGATCAGTTTCCTACACATGTTAACTTTCTTTCTTATATGTCATTATCATACACACATGCACGTTCATGCCTTTGTCTAGTGTGATCACGGTTATAAGATATTTAACCGCAACATGGATGCTCACCTTCTACCCTTACTAAACAAGCCCTTTGGGGCATCCACATTCATCTAATATAAATGATATTGTTTCATTTTGTACTTAACATATTTTACTACTTATCCCTACACACTTTAACATATTAGTTTTCATTCTAACATGCTAACGAGTGTTCCATGTGTAACATGTTTTTACTGAGGATTACATGTTCCCATGAATACTCCCATATTTCTACTTTTTTGTGTTGCTTTCCATTGTTTGCAGGCTTTTCCCTTTACTTGTGTGCACACTTTTCTTTTGTTTGTGTCCATGATGGCCTTGCATGTCTTGTAACATTGTGAGTGATGTCCCATGTTTGAAACCTACTTTGTGTGGTCTCTTTATTTTCTTGCATGTTTACACTACTTTGCTTAGTAGTTTTTACATTGTCTACATATTTTTACACTTATTTGCATGCATGTGTTCGGACTAACAATTTTATTGGCTAGCCATCCCGTTTTGTGCATTTCTTGGTATCTACCAAGTGTTTTCCCTTTCCCACCTATAGGGTTGAGTTGGTTACATGGTCATAGTACGGTTGGTCCACTTTTGGGGCCGCATTCCCCTTCTAGGGTCATCGCATATGCCAACAAAGAGGGGGGGAATCATTAAGGGTTTCCACTAACACAACACATCTACACCGATTCACACACAATGAGTGAGTTAAGACTAGTCTATGGACTCCATACACAAGGGCCTTAGCATGACATGGTGTCCTTTGAAAATTCTATAGAGCTATCACAAGCTCAAGAGTTATAGTGGGTGGCCTCTCTACACTTCTCCATCTAGTGGCGTAGGATCACCAAATAACCAAAGCACATTTGAAATATCTCTTTAACAATTTTTAGGGTAAGGGGTTAGAGTTGGAGGACACCGAGCATTTCCTCCTTACAATTCTTCAGCCAAGGTGGCATGAGATTGTCTGAAAAGCTCATGAAATTATAGGATATCCTTCTACACCATTTTTCTTGACATGGATTAGGTGCACATGTTCCATTTTTCCATTTACACTTTCTATTCTAGCATATTTTACATTTGCGTACTTTACACAACATTTTTACATACATACATATTTGACTACTTGATCATTTTCTCCTTGTAGGTCTACCGTATGAGAAATAAGTAGTCAAATTAGGGGTAACAACAAAAAAACAATGACAACGACAAGTGACAACGACAACACACCACGATGGTACTTTCCATACTAACCATGTAAGTACACCACACACATGCAGTAACTACACATGCATTCTGCCCTAGGTTCACTCTCATCACTTTTTACACATTTTCATCTTTAGAATCCACACTCCTCCACATTTTTATTTTTTTATTCCATGCTTCTAGTCCATTAGTTCGTTTTCTTCTACACTCTGCATGGACATCAGGTACACTTCTCTATCTACTTTATGTTACCGAGTTGTTCGCTCACCAACATAAAGTGGGGGGAAAATGTAGACATAAAATCATGCACTTTAGACAATATTTAGCCCAGTCTTATACTACTATTTAGAAGGTTCTCAAGTGTACAAAGTACCAATTAATCCCACCTTTTTCCATATTTGTTTTGTATTTTTCTTCATCTTCCCTACATATTTTCTACTACATATCTATCCATTTCACAACTACCTGAGATTCTAGCCCTAACTCTGGGCACCCCACCTATACTGGGGCACCATGGAGTGCCCTAGTCCTACTCACAGGTGCCCGATCTATTATTAGCCTCTTTTTCTCTTTTTGGGTCACTTTTATCCGTTGGTCATCTTTATATTTTCCTCATTCAACATTGTTAGGATTAATTGTGAAATTAAACTTGAGATCCCTATAAATATAAATCTTATAAGACCATAATGAGGGTCCTAGGTCATTGCATCCTATCACTACTATCACTCCATCTAGGGTTACATCCATTGCACCACTTACATCCACATAGCACCATACATTCAAGCTAGGAAGTCTACATCACACACATTATTAGAGGAGGGATTCTATTCATTCTATTCTACTATCTACATATTTTATAGCTATCATAGCTTGTTATTTCACAAAGTGCAACTAACATGAGAGCACCTAGGGCATGACATACACACACTCACTAGAACTACATCAGGGTCTATAATGTAGTGCAACACTTAGTGATAAGTCCACCGGTTTGGTGGCTAAGGACAATCTGATCCCTTTTTATTTTTCATGTAAAGGGATTCATCCAATTAACCTTGAGTGAATCCAGTGTGACAAACAAAGAGTATTCAGAGATATTTAGCAATCGTACTAAATTAGGGTTTTGAGCATTTATACTATTCCAAGCACCCATAATCCAGACCAAGGCACCTCGTGGCACCCCAGTACATTCCCAAGTGCATGTGTCACTTTAGAAAATCCAAATATACCCTCTGTAGGGCCTCTAAGTGTTCATCTTCACTGCCAAGTTCTTGTTCTAGTGTTGTGATAACTTGTGTCAGTCACCATCAATCAACTGATTCATTTCCCTTTTCCCTCTTGTATTCTAGGGTTTTATTTCCATTAGATCAAATCATGTAATTACTTTACATCACTTTAGCATATTAGTTTTCTATCATTTATTATTGTTTAACATCTTTATTTACAAGCGTTTTAGTCCTCCTATTTAGATTAACACTAGAACCCTAAATACAGTGATTTATGAAACTTTTTTTTTTTTAATCAAGTATCAAATTACACACACTAGTGTAGTATTTAACAGTGTATTGTAACACTATTTTTAAATTTCTATTTCTTACATGCACCTATATATCTCTTCACGTGCCTACATATCTCTTCATGCATTTACGTATATTCACACACAATACCATAATCAACCTATTAAAAGGAAAACCCTCTATTACACTAACACATCTAATTGAATGCACTACCCTTAATAGTTACGTTAGTACATGAGCTAGCATTCCATGTATGTCTTTTTACCATTTTATTCATTTTCAAACATGTTAAATATTTTCTAATCATTGCTTTAGTATTGTTTTTACTCATTTTCTTGTAGGTTTTCATAGCTAATTAGTCCAAGTGTTTAATTTTATCTTAATTTTCATTTAATCTAATATAGACAAACCAATCACATGTTTTTTTCTCGCACCCTCTTCGGTGATATTGAAAAATCAGAAATGGTGACATTTTTCTTTTGTGTTTTATATTGTGATTTCACTACAAGAAAAGTACTAATGTATTGATTTTAGGATTGCATCATATGAATATTTCCTTGAACATTCAATCAAACTTATAAATTCGGGTTTCCTTGATCGAGAGAATCGACTAAAATTTATTATTAAACTTTATAAAATTATTCTACATGTTTATATTATGGTTTAATCTCATCCACTTTAACCATGGGAAGTTCATGGACGGGGTTCAAAAACTCATTATGAAGAGTACCATAAGAACCCCAAAGTAATTGGCACGTTGAGGTAAGCGGCCAAGGAAAGCGGGTACCCCCACCTACTTGACTAATACATTCATGATATTTAGAGCCAATGTTATCCTTAGTGACAGCCCCAATTTGATTGATTGGTTGAGCGAAGTTATATATAACTCTAATAATCAAGGGGGTAAAGTAAATCTGACAACTAAAAATTTCTAGTGTACTACGATCATTTGGATAACACTTGGTATTTAGAGAGAGACATCTATATATAGGAAGCTTAACTGACTAAACCAAGTAAATTGAAAGATATTGCAACCACCATTATTTTTTTCCAAGTTACCGAGTCATATAGTTTGTGTTCCACATACTTATATATTGTCAACATCCAAAAAATCTTCTTTAGGATACCCATTCCGAATTGATTTTATCACATCTAAGCCTTACTCTTTGGATTCACTTTCCAAATTTTAAGCACATCATTCAATTCAAATCAAAGTCTAAGTCTTAAGTTTTGGATACCCGTATCCTAATTTAAGAAAATCCATTTAATTCAAGTCTTGTCCTTTGGTATTCACTTTATCAAGGTTAATAACAATCAAAATTCAACCATAAAGTATTGTCTTTGGATACATACTTTATCCAAGATAAGAAAATATGCAATATATTTCACTCTCTAATTATTCTATTTTAACATTCACTTTGTTAAAATTTAAGCAATCCTCTTTCATTCTCTAAGTCTTCTATTTTAACATTCACTTTGTTAAAATTTAAGAAATCCTTTTTCATTCTCTAAGTCTTCTATTTTAGCATTCACTTTGTTAAAATTTAAGCAATCCTCTTTCTTTCTCTAAGTATTATATTTTAACCTTCACTTTGTTAAAATTTAAGCACTCACTTTAATTCTTCAAGTCTTATATTTTAACATTCACTTTGTTAAAATTTAAGCAACCTCTTTCATTTCTAAGTCTTCTATTTTGACATTCACTTTGTCAAAATCTAAGCAATTCATTTAATCACTATATCTTATATTCGACATTCACTTTGTCAAAGTGTAAGAAAAACCATTCTTATTTAATTTGTTTACCTTGAAATTCACTTTGTCAAATGTTACATAATCTATTCCCTTTATAAATATTATAATTATAACCTTGACAAAAACAAGATATACTCGGCTTTGCTAGGTTTTTTCATGCACTTGCTTACCATTCGATACAATGAGAAGCTGTGCCTCCTTATCCTTCTTAGGGTTATCTTGATGGTCCTATCATAGTGACACCCAACAATTTTCACACCGCTAAGGTGGAAAGTTTCCTTTATAAGATTTGATCTTCTTCCATTGCAATGATTGTTGTACCTAAAGGAGGAAATGGCTCCCAAGCACACACGAATTTTTTTCTAAAATTTTATGACAAGGTATGGACTCTGACTCCTAGAATGTTGTTATTTCTACTGAAATTTTAGACCCTATGGTCAAATGGTATCAAAAAAATCCTTATTGGTTATTTTGGTGTCTTCATTCCCTCAGAATCCTACCTTCAAAACAAACTAAAAAACCATTGGGAGTCTAGTGGTATCCCATTTTTGGTATCGTAACCTCACCAAGGGGTTTGATCTTTTTATTTTCATGAGTCTTCTCAGCTTCAATCCCTCCTTCTTAAGGTATCTTGTTGGTATACGAGGAATAACTTATTAGTGATTTCTTGGTGGACCCTATATTTTAGCCCCACAAAAAGGTTTCCGTAGAAATTCCCATTTGAATTAAACTTATGGTCTTCCTATTCATATTTTTTTCTTTTTTATAGATATTGTGAAACCTATTAGCATGGTTATTTTCCATGAATAAAAGCATTTTTCTATGCTCATCCTAAAAAACATATGTGTGTCAAACTTGACCTTGCGAAAGATCTACAAGACTGCTAGATATTCAAGTTGGGTCCCTGTGTATCTCTCAAAAGGTGGTTTATTTTAACATCCCTAACACGTGTTTTCTTTGTTAAGCTACAAAACACCACATTCTTTATTGTCCACTACCAGCTCATTCCAAGCCAACGATTGTCGCATGACCTATGAATTTCAAGCACGAGGCTAATCCTCCGACTAATGGTTGGACTACAATAGGGAATAAAAAGAGATATGGTTTGAAACCCACTCAAGAAGTTTTTCTACCCCTCTCCTTCCCCTCCTCCATCTAAGGATGGGTCATGATCGATACACTCCATGCTTTAGTTTCCATTCCTTCCAAATCCTCATAGATCTAGGTTTATTTTTCAAGTTCGAGAGAATTTTGGGAATCTTGGTTCAACCTCTCTTTCTCTATGAAAATATTTTCTCCACCTTGGAAGGTGTCCCACAATGTGTAAGCGGGATAATGGGGCTAAATGATGCTCCATTCAAGTCAAGCTTTTTGATTCGAACAAATTCTACTTACCAATAATTATTTCATTCTCGGCTTGGAGGATGGTTGTAAAGACGGGAAGAGAGAGTTTTAAATATATGATTTTTCATGAATTTCATCTCATGAAATGTTTGGGGTTTGACAGAGGCCTCTCAAAAATTATCTTTTCATTTATTTTTTCATCGTATTGACATTTTATATATTATTTATTTATAGGAAATTATTTTTTGGTTTTTTGCTTCAGAATACTCTAACTTGAATTGCCCCATATTTCACACATTTTCACACACAACACATTGATGGTAAAGGTGGTGCTTGGACTTTCAATCACACCAAAATTTTCATCCTTAATCACCTCCTCGAGGCTAGGATCCCGCTAATTAAGATGTGCGGGTGATTATGGCTATTAAAGATATTAATTTTACTATTCTCAATGTTTATGCCCCTAATGATGGCTCGAAAGAATAACTTTATGGCTGGTTAGGTGATAACTTCCCTCTTGATTATTTATTTGTGTGTGGTGACTTTAATATGATAGAACATTCAAATGATAAATGTGGTGCCCTTTCTATACATCTTTGGTGTGTTGGTAATTTGTACAACATGGTATTTCTTTAAAATTCATTGGCGAGTTTTCGATCCATTTATCGAGATAGGGGAAAAAGTTTAAGGCCCAAGCTTTGTATACTTGGACTAATATTTGAGAAGAATATGGTCAGGTTTTAAAACACCTCGACCTTTCTCTTCTTTCAAAGTAGACCTTTTTTTATTTTGACACACAAGGCTCCTCTGTTATCAAGGTATGGTTCGATGTGCTTTTGTCGGATCAACACTTGATTACATTTAAGGTTGCTTGGTGGGCGAGACCCTATAAAAGTTACCTATAATCAATTATATCTTAATACCACTTTGTTGAGTCACCCCAAGGTGTTCCCACTCATTGGTAAGGTTTGGAACATGGTGTCATGCTATCCTTTTACTACTAGACGGATCTCATTATGGGAAGCGATGATTCAATGCATCACCTAGTTTCTATGCCAATTCAGAAATTATGTTGTCTAAGTCTATAAGAGAGTTGATTCAAATCTGTAAAAAGAATTCAGATGGATCTCATTGTTATCGGAGGCCAATCCTTTTTATATTCCTCTCTATATTCAAGTAGCTAAAACTTAACACAAGGTCAAGATCATCGAGTCTTATTCATCCCGTGATGCTCAAATCTGGTCAAGGCTACATTGGCTTAAGGTGAGAGAAAACATCTAAAATATTTTTCAAATCCCTCTGTGTTAAGCATTCTTGTTAACATATCAAAGCTATCTATGATTCAAATCAGTAGCTCATGGAGCTCCCAGAGATTACTAATGCTTTTGTCAAGCACTATAATCTAGTTTTTCAAGCTGAAAGGGTTTTGATTGAGTGAGATAATTCCTTATAGAAATGTGTTGATGTGGTCCCTACTAATATTTCAACCAAAGAGCGGGCCCGCTATAATGTTCTACTCACCTTGGAGGATCTCCATGTAACCTTGCTTTGATTATATTATGACAAGTCACCCGATATAGATGGGTTTGTGTGTGAATTTTACAAAGCCATGTGGTATTTTATGGGACCTGATCTACTTCATGTCTATAATGATGCTCTTTAATGTAATTATCTTTGGAATTTCATCAATCAAGGAAACTTCAAGTTCATCCCTAAAGGTGAGGACCCGAGAACAAATGAATAATTGGCATCTAATCACCCCTGTTAAAGGTTTCTTATAAAATTATTTCTAAGGCCTTGGCTCTTTGCATAGCTAATTTGTTGTCCAAAATTGTTCACCTGAACAAAATGGATTTGTTAAAGGTTAGTAAATTCTTGAAAATATTATAGTTGTGTGGGAAGGCATAAAATGGGTCTTGGTGTCTTTGCAAAGGCCTTTATTTCTCAAAATTTAATTCAAGAAGGCTTATGATTGTATTGAATAGCAATTTATTTTGTCCATGCTTAAAGCCCTTGGCTTTGGTGAATTCTTCAGATTAGAAGTCAACACTCTATTTTATAATGCTTAGGCTCACCTTACCATTAATAGTCATTAGTCCACTACTTTCACCTATTGTTTTTTATTAGACATGGGTGCCCTCTAGTGCTATCCTTGTTTGTTCTTACTTCTAACACATTAGGGTATCTAATTACACATCATGTAGCTCAAGTTCACATTTGAGGGATTTTTCTTCTTAATCATACAACATAACTCATCAATGGTCACTTTAATGATGAATCCTTCCTTACCATTGCTGAGTCTAAATATAATATTACAAAAGTTTTTTACTACACTGATATGTTTTATTTTACCTCTAGATCCAACATTCAAATGGATAAGACTTTAGGATATTGTCAAAATTTCTTACCTATCCTAGATTGGTTGAAATCTTACCCCTGGAGATGGATCGATTGTGGTGAGAAATAATTTTTTTTGAGAATTCATTTCAACTTTGATAATGACTCTACCACTTTGTGGAAGTATGTTATTAATAGAGTAGAGCTTAAGGTGGCTTGGTGTTCTTCCAAACCTCTATCCATGGCTGGTAAAATACAAGTTTGTACTAATGTTTTTTCCACCACCCGTGTGTATTAATTTAATTGTTGGTTGCATTCTCACTCTTTGTTTGCTAAACTTACCAAGATCTTGAGGGAAATTTTATGGTGTTAAATTTTTGGTTCAACTAGATTTCATAGAGTGGCTTGGGAGGTCTATTATCTCCCTCATGAGAAAGGCGGCATGGGAATCATCGATGTTAACCACAAAAGTGTGGCTCTTTGTTCTAAATGGTTTGTTTGATGTTTTTCAAGTAACTAGGCCTAGAAATTCTTATTGTGACACTACATTACGTCGGAGCTATGTATGGAAAGAAATGTTGGAACAATATCAAGCTACATACCCTTATCATCACTAAGGTTCCTGTCAAAATCACTAGCACTTTTGTTTCCAAAATTATCTAGAAATATTTTGACATGGTCAAGCCATGGATGCAATGGGTTGGCCATGGTTTTTCGATAGGGATTTATTTCAATTCTCTAAACCTCTAGTGGTGTCCCATCATCACCGATGATAATATTCCACTTATGGAAACTTTGGGAATCATATATGTCTAGCTTTCTTGCAAGGGAATTCACACCATTCAGGATTTGGTTACCTTGGCATGAGATTAACTTGAAATTCAATCTTTCTAATTCAGAAATCTCCTTAATCTAAAAAATTTAGGAACTTCTTCCTGATTTTATGCTCCATAAGTTGAAGATTAAACCCCAGAGGCTTGGTGACATGATTGGCGATGGAGCTAGGAAATTACTTTCCTTCACCACAATGATAGAATAACCTACCATCTATTGAGCCCACTCTCTCTCACCATTGACAAGATCAATTCCTGATAGGGTTTAAAATCTATACATTCCACTTGGTTTCATATGCTTTTTTGTACTTGGAATCCTCCTCGTGAGACCAAAGTTAATCAAGTCATTTGGTGTCCGGTCTATCAAGGTCTTCATGTGGGTAAACATCGATTAATATCAACATCCTTAATCCTAAATGCCCATTATGTTCCCTCCTAGGTCATTTAAGCACATATTTTGGTCATGTTCTTGTGCCTAAACCATATGAAATTCAATCCACTCCTTATTCTAGCCCTAGCATCCTGAATTCTTTCGTTGGTGTCTATATTTATTTAGAGATATTAGTCCTTGGCCTCATTATATTGATACTCTTTGGTAATTATTTCATCCTTGTATTTTGTTTCATATTTGGAAAGCTTGCAATTCTTTAATCTTCCAACATGATCAATCTATTTATTTGTTTTACACTAATGATAAAGTGGTGGTATTGTCTATTGTTCACATATATATTCAAACTCAAGCAACGAAGGTTGTCATAGAGTTCACTCATTTATAGGAGCTTACGGATCACTTGGGAGTGCACCCTACACTATGAGTTTGGTCCCACCTGGATCCTCTACCACTTCCACCGCATTATTCACCGCCACAACAACCACCACTTGCGGGACCACCTCGTAGAAGATGCTCATGCAATAATAGTTCTTCCTCTCCTTGAGGCCATCCTTCATCTCCATCCTCATCTAGACCTAGTTTGAGCCCACTTCGAGGGGGATGGTCATTGCTAAATCTCTATGGTGGTTCTCTCCACTACCGGGAATGCAAATTATAGATGGTTTACCTCCCCTTGGATGAGGATCTATGGTTCCTTTATAAATTTAGATTCTAGACCATGATGGTGATAGGTTGATCCTCCTTTAGTTGAGCCCAATAGTGGGGTGTTTATCCCTCCTTGGGATGAAAATCCTCCTCCTCCTGGTGTTGCGGCATGTGCTTGATTATGTTGGTGTGATTTATTTCATGTGTATTATGTTATCCCTCTGGGTGTTTTGATGTAGCCCACGTGGCATTTTCTATTTTCTTGTTTCCCTCATGGAATTTTGTGGGACCGTGAGTTTTATATTTTCCCCTACTAATGTATCTCTATTTATTTTAATTTAATATAAAGGGAAGTTCTAATAGTAAATCTTACATTTTACATTCACATATTTAAAGTTTAAGCTAAATAATTCCCAACCTATGTCTTATACTTTGATATTCACTTTATCAAAATTTTAAGCCAACTCATTCCCTCTATAATTATCATCCTTTTATTTTAATTTTATTGCACTTAAGAAAAATAATTTTCAACTCCCACATATTATATTTTGAAATTCACTTTGCAATCAAGAAAAATGTTTATTTATGGATAAAATATTTCCTAATCTAAATATGTAACAACTATAATAAATATGTATGCAATAAGAATAAATTTGACCCAAGAAAATAAGCAATTAAGATTTAAAACCTAAGTGAAAGAGGAGATAAAATGAATTAGTTGTTTCATAATTAATCATGGGCTATTCGAAGTGACAAACTAGAAAATATGAAGTGTATACTATCACAATAAGACCCAAAAAAATGTAGATATGAATGAATATGTTGGACTAGGGGTTCTGGAATGGGTTAGGGGCACTATAGTATTAGTCATCTATTCTTGCCAAAAAAATTAGAAAATCATCTTTGACTGGTTGTAAGGTGTTCCCCGTCCTTATCTTCTTATCGCTAGTATGTCGCATGATGATCTCTGATGTCGCTGATAACCTGCGATAAATATTTCACCTGAAAAAAACTAAAAAGCACATCAAATCCCAAAAAATATTGCAAATGAGGGGTCAAACTTTCCTCAACTATCAAACAAGTGATCTCGATGATTGAGTGCTACACTAAATTTTAGACCCATTATAGTTCTATATGTGTGTGTGGTGAAATTGTGCCTAGATGGATTTTGTGCATGTCACACTTGATAGAAAGCAATAAATAGATGCGAGAAGATGTAAATAGATGTGTGCATGTAATATAATAAGATTCCCCTCCTATAAAGTGCATGCATAATAATGTAGTCCCTTGCCCTTGAATGTATGCTAGAATGGATGCTTGAATAGCCTTTGAATGCAAAGTTAGGTGGTGATAGTTAATGCTTAGTGCTTGGTCCTTTACTATGGTCACATAAATTTATATTTATATGATTCCCTTTCTTAAATTTCATAATTAACCCCGAAAAGGATAACTAATAAAAAGATAAAATGCCCAAATGGATAGAAAGGACCCAAAATATCGAGTAAAGTAAAAAGAGGTCATGGGTACCAAAAGGGGAGAGGGGCACTGGAGTTGGCATCCTAGTTGGTGCTAGTGTCCAAGCTGAAAAATAATGAAGTATAAAAAGGAAAACTAGGAAAGAAAGAATGTAAGATCAGAAGTGGTAATAGAAATCAAGTAAATATGGCCAAAGACATGGGTTGATTAGTACTTTTATTACTTAGGAATCATATGAATAATATGTGATCGAACTAGATAGATATCCAAAGTGTATGATTTTGTGTATACATTTTCCCCAATTTATTTTGTTGAGAAAATTCTTGATAACATAAAGTAAATAAGAGATGCGTACCTAATAACCATGTAGATTGATGGTGAAAATCATTCCGAGAGATAAAAAAATCTTGGAGTGATAAAAAAATTGAAGCATGGATTCCAAAGAAGAGAAAGTGTAAAAGTGATGATGATGACCGTAAATAGAGAGTGTATGTGTAAATGTCACAATTTCACTAGTTGTTGATGTCGATTGTCATTAATGTGTTGATTGTGATTGTAGTTATTGATGATGTTGTGACTATTGCTTCACATAAGGATAGACTGCAAAAGAGAAGAATAAACAAATAGTCACATATGCGCATATATGATTAAAAATGTGTAAATAGTTTGTAAGAGAGTATGTAAAATGTGAAAAAGGGACATGTGTACATGATCCATGTTTAGAAAAGGGGTGTAGAAAGGGCCATGAAGATTATGTACAAGAACAATTTTTTCAAGCGATCTCATGCCAATTGCGTTGACTATGATTTTTTTGGGTGATGTCATGCTAAGAATAGAAGAAGTGTAGGGAGAAAAATATGGTGTCATCCTCCAACATTTTATTTCTTCCTAAAGTGTAGAACACCACTATAGATGGTGTGTAAAAATATGATCTGGTTAAAAAAAAATTATCCAACGCGAAAGTAGAAAATGTTGTATATTACATGCATGTCGAGTGCTAAGCACTATGTGATCTGTAAAAGATATTATATGAAGTGTTGTAGAATTTGCTAAACTAAAAAATTCTATGTAATTTCCCCTAGTCATAGGGGTCCACGAAGGGTCGGGTGCACTCATGCACTATATTTCTAATCTAGGTGCTAATGTGTGTGTTGTGATGAGCACCCAAGTTAGATTTTAAGCCCTATATGAGAATGAAAATGGTGTTGTCTTGAATTATTTTGAACTATGAGTGTATACTTATTGTATGGGGTGACTAATTCACCCAAAGGATTCCCCCTCTTTTTGGGGCACATGTGACGTCACTAAGGAGTATCTAGCCCAAAGGACGACCGATTGCTATATCGATATTGTGCCCTATAGGGGAAAGAATGTTATTGGTAGAAACCAAGGCACACACAAAAATGTGGATAGAAAACAAGTGTTAGTGTAAGCAAAGATAAACATTCATGTAGGAGACAATAAGTAAAATAAGTAGACAATGTGCTAATACACAAGAAGACAATGTAAACACACAAGAAGACAAAGTACACAAAGTGAAAAGCAAGTTTCATACATGGGACTACACTCATGATGTCACAAGAAAATCATGGCTTACTTAGACAAAAGTAGACAAGAAATCAAATAACGAACAAGACACGGGAAAATCCCACAAATAATGAAAAACACTTTATCATATAACCATGGAAGAAAATAAACATGCAAAGAAAATAATACACATGAATCACCTGTTAGCATGTTATAAAGATAAAAATTATGTCAAAGTGTGTATAATTCAATATAGTAATGTTCTATGAAAAATGAAACAATAACACATATAGTGTATTAAAGTGGATGCCCCATAAGCCATTGTGGGAATTTGGTATGAGGTATTGTGCCAAACAACCATGTTGCGTGTATTGATATATATAATTTGTGATCACAAACAGAAAGAAAGTGAATGTGCATGTGTGTATGGAAAAGATAATGACATATGAAGTATTCATCTAACATGTATAATAAAGTGTACATGTAAGCTCTTAAGAAAGTAAGAGTAAATGTAACAAAGATATGCAAAGTATGCAAAGTGGATGAGATGAAATGGAATGTAGAGTGTGTGATACAAGCCACATGCCCCCAAGTGAATCAATATGAGTATGCATGTGATGCATTCTATTTATACATGACCCTCAATGAGTCAAGAATGAACCGTAAAACAAGAGTGCGTCATTGGGAAATGGTTTGAGTTGTGAGCTAGAAGGATGTGATCGATAAAGAATAGAGCATATAGAGTGCATGAATTAGTTTGATGAGGTCCATTTTAGATTGAGAACCATCATCATTCGATTAAGAACCGTATATTAGAATGTGTCATATGGTAACGAGTGCAACATGTAAAAGTAGATAGTGTGAATGTGTAGAGTGAGTAATGTGTGTAGTGTGTAATAAATACTATGATAAAATGATTTCAAGAACATGCAAAGTTTGTTTCAGTATAGTATGTAGTGTGCATTGTATGAGGTTCATGTGTATAGGATGCCCTCAATAGTCAAATGTGAACAGAAGCACAAGAGTGTGTCATCGAGGAAGTATCGATACAATAATGTATCAAGTTGTGTATGATGACTATGGAAGATTAGATGTGATGTATGTAAAATGCAAGACAATTGGTAATGGTAGAAGGTGGGCGGGGAGGGGGAATAAGTGTGATGTTCCCTAGGCATATAGTGATGAGTATGCTATCGATGTGAGTGAAGGACAAGGGTCCTCCACCCGATGCTTTTGGAGATGAAGGGATGTGACCATGCGCTAAGGACTGATGGTATATGAGATAGACAATGTGTAGGTTAATGTATTCTATGTGCATGAGAATGATGATTATAATGTAGAGTAATGTTTACTTCACTAAATTGGAACTTATTTCAGTCCAAGAAGCTAAAAAATATAGGCAATATTGGAATCCAATATTACTATTTTTGGATTCCAAAATGTCAAATATTGGAATTATCTACACTCCAAAATCGCACATATTGGAATCCAGAATCACATATATTGGAATCCAAAATCACCTATATTGGAATTAACTATACTCCAAAATCACATATATTGGAATCCGAAAATCAAAATATTGGAATCCGTTAATTCTCCTTCCAAATTCTAATATATATGGTCACGATTTAAATTTATGAATCTATGAAAAAATGTTTAATGATTTCAGGGAATCCAACATTGATATGAGAAATAATTCCTAACATTCGCTAGCCCGTATAGAATAGATACATGTTCTATTTTATAAGGGCCAGTAGAATCTAGGCTTAATTATTGCTTTGGAATAGTGCTCTTATCCGTTTTAAGATGTTTTAAAGATTAAACTATTCAAATTTTAATATTTCAAATGTCATTAAGAAAGAGGAGGCTAGGATAATGGCATTCACGAGATGTGAGACACTTCTAGATTCAATTACTATGGTTTGATTGAACCTTGGGAAACTAGATAATTACCGAAGATGTTATGAAGAAAATTAAAGAGGGCTATGATTTAATTTAGGAGAATGTAATTAAATTTCAAACCATTCCAGATATATTTTCATATTTACGTCATTTATCATGGTGTGATTGAACCTCAAAGCATAACCAGAGAATTTATGAAGATTTTATGAAGAAATAAGTAGAGCGTAGTGATCAAGTGAAGGAGACTGTAATTAATTGTAAAACCATACTAGATATATTTTCATATTTAAATTTAGATATAAAATCAACTATAAGATACAAGGCATACAAGTTTTCATATTCAAATCCGAGATATGAACTTATTTAAAATTAAGCGTAAAATTATCCCATATATATTTTAGTATTTAAATATAGCTATGAAATAAATTGAAATTCCTTTAGTAAAGGTATGTAGAATTATAGTAAAACATTATATGAAATTGAATTTATAATGTAACACTATTCCGAAGATGGGCTTCCAAATCAATAATACAAAACATAATAAAGCTCCAATAAAAAAACTCCCTATAATTCTATTTGAGATCTAATATAATCCCGAACATCTTCGACATCCTTCAATGGTTGCAAAAATGCCATAACACATCTAACAAGTGTTTTTCTTCTGACTTAGAATCTATATTAAACATTTTAACAATTATGTAGTTCATGCAACATCATTGAACTTGTTTTTCTCTAAAGAGTCAACTACAAGCACTATATTTTTACAATTTTACAATGCATTAAACTATGACCAAGTGGAGTTAATATTCTTGAGATATAATTTGGGATTCCCAAAACCTTCATAATCAGAGAATTTTATCTCGATGTAATATTCTTGTGTAATTAGAAACTCGAAGCTCTGCAAGCTCTAAGATGATGTTTTAAAGGAATGAAGGCATCATGTCATCAACATTTGAATTTCTCGTCGATGTATATATTTCTATGTTGAATTTTTTTTTTCACCATTGCAAGAAATATTTCACATTAGGTCTGATAATTTTTTGAGCTCGATGCCACCAATTTTTTTTAACTATTTAAATGTCGAAGATGCATTATGGAGGGTGTGTGCCAAAACACCATTTATATCAAATATGATCAGTTTCATGTTGCATGTGTCTGTATCTATAAATGAATAAAAATAAAATAAAATTGTTGAGGGTGGTGAATCAATTAAAAAATAAAAACAAGTCCATTTCGATATTGTTATATCAAAAAATCAAATGGTTGTAGATGGTGACAAAGGTAAAATCTAAGGGCATTCCTCATTTCTTATTGTTATACTAGGAATTAATTTTTGAATAATTTATTTGAATAGAATGTAAGGTTTCGAGTGTGAAAAGTTTTTACATACCGTATTTTAGTTATTTAATTGCATTGGAAAGTGGTATACATTTTCTAATATCAAAGCAAAAATAGTATTTAAGCATGCTCATAATTAATTTAGGAATACATATTTCATTAATAAAAATTGATCAAAGATTTGTTACGTTAACAATTTTCTGTTAATTTGCATTTGCAACTTATACACTCACACTCGAACTTAAAATTAGGGAATATTTAAATTCTCCAAACTTATAATCATACACTCATAATTTAAATAGTTACATGAAACCATCACTAAAACATATGAATGTATTTTTTTACAATGTTAAGTTGTATCATCACAATAAGATTTTGAAATGCTAGCTTTTTATTTAGCATTTACTCTCTCAAAATATTTGATGCACTTTACCACACTCAATCCCTTTGACACTATTAGTGATAATTATTTGTGCAAATTGCTCATCAACCACCTATCTTTTGAGAAATTTTCTCCTTTTTTGTCATCCTAACCATAAAATTTGCTAGAGGGTTTCCCTTTGCACCTAATGTAATACACATTGTGTCTTGAATGTAGGGGATATCTTGTCTACTCCAAACATTTTATAGATATTTTATTTGAATTCCATCAACCATTTTACAATGTTCTTTTCCCAGAGGGATTAATGGATTCAATTCAGTCGATAATTTTTCATTGAAGTCCTTTGTTGGCTTTTCAACATCAGCTGAAGTGAGTTTGTCTAACCAGAATCCCATTTCAAAAAAATTGATAATGAATTTATAAAATCTTTCGGCCTCCTCACATGCTTTGATAATCTCCCTACTGAGAACTTGAATGTGATGTCCCAGGAGAGGGCAATTGGTTTTTCTCATACAACAAGTACTCCAAATCTAAAATAAGAAAGTAATTCTTTTGGCTAGTTGTAGGGAAGTAAATAATTTTTTAAAATCGGTCTCATATAAATTCTAAAAAATGGTAAAAATCAATATTTAATCTTGTGAATACCACTTACAATTGGGACTTGTATGTAGGATTACATCTTATTTACCTACAATTTGGATCCTTTGATGCAAGATCTTATTAATATATCTATTTCTATGGAAAATGAAAGCGTATTTGAAAAAAACATACTGAACTACATGGTAAAATGGTAAATTCAATATTAGAACTTTAGGTAGCTAGCACTTATCAATTGATCTTCTGGCTTAGCTTGCATAGACCTTACTAATTGCTGGTTTTTTTATGCAATATGTATTTTAAAAAAATAGTAATCAATTCAAAATTGATTTCATGTTATCACAAATGAAAGCATCTTTTGGTATCCGTGGTAATATGGTAAGTACAAATCAAAATGTTATATCTTATGAATGAATTATAGTGCATGTTAGGGTTTGTTTATATCCATTGAACCGCCCATTAATGGAATTTTTTTTGAGATATTGATGTGGATTATCGATCACTAGGCTATGTGATCATTGGATGGAATAAGAATAGAATCTAATGTCTATACTAATGGTGTATGGAGACAACTAACAACTTGGAAAATATAAACTATGTAGCATTGGATGCCACCATGAACTTTTGAAATAGGTTATTTGGTAATTCCTTTTGTTAAGATGGTTCCTCTTCTAGAATTAGTTCATATCATTTTCTATAACTTTGTGAGCCTTAGAATTGGTTCTATTTAAAAATATGCATGGCTAACATACCTGGTTTTGTCTACATATTTGTGTTGGCTACCACCACACACTCCACTGTTACTTTCTCTAGGTGTTGGTGGTCTACATAAACCATTAATTTTTTTATAAATTTGTGGGGCTTAGTAGCGGTTCTTATTTATAAATGCACACGACTAACATACTAGGATTTTATTGCATATTCTTAGATGATGTGGCCAATTTATACTCATCTATGGTCAGATGTGGTGAGCATAGAATATTTTCAAAAAAACAAGAACAATGAAAATTGAAAACAAAGCTCACTAAACATATTTATAAAGATATTCAAGGTTAATCACCATGATGAGTTGGGTGTGTAGTGTCAAGTTAAGGTTTGTACATCGATTCCTATTATTATTTGGTTCTCTATGTAAATAATAATTGTTTAAGTAGATTTTTTTGATTGAAAGACTTTTAGCATAATCACATGTTTGAGTTGTATTCTAGTATGAACCTTTCTTCATATGAGAATAGTAATGTTTCAAAAACATTTCTTGAGAATATGTCTCAACAATTAAAAAATAGATTTATTAGATTCAACTAATGCACATAGTGCGACACTTTCAATGTAAATCACTAATACTATAGAATCCTAGGAACAACATCGAGTGAACATCTCAAACCAGAACTCATATGATCACTCACAAGGAAAAGGATGTCTGTTTCATTATAGGAAAATTTCACTTGTATTTATTAATTCTTGTGGCATTTTTTCCATCCAATCCCTAGTGACTAATTCTCTCTCATCATTATTATTATCATAGTTTTTCACTCCAGTTATTGTGTACATAAGACAAAAACTTTTAAATTACCTAATGCAATCATAGAGTCTGTAGCATCCATCCGAGTTGATTCTTCACTTTGTCTTTAAACTTTTCCATGTATTTTTTTCCTAATTCTCTGAAGAATTTTTAATATTCAATTGGTATAAGTATAATAATAATACATTCCATTTCACTGGTTCTAATAACTATTAGCAACTCCATTATTTCTTTAGAAGAAATATTGCAAGACAAATTACAGAAATCAGCGATAACACATTATGCATTGAAAGGATTGGTGGTAGGAATAACTACTAGAGTTGACACAAGATGGAATGGGTATGCACATTGAAAAGTAAATTATTTTGTGTCCACCATCCTTTCTAGTATATTGTATTCCATTGACACCACATAGTTGTTTAATATTTTTCGATCCTCAATTGGAAGAACTTCTTTTGCCACGTGGTCCTTTTTTTGTTTAGCTTTTTCCCCCTATGCGCGAACCATATTTTCTCTTTCCTTTCCTCTCCTCACCCAATAGTACATATAACTTGTAGTCGTGTGATTTATACAATTTAAATTTTTTAATTATATTCGATTCACTACATGATGTTAATAGACCATTACCTGGATGTTTGTCTTTAAAATATTATAGAACTTTTTCTCTCATTTTTCTGTCTCCTTTTATTCTCTAGAAGTAAGAATCAAATATATCTCGCTATTGTGCCTTCCTAAAATAGGCCAATTGAACAAACATCCCCTGATTGTACTTTATCTTCTAGTACTTATAGTTCTTCATCATTCATTCCTCTAATAGCCCTGAATGAATTGGTTGTCAATATTTCCAATGAATTAGGCTGAAACGTATCATGATTATCTTTAATAGGTGAAAAAACAAGGCTACCAGATCTAAAAAACTTAAATGTTGTAGTCCATTTAGTCCATATATCATCCGAAAATAATAGAAAAGTCCATTTATCATATAGATTGATGGTTGTGTCCGTTTTGAAAATCAAAAGGCATTGATTCTCAAAGTTCTACATTCAAAGGACAATTATATGTTTTATATTTTTAATTAAGTAAGACAATTTTTAATAACTAATGAAATAAAATTAAAATGCATTACCTTCCATTCCTTTTCTTTTTGTTTTCTCAATCCGAGACATTGAGGACATCCAAGTGATTTCTAAACTGAATTAGATTTATATAACAAATCAATAAACTTAGTTTCTATCCAAGTTTTATTCACTTTATTTTGTTTTTTTCAAATATTAGTAATGGTTTCGTTAGTTTCATTTCTGAAAGAATGTGAGACCTTAAAAACCGTATCCTCTTATGTAAAGACTTGTAAGTATCTAAGCCAAAAATCTTTTTGTGCACATATTGTATGTTGGCCATCAAATATATAAAATTTGACATCATCCCTTTCCAAGTATTTTAGATCTTGGAGCAGCATAACCATATTCATAGACTCTAAGAAGGGAATAAGAGTTACATACTTCTTTGTAGGAATAACATTAATCAACATGGATTGGACAAGAAGTTCAACATTCTTGTCATAAATAGGATGATATTGATACTCGGAGGTGCTACATGGCACCTAGAAACATCAAATGAAAATAATTCACCATTGAACAAAAAGTAATCAAACTGTTGTTTAGTTGAAGGTTCTATTTTTGTGAATATAGTGGTTTCTTTCTTCAGCAATGCAATTGATTTAGTATTCATTTTCAACCCATGTAAATTTTATCTAGATGGATTGAGCTCCAATCTATCCAAATATGTTCTCCTCAGCATAGAAAAAAACTTGGCATGTTTAGGTGTTGAAAGCAAACCTTTATATTAAAAAAAAGAAAAATGAAAGAGGTTTTATCAGCTCTATATAATTTTCTAAGTACTACAAGCATGCCACTATGAATGTCTTCTGTATTTGAACAACCAATTTTTATTTATCTACTAATAACCCCGAATCCCAACCATATGTTGAATAGGAACATTGTGTTTTTTCTTATGAGGCTTTCATCTCCTATTTCTTGAATAAAGAAACATCCAAATCCATATCTAGAATAAGACACTTATTATTTTCATATTCAATTTGTTTGAATTGAAAATGTAGTGTACTTGAATCAATGATTGTAGAGGATATAACAATTCTGATTTCCTCATGTCCTTCATCTATAACAAAAAACAACCATAGGTTATTGTAAAGTGTTGTCATTTGGCCCCAAAATTCCCCTCTTTTGAAGTCAAGTTTATAATAAAATTTAGTCTGTGCCTTGGAGTATCGAATCGCATCAAGCCTGACATTGTTTACAATTTTCCTGTTTATGGAGAACAATTTGAAATTCAAGTGTATGGTAAAGTTCCTTTCCTTTTTATTTTCTTCCCACAGTCTGGAATGACAGGTGTATTTTCCTCATTAAATTTTTCCGCAGAGTCCATGGGTAATACATGAATATCTTTGATTGGATGTGGTTTGGCCATATTTCAAGGTTTAGCGGAAGCCTCCACATGTCCAAATGACACAACTCCAGGGGCAGGGTACAAGGGACAATCCTCAAATAAGTGCAGGATTTCCATGTGTCCCAAGTACAAAATGAAGAAAAAATAATCTAAAATTGGCTAAGTATGGAAGGTTTTGCATACAACGCCACATGCCTCATTGGCACAACTTCAAGAGTCAAATATGGGGGTAGTTCTCAAACTTGCATCATTCCTCCATGTGTCCTAGGCCCAAAAAGGCATAAAGCTAATCGTTAAAATTTGACTAAGTATGGCGGGTTAGTAGAAGCTGCCACATGCCTTAATGGTTCCATTTCGAAAGTGAAATAAAAGGGTGGGTCTCTAAGTATTGTTAGCTCGCCATGTGGTTAAACTCAATATGAAGATGGAGTTGGTCATTGAAAAGTCCAAAGACCAGTAGAAGGAGATATGTGTCATCTTGGTGCAATTTTAAGGGGTGCTTCTAAAATGGAAACTCAAATGAGCGCTAACCCTCCATGTGTCTAGGGGTCAACATCAGTCAAGAAGGAAATTGGTCCAAATCGGCTAAGTATAAAGGAACCGGCAGAGCTCTCCATGTGTTAGCCTAGCACTACTTCAAAGGAAAAGAATGCAAGAGGTGTTCGTAGGCTTGCTCCAAATAATTTCTCCCACGTGGGTGGTCCAAATTTGAAGTTGTAAAAGCAAAGAAAATGGCCCATGTTTTAACTGGTAAAAGAATGTAATATATGTATATTTAAAAAAAATGTGTTTTTTTGCCATTAACGTTTCCTTGTAAATAAAGAATTCGAAAGGGCTTAGATGATTGGAATAAGTTGTAACTATTTCTTGCTTGCTCGAGGAAGTTGTAACCATTTCTTATGAGCTATATCATGAACTTTCAAAGCCATTAGAAAGGGTTGGAATTTTGATTATTCTAGAACTGTAATTTCAAATTAGAAGAAATCAATACAAAGGTTTTTCCCTTTTTCTTCTACTTTCTCTTTCCTTCTAGTTCTGATCTGTGAATCATATAATCCTTGCGTGCTTGGAAAATTTGTGTTCTAGTTTGTACAATCTCCAAAACTTTGAGTTTGCGAATTGTGTCTGTTATAAATGTTGATGGTTCTATTCTGCATCTTATTTACACAATACATATAAGGGTTTTCTCTATCATCTCTTTTCCCCAAAATTATTGTCTTCTTCTACCTCCCTCCTCTCTTCAAAGTCTTCTATCCTCATGTATTGATAACTTTCTAGGCTTAAAACACATTTCAGGATATCGGGAAACCACCATTGAATGAAAGACTATGCATTTGTACATAGGTTTTTCCCCTGATTTCAATAAGGGAACCTCTCCCATTAAAGAGGAGGGACTTGCTTGTCCCTTGACTGTGGTTTCATTCCAAGTGCAAATCTGAAACCCAATAGTTTTTGGTGACTCTACTGGGGAATTTGTTCAAAAAAATTCCTTTCTAAAAGAACAACTAATTTGATCATTTCTTTGATCTGGTGACTCTAAGATATACTCATGGTAGAAGGGCTCTTGGAATTGAAGATCCTCAATTTCAACTCTTAGATCAACAAGATTTTCAACTTCCTCCAATAAGAATAAATAGAAGATCCTATTCCACAAGCACACCTCCTATTGAAGACAAAGCTTCTGGTAGTAGCATTCCTCAAGCACAACTTAGCCCTAATCTCTATGCCCTAATCCTTGTTGGTGTCTCAGTTCCACTTCAAACAATATTTCCAAGGATGGTAGCACCTTGGCCTTGGGGAAAAAGAGTTGGGCCCTCCGGCTCTTTCTCAACCATTGCATGAGTTACCGAGGGGTCACAAGAAGAATTTTCCCAAATTTAGAGGAGATGACAAAGTACACCTAATGAACACATTGCAACCTTCATTATTGCATGTGGGGTCCTTAGAGTTGAACATGAGGATGTCTTTGTGAGGATGTTTGTGGAAATCTTGCAAGAAAATGCTGCAGATTGGTTTTACCATGTTCTACTCGAACCATCATCAATTGGAATACTATGAGAACTGAATTTGATCAGCATTTCAAACCTACTAAAGATGTGCATGCTTTGCTAGATCATATTTCTCAAATCGAGAAGGAGCCACATGATCCTATGAGAGAATTTTTGGCCAAGTTTAACAAGTTGAATAACAAGATTCCAATAAATTCTAGACTGTTGATTCGATTCAGAAGTGTTTCTTCTTGAATGCTCAATTTCTGGAAGTAAGCTATGCCCTGAGGAGAGAAAATCTTGTAACTTTAGATGCTAATCAGATATTGGCTGTTAGTGTGGAAGATGACTTGATCATGTCTGGTAAGATGAAAAGGGAGTCTTTCAAATCCAAAGCATCCTCTTCTTCCTCTCCTCCTAGAGGTAATGCAAATCAGTTGGTGCAGAAGCTGGATAATGACCTCATTACCATTAAGAAGCAATTGGCTCAGCATGCTCCATATCAAGATGTTCCAAGGAAGAACTTTCAGCCTAGGAACTACTTGCCCTCTTCCCAAACCAAGTTGGCTATTGAAGGTACACTCCTCAAGGTGCCTATTAATGCTACTTGTGAAGTTCTTGAACCTAATGATGAGGAAGAAAATGGGATCTATGATGAAAAGAAGAGGAATATAATCAAGAAATAGAAGATAATGGTGGTTCTTGAGTTCATTTCCTCACCAATGAGGGTGTGGATGATCAAGATGACTATGATGATGTAGTGGCTGAGATGAATAGTGAATCATATGCTATTATGACCTAGGAGTAGACCAACAAAAAGGAAAAGCTGGTGCAACATGCAAAAAGATCCAAGGAGTACCCCACCATCATCCCAAAGTGATTGGAAGAAAAGGAGATCTTATTCCTACTACTTCCACCCAAAAGGTAAGCTTTGCTAGTCCATCTACCTCTACTTCTACTTCGAGAAATCTTGTCCAACAAATGATAACACTTATAGACCAAAATATCCTCGTACTCCTAGTAGTGATTCCCCATCCACATCTAGATATTTTGACATTATAGAAAATCTTAAAAAGACCAAGATTAATATTTTTGAAGTAGAATTCTATCAAACCCATCTTAAAGCCTTTGACATAATGGTTAACTTTGTAAATTCTAAATCTAAAACCTCATCCCATTCTTCTAAAGGCATTTTCCCCACTCCTTATCTACCTCAACCTAGCCTTGTGGCTGTAGTCACTTCACCCAACAAGAAGATCAATTCCCTCTATGTGACTCTCCTCATAGCTAACCACAAGCTTAGTAATTGTGTCATTGATTCCGTGCATCGATAATGTAATGCCTACAAAAGTGGCTCATGCTTTGGGTCTAACTTGAATCCACACCTATGGTTCTTTCTATTCCATGGAAAGTAGAGAAGTGCCTTTGGTTGGGAGAATCAAGGATTCATAAGTAGCTTTTTTTTCTTTACTAGAGAAGAAGGTCTTGGCTACCATATTGGTTGCTGATATTCCTCCTTCCTATAGCATGTTGCTAAGTATAAAATTTTGTAAATATGTTGGAGGTGAGATCCAAATTGATTGGTCACATGTCTTGATCCTGTCAATGTGAAGATGAATAATTTGTTTCCTATGAAACAAACAGATTATATTGTGTAAAAGACAGATGATCTTAAAGCACAAATACTATATGAAGACACCGGGCATGGAAACTACATGATCATGTCACAAGAGGAGACAAGTCTACCAAATGAAGTGTTGTTTTATCCTAATGGTGTGTGGACTTTGGAGTTTGATGGAAGTTATTCCTCAGCTAGTTCTGGAGCTGGTGTAGTGCTCATTTCTCTTGGGGTAAGGTTCATCCTTTCTCTTTCAAATTTTAGTTTGAAAATACCAAAAATACTGCTGAGTATGAGGCCTTTATTCTTGGGTTGAGCATGGAAAAGGAGATGAGAGTGAAGAACCTTCTTGCTCGTGGATATGCAGAGATAATTGTAAAATAAGTTGAAGACCTTTATCGGTAAAGAAGAAGGTTGAAACACTATAGGAATGCAGTCTGGGATTCCATCAAATTCCTTGATGCTTTTTCCATTGAAGTTGTGGTAAGGGAAAGGAACACTGGGGCTAACTCTCTAACTATTTCGGGGTCCTTGCTAATTCCTCATCCTTATTTTCCTTAGGAGAAATTCACCATTGAACTGATCCATAGACCCAAAGCAGTGTGCTGATAATGTAAATAATTGGCAAGTTTTTAATGATGAAGAGCATTTTCTTTCTTTCTTGGAGCTAAGAGACAACTTTTATCAATCTGTACTTTGAAGGAAGTGACAATCTATCTAGAGAGTGTGTGTCATCAAATGAGGAGGGTAGTAAAGAAGAGATGGATCAAGATGGATGCACCCAACTCGAAAGGAAACAACATTACTAAAGGGTTGGTGAGTTTGAAGGATATTTTTGATAAACATGATAGATATCTAAAGTATAAATTTTCCCAAGGAGCCGAGAAATTTGTTGAGACTAACAAAGTGAATATTGGGAGTCTTGATGATCCCAAAATGGTCAACATTGGAAAATGTTGCACTCGAGAAGAAAATAAAAGGAAAGGAATATAATCCAAAGATAGATGATATAATTTTCCAAGAAATACGAAGCTTCTAAAGGCTAGGATCATCTTCCCCATCCACCATTCAATGTGGATTGCAAATATAGTGCCTTTCAGGAAGAAGAATGGTGAGATCGGATCGTGTGGAATTTAGAAATCTAAATCGGGGTTCTTTAAAGGACAATTACCCTCTCCCCATGATGGAAAAAGTGTTGCAAGTGTTACAGTGCTCAAAGATGATATCTATGTTAGATGGATTCTCGGGGTACACTCAAATAGAGGTGAATACTGTAGACCAACATAAGACTACCTTTACTACTCCTTGGGGAACCTTTGCATACAAGATGATTCCATTTGGTCCGATCAATGCTAGTGCTACTTTCTAGAGGGCCATGCACTTGTATTTTGGTAATTTGAAAGGGAAATGCATTATTGTGTATTTTGATGACTTGACAAAGGTGTTTTCTAAAGCAAGAAAATATCACTTCCAACACCTTGAAATAGTATTGTAGAAGTGTAGAGAGCATGGAATTTATTTAAACCCTTAAAATTTTGTGTTTTGTGTCACGAAGGAAAGTTATTGGGACATGTTTTTACAAAGGTAGGGATCAAGATTGATCTAGAGAGTTTAGGATATCTAGCAAATTCCTCTTCCATCAAGTAAGAAGGGTTTCCATTCTCACTTTGGTAAGATCAATTTCTAAGGAGATTCATCCTTGATTTTACAGAACTTACTATGAGAATTGCTCACATGATGCAAGGGAAGAAAAATTTTGGTTGGTCCTCTGAAGGGAAGAAATCATTTAAGGTCATTAAAAAAGATATTTCAAAGACTCTTGTCTTGGTGTGCCCTGACTTTAGAAAATATTTCATTATCTATTGATGTGCCACTGAAAATACCCTAGCTGTTGTGTTAGCCCAGAAGAATGTTGAAGATCATGAGATCCCAATTGAATTCATGAGTTATGTCTTAAAAACTCATGAGTTGAAGTACACTATGATGGAGAAACATGCTTTTGTAGTTTTCAAAGCTGTCAAGTAGTTCAGGTTTTCCATTCTTAATTCTCATTTTGTGGTTCTAGTACCTGATACAACAATCCAATCCATTCTTACTCTGTAATAATTTGGAACCAAGAGAGTCAATTGGGTAGCAAAGGTGCAATAGTATGATCTTGATATCAGGCCAACAAAGCTAGTTCGAGGCAAGGGTCTCTGTGTGAACTCATTGAGGAGCTGCCAAGGAGTTGTTCAAAGATGAAGTTTATGTCCATGTTGTTTTGCTCCTCAACTCGACAAATGTATGGTATGCTTACATTGCTCACTTTTGACCTATGAAGAGTGTCCTTCTCACCTAAATTCAAAGAGAAGAGAGATGTCAAATTGATGTCTACACAATATGTGCTATGGGAGAATTATTTATCCAAACGAGGCATAGATAAAAGGTTTTGAAGTGTGTAGACAAGGCGCAACAAAAGAAGTTGTTCTTTTCTTTTCATGACCATGCTTGTGGAGGTCATTTATTTTCTGCTGTAACAACTCATAAAATACTTTGTGCTGGTTATTATTAGCCCACTCTATTCAGAGATGCATCAAAATGGGTTGGTAAATGTGAAGCATGCCAAACATTTGTTGGAAGACCTAAGTTGGTTGCTTTGCCTCTCAAGCCTATAGTGATTGAAGAGCCATTTCAACAATGGGGTTTAGAATTCATTAGAAATCTTAACCAACCTTCCAAAGCTATACATAACCATATGTTGACTACCATAGATTAATTAACCAAGTGGGTGGATGCCATCCCAATCAAGAGCACTACCTTTGAGGTATTTTACAAATTCATTAAGAAGAACATACTGATCAGGTTTGGGATCCCCAAAAAAATTGTGACCGATAATTATTCAAAATTTTCTTCTACTGAGATGATGGAATTCTACTATGGGTATGGGATCTCACTTGCTCATTCTTCAGATTACTACCCCCAAGGGAATGGATAGGAAGAATCAACAAACAAGAACTTGGTGAGAATAGTTAGAAAGATTGTAAATGATTCTTAGAGGAATTGGCATAAAAAGCTATATGATGCACTTTGGGCTGATAGAATTACACCCAAGAGAGAAATTGGAATGTCTCCTTTCCAAGTGGTGTATGGTGTGGAAGGTCAACTGACAGTCATGGTGGAATTTCCAACCTTGCATCTGATGAAAACCATTGAATATTCAAGTTTCAGTAGCTCTTTGGATAAAATAATTTTGTATCTTCAGAAGCTTGATGAGGATAGATTGCAAGTGGTTGATAGAATATCAAATAATTAGTTGAAAGTGAAGGCTTTGTTTGACAAGAAATCTAGACTCAGATTCTTCCAAGTGGGAGACATTGTGCTACTTAGGGAAAAAACACATGAGCCACGAGGAAGCCATGGTAAGTTTGATTGTCTTTGGCTTGGTCCTTTTAGAATTAGACATTTTTCTAGAGAGAACACTGTTTATCTAGATTACATGGATGGTTCTCCTCTCCCACTTCCTTATAGTGGGAAGTATCTGAAGTTGTTCAAGTCCTAGGTGACTAGGTGGTCCTTCTGTATATTATGTACAATGTTTTGGTTTTGGGTCGTTCCTTTGTTTTTCATTTTGTTCTTCCCTTTTGGTTTGTTTTGTTTCTTTTCCCATCTTGTGTGTGTTGCCTTGTATTGGTTTTTCCTTTGACTCCTTTTCCCAATGGATAAAGCATCTGGTCCTATTTTCCCTAGAGTTATCTACAGTTCTTGATCTTGCCTTGTGTCTTTGTTCCAAGCCAAGTCATCCCTAGAAAGAGCCAGCTATTGTCGGCCCCAAAATTCCCCTCTTTTGAAGTCAAGTTTCAAAAAAATTTGAGTCTGTGCCTTGGAGTATTGAATCATGTTGAGCCTGACATTGTTTGTAATTTTCCTATTCATGGAGAAAAATTTGAAATTCAGGTGTATGGTAAAGTTCCTTTCCTTTCTTTTTTATTTTCTTCTCACAGTCGGGAATGACAGGCGTATTTTCCCCGTTAAATTTTTCGCTAGAGTCCATGGGTAATACGTGAATATATTTGATTAGATGTGGTTTGGCCATATTTTAAGGTTTAGCGAAAGCCTCCATGTGTCCAAATGGTGCAACTCCAAGGGTAGGGTCCAAGGGACAGTCCTCAAATAAGCGCAGGCTTTCCATGTGTCCCAGGTACAAAATGAAGACAAAATAAGCTAAAATCAGCTAAGTATGGAAGGCTCAGCGGATGATGCCATGTTCCTCATCGGCGTAGCTTCAAGATTCAAAGATGGGTTAGTTCTCAAACTTGCATCAGCCCTCCACATGTCCTAGGTGTAAAAAGGGACAGAGCGATCATTAAAATTTACTTTAGTATGGGTGGGTTGGCGAAGCCACCATGTGCCTTAACAACGCCATTTTGGAAGTGAAATCAAAGGGTCAATCTCCAAGTAGCACCAACTCGCCACATGGTTAAAGTCAATATGAAGATGGAGTTGGCCATTGAAAAGTCCAAAGGCGGTGGAAGGAAACACACATCATCTCGACATAATTTTAAGGGGCACCTCCAAAATGGAAACTCAAATTAGAGCCATCCCTCCACATGTCTAGGGGTCAACATAAGTCAAGCAAAAAATTGGCCCGAATCGACTAAGTATAAAGGAACTAGTGGAGCTCTCCATGTGTCAGCCTAGTACTACTTCAAAGGAAAAGAATGCAAGAGGTGTTCATAGGCCCACTCCAATTAATTTCTCCCATGTGGGTGGCCCAAATTTGAAGTTGTAAAAGAAAATCAAATGGCCCATGTTTTAACTAGTAAAATAATGTAATAGCCGTATATTTAAAAAAAAAAAAATTCTGCCATTAACGTTTCTTTGAAAATCAAGAATTCGAAAGGGTGTGGATGATTGGAATAAGTTGTAACTGTTTCTTGCTTGCTTGAGGAAGTTGTAACCATTTCTTGTGAGCTATATCATGAGCTTTCAAATCCATTGTAAAGGGTTGGAATTTTGATTATTCTGGAACTGTAATTTTGAATTGGAAGAAATCAATACAAAGGTTTTTCCCTTTTTCTTATACTTTCTCTTTCCTTTTGGTTTTTATCTGAGAATCATCTAATCCTTGCGTGCTTGGAAACTTTTGTTCTAGTTTGTATAATCTCCAAAACTTTAAGTCTCTGTGAATTATGTCTCGTTATAAACATGGATGGTTCTATTCTCGTATCTTATTTACACAATACATATAAGGGTTTTCTCTACCATCTCTTTTCCCTAAAAGTATTATCTTCATATGCCTCCCTCCTCTCTTAAAATTCTTTTATTATCATGTATTGATAACTTTCCAGGAGCTTAAAACACATTTCAGAAATCAGAAACCACCATTTAAAGAAAGACTGTGCATTTGTACATAGGTTTTGCCCCTTCTTTCAATAAGAGAAACTCTCCCATTAAAGAGGAGGGAATTTCTTGTTCCCGATTGTGGTTTCATTCCAAGTGAAAATTTGAAACCAAACAAGTAGTTGTTAAGGACATATATTTCAAAAAACCATTCCTCATTTCTTTTTTCTAGCACTTAGCACCTTCAATGAATGGAATTGCCAATAATAGATTGCAAGTAATGGAATAAATTATACCTATAATTGGAGTAGAATATATTAAAAATTACTTCACATATGGAGAAATTTATATTCCCATCATATGTTAATAAATTTAAGTATTTATTAAATTACTTAAATACATTAGTCATTGCGATCACTAATCTCTATAATACATTACTTTTTATCATTGTCTAGTAATCAACATAAGAGTTAGCTATTGTTAGGCTTCAACTAAATATGATATCTAACCTTCAAACTCTACGTAAATCATATTTTGTGGATCACATCATTAATACCAGAAACTATGCAAAATTGTTCTTGACAATTAACACGCAACATATTTTGGAAGGATTATCCGTTGTCTAACAACCATCCACATTATGTAGATTGCATGAAAGGAATATTTGAAAACATATATGTTAGCGAGAGAGAGGATTTAAGTCGACATATGAATGGAAATTTTTAATATTACTTGTTGGTAATTTACACCAATTGAATGGACTAGCTTAAAGGCCATTAAGATTTAATCTCCATAACTAGTATAAAAGAATAACATAGCGAACCGCTAGGCTCAAGAATGTATTTATATCAAAATATCTATATAATATTAAACAATGGTCAAGATTAGTGGCCACTAATTTCCTCGATAACCGATTGTCTTGTAACCACTATGTGTTCAACTATGGACTGATATTGTCTTTCAATGATAGTAATTTTATATTGTATCAGTCAGACTTCTCATGTCAAACCCAATTATAGCACTGCATTTCAACAAGATGGATAAAGACTTATATATTTCACCTAAAATATATATTTGTAAATTATAAGCCATATTAATTCATATCAAATAAAAATTCTAGTGACCAGTACAATTTATTAATTTAAAAGTAATTATTGAATAACAAATCATTGTCTAACTTAGCGATCGCTATGATACTATCATTACGTCTAGTCGTAGCAATCACTAGAAGTACAAATTTAGAATGATTTTTGTTGTCAATGACTATAATTGTATAAAATTAGCTACACATTACTAGGTGGATCCAATTGATGCACTACTTTCCATCAAGAGGGATCAAGACTTTCTATTCGTATCAAAGGAATAATGTTGCAGTTGATAGGCACAATAATTTATAAATTTGAGAAAAGATATATAATAACAAACAATGGTCTAACTTACTAGTTGTTGGGCTCTTATCATTACCATTTTCCATTGTAATCACTATCTGTTCAAATTTGGAGGGTTAGTGATTTTCATTGATTGTAAGTGTCACATATTGGGTAGAATTCACATGGCGGACCCATTTACTACACTATATTCCATTGAGAGGCATCTAGTCTTATTTATCCCTCAGATATATCTCTGAAAATTTTAATCCATATTCGTTAGTATCATAGAAAAAGGATATCAACAACTATGCTTAAGAATTTATTAATTTCAAAATAGACGTTGAATAAAAATCATGGAATAGCTTAGCAGCCGCTAAGATCATATCATTACCTCTTGTCATAACAATAACTATATGTACAACCTTAGATCAATTGTAATTATAAATGATTAAAATGTTAACAAATTATTCACGCGTTTCTTATGGAGCCAATTCCTACAATGATTTCCATCGAGAGGGATCAATCAAGACTTTCTATTCTTATCAAATAAAATTCTTAGCAACTGTCAACCTTCATTACTTTTTGAAATGGATAACGTAGTGGCTCCTAGGCTCAATAATTTTAATTTTGAGAGGATTCAAGAGTTATTTATTTCTCCTAAGATATACCTTTGTAAATTATAATCCATATTCATTTATATCAAAGAAAAATCTTAGCAACCGCTAGGCTTAACAATTTCTCAATTTCCAAGTAGCTATTAATTAAAAACTCAAGATATATCTTAGAGGCCACCATGATCCTTCCATTACCTCTTGTCATAGTAATCACTATATTTAAATGTTTAGATGGATTTTCATTTTCAATGATTAAAATTGTTTCAAATCGGATGCATGTTACTTGGTGGAGCCAATTTCTACACTATGTTCCATCGAGAGGGATCATAAATTTAATTTTGTATCAAATAAAAGGCTTAGAACCACTAAACTCTATTAGTAATTAAAAGAAATAACATAGCGGTCTGTTAGGCTTAAAAGTTTCTAATTCGTGAATAGCTATATTATAACAAACAATGGTCTAGCTTACCGACCACTAGGCTCCTATCATTATCACCTATCATTGTAATTGTATCATTTTGGGTGGACTTTACATGGTAACCCTAATTTCTGCACTACATATTTATCTCGTATAAGATATATCTTTTAAAATTGGAATCCATATATACCCCTGAGAGTAAGTGATATTTTTGTATTTTTGATAAGATAAATCATTGCAACATATAATTCACATCAGTTCTTATCAAATAAAATGCATAACGACCGCTAAGTTGCTTTATTTATTGATTGAAATGACATATGGTCAGTTGTGCACAACAATTACTTAATTTGGAAATAGCGATAGAATAAAAAATCATGATATAGCCTAGTGGCCACTAGCTATATACCAATACCTCTTGTCATTATAAACACTATCTTTACAGCTTTGAGGCACTAGTGCTTTTCATTTTTTAATGCAAAAAACATCTTATGGGATTTCAAAATTTTCATGCCACGTGTCGTCGTTTTAATGGTAGCTATTTATATTATAATATCATGGTTTCATATAGTTTCAAAATATTTTATATTCATTTCTTTACATTTAAATTTTGTAATAAATGTGTCAATTATAATTTTTTCTAACTATTAGGTTCAAAACATGCCACGTGGCACAATATAATTGGATAATTATTTTTCATTTGCACACTACATCTAACATTGTATAGGTTGATTTTGATAAAAATAAAAAAATGTACCTATACATTTGTACACTTTATTTCTTTTTTATTATAACATTATATTTTTTATTACATTTCAACTATTTTAAGCTATAACAATGTGTCTCTGTTTTATTGGTTTGCTATTTATATTATAATATCATGGTTTCATATTATAATAGTTTCTTTACATTTTAATTTCATAATAAACGTGTCAATCATAATGTTTTCTAACTATTAGGTTTGAAATTACCACGTGGCATAGAGTAATTGGAGAACTATATTTCATTAGTGCACTACATCTAACCTTATCTAAGTGATTTTTTGATAACAAAAATAAAAATAAATATGCCTATGAATTGATATAATTTATTTCTATTGTTTTATTATAATATTATAATTTTTATTACATTTCAACTATTTTAAGCTATAGCCAATAACAAAAGGCATTGTTTTCAATATTGTTTATTTTTTCGATATCCCACACCTTTTCTCAATGAGTGGCAAATTCAAAATTTGAATTGTGAATTCCCCCACATTTTTAAGAATTTGAAATTTCAATATTAACACAATTTCCCCCTAATTTTAAAATTTTCACATCCCACACTTTTTATATTTCCAAAATTTCTAATGCAGATTGTGCAGGAAAAAATATTAAATACCCCAGTGAACCAGTTTTTAGGGTTTGTTTTTGGTCTCGCAGAACAATAAATGGTGACATCATAGAACAATACAAGCAAACCAAAGATTGCAAGGCCAAATGCAAGAATCTTGGTTGTTTTGGCTAGGGAGAAATCAAGTAGTAATTATAATATTGTTCGTGGATTAAAAAAGGGAACAATCAAGTAGTAACAAAAAGGGTACTCACACATTGGGGAAGCAAAAGGGATTGTAGAAAAATAGTTCAGATAGTTAGTTCGATGCAGTGATCAATGGTTTAATTTCAAGCTTATTCAGTCATTCTGTCTTCGACTAGATCCTATCTTTTTAACCTTAGTCTAGCCCTACTTTTCCCTACAAAAACATTCCTCATGGCCCAACTCTTATTGCCGATTCCTTCGATCATTTTTTCAAACTTCCTTGTCATTACTTGTCCTTATATTTTTCACCCCAATCTAACCCTACTTTTTCCTACGAAAACATGATCCGTAGCTCAAATTTGCTTACGAGATCCTTTTGTAGTGCCCACATTTTTATAGCTCTAGTTATTTGTTTGTTCCTTTATTCCTAGACATGTTTTGATTGAGACTCTGATAGACTTTGGACATTTTACTATGATATTTTATCCTCATGGACATTATGGCATTTTTGGGCGCCAGAGCACCAATGGACTAGATTAGTGTACCGATATATTTCTTATGATGTTAATGACACTAACAAGGTTATATGATAGATTTATTGGTTATATGTTAGTCTCTTGTGGTTGATTTGATTAATGATATAGTGTTCTGGATTTAATGATGGTAATTTTCATGCTAACCTAAGTGTATGTCATTACAATTTTATTTGGTGGTGATTCATGGCAAACTATGTGAATAATTATATGCATTGCACTATCAATTGTTTAATAATGTTAGGACATTATAAGTTAGATTGAATTTGTAATGTGTAGATGATGTTTATTATATTGGATAGATGCAATTAATGTGTGCAATGAGTGTGCAGGTGATAAGTATAGGAAAGCATGGGTTTCAGGGCAGCTACGCAATTGTGCACGAGTGGCCCATGGGCTGAGTCCTAACCATGCTAAATGTTTGAGGCCTTAGAATAGATGTATTTAATTGGGCACCATGGGTGAACCCTCAATTGTAATGTAATTATGTTTTGTAAAATTAATTAGGTTTAGGGTGTGTTTTATTAAGTAAACTAGCTTAGGGGTTTAATGATTTCATCTTATTTTAAGTGTTGGTTTTGGGAAAGTGTGTGTTGGTAGAAGGGATTGGGGACCACATGTGAACCTTGGGTGGACCCCACACCCTCTACCCTTGAGCCCAAGCATGCCAAACCTGAAATTGGGTTATTTTGGACATTTTTAGGGACCCCTTTTGAGTTTGGGAGTTCCCTTAGCATGAAAATGGGCCCTTAGACCTAATAGGTAGGGGGGCTTATTTCCAAGGCTTGGAGGGAGTTTCCCTCCCATTTTTCCCTCCTTAGTCACCATCCATGTAAGATGGTTGGTTTGTGTGTTTTTGTTAAAAGTTGCTCCACTTTGTTTTATTTTAGTTTTTAGTATTTTGGGTGATAAGGGATAAAAGGTGAGTTTACTCTTACTTATTTGGTTTTTGGAATCTTTGACTCTTGAGAGGAGAGGGGGTGACACTTGTCACCTTCCCATTGGTGAGGAAACTTTTGGGTTCCTCTTTTTATTCTTCCTCATGTGGAAGGAAGGGGTCTTCTTGGTTCATTTTTTTTTGGAGCACTTGGAGAATTTTGGGAGCTTGGAGGTGAGCTTGGACAAAGGGAAAATCTTAGAGTCTTGGAAAGCATTATAGAGGTAGGGTTCTTAACCCTTTTCTTTCTTAGTTGTGCTTATCTTGTTAACTAGGCTTTGATCAATGAAATGATGTGTGTGAAATGATGTATTGTGAAGTGTATGGTGAATGTAGTTGTTTCTTGTTCTTGTTGTTTCTTTTGTTTTCTCTCCACCATCATTTGGATTGATGGTTTTTGGAGAATGTAGGGGAAGAGAGAGGGATTTCCCTCTCAAACCTCATGGTTGTTGGTCAAGCCATGAAGGTCCCTTCTCATCCCCTCATATGGTTTGAGGTGGGAGAAAGGTCCATATGGCTTGAACCTTTCCCCATTCTTGGTGAGGAAACCCTTTTGGGTTTGAAAATCCTCCCAAGAAGGATTACTATGGCATAAAGGAGGAATAAGGAGGGTGAATGATTAGGAGGTATAAGGAGTTGTGTAAACATGTTTTGTTGGTGCTCCTATGGTTGGACACCTTTGATTTGGGCATCCTACTTCCTCTCTTCCCCCTTGTGAGGTTGACCTTGTTATCCTCATGTTGTTGTTTTATCATTTGTAGTTTGTCTAAGTGTTAAATGGTCTTATGTTTTTCTTGTGTGTTTTATCCCCTTCATACTTGTGCACATTGTGGAAGTTTGTTCCTCTCTCCCATGGGCTTGGGGGAGGCTAGCATGGCTTCCAACCATGGAAAGGCATGTGATGATGCCTATTGGTTGGGTGGTAAACAAGCATTCTCTCTTATTTCAACACTCTTAGAAGGACACTCAAGTTGGAGATAGTTGGAGCCTCTTGCCATCTTGGTCATCCTCATCTTTTGTGGGCATTACCTTCATTTTGTAAATAAATGTGGCTTTGTAAAGTTTCTCACTCTTGTAGATAACCATTTTTGTACTTATTGTTTCTTGAAAACATTGGTCATCACTAAGAAAGTTTCTATTTTATAGTTGCAAGAATCTTGTAAGATTGTCATTTGAGTTCATAATGAAACCATGAACTTTTTAATTTCAATGTCTTCATTTGGAAGAATTGTTGTTTAGAAATATGCAAAAAAATATAGTTGTGCATTACATATTAAATCTAAAAATTTAGTGTGTTTACCTTAAAAATGGAAAAAAATTGATGGCACTACACCTTCGATCCTTTTGTCACACTGCCTTGTTCTTAAAGAAAACAAGGAATATGTTGGGCCCCAACCGAATAAAATTTAATCCTTTTTTAGCTCTGGTTTTTATTTCATTTGAAATCTTTCAAGTTTCCATCGATAAATGCCCCCCTCTAGATTTTTTTTCCTGATAGTGATGGCCATTTTCCTAATCAATAGTTTTTAAAATTGTAATGTTTAACGAGACTCAAAATATTGTTTTGGTATTCATTACATCTACCTTTTTTCCTTTTAATATGATGATAGAAATAACCCGAGGTAAATATTTCATTGTACATTGTTTATATGGTTACCACGTTGACTTTGTGAGAAGTATTCGAGGTTAAAAGATGGTTTATCATCATAAAATGATATTCAGTTTTCAATTGTGACATAATTTTATGTGTAATGGAAGATTAAACATATTATATATACACCTAAAATTTTTATATAAAATATTATAATCACTATATATTTAAATTTATATATTAAATATTTCGATCACTATGTATCTATGTATGTTAGTCATGACGATATAATTCTTTCAAAACAATATTATCAGTTGGCCATGTATTATTGGCGAGAAGATAGAGTGTTGGCATATATATTAATTCATTAGGGTTCTTTGTGGAAGGCAAAAACTAATATCTTTTAGATATTATTTGTCATTAAGATTTAACAAAAAAAAAAACTATTACAAGCTTAGTTCTGCTTAGGGTATAATACGATACCATATTTGTAGCTTAGCGATCGGTACTCAATAATGCATATCATGAAGTCATACACTGTTAAGACATTGCCACATCGTAATATTTGGAACATAGCTGTCACTAGGATTTAACAAAATAAAGAAATATATTACGAGTCTAGCATCCACTAGGTATTGTCACAACATATTATTTGCAACTTAGTAGTCCTTAGTGTTTCACAAAATAAAGAAATATACTATAAGTCTAGCATCCGCTAGGTATTTTTGAAAAATAAAGAAAGATATTATAAATCTAGCATCTGTTTAGGTATTGCCACTAGGTTATGCCTCAACTTTTTTTTTTGAGCTTGGGGATTGGTACTCAACAATGGATATCATGAATTTATACGCCTCTAAGACACTACCACAACATATTATTTGGAAGATAGTGATAACTAGTATTTAACAAACTAAAGAAAGATATTGCAAGTCTATTGTCCCTAGGTATTGCCATAACATATTATTTGTACCTTGAGGGTCATTTATGATTTCACAATTTAAATTAAGGTAGTATGAAATTATCGCCTCTACGTCATTGCAACAACATAATATTAAAAAAATATTTCTATAGGATTTACCATTTGAAATGAATTTGATTTGAGCTTAGTGGCCCCAAGCCTTTATAATAATGTAATAATTTAGGCTTAGTGTTTGTTAGGATTTAACACATAATATTTGGGGCATAGAGGTCACAAGAATTTAACACATTAAATTAATATTCCAAGATGCTAGCATCTACTAGAATATGTGTACTCATAATGTTTTTAATTTTTTGATGGTATGATTTAACAAATCAAATTAAAAAAATTTGAGCTACATGGCATCTAGTTGCTTTCACAATAGAATATTTTGAGCTTAGATGTCTTAGACATTTAACAAGATGAATTATGAAAAATTTAGCTTGAAATCCACTATCTTATGTTTCAACATATTATTTTAAGATATGTTGTCATTAGGATTCAACTAAAAACATGTAAGATATTTCAAGCTTAAGGGTAAGTGCACCAAGTTGGGGGACAATTAAGTGGACATCAAATCCTGAATTTTACATTAAAAACAGCAAAACATCAAATTTAGTCTTCCGCGGACTTGAACCATGCCGAAAAGTAAAAACTATGTCATAAAAATGGTACCATTGCGTAGGGGAGACTATTAGCTTTGTAGAAATACTGATTTTAAAGTGAATAGAAGAGGATAAATATCATTTTATAATTTTTTACTAATAGTAGGTCTTTAAGACACTTTTTCCTGTGAATGTTTATGTCTACGTTTAAGACTGTAAAATTTGTTTCAATTATCAAAATGTGATAAAACTTATACCATCCCAACCGTGGTGAAATTATATACATGTTCAAAAAAAAAAATTATTTGATTTCAATATTTTTTGATGAAGTTATGGCGGGCAAACAGAAAGTGCTCTGTTTTCTTTATGTTTTCATACCACTTTCACGGAAAAAATCATAAAAAATAAAATATTACTCAAAAAAATACAAAATAAAATCCATCCCAAGATAGATAGTGGCATATAACTTCTCACTAAAGGAAAAAAATATATATCAATTTTTGGTCATCCAAATTGTGGGCAAACGGACTATAATCTTATCGGCGTTTTTAAAAAAAATACCAAGTCATTGAATTTTGAGTGTTTAATATAGCTAATCTTTTCCATTTTTTACAAAAATTAGTATTTTAGAAACAAGATTCTGGATGCTACGATTCATATTAATATAATTTTGTCTAATTTTGAGTGTATGTATTTCTAATAATCCCTACAAGTTGATATTATGTTGTTATTTGCAATATGATGTCCACGGATGACCCTATATTTGTCCATCAACTTCCTGCAGTTACCCTTAATGGCCATTAGGTTATGCCTCGAAAACATTTTCTGAGCTTAGAAATCGGTACTCAACAATGGATATCATGAATTTTTACACCGCTAAGACACTACCATAACATATTCTTTGGAGCTTAGCAGAACCGTTAGGGTTTAAAAATATAAAGAAAGATATTTGAAGTCTAGTGTCCACTAGGTATTTCCACAACATATTATTTGTACCTTAGGGGTCACTAGGATTTCACAAATTAAATTAAATTAGTATGAAATTATCGGCCTCTACGTACTATAAAACACATAATATTTAAAAAATATTTCTATAAGATTTATCATTAAAAATGAAATTGATTTGAGCTTAGCGACCGCTAGCATTTACAATGATATAATAATTTAGGTTTAGCATTCATTAGGATTTAACACTCAAAATTTGGGGCATAAAGGTCACAAGAATTTAACACATTAAATTAAGATTCTAGGAGGCTAGCATTCACTAGAATATGCATACTCTTAATGTTTACAAGTTGTTAGCGGTATGCTTTAACAAATCAAGTTAACAAATTTTTAGCTCCATGACATCTAGTTGCTTCCGTAATATAATATTTCGAGCTTGTAAGTCTCGATAATTTAACAAGACAAAGTATGAAATTTTTATCTTAGCTTCCACTATCTTATGTTGCAACATATTATTTGAATATATGTTGTTCGTTAGGATTCAACTAAAAACATGTAAGATATTACAAGCTTAGCGGCCACTAGGTTATGCCTTGAAAACATTTTCTTAGCATAGATATCTAATTTGAACAATGGATATCATGAAGTTATACACTTTGTTAAGACACTACCACAACATATTATTTAGAACATAGTGGTCGCTAAGATTTAAAAAAATAAAGAAAGATATTGTGAGTCTAGCATCCGCTAGGTATTTTGAAACATTTTATTTGTACCTTAACGATTGCTAGGATTTCAAAAATTAAATTAAGGTAGTATGAAATTAGCGCCTCTACATATTGCAAAAACATAATATTTAAGAAATATTTCTACATGATTTACCATTTTAAATTAAATTTATTTGAGCTTAGCGGCTGCTAGCCTTTACAACGATGTAATAATTTAGGCTTAGCGTTTGTTATGATTTAACACATAATATTTTGGGCATAGAGATCGCAATAATTTAACACATTAAATTAATATTCCATGAGGCTAGTGTCTACTAGAATAAACTTACTCTTAATGTTTACAAGTATTTGACGTCATGCTTTAACAAATCAAATTAACAAATTTTGAGCTACATGGCATCTAGTTGCTTTCGGAATAGAATATTTTGATCTTGGATGTCTCGAGTATTTAATAAGATGAATTATGTAATTTTTATCTTGACATCCACTATCTTATATTGCAGCATATTTTTTGAAGATATGTTTTTGCTAGGATTCAACTAAAAACATGTCAGATATTGCAAGCTTAGTGATCGTTAGGTTATGCCTCGAAAAAAATTTATGAGCTTAGATATTGTTACTCAACAATTGATATAATGAAGTTATACGCCACCATGACACTTCTGAAACATATTATTTGGAGCTTACCGGATGCTAGGATTTCACAAAATAAATAAAGATATTGGAATTCTAGTGTCCGCTAGGTATTTCCACAACATATTATTTGTACCTTAGCGGTCGCTAGGATTTCACAAATTAAATTAAAGTAGTATGAAATTAGCATCCTCTACATAATGCAACATCATAATATTTTAAAAAAATTCTACAAGATTTACCATTTTAAATGAAATTAATTTGATCTTAGTGGCTGCTAGCCTTTACTATGATGTAACCATTTAAGCTTAGTGTTCGTTAGGATTTAACACATAAGATTTGGGTCATAGAGGTAACAAGAATTTAACACATTAAATTAAGATTCCAAGAGGCTAGTGTTTTCTATAATATGTGTACTCATAATGTTTGAAAGATGTTGACGGTATGCTTTAACAAATAAAATTAATTTTTTTGAGCTACATGTTTTTATTTTAGCATTCACTATCTTATGTTGTAACATTTATTTGAAGATATGTTGTCTCTAGGATTCAACTAAAAACAAGTAGGATATTATGAGCTTAGTGGCCAATAGGTTATGCCTCAAAAACATTTTTTGAGCTTAGCGTTTGGTTCTCAATAATGGATATCATGAAGTGATACACTACTAAGACACTGCCGCATCATAATATTTAGAACATAATGGCCGCTAGGATTTAACAAAATATAGTAAGATATTTAAAAATTAGAGTCCACTAGGTATTGTGGTAAAATATTATTTGGATCTTAGCGGTCACTAGGATTTCACACATTTAATTAAGGTAGTATGAAATTAGTGGCCTCTACGTACTACCTCAATGTAAAAATTTATGCTTAACATTTGTTAGTATTTAACACATAATTTGGAGCATAGCGGTCAAAAGGATTAAACACATTACATTAAAATTTTAGGTGGTTAGAGTTTTGAGCTATATAGAATCTAGGTGCTTCCACAATAGAATATTTAATTCTTAGATGTCTCAAACATTTAACAAGACAAAGAGTGAAATTTTAAGCTTGGTGTCCGCAAGCTTATTTTTCAACATATTATTTGAAGATATGTTGTTGCTAGGATATTATGAACTCTTAGGTTGTTAAGACATGCCACATCATAATAGTTGGAACATAGCGGGCATCAGGATTTAACAAAATAGAGAAAGATATTTTGAGTCTACTATGTGCTAGGTATTGACACAACATATTATTTTTATTTTATGCCACAACGAAAAATTTAGAGCTTAGCGTATCAAAACAAAAATACATGTTTAGATAAGTATAGCATTTGGAATATATACACGATCATTGTATCAATTATAAATATTCATCTATTAACATGTCATACATATCACACTTCTTTCTCGCTTATCTCTCACACTACAATTTTTTATCCAATGTGGTTATTCTTTAACTACAGGATGTCGTTGATCCGAGACTACGGGCACAATTGCTTCCTAGGTTTATTGCTCTTGTTCGGGACCTATTTTATAATATCTTTGTCATACCTCCTCAAAATATTTTTTGTAAATATGAGAATATCTTTTATCTTATCCATATCCAAAATCGTGCTTCTATATAGCATAATAGACTTGTCAAGAAAATCCTTTTGACTACCACATGATTTTTTGGCTATTTCCTTCAGAGTCTTTGTTTTTTGTCTTGTTTCCCTTGTTTTGAAAACAATCAAAATGACATGTGAATTTTCTCCTTCATTTCACTCAGTTATTACCCTTTGAAAATTAACTATGAATTTCTAAAGGGATGTCATGAACTCTTCATCAGAAACCAATGCATGGTTTCCTTTAAATATTTCCATGACCAAAGATTCTATGAAAACATGATTTCCTCTAGAAATAATGTCATCAAACTACAAATAAATTTTTCTTACCTATTCATTCCATTCCCTTAGTCTTTCCTTTGTATAATTAGCATATGTCTGGCATATACCAATATCGTCCATGGTCATAATTGTAGGGTCTTTACAAATTCCTTTTTTAATGACTCTGCCCCATATGTGTTAATGTATTCGTAATGATGTCATTCTTGTAATGTGTTTTTAATTTTTTCCAATAAATATTCTGCCTACTCCTTTACACGGATACAATTCTTTATATTATTATAAAATCCATAAAATTCCTCTTCTTCATCAAAAATTGAGTCGGGAGGAACCATGGCCTTTAATTGAGTTTCTAGATCTTTATTTCTAACACATACTCCCCTCACTACTTCTATGACTACTTCGATATGAACCTCATAAGTGATTATGGATATTCCTCATATTACACCGCTTGGGATCCTTTGGATTTCCTTTTCTTTGTAAGATTGAAGAGGTCTTTTGAAGTTTCATGCCAAACAATGGCTTGTTGTGTTGACACATATTTTTTGTTACCCTTTTCAAGGTTCTCATCCTTGGATTAAATTTAATGTTCACTAAGGGATCTTCTTGTGCCTCCCAATCTGGATGTTCTTTGTAGGAAATTATGAATTTCTCTACCCAATCATTTCTCACTTGTTATGAAGTGGAGGGAGAATATTGAGAGGGTTGCACTAGGGATTCACTGGTTGGAGCTTTATTTGGTTTGGATAAGACTTCTTGAAACTCATATCTAGATTCATTTGGTGGAGATAAGGGAGCATAAGGTTGTTGTGAATGTTCTAAATACAAAGCTTGCTTTCTCTTTGTAGCCTCCTTTTTAATAATTTCTCTCGGAGGTGGAACCACCCCCTGTCTCCTTCATATTCTACTGAACAAGGATATCTTATGTTTGGGTAATCCATACCCAGTCATTATCATCATGCACATGAGCATACAATATATTTAACTATCCTTTAAGGGAATTAAGGTGTTGGGAAACCCTATTCCTTTTTTCATATTTCCTTAAAGGGTGTTCGGGGAGATGAAATGAATTTCTATGGGTCGAGGAAGACTTCAAATTGGGCCACCTTTTAAACATTATGCATCCCACAAATTGGGAAGGAGGGATGTGTTTTAAGCTTCTTCTCCTTACAATTTAAAGTAATACCATTGCAAATATGATATGTAACCTCTTGTATTACCAATTTTTTTGGAACATAATATGGAAAATAAAAAGGAGGTGCAAGGATCCCTTCGATCATGATAACTATATATTCTAGATAGAAAAATATGGCTCCCATATTCCTTATGAAAGTGAGGATAACATCACATATTCTCGGTGGTGTCATTTCATGTAATTATTGATAAAGAGAAGGATATAGATAAGTGCATATATCTTGAATATGTGATATGAAATGATGGGAATACAAGTCTAAATATTTCTCATTTACCCTCAAAGGGCTTGAAGGATACTAGATTTGATAGAAATCTAGACATTTGAGAACACCAATGACATCATCGAGAAGATAGGAAGCCATGTAAAATGGTTTCCCATGGTCAAAAAAATTATTTCTTTGTGTCACTAAATTGAAATAGAGCACCTGACCTAAGGAGGGAATCTTGTTGTCATCAATAATAAAATAAAGTAATGGGATCCAGGAAACATCCACCTTAGAGATTGATGAATTTCCATATAGCCTATTCATGAGTGCCATGCCAATGTAGACTCCTAGTCTAAACCTTTTAATAAGGATTTCAAACAGCTTAGAATCATCCATATTATCTAATGGGTCAAAGGCCCAAATATCTAAAACATATTTTACTCTCCTTTTTCCATCCAAGTTTCAACTATGTTTGAACTTTATAAGCATTATGGGTCTAGAATTTTATAATAACTTTTGTATGTATTCCCAACAAACAAACCTATTCTCTTTTTCCCTAATTTAGAAAATAATGACAAATCCTTGGACTTGGCATGAAGTAGATAGGAAGTGATCAATTTTGGAAATGGAAGCACCTTTGGTTTAGCAACAATTAAATAGAGACCAACTCTTTTTATTTCCCTTACATCTCGGAACCGTAGCGCTTTCTCTTCCAGTATACTCGTTATGTCTATGACATCAACATCAACACTTTCATTCTAAACTATAGAATATAGAGCTGAGTAATGCTAAAATTTATCATCTAAGGATGTTGGATCAAACATGGTATCTCTTATTACTCTATTGTCATCGTTGGAATATAAATAAGTATCTACCATATACGTTGTCCACTCTCTTGCCATGTTGAAAAATTAAAGGGCCACAAATGCTACATACATCATCAATAGAAAAAATATTGAGATAAATGACATAATTGATTTTATGACAACATTCATATGTCCCTTATAACAAATATTAGGTAATATTAGAAAATGATTTCCAAATAAATGAAAGAAGTGTTGATCTTAGTGGTCTCCATAGTAAGTAATTACTAAATATTTAGATCTTAGCAGTCACTAGGCATTATTCACAGACTTAATATTAATGTAATGAGAAAATCGTGGTTGTACATGCACCACTGAGGGGTCAAGATATATGTAGTTTTAGTTATGGCATTCACTAGGCATCACGGTAGTAAAAATATTAATGCAATGATCTAAGTCTGTCAATACAAGCACTCTTGAGGCTTCAAGACTTATGTAGTTTAGATCCTAGTGATCACTAATTTTAGAAACTATGTAAAACTTTTCATGATAATTAACACATAACATATTTTGGAAGGATTATCCTTTATCTGACAACCATCCACATTACGTAGATAGTATGAAAGGAAAGTTTGAAAACATAGATGCTAGCGAGAGAGATAGGATTTAAGTTGACATATGAATGGACTTAACACTACTTGTTGGTAATTAACACCAATTGAATGGACTTGTTAGTGCAAATCAGCATTACGGATGTTGATCGATTTCTAGTTTTATCATACTAGCATTTAGTGTGATTGCACAACATTGAAACCTCTCTCCAAGTGTGGGACTTGAAAAATGAGAGAGGAATCTCCACATTAGAGGTTGGTTCCTCAAAATCCTCTGATTAGATCTATTATTTGCACAATTGCAGAGGTTTGAATCCTAATCCTACTCTAAATTCCAAGGAGACAGAGATAGAAAGTGCAAAAATTGAAACTAAACTAATAGGTGATACACCAAAGGAGGAGTGGTGAACACTTCTAGTTCTGTAGATAGACACAGATCATGGAATGCAACATAAACATCATGCACAAACTGATAAGATGTAATTTAAAGTCTGAAATGAAGCAAACAACACAACCAAAGGATTGAAAACTGATCACAGAGCCTGTATTGTCATTTCCACTGTCAAAATCCTTGCATTACAACATCAAAAGGTAGAAAACCTGTTACAACCATCAAGAGGTCTGATACTTGCAAAAATCACTTGTTGAAGGTGAAAGAAGAAGCTTGCTATCCAAAGAAATGTCCCCCAAAAAATGAGCCAAATCTGGCTTTTTACAATGCATGGGTCGAGCCTAGGAGAGAGAAAACGTGTAAAAACATGGGAGCCATTCCTCATTGAATGAAGATGCATTAAAACAGCATGGGTGTCCTTACAAACCCATTCCCTAACATTTTGACCATGCTGGAGAAGAATGCGACCCATTTTGCATTAAAACTGGTTGTTGAAACGTCATTTCTGGCCATTACCATGTGCTAGAGATGTTTCTTGATTTTCTCTCTAAACTAAACCAAAATGAAAAAATGACCATGGAATCATGTAGATAATTTCACCAGATTTCCATTGATATAAAGAACGTGAAAATCCGAGCTCTGGATCGAAAGTTATGGCCATTTGAAGATTTAGGGCAAAAACAGGCCCAGAACGGATCGGCGGGAAAAAGTTTGAATTTTGACCCGTTTTGGTCTTTGGAAATTTTTTTGAATTTTCCCCATGCTCCACCACTTGAATGACATGTGTTAGGCTCTAATTCATCCACGGGCTCATCCTTTGAAAATTTCTTTCGGTGCTTACAATTTTTTGCCATTTGGACACATGGCACTATTTTATTGGCTCGGGCCTGAGGGGCACATTTTTACCTTGCGTCAAACACTTAGCAATTTTTTCAACTTTCTTCCCCTTCTAACACATGGCACATTTTGATTCATGCAGGCCTCCTTGTCTCTTTTGCGGCCTTTTCACCTTTTCACGTCCCACGTGTCCCTCGCGTACTTTTGTCCCGGATGTCCCGGACTGCCTGGGACAAATACCTCCGAACCGCCCAAAATGGACTATCTATCGGCAAATCAGCCGATTCGCGTCCCATGTGTACTTTTGTCCTAGCTGTCCCAAACCACGTGAAACAGAGACTTAGGCAATTTTTCCTTTGGTTTCGACCGATTCAGCTTTTCGCGTCCCTCGTGTACTTTTGGCTCGGATGTCCCGAACTACCTGGGACAAATACCTCTAAACCGCCTGAAATGGACTGTCTATCGGTAAATCGGCCAATTCGCATCCCACACATACCTCGCATACTTTTTTCCCGGCTGTCCCAAACCACGTGAAACAAGACTTAGATGATTTTTCTTGCTTTTGGCCATTTCAGCTTTTCGCGTCCCTCGCATCCCGACGTCCCAACTGTCCTGCGGACCGCCTGGGACAAAAATGTCCGACTCAGCCGATTTTCTTGTTTTTTCAGCCCCAAGCTTGGTACGACAAACCTCAGTATGACCCGAACCCTTTAGACCCAAAATGCCTTAAAACATTCCTGTAACCTTATTTTTTGTATTTTTTCCATTTTCTCAACTTTTTGGGATTTCTTCTTGGATGGGAGTTAGAAAAAGGCCGAGGGGACCCCGAAAAACATGATTTTGGGCCCCAAATCAATCTTACTTGCTCAGGACTAAATAATTTGATGCATGTTATCAAAATTACCTTGAGGGGTGAATTTTGGATAGCAGGACTAGTGTAAAGGGATTTAAGATTTAATTTTTTAAATTTTGAAAAGATTGTGCGAGAAACAAAATACAATAATGGGTCCAATGTCACTAAGAAGAATGTTTTAAACAAAAATCTTTATTTTTCACATAACACATTTTCACATAATAATGTAGGCCCCCCAAATACCTAATGAGTTTTATTTTAAATCGAGCATTGGAGTATACCATAATTCACATCCATTCATATCAAATAAAACACTTCAAAATCACGAAGCTCAATTAATAATTGAAAGGAATGACATAAATATGATAGGATTTTCTAGCTCTTAATTTAAAAGAGAGATAAATCAAAAAAAAATTGTCTATCCTATCAGCCTCAAGGTTCCTGACATTACCTCTTGTGGTTTTAACCACTTTCTCTACACTTTTGAATTGAAGAAAAATCCTAGTGAACACTAAAATTTCTTAATTTCAAAATAAATATTGAATAACAAATCATGGTCTAGCTTAGTGTCCACTACGATACTTTCATTACCTCTTGTCGTAGCAATCACTGGTTATACAAATTTAGAACAATTGTAATTTTCAATTACCATTATTGTATAATATTAGCCACATGTTACCTAGTGGATCCAATAATTGCACTACTTTCCATCTAGAGGGATAAAAAATTTCTCTTTGTATCAAAGCAAATTCCTAGAGACCACTAAGCTCCATTACTAATATAGCTTAGTAGCCACTAGGCTCCTATCATTAACATTTTCCATTGTAATCACTATCTATTCAACTATGGATCGCTAAGTTAAGAAACTATGAAAAATTGTTCTTGACAATTCACACACAACATATTTTGGAAGGATTATCCATTGTCTGACAACCATCCACATTACATAGATCTAAGTCTGATCTAAGTATTTTTATAGAAGTAATCTTGAGGCTTTAGGACTTATGTAGTTCAAATCCTAGCAATGGATACGTTCAACCACAATGAAATATTTAGAGATTGGTTGTATCTATGTATTATCCATTAGACAACTATTATTAGAATGAGAAAAATTTCTCCAATATTTTAACTAGTGGGGTGTCAAGATATATGTAGTTTTGATACTAGCGGTCGATATATTCATCCACAATGAATTAATTAGAGATTCGTCATATCCACAATTATTTCAAAGCCCAACTATTATTGCGATGAGCAATAGAATGCCAATCCTTATACTACTGAGGGGTACAGACACAAGTATTTATGATCCTAGTGATTGTTAGGGTCAGCCACAACATATTTTTTAGAGCTTAATGGTTTATAAGAATCATTAACAAATAAATACATATTTCTTATCATAGTTGTTACTACATCAGCCACAACAATATACCTATAGCTTAGTAGTCGTTAGGCATCATTAACAGGAAAACTACTAATGCATTAACAAGAAAATATATAAATATTAACAGTCAATAACATCCACCTTGACAAAATATTTAGAGATTAGGGTTAGTAAAACACCATTCAATGGACATCTATCATTGACTTAAGAAAGTTATTGTAATACATGCATTTGTAAAAGATCAACATTTACTTTTATCTGATTAGTTCATTGCAGGATCATACATACGTCTTGTTGCTAGACATCATTCACAGACTTACTATTAATGGAATGACCAAAGCACTTCTTTACAAACTCCATTAATGGGTCAAGATATACGGTTTTAAATCATGGCGATCACTAGGTATCGCTATAGAGAAAATAATAATGCAATGAGAAAATTCTGTCAATATAAGAACTCTTGAGGCTTCAAGTCTTACATAGTTCAGATCCTAAAGAGTCACTAAGTTGATCAATAACAAAATATTTAGAGATTGGTTGTATCTAGGATTTTATTCATAGGACAACTATTATTAGAATGAGAAAATTTTCTACATTCTTTGAACTGGTGGGGGGTCAAGATATACGTAGTGTTGATCTTAGTGGTCACTAAGTTCGTCACAATGACCTATTAAAAACTTCTTTGTATCTAGGATTATTTCAAAGCACAATAGTTATTACAATGACCAAAAAAATGCCAATCCGATCACTACTGAGGGGTACAAACATAAGTATTTCTTATCCTAAAGAATGCTAGGTCGACGGAACATGATTTTGGATCTTAACGTGTATAAGAAGCATTAAAAATAGATACGTGATTCTTATCCTTCCTGTTACTATGATCAACCATAAGGATATACCTATAACTTAGCGATCACTAGGAATCATTAACAAGAAAACTACTAATGCATTAACAAGAAACTATATAAATCTTAGTGGTCAATAACATCTGCTTGGATAAAATATTTTGAACTTAGTGTTAGCAAAACACCATTCAATGGACGTATCTTTAATTAATTATAATTGTATAATCTCCTAGGTCATTAAATATCACAATGAGTATTCAACACATACAAAATTTTGTTCCTAGCAGTATCTAAGCTCAACTAAAACAAAATATTTACAAGCTTAACAATCATTATGATCAACATCGAAAAAATATTTTGAACTTAGTGTTTGCAAGGCATCATTCACTAGATATATATTATTGAACTGATAAAAGAGTTACATTACATTTTTTCTTCAGGGGTCACACATTGTTTAGCTCTCATTAGTTTGTTCCATGAATTTGTTTGAGCCAAGTGTTGCACTAGATACCCTCATGAGGGATCAATCCTTAACTAGTTCTCATACTATTTACTATAAGTTATTGAAAGGAAGATAAAATTCCACATTTTAATTATAAATGAAATCTCAAAAGAGATGGTGATCTATAATTAGTTAGTAAATGAAGTCTCAAAGGCCATGGTATAATTTTAATAAATATAATGAACACACTCTTTGTAGTGTTAGTATGAAAATACAAACTCGAACCCTATGTATAATCTCCCTTGTTATTAAACCTCATAATTTTTCATGATATCACATTTCCCTATTTCCACATGATTATTGTCACATTAAGAAAGAAATACCATGACATATTATAATTTTTCATGTTGATATATCGTTAGTTAATTTAATTAAAACAACCAGAGCATGTAATTTTAATTTCTAAATGTTGTATATGTCTTTCCAAAACTATCAATTAAGTGAAACATTATTCAGAATCTTGTTTATCCTAACTTCTCAAATAGTAGGTTTTATAATTCCCGATTCACTCATTTTCAAAGAGGAACCTACATAGATGGAACTCTTTGCATTTTCACTTTGGTAGTCACATATATGTTTTAAAAAAATTATTTCCAACAATTTCCTTATGTAATCAAACAATTACTGTAAACAAGCAAACAATTATTTGTGTTACTATTACTATTTCATCTACTAAAGTTACTATCATTATTTCATTACTACAATTTAATTTAAAAAAAATGTCTATAGAAACCAACTACTAAGGTCCAAAATCCCTAAACAATTAACAACCCTAACTAAACAAAATCTATTTTCCTTAGCCTTTTAGCAACACCCATTTTGTTCACTTCCAGTAATCATTGATGTCCATCTCAGGTATTTTACGAATCATTTCTCAATCCTCTTACAAAAAAATACCCATAACATGTTTTACATTACTCACAAGTGGGGTACACACATATTTATAAAATCATTTAGGGATAAAAAAGAATGAAAAAATGATGTCAAACCCTATCAATTGAGAAGTGTTTGTCAAAGATCATTAAACAATATATATATATATATATATATTTGACTACTAGAAGCAGACAAAATAGGGTTTCATTGAAAAGTCTATGTGATATTCTACATTCATATAATTTCAAAATTTTAGAAGGAGAAAAGGTGAGAATGCATACCAATTTTTGACACCTTCATAAAAATAAGCCATGCTCAGAATTTTGGCAATCAAACCGTGATCATATTTTCTAATGAATTATTACACTTATGGAGTTTTCCCCTACACCAATGTTCTCACACGAAGCTTCACAAATTTAAGTGTCCTTGAAATAAACTAATGAATGACAATCTATAATTATATGGAACTGGACACTTCTAACCACCACTTTCTTTGACACATGAATTACAAAAGACACATGGCTACCGTTAATTTTATTTATATTTAATGGCTATCAAATGGCACATATATCTCGAATATCACTTGAACTTTACTTTGTTCAGTTAATTGACAATTAATTTTAGGGGAACCACAATATTAACCATATATGCCACACACAAAAATTATCAATATTAATAAAAATATCATCAAAAGAACAACATGCTCATTGTAAATTTTATCATCTTTAAATTACATAGTGATTATTTAAGTATTCCATACTTTGACTATAATACCAATGATATGTGGTTTAATTGATGTCTCACATATTGAATTATCATATTTAAAATATTCCATAAAATTTACATTGTTCAATTTAATGGCACTCACAAATATTAACCATATATGCCACACACAAATAATATCAAAATTATCAACATTATCAAAAAAATAACACCATGCTCATTGGCAATATTATTGTCTATAAATTACATAGAGAGTATATAAGTATTCCATACTTTGACTATACTACTAGTGATATGTGGTTCAATTGATGTCTCACATATTGAATTATCATATTTTCCTCAACAAAATATACATGTTTACCAACATCATTTTAAAATTATTTTGTTACACAAACAATATCTTTGGATGTGTGTGTTAATGATCTTGGTGGCGCCCATGATGTTGATCATTGGCATTGTTATGAAATAAAAAGGAAGAATGCAAAATAGAGAAGTATTATCTAACTCCAATGCATGATATTTTATCTTACACAATATAAATAACATTTTAAGATGGAATGAATGATGTAATACTATATTACTGTGGTTTTAAAAACTATAATTTACCTAGGTAAAAATACTTGTGACTTGAAGTTATACATCCAATATTTTCTCCATTAGCTTTCTCTCTTGTTCCATTCTTTCATGCTCAAGTTGAAACTACCCTATTCAATTTCTTTGAATGTATGATTGAATATATGCATGCTATTTTGATTACCTCTTTCAAATATCCATAAGAGTTTCTTTTTTCTCTTCACACCTTTTATTTGAATTCCATTTTTATTCAAAAGGGTTTCTATATTTGCTCCTTCCAAATTTTTAATGTTGATAGAAGGGATTTTTGATTGCCCTCTCATGTCCTTTTTATAAGTAGAAGTGGTTGTATTAACCCTATATTTTCCATTAAAACTGATAACCTTGTGTTTTTTCTATGTAATACGATAAATATCTTCATATAAAGTCCATGTTGAATGTGTGATTAAAAATAAATAAAACCTCAATGGGGTATAGGGTGATAATGTTAATCTGATTAGGAGGACTAAAATGTTGTATAAATAATCTAAAGCAAAGTATGGAAAAAATAACAAATAATTATTCTAAGTAAAGTAAAATCCTAAGTATGCAAGAGAAGGAAGAGAAATGTCTTAGATGATTCAAAGAGACTATCGCATAGTGTCACAAATCTGGAAATAAAATTTATAAGTGCAAACGATCACTCAGGGATCTGTGAAGACAAGATCTAGATGATCTGAAATGACCGAGGCACCTTGGAGGGTATTGGCATGCCTCGGAGTGCCCTAGACTACAATTTGAGTGCTTTAATATGTGTAAAAGAATAGAAACTGATTTTGGTATGGTCACAAGTTGATTCGGAAACCTACACCATCGTTGCACTAGATTCATTGGATGAGATGTATAATGACCTACAATACAAAAGGAAGTATCAAACCCTAGAAAAAATAAAGATGTAAATGAATGGGTCATACTGACCTTAGCCACCATACTAGTGGTCTTATCACTGAGAAATACACTATATTTCAGACCCAGATGTAATTATGGTGAGTGTGTGTATGTCTTAGCCTACATGCTCTAATACTAGTTGCACTTTGTGAAGTAGTGAGCAATAATAACTATAGAAAATGTAAACAACATGTGTGCATGGAATATAATAGAATCACCCCTATGTAGTGTGTGTGATGCATATCTCCTATCCTTGATGCATGACATTATGTGGATACAAGTGATGCAATGGATGCAAGTCTAGATGGAGTGATAGTAGTATGTGACACTAAGGGCCTCATTATGGTCTTATAACTTTATATTTATAGGGATATCAAGCTTAATTTTGTAATTAATCTCATCAAAGCTGATTGAGAAAAGTATAAGGATGAAAAATGACTAGAAATTCCCTAAAAAGAAGCAAGAAAGGATGTGCATAGATCAAGGTGCCTAAGGTGGGATCAGGGTAGCCCGAGGCACCCCGATCAAGTTGAGGCACCCTGATTTTGGTCTAGAATGAATGGGTAGTTGTGAAGTGGATGGATACATGAATGAAAATATGTGGGAATGAAGAAACAAAATATAAAATAAATATGGCCAAAATGTGGGATTAATTAGTATTTTATTCACTTGAGAACCTTCTAAATAGTAGTATAAGACCGGGCTAAATAATGTCTAAAGTGCATAATTTTGTGTCTACATTTTACCCCCACTTTATGTTGGTGAGCGGAATGCTCAATAACATAAAGTAGATAGAGATGTGTACTTGATATCCATGTAGAGTATAGAATAATACATGTTGATGGACTAGACTCAAGCATGGAATGACAAAAAGAAAAATGTGGAGGAGTGTGGATTCTAAAGATGAAAAATGTGCATAAAAAGTGATGAGAGTGAACCTAGGGCGGAATGCATGTGTAGTTGTTGTTGTGTGTAGTGTACCTACATGGTTAGTAAAGGTAAGTGCATGTAGCAGTGTGTTGTCATTGTCTCTTTCATTATTGTTGTTTTTGCCTCCAATTTGGCTTCTTGTTTCTCATATGGCTAGACCTGCAAGGAGAAAATGATCACTAGTTAAATACATATGTATGTAAAACTCCATGTAAAATACGCATGTATATAGAAAATTTTAAAGGATGAAATTGTAAAATACGCTAGAATAAAAGTGTAAATGGAACATGTGCAACTGATTAATGTCGAAAAAAGTGGTGTAGAATGATATCATGTTCTATTGCAAGTTTTTTGGGCAATCTCACGCCACATTGGCTAAATAAGTATAGGGAGGAAATGCGTCATATCCTCCAACTTTAAGTTATACTACTGAAATGTGTGATGATATCTTTGAATTTTCCTAGTTTTTTTGTGATCTAATGCCATTAGATGGATAAGTGTAGAGAGACACACCCACTATAACCCCCAATCATGTAACCGCTTCACAAATTTGTTGAAGGACACCATCTCCTATTTGAGGTCACTATGTATGGAGTTTTTAGACTTGTATGAACTCACTCACTTTGTGTGTGAAATGGTTTAAATATGTTTTGTTAGTAAAAACCATCAATGATGGCCCCCTCTTTTGGGGTCACGTGCGATGTTGGTGAAAGGAGAATGTGGACCAAAAAGAGGAGTAGCCATACTCTAACTTGTAGAACTCTACCCGCATGGGGAAAGGTAAAGTGCTTGGTAGATACCAAGGTGTGCACAAAAGGCGATGTCCAACCAAAACACATTTTAGTCCAAAAACATGCATGTAAGATGACAAGTGTAAAATACATAGACAATATATAAACTACCAAGAAAAGTAGTGTAAACATGCAAGAAAACAAGTAGACCACACAAAGTGGGTTTTAAACATGGGACATTACCCTTTATGTCACAATACATTCAATTCCATCATGTCTAAAAATCATAGAGAAGTGTAAGCAAAAGTAAAGGGAAAATCCCACATATAATGGCAACAAAGAAAACAAACAAACAAGTAGTCATGGAAACATGTAACCCTACAAAACAAGTGTTTCACATGGAACACCTGTTAACATGTTACATTATAACCAATATGTTAATGCATATACAAAAAATACTATAAGATGCTAAGTACAAAATGACATAAGAGCATCTGGATAAGAGGAATGTGGATTCCCCCAATGACCAAGTATAGAAAGGGTAAAAGGCGAGCATCCATGTCACATGTAGAACCTTGTATTTGTGATCACACTAGACAAAGGCATAAATGCACATGTCTCGTATGATAATAAAATATAAGAAAGAACTCTAACATGTGTAATAAAGTGAGCATGCAAAACACTAGTATGTAAATTAAATGCCCGCAAGAAAATGCAAGTATGTTGTGGATGGATGGAATAGAATGCAAGATGGAGTTATAGGAGCAACGTGTCCCCAAGTGAATGGAATGTATATAGTGAGGTTCATTATATTTTCCACCTCAGCGATCAAGAATGAACAAGTAAACAAGATTGAATCATCGAGGAAATGATCGAGTAGTGTTGATTTTATCTAGCCAGCTATGAGGAGTGTGTATGTGTAGTGGTGATGAAATGTGACATGTGGAGAGATGTGCGTGGACCCTATATCCTAAGCATATACCACAACTTATCGAATGAAGGAGTGATGATTTATCCCTAAGCGTATATCACTATAGAATGAGTGGATGGTGAGGAGACATATGGAAAGATATGCATGGACCCTATAGCCTAAGCATATACCATGACTTGTTGAATGTGTGAGTGATGATTTAGCCCTAAGCATATATCACTATAAAATGAAAAGGTGAAAATGGGTGACGATTTATCCTAAATTGTATGTCACTAGGGGATGAATAATAAGGAAGCAAAGTGCTCAAGTACCTAAAGTATATGCCACTACAAGATGATAATGGGGTGGTGATTTATCCTAAAGCGTATACCACTAAAAGATGATAGAATGGATGAAAATTTAACCTAAGGTGTATGTCACTAACACTGGAAATGTCATATGAGAAAGATGTCGCATGATGAAAGGGAGGTCCATTTGATTGGTAAACCCTTCCTAGTTGAGTATAGATCGAGGAACTAAAGTGCATCATAGGGTGGTGAGTGCAGCTCATAGAGGACAACTAAGTATAAACAACCAAGTGATGAAGATGTGATTTAAATGTGTGGTGTGAGAAATACAATATAGGATGTGTAATGTATATAGGATATGTAATGTATATAGAAATGGAATATGCAATAATGAGAAGTAGAACTAGATCCATGTGTAATGGAATCTAGTGTAGCATGTAGAATATATAGGATCTATGAAATGTGTTATGGGGGTATGTATTGTAGGGAATGTAGGGTGTGGAAATGATGTGAGCTGTGGTGGTAGTTGTAGATAGAATATGTAGGGATGATATGTAAAGTTAGACCCATATATAATATAACTAGTATAAATATAGAATGTAAGAAAGAAATGAAAAAATAGACGCAAACGATATAAAGACTAGTGTAGCATGTATGACATAGAGGATGTATAAATGATTAATAGATGAGGTATGTATAGGATAATGTAGGATGTAGACTAAGTATAGAAAGGATGATGTAGGATGTGTGGTATATGTGATAGAATGTAAATTTGTAGAAACTATAATATCATGTGTGGGGTTCAAATCTAATGGTAATCCCTCAATAATTAATTGTGAACTCAAGCATAAGAGTGCACCATTGGGTAACGATGGTGGTAGGATGTGTGATGAATATACCAATATGCGAAGAAATGAATGGATGTGAATGTAAATATTAGAGGTGTTGGTATGCTAATATGATGAAGTGGGGATTGGGTAGTGGATATGCCTCCCAAATGAGCATAAAGGATGAGTCAACTAATAACATCAAGGGACGAAGATCCATTGATGAGTATCGAGGATGATGAAAGCATAGGACCATGATCCATGAAGGATAAATGGAAGATGAAGGTCAAGGTGGTGAATGATTAAGGAAGGGGTGTTGTTGAGATGAATGATGGGTAGTGCTATAGTGAGAATCAAGAGAAAACGAGCCAAACAAGGGAAACATGGAATAAGATGCGGTGGTTTAACAAATGAGAGGAGGCGTAACTACTAGAGATTGCAAATAATATAGATCAAAGCATGACATGAGTCAGTATGATTCCCTCAAATTCGATAGTAGCAGAAAAATGGTTGATCATGATATTATATTAGTTAAGATGAAGGTTGGCGAAGATTAAATGGTAGAGAAATGAGTTTATGATGAAGGTGGCCAAGAATGTCTTGTGGCATAACTTTAGAAGAAAATATAAGAGATAGAGGTAATGGTACAATGGTGTATTATTAAGGAGACTGGTAGGGGACACAGATGGTACAGGAGCTATAGGAGTAGTAGGAGCATGCGTGGTAGAGGCATCCTTAATTTTTATCTATCTCAACATGGAGAGACGTAATTGTGGCTTCCATGGACTGACACGAACTTGTAGCACTTTTATAGCCTCCAATAAGTGTTTGTTAGATGGAGTATTGCAAGGGTGAGAGTCATCAGCCATGGTGGTGGATATAGAGCATACTAGAGCCAGTGGTGGATCGATGTTAACACAAAAAGGAACTAGATCATCTAAAGGATCATCGAGATCAATATCAAAATTGTAATGGAAAACATGAGAAACCTGATAAGGAAGGGTGTGTGGTTGGTCATCCAAGTAACCATGAATGTGTAATATGTACATGACCATGGCATAATTTTCATCCAAAAAGGGGGTAATGGACATCCCTGAGCATACCAAATAGTGAGGTTGGGTGTATAGCAAAGAAAGGAACTACTACAAATGTGAGTTGTGCCAAATGGCATGGGAATGTGATATCAACATGATCAGGATCAAGTGTGCCTCTAATATAATCTAACCAAGATTGTCCAAGTGTAAATGAAGTAACATTAGGATAACATGCAAGATGGACTACAAGGTGGAAAACACACAAGCCATATGCGGTTGTGAGAATGATAGAACCATGATACAAATGTGGATCACATAAAGGAGTATGAAGGTTATTGAAGTCAAAACCAAGTTGAAGGAGACCATCATGTGAACATACGGTGGCAGTACATGATGTGTCAAGTGGTATGTGCTCCCAATAAGAATTATTTATGAAGAGAGTGCAAGTGAATGGTGGGTATGTTAAGGAGGTAGATGATAACAAAGAAAGTAATACTATATCTAGAGCCGTAAAGGTCCCTCATATGGCACGATAGTGGTAGTACTAAAGGATGGTAGGGAAGAGACTGTACTAATCCTATAAAGAGAGGCCACAAATGTAATTTCATATAGAAAAGGGGACAAGGGAGGAATATGAAAAGTAACCAAGTATTGTGGGGTAGGCATGGTGGATGGTATCAGAGCATTGGTAACAACAGGAGTAAGTGGCAAAGTAGAAGGGACCATATCAACCATGCAGATGGTAAGAACTAAGTCATGTGGAGTTGCTCGAGGTTGAGAACCAATCATGGGTGGAGAAGAAGGAGAGGTAGGGAGAAGTAATGTAGTACTAGAGTCATTTATGTCTAATGCAGGAGAAGGGAAAAGTGAAGGTAAGGGATCTTTGGGTTCCTTAATGGTGGTAGGGGATCTATGGGGTCGGGATGGAGAGCTTGGACTTCTCGCTATAAGTTAAGATAGGGTATCGGGATTAATAGTGCATAAATAAGAGGTAACATCATCTTCAATGGCACGAGGATCCATTCTAAGAGATGGAAGTTAAATGAATGAAGGACAAGGGATATAACCAATAGTAGTACTAGGAGTGTCGATGAAAGCATGACCAAAACTATAAAATTGTAGAGTAGCGGAAGATGTAGAGGAAGACAAATTTGTATGATGTTTACCGATGATGGGAGGTGTAAATGAAAAAACCCTAGAAGGTGCTAGAAAGAGATGTTAGGTTCACTAAAATGATTAACAAATAAATAAATCTCAATGGGGTAAAGGGTGATAATGTTAATCTAATTAGGAGGACTAAAACGATGTATAAATAATCTAAAGTAGTATGAAAACAATAACAAATAATTATTCTAAGTAAAGTAAAAACCCTAAGTATGCAAGAGAAGGAAGATAAATGTCTTAGTGGATTTGATGATACTATCACATAGTTTCGTAGATCTAGAAATAAAATATGGAAGTGTAGACGATCACTTAGGGACCTGCGAAGACAAAGAACCTGGATGGTCTGAAATTAATGAGTCACTTGGGAGGGTATTAGGATACCCCGAGATGCTTTGGTCTATAGTTTGGGTTATTTGATATGTGTAAAATATTAGAATCTGATTCTGGTATGGTCACAAGTTGATTCAAAACCCTATCTATCTATCGTTGAATTCACTAGATGAGCTATATAATGACCTATAATACAAAAGGAAGTATCAAAACCTAGAAAAATAAAGATGAAAATGAATGGGTTAGAATGACCTCAACTACCAAACTAGTGGTCTTATCACTAAGTGTTGCACTACATTTCAGACCCAGATGTAGTTCTGGTGAGTGTGTACATGTCATGCCCTAGGTGCTCTTGTGCTAGTCGCACTTTGTGAAGTATTGAGCATTAGTAACTATAGAAAATTTAAATAGCATGCGTGTATGGAATAGAATAGAATATGTCCCCTATGCAGTGTGTGTGATGCATATCTCCTAGCCTTGATGCATGACACTATGTGGATACAAGTGATGCAATGGATGCAACTCTAGATGGAGTGATAGTAGTATGTGATGTTAAGACCCTCATTATGGTCTTATAAATTTATATTTATAGGGATCTCAAGCTTAATTTTGTAATTAATCTCGACAAGGATGACTAAGAAAAGGATAAAGATGAAAAATGGATAGAAAGGCCCCAAAAAGAAGCGGGAAAGGATGTGCATATATCTCGGGGCACCTAGTGTGGAACCAAGGCACCCAGAGGTGCCCAATATAGGCTAGGGTGCCCTAATTTTGGGATAGAATGACGGGGTAGTTGTGAAATGGATGGATAAGTGTAATAAAATATGTGGGAATGACGAAATAAAATATAAAATAAATATGGCCAAAAGGTGGGATTAATTAGTAATTTATTCACTTGAGAACCTTCTAAATAGTAGTATAAGACCAGGATAAATAATGTCTAAAGTGCATAATTTTGTGTCTACACTTTGTGTTGCCAATGTTTTGTTTTCCAATTGTTTCTCCTTCTTGAGGTTTTTCTTCAACCTGTTCATCTTGTATTTACATTGCTTCACAGTGAATGTTTTTCCACAAACTTTATTCAAAGCATCTGCTATATTATCTCAATGTTTCTTTTTGATATATCTATGGTTCAAATGTTTGTACACCTCTTTGTGTTTTGAATTAAATGTTTTCACATCAGATTCTTACCACACCTCTTCTTTGTATTATTTCATCAAATACTCATTATTTTTATCTCTTTCATATGCATGGGTTATTCAAAATGTTTCTTCTAAGGGTTATTGAAAATGTTTCTTCTAATTTTGAATTATCAACATCATCAACAATATATGGAGAATTTAGATCGATTTTTGAATGTGGAATGCAATGACCCAATTTATGTGCACCACTTGTATTCTCTTGAAAATTTGAGACACTATTTCCATCTAATTTTTGCATGCAGAAGTCCTTTACATAGAAGTTTCTTAGTTGTGTTGAAAAAACCATATTGTCTACATAGTTTCTTGGAGTTGATTTGAAAAATTGGGATTTGAAATGTGAAAACAAGGAAAATGGTGATATTTCCATGTCCTGAAAATTTATTAGTTACTATAAACAATCACAAATGAAACAATTTACATACTCCTTTTATCTAAACTTAATTTCATTTTCTATTTTCTAAAAATAAATATACAAGGGGTCCTGCACGCTCTGTAAAATCACAGAATCAAAACATGTGGAGAACCATTTAAAATTGGTTAATTACCTACTAACAAATGCAATATTAATAATTACTATGAAATGGGTGTATAAATTGAAATTATTCAAAATAAAATAAAAATTCCTTACCTCTTTTAATTTTATGTAACTTTGTTCTTCTTCCATTTGTGTATGTGCTCCTTGTTTTGGTGTTATCACCTTCAAAATGAGTATACAATTTTTCATTTTATTTCATTAAATACGATGCTAGCAGAGTTGGTGTGGATTAAAATTTAATATTGTACCACTTAATAATAAATGTAGTAAAAACAATAAAATAATACTCTCAAGTGGTGGATTTTATATTACACGGTTTAATGGCAATTTAATGTTTAGGAAAGCACAATATTAATTATGTAAAATTTGACCTTCCAAAAAGTGTAATTGTTATTGTATTATAAAAATATTAATATTTCCCCTACACTATGTGGTTTATGGATAAAATTATACACACAACAACGTGATCTAAAATTAAGGTAACATTTTTATAACATAATTTTTAATGTATGAAAACTACAATTCAACATTGTTTGAAACTTAAATTTGACATACATATATTTAATTGAAATTAAGTCTTTAATATTAAGAATTATTAATAAAAAACTATGTAGCATGTGTTATTGTTACGATTTTCCGTCACACCAAAATCTCAAACTTGTAATGGAGAGGGATATCATCATGTTAACTGGTTGCTACGCCAACACACCCCCACACGATGGAGCCAAATGCAACCACATGAGCCTTGAGCTCACCATGTATTTACAAAATTAGGACCAACTACATTAGGAGGCAATGACATTAGGATACAACCAATTAATAAATGTAGTATGAAAAATTAAAATCATACTCGAAGTGGAAAATTTTACATTACATGGTTTAATGGCCATTTAATGTTTAGGAAGCGCAATATTAATTATGTAACATTTGACCTTACAAAAAGTGTAATTGTTATTGTATTATAAAAATATTTATATTTCCCCTACACTATGTGGTTTATGGATAAAATTATACACACCACAACGCGATCTAAAATTTGGCTAACATTTTTATAACATAATTTTTATGTATGTAAACTAAAATTCGACATTTTTTGAAATTTAAATTTGACATACATATATTTAATTGAAATAAAGTCTTTAATATTAAGAATTATTAATAAAAATTACGTAGCATGTGTTACTATTATGATTTTCCGTCACACCAAAATCTCAAATTGGTAATGGAGAGGGATCTCATCATGTTAACCAGCTACTACGCCAACACACCCCCACACGATGGAGCCAAATGTAACCACATGAGCCTTGAGCTCACCATGTATTCACCAAATTAGGCCCAACGAAATTAGGAGGAAACGACACTGGGACTTCTCGAGAGGTCACCCATCCCAATACTACTCCAGGTTGAGCACACTTAACTGCCTAGTATCAGAGTTACACAACTTGTCGTCACACCAGAAGCTCGAACTGGTAGTGGAGAGGATCTCATCATGTTAACCAGCTGCTATGCCAACACACCCCCACACGATGGAGCCAAATGTAACCACATGAGCCTTGAGCTCACCATGTATTCACCAAATTAGGCCCAACAACATTAGGAGGAAATGACATTGGGACTTCCCAAGAGGTCACCCATCCCAGTACTACTCTAGGTTAAGCACGCTTAACTTCCTAGTATCATATTTGCACAACTTACCATCATGTCGAATATCAAACTAGTAATGGAGAGGGATCTCATCGTGTTAACCAACTGCTACACCAACAGTTACTTCTACTCAATTTTATTTACAATTATTAAAAATAAACTTATATTTTTAAATGATTACGTAAGATATAAAAAGATTAGAAACAATTATTATACATAATTGAATCAAAGCATATACCACCATCGTTAATCAAATAAAGACTAAAATTGAACTCTATGCCATAAAATAAGCATAACTATATAATTAGAGAATTAAATACATGAACGATTTACTTCGACACAATATTAATGGCCCTAAATTTAAGTCCAAGAGTCAGGTAGGCTATAGAATTTTTTTGACTAGAATGATAGGTGAAAATATGCCCTTCAATATGTGAGTGATCGTTATTCCAAGTGCAAATTCATACTTCATCTTGAAAATGCATGTACGTTTTCATGTGAGGTATCACACATCAATGTGCAAGGGATCGCACTTCGATGTGCAATGGAGATCACACTTCGATGCTCAAGTGAAATCACACTTTGTTGTGCCAAGGATCAAAATTTATAGATGTATGATACCATGAATCTTTCGCTCTACGATGAGTTATATGTGTCATGTCTAAGTGTGAGTTTTCAAACTTGGAATTTCACTCGCTCACACATTGAAGTGTGATCACCAACTTCTGGCCTCCCATTTTAGTCAATATTTTAATTTTAGCATCTACAAAATTTTTACATCACTACGACCACTAGGCTATACAACTATTGAAAGTCATAGGGGAAATAAGTTAAATGAATGTGCATAAGATAATTACTATGAGTGGTAATGTGTAGTATAGTAAAACTATTTATAAAAATTGAAGTCAATATTTATAACTTTTATACTAATAATTTAGAAAAAAGGTAGCCAATAACATGAGTAAAATCAAGTCACATGTACAAATCAGCCAATAAAAAGGTGACACGTCAGCTATCCCAAAAAGGTGATTTCATTCACAAGCAAGGGCCAATATTAATTTTCTTTGTACTAAAAAGTACCTATTTTAAATCCCTTAGAAATACTTTTTAAACAAAATTTAAATGCACAAAAGAAAATGTGTGCATTATAAAAATATTAATATTTCCCCTACACTATGTGTTTTATGGATAAAATTATACACACAATAAAGCAAGATCTAAGGGTGTAATACAATTTGTTATATGTTTAAAGATTTGGATTAAATGAGGTTTTAAAGATGTTCATATAAGATGTATATTTTTATTTTCTCATTGTGATTTCAATTATCCATACTAATGTTAAATATTTAAGTTTCCTTAGTACTAATTTTATCTTTTTTATTCGTGGATACACTGAAAATGAACTTTGTTTCGAAGATGGAGCACATGTGGATTTAATATCCAAAGGTGTGAAAGTTGTAGAGGGAGTAGTTTATCCATCCAAATATACACTCCATTATAGAGACATGGGCTCTAGTTGATTCATTATCACAATAAGTATTGTATTTAATGGCAGAGAAATACTTCCATACACAACTGATGATTGTGAAACCTTGGTAGAAATTGAAAATAAGGGATACTTTATCCCATGGGAAAATAAACAAATGATTAAGCATGTGATTTCAAATGTTTCACATATAGGGGGTGATGAAATTCAAAACATCATGAAAAGTGGCTCGAGAGGATACCATTTAATGAGGATGAGGATTTGAATTCTACCGGTGATAGCCATTGTTTCACAACTCCTAAAGACAAAGGGATGAATTTTACAACCTACATGGTGCTAAAACATAAGTGTCCTCATAAAGAAGGTGACATAGATGAAGGGTTTATATCCCTGGTACAAGAACAACATGTGATTTCGTGAGTACTTGTTGGGACCCACATACTTTGGTATTTTTTTGGCGAATATTATAACTACATGTAATGACTGCTATCCAATTCTACAATGTAAAAACAAAGTTTCCTAGCCAATCAAAAACTTAGTTTATCTAGAAACAAGAACTACACTTTGTGTGAATGGAAATTATGAACTCCAAGAAACAACCGCCACATCAAACAATGAATTCAATTTGAAGTTCAAGGGGGTTACTGCCAAGTTGATACATTTTTGTTTAAAAGAACACAAATTTGTTGTAGAAGCAACAATTACAAATGTCTGTGAAGGAGACATGGTGCACTTTAAAAAAATAGATGAAAATACATTTGGGGTGCATGTTGATAAATTAATTATGCCTTTTTGTAAGTGTTGTTCCATATCAAAAGGATCTCTCATCTAATGGCTAGCTAACCAATTAGGCCATCAAGATGGTTCTATTATGGAAGTAACGCTAAAACAAATTCCAAAAGAGTTTCCAAAGTAAAAATATGGAGTACATTTGAAGATCCATTACCTCAACTAGTATACCTAACTTCATATGAATCCTTCATATGTATTAGTAGTGAAAACTTGATAAAAAGACCTTAAAATGCCTACAAATGCCAAAAGGTAAATTCTACTCCATCTAGTACACCAAAGGCAAGGGAAAATGATGAAAATCAAGAGAACAATTTTTTTGAAGTTGAGAAAAACCTTACTACAAGGAAGGATGTCTCTCTAATCTACCTCTAAGTGCTTTCAATCACAGTTGTAATTCAACTCTAGGTATGAATGAACCTACCATAAAAACTTTGTGCTTAATACATTCACCATAAATGCTATCATTTGTGTTCAAGGTCAAAATTTAGAACATACTATCGATAAATTTAAGTTATGTGGAAGGGATGTATGTTAGAATTCATGGTAAAATTTTCTTGGAATCCTAAAAAGAACCTATTACAGATAAAAACAATCTTGGATTAATGGTGACAGGAGGGAAGTAAATGGAAATACAGGAAAACAAAAACAAATTCTAAACAATGTCATAACTATTGCATTGATATCCAAAATGGTGGAGAAGAATTCTGATATATCCCCACACATGTCTTATTCAATGGGACAAGATGGTACTAAAGTAACAATGAGATTGATGCCTGCATGTTATAATTTTTCTTACATACTACAAAAGTGTAATGTAGCCCTTTCACTGTTGGACCTTCCTCTAATGTCACAGTCAAATCTCAAAAAAATACGGTAAGAATTTTTTTCCCTTGTTTCAATCACCAAGAACAACTTCTTCACCAAATGTGATGAGTGCATAGAGCTTAAGAAAAAATGTGCAATGACATCATGTCCAGAAACACTAGCACAAATAGATCAATGCTAGAAATGGCACAATGATTACATTCAAAGTTGTCGTGTAACTTACTATGCACATAGAGTGTAATAAAAACAAAATCCTAATAGCTTAAAATGATAAAGATGAAAACTGCAATACCAAGGATAGGGAAAAAACAAAAATAAATAAGAAATGATATTAATCTCCTCATCACCTTGATTGGTATGCTGACACATGGGCACAAAACAAGGGGTGTCGGGCACTCTTTTCTCCCTTTTTTGAGAGAGGAGAAAACTTTACAATAACATCATTGGAATTATGTATCTGGAAGCTAGAAGAACCTTTTACAGATCAGTATGGTGATTTTTATATAGTAGTGACATGTCAAAACACCCATTACATGATGCACTCTTGCAAAATGATGTATATGATAAGTGCAAGGAATACAAGAAGAAAAATTAGGGTGCTCATAGAACTAATACTTTGTAAGAGTATGTTTAAGTTCGTTTAGAAAACAACCAACAACTCTCTACTTGCAACTAGATAATGCTGCAAGTGACAACAAAAGTCAGACATTTTTATGTTTACATCCATTCTAAAAGCTATAATGGTTTTCAACATAGTGTATGTGATTTTCCTTTTAGTGGGTCACATGCATGAAGACATAGATGGGACATTTAGCTGATTATCAACAACATTGTGCAAATTGAATACATTCTCTTTACCACAAATAATGGACACTTACAAAACATGCCAAGAGGAGTATAACATATTCAATATGTACTTTATCGAGGAATTCTATGACTTTAAGGCATTTTGGAACCACACATGCTAGATGGTAACCATAAGATCATGGGTATCATCAAACCAAAGATGTTTAAATTCTATGTCAAAGACAACATGCCTATCATGGAGTTCAAAGCATCAATCATGGAGTCCGATTGGTTGCACTCAATTGAGATATGGAAAATAGTGGATGGGAAACCTTTCTTTCCTGAAGGGGATCCTCCATTGGCACCCTTCAAAGAACTAAAAGAGATGGTAGACATGCAGAGAGGCATTCAAGAATACATCACACACTAGGAAAATATTTCAACAGATGATGGATAAACATATTATGTTCCAAATATTGCATATTAGAAAAATGTTCTATGTTCCATAGAGAATCCATTTGTCAATTGTAGCATGATGAGGAGAGATTGTTTTTGGCCAAAAATAGTTCAGGATAATGCAATGTATGATTAGATAGTAGGTACACCATGTCTTGACATGGATAACTACTATAGTCAAAATTTCCTTTCAAATAAGGATGTATATGTTGGGCCTATTTGTGATAGACCTCGAGAGTAATTCAACCTGGTAGTGGATGTGAATTTTGGGAAGATGATACTAGTAAAACCTGATGATAATGTACCTATATGGATGGGAAAGGCAGAACTAAAACTAATACAAGATGTTCACACAAACACTCAAAAGATAAGGGTACATTGGTGGGAACCCATATGGAAAAGAAATATAGAAAAAGAAAGGTACCAGAATGCTTAAAGAAAAGGAAATGGTGGAAAAAATCAAGGGACACATCAGATATTGATATAGACAGTGTCATCTGGGCATGTAGTCCAAGAAAAATATGGAAAGGAAATGAAATTAAAATACCAAATTGGGGTCATGAAACTACCTAGAAATACCTTGCATAAGTTCAGAAACAATAATTAATACCCTTTCGAGGGATCAATGTTTATGAAATTTTCAATGTAATTTTCTCAAAGGATTGATTGCCTCATGGAAATACATTTTCAAATCCATTTCCTCAAAACAACTTGTTTAATGTAATTATTAACTCTTCGTTGTTCTTTATGATTTACAGAATGGAAAATCATAAAAGTACTTGACTTTATCACACATAACTTGCTTATTTACAATATCACGTTCATTTTTATATAGATTTATATAAAATTTATATCAATATATAATATAAATAAAATATTAAATAAATATAAAGTTGAAGTATTTCAATATCTACTATTTTGTATTTTTTAAAGAGCAAGATTTTAAAATTATTGTCATCTAAAAATTGTTTGACAGGCATAAGTGGCCATCAAATTTAACCCCTAGGCTGATGTAACTTTATGGTGCCTAGGCTTATGTAACTTAACGGCCGCTAGGATTATGTAGCTTAGTGGTGGGTAGGCTTATGAAACTTGCTACCGGTAGGTTGGTGTAACTTTCTAGCTACTAGGATTATTTCACCTAGATGATTCTACTCTTGTGTAAATTAGTGGCCACTAGGCTTATGTAAGTTAACAACCTATACACTTATGTAAGATAGTGGTTGTTAGGCTTATGTAAGTTAATAGCCTATACACTTATGTAAGATAATGATAGCTAGGATTATTGTCATTCTATGTAACTTAGAGGTCATAAGCCTTACATAGCTTTGACCCCATTAGGCTGATTTCAGCTATCGTGTGCTTTCATCATGTAATTTAGTAACCACTAGGCTTATTGAAGATAGTGGCCACTAGGATTATGTAAGATAGTAGCCACTTGGATTATGTGGGGGATTCAAATAATAATGAAATAGAAATCCTAAAATAGGGAAACTAAAATCCACAAATTGGGATTTATAAACTAGATCACAATAGTGGAGAAATTGGAATCCAATAATAGCACTATTGGAATCCAATATTAGCTAAATTGGAATCCAATAATAATGATATTAGAATCCAATAATAATGAGATTGGAATCCAATAATAGTGAAATTGGAACTAGAAAAAAATCATATAATGACAATATTGGAATCCAATATTGTTGATAATGGAGTCCAATAATAGTAATAATGGAATCCATTCTAGACAAAAATGGAATCTAATATACGTAAAAATGGAGATGAATTTCTTCCAATACTTAAAATACTAGAGTCTAGATTTACTAGAACATGTCCCAATTTAGTGAAATAAGCATTAGAGGTGATGGATACCTATTTATAACAAAAATGGAGGTGGTGGACAACTATGTATAGGAGAATTTGGAGGTGATGGAAACCTATATGAAGTACAATGAGGTGGTGATATATATCGATGTGCAGGAGCTATCTAAATAATGGACATAGACTCGATGTGTTGGGCTAGCATACTGATGAGATCGTGTGCAAACATGTGAGATAGGAGAAGATTTTTCTTTAGATTTGAGAGCCCGCAGGGACTTAGATGCTCTAGCAATTACAATGGCAACCTCAACAGGAGGCTAAGGCTATGGTGTGGATGGAAGAACACCATCGATATCAATGACTTGTTTGTTGTGAATGAAATTTAAACATAAATGGTTCATGGAGATGATAAAAGGTGTTACATGGAGCTAAGGGAGACCTAAGAGCATGTTGCACCCTTCAACTAATGGTGCCACAAGAAAAGGCACAAGTATGGTAAGATGGCCCATAGTAACTAGAAGATTAACAAGAGCTTATGATTTAGGTATCAAATATGAGATCCGTGAGATTAGATAAATGATAGTGATAATAACTGAAATAGAACATGCACTTACGTGAAATGATCTATAAATGATAATGTTATTAATAGTAGAAGATCCAATAGAAGTAGTGACATGCAAGCAATCAGAAGAGAATGTAGCATGATAATCATGATCAGAGAAATTAATGATTGGAGGAGATGCCTCAACATGAGAAACTATAAAATTGAGAACCCTTGAAGTAGGAGGAGGCACTATGCGATACAAATGATTTATTGAAGAGTCAATTGTTTGTTTTTCATTTTTGGAAGATGATTATTGAATATTTTGAGCTTATGATTTTCATTGATTGGAGGGGATTTAGGTGGATCGGGAAGCTCAATTTGATTATTTTAAGTTAAATCTTGAATAATATTTCATAATTTGAAATAAAAATCAATGTAATGTCCAACACATTGGTGATAGTCGCATCTAAAATTTTCATTATAGTTTTGGCCCTTAGGGTGAGATGGATCTAGATTAAGTGGAGGAGGAAGCATAATAAGATTTCTCTCAATGAGTTGTGGCAATAAAATATGTGGAGCACATGTTAGCTTAGTGAATGTACACTTAGGTGGTTGCCATTGAAGCTTCTCAAAGTAGTAGATACATCATTAACAATGAATTTTTCTTCAAAGATAGGTTTCACAATTGGCTTGATAATTGATTTATTTGGAAAGTGTGTAGAAGATAAATCTTCTTCTTGATACTTAAGATTTCCTATAGATAAGAGTTTAGTTTTTCATAACTTAAGTGTATGGCACAAATGATTGAATAATGGATATTTTTCAAAGATAACACTCTTCTGAAGAGGTGGTAATAGACTTTGGATAAATAAATCTTGAAGTTCAAAGTTTTCAAACACATTAAACATCTTAGCTAGGTTTTTTTGTATTGTAAGACATACTTTTCTAGATGTTCATTAGATACTTGTTTAAGTTACGCAAGTTTATCATATGAAATATTAGAGATGATATTGATAGAGAAATGAGAGAGAAAATCATTGGCGAGATGCGTAAAGTTTGTTACCAAGTAAACAAGTAGGTCATAAAACCAACACATTGTATAATCATGAAGACTGTAAGGAAAGAGCTTAGCTAGTAGAATATGATCATCCATAAAATCTATACATGCCACATGAAATGCTCGAAGATGCTCTTATGTGTCACCATGTCCATTGAAAATGGGAAGATTAGGGGTGACAAAGTTAGGATGAAGCGAGTAAGCAGAAATGGAAAGTGTGAATGGAGTATGAAGTAATAAATTGGAATCCAAAGATGGAGACACATGAGAAGTAGCCTATTGTAATTTCTAGATTTTAACTTGGAGATCTTGATAAAGGGAGGCTAAGTCTAGAGTTCCAGTGGAAGAGACTTGTTGCATGTGAGAAATAAGAGGTGGAGTGAAGTGGTTGGTGGGAGTAGGAATAGAAACGATAATGATGGAAATAGGTGAAAGAGTGGAAGTAGGATGTTGAGTAGAAATGGAGGTGGGGATGGATGTAGGGGCATTAGGCTCAGTGAGATTAGTGGCATCCTTACGAGAAACATATAAAAGCAAGTCTATATCTTGAGGATGCTCAAAAATATGATCATTAAGGTATTTAAGGTGGGATTAAATAAATTCTCCATAAGATTAAGCCATAGAAACATATGTTAACAACCCTAGAAGCAACGTGGATTCTCATGTCGAGTTCATAAAAATGATTAAAAAAATGTTTATTTATGAATTAAATATTTCCTAATGTAAATATGTAACAACCATAGTAAATAAGTATGCACTAAGAATAAATATAACCCAAGTAAATAAGAAATTATTATTTATAACCCTAAGTGAAAATATGAGATAAAATGACTTAGCTATTTCATAATTAATCGTGGGTTGTGCCAAAGTGATAAAATAGAAATTATGAAGTACAATGTGTCACAATAAGACCCAAAAAAATGCAAATATAGAGGAATATGCTAGACTAGGGCACCTGGAATGGGTCATAGGCATCTGCGGGAAGCTGTGAGACCAAGATTTAAGTGACTATGACTTCCAAACAACTCATAAAACCATCTTTGGCTGGTCGCAAGGTATTCACTATCCTTCTCTTCTTATCACTAGTATGTTGCACGATGATTGTTGATGTCGTTGATAACCTGCAATAAATATTTCACCTATAAAACCCTCAAAAGTGCATCAAATACCAAAAAGAAAATAATGCAAATGAGGGGTCGAACTATCCTCAGTTGTCAAATAAGTGATATTACAATTAAACGCTACACTAAATTTAAGACCCAATTTAGTTTTGTTTGTTTTTGGTGAAATCGTGCCCTAGGTGGATCTTATGCGTTTCACACTTGATAGCGAGAAAATAACTAGATGTAGAAGATGTAAGTAGATGTGTGCATGGAATAAAATTAAATTCCCATCCTATGAAGTGTATGTAAAATAATGCAGTCCCTTTCCCTTGAATGGATGCTATAATATATACTTGAATGCTATTGAATAAAATTTAGATGTAACCTTAGGTGGTGATATTTAATGCTTAGTGCTTGGTCCTTTATTATGGTCACATAACTTTATATTTATATTATTAACTTGCTTGAATTTTATAATTAACCCCAAAAATTTTGAATACCAAAAATATAAGATGCCCAAATGGATAGAAATGACTCAAAAGATGTGAGTAAATGACAAAGAGGTCAGGGGCACCCAGAGGGACAGAGGCACTTGGCGCTATTGTCTTGGATCGATGCTGGTGTTTAGGATGAGAAATGTTGAAGTATAAAAAAATAGACTCGGGAAAGAAAGACTGTAAAATCAAAAGTGGAAATAGAAAGCAAGCACATATGGCCAAAGACATGGGTTGATTAGTACTTGTATTACTTACAAATTATATTAATAGTATTATGTGTTCATGACTAGATAGATACCCAAATTGCATGATTTTTATCTACACTTTGTCAAATTTTAAGCACTATCCTTCATATCTTTAAGTATTCTACCTCAAAATTCACTTTGTCAAGTTTAAGCACGATCACTCTTCACATCTCAGTCTTATAATTTGATATCCACTTTATCAAGTTTAATCAAAATCACTCTTCACGTCTATGTCTTATACTTTGATATTCCCATTATCAAGTTTACGCCAATCGAATTCTTACCTAAGTTTTATGCGTTGATATTCACTTTATCAAATTTAAGCATATTAAATCCCAATCAAAAACCTTATCTTTTGGACATTCACTTTGTCAAAATTTAATCATATCATATCCTATCAATCAAAACCTTATCTTTTGGAAATTCACTTTATCCAAATTTAATCATATCCATCCTACTCATCAATTCACAAACCACCTCTTCACTTTAGGTCTTTACCTTTAGTACAATGGTAGGCTCACAAAACACATTAAATGAAGCATTATTAGAAAAAAATCATGAGATGTCAAAAATAAATATATCATATGGCTTCCCAAGTTAGTGATAAATCAACCCAACAACCAATCATACTCCCTAGTGAAGAAACTACTCCATGTAAATTCAAATGATAATTTACACCTCTCGGAGAAAGTCTCTCTAGTGTATTTCATCAATTAACAAACACCAATATGATAAAATATCTAATCATAATACCCTTTGCAAAAGGGAAACCAAAACCTAAGTGGTATAAAGAATCAAATATTTTGAATACCACCGCATCAAAGGTCACTCTATGGATCATTATTCAAATCTCTACCATTATGTCTAAGAATTAATTGACAACAAAGCAATCAAAATAGAAACCATGCTAACTACGATAAATTCCATTGAAGATTTGAACATTTTCCAAGAATTTTTACATGATGAAACTAAATGAAATTGAGCTGGCAAGGGCTAAGGATTTAGAAACCAAAACCTATCAACTTCTCCTCCACATACTCTTCTATTAGTTCAATCAGAAATTGAAAGTTTTACAAAAAAATATCTTCAAACGCCAAACAATAACTTAAAATAGTTTCACAATCCCTTTTTAACACATGGTACAAATGAAGAATCTAAAGACAAGGGTCAATCATCACATAATGATTTTGATTATGTTATTTCATCTCCTAATATTACACATAACTTTCCTAATTGTTTTGTAACAATGCAAAAACAACAAGTTTGGACACTTTCAACAATGAAACCTTCTACCTCCATAATACCTCACATGATCAATCTTGAAATTATTAATGTTTCATAACACTTATCCAATTAAAAGCATGCGGGTTGTTATGATGACATTAACACATAGTCATATGAAGACATCTCTATAAATCCCTTCCATGGCTTTGAATAGAAAATTGTATCCATATCAAGAAATTATTACATGTGTACTCCTTGATGTGCATGTTCATAAGAGTATCAACACACCTCTATTTCAAGATTTAATCACAAATCTATCATCAAATAGTCTAGTCCTATCATTTTTTTCTCATGAAATTTTGGATATCAACATCACAAATACCAAATTCTTACACGTTTAAATGCTCATCAATAATCATAAAACCAAAAGAATATTTATAGAAAAATGAATGACATTGAATATTTTTTCTATACATCCTAAAACATTCCTTAAATTCGCATCTATAGATCAATCCTTAGCTCCTCTCATCATGCCACTCTTGGATGAAGACCACATTGATGCAGAGAACATTAACAAAGGTATTTTGGAATTTGAATTTTAACATATTCTCCACATTAATAAACTACCTCTATCCTCACATAGGTTTTTTGAATTCATCAAAAAATTATCCAGTCACATACCCATTGAATTAGAAGCCATTCACAAAATTATTGTAAATAAAGACCAATAAAACAAATTTATTGAAAATAATTCCATTTACTCTTTTGACTTGGACCTAGTCCACCCAAGTCTCATAAACTAGGAACGAACAAATTATAATTTCATTGAAAATACTTTTTCTACTTCGTGGAATTGGAACTCGTCCACCCAAGTCTCATAAATCCCTCTTTGATACTTGATGGGTCCATTTTGAACCCTAATCCATATAAAATTATAAAAAAAGATCCATATTAAACCCTCATCAAAACACTATTTGAAAATCAAAAGTGAAAAAGCAAAAACTTCTTGTACAAAACATTTTAATCATTTCATCCATTGGGAGACATCTTTATCATTTCATTATCATATCTTCAAACTATTAACCTATAAGATGCATGTTAATCTTTTTCCTATGGGGTATTGTGTCTCTCATCTCTGTTATGGAATCTTCAATTCTATATGTTTTTACGTAAAGTCTTTTTAAAAGCTTATAGATGGAAAATCCTCCTTTTGAAGAATCTCTCTCCTTAGTAGAAAACACTAACATTTTCTACCCGAATATTTTGTCCACCCATTTTAGTCAAAGGTGATGAGCTATTACATCATAATAGTCATGTGGGGATGATATTTGGGGGAAAAATATCTTTCTAAAACAAGCATAATATAAAAATAAGGTAAAGTCCATCAAAAATACAAAAAAATCAAAAATGTTACATATTTCATCCTTCACAGAGTCTTTGGTGCCGAGCCCGCACTTCTTATTGGTAGCATGAGATTGGGAAAAGAGAAAGGTACTCTCAATAAACATATATATTTCCTTCTATGTTGAACCCTTTCCTCTTACTAGTGGCATAGGGAAAAGTGTAGGGGGATATTTTAAAAAAATATACAAAAGAAATCTTTCCAAATCCAAAGTTCTTAAAATAATACAAGATCATACAAAATAAATTTAGTTTCTCATGTTAATAGAGACAACCATCCCTTATACCCAATCTTTGCAATTAGTAGGCCACATGTGTATCAAATTCTAGTAAAGACCTATAAATGTAAATCACCTTGGAATCAACTAGATAATCTTAATTGGTGATAAGTCACATTTTCCCAAATGGACCATTGTTACACCTTATGTCTCTACATCCATCATATTCATTTACAAATTGTTAGAAGAAAAATTACTGAGAGGGGATTGAATTTTTTAGCAATAAAACTTTTTAACTTCTTAAATAATCTCATTCATTATTCATTCAAACAATAATTAAACATTCATCTACAATTGTATAACCATATACGATAAAATGAGATAGCATCAACAAAAGTACAAAATATATAAGTTGAAAAACCTCAAGGGGAAGAAAATCCACTAAAAAAACTTTATTAGGGTTATGAATTATATTTAGCTGAGAACCAACTCAACAAGGATTACCAACCCCATGGTTTAGTGAGGCACTAACCACAAAAGGAATAATAACCTCTAGTTTAGTAGAGCACCATGTTGGAAAATATAGGCACTAAGGGTGGGGGGAAGGGGGTGAATCAGTGCCAATTAAAAATTTGAAAGAAAATTCAATTTTATTTAGTTTGTTATGAATAACATCCACCACCATTCATAAGAAATAAACAAAAGAACACATATGAGGAAAATATATAAGATGGGAAAACATTGATGGGAGAAAAACCCACTGAAACTAATGCACTAAAATGGACAATTTGTCCAATGAGAAATTAAAAAAAATTCAATTTTGTTGAGTATCCACTCAACTAGAGCACAAACTCCAAAATTTAAACAAACACCCACTTGAAACTTTTGCAAGCTATAACTTGCATGGTAGCACCTAAATTTTCTCATTTACTCTCATTCTCACTTCTTCATTCACTTTATCCTAGTTACACTAGCTCAAATATATTATTAGCTCTCTCACTTTTCAACAACATATTTTCATGCAAAAATGAGTTTATATCTTCAAGGATAAGTTATCACACACCTTTTTCACTTCATATTCCATCAATTTTTCACCTACTTGGACCTACAACTTGTGCAAGGTGATAAAAATGACCTCATACGAGAACTATCCTCAAGAAATCATTACACCTGACATAGTTTAGTTACAAGTAATATTATTTTCAGAAATTTTGAATATGATTTAGATATAAATTATGTCAAAAGGAAGCTTCTAAAACCTTTGACCCTCGTAATCAACCCGAAAACCTTCCATTTGACCTCCGAAGACTTAATTTGCAATCTGTCATCACTATTTTATCTTCTTATTTGGTGAGTAAAATTATCTTGTATCACATGAAGAACTCAATTCCAAGTGTCATTATTATGCAATAACATTACACGAGTCCTCCTCTAGCTCTAGAGCCTCTTGAAATGCTTCATTTCTCTCCATTTTATCTTCAAGACATCATTTTCGCTTACATGCATAAGTAGGTGCTAGTGCATCACATAGCAGATCTTGAAATTATGTATATTAGATGCCTTATAACTTTAAGTCTTGCATTATATGTGGGTTAAATGAATCTATAGGATATCTACACTATCACAATAAGTTTGGGGATCATCGGATCAAAGTACAAAGTTCTCATTTCAACTCTCTTTCATAGCTACTTATAGACAGTCATGGAGGAATTGAATACAAGTCATGGATGAGCTTGAATAACCAAAAATAATGAGGTCTCAAGACATTTAAATGATTATAAACTATGGTTCATGGTCTCTATGATACCTTTAAATGCATTGATTAACTCCATCACTCTCATTCAAAAAAGAAGATATTGATTTTAGCAAACAATGAAAGTGCCTTCAAACTCAGAAATTTTACCTTCATAAAGTGAGATTGATCATGGAATTATCCAATCCTTAATGGTTCTAAATCAACATTTTTGGAAATCTCTATGTCTTGAGAAACTTAAAAGGTCCATGCATTTCTTTATCTCAGGTCCTAGAGATCAAATGAGCTTCAATATTAGGAAAAGACAGACTAGTTCATAGGCTCCAAAACCATTCTTACATTTGCTTGCATTAAAAACTTTGAAACTCATTTTCATGGAAAAACATTACATATAAACTTCAAATATGACCTCTTATCCATGAATAAAAACTCCTATTTATAGTTTGAATGAATAAAAACAAGCAATGCAAGCCTAGACCACATACCTTCCTAACTCGTCCCGAGATGGAAATTTTGAGGCATTAGTACAAGAACACAAAAACACTTCATCTCATCATGTCATGGTCTTAAAAACATTTTATTATACCTATACCACGTGTACATGCTCAAATATAACTTGAAATCATGTCATTTCATCAAAACCTCTCTCTAACATAGCCGATTTGGATTTAACATGTTTAGCCCTTAGTGGTAGAATCACTTGTTTGACATGGTTCACTAAAAATATAAAGGAATTGCATATATATTTTCATGAACACCAAGTAAAATTCCTATAAAAGCTTCCAAAAAAATGGTTTCATACTCAACTATGCCATACATGATTGAAATGACACTTTTCTTCAAAACAGGGGTATTTACACATCTTACTAGTTGAATTAGAGCATGCCACCAATGCATAAATAAACTATAAGGATTAATTTGTAACCCTAGATGGTCAAATTTTCATTTTCATGAGGTTAAAAGACCAAAACTTCATTTTTGTCCATCACTTCAGTATTAGGGTTTTAGGAGGGTTTAAAGTGACTTCTATTGTTAAGAATTGTTCATAAAGCTTAAGCCACCATTTTAATTTATTCCACCTCTAAAATTTTATTGATTCAATTCTCCATCATTGGTGAAGAGGTTTGGACACCATGCACAATTTTTATGTACTTTTGAGCTCTTGAAATATGACCCTTGAGCTGGGAGAGTGCATTGTAGGAGCTTGGTAGAGCTAAAAACCTTTTAACTTGAAAAATCCTCTTCAATTTTTCATGAAACGTGGTCCACATATCTATAATAAATCCTTCATATGTTCCACACCTTGTTTTCTCATAAATGAGCATGGACCATCATAACCTACTTCATTTTTCCATGCCTATACTATTTGTTCTTAAGGACAATCATAAGAAAGACCCCAAATATGCCTCCAAAAGTTGATATATGACATGTATCTTCATATAAGGACTATAATAGAGGTACCTACACATATATCATGCTTGTATTGGCTTTCCATATCCCAATTTTACTTTATACATCTTACTAGGTCATTGAAATAGGCCTAAATGGGATAGTTTGAGCTAGTTTACACAATGACTCATAAGACCTAACTTATTTTCCATGATAGAATACCTTACACACTCTTGATTCATCATTTCATACATGTAGTAAAAATTTTAAGTTCACACCAAGCATATCCATGCACCAAGTTACTTGCTAAGACATCAACCATGCACCTATACATCAAAAACTTTCACCAAAACACTTCAAACAATCATTTGAGACCAGAAGAAGGCACTAAAAATCAACATTCATGCTCTTAAAGAGTTGAAGCTTCGTCACTCACTCATTTTACATCAATGCACCATGTCATCAATGAAAAAAACATCAAGGCAAGGTTCAAAAACACCCCCTTTATAATTGATGGCAAAAACACCAGAAAATTTGATGGCAAATATTCATATTAACACCTTCAAAGCTCTCTTTCCTTATTTATAAAGATATTTCCCCCTTCAACATATATGAAAAATGTTAATTTAGAAAAATACAATAAACAATAAATAAAAAGGTATAGACTTACCTCTTCAAGCTCCCCCTTAGATTAGACTTAAGATGAATCTTGGACCTATTCACTAATAAACTTCAATACTACCCCCAAACATATTCTCTTCAAAATCATACTAATAAATATTTAGACATGTCTTCATTTTACCTTCTCAACCTATACCTTAAGCTAGTGAACTATCTTCACCTATTCTGACACTTCTTGATCCTCCTTGGAGTAGATGTGGCACTTAAGCTACCCCCCCTTGATGACTTAAATCATTTAGTTCTTTCTTCGGGAAGGGATTACCCCCAATTTTTTTCTTAAATAATCAAAACCTTCTTTTGGTAGAGGTTTTGTCATGATATCAACTACCTCCTCCTTTTTCATTACATGTTCAAGTTTGATCCTTTTTCTCACTCACTTAATCCATAAATAAATGATACTTGATTGGTATATGCTTTGTATTAGAGTGTAATATAGGGTTCTTGGACACACTTATGACACTTGTGTTATCAAAAATTAAAAGGGGTAGGACCATCATTCTAAACTTTTGTAGATTTTTAGAGTTTTCTTTAACCATAACACTTGGGAAAAACATAAGGCTGCTACTACATATTCATCTTCACACGGGATAACGCTAAAAGATTCTACTTATTACTTAGCCAATAAATACGACACTTACCTATAAAGAAAGCTCCACCACTTGTGCTCTTCTTGTCATCAATGCTACCTACCCAATCTTCATTTATGAATACTTTTATCTTAGACTCATTACCATTTGATACCAAATCCCATATTCTATGGTCCCCATGAGATACCTGAATATTATTTTGACATCTTAAAGCTAGATTTTCTTTGGATATTCTTGAAATATTCCAACTAGAAAAACTTCTTGTATGAGATCATGCCTAGATGCAGTTGAATATAATAGGATTTTTTTCATAGATCTATATGAGGTATGATTTACTTTTGGTGAGATATCATCCTTGCTAATTTTTCATCCTAAACTCAATGGAGTACTTATTGGCTTGTAATTCTCCATTTGAAACCTCTTGAGAATTTATTTGATGTACTTTTTTTGTGATATGAAGATACCTTCTTTGGCTTGACTGATTTACAGTCGTAGGAAGAATGAGAGTTTTCCAAGCATTGACATTTAAAAATCCTTCTTCATGACCTTTGAAAATTCATATAGCATGGTATCACTATCACTTCAAATTATTATATCAGCAACATAGATAGCAACAAGTAATGGATGGCCTTCTAACTCTTTTAAATATAGATTACTATCAAGTACTCCTTTTCTAACACCTTGATCAATCAAATATCTATCAAAACTATTGTAGCAATACCTAGGGGCTTTCTTAAGACCATATAATGCTTTCTCAAATCTACAAACATATTCCTTATCTTCTATGAGAGAAAATCCATCATGTTGTTCAGTTTAGACTTCCTCATTCAAGTGCCCATTCAAGAATATTTACTTTACATCCATTTGGTATACTTTGAATCCTTTATATGTTGCATATGCCAAGAAGAGTCTAATAGCCTCCATTCTATCCACAGGAGTAAATGTTTCATAAAAATCCACTCCTTCAACCTAAGTATACCCTTTACAAACTAGCCTTGCCTTATTCCTTGTAACTTCACCTTTTCATTTAGCTTGTTTCTAAATACCCACTTAGTTCCAATGATGTTTTTATTCTTGGGCCTAGGTAAAAGTTCCCAAGTTTATTTTTATCTATTTGGTCCAGTTCTTCATTCATTGCATTAATCCAATTTTTGTATTTTCTAGCTTCCATAACATTATTTGGTTCTATCTTGGATAAGAGAGAAATGTTCTCTTGATCTTGAATGTTCTTCAATATTCTTCTTGTTTATATGTTTGATTCCTTGTTACCTATGATATGATTTGGAGGATGATCTCTCTTAACATTTCTTGAAGGATATTTTGTATTTGGTATTTCTTCATCTTCATTCTCTTCTTCTTGATTACCTTCTGCAATTTCATCATCATCCTTATTTTCTATGCTTTGGAGAGTCTCCTTGGGATGAGTTTTAGTATTGCTTGAATATGACTCATCAATTATGGAATTTATGAACTCTATTATCTTTTGTAGGATTTTATTATAACACTTATATGTTGAACTTACTACTGAGTAACCCAAGAAGATGCCTTCATCACATCTTGAATCAAACTTTCCAAGGTTGTCTTCATCTCTTTTGATAAAGAAATTACTTCAAGCACTCTTTGATGCTTTACAATTGCAAGTATTCCTCTCCAAATATGATAAGTAGTATTCTTGATGTTTATTCTGATTTGATATTTATTCAAGAGGTATACTATCATATTAACTATCTCCCTCCAATAACCATATGACAACTTTGACTCATTCAACATGGTTATTTCCATTTCTTGCATAGTTCTATTATTTCTCTCCACTACCCCATTTTGTTGAGGTGTTCTTGCAGATGAGAAATTCCTTCTTATCCCACGAGTCTAACAAAACTCATAAAAATCATTTGACTAAAATTATCCTCCTTTATCATATCTCAAGCTCTTGATCTTTTCATTTTTCTCATTCTCAACTATGGATTTGAATTTACTAAAATTTTCTAGTGCTTCTGATTTCTCCTTAAGAAAAGAAACACAAGTCATTCTTGTGAAATCATAAATTAGTAAAATGAAATAGATTTCCCCTTGAATGATTTCAGTGCTTTTGGTCCAACAAGATCAATATGAATCATCTCTAGAGGTCTTGTAGTAGAGTAATCCTTGGATTTGATTCTTATTCTAGATTGTTTTCCATGGAAAAATGATTTACAAAGTATATCAAGTAAGTTTAGTGATCTTGGGAATTTTTATCACACATTCCTTGGAGCTTATTTTGATAAGATTATCAAAATTTAGGTCACCTAACCTCTGTGACAAAGCCAACTATCATCCACCTTGTTTGTAAAGGATTATTCTATGTTAATCGCTTTCGGGACATACATGTTGTTCTTAGTTTTTTAGCTTTTCCAACTAGCTTTATTGATTTATTTTTCTTTAGATCACAACCCTTGTCATGAAACATCACTTTGTATACCCTTTCTTATATATCGGCTAATACTCAAAAGGTTTTGTTTCATACCTTATACGTAAAAAAAAATTTAGTAACAACTTTAACATTTTCAAGACTTAATGTTCCTTTTCCTATAATGATAATTGATGTATTATCACCAAATCTCACTTTACATTCACGATACATTTTCTTCTAAAGAGATGAAATTTCTCTTATTACCTATCATATGACTTGAGCATACATTGTCTATGTAAAATTCCATGTCTTCATTTTGAGTGTGAAAGGAAGTTTGAGCTATTATACTTTCTTCCTTCTTGTAGAATCTGTTTTTGTTAAATACACCTTCTTATTTTTCCTTGAACTCTCGATAGAAAAATTTTGGTATGTGACCATACTTTTTATAGTTATAGAAGATCAATTCACTCTTTTTCCTAATGTGATATGAATTGAGATGTCTTCCATGACCTTTGCATGTCTTTTGTAATATTAGAGCTCAAAATTTCACCCATTCTAGATCGCACATGAAATTTGAGGCAATACAGGACTATCTCCAAGGTTTAGAACTTACACGTGAGACAGAGCTATGGATAAGGCCAACTTCTTCTACATATTTCTACTACTAAAACCACTCCTATGAAGGGAAATGCAACTACATATCACTAATGATTCCAAGGACCGGGGTGAGAAGGATATGTATGAAAGGGGAAAATATGCTAAGGGGAGGTGATAACACCGTAGAAGAGGGGGATGAACACATTAAAATTAAGTGAAAGTGAAATAAAACATGCATAGGGAGGGAAGATAAGTGTTATACATCAGAAATGCATTCACACCACCATTTTCATGGATAACAATAAAGAAAATACTGTAAGAGATAAAAAATACGCAGAATAGATCGAAAATTCAAATGAAGGAAAGATGATGTAGTAAAACTTGAGCTAATGTAGAGAATAGCCACAAAACACAATTTTTATTGCTTCCACAGGACATAAAATTGATTACATAATGAAATGGGTAAGGATCTACATGTAAATGACTCATTTTTCAATCTTGCAACTCAAAATTCCAAGGAGTAGATATTTGAAAAATGTTCTTAGCAAATAGAGGGGGTTCAACCTTTTACAATGAGTAATGATTAATTATCTATAAAAGAAGAAAAAGAGAAAGAAGGAGAAAAAGAGGGAAACTTGGGTTCAAAATTGTAACCCCAACAACAGTAATAAATTCCTATAAATACACCTATAAAATTGTTATATCCACTTCCCCATATCTATTTCTCTTATGGAAGAATAATGGAGACCAAATTTGAATAAATATTGGTGGTTGAGTACCTTTGGATGTGTACATTTATTGCACGATTGAATTTTTCCTATTTTTTGCCTACCAAATCCATCCAAAATATGAATTTCAATAATCCAACATGTATGTAATATCAATAGGTTTCTAATAAGACCAAAAGTTTATGAATATGATCTCTACAACATAAGTTATGGTGATTTGAATATTTTTAGTGCAAATTGAACACACAAGACACATGGCGCACTCGATTAGGTGAAATATTTGGGACATTGTTAATTTGTTTTGTCTTTTCTACCACATGTAAGGAACTCATTTGATGTGAGGATTCGTCATGTAGATGGAATTTTATGATAGGTTACGTGTCATACACTTCATCTAATAAGTTCCATGTGGCACCAAATGACTGGTATGGAGGATTGCACTTTGCACGTGCACAAGAGAAGGATGTGTGAGAAGGAGGAATGCAGAGACTCATGAATACACACACAAGAGCTCCATAAGGATTGGTAATAAAAGGTGCATATTTTAAAGTGTGTAAGTATGTGGGAGGCATGAGAATTTGGTTAAATAGGAGTAGGAAAAATAGAAGCAAGATGTGCGCGGAGAAAACATATCCATGTAGAAGGAAAACACAAAGGTATATCACACAAAGGAAGAATGTGGAAGAAGAATAAGAGTTTGAAATGAAGTTTTAGGGACTCAATGAGGAAGGTAATGTACGCTAAAACATGTTAAGTACTTAGCCAAAATGGGAGGAGTCAACAGAGGTGTGCAAAAGGAGTGCAGAAAACCATCAAAATGAAAGTGGGTGTGCGAGGCTACGTGTAAAAGGGAAACTAGAAGGGGATAGGAGAATAAAGGAGAGAGGGTGGAAGCACATGGAAGGAATAAGGAGAAGGAAAATCACAAAGACTAAGAAGAAAGGGTGTATGAGGGTGCATGCAAAGAACCACAACCAAGCAATAGTGCTAAGGTATAAAACCAAGAGTGCATGTAACCTAAAAACTTGATGTTAGAGCCAGAATGGAGTTGTAAGTTTTCTAAATAAACAAGTTGGTTATTTTGGAAAAACATTTAGAAAATTTTGGGGCCATATTCGTGATAGATGAAAGATATCATTAGCCTTATAAGCTTCCATTAGGCGTGGAGTCTACACGAAAACATGAATTTTTGATATGTAACTTAAAGGACACCCATGAAGTTACTTAAAGTGGTGTTCTAAACTCTTAATAAAACTACTATTATTATATGAAGATGTTCTTATTTGAATATCATGAGAGTGGAAAAATGTGCATAAACTATTGGAAGAATATCAATTGAACAACCATATTGGAAGTAACAAAAAGTGTGCACGCAAGGGTGCACGCGAGAAGAAAGAGCTATGTATAAACAAAACAATGTGAGTAGAGTACACTTGGATGAATTGACCTTATTATAATATTTACAATGATGTAGAATACACTTGATGGAAATGTTTGAGATGAATCCCATTTCTTAGGATTGATAGTGTGTCTCCATCAAGATAAGGAAAGTTAAAAGAGTTATCCTCCTTACAACAACTGATGATATATGGGCCACTCCAAAGTGCATTAAACTTTGAGTGGCACCTTGGTTTAGCTTTTTAGCATCCCATTTCAAGACTAGATCTCCCACCTTGAATTTTTAAGGTCGAGCCTTTGTATCAAACCACTATTTGGTTGATATCAGATGTTTTTCTAAATTTATTATGTCCGAGTTCCTTAGTTCTTTAAGTTCAACCAACTCTGTCATTCTGATTTCTCTTTGGTCTACACCCTCAAACTCTAACAACTAGGGTATTTCTAATGAATTAAATTCAAGTGATAAAGGAAGTCTAGCCTCCTTACCATAGACCATTTTATAAGGTGAAGTACCTATTTTTTTCTTCACCATGATTAAGTCTTCCCAAATCGTGCGTGAGAACTTTGTGCACCACTACCTTAAGTTGATGTCCATTGTTCAATTTATTAGTAGACTTAGCCAAGCCATTTACCTAAGGGTAGTAGTTAGAAGAAGTCTTCAATTATATTTTGAGACTAAGAGTCCAATCGAAATTTTGCACCGGGAAAGGATTTTGCATTATCAAAGATAATGGTCTAAGGAACAATTTTTTTTTACGAAACCCTCAAAAAATCAAGAATGATTGACTCGGATGATTCCTTGAGAATGATAGCTTCATGTCCATTTGGTGAAGTAATTTGTAGCTATCAAAACCAATTTATGACCCGCAAGTGAAGGAGGGTTGATCATGCATATGAATTCAAGACCTCATTGCGCAAAAGGTTTATCCTCTTGGGTTGGTCGAGGGGAATCACTTCCAATTTTTAATTCCTATAAAGAAAGTGCACTCTTTACATTTTGTGATCCAGTTTTGTGCATCCATAAAGAGGGTAGGAGAAATGTATCCTACCTTAATGATCTTCATCACTATAGCTTTGGAAGAGAAGTGTCCACTAGACAATCCATCATGTAATTTTTCTAATACTTTATTGAGTTGTATTCCATCAATACATTTGAACAAAATTCCATCAATATTCCTTTCAAAAATAATTCCATTAAACAATGAATATGGAATAGATTGTAGCCTCATATGTAACCTCTTAGCTTCTTTAAAATTGAGACAGTATGCACAAGAGGAAAGGAATGTTACCATATCTTCAATCCATCCACGCACACTAGGATCTTCATTTTTATTAACCTTAGTGCACGAAGGTTCCTCATTCAAAAATGGTGAAGCCTCCTAGTCATTTTATGCATGATCAACAAGTTATTTGTAGAGTGTGTTTCCTTTAACCAATATTGTGGATTTGATAGTCACATCAAAATCCATGATTTTGGTCGCCCATATTTCCCTTTCTCATGGATTTCTTCTCCCATGATGAATTCCCTCACACCAAAGTCTGAAAATAACACCTTGAAATGATTTTTGGTGATCATACTTTTAAAATTATTAAGCGCGCACATGATTGAAAAGAAATGTTTCTCTATGTGACTATATTTTAATTCATAATCCTTTAGTGTTTGACTAAATAAAACCACCAGATGCTATAGTCCTTGTTCATTTTATTTTGTTAGGAAATCAGGAACACCGACATCAACTCCATAATCATAGAGGATAAAATCGTTTGAATAATTAGGGTTGATGAGTGTTGGCATACAAGAAATATCTTTCTTGATTATGTTGAAGATTTTTTTCCTTCTACTTTCCATTTGAAGACTACGTATTTTTGAGCTTGAGGGTGATGGGCCTAACAAATCTTGTAAATTTAGGGATGAATCTCCTAAACAAATTGATTTTTCCTACAAGTGATTGCAAGGCCTTCTTATGCACTTTGGTAATGAGAGAGAAAGGATGAAAGCCACATGCTCAAAATAAATATCAATGTCATCCTTTGAAATGACATGGCCCAAAATATTTCCTTGTGCAAAATTAAATTTTCACTTCTCGTGGTTAAGAGATACCCCAAATTCTATGCAAAATCTAACATACATTTTTAGATGTATTATGTGATCTGGACATTACTTTGAGAATACAATGATGTCATCCAGTAAACTAGGATGAAATTATTAATATATAATTTGAATGTAATGTCTATGGCTCTTTAAAACATTGCGCTTTGCATTTGAAAAACCAAAGGGCACATTCGACAGGCTTATGTTCCCAATTAGTTGTAAATTAAAATGTGAATTAATCCCCTTCCTTAACCATGATCTGATTGAAACTAGAATACCCATCCAACATAGAAAATATTTGTGTGCCAACTATACGTAGAATAGGCTCCATAGAAGGAAAAGGATAATGGTACTTCAAGGATTCCTTATTCAAATATTTGAAATCAATGCAAAGTCTGATTTCACCATTTTTATAAAAATAATATTTTCCTCAATGAATTTAGATAACTCCCTCCTCATGAGGGGCTCTATCTTAGGATTGATTGGTCTTTACGCTTTTGATGGGTTTGATACTAGGATCAAGATCAATGGAGTGTTAAGTAACACTTGGATCAAATACTTTGAGGAATTAATATTCCCATGAAATTATATCACTGAATTTCTAACATAGAGATATAAAATCCTATTTCTCATCATATGTGCATTATTTTCCTAACAACAACTCTTTTCCGCATGTAATAGTTACTAGGATGCAATCTTCTAGCATCACATGCATATACTTTTATTTACCCTTGAAATCATAATTAGGACTGAAGATATGATCTAAGGTGACCAAACCTTTAAGAAAAATATTTGACTTGAGCTTAATCACTTGGTCACCATAGCTTTCATGCAAGTCAACTTACATGTTTGAGAAGAACTCAACTTCATTTTGAATAAATTAGGTAATTTGTGCATCTTTGTCAAACACTTTCCAACTAGTTTCATTCTCTTCATAATGGTTATGCTAGAGAGGAATTGCCTCATCCTTTTAATGAAATATCTCAGTTAATCATGGCGTATATTTATCTAGAAGGGAGATATAAAGTGATTTATGGGTATCACTTTCCTATGTTGAATCATGTTAAAAATAATGAGCCTATAATTTCCCCAATTTTTATATCTTTCTTTGGCTAAATCGGTTTCTCAGGTCAGGAAAGGAACCTTCACCCTTCCTTTGCATCAAGGTCTCATCAAATCCATGCTTAATATGGGTACCCCCTCATTGGAAAAAATGAAAAATTTGGGGCTTTGGAAACCCAAATCAAACTAGTTTAGGAGGGGAAATGAGAAATTGGAAGCTAATGTGGCTACTCCTAGTATGGAGGAAATGGGGAAATTGGTGGCTAAAAGAACTAGGTCTCATATGGAAAAAGAAGTGTTAAGAAACAGAGGTGGGAGACTGGGACTTCAAAGCCTCAGAAGAACATGGAAATTATTTCAGACTCAGGGGAACATCTAGAAAAGGAAGATTTCCATTTGAATTTAGAGGATCGATAGGAAGAGGAAGCTTACAAACTTGAAAGTAGTGAGGAGTTAGAGGTTGGAAAATATTAGGAGAACTCAAAGGGAAAAAGATACAAAAACTCAAAGGGGGATATTGAGATTCTGCACGCTCTCAAAACTTCTTAGAATAACTTGTTCAAAGCCCAAGATACGGATATCAAATCAAATGTATTCATGAGAGATTTTGAAAATTACAGGTTGGATATTGACATAAAAAAACATAAGATAACCATGGTGACCATAGATATGAGGGAGGTCTATTGTTCTTAGTGAAAAATTAAATAATGCTAATGAGAGATGCCTGACCATGGAGAATGAGATGCTAAAAATGAAGGAGATTATTCTATAGATCAGGGATGTTCACATCCTTAATGTCAAAATCACAATTCACCATCTTAAACTCCTTGTTGAGATGATCCACTCCATGGAAATTGTGAAGAATAGAGAGAAGGATGGGTCTGGCCCCAAAGTGGAGATAGTTGAACTGGATTATCAGTTCTGGAAATCTACTATTTTCAGACTGGTTAAGGAATGGAATGGGTGCATGCACATGGTTGGTGCTCTGATCAATGAATGATGGATTTTTTTCATCCTAGTTGTTCTGGTTCTTTTTTTACACTTTGCTAGTTTCATGGCCCCTATTGTTAGTTATTTTACTTTGGGCTTTTAGGTTGGTTTTCTTGTTTATGGATTTATATTTTTGGATTTTGGTTATGGTTGGTATTTAATGGATACTCCCTTGTTCATTTTATATTGATCTTACATACTTTTTATGGGGTAGGGTCCCCTCAAACATTTTTTTAACTCTTATAAAAAAAAGTGATACACGTAACCTTAGAAAAATCCTTACAGTGAGAATTTTGGACCAAGCACGACCATTTGTATGCTTCTTTATTCAATATCCTTTACACCACATATAGATTAAGAGATTCAAATATCTCAAAGAGGTCCCAAACTCTATGTTTATAAGATTTTAAAATATTATTCTTTATTGTGCACTTGTTTGTAACCTGGTGGATAACTAATTCAATGTCCCCAAAAATATACAATGCCTTGATCTATCTCTTCAAAGAATAAGAATACCATGCACCGAGCGCTTCATAATCTGCTATGTTATTGGAGCATGTGAACTATAACCTATGTGAAAATAAGAACTTTTCACTTTTGGAGAAATGAGAACAACACCGCATTTGGACCATTTCTTCTTCTAGAGCCATCAAAGTACATTTTCCACAATCCATAATTTTAATCTTGTTCTTCCTTGAGCATGGAGGGAAACACACACTTTTCTTCAAGGATGTAATATGTGCTAAGACCATTTTTAATAGCTCTATCATAAGGATTAACTTCATATCACTCTTTATCCCATTCATTTATTGATAAATCAATTATGGAAGGAGGAATGGGTTGATCTTTTCAAACCGAGTCTTTTTCTTGGCCTTCTTGGATTAGGTAATTATCTTGGAGAGGGAATAAGTCATATGAATTAATATGATAGGAAAATATAGGCTCAGTCTATATGGTAAACTAGGTACCATACCTTTTTCTTAACAACATATGAGATCAATAAGAAGAAAATTAGTCACCCACTTTAGCAAAGTGAAATCCCTTGATAGAGAAATGGCAAAAAAAAAGGAGGTAGGTCAATGATGGACAAATCTTGAGTTATGGTGAATCTTGGACATGCATGGAGGGTTAACTAAAGATATTTAATGACTCCTAAAGTGGTGAAAATTGATCCATAAAGTTGAAAAATCTTGTATACATGGGGTTGTACTTGAGACCTAGGACATAAAAAAATCGGTTACATGATGTGAATACTAGCCCCGATTCAATCATGTAATTATGCACAAGGTGTTTGCCTATTATAAAGGACATATAAAAGGGTGGGGTTTTGTCAAATTTTCTTACTTATTTCTCCTCTAATTAAATTTTTGACAACTTGAGGCTTTGAATTGGATCAACATGCAGGAGTTGTGCTAGAGCTTCATGTAATAGGTCACACTGAGATGAAATGACCAAGGTATTCCACATTGTGACATTCACATTTTTCATTTTCATTTGGTCCACAATGTTGAATGGAAGGTCCATGGACTTGTGCATTTTCAGCACAACATCTTTTATTTTTATTTTAGGTGCAGAGGAAGGGACCTTAGCTTGTGAAGAGGCTTGAAATATCAAATAAGGAGTGCATACCACTTCTTCTAAAGTATTTCACAAAACCTCGTACATAGGAACATGCACAATAGAACCCTTAGATGCATTAGAATCCTTTGATTCTTGAGGAATGACATGGTTGGAAGAAGCATAAGGTTGTGCACTAGCTTCCAACATTCTCTTCTTGTACCTTATGTTGTCAACAACCTATACACGTGACCTACTTGAGATGTCCAAAGCCTAATTTATTGTAAACAAGTCTTCAACACCAAATACCATAAGGTTGGTCTCAAGAGAAACTTCCTACACTTAGTCATATTTTTGTTCACGTTTTCTATTGGAAGGATTAGAACTTGTAGCATTTTGTATCATGTAAGCTTGCACGCATAAGAAATTTGCATAGTTATATTCATTGTGAGGAAATTTACAAGGAAAACACCATTCTGTCTCTTAGACCAAGTTATTTTGTACTAGAACTAGTACTTTTCTTACACTAGACACAGGAAGGGGTTGTATAGGAGGAATTTTCTTTAAAGGAATGTGTGCACTAACATGCCACCTATCATTTTTTTGATTATGGGGTTTAGGCTCTATCAATATCTCAAAATGACCATTTATAGCTCGAGGATGATGGTTGAAGTGCTCATTCATACATTAAATCTCTACATGGGGACATGATCCATTCATCAATGTTTGGGCATGGAATCAAGAGAATTTTTGTATTGTAATGAGTTAAAATGATGTCCTATAATTTATGAATGATCGTTAAGAAGATAATTGGGTCCAACCCTCCAAAACCCTCATTCTAAAGCGATAGGAAAAATATGAAGTTTTTGGTCTCCAAATTGCATGGGAATGCTAAAGTGATTATTTGGGATTGTAAAGGAATCCTCTTAGTTCATGTTTGTATTAATGGCATATTCTAGGTCAGTTGTTGATGTACCATTTTATTCCTATTTTGAATAAATTTGATGGTATAGTCATGCATACCATGGTTCATGATGAAAATTCTAATGTGGAAGTAAGTATGGGAAGTGTTCTTGATGATCATGAAGTTTTTCAGTCTTGTTTTATGTATTAGATAGGTGAAACCTATGACCAAATGTTGTCTTCTACTTAAGGACTATAAAGGAAAAAAGCGATCACATTTTCTTAAAAAGGTTTGATGTGAAGACATATTGCTAAAGTAAAATGTGAGAATGGATAGTTGATACAAGTTCAACACAACTTGTTTGAACCCAAGAATTGATCAGGTGAAGTGATTTTGGGTCTTATCCTTAATGGTCCAAGATGCCTCATGAGGTCTATTAAGTAGGTCTGTGAATCGACATTACAAGTTTAGAGTTATCCACACAATTCATATAGATGATTGTTTCAATATGGAGTAGATTTCTCTTGTAAAGTTTCCCATGTAATGGTTTGGCATGAAAGTGAATTTTGGGGTGATGGAAGCTAACTAGGCCAAGACTAGTTTCTATGTCTTAAGATCTAGTATGACCGGTCTCATAAATGCACAAATATCGAAGCCATATCCCTTAAAAATGGTAAATTTTATGGGTTTGATGAGTTGAATAAGGATTAGATATTTACATAAATGTTCCATGAGAGTAATGAACAAGTGGTTAAATAATTTTACTTTCTCAATTTGTGAAGACTAGTTTTCGAGCATACAAATCCATTAGGACCTTGTCCTAATAAGTTTTTCTAGGTATTATTAATGGAGATAGTAGTACTAACCATGTTTTTAAAGATGAATTAAAGGTCACATAAATAACTCTCCAAGCATTAAAATTACATGAAAGTTCATATATTAATGTTGGTTGAACAATCTTGAAACTATTTTTTTGAGCAACCATGACTATGCACATCCAAATGAGAAGGAGAGATGCAATAGAGTCCTTATGTTCTAATTTTCAGCATTCCAAGAATATTATTATGTGCTGAAAATCTTGATGTAACTTTCCTATTTTTATTGTTGCATTACATGATCCTAGAATGTGTTTCTTGTACCCAAGTTGAAGATTGTGTTTTGAAGGTAATGTACATAATGGAGAAGATCATTTCTAATAGAGGATTGAAGGAAAAATGGTGAGTTAATAAGATTTTAAAGGATTTATAAGGAAAGGATATGGTATTTGTAATGTAAAAAAACCTTCATAAAACTTTTTCATGATCCTTGTTAACTATAAGTAACAGTGAGTCTACATTTAGAAGAAAACAAGAAGAATAAATGGTTATAACTCTAGATGTCAGAATGAAAATGGAATATCATCAGTTGTGTCATGATTTTAGCAAGTTTAGATATGTTTCCTTGTTCATAATAATTTCTATAAGTGTCATGATAGTTCATAAAAGGACTTTCCTTGGCGACATACCTACAAATGTAATGATTACATTGTGACAGTTTTAGGAGTTGTCGGTTAGAGCCTTATGTACGAGTTGAAGAGATTAAAATTTGAAGTATTTAGAAGGTGAAGTGGAAGAGGTGTAAGAGAGTGTCATTATCATGTTTATGAATGACTAAGTGTGCATGAAAAAAATATTTTTATGAAGATAGAATTTTAGAAGTATGAAATAATGTGCAATTAGGTGAATCAAGGTGTGTGAAGAAAGAGGATGAACACATAGGAGCTGAATATGAGATCACAAATTTTCTATTTAAATTAAATAGATTATATTAATGTAATAAAACCTTGTAAATACTAAGTGGGTTCTTAGAAAAATAGGGAGTTGGTGCTTCCATGCAAGTAGGAGCTTGTAAATTTTGTCAAGTAGGTGCTTGACTTAATTGTTGGAGTTGGTGCTTCAAGTTGAGTGGGTGCTCAAAAAATAATCTTTTTAATCTCTTATGGGACAATTGTCCACAATAGTGCATTTATTTCAGTGGGGTTTTATCCCTTTAATGGTTTCCCACATTAACCATTGTCTTCATGTGTTCTTGCTTGTTATTTTCTTATGTTTGAATGTCATTGTTTCCTCATGGTAAAGGTTAATAAAGATTGAATGGCTTGTTGAAGTTTCAAAGTGATTTCAAGTATTGAAGAAGCAGCGATTCACCCCTCCCCTCTCGGGTATTTTTCTTTCTAACATATCTAGTAGATTGAAGGAGTGTAGTATGTTTTTATAACATGGATAGTAGTTTGCGACCTGATATGAGTCTGAAATGTTTTTGAGAAGTTTATGACAACTAAAATGATGTGTCTTGTATGTTCCAAAGTGATTCATGGAAATGTATAGTTAGTCTACAATATTCAACCAATTATAATTATGTGTTTTTGAAATTTTTGTATGAAGACCTGGTAGTAGTGTATGTGATATTGTTCTAGTCGATGTGTGTACTTCTAAGAAGTGCATGAAGAATTGAAGGTTATGTTTCAGTCATATCAAGTCAGGAATAGTGTTGAAAAGACAAAAAAATACCCAGATATGCTTGAATAAATCATGATGGAAGCTTGTAAAATAATATCATAAGGTATGTAGGTTTACAAAGAATATCATGATCAAGCTTTATGTGCCAAGGTGAAAATTCTTGTTACAAATAAAAAGGGTATCAAGACAATGTAAAATTTTTGTAAGGACATGGGATAAAGTTTTGAAGATCTGTCTCGACCTTATGGATCAAGAAATCTGATTTTTTAGGATAATATGTTATAATATCATCATGGAGACATATCATCTTGTAAGTGTTTCCTCTTTTTAAGGTTGTATATGTGCAAGAAGAACTTTAAACATCCTAAAGAATGAGATTTTTAGAAACTTTAAGAATAGGACAATCAAATCAGACCCAAGGTATGTTTTTAGTGCATGATAAGCATAAATTTATGTTTCAAGAAGGGATAATTAAATAGGAGTATAAGATCAACATCCTTGGAAAGGTGTAGTATGTGTGAGCATGATTATGATCTTAAAAACAATATGAAATAAGGACTATGATATTTGGATATGATTGGTATCAATGTTATATAAGGAAAGTAAGTATGGTTTGAAAATATCTTTTGGGTATCAATCATGAATTTATGAGTTTGTGATTTTGAGAAACCATAAGAGAGGGTTGATAGGTTATTAGTTGAAAATTTATGTATGAAAGTTTGATTTCAGGTCTTATTCTTGTGATGTTTGATTGGATATTTTTAGTATGGAGTCTTGAAAGTCATGAAGAAGGTAGAAGTTTGGTGTTATGAGTTCTTAAGGTGTTATGAGTTCTTAAGGAGTTAAGAAGGGTCATTTAAGTGATAGATTTTTAGAGGAGTATATGAGTTAGGGGGAGATGAGCAGGGATATATCATAGTAGTATGATGTTCCAAAAAGGAAGGATAAGAATATGTTTGTTCTAATCCCATGAAGACAAAGAAGTTGTGAACAAGTATGGTGAGGAATTTTATGGATCAAGAAATCTGATTTTTGGAAACATATCATCTTGTAAGTGTTTCCTCTTTTAAGGTTGTATATGTGCAAGAAGAAGTTTAAACATCATAAAGAATGAGTTTTTCAGAAAATTGAAGAATAGGACAATCAAATCAGACCCAAGGTATGTTTTTAGTGCATTATAAGCATAAATTTATGTTACAAGAGGGTTTAAGATGTCTTGTCAGAAGTAAGGTGGTCATATTTGTGCTATAAGGAGTTAAGAAGGATAATATTGTAGGAGCGATATAGAGATACATTGTGAGACAATTTAAGATCAACATCCTTGGAAAGGTGTAGTATGTGTGAGCATGACTATGATCTTGAAAACAATATGAAATAAGGACTGTGATATTTGGATATGATTGGTATCGGTGTTAGCTAAGGAAAGTAAGTATGGTTTGAAAATATCTTTTGGGTATCAGTCATGAATTTATGAGTCTATGATTTTGAGAAACCATAAGAGAGGGTTGATAGGTTATTAGTTGAAAATTTATGTATGAAAGTTTGATTTTAGGTCTTATTCTTATGATGTTTGATTGGATCTTTTTGAGTATGGATTCTTGAAAGTCATGAAGAAGGTAGAAGTTCAGTGTTATGAGTTCTTAAGGAGTTAAGAAGGGTAATTTAAGTGATAGTGTTTTATAGGAGTATATGAGTCAGGGGGAGCTAAGCAGGGATATATCACAGTAGTATGATGTTCCAAAAAGGAAGGATAAGAATATGTTTGTTCTCATCCCATGAAGACAGAAGTTGTGAACAAGTATGGTGAGGAATTTTATAGATCAAGAAATCTGATTTTGTAGGACATGTTATAATATCATCATGGAGACATATCATCTTGTAAGTGTTTCCTCTTTTAAGGTTGTATATGTGCAAGAAGAAGTTTAAACATCCTAAAGAATGAGTTTTTCAGAAACTTGAAGAATAGGACAATCAAATCAGACCCAAGGTATGTTTTTAGTGCATTATAAGCATAAATTTATGTTGCAAGAGGGTTTAATATGTCTTGTCGAAGTAAGGTGGTCATATTTGTGTTATAAGGAGTTAAGAAGGATAATATTGTAGGAGTGATATAGACATACATTGTGAGACAATTTATGAAGCTATGAGGTGGATTATTTGTATCGTCATGCATAGAATATGAAAAACTTGAATTTTATAGGACATACTAAGAATAAATAAGTATTTTCATCACTCACGGAGTCAACCAGGGTTGCGAAATCATGTGAATACCCATAAAATAAGTTTAAGAGTCTTATAAGGAAGTAAAGGCATAGTGCTCAATAAATCAATTGTAGGTACTATGATAGCATAAGGATAAGTAACATTTCATGAAGCATAATAGTTCAAGGTATGTATTGTATTACACTATATTTCATATCTTGTTGAAGTAGGGTTGTGAGTCTAGTTAAGGCATGTGTTTCAAGAAGGGATAGTGAAAGAGGATTATATTATCAGCATCCTTGGAAAGGTGTAGTATGTATGAGCATGATTATGATCCTGAAAACAATATAAAATGACTATGATATTTGGATATGATTGGTATTAGTATTATCTAAGGAAAGTAAGTATGGTTTGAAAATATCTTTTGGGTATTAGTCATGAATTTATGAGTCGTGGTTTTGAGAAACCATAAGAGAGGGTTGATAGGTTATTAGTTGAAAATTTATGTCTTAAATTTTGATTTAAGGTCTTATTCTTGTGATGTTTAATTGGATCTTGTTGAGTATGGAGTCTTGAAATTCGTGAAGAAGGTAGAAGTTTGGTATTATGAGTTCTTAAGGAGTTAAGAAGGGTCATTTAAGTGATAGTGTTTTAGAGGAGTATATGAGTCGGGAGAGCTGAGCAAGGATATATCACAGTAGTATGATGTTCCAAAAGGAAGGATAAGAATATGTTTATTCTCATCCCATGAAGACAAAGAAGTTGTGAACAAGAATGGTAATGAACTGATGTGTTGAAGGCTTTGTTGGAATTGGGAAAGGTAAGTATATTTTTTTAATCTATGAGGTACTTGACCAAGGTGGAGTTAGAGTTTTAATTCATGCACATTATAAGGGGATCAAAGTTTCTCAAGAGAGTGAAAAATTAGAGTTGAAGATAAAGAATTGGACTTGAAATGTTTGGTTGATGTTTCCAATCAAAAGGTGAGTCTAACATGATGTCGAGAATAAGGTGTTTTTAGGTATTTATCTTTGTCATTAATTTCAAAAGGGGAAGAATGAGCTGATGGCATGTGTTCCTTAGAAGAGTTTGAATCTAGTGTGTTTTTCCATCAATAATTTTTCCACTAATGACAATGGGGACATTATTGGCATGGTGTTGTCATTAATGTCAAAGAGAGATTTTATAGGAGTTTGCATTGAGTTTCATTGATGTCAAAAATGTGTATTGAAATATGAAGGTTTATTGGTAGTGTAAATTCAAGTTAGTTTCTTAGTGATATTATTTGGTCTTGGTGATGGTGGATGGGTTCTTGAGTCAATTTGATGTCCTGTATAGGTGTTTAAGTTACTTGGTGATGTTTTTGTGATGTCATGTTTTGGTGATGTTAAGTTACTTAAACATGTTTTTGATATGTTTGTTTTTTTAAGTTAAGTGTATCCAATTGATGATGAGGTCATATTTTGTGAAGCAAGCATGTTCAAGGTGTTTTTTCTAGAGGCCTAGAGAGTAAAATGAGGCATGACAAGGTGAAGTGAATCATGTAACAACTATGTGAGATTGGTGAGAGCATGGGGAGAATTAGTATGATTTGTAGAGACACTCAAAAGTGTCTTAGTGTGTTGTTTGATGTGTTAGGCATTTATTTTAGGTCATTTCCTAGAAAAAGCATGATGCGGAGTGGTGGATTCAACATGTATGAGAAAATTTTGAAAAATGTGATGATTGGAGATTTTGTACAAGGTTTATATAAATGTGTGGTCTATGTTTCAATTATTTTTGTTGAATATTTTTCAAGTTATTCCATTTTTACCAAAACCAAGTTCCTAAAGGTGAGATTTTGAGCTAAAATTTGAATTTCTGATGCTCATTGGAGAGTGTGTGATTTTCATTGGGACAAAAGCTCCTAGGGATAGTTTAATAGGCCTATCATGAATATTTTCCAAGTAGAATGATGTCATTTTATTTTTCAGGTTTTTATGAATAATTGTTATGAAGGTAAACTATTGTTAAACCCTCTTAAAACCTAACTATGTAGCGATTTGAGAGAACTTGATTGTAGTGGCCCAAAATTAATTTTTTATAAAATTTTGTTATTTTAAGTTGTAGAGGTCTCTCCAGATTTCTCTAGGTTTTATTTATAGGTTTTGGATTTATGTAGGCCCCACCCAAAATAGGAAAGTTTTGAAGGTTTTTAGTTTTCTCAAAAGTTTCCATTGTACATAATTCCTAAATTGGAATTTATAGAATTATGGGAGTTTTTATTCATTCCCATGATGCTTTCAGATCATGTTTTATATTTAAGGAGGTCTGTTGTACCCTTTCTTGCATGGCTGATTTTGGGGAAATTTTTGGTAGTTTGAGGTAGTCTGAGTGTAGAGATGTTTTGGAGGTACTACAATACAATTTTTTTCATTATTTGAGTTTGCTGATGAAATTGAGGTCATGATATTTCCATTGGTATATATAACTTTTTTATGATATTTGAGGAAGTTATGGCTTGTTTTCTAAAGACTAGTTTTGAGGGTGCTTGGTTGTGCATGGTCTCAAGTAGGTTTCATGACTGAGATGTTGATACAAAGAGTTCCATGGTTTCTGGATTTTTAAAGGTTTTTAATACATGTCTATGTTTTTTTCCATATATTTGTTTAGTGTTTTCTCTAGAACATTCCCTTCTTGGTGAGTTACTTGTATTGGTGTTTTAAGTCTTGTTAAGTCCTAATGGAGGTCTAGATGGTTCTAGGTGATGTGGAGACCTATATGGTCCTATGAATGATATTTTTATCATTTTATTATGATGTGGGGAGTTAATTTACTCTATTATGACTTACCTAAGTGACTTATAATGAATAAATAAGTATAAAAGCAAGTTAGAAAGCTCATTTGAGCTAATTGTGAGATTGGGAGAAAAGTGTGAGATAAAGGGATATTTTAAGGAGGTAAAGATTGTCTATGAGACATTTTTGAGAGGGAAATGATGTTTTCATTACATTACAAAGAGAAATAAGTTAGGTTTTAACTAGTTCTAGTGTTGAAACTATCATTAATGAAGAAGTTTCAAGCATGAAGGTTAGAGAGGTGTTTGATAAAGATAAAAGGAAAAGAGTGAGTTTCATTGAGTCATCATCGGTTGTGCGAGAAAAAAATATAGATGAAAAAAATTCATATGGTTTTTTGGTGTTGATTCATTTGGAGGGTTGGTGCCTCTTTGTAGGGTTATTCCTCTATTAAAATAGGGGTTGGTGTTCCTTTTGAGTTGGTGATGAACTAAATTTGAAACATGGATATGATAAAAATTTAGTGGGTTTTCTTCCTTGAGTATTTCTCACTTACATATTGTGTCCATGTGTTGATGCATTCTTATTTGATCATGTTTTTATATGGTTCTTGAATGCATGGTTAATGGTGAATGGTTAAAGTTTAAGTGATTTAATGTTTTAATTTTCAATGATTCATAACCCCCTTTTAGTGATTGTTCTTCTAACACAAACATGATAATGATTTACAATATCATGCATATCTTGAAACACCATTGGCCACAATTTCCACTTTGTAGAAACATTTTTAGTGAATTCATTACAAGAATTTCCACCCATTATTCCATCAAGTTATTTTCTAAATATTGTTGCATTTTTGTGTTCAAGTGCAATTCTACACAATAATTCATTTTTCCCAATTAGTAGAGGAATCCATTAATGATTTTGAATGGAAATACATTGTAAATGTGATGTTTTTATCCTTTTATATATAATGATCTAGTAGAACCCCATCTTATAAAAATTCTATGTGCTCCCCATTTTTTAGGTAGTATGATTACTTTAAATAAATTCACATATGGCGAATCGAGTTTTCAATTCTTATTGTTATTATCATATATTGATATGCCTCAAGTGATATTTTCATTTATGTTCCCTCCCTATTTTCCTATCAATATCAAACTTTAATTATTGAAAACTAATCATCCATATAGATATTATTCCACCCAATAATGGATTATTCACAATGAATCATAATGTTTAATGATTAGTAAAAATTCAAATGGTGTTTTTAGTATGTATTATGTGAACTTCTGTAATTGAAATACCATTTCCACTTCTTCCCTCTCTACCATTGTATAGTTATTCTTTGTACGTGACAACTTCCATCTTATAAATTGTATAAGATGGTCCATACCTCCTTCTACTAGGTGAACAATATTTCCCAAATTACATGGTATGATCCATTTACATGGAAAATAAAAGTTTTACTATGGTCCTGAAAGAACAATAGGAAAAGTGAATAAATTTTATTTTAACTACATGAAATAATTATGAATTTCTAGTTTATACTCAAACTTATCTTATTTTAACATTATTTTTTCCAACATCTAAATAATATTGTCACATCTAGTGATGAATTTTCTCTAGTACCACATATGTCCCAAAAATGTGAGACTTTTGATGGGTTTTTAGGAGGTTTAAGATGAATTATCATCACAATCTTGGCATATTCTACCATAAATCCATATTTGTAAAAAAGATGGCCAAAAAAATTCTAAAAGAGATAAAGAAAAACATTTCTTCAAATTCAATGTAATGAACATTCTCTACATCTTTTTCACCTTAGGCATACCATGGAAAGGTGACTTGGAAAGGAGAAGACAACCTAATCATTGAGGAATATTTCAAGGAAGTCATGGATAAAATACTTGAATTCAATTACTATGGCTCAAAAGAAGACTATCCATGCATTTTTAATCCAAATGGCATTCCTCTCTATGTAAAACATCCTCATTCTATAGAAATCGTCATTTTTAACCGATATTCCTATGTAACTCAGATATAATTATATCCATTAAATCCATCGATGAAAAATATACCTCATATCATACTACCACCTCTAAAATTTCATCTATGAATGGAGTAGGAAAATGATCATTCAAACATGCATCATGTAGTAACCTTTAGTATTCAAAAATTCTCATTTTTCTTAGGCTAAGTAATTGTCGAGCTTACCTAATAATATTTCCTTCGGGATATATTAGTATTTATTATATTATTCATTACAAATATTATTTGACCATATCCTTTATAATGGGACTCGATATGTAAGGAAACTTCTTGATAGGAATTTAAACCTCTTTTTAGTGCTCATTTCTCTAAGGGATGGATCTACTTTTTTATTTCATTAAATACTATTTGTGAAAAAATATTCATATTCATGTAACAAATTTATAATGTTTGAAATTTATTACATCCAATAGTCCCCAATTATATCTATCTTGATAGTGTTTATTCCTAATCTAGCACCCAAAATAAGGAAATGATGGAAAGATGGGAAGGAGAAGAGGTAGACCGGTTGGTGTGTACTTTTATAGCCATAGCAATATCTATCTCTATAGATTATGCCTTAAAGGAATTATAAGGAGGCACATGAATAAGGATGTGGATGGTATCCTACTACTTTATGGCTCTTCTTGAACTAAGGCGGGGAGGATATGAGTGGTGGCTTGAAAGAGAGAGGGAGATATTATATTTTAAACCATCAAACTTGTTGGAACTGGAATGTAATGATAATTAAAAATAATGGCCATATAATAGTTGTAAAATCATGACACATCAGACACAAGACATTAAAGATAGATAAAACATGATCACAAGCATCGTATATGAAGAAAATGTTAACAACTTGGGATATGATGATGATGGGATGCTAAACTTCACAAATTATGAAAAATACACTTGAAATATTAGGATAGGTATATTTTGTAAGAAAAAACATGTAAAATAAGCAAAGGTAATGTGATTTAAAAGGGTAAGATAGGATTATACTCATTTAAATTAAGTGGGGGTGGTGGATCTAATAATGATAAGTACTAGTGTTTTTCATTTCATCTCATTACTTTCAAAATACGGAATGATAAAATCAAGAAAATATATCCTTAAAAGGGAATTTGCATTCATCGATACCAAATTCATACAAAAATTACCACATAATATCTAAAATACTAACATAAACACTTGTGTATAAGGCCTCAAAAAAACATTTATTGCATCAATTACATAACACCAAAAATACACTCAAGGGTCAAAGTAGTCACCTCCGAAGTAACATTATAGAAATTATTTTAAAAGAAAACACATATTGCAAAGTAAAAATACAACACAATATTTACTTAGTGACCAATCACATGCAATAACCAAAAATAACTCCATATTTCATTGATTTAATAAAAATAAGATTACATGAAAATCTATATTCCTCAACTTTGTTCTCATATATATCCAAGAATTCATGATTGAAGCATGGAAAATGGTTCTGTATGATTCAATTTAGACAAGGGTACATATGCAAAATTCTCTCAATTCCTTCTAATGACTATACAATGTAATTACCTTAGCAAAAAAACCCAAAATTAGAACCTCTAGAATGATGACAAACCTTCATTCTTATTAAAAAATTCTTGTAAGGGAATATACCTCAATACCCTCATGAGCCTTGAGAATAATCAAACTACGGGGCTTTTCATCCTTAATCCAAAAAGTGGATTAAATGAGTTGTTCTAACTGAAAAGAACCCATTTTGATACCCCTAGCTAGGATGGTTTTGAGTTATGATTGAATTTTTTAGAGGAGTGGAGAATATTTGTTTGAAAAAAAATCATTTTAATCTTTTTATTCCATGTCACCACCATGCGTTCACTCCCAAGAATATTTTTTTACTCATTACCATCATTTTATTTTATTCTTACCTTTTGAAAGAATATTGAATGGAAAGGAATAAAGAATTTGGATGGGAAAAATAACTAAATAATATGCCTAAGAAGGGTCAAGATCAATCTATTCACTCTTTTCCTTCTCTTCTAGTTTATTCATGTATGTATTGAGGTGTTTAAAAATACCCAAAATGGGGTCCTCATCGGTCCCATATGTTTTTTTAATATTGGTAAATAGTTTTTTGAAAGGGACTATACCCTTGTGTACAAAAGGAGGCCTAAAAGCCTGAATAAGAGAGAGGAGCAGAGAAGCTGTATCAAAGCACAAAAGTTACAGCAAAGAACACCGGAGCCTAGAAACAGCAACACAAACGAGACTTAACAGCAAAACAACGGCAACAAAACAGCAAGCCTACAGCCAAGAAGCAGTAGTAAAACTGGACTACTTCTTGGCCGCTTGATCAATACTCATCTTTACTTTTTTCCAAGCATGATACATACCCAGCGTGGTCATATGAGCAGCATCCGTCTTATCGAGCTCCTCTCTGGTTCTTTTACTCTCTTTCTCATTGCCCCAAAGAGTAATCGGGACACCCGAGCTGCGAAACACTTCTTACATGACCTTCGATGAATTCCTCTATGGCCTGAATGCTGCAATATTATACTCATGCCTAGTCTTCGTTTTCCCAAGGCGGGAGTCTAGGGAGGTCGAGTTTTTGTATATTTCATCAAGTGGCTATTGCCAATGCTCCCTTCTCCCTCAATGCTTTTTTTTGCCTTTTTGCTTAGCAAGATTTTTACCTCATCCTTCAAAGCAATTTAAGCTCAGCCTCTAAGGCCTCTAATCTTCTAGAAGGGTTATCCGTTGGTGCCGCTGGGGGTGGCACTACTAATGTTCGGCGAGATCACGAGCAATGTCATCCAAAGGTTCATCCCCCAGCAGTAGACTCAAGATTGAGTCTCCTAGAAGCCTGGTGACACGTTTAGAAGTAGAGACAGTGTGGGTGGGGCGGCAGCGGGAGGAAAGAAGGAGAAGCATGAGTAGCTGCGTGGGGGCATCAAGCCACTGGAGGGGGGGGCAGCGAGGGGACAGCAGGGGAGACAGGACTGGCAGCAACGGAGCCCACCAAAGCCAGGCCGGGAGAGGAAGGGAGACCGGGGAATTTGATAAGGCAGTGCTTGTGAATAAGCAGAATAAGCCCTTGGTGAAGGGGAACCGCCCGGGTATGCTTCTGGAACTCCAAAATGGAGCGCTCAAGAGAGTTTAATGATGAGATAGTGGGGAAGTAAACCAACCTACTCCTACGAAAGTGATTCAAAAAGACAAGGTGCTTGGCAGGGACAGTAACAAACCTGCCTTCCAAGGATATGTAGCGAATCATCATGCGGGTGACTTCATCATACGGAGAAGGAATTGAATTAACAAGCAAACCCGCGGTGTTGAATATAAGCTTCTCCTCCTCCTCCACAAATCTTCTCTCTTCAGCCTCTTTGATAACCCTCTTGTTGAAGAAGCGGTATCCTTCCAAGCTGAGGCCAGTCGCTTCGGCTATGAGTTCGTCATTAATAAGAATCTTCTGCCCTCCATAGTCGACCATCCTCTCATTCCACTCCTTGGCAAAGCGAACAGAGATGCTTTGATCATGCCCTTGCACTCTCTCCACAAATTTGGTGAATCCGCCAATCACGAGAATGTTCGAGCTTAGTGTTATCTTTCCAAATCGGGAGTCCGCACACGGCTCAATCTGGGGGGAGGCCCTCCCATCTTCACAAGGATGTGCTGGTTACAGCAATTTTCCAGATACCTTTGGGCGTTGGGAGTGGTTCGTTTCTCACCATTGCGGGTCGCATAAAAATGGGGACTGTATGGCCGTTGGTCCTCCCACGACGGCGTAGGATTGCCGATCACGAGTCTGCGTGAAGTCGCGTGTGAAAACCCTTATCCTGTCAGCTTTCACCTTGTAGTTATCTTCGGTTTTCGCGGAGCTTGGCAACCGAATATCAACAGCTATTGTACTTCCCGCGTGCGCTGTTTTTAAATTAAGACAACTCCACTTGAAGTTCCTAAACAAAATCTTGCTATCATTTGGAGTAGATATCATATGCCACGCCAAATAAACTAAAACAGCACCTATGGAAGAATTTATGGATTTCCTCCAAAGATTAAAGCATATCTTTAGAGATTGTTTGCGTGTGAAGGTCCGCATGTATGCTGTTGTGAAGCTGATTAGGGATACTATCATTATCCCAAATAGTGAAATTTAAATTAATGCCATAATTGGCCATTGCATCGGCCAGCTTGTTTCCTTCCCTGTAAGTATGTATGATTCTGATGCTGTTGAAGGTATGACTGATGCTTATGGACTCAGAGATAAAATCTTTGATATTCCGGCTAGAGAAAGAGGGTGATTGAGCAGATTAATAATATTAAGGGAGTCCCCTTCAACAATGAGGTTCTGGATATTTTGGGCCCGAGCAACTCTCAAACCCCAAAGAACAGATAAAGCTTCTGCAAAATGATTGGTTTGGATTCCCATTTTTCCAGCATATGCAACAATCAAATTACCTTTATGGTCCCGTATTGCTCCTCCTCCAGCTGTTCCTGTTCAGGGTTCCCCTTAGAGGCACCATCAAAGTTCAGCTTGAACCAATTGGATTCAGGGGGATGCCATTTGACCAAAGATCTATCCACACTATTCCGGGGTTGCTCCAATATCCGATCTGCCAATTTGATAAGATGTGCTTTTCATTTTCAGGGTAACAATTGTTCTTAGGAGGTTTAAATCTGGCCATGTCCTCTTTGATGCCTTGGGAGATCTTGCCAGTAGTGAGTTTAAAATTCTGCTTCTTATTTCTAAAAACTATATTATTTCTATCCTTCCAGATCCTCCAAATTAAATGCGGGATGGCTAATTTCCAGATTCTTTTGATAGCACAATGTCTGAATGGTGGGTTCCATTGGTTCCACTGCTGAGTAAGATCCTCCGGCATCACCCAGAGAGCTTCAAATTTGGAAAGGACAAAGTTCCAAACTCTAAAGGCATAATCACAGTGTATGAACAGATGTCTAATGTCTTCATAGCTATTCCTACAAAGGTGGCACCAATTGGGAATGATAAATCCTCTTTTCATCAAATTGTCAGTGGTGAGAATTTTACCTCTGATGGCCAGCCAAAGAAAAAAATTTATTTTGGGGGTTAACTCGGGCATCGAGATCAAGTTCGATTAAAGTCGATTGGTTCTTGTGGAAAAAAGCTGGTATAGCAGATTTGGTGAGTATTTACCCTCGTGTGAATTGCTCCAGATCAGCTCATCCTTGGAATCCAGCTGATTCAAAGGGAAGAGATCCAAAAGGTCTTGGAGGGAGGAAATAGTCTGTTTCAGTTCAATACTCTCCATAGTAAGTCTTTTCCAATTCTTGTTGGTGCCATTTCCATCAATGTAGTCCTTGACTTTAGTTCCATATTTTCTTATAAGACTGTCCTTAGCAGTCCCAAATCTCTCCAAGAGATTATCATTGGACCATTATCCTCCCGAGAAGTTAATGTCGCATTTGTCATCCCCAATTTTCCATTTGCTTCCCTTCTTAATGAAGTTTCTACTCTTAACCAGATTATTCCAAAAAATGGAACCATTGGGGAGTTGCTCATCATGCAGATAGGAGTAAACAGCTTGCTGATTCAAGTATTTTGTTTTAATGACATCAATCCAGGGTTGTTTCTCAGAAAGCAATCTCCAGCCCATCTTAGCAATGAGTGCCTCATTCATTTTCTCAATATTTTTTATTCCCAGCCCTCCCCTAGATTTAGGGGTGCGAGACTTTATCCCGAGAGCCACAAGGTGAAATCGAACTTTTCTTCCATGCCTTGCCATAAATTTTTTTACGAATCCTTTCAATTTTTTCTCTACGAAGGAGGAAGGAATTTTGAGCAGTGACATGATATATATGGGCAAACTTTGGAGTGTGCTTTTAATGAGAAGGCACTTACCAGCACTAGAGAGAGTGGTCCCTTTCCAACCGGCCATTTTTTTCGAAATCTCGTCAATAAATGATAAATCTGGTCCCATATGTTACAAAAAGACTATTTCCTATTTAAATAAAATATTATCAAATCCAAATTTTTTTTTCTTTTTGATTCTCTCAGTTAGTTTACTAATTTACCTCTCCAAATGAATAAAGTAACGAATAAAAAAACAATTAAAAGTCCTTTGGATATTATACTTCCCCTTAAATATGTTGTTGAATAATTTCTAGAATATTTTTACATTTGTGGATCTTAGATGGTAAGTATCTTTGAGGGGAAGCATTTTCTAAATTTTAGAATCAATATCATCCATATATTCCCCTTCTTTCTCCCAAATATCCTCAAGTTTTCTTATGAAACCCCTAGGGTGTCCATTCTCAATTTAATATCCCCTCGGACCCATATTATATCCCTCGAAATATTAGGGTACTATTCCTTCCTTTTCCACCACCTCGTCATCCATACTTGTGATGGTCTCTAGTTTTGGAAGCTTTCCATCCTAATATTCAACTTTGTATTTGATAGTTTTCAATCAACACTTTACTTTCCTCTATCGGTTAGACACTTGGTTGTAACATTAAATTATATTTTTGATGACTTTTATACCTTTTCTTTTCAATTCCTTCTCACACTCCTTAGTGGCATCCCCATATATTTAAAATCATCAACGTTATTTAATTCTTTTAGGGTGATATCTATAGTAACTTCTTGGATCTCCAAGGGAGGTTGTATCTACCTTTACACATAATTCAAGAATATGTCAACTTTATCTTTAAGTTTCTTTTTAGTCTCTTTAGCATTATCCATTTTCTAAAAGATACCTCCCATTTTTATAATAATTTCTTGTTTGAGACCATCTATGGTTTTTACCCTACTAGGATCTTGATGATATACTAAAATGAAAGGAAGATTCATCGCTTAAGATATAATTTGATGGGGTGGAAACTTTGAAAAACATTTATCCTTGAGGTCCTACTATTGTTATTGAAAAAATAATGGCTTTCTTTGATGTTTTGGATGGTCTCAAGGAGATGATACTCTTAAGGTATACTTCTTCTATCTACACTCTTACTTTCCTCTTCCTTAGGAGATATTCTCCCAACCATCCTTCCCTTGGAACATTTCCTTCCACTTATTATTTTTATAGGAAGTACATATTATAATCACAATTTATTTTGATTTAGAGAGTGTGAGGCTAGAATCATTAAGCGGCACATGCGGTACCTCCACATTTTCAACTAATTATTCTTTGGTTTTTTCCTCATCTCCCATTTTTCTTATACTTCTCACATCTTAGTTGAAGGTCATGAAGTACACTGCATATATAGATTTGATAAATTCAAATTTCAACCCCTTCATTATTTTATGGAGAATGCTTCTTGATTGGATCGGTTTACACTTGGTTGATCCCAAGCCTTTGTTTCTACAAATTCATCTCTAACGTTATGAGTTGTAATTACTTTCTCCACCGTGTCTAGAGATGGTTGAATAGGGTTTATGGATTTTAGTTATTTAATTTATTCGAATATAACTTCTTCAACATTTGGTTGCCCCATATATTTCATTATAGACATTTTGCGGTGGATTTATCTTAAGATGTTTAGCTTCTATCCTTTTCTTCAATTGATGCAGCTTGAGCATATGCATCTTGTACATTTTATGTGAATTTAAGCTCTAAAATTTTGACTTAAGCAAGGTAACAAGTTAGTGAAGACATGTTCATAAGATTTTCCTTACTCTTCTTCTACCATAACTTTAAGGAAATTTTGCACTTGTTATCAAGGAAAGTTTTAGTGATGAATCATCATTAATTCATGAATATTCTAGATTTTCAAATTTTGTTTTGACGATTTTTAGGGTTCAGTAGCTTTGCTATTTTATTTAAATTTTATAGATACAAGTAAATTTTAGCAATCAATTCACCTAGATTTTACAACAATATCTAAATTTTTTAATTCAATCTTCCATTAACATGAAATTGAACTTTGTGAAATTTTCCTTTATGTTGTCGGCCGATAGCATTTTTATTGTACCAAATGGTAGTAAAATATATGTTGTGTTATGCTAGTGACTAACAACATATATTACGTTATTGGATTGTAACATACAAAAATGCTCTTTGGAAGGTAGTATGGGAAAATGCTACCAATTAGTAGCAATTTTTCTATGCAACCAGTCGGTAGCATTTTTCCATGTTATCGTCGAGTAGCATTTTTGTTGACGTCCTTAGATAGAAAAAAAGTATGGAATTATTTTTTATCATGCCATATATTGGGAGGAATGATTTATCATTGAGATGATCATTTTAACTACTAGCATAAAAAAATTTTAAAAAATTCCATATAAAATTTGGGAAATCTGTATTTTCACAAAATAATCACTTTTTTCTTCAAAACATATTTTGTGAGGAATATTTCTTGTCGATCCGAGAATTTTACCTACTATTATCAAAAATGAATTTTTCATAAAATTACATATTCTTTTGGCCAACATCATATCTTGTCATTCAAAACATATCTTGTTATTTGAAAATTACTACCATCCGACACCATTATTAAATCATTCACCAAACCACTTGAAACCTAGTTTCATAAAGTTCACCATCATTTCAAAAGTAATGTTCACTGATTCACTAAATAATATATAAATTTTTAGGGGTTATTAAATATTACCCCTCTTGTTCTTCTTGAATTGGGGTTGAGACAAGGACTTATTGTAACACAGGATGTGGGTAGTATCAACTACCTTTAGAGATTTTGATAATTCAACAAGTATCACAAGACATGGAGTAGTGCCTTCTATTTGTGCACTAGTATCAAATTCTACTACAAGTGTTGCAACCCTCACTCTTTTATTCCTTACAAAGTTCTTGGTGATTGGATCCTCATATGCTTCCTTAAGGGTGGTTTCTAAGATTGAACTCATCCTAGTATATCTTTGTGAAACACTTCCCCTCATCCTTTTTCCCTTGTTGGGTGATCCTTCGAAGTAGAATATGAGGAACCTATTTATGATTTCCCTTGATTAATAGTCTCTTTGGGACTAGAAGTAGGATGAGGTACAACTTGGATTGGAGTGGCTTCAACAAAAGGACATCCTTAATTTATTTTCTCAATATTTCCTCATTGTTTTATGTTTATTTAGACATAGAGGTCCCTATCTTGCTAGTCACTACACTTATTTCCTCCACTTATCTTGAAGTTTGTCTCTTGATAGAGATTTGTGAAGATTTTCCCTTTAAAGGATCTAGATTTGTGCCTTCTTTCACAAAAGGTGGAATTATATCCTTGATTACACTTGTGGCCTTGTATTCTCTCAATAATATGGTATTTTGTAGGGATAAGTCAATTGATTTTCTTATTAGCCAAGATATCATATTTTTTATGACATGAGTTTTTCTTTCATGTAAGTAGATAATCTCGTGTATTCTAATAATTATGTGGCAACTTGGATGTGCTACAATGTTATTAGCTATATTATAAGCCCACTGAATTGAGAGGGGGAGTATATCAGTCCTAAAAAATATTTACATCATTTTTAACTACATGTATTCATAATTTAAACCATTCATTCAACATCCATAAACCATGCGAGCTTATTAAGTGTGTATCAATCATTTACAAGTGCATGAAACAAGAAAAAGAACACTAGACACATGATATAAGTTGGAACACCTCAAGGGGAAGAAAACCTACTATTTCCTATTCTAATATTACTCATAACAAAGGAATTTCATGAATATTACCCATCACACAAGATTTTTTTAGTGAGGCACCAACCCGAAAAGGAGTACCAACACCTAGTTTTATAGGACACCAATCATATAAGGAGGCTAAAACCCCATAATATGAATAATCACCCATCTAGCCACCTAAAATATATGATCACTGAAGATATGTTGTTCCCACAACTGATTGTGATCATAATTTCAGCTCCACACTCTTCAATCCCTCTCAAAACAAGATTTTCTTCTACTATAAAATAGTGTAAAAAAGTGATTTTTATGGAAAAATATAAATTTCACTAATTTTTTTTGGGATTATTTTTTGAATTTTTTTAATATTAGTAATTAAAATGACCATTTCAATGAAAAACATATCCTCCCAATATAGGCGTAAGAAAAAAAAACTCCCATACTTTTTTAATTTAACGACATTATTATAGAAATCTAGAAGCCGATAGGTTTTTGTATGCTACTAAAAGGTAGCATAAAATATGTTTTCAGCCAATATTATGTTTTATGCTAGCGGCCAACAACATATATTATAATATCGATTTGGTAGCATAAAATATACTATCGATCATTAACATATTTTATGCTCTTGGTGACAACATATATTATCCTGTCATCTGATAACATAAAATAAAGCTACCATTTGACAACATAGAGGAAAATATCATGAATTTATATTTCACATGAATGGAGAATTAACCCCTGAAATTAACTTGTACCTAAAAATTTTGGCGACTTGGTCCTAATTCTTACCCTAAAAATTTTCCAATTGCAAATTTAAAAAATGGAATATCCGTGAATTAATGAATATTTCTTTGATAAAATTTTCCCAAACTTCATTATTGGGCACCTAAAAAATTTATGTTTTACATTTTTGTGCATTTAATGTGAAAATATAAAGTGCGTTCCAAGGTCCAAAACCAACTAGGGACACATGGAATCTTATTAGGACATCTAGACCTCAAGCATCCCATGTAACTTTGTACTTTGCATTTTGCAGTTAATACCGAAATGTAAAGCGTGTCCCAAGGTTTGATGCGTGATGGAGGACATGCATAAGTTTTTCAATACATATCGAGATTAGAAATCTCATGGTGCTTTTGCAATTTACATTTTTGTAGTTAATAAAAAAATGTAAAGTGTGTCCTCATCCTTGATCCCTAGCGAATCTACACATGTGGACGACCCACATGTTAACTTAGATTATAAATCAAAGGCCATGATTGTGCCAAAGAAATTAAAGCTTCCACCACTAGTGGGCTTCGTGAAAATAAATACATGTTTAAAATTTTGATGAAGTATCTCACTCTGCTTATCATATTTTAGTGAGATCAAGATCTTTAGGAGCCCTAGAAAGCGAATCAAAGCCATCAAATTTGAGAACGAGTTCCAAAGATTTATATAGGGGAAGAATTGATGTCATTATACCATTTTTATTTTTCAATTATATATTTTATTTGTGTATGTATGGGTAAGTTTAAATGCTTGATACTTCGGTGTTTTCATTTTTCAAGGGTGTTTTGGGTGGTTTTGACTACAGTTTCTCTTTCCTTCACACTAGTTTTTTTCACTTGTTCATCAATACCATTATTTCACCCTGAATTTCAAGATAAAGATAAAATTAGACGATATCCACATTACTTCCAATATCACAAGAAACATATATGAAGTGATTGATACAAACTTGGGTAATGCTAACCTAGCTTATTTTTATAGATGCTTCATGCCCTTTGACCAAAGTGAGTTAATGGAATATATTGATGCACGTGGAATTTCTTTGGCCTCTTCTTTTCCTCCTTCCATTCAATTCCTTGAATTAGTATGGGCATATGAAGAGAATGGTAACCATAAAACCATAGAAGTACTAGTTGGCATTGGTGCTAAATTTCTTTTATTAACACACCGAAACTTTCTAAGCGAGTATAAGGGTTTCCTAAAACAAATGAAGTGATAAACATAACCTTTCATTCAGCTGAAAAAAATTTAGCCACCCACCATGTTGCACTTCCCAAAATTATTAGGATTTAATAGTTGCAAAAGGCTAGGGGTTCTTATACAAAGCTTCCCCAAAAATTGACAAGATTATATTTCATTCAAGAAGTTGAGGAGATCATTACCATATTGAGTGGAATTGTAGGTTTGAGATCTTGCTATAACATCTAGAAGTGGATGTTCACGTATATCCAAATTATCTTAACTTTTAAAGATCATATTTTTGGGATGAACTCATCAGCCATTCCATCCATGATAATATTATTAAGATTACTATGTAAATTCATGAAAGATACAAAAAAATATGTAAATTTTACATGACATCCTACCTTGTATGCAACATACTACGCCAAAAATCCCTTCCTGGTATTCTAAGGATGAAATAATTCTCAAAATTTAGAATCTATGATGTCTACCCTCAATTGAACTTAGAAAAATAAGGATATGACTTCGGAGAACTCATGATCATTTTTTTGCACCTATTATTTGATTATTCAGAATAGAGTGGGAATAATTTCAAATACGTTTCAACGCAAATAGAGTGATTAGTGAGTTTGGATTCTATTTCATATAACTTAGATTCTTCACATACATAAAATTGAGTGGCTTCTAAGGCATATGTTTCCTGTAACAACCCGGTAATTATTCTTTTATTTTGAAATTTACTTATTCAAATAATAATGAATAATGGGAAAGTGAACATTTATTTGAATAATTAAGTGTTAAATGTGGATGACGGTAATTATTCATCTAAGTACTTTAAATATTAAGTACTTAGATAACTAAATACCACTTTTATTAATATAAATACATTTTAATTATGAGGTGGCAATATGTATTATCATGTACAATTTTTGTTGAGAATTAATTTGACTAGGAAAACGTATTCCTTAATCAATACAGTCACCACATAATGATGAGGTTGTGTTGATGCCCATATGGACTAAGATCGTTGTTGCTCCTAAGGCAACTCATGTTGTGCATTTAAACAAGGCATGAATTTTTTTATGACATGTTGTAGTGTTGGTTATAATGTTACATGAATGGTTTTGATTTTGTGGTAGATGACAATAACAATAAGGCTTAATAGCCTTGGTAAATTAAAATTGTATCTTGTTAAAGTTGTTGATATTATAAATATGGGGGCCATATGGCCACACCCATCAAATGGTTTAGCATTATGTGTGATTATGCATTGAGTTTGATTTTAAAACAAAGTGTTGAGGAACTTAAGGTTCATAGTTAAGTTGTTATTAATTATTATGCCCACTTAAGTGGACAGTCCACATAGGAAAGGGTGGTGGTAATTATTTAATTGAATATTCAATTTTTAAACTGTGAGATTCCCTCTCACAAAATCTTGGGCCTCCCTTTTACCATCCACTTGGAAGGCAGTAGGTGGAAGGAGTAAATGCATAGTAGGGTTTTTGGGAATTTTGGTAGGAAGGTGGGAAAAGTTGAAGTCTGTTGGTTTCATTACATTCAACTTGAGTTGAGCTTCGTCTATGGGGGCACTCTGCTGAATTTTTCTCTGCATGTGTTGAATCTGCTTTTTATTGAGAAACCCTCTACTTATAAAGAGGAATGCAATGTTGAAGAGAGGTTTTTTTAGAGCTAAAATATTTGGCATTCAAAGATAGGTGATAGGGTTTTGCAGAGAGTATCTAGAATAAAATATGAAGGCACATGAATCACTTGCATTCAAGGGGTTACTCTTCTTTCTTAGTTGTTTTATATTTTTAAAGTGATTTGTTTCATTGTGTGTGGTTTTGTTTTATTATGAAATATTTATGGAAAATATGATGTGAATCAATTTTAGAGCGAGTTCTATCAATAAAATCATATGGCTGATATGGTTTTGGAATATAACTGTGAAATTTTATGGGTTTTGAATTCGTGTTCTTGTCATGAAATTGTATCGCTATTTTGGTCTGGGAAATAACTTGTGAAATTTGGGAGGGATTTCAAACTTGTATTCTTCAATAAATTTGTATGGCTGATTTTCATTACATGTGGTTCGTGTTGTGAAAGGGTTATGGAAAATTATTTGTGAAATTTTTGTGCATATTCGAGATCTGAATTCTTTCAATGAAATGATATGGATGTTTTTATTGTCTTCATGTATGATTTGTAGATAATGAATAATCTTAAAGAATTATTTATCTTTTAGGTGGGTTTCGGTAAAATGTTGGGTAAATTTTTGAGTGGATTCTATAGTATGATAAGCGTGGGTCTAGGTAGAAATGACATGCAAGCTTATTGAGGTTTTTTTTTTTTTAAAAATGGGTATGTGATCTACCCCACACTGTGAATAATGAAAAAGGTTTGTAGAGCTTAGGGAATTTTTGTATGTGAACATGGTATAATTTAAAAAAATTGTGATTTCTTTCATGGAAATCACATGGCTATTATTTCTCACTTTCTTGTTGTTTTGTTTTGGTTAAATGAAAATATGTGTATATACTTGTCTTCACTTTGTCCTACCTTTCTTTTTACATATAATTTAATGGAATGTTATCTGATTGTTTAAGGTATATTGAGAATTTGGTTGCATAGCTTACCCTCTTCTATTTATATAAATTTGGTAAAATATAGATTTGGGTATCCCCTTTTGCTCTAAGTATATTATTTTATAATGGAAAATATTTCTTTTAAGTCTTTCCTTTTATATATAGATACTTACTGCCATATGGGTTTGAACATTGAATTCTATTATCTGATGTAAAGTTGAGAAGGGCTTGATTATGGTACTACTTTCTCTAATTTTGAACCAAAGGGTTAATGCAATAGGAGGAATCATTATGTTTTATTCTATTGATTGTGAGTGCAAATGATTGAATGCATATTTATTGTTGTAGCTAGTAACAAGATTTTTAGGACACAATACTTGGAAAGAAAAATAGTTGAAATGATTGATTTCATTTTGAGTTATGAAATAAAAAATGGATATTATCTATTGACATGAAAATAAGAAATTGAATCGTAGTTCTGTTTAGTTTATAGAGGTATTAACCTTCAGTAGAGACATTTGGAAAATGATAATAAAATAAAGGTAAATGAAAGTTGATGGTTCAACTAGGTAAGTTTATTTCTTGTTATTTTTATTTTGATCCGAGATCATCTTAACTTATATGGTTAGATCATTTTATCCATACCTTTTCATTTAACGCATTTACTTCATTAATTGATTTAGATTATTTAATTTTGATTTCTAGAAAATTTTAGAATTGGAAAATTCTATACTTAGTGGTTTTTATGGAATAAAATTATTCAAATGAATTTGATGGCATAAGAATTATTGTACGATAATTTTTTTCAAAACAGATGTATTTTTCCTTGAATGTTAGTTGACCTAAAGTTATTGATTTATTTGATTTGTGTGTTGTGTGAAGATAGTGGTTTTGAAACAGATCGGGATCTTGAAGCCTCCGCCAATCACATGGTTTGCGATTGAAGAAGTGAGAGGTTTTTATGTGAAGTGTTCCTTCGGGAATGCTTCACATATATACCCACACCTCTTTCATCACCATCTATGAAAATTCTAGAGGATTTTAACTCCTTACCTTATTAGGAATAATTACCGTTACATAATAGTTTAGTTATGTGTGTTGACTAATCTACTTTATTCGTCAAAAACATAGTTAAGCGAATAGATTAAATTCTTTTTGGTTCTTTGAATTGACACCCCCAAATAGAATAGTGTCGCAGGTTTTGTGATGATGTATGGAAAATCTATCACCAACTTGTGAGGAACGGTGTTAGACTTGAAGATTTTTATTGTGGATCATTGATCCTATTGTACTTGTAATTAAGGATTTAGAAACTTGGCTTGGACAAGATGTCCTTTGTACTAGTCCATTTATGGGAAAGACTCATAATATATAATTATGTTGGCTGATTTCTATATGTCTACATACATGTCATTATATGGGTTTTGGTAACTAAACGATGTATTTGATAAAGTTAAGGTTTCTTATATTTAACTAACTTATGATTAGAATAAATATGGATTATGATAATAAAGTTATACCCCATAATTATTTGTCTTTCAAATACAAGTATAGAGAACACTATGGGTAAATATGAAGAATAATAAATAGGATAAAAGATTTTATTTGGAAGGGTAAAATGCATGATGATAGTATTAACTTAAAAGGATTAAAATCTGACCATGGTAACATATTGGATTAATCTAAAAGTGTTTATGCAATAAATCAATAATTGATATTTACTTGATCAAAGAATTATGAGACTAGCTCAATATTAGATATTATGGAATCTAAAAAGAAGTATGGTATAAAATCATCTTGTAAATTAATATATACCTTATAATATTTAAAGTCTATTTAGATGAACTCATCAATTTTCGTAAAGAAAAATAAATGATTCCTAAAGTTGAGTTATCTCTAACTTTAAACGAAGATATTAGTATAGTCCTAAATAGGTATAGATATGACTTTAATTAATGGATAAAGAATCAAGATAAACTAAAGTATGACATTGTAAGGTTAATAAGACCTAGTGGAATCTTGTCTAAGTATTTAATGCACCTTTTCTATTATAATGTTCAATACGTATGGATAGGGAAGCGAGAGAAAATCACTTCATGATCTTATCCTTCTATCCAAAGTAATTAGATGTGTAAACTATATTTCACTAAGTAAACAAACTAAGAGAGTTATTATAACCCAAATCGGGTTGACATGACTCCATTGGATAATCCATGAAGGTCATGATCTCTTGTAGAAAATTCATAATCAATGCACATTATAGGCTATCTATGAGTGGCCCATAGGTTTCTTAATGTGGTAACATATTAAGTAGCGGATTGGCCTCCCATAGGTAACCAATAGTGGGCATTGGGGTTCCTTGTACTTATGAAGTTGAACCTATTAGGAATTCATATAAGTCTTAATAGGTTCACCTACATAATTTTAATGAATCTAGATAATTGTGATGAGACGGTTGTGAGGTGATGGGAAGACAAGTTTAGATGCTATGTGCACTCATCTATACTAAGCATACATAGTACAACTAAGAAACTTTGGCCAAAGTAATGTGCTTACTGGGTACATTATCTAATCACTATGATTCCTCAAATCTCAAAGTGTAGGATACAGGATGGATTTTTACTAAATAAAACTCTAGGTAGACACTAGAGGATCAGTCACATGTTCTCACTACCGCAGATTCGGTAAAACCAAGTGAGGCTAAGTATGAACATTCAAACAAATGTTAAGGGTGATCATGGAAATCGGGATAACTAAACCTTATAACTACACAAGGTTTATCACTATGTTATAGGATGGATTAATTTATTAAGACATGTTGTATAAACTAGCTTTAGCTAGTTATCTGATTTATATATGTAGAGGAATGTCTATTTTCTATCATACTGATAAAAATACTAATAATTTGGGTTATAAATGGTAGGTTGTTACATTTCCTAGGTACTTGGATGATAAGTGGGAACTTATTGAATTGTATAAACAACTTTTTGGTGCACATAAGCTAATTGTAGGGAAGCACAAAAAAATATAAAGTTCCCAATTACTATTGGGATGTATACATGCTCTATAATTGTTAAATATAGGATTCTAGATGTAGAAATGAATAGGATGGTTATGGAAAAATTCCAATCAAGGCCTAACTATGATATCAAGTGGGTGATGTATACAATCCTAAGGATCTCATATGATCATGAGCCCCATTATGTAGATTATTAAATGAATTGCAAGGATGAGGATGAGGTCACACTAAGATATTTCACTATGATGACATTGACACAAATAATTTATTATAAGTTGGGTGTTAATCCACAAGTCCTTGTAGATGGTGACCAAGTGATAAGTAGGTTTTATATTGACAAGAGCTTAGGTGCACTACCATTGGAGCCACTTAATTGGAACTAAGAGAACCTTCACCGACTAAAAAAAAGGAATAAATTTATCACTTTAGAAAACTATGTTGTTAAAAGAATACATTCCTTGGGATTCTCAATGAGGATCTTCCTCCTTTGAAATAGGCTACAACTATAATGGATCCTTTGAAAGGTAAATCACATCGGGTCTCATCTAAGAGGCATACTTCCATGATGGTTGATAAATGGAATGTTGTTATAAGTACAACATGTACTTCAGTATCCCATCTAACCCAAAAGAAAAAAGATATGTTGATGAAAACAATGAGGGAGGAACCCGTCACTCGGGTAATTCCATTGTAATATAATCTCTCACATGCATCAAAACCTAGGAAATCTATTGCATATCCTCAAGAACCATCAAGAAAAGGAAAATGAATAAGGGATCTCTCCAAAAAAATCAAGGCTTGGATCAATAATGGGATCTATACATGGAAAATAAGAGGATGTGGAGCTTAGCCTTAAGAATTTTGTGTAAGAACTAAGAAGGTTAGAGTTAAAAACCCTACAATAGGATAGGTTTCAAGTGCAACCATCATTGGAAACACTGTAAATCCTGAATTACATAAGAAAGAGGTGGAAATATGAAGGGTGGTTGATACCACTCCACCCATTAAAACACTAGGTGTTACTTATTGTAACATTGGATCAAGATAAATCAAATATGAAGGTTGAAGTTATGGAAATCAGAAAAAAGAGGTAGCGCATACTCGTTCCTTTTTTTATTTTTTGTAAGGCCTTAAAAAATAAGAAGGATATTACCTCTATTTAGTTGGAAATCAACAAGTAAAAGTCCCAAAAATATAATTTGGTGGGAAGAATGAAACTTCCATGGTAACTAAAAAACCTACGATTGAGGTACCTACAATTAAAGTGTCTTCAATTGATGTAGGTTCAATGAAATACCTTTGAAAGAGGTATTTTTATATGAAAAGGAACATAAAAAAATTGGGTCATGAATTATCAACCATGAAGGGAAAATTACCAACGATGATCCTATTGATAAGGCATTAGAAGTGGTTGAGAGAGTATTGGAAACTCATGAAATTTCTAAGGAATGAGAAGAAGAGAAATTTCAAGAGGAGGTTCAAAATTCATCTCATATAATAGCACCACTTGAGGAGCCTAAAAATAATGAGGAGAAATCTGATCCGGTTGATACAAGTGTCACACAACTGAACCTAAAAAGTAGAAAAAGAGGTGGATGTTTCATAGTCACAAGTTCCAATTCTTGATGTAACCCCTTACGCCTCAACCGAATATATCAATAATCCATAAATAAACTTTCCATTGTCTAAGGTTATGGTCACTAAAAAAAAACATTTTTATTTTTAAGGTCAAAGACACATATCCCTCCAATTTGTCTTGCCAAGTTACTAAGATCAATTATCATGTCATTAATAGACAATAACATTTCAACTTTTACAAATTTTTATATGTTGAGAGACTATCACGAGGTCATCACATAATAAAATTATCATCAACCATGTCTTAAGTCCCAATTTATTATCTCTTTGTAACCTTACCATGGATAACTACGGTCTCGGATTAATCATAATATTAATAAAAAAACCTTACCATGCTAAGCACCATGGACATAATATTGGTTTCCAACCTTCAAATGGTTAAATGTAATCAAAATCAAATACCTTTTTGAACAAAAACTACATAACTATCATTAAATTTATATGATAAACTCGACATTATGGTCTAATACTACTATGAGGAAAATCATTTTAAAATATCATAGCAATAACTATTCCCATCATAAAAATAATATAAGGTATAACAACGCAACAAGATTTTCACTTATATAGAGACAGTAATACTTACGTTTTTATTCATTGCTAAGAAAAAAATTCAACCAATCATCTCTTCCTTGTAAACCATACAAAGTATTTCAGAGAAAAAAGAAGGTAAATTAGAATGCCTTGCGGTCTATGACTGATTTTATTGACAAGAAAATTAGTCACTCATCATTTGATTATGATTATTTATCAACACCAAAATTATAAAACTAAAACCATATAAATTTTTTATCTATATTGGAAAACCACTAGATAAGTAAACAAGATAAACCAAAATCATATTAAAAGGTAAAACAACTAAGTAACACACCGGTGTCACAAACTCATCACACACAAAAGATAAAGAAAACTCGTATAGCCTAACATAGAAAAAGTAATTTATAAACATCAAGTAATCCACAAATTTTTGGTAAAAATCATTGTTACATGGTTGGGTTCAAAACTATGCATAAGTGTGTACATATTCTTTAAGATATACATACGTGTTGTCGTGAAAATGTGCAATAGGGAAATTGACAATTTCTGAGCATGACAACTATACCCAGATGTCAAAATTTTCATGTTTTATCATTCCCAGAAACTCCAAGCCAAATTCGTTAGTCTATTCACCCTCTATTTGATGTCAAATTGGTCCCTAGGATATTTATGTAATTCTATTCATTCCCCATAGGTGATTTTAGGTATTTTTGAAAAGATGTTATCTTCTCAGCGGTATTGGGAAGGGCTATCGTTGGCCTTCCCAGGACTAGATTCAACCCCCTGGAGTGGAAAATACGGGAAAAATTAAATATGGACATGAATTGAATACATTAAAACATCATGGAAATTATTTTGGAGGGATTTGGGAAGTTTTGAAATACTTTGAGTAGTTTGAGTGAAAAACAAGGTTCTCAAGCCAAGGCGGTACAAAACACCTTAGTGCATATGATTGGAAGGAAGTTTTTCTTAGTTACAAGTGGAGTCCCAAATCAAAAATCCAATTTTTAGGGATCATATGGTAAATTTAAGACATTAGAAAAACATAATTCAATTCAAAATTCCATTTATAGTCAAGATCATATAAAATTTCACCAATAAATTCCACCAGGAGCTCAAGTTATCTTCATTCCAAGTTACCCTCTCAAAGACAGTTCAGGACTTAGTCATTTTTTCGAGAGGACACATGTCATCACCAGGATCCTAGTGGGATTTCATGCCCCCGATGTCTCTAAGGTCAGGTAAATAAGCCCTAGGAAAATTATCCCAGCCCTCATGTGACCTCTGGGACCCTCATATGACCTCCAGACTTGACATTCAGCCCCGGGTGCTTATTTGGAGCATGCATTCCTTGCCATCGGATCGGGTGTCACGTGTCAACTCTAGGACCACCATGGAATTTTATTTCCCTTATGCACCTAAGGTAGGGGACATAAAACCTTGAAAAATGTACCTAGACCCTATGGGGAGTCTTCTGGACACCCACGTGACCGCAGTTCAGCCCCTAGGTGCATTTTTGGAGCATCCATTCCCTCTGTTGGATCGGGCGCCACGTGTCACCTCCAGGACCACCATGGAAACTGATGTCCATTATGCACCTAAGGTGGGAGACATAATACATGTAAAAATTCACCCAACCCCTATGAGGAGTCATTTAGACACCCACGTGACCGAGTTTCAGCCCCCAGGTACATTTTTCAAGCAAATCCCCTGCCGTCGGATCGAGGACACATGGCATCACCTTGACCACCGTGGAAATTGATGTCCCTCACGTCCTTGAGGTCAGGGACATAAGGGACATAAAATTTCACCCAGCCCCTCCATGTGCATGTTTTTAAAGTTTAAATCCAGCACTTAGCCATTTTCTTCCTCTCATTTCTCCTTCAGAACTCCTCACCTTGACATGGCTTTGTGCGTGATTGTCTAGACACCCGGTCCACAATTTTTTCTCCAAACCAGCTCCTCCATGGCTGCATAAAATATTCAAACCATGATTGCACATAAATATTCAAGCATCATAGAAAAATGGAGTTAAATGATGAAGAATGAAGAGAAAAATGGAGATTTTTGCCCATATAACCGTGAAGTCACCCGATCGAAAAATCCTCATATCTTGCAAGATAAAAGTCGGATCGAGATGCCATATTTTGCAGAATTCCTCATTTTTCAAGGTGATCAAGATCCAACAAATAAGAGGTAAAATGGTGTCAGAATCATTTTCTCCAACAAAACCCTCACTTCGTGCACCGGCTCACATTCGTCAAATTTCCCATCATTCCGGCAATGGAAACGAGCTAAAAACTTGCACATGAGTTCCAAATGAAAAACCTATCACAATGGAGTTTTTTTCATTGCAAATGGAGACAAAAACTAGACCTATAAATTTTGAGCTCCATTAATGGCCGCCATGATAACTCTGTGCTCGAAGCCACTACCAGGTCAAAATTTTAAAAATTATTTCTAGGCATTCGGTGGGAAAACTGTGTGAAATTCAAAGGGTTTGATTGTAACGACAAGAAGAGTCCAAAAAGTATGTTCCACCACAAATCGAGCACTTTGTAAACACACTTTCTAAAAATAGTAAGTTTTCCTATACATGATTGTTAGTTTTGGCAAGTCTTCATCAAAAGTGGCTATGGAAAGAGTAGTGTGCACTGAAGATCTCCAAAAGTCTAGAATTATTATCTGGAGCAAAAATAGTGGAAATGAATTTTTACTAAAAATAGTAAGTCACACTCAAAGGGCAGTTTTAGCACAATGGGACATTCAAAACTTCGTTGCATTTGGAGCTTTCCATCAACATGGATCAACAGACTTCATCAGGAGACATCCTCTTCTTCTTCTCTCTCTCTTTCTCTCTCCTCTTCCCCCCAACTTTCTCTCACTTTCAAATTTTCTAATTCTTCATTGGGGTTTGCACTTTTTGATATACCTTTAAGTCACTTAAAAGTGACTTTAGAAACATAATGTAAATTAAGTCGCCTTGCTATTATAAAAGGGACTTAAATATTTAAAGTGGAATATGAACAATCTTAAGTCATATTAAGGTATTTGAAAGGTCATGAGGAAGATGAAGAGTCATATTCTATTCTATAAATTGTAAAGCCATTCCCATTTCAAAGGGTTGGCAATTGATCTTGTAGACTCAAGAGTGCATTGTACCTAGAGAAAGCAAAGGAGATAGCCATTTTCTTCTACTCTCTTCCCCTCTCAAATTTCTTCCATTCCCACATTATGTACAACTTTGATTTGAGAAATAAATACAAGAAGGAGTTTCTAGATTTCTTTGACTAAGGGGTTTCTTCATACTTGGTGATCGGTGAATTCTATTTAGTCTTGCTTTGTTATTCGCAGAGTTTTTCTTCCGATAAATGCATGTGTTGAAATTTCTAACTAGTGTGTGCAGGAATCTGATTTTCTACCTACAACATTAGTTATCCTACCTCTTTTCTCACTCCCCTTTCCCACTCTACAGACAAAGAATTCCCTAGCAAGATATTGTTAGCTTTGTTCCGCAGGGTCAGTGGAGTGCCCTTGTTGGATCCCGGTCAAAAGACCACCACAGAAATCCACACTTTCTCACGCATGCACATACGACAGTTGCACCGATTAAGTAGAGGGACTTAGATTCCCAGAGCATTGGAAAGAAATCCACAAGTTTTTCCACCCAAAAAATTTTCTTGCCAATAGTTTTTGGCACCCACCGTGGGGTAGATTTAGCAGCATCTACACCTAATATATGACCGCAAGTTCTAAAAATCATATAAAAAAATCATTAGAAAAGAGTTTTCATGAAAGTCCATTGCTGAAGGCTACACTACTGATTTCTACATGTGTCTTTTCATATTCCCACTTCAATAATTTCAACAAGTTGGCTGAAGGAAGACACACCAGGTTGATCAAGTCAAGAGGTGTTGATGATTTCAATTTCGAGGCTTCACAAAATCAGCAAGAACGAATTAGAGATAACCCATACTTCTTCTCTCAAGCCTCCTCTCCATCTAAATCTTCACAAAGTTCACGGGTAATCCTATCAAAACTCCTATGGATACTCCACCTTCAAATTCTCTCATTTTTCAACCACCATTGAGCATTGAGCTCCCAAAAGAAGAAGAATTTGAAGAAGAATTCATAGAAGTAAGAGCAGAAGCAGAAACAACAATGGCAGATGAAGAAGAAATACCTCAACACATTGTTCCATGGGGAAGGAATATGGGCCAACTTTCCCTTGAGTCACCTCTCCACAATCTACCAATGGGTTCCCGTAATAAATTTCCAAAGTTCAAAGGTGACAACACACAACATCCTGAAGAACACATTGCTGCTTTCACGACATCATGTGGAATTCTTGGTGTCCAACATGAAGATGTTGCTATAAGATTGTTCGTGGAGTCCCTCCAAGAAAAATCAGCAGAATGGTTTTACCTCCTACCTTCCCAATCCATCACTTGTTAGGATGACATCAAGGCTACCTTTGAGGAAAGATTTAAATCAATTGAAGATTGTCAAGACCTCTTGGTTCAGTTGGCTCAAATGAGGAAAGGAGAAAGTGAAACGATGCGAGACTTCATGGTTCGTTTCAAATGGTTACTTTGTAGGATCTTTGGAAGAAGATTCACCCTCTCAAAACAATATCAAAAGATTCTTCATAAACACTCAATCACCAGAGGTAGGATTTCTACTACGAAGAGTTCAACCAAAGAACATTGTAGAAGCACAAAGGAGGGACATTGAATTGGATGATGATCTCATCCTCTCTAGAAAGATCAAGAATCCATCAAAGGGCAAGGCCCAACATCCTGAAGATGAGAGAACTCATCCATCGCTGAAAAAGTTTTCGAATGAGATGGCCTCTTTGAAGAGGGAATTATTTGAACAAGTTTCTTCTTATAGAAGCAACATAAATTAGATTGTAGGAGCACCCCAAAGACTTTCCTTGGAGGCCCCACCCATGAATGTAAATTGTAGATTTAAATAAAGTGAAGAAGAGTTTGAAAGAGAAAGTGAAGGTGGCGATTTCCTAGAAAGTGATGAGTTTGAGAATGATACACAAATCAAATTTTGTGAGTATTTTGGAGGTTATGAAGAAGATGCACCCAGTTTCTCATGTGTGGTATTCACTCATTCTCGTTATGAGAAAATAGCATCTCCCTCCACTACTGCAAAAGAAAAAAATGTGTATGATCCTCCTGTGGCGACTCTGAAAAATAAAATAATCAGTTGAGAATCTTCACTTCCATCTTCCATGAAGTCTGCATTGTTGGATCTTGATCTTTTAACAAGTAATAAGACTCCCGAAATCCCATGTAAGTCTTCTAATGTCTCTTCCATTTCTAAACCCAAATCTGCTCCTAAAAAATCTAATTCCTTGAAAGCTCCTAGTGTGCCTTTCAAAATACCATCCATTCCTCAAACATAAAATCCTGCTCCTAAGCCTATCCAAACCCCAAAATCAGTCCCTTCACTCCCCTTTTCTGCATCTACTCCCTTTGACTTCATAGAATATGCAAACAAAGCCAAAGTGTAGATTACTAAAACTAAATATTTGCGGACTCATCCTGAACAATTCGAGAGGTTCATCCGATACATCAGGAGTGGTAGTCTAACACCCAATGATGTAGCTCATCATTCCAAAGGCATGCTACCAAACTCACCTACACCTCCCTCACAGAACATGCTTTCTCTAAGTGCATCAAAGACTGATAAAGTTGAACCTTTCTACGTCTCCCTTCTTGTTGGAGAATATATACTAAACAATTACATAATAGATTCTAGTGCCTCTAACAACATGATGCCTTTGAAGGTCTCCAAGGATCTTAAACTTAAAATGACTCCACCTAGCGGATCTTGTTACTATTTGGAATCAAAAAAGGTATCACTTGTAGGGAATGTTAAAGATGCACAGGTGGCTCTCGCCATATTTCTAGACAAAAAAATTTTAACGATGATTTTGGTAGTAGACGTCCCAACCTCGTTTGGAATGTTGCTGAGTAGAAATTTCTATAGAGAGTTGGGAGGAAAAATTTAGATGAATTGCTCTTTTACAACCATACCAATGAAGGGAGACATGGAGAAATTACTTCCCGAGAAGAATATGAGGTACACAGTATGACATTCTTGAAGCCCGGAAGCTAACATCTTGTATCAAGGTAGCAAGGCAGATGAATCACTTTGTGGCAACTAAGGAAGAAAAGGATATCCCCATATTGATAGGCCAGACATGCCTTCCCAAAGAGATTTTTTTTTAAGAAGCCTTGAGGAGATTTAAGTTGTAAGAGGGCAGCCCCGAATCACCAGATGATGCAGACCATGAGGAAGAGGAGATGGTTCTTGATGATTTTCAAGAAGATAAATCAACTTATATGATTTTCCAAGATGAGGATTTATTCTCATTCCCATTTGGGGATGAAGATGATCTCAGTCAAGCCATCTATGGAGAGAAAAAATCAGCTTGTGATGAGCCTATGAAAGTTTTGAAAGAAATGTCTATACAAGAAATGCTTGAAGCTGCAAAAGAAATTGAAGATCTTGAGCTCAGTCTTGAGATCTTGATACAAGCCAAAAATCTACAAGACAAGTGTGAAGCTGGTTTGGAAGCCTTAACTGGTGTGAAGGTTAGCCACATCAAGATAAAGCAATATGAAAAATATGATGCCACTCTAGAGCTAATGATTGATGGATGTAATAACGAAATGGAGATATTTTCATTCCCATTTGAAGATGAATCTCTTTTTGATGAAGGATCATTAGAGTTCAGTGATTCCCAAGATGATGAGATCTCTATGCAAGAACTATTGGATATAGTAGAAGTTGTAGAAGACCCGGAGATGATTCTTGATCTCTTCACTCATGCCATGGGCATACAAGAAAAGTATGAGGCCACGCCCAATCCCTCCGTCAGTACTCAAGCACCTCGCAGTGGAGTAAAGGAAACATAGATAAGTCTGAGGTTTCTCATGGAAGAGATGTCAATGAGCATAGGCCTGGGAAAAAAAAGAATCAAGAATGTTCAATTATTTTGAACAAAAATCAGCCCTGGGGCAGCGATGATATGTTCAATGGAAAATCAGCTATATGGATAAACATGAAAGGCAATTGGCACTATGAGACCAACTTCAAAGAACATGAAGGCAGTGGAATTTCCAAGCAAGGACCTGAGCATCAAGAAGATCACATGGACTCACTCCTACCAAGTACACAGAAAATTGTGAAAGCACCTGGATTTCATAAGCAGCTGAGGAGGGGAGGATACTTTTGGAACGATTCAACGGCCCATGCAGTAACATCATCATTCGGTGTTTCCTCTTCAGGGGTAACTTTTGAGAAATAAAAAGTACTTCAGTGAAAGCGGGTTGTTCCTCGCTTTGAACCATAGATGATTGATAGGTGTTTTTCCCTTTCCATTGTGTGTGTTTCCCTTATTGTTTTGTGTTGTGTGTTTTCTTTCTGTCATTGTGTGTGTGTGTGTTTCCTTCTTCTAATCTTCCTTTCTAGAAGTTATGCATGACTCGGGGCCCAATGGATAAGGCACTTTGGTCAAAAATTATATGGTCTAAGATTGAGATTCTAGATTCCATGTCATGTCTTTGTTGCACTCATTCCATGTCATGTCCCCAACCTAGAGCTATCTGTTGTTGTGAAAATGTACAACATGGAAATTGACAATTTCTAAGCACAACTATACCTAGATGTCAAATTTTTCATGTTTTATCATTCCCAAGAACCCCAACCAAATATGTTAGTATTTTCACCCTCTATTTGATGTCAAATTTATCTCTAGGTGATTTAGGAAATTCTATTCATTCTACGTAGGTGATTTTAGGGAGTTTTGAAAACATGCTATCTTAAGCGGTATTGAGAAGGGCTATAGCTGGCCTTCCCAGGACTGGATTCAACCCCTTGGAGCAAAACATAAGAGAAAAATTAAACATGGACATGAATTGAATACATTATAACATCATGGAAATTATTTTGGAAGGATTTGGGAATTTTTAAAATACTTGGAGCAGTTTGAGTGAAAAATAAGGTTCTCAAGCCTAGGCGGTACATAGGCCTAAAACAGTTGTTGGGATTCAAAAGAAGATTCCAAGAGCTCCGAATGGATTTGTAAGTAAAAAAACATATTCAGAAATATGATTCCAAGACCTACATGATGGTGAAATAATATTTTTCACAACACCTTGGCGCATATGATTGGAAGGCAGTTTTTCTCAGGCACAAGTGGAGTCCTAGATCAAAAATCTGATTTTTAGGGAATAATATGGTTGAATTAAGACCTGAAAAACACATAATTGGATTTGAAATTATATTTCCAGTGAGGATCATATAAAATTTCACCATGAAATTCCACCGGGAGCTCAAGTTATCTTCATTCCAAGTTACCCTCTCAAAGGCAATTCAGGACTTAGTCAATTTTTCGAGAGGACATGTGTCAGCACAAAGAGCCTGGTGGGATTTCATGCCCCCAAAATCCCTGAGGTCAGGAACATAAGTCCTTAGAAAATTCACCCAGCCCTCATGTGACCTCTGGGACCCTCATATGACCTCCAGACTTGAGATTCAGTTCAGCCCCTGGGTGCTTATTTGGAGCATGCATTCCCTGTCGTCGGATCAGGCGCCACGTAATAGCTCCAGGACCATCGTGGAATTTGATGTCCCTTATGCACCTGAGGTGGGGGACATAAGAAATTTACAAATGTTCCCATACCCTATGGGGAGTCTTACGGACCCACATGACCGCATGAGTCAGCCCAGTGCATTTTGGAGCATCCATTCCCTGCTGTTGGATCGGGCACCACGTGTCACCTCTAGGACCACCGTGGAAATTGATGTCCCTTATGCACCTAAGGTGAGGGACATAAGACATGGAAAAATGCACCCAGCCCATATGAGGAGTCATTTGGACACCCACGTGACCGAGTTTCAGCCCCCAGGTGCATTTTTCAAGTAAATCCCCTACCGTCGGATCGAGGACACATGGCATCGCCTTGACCACCATGGAAATTGATTTCCCTCATGTACCTAAGGTCAGGGACATCAGGGACATAAAATTGCACCCATTCCATCCATGTGCATGTTTTTAAAGTTTAAATCCAGCACTTCACCATTTTCTTCCTCTCATTTCTCCTTCAGAACTCCTCACCTTGCCATGGCTCTGTGCGTGATTGTCTAGACACCCGGTCCACCATTGTTTCTCCAAACCAGCTCCTCCATAGCTGCATAAAGTATTCAAACCATTAATTCATAGAAATATTCAGGCCTTATAGAAAAATGCAGTGAAATGATGAAGAACAAAGAGAAAAATGGAGATTTTTTGCCAGATAACCGTGAAGTCACCCGATCGAAAAATCCTCATATCTTGCAAGATACAAATCAGATCGAGATGTTGTCTTTTTCAGAACTCCTCATTTTTCAAGATGATCAAGATCCAAAAGAAAAGGTCAAATGGTTTCCATAATCATTTTCTTCAACAAAACCCTCACTTCATGCACCGACTCACATTCATCAAATTTTCCATCATTCCAAAATGGAAACAAGCTAAAAACTTGCACATGAGTTCCAAATGAAAAACCTATCACAATGGAGTTTTTTTCATTGAAAACAGAGACAAAAACCAGACCTACAAATTTTGAGCTCCATTAATGGCCGCCATGACAGCTCTGCGCCCGAAGCCACTACCAGGTCAAAATTTCAAAATTTATTTCTAGGCATTCTAGTGGGAAAAACTATGTGAAATTCAGAGGGTGTGATCGTAATGACAAGAAGAGTCCAAAAAAGTATGTTCCATCACAAATCAAGTACTGGAAACACACTTTCTAAAAATAGTAAGTTTTCCTATACATGCTTGCTATTTTTGGCAAGTCTTCATCAAAAGTGGCTATGGAAAGAGCAGTGTGCACTGAATATCTCCAAAATGCTAGAATTATTATCGGAGCATAAAATAGTGGAAATGACCATTTAGTAAAAATAGTAAGCCACACTCAAAGGGAAGTTTGGCACAATGGGACATTCAAAACTTCACTGCATTTGAATCTTTCCATCAACGAGGATCAACAGACCTCATTGGGAGACATATCCTTTTCTTCTTCTTTCTCTCTTTCCCTCTCCTCTTCCCCCAATTTTCTCTCACTTTCAAATTTTCTAATTATTCATTGGGGTTTGCACTTTTTGATATACCTTTAAGTCACTTAATAGTGACTTTAGAAACATAATGTAAATGTTATTATAAAAGGGACTTAAATATTTAAAGTGGAGTATGTATAGTCTTAATTCATATTAAGGTATTCGAAAGGTCATGAGGAAGATGAAGATTCATATTATATTCTATAAATTATAAATCCATTCCTATTTCAAAGGGTTGGAAATTGATCTTGTAGACTCAAGAGTGCATTGTACCTAGAGAAAGCCATTTTCTTCTACTCTCTTCCCCTCTCAAATTTCTTCCATTCCCACATTATGTACAACTTTGATTTGAGAAATCAATACAATAAGAAGGATTTTCTAGCTTTCTTTGACTAAGGGGTTTCTTGATACTTGGTGATCGGTGAATTCTATTTGGTTTTGTTGCTATTCACGAGTTGTTTCTTCCGATAAATACATGCATTGAAGTCTCTAACTAGTGTGTGTGTAGGAATATGAGTTTCACCGTAGCATTAGTTATCCTACCTCTTTTCTCACTCCCCTTTCCCAATCTATAGATGAATACTTCCCTAGCAAGATATTGTTAGCTTTGCTTGAGGTCGGTGAAATGACCCTATTGGATCCCCAATCGAAATACCACCACAGAAATTCACACTTTCTCGTGCATGCACATACAACAACCGAATCGGTTAAGTAGAGGGAATTAGATTCCTAGAGTCTTGGCAAGAAATCCACAAGTTTTTCCACCGACATATTTTCTCACCAACAATATGTATGTATAACTATAAACTCGAGTTAATTCTCAACTTCTTTCCCTTTGCCTTCGTAAACCACTTTTCATATTACAACTTATCCTTACGAAAACTAGAATGAATTATCATCCCAATGATTTTAATCACTAACATCGGGAAAAATAAATCAAACAAATACTTATATCATTCAGCTAAGGGAAAAAATCAATGATTCATCCTAAAACTATAAATTTTTACATTTTTTCATTCAATTTTATTGGATGTAACAACTTGTTTACCAAAGAAGAATTGAAAACGGTCCACAATATGAAATTATTTTGTCATTACTGATCGGTGAAAATATGAAAAATATTAATTATATCATAATAGATAGTCAGTTTAAAATATTTCATCACTAAAATAGATAAGGAAAAAGTAGTTTTTAATTCCTCTAATATTTCCTAAGCTTCATAGTTCCTTAGAACCTTTATCTTCTTAGATCTTTCATCATACAATTTCCTCATTTTTAAAGTTGAAAACGATTTAATTTCTACTCCCATTTTGGTTTTTACCAAAATATATCTATGGTTTATCCCTAATCAAGTATTCTCTTATAAGAACCGTGTTTCGTCCAAAACACATCTTTTACAAAAGAGCATGGGAAAATTATGCATCCTAGGCATTTTGAGTGACAAAGATAACCTTACAGACTATGGGGATTGTTGATCCCTAAATTTTCAAAGGACTACACACATCGAAGTTGAAATTTTGGCATCTTTACCACATAATTCAGTGATCTTTTTAGGTTTCACCCATGAAATACCTTGTCTCGAAAACTTACTTTAAAAATAAAAACTTAACCATCAAGAGTTTTGTTATTCCCATAAGCCCATAATATGTTTCATAAATTAATTTTGCATACCTTCCATTTCATATTTATTTGAAAATAATAATTTCCAATTTATATTGGGATAAATCTCCAGACAAATACGCTATCTTATATCAAAGTTACGTTGCATGCAGGTATATTTCAGTCCCAATTAGTTTATTTCCCCCATTTTTAAAGGTTTTCCTAGTAGGTACTACCACAAATATTGCAGGTCATAATCTATGACAACATGTTCCATATTACGGGAGCATAATTCAGTTCACACTCTTTCAATATTTTACTTTTAAAAAGAAAATTCAAGATTATTTTTTCAGAAATGTTCCACCCAACACCTTACCTAAGGCATCCTTTACCTCTACAAAGTTCCTATTGGGATCCAAAACCTAAAAATCAAGTATTTCTAATAGTTTATTTTTATCATAGAAAATGAAATTTAACACTTGTTAATTCACACAATCTTTTGTTCTTTTCAACAAATATGTTATTGATGAAGCCTCATAAAGGAATCTATGGATTTTATTTTGAAATAAATAACTGATCTTATGAAGCTTTTTACTTCCTATACTTCCTAGATTTTGGCAATTTTTATCTTTCAATGGCTAAATTGTAAACCCATCACCGTCTATTGTGTGATCGTGATTATGTACCTTTCCTAGAATACTTCATAATATTATTGTACAAATTTCTTACTTTCTATATTATTCTCTAATGTTCTTGGTGTTATTCTAAATTTTTAGATAAAATTAACACCTTGTCTACAAAACTAATACATCATTTATCCAAATATTCTTTGTAGAGTATTTGTCACAATATTTTAGAAGTGTAACAAATGTACTGGTAACTCCAAATCTAACGTTGAACTTTTATAATGTTACTATATTAATATGAATGCTTTCTTTCAGATATCTACATCCTTTAATCATAGCTAAAGACAACTAGATCGTTAAATTGATCCTTAAAACTCAAATAATATTTTTAGGTAATAATTTCATTCCTTGTTGGATATCTAAGGCAAGATCAACTCATGTTTTTTAAGAGAAGGTTCCAATATATGCCATGTATGCTCATTTATTTGTATAATTTTAATACTTTTATATATTTTTCAGCCATTAAACGACTGACTTATGTTAGGAAAATCAATGTTAATCAATAAAACATAGGTTCGTAAATCAGTTTGAGTATAACTCCAATTCCATGATGAAGTTTTAACAATGTTAAGGTTGTATTGGTAGACTTAGGTATGTAATATTTGTCAAATATATCTCATACGATGAAGACCAGATTTCTCATACATTTTATAGCTAATCATTGGATACAAGAACTTAATTGTACTAATATTATACTAAAAAAACATTAGGAAGTCATACGTAACTTACTTGACATCCCATTAGGAAGAAATTGTTTGTTTTCTTGGTGGTTAGAAATTACAATGTGAATCTTCGGCTATTGTATATTAAATTGGTTCTCTTAAGACACATTATTAACACAATTCTCACTATCATAGTTGAAACATGCTCCTATAGGTGCCATTTGAATGAATCCATCTTTACTACAAGAAGAATTATTCTATGCATTCTTTTTGATACTACAACATATTTTATCGATGTATTACTCTTGACATTCCTCATTTAATTGTCATATTACATGCACCACATTTTATTTAGAACTTAATGGTGAAGAAGAGCTAGTGCTCTTACTATATATATATATATATATATATATATATATATATATATATATATATGAGTTGGAATTTATTGTAGAGCCCATTCTATCCTTTAGTCTTTTCCAAACACTTCTTCCATAGTAGACATTAAATTTTTTTCTAATTTATCTACCTTATTTGGGTTAATTCCACATCAAATTTTCATATCTAGAATCTATCCTCATTCGATAGTTTAGCATTCAAGTGATTCCCTCACTGATTGCTACCAATCAATTCTAGTTTTTTTAACCAATAATTTTCATTCCTTACCAACCTGCTACAACGTAACTATCTAGTTTTGATTATACTAAAGGATTGTTATAATTTTATGTAACTTCTTAATTATCGAAAATATAGTATAATCTGTTCCAATTCGTTTCCTAAGGTGTATCCTTTAAAAACCATCATATTTTGTTGTTAAGAATATAACGTTCAATTAATGTAGGGACACGTTAATTCCAAGATCAATAAACCTTCATCTCTGATACCAAAATGTAACACCCATGTTATAATAAATCCAAATTAAGGTAAAATATATTTTTTAAAACAAACCCCTTAACCATATTTGATGCCTTCAATTATTTTATATGAAAATAATAATAATCCAATAAGAAATATATTTTACAATCCATCTAATAACATCATAACCATGTGCAACTCTAAGGGTCAACTAGATCTACCTAATCCCCTTATCATCACTATATTCAAGTGTATATATCTTTAAATCTACTCGATATCCTTAATCATCACTTTATCCAAGTGTACATATCTTATATGTAATTGGTTAACCTTTTTATTTAGGTTTAAGAACTTATGTAGTTCCAAGTGTCTACCTAAAAATTAGTTTACTAAGTTTCATCTGGTATCTCACACCATTGTATTGGAACTTGGTGAATTGATAGTGTAATTAGCTAGTACACTACTTAGGCCAAAGTTTTCAAGCTATTATTTGCATACTTATTTTCATGACTGCACACATGTCAAGAGAAACTTGTCCCTTCACCACACATTCATCTCTACATAATTATATGGATCACATCTTGTTACTCAAATATTATTTTTCAGCCAACTATTTTATTTTTTCAATATATAAGTGAATTATATCAATATGTTATTCGTAATAATCAACGACATTACTATCTAGAAGAGAGTAATAGTGACATGTTAGGTTATTATTTTCATGAAGTAACTCTTTGTATTCCCGTTGTATTTCAAGAGTGTTAAGGGCTTAACTTATCGTAATATACATTGATACATATGTTTCATAAATAGTTCTATTTATCATTTCATTCACATAAGGATTAATAGTTTGATAAGAATAATTATCTCGGAATCATAGATGGTCATCAATGACCATTCAAAAACATATTACATTACATACAATGTACCATTTATATGACCTTTTTCACATTTCACCATGATCCATATTGTTCTTTGTATGTCACACAAACTTATGTTTATCCACCTAGACATGATAAAAATAGTCATGATTTTTGTTCCCGAATCACTAAATCAATAGTTAATCGGTGTTGAAACAAGTCAACACTTAATCAAGGTATCATGGTGGCTTATCAAGGGTCATCATATCATAAAAATGGTTCACATAATAACATACTTGCTCAATCCAAATGAGGAAATTATCAATACGATGTCCCTCTAACTATAATGTTATGTGATTGTATACTATTGATCATATGACATCATATAGATCACTTATATTTCCCTAAACCATTTCAAAATGTACAAGTTCATTCAAGGTTAACTAAGGAAAAAACATATCATAAAGGTTTTTATATCAATTTCAATATCTACATGTATACATGGTATCATCACGGTGTCGTACTACAACAATACTACTTTATGACTTCATGCTACTATTTTCGTATAATGTGTTACTCCCATTAATGAAATATTTGTGACCATTAAGGAATATAAATTTAGTGAGGATTTATAAATAATCAGTAGTAACTCAATCTAGGAAATTTCTGCTATAGGCATCCCTTAAGTGTTATTTCGTCTTAGTTATGATGATAATGATATAAGGGTTACTTATATCTTAGTGAAATCTACAAAAATTAGTAGTTTCCTTATGTCATGATTTAGACGTTACTTGCATAATACCTAGTAGAAGCACAATGAACTGAGAGGGGGTGGGGGTGAATTAGTCCTACAAAATTTTTACTTCATTTACCATTGTTGCAACATTCATCAAATATTCATTCAATCATATACATTCCACATTAGCTTATTAAGTGTGCATCATACATTCAAATGAACTTGAAACAAGAGAGAGAAAACATAGACATAAGATGTAATTGGGAAACCATAAAGGGGAAGAGAACACACTAAAAATTTACTAATATTACACAAAATAAATACTAAAGTGAATATTACACATCACAAGATATTTCTTCGTTAAGGCACCAACCCCATAAGGAGTACCAACCCCTAAACCCTTGTTGATATTAATAACAATGAGAGACTCATATGAATATGACTCATCATTAGATATTTTTAAGAAGTATGATCACCAAAAATATGTTGACGCCATAACTAATTGTGATCCCAAAATTCAGATCCAAATTCCTTCAAACCCTCATTACATTCTCTCTCCTTCAACTCGCTCTATCTTGATCTTTCATGACCTAATTTGGATTCTAACATTTGCAAACATCCTCTCTAACATGATTCAAACCTTTTGAAACATCCTAAAATTACTTTTATGCCCTCAAATGTATTCCACACTTTCATGTAGGTCACATTTTCCCTCCTAGAGCACTAATTAAAAATGAACTCAAAACATCACTTTTATACCCTTATGTTATTTCAAACACAAGGGAGGTAAATAATTATTCTATAGATAGACTAACATAACATAAAAATATAATAAAATAATTATGAAAATTCATCAAATGAACCCATGTAGGTCATCCATGCCCAAATGTACCACACACACACAAAAGAAGCTCAAAACCCCATCACCTGGATGAGCTAAAACCATAAATACAAAAACCATGATTAGTCAAGATCCAAAATCAATCAAAAAATTTATAATTATAGTCATTTTTCCTAACCATTTAATTCTCAGGCATGTTAGCATATCACCCATCCCAAATGGGAGCTCACCCAATGCCCATGAAGGCATAAGGCCCCTATTCTATGTTGGATTTATCAAGAATGTTACCATGAATAATAGAACAATGTACATACATAAATGCATACATCTTATGATAGAGATAAAGAAACTAGATCCAAGCTTAAATGATCCATATTATGACTATGAAGATTAAAAAAATATACAGGAACCAGATCTCGAACCATGAACATAATAAAGAACATAAACACTCAGATCCATTAAGCATAGATATTTAGAACAATCCATCAGATATATTGATTCATAATTATTTACAGTAGCCATATTACATCAAAAGGGTCATAGAAAACCAAATACATAAATAAATAGCATCGTAACCCTAAAAAATGAATCTACTCAAAGATTTCTTAGACATGCTCTCTCCTATGCATTCTAATTCCCTCTTTTAAATCTTTCGTTACATCACACATCTTCACATCCTTTGTTTTAGATCAAAACACATTAGTTAATAGAGTGGGATCTCTCCTTTACCACCTTAACATCACTCAAGAGAAAACCACATGCCAATTTTCATCATACCCCACCATACTTGAGTACCCTAAACATGCAAGTGATAGTTAAGCCATAACTAACTCTTCTTTAAAGCTCTTAATCTCATCATGATTGTAGACACCTAAAATATGCTTACACTTAGCATTTCATCCAATCCAATCAATTAATGACACTTAATTAATTCCCCATACTTTGCTCCATTCTTAGATGCCCATTCATGACACCTTCTCAGTTACATTCTTCCTATAATCAACTTATTTGGCTAATATCTCTCTTATTAGCTAAACATTCCTCCTTTCGACCATTTAGAACCTCCCTAGTTCTCTCTATACCACTTCTATTGTCTTCATAGGCTATATATCAACCACAATTGGTTATCTAGACCCCTCCCCACAATCGGTTATCTAGACCCCTCCCAACTCTCAATGAGTCTCTAATCAATTTCTAATAAAATTTTAACTAGCCTAAACCAAGCTTAACTAAGCCTAAAGCATGTTTATCCTAATCTAATCTAAAAGTTTTTTTGAGCTTTAGTCCCACATGCACCCAAATTCCAATCTCTCCCAAGTGGAAAACTATAAATACAAGGCTAAGCCTACCCATTCAAACTTACAACTTTACATAACACAAAACCAAAACAAGCCTAAGAAAGCTTGGATCTCATTTGTATTAGCTTCAAGCTAATTAGACATTTGATCTAAAGCTTTCCTTCCTCCATTGTTGAGCTAACACCTCCATTTGCATCCATAATCCAAGTTTTGAGTAATATGGAGAGAACCATTGGCCTTGAAGCCATTAATGGTGAGACTCCATTCTTGAAAGCTTGAGTTTCATATCAAACATCACACCTTTGATTGCTAAGTTGATCTTTTTAGGTTCAATTTCTTAAATTAAGTAATCTAAAGAGTAGAGAGTAGATTTATCATGTTAGTTTTTGATGTTTTTGTCAAAGTTATAATGCTTTCATGTTAGTTTCCCTTGTTTATCTCTTATCTCATGGTGCATAGTTGAGTTAGCAAATCTTTGAGGTTCTTTAGCCTCATTCCATAGCTTTTGCAACTTTCCATTGCATACATTTGGCATGCCTGGTGGGACATGAAGTCCATCCTCCATTAATGGATTCTTTTTTAAACTATTTATTTTCAGTTTTCTAACCACTTTCATGCTTTTTAGGATAAATAGCTTGTTATTTACATGATTTCAGTTTTTAAGTAGGCTAAATCATCATTGATCATGTATATTTTATGGGTTTGAGCTAAAAATAGACTTCTTTGACTAATATTTAACCTTTTTACTTTTGAAAAATTTCAAATTCTATGATTTTTGTAGGTTTTATAGGGGGTGCATGTAGGTGTCATTTGGGGCACATTTGTGTTGAAACAGTGTGCACATGTCAAGATCTTAGGGTGCGTCTCGTGTCGAACCGCATTCACCACAAAACTTCCGAAGGCCATAAATTTTGCTCTCGAGCTCAAAACAACTCTGTTTTTGTTGCGTTGGAAAGGTATTGAAGAGAAATAAACAATGGAATCATAAAATTAGGATTTTTAGTTATAGAAAATTTATGGTTCTACATTATTAGGTAAATAGTCATTTTTAACGTGTCTTAAAGTCTGAAAACTTGTTTTCTTGACCATTCTAACACTTTGAAAGGTTTTGTGACACTAATAGTGATTTACAAGTTGCTTTTCCATCATATTTTTGTGCTAACTTAGTTGAGTGTTCATGTTTTTCATTTATAGGGGTCCTTTGAAATGTGTATACTCTTCCCTAGCACCTTTTAGGTGATCTTGGGAATAAAAAATGTTTCAAAAACCTTCTATTTTTGCTTCCAAAACACTTCAATTTAAGATTTAAAATAGATTAAAGTTCAAAGTTGGCTAAAATGAGTTTCCTTCTGTAAAAACACTTAATGTATTTTCCATATATTGTTTTAGTTGGGTTTTTGTGTTGTGTATGCTCTTCCTTCGCACCTTTTTGGTGATCTTAGGAATCAAAAGAAACACATGAATTATCTTTTAATATCATGATATTTTATGGAAAAATACTAACTTCTTACATATAGGACCTAACACTTGTCAAAGAAAGGAGGAGCTAAGACAAAACAAATAACCCACTAACACATGTTTTCATACAGGTTGCCAAATGGTGTGCTACTTAAAACCACATTTAAGTTAAAAAGATTAAAAAAACACCACTTTCATCACACTGTATTATAGGTTTTGGAAAAGGGTATGTCCCTATCTACTCAACTAGAACATAACCCCTTTGGCATAACACATTAAGCTACAATAATGGGGGTGGTTCCAAGAACTCTAAAGTAATCCACCACTGAGTAACCTCATGGATGAAATAGGAAGTGCTCTACTTACCCACTTGACTATTTTTCCTTGTGTGTTAGAATCATAAGTTGTCTGTATCATGACCTAGGTAAGAGTACGTGATGGATGCATTTATTTTCCACTGTACTTGAAGGGGGTAAAGATGAGATACTCCCAAGATAGTCAGGGTGACTATTTGGGTAAATCACGCTTACTCTTAGACAACTTGTGACACCTAGTTGAGAGAACTTATTTAAGGAGGCCATTCTGTCTTGGAGCCCACTTTACTAGTCTATTATCATGTCTTGGCCATCACAAAGTGATAACTTGTTTCGATTTAGAGCCTTGTTTTTCAAACACGGCAACGAATCCATTTAAGTTCAATCTAAGTGTGTCTCATCACGGAGTTTACAATGTGTTACTTATCCTGGTTTCTTTCTCACCTTCGAATGAGGTGAAACTCCACCTAAGTAAAAATTAGTTTATTTCCATCTTTTGATCTACAACTTTGCATCCTTTCTGCCCATTTGGGATGAGAGATTACATCTTTTAGGAGTGTTGTCATAGATAGTGTTCACCATTTTTTTGTCTGTTTACACTCATCCATTTTTGCAGCTGAGTTGTTAAACATCTAAAGTGCATGGATATTTCCTCATATCTTTGATGGCCACTTGATCTTGATATCAAGATCATCATCATAGTTAGGATTGATTCATCAATTAATTTCCCTTTGACGTGTTACCTTGTTTGCGTTGTCTTGACATAATTAAGATATTTATGTTGTGTTTCTCGTAAACATGGTCTAAGTATCCACATTGTGGCATTATGCTACACACATTTTAACACATCCTCGGTATACCTTGACTTGGTTTATATTTGAACATCACTCTAAATTTTAACAGTGTCTCTTACTTTTTTATGGAATTTCGATACCACTTTGACACTAATATCTTACTTCTTCGTGAAGCTTGTGAGACGTGTCCAATTGGTGTGGTTACATGGCTTACATTTTTAATCCTTGCCCTTTAACATTTAGGCCTTGTTGGTTATTGAAATTTTCATGGTATCCTTTGATTGGGAGTCACATCCACCCTTTGTTAATATTTATGCCTTGTTCATTTTGATCTTGATGTAAATATTGACATTGTGTTGATCATATTTGCATCGAACTATCACTTTACACACGCATTTTCATATGGTGTATATCCTTGTTGATTGGATTTGTGTTTCACACTTGCATAATTATTCCTTGTGATTATTCATCCATAAAACTTATTTTCTAGGAAAATCCCTTTTGATCTCATTGATATTGTGTCATCAAAATGTCTATTTTCCTTAGACCTTCTTCGAAAAATCACACATGCATCTCCATACTTAAGAATTTTCTAGTTGGATGTCATTATGCTTCCTTGAATAAACATGTCACTTCCTTCCCTTTGAAGGAGTTCTATCCCACTATCTCGGTCTAGACATTTGTGCTTAAACAATTCCAACGATGATTGACTATCGCGTGGTTTCTCACACTTACTACAATACGAACTGGTTTTAGCAATTCAAATCAAAAGATTCCCATTACAACTAAACCTAATTTGGTTCTTCATTATAGAAGGCCCAATCGGGTACCTTGTTCCCCACCTTTAGCTCATAGTCATTAGTATGGTTTGGATGTTTCTAATCCAAATTATTATTCAGGTTCCCCCCACTCTTCTTCTTCTGATTCAGATCCAAAATACCATTCAAACTCCCACTCTTCTTTTGAAGAATTAGATCCCAACTATTGTTCGGATACCCCTAGATCAAATCCTAAATCATAGTCCTCCCTTCCTTTGAAGGACCTTTATTATAAATCATCTCAATGATGTCTTCCTTCTTTGAAGACTCATGTGACTCCATGTTCCATTGATCAAATATATAATTTGGTTCTTGAGTCATGGTCCTCTATTTCTTCATGGGAACTCATTCATCAAGTAATCTCAATTACCTCTTCCTCCATAAAAGAGTTCTATGACTTGAATTCCCTCTAGTAAATCATATAACTCGACTCCTATGTCACAACTTAATGGATGGCTATGTGATCCTATTTTCTCTCCTACATTGCATCGTCTTCTAGAAAATAAATCTAGGTCCAGATCCAAATCATCCATTCACGAGACACTTACCACCAATCCTAATTCCTCTCTTAAGTCATCTTCTTCTTTCAATCAATGTTCTCCTTATCGGACATGTTTCTTCTATTCACCCTTCTATGGCCAAAGAAAAATGACCTCTACTAATCAATTTCATCAGAATGAAGGAATAATTAGACTACATGATGATATCCCTTTAGAGTATTGCAAACAAGGATTATTTCTAGAACTCAATACACTCGTGTATTGGGGAAAATTAGTTGATTCCTTTCATCATAACATAGGGGAAGATCCTAAAGTCATGGAACTTGTATCTTTTTCTAGCATTCCATCTTCACCTTCTTCGAGCATGATGAGATACCGGGTCAGCATTGAGCCATGGCCTATCTTCTCATTACCAAATCATTCATTATCTATCATCATTCCTCAATCAAAATCTCCCCTTAGGTCATCTTGAGTAGACCATTGTCTTCTTCTAATCTAGATCCACCCTTGGGTAGTCCTCCATTTTATACTTATGGGTCACCTCATGGTAGTCTATTACCTTTTATTATTGGGCCATGTCCTAATATCCCTTCATCCTCTTCTATCTATGGGATACCTCTGAGTAGTCCCTCCTCATCTATACTTGGGCCATGCCCTAGCAGCCTTTGTCATCTTCTTCTATTCTTGGGTTGTGCCCTCATAGACCAATTTATTCCATCTTAGGGCCATATCTTGGTAGCCCTTTTTCATCTCTTATTAGTGGCTCACCTCTTAGTAGTCCATCCTCTTCAATTATTGGAACATATCCTATTCGTCCATCACATCATCCTTCTACCAATGATTGGGAAATCCCACCATAATTTCTCTTGTTCCTATCATCAATCATAAACATTCACTCTCTTCTCCCACTTCTCGGGGTCAGAAAAGTCACACGTCAGCTTGTAAGAAAGCCAAACAGGTTCATTATCAAGATCAGATCAAAACCTCCAAGAGCTTGAAATCCCCCAACAACTCGAGCAAAATCAAAATTATAAATCAAGTGCGATTCAGGAACACACATCAACATAACCATCAAGTATGACACAAAGTGCATAAACCTATGGATAGGGAACTCAAGATCCCACATATCAAATCCATTTTTCAGGATAAATCATAGTCATTTGTTGAGAATGAGCTCACCACAATCATCGAGGTCAGGGGTAACATAACTCTTGATAAACAAATGCACCTAGTCTCCCTTATCAAGGAAGTTGTAAACATCATTGTTGGATCCTATCACATGGAGTGACATTTTTTGTCCCAACTTTCCAAAAACTATAAAAAGCTAAAAATTAAAAAAATGCAAAAATACAAAAACATCAAAAATAAAAGGTACAAAGATCAAACATTACAATCAGGTATTACATACACATGGATGTTTCTTTCTTCCCTTTCTTATCATTCTCTCTGCAAGTCTTCCTACCATTTTCATCCCTTTAGTGATATTTTGGTTAGCCTATTCACACACATTTTGTAACATTTATCTCTATGGTATCTATTTGACCTTGGTCTTTTATCACCTTGGTAAATTAAAGAATGACTAACCTCTTAGAGATCCTATCACATTCAACATCTAATAAACTTGTTGCAAATAAATTTTGGATATATTTGTTGACACTATCCAATGTCATCATCACAATCACTTCCACCTCCTTCTATCAATCCATTAATGGTTCTTTACCCCTTGTCAAATAAGAGAGTTGAAATAAGTTTTCAGAAAGTAAAAGAAACAAGATCAATCAAAATCAAAAGCTAAAAGCTACAAAGCAAAAGAAAATTGATATATTACTCTCTCTTTGGGTATTTCCAATAAAATATATTGGGGCTATAGATGCTTGACTTGAAGTAGAGAATTGTTTTGATTAGAATCAAATGCATCTCCATTGGGGCTATAGACACTTGGTTAGCAATGGAGCAATGTGCGTTATCCTTCCACCCTTCATTCATAAATCACCTATCATCTATCAAAATAAATCATTCCTACACATTGGCTAGTATATTAACTCGTTGTCTATTAAATCTTCCCTTCAAGAGGTAATAAATTCCACATGCACACACTAGATATCTATGAGAAAACATGATTAGTATGTTACCAAGTGTCTTTTTTTAGACCTTGTTCAGACTCTTACTCTAGTCCATATCTTGTCTCATGATTTGTGCCTTTGGATAATCAATTCTTCATTGCGAGGATTCTAAGATACATTCATATCATTCACATCATTATTCTACTTCATTCTAAACATCCATGTGTATAAGATTACTTTTTTTCCATGTTTTTAGACACCTTTCTCCCCTTTCACAAAAACAATCTTCTCCTTCCTTTTATGATGTGCTTTAAGGCCAACTTACACTAGGGGCATCCTTTCTTCTTCCTGGAACTTCATTGGTTTATGTTCACTATCATGTTGAACCTATCCATAATGTCCTTGGGTCCCACTTTTACTGTGAAGAGTTTTCCTTTGAATACTCCGACCTAATCGTTGGGGCATTTTTGCATCTTCACCTTTCTCGCATGCATGTGGCCTTATGCCCTTGTACATCCCATGTATCACTAAGGGAATCCACGCTTTGTGATCTTCATGTACATAGCTTTAGAAAACTTTCAAAATCAACAAAAATTCAAATACGTTAGAAAAATCAAAACATTCAAATATATTTAAGAAAAGTTCTAAAATTGAAAATCATCCTACAAAATATCACTCTTCGGTTCTCGCTTGTTCATGTGCACAACTCGCAGAGCATCTTGATCTACCTCCATCAACAAAATCTAGGCTTCTTACTTTGTCTATTCTTTGGGGCACAATGAGTTTCTGCATCTTGTTTTGAAGTAAACATTACTTTTTCATCAAATCAAGTGTCTATGTTATTCCCCTTGCATGTATCCTTGCTTGGGGTACCATCATTAAACCTTGTTGTTAATTCACATAGGCTGGAAATGAAGCTCATTAACAAAAACATTGCATATTATTTCTCTCGTTAGTTTATCTTGTTTACTTTCTCGTATTGCATTGGATTATGTATGCTACATGGAGTTAGGAATATTTTACTTTCTCATATTGCATTGCATTTTGTATGTTGTATAGAGTTGGTGTTTTTAGCAATGGAAATTTGGTCATATATGGATTTTCATGTCATACTACACTTTTGTTCATTCTTTTTAATAAGGATTGATGATGAAGATCACTATCAATATGATGAAAAACTAAAGTTGTTTAAAAGGCCTTTGGATGGATGTTATCTTAATCCCTCTTCCTCATTATTTTTTTCTTCTATATCCCCTTTCTTCTTGGACTATTATTTCTTCTATTGTCTATCTGTCATCTTTTCGATCATCAATTGATTTATTCTATCACCCCATTGACAATCAAGGGGCATCCTTCATTCTACTCATTTTTCTTCTATCCCTTCAAAATTTCCTACTTGTTTATGCTTGTCTACTTTCTTTGAAGTGACGTCGCTTACACAACCTCAAAGAGGGGAAAATGTAAACACCTAAAATATGCTTACACTTAGCATTTCATCCAATCCATTCAATTAAAAAAACTTAGTGCATTGACCTTATTGAATGTCATCTCTTCACCCTTAGCCTGCAATGTGTCAACAATATTCTCCATTTGATTGCTAAGGTCAGTCAATGTATCCATCCTATGTGTCACATGAGGATATAATTTTGCTAATTTATTCTTAATAGAAGTTCTTAAAATCTTAATTACCTCAGATTTATTCTCAACCTTCATCGGGATCTTGTCATGTTCTTCCCGATTACCTTTGTTCTTGGCCTGGAAGTCCTTTAAATATGCTTCATGTGTAACAACTAGAACACTTGCCACCTTGTCTATGTCTTCACAATTGTCATAGAAAACTTCAGCCATGTGATCTTTGGTTTTCAATGAAGCAAGAAGATTAGTGTAACAAGTTATGACATCATCAATATTTAATCTCCCCTACTAATTCTACTAAGCCATAACTTCTTCCACCAACTCTAGTGCAAGTAGTTTCTTCTCCATCATGATGATGGACATCAAATCCTCTAGAGAGTGGAAGGCTGACTCATACTTCTTTGCATGGGGATAAATGTAGGCATGATAAAATAATGGAGTCTAAGATAACCTCTAATTTATTGTAATCTTCATGCACCTTTCCCTTCTATCCTATCAACTCAGTCTTCAACTACACAATTATAAACTCCTTTCCCTTTATCTCCTTATCTCTCTTAGTAATCGCTTATTATTTTCCTCCATCTCCTTCTCCAATTATTTAATCTTGTCACTCCTCTCGAATAACCTTGATTTGATCTCCACTGATGCCTTGTTCATTAAATGAAATGCCTACTCATTAATCAACTATTAAGAATCCACAATAAGATTTACCTCCTTGGATCTCGGTGTATCTAATAATGCACCTATATTGACTTCAAATTTTGGCTCATCAATGTGGGACTCAAAATCCCATGACAACATCTTCCTTGTGCATGGTTACACACCATATTTATCAAATGAAGACCAACGAAGGGGTTTTATGTAGGAATTGTGCTCTGGAAACGTGCACATAGGACCTTATTTGGATCATTATCATAAGTCACTATGGGTTCTTATGATGTTGACACACCCTTGCCACTGTATTCTCCCTTCGGGAAATTGACTACTAAAATTTTCTCCTCACCTATGCTTCCATAATTTTTTTCTCCATTACTCTTATGTTATGCTCCAGCTCGTGCTCTACAAAGTCCTTGATGATACCCGCCACCTCCATCTCCACCGTGTCATCTAATTATTTGTTGGATAGCTATGGGGTCTCCTAGACCTTATTCCCAACTTCTTCACTTATTTCTACCACTCAAGTGCCCTCCAAACATTCCTTCCACTCTTCATCATGTTATTTCTTGATTTGATCTCACCCTTTGTCTAGTATATGCCTTCAAAAAAATTTCTCTTACTAGTTTGCCCATGTAAAAAATGTATGATTGAAAGATACAATCATATTGAATGCGAGTAAAAACCTTTTTTTTAGGGTATGAATATTTTTTTTGGTCAAGGAACATAATATTCATGCTACCCCTAAAAATATCTATTAAAAATTAACCATGAATTTGGCCAATGTTGTAATGATGAAGTGCAAATTGTAAAAAAATCCGATGCCCACCAATTTTATCGCCCCGACCCCTTTTTCCTTTTGGTTTTGTTTTGTATTTAGTGGGACTCAATTTTTCCTAAGTTGAAACAGGACACGAAGGTATCCATGTGTCCCTTCAAAGCATATTTTGGATAAGGTACAAATAATCTATTGTCTTTAAGAAGTGAGAATTGACCATGTGGATAGGGCACGGCAAGGCAGCCCAAATGGTTTAAAAATTCAAGATAATGAAGAAGAGCTTGCAGGCCTCCACATGTCACCTAGGTGTAGATTAAAAAAGAGATAGAGAAAGAGAAGCCCCAAAGTTGCGTCAGTCACCACATGTCGTACGAGTTACTACCACCATTGAAAGGACCAAAAAAAGAGGAAAAGGACTCGATGTTTAGTGGATTGTAATGTGATCTCAGGTCCGAAAGCATGCAATTGAAGACTTGGCTAAAATTAGAGTTGAGGTTTTGAATGAATTCAGGGAGAAGGAGATGACAAAGAATAGACACTGGATGATGAAAGATGAAGATGCAAGTCGAAGACTAATAAGAAAAATGGGGATTCTATAAGGGCTCCTGCACATCAAATATATATACATTCTTTAAAATAACATAAAAAAGGGAAACTAAGAGAAGAAAAGCATTCAGTTATCCCCTACTTCTATTTTTTCTCCTAAAAGTGGTGAAATTTTATTCAACAACCTATTTTTCATTAGTATAAATTGACTTGGGACATGAGATTTATAAAATGTATACAACTTACCCAACCAAATTTTGAGACATCCCCATATCCATCACTGATTAAAAATAAATCCTAGGGCCATCCATTATATTCCTCAGCTCCATCTTCTTCTGGTAAGATGATACCCAGATACCCAATCCAGAAGATCCAAACCACATGTAGGAAATTTCATCTTCCCTTTTTCCTTGTAAGGAGTAGACTGATTGGGAGTAAATGAAGGGGAACATCCAAAGTGGCTGGAAGAATAAGTATTACAACTCGGGGACTTGGTGGAATAAGGTATTTTGAACTAGAATCACCTCGGTGCCTCCTTATAAAAGGTGGATGCTCTCTTGGAAGAGGAAAGAAAAGAGGTCTTGAAAACTTTTGCTACATCAAGAGAGCCTCCTACACCGGATGAATGGAAAGTTGGAGGTCAAACTTGCACTTTCCTCCCTTGGAAATGGAAATTGAGGCCTTAGAATGCTAAGGAGATGAAGGCTCTACTTCTTCTTCATCCAAAATGATAATTAGGGGCTGAGAGATTGATTCCCCCCTCTTTCTTCTTGATGATGGTGTTGGTATTGTGGATTGATGAGGTTACACAGTTATTGCTCGACCTTCTTCTAGAGAAATGATTCACTGCTCAAATTCTTCTACTTTTTGAGAAATGGAGGGCACTGTATCAATTGAAGTCTTATCATAAAGTACATAAGAATCCTTGAGAACATCTTTTAGTACAAATTCTTCATTCCATAGAAAGGGACACTTTTATTTAGCCATACTTGTCATAATCGACCTCCTCTCAATCCTGAATTTATTCAACTCTTTGGATATTATTGGTGCTTCAAATTTGAAGGACCTCCTCTCAATACTAAATGGAAAGCTGAGAAAATAGGATTGATCTTGATCAAACTCAAAATGAGGGAAATTCTAACTTTTGATATATCAAGGGCCATTTTTATTCCCAGGGTAATAAATTTCAAATAGAGCCCTAAAAAATGTTTTATCGGGTCTCATTAAATTGACTATTTGATTTAAATATTCTATTGATATTTTCTTCAAGAAATTTTGTACAACTAATATCCCCTTTGTACCAACATAGAGCTTCAAGTAACCTTTTAAGTCTAAAAATGGAAAAGTAATACATGTTAATGAAGTTGAATTTATAATGAAGATGGTATAAAGCTGAACTAGATGAAATCATTTCCATCAAATGAAGAAGGATTTTTCACTCATCTCACATGAAGGAAATAAATTTGAAAGATATTGGCATCATGAAAATGAAATATATCTAGATTGATGTGATACGATTTATGGAAAAGTATTCACTGAAAAAGGCACAAACATGAGTGTGTGTTGCTCGAGATTGATCCTCAAAAGGTGAAAGGGATTTGTGTGTCACATCAAGCCATATGGAGGCACCTGAAAATTATCAAAAGGGGATTATTTTCCCACCAAAAGGGAGAAATTATTAAACAAATGCAAAAAGGAATGACATAGTGGGAGTAATTCATAATTCCTCCACCCAGCAACATAAGAAAACATATTAAAAGTATATCTTTGTAAAGAAGAATATTCTTTGGATATTCATGACTTCGGGGAAAAATGGAAAGTGAGTGAGTGATTGAAAATGTATAAATGTGATGAGAATACTCTTGCATAAGGGTTTAAAATTTTCAAAGCTTTAGAAAAGAAAGGTCTAAACCTATTTATACTAGCTTAAAATTGAACCAATTTGAGATACCCAAACTACTATTCATTTGGTCCCAAGCCTTCTCATCAAGATGATTGCATTGTACAATCATTGGAAAATATTGAGGTCATAATTGTTGTGTCCCCTTATTGAATAATTGGTGTTTCTTGAATCAAATTTGTGTGTAGTCTCATGAGCACTATTACTTTGTTCAAGATGATTTTTTTGAATCAATTGTTTGCATTTATGTTGCAATATTATGCTAATTAATCTCTCTGAATTACATAAATCCTTAGTTAAAATAGTGACAATTTGGTAACTGCAATTACATGATTGATGGATCTTTCCTTCATAATGTGGTAAACGGTTTTAAAATCAATTTGTATCTATTTGATCTAAGATCTTTGTCAGTTCCTAAGTGTATCTAGAACATATTTGATCAGATATTGTTAGTATTTTATTGAGAGTTTGTCATGAGATTTTGTGTTTGAATTCTCAAAGTTTGTGTGAAATCATGTGTTCTTGGGCTTCCATGAATACAAACCTTCTAGTTGAAGGAATGCTTTGGACTGTGTGATCCATATTTTACATCAAGAATAATTGTCTACAATATTTTTAAGGTTCATTTGAGGTTTTTCATATAATCAACTTTATCCTGCTTAACTTCCCAAAAATACATTGAAATCACATCCAATGACCATCGATCCACCTTAACTACCCCTATTTACTTTGTTTTTTCGTAAATACTATGGAGATTTGTTAAATTTGTTCACCCTTTGTCTAAAGTATGCAAGAGAAAGTTAGAATTATAACTGTCTTTAGTAACCTGAGCCTTCTTTAGAAGATATCTACATTTTCTAGTGTGACAACTTGTGAGAGTTAGATAATGTTTGTTGACCATGTCTTCTTGAAGTTATTTTTCACTTCCTTTAGAAAATGAGCCTACATATGGTTGTTTTATCCATCACTTTTCACAATTATTCATTACAAAATGGGCCCTCTCACCCTATTTTCACTCAAAACCTAAAGTAGTAGGTTAGGGCATACCCTTAGCGAGGTACTATCCAACACTCCTCAAGTCCAAATAAAAATGACTACCAAATCCATCCTTGACTAAAAATGACTCAAATCCTTGTCTATCTTTCTCTAAGCATCCTACTCATCCTATTTATACTTGATCGACTTATAAGGTGGGACTGATTTGGGTACCAACACCCTCATGACACCATTTCGAGGAATATTTTTTCAAATACTAAGAAACATCGATATCGGTAATTTACTAAATATGTTTAGATGTAAATACATGATCTAGACATCATCCTTTGTTGAGCTTTGCAAAAATGAGCTTAATCAAAAGTTATTTTCTTAATATTTTCCTAGTTTAAGAAAGATTTCCATTAAATCTACTTGGCTAGGGGTAAATATTGACAAAGGATATTGATATTTGTAAATATTTGTTTAAATTGGTCATTAAGTGTTAGTTGACAAGTCATTTGATGTGATTTACACATTTAAGTTATAAGACATTAGTGGTGAATTCATATTGTTTAGAATTTATGGTAAATACCAATGCCTCAAGCTTTAATAATTGAAATATGTCATCAAGATCTGTAAATATGGAAGGAAGAAGGTCCTTCTTTAAGAAAGATCTGCTAGAAAATTGTTTTCAGAGTTAGGAAGGACAAATCCAACTAAGAAACAAGTCTGGAGAGAATTGGGAGATCAAAGGTCAGAAGAGAAAGTAGTGCATATTGTTGAAAGTGATCAACCTTTGATAGAGGATTACTCTAGTTCCTCAGATAGTTCTAGATCAAGTAGTCCCTGCATGAATTTATATACTCTAACTTGTGAGGGGCCCTCATTTGCAGCTAATATATGTATTTCTCGTCTTCCTCCTTTATCACTTAGAACTAACAGATTCTTCTATGAGATATAATCATTAAAGGTCCAGTACTTTGAGGATCATACACCATTACCTCAAATACATCATGTCCTGTACCATTTTAACCATCTTGTTGGGACACCTACTCAGAACAATATGGTTTATCCTCCACCTAGAGTTCTACTTATTGTAAATATTTTCGGGCTATATTTTCACGGTATGGTGAGTTATCCTAATGTAGTTCCACAATAAGTGAGGAACAAATTTCCTAAATTTCAAAGAAATAATGTTATTATTGGTGACCGACACCTCAAAATTTTTGTTAATATCATGGATGATTTTGAGATTAAACATGAATATGTGTATATCAAATTTTTATTCACACCTTAGAAGAGGATGAGTCCATGATTGGTATAAAGCCTTACCAAATAATTCCATTGATTCATGGGCTAAGATGAAAAATGATTTTAGATTACAATATGGGGACAAGATTGATCCTAGGTTTCTCCTCTTAGAATTCAAAAATATCAAGAAGAACCCCAATGAACTAGTCCAAGACTTTAACACTAGATTTAACAAAACCCTGACTAGATTTCCAATGAAATTAAGGCCAAGTGATGAGTCTGCATGATAAATTATTGTGATGCCTTTGACAAGAAAAAAACATATTATTTGAGAGACAAAAACCCTAGGACTTTGAGACAAGATTTCTCCATGGAATTATAGATAGAAAATAATATCAAGGCAACAGGAAATCCTCCTAAAAGGGAGGGTGTTAAGTTAGTTAATCCTAAAAATCCTCAACCAAGAAAGGGAGTTGATCTGGAGGAAGTTGTTAAAACTCTAGCAGGAGCAGTAAAAGAAATCTCTTATAAACTTGCTAGAGTAGAGAAAGGGATAGGACAAAGTTCTCGAGTTAGTACCAAAATCAAGGTCAAAATAGAATTGGTAATCATCCTAGGGGTGATTATAGATAAGATCAGATATGGAAAGAGCCCATGGATTAGGAAATAAACAACTAAGAGAGAAAAAATTATTCCATGATTCTTTAACTGTTATAATTTCTATGATAGAATAAAATCATGTTATTGAGTGGTGTGATAAATGTTTCTTACCACATTACCCATGTGATCTTAATGAAGAAAGTGAAGAGGTTGATGATGATGCTACTTTTGGTAATGTGTGCATGATGGAATTCCTTGACAGTCCACAACAAGGAGCTACTTCTACTGAATTATTGAGTGTTAGGACTGTGGAATGTTTTTGGGATTACATAAACTAGGTATCTCCTCTTCCTTCTACTATTAATCTTGATGTTGATATGGTCTAGGATTTTGAATTTCCCAATCATGATTTTGAATATTTAAGGGCATTGATGATTAAGAAATATGATGGTGGAATTCCTTCTGAGGAGGATAGACAATTATTAATGAATGTAGTGGTGGCCAAGGAAAAGAATATAATATAAGAAACATGAATGTCAAAATGGGAGGGCCACAACCCAAACCAAATAATCCCCTCCTCACTAATATCCCAAAGGATCCCCCTAAGAAATATGTGCCAACAAAAATCCCATCTAATATGAATAAACCCAGTAACCCTACCCAAGCCATGAATAACCTTATACCACAAGAAAAGGCCATCACCCTACCTCTCAGTATAGCTTTACCCAAGTATACCCCCTGTGATATGGCTCAAATTTTGAGCTAGATCAAGGTCACTGTACCCATCATTGAGTTGCTTAGGATACCTAAGCATAGAAGAAGAGAATTTGAGTACTTGGGATTTAAGGAGGAGGTAGTGACCCCGGGAAAAGATGTTAATAGTCTTGATATTCCTCATGTTATTGAAGAATTGGAAGTTTTGTGGATGTTGGAAAATTTGGGGAATCCCCTGAAGTATATCTAGGAACCTCCCTTGTTGAATCCCAACTTGATGTTGATCCCTTCTATACTAATTTGATTATTAAAGAAAGACTTGTTCACAATTGCATGTTTGATTCAGGAGCTTCATGTAATGTGATTCCCCTTGAAGTTATGAATGAGTTGGATATCAAAGTAACATCAACCTTTGGAAAATGAATTTCCATAGACTTAATAGAAGTACCAGTCATTGATTATGTGAAGGGTTTAATACTATAATTAGAAGCTTATCCAGGTAATTATTTAACCATGAATGTAGTCATTATTGACTACCTCACTAAATGGGGTATGTTATTGTCAAGGAAGTGGGCTTCCAGTGTTGGTGGAAGTGTGCAGATGGATATGTCATATGCCACCATACTAGTAGAAGGGAATCTTTTCAAGTTGTATGGGGAGAAAAATATGTTACATCTGATTGAAGATCCTAATAATGTTACTTATGAAGTTTTGTATACAGATGTCGATGTTAATAATTTTGTTGGGTATGCATATTTTGAAGAACATGGTATTGATAAGAGTAAATTCCTAGAACAAGTTGGTGTCCCTTGGACCTTGATGTTTGATGGAGCTTTCTCTAATATTGGAAATGGGGCTGGAGTTGTACTTATATCTCCAAGCCAAGAAAATTTTAATTTCTCCTTCAAATTGAAATTTGAATGCACAAACAACATTTCTGAGTATGAGGCATTACTTTTGGGTTTAATGATTGCCAATAAATGTGGTATAAAAGATATAATTGTTAAAGGAGATTCAAATCTTGTAGTGAAAGAAGTAAGGAAACTATATGCCACAAAAATCAAAGAATGAAAAAATATAAGCATGCAGATGGGATTTTATTGAGATGTTTAACTCCTTTAACATATTGTATCATGACATAACTCAGAATGTTGCAGCATATAGGTTGGTGGTGATTGGATCTAGGTTCAAAAATTGCATTGTTTCTCCTTATTATGATTACAATATTGAAGTATTGTCAAGACCATCCATCCCTGATAATGTAAAAAATTGGAAAGTATTTGATGATGATGCCTAGGTTCAGATGTTATTAAAAATGAAGGAGAATTCACCAATCAATGCATGGATTGGGAACCAATGGTTGTAGTATGTGATGGGAAGGAGACCGTGTTTGGTAAATACATAATCCAATTGAAAACAAACATAATCCCTAGAGGGTTGGTGGATTTACAATCCAACTTTGATAGTGCATATAGGGTAGTTCATAGACACATCTCAACTTCAAGGGATGTGGAAGAGTATAATTTGGGAACTGAAGAAAAGCCTAGAAAATTATGGCTAGGAAGTAATTTGAGTAAAGAGGAAAAGCAGTCTTATGTTGAGTTGTTAAAAAAGTACCAAGATTTCTTAGCATGGTCCTACTCAGAATTGAAATCATATAGGGAGGATATATTTCAACACGAGATACCTTTGGAACCTAATGTTAAACCATTTAGGAAAAACAAAGGCCCATTAATCCAATTCTCTCCCTCAATATGTAGGAAGAATTTAAAAGGTTAAGGGATGGATGGATAATACAATCGATAAGATATTCTTCATGGGTGGAAAACATAGTGCCAATAAGAAAGAAGAATGGAGACATAAGGTTGTGTGTGGATTTCAAGATCTTGAATACAACCTTAATTAAACATAAGTATCCATTGCCTATCATGGATAACATGCTATAAATGGTCACTAGGTCTGAGTTACTTTCTACACTAGATGGATTCTTAAGGTACAACTAGGTGGTAGTGAAACAATCAAAAAGAATTAAAACTACCTTTACCACCCCATGGGGTACCTATGTGTATGTGAGAATGCATTTTGGTTTGATGAATGTTGGGGATATGTTCCAAAGAGTGATGGATGTTGCATTCTTAGGCTACATAAATGATTTTATCACAGTTTATCATGATGATGTGATAGTGTTCTCTAAACAAAGAAGTGATCATTTGAGCCATGTATAAAATATCGTTGATAAGATGTAGAGAGTATGGTGTTTCATTGAATCCTAAAAAGTTCCATTTTGGGGTTCAAAAGGAAAAGTTGTTAGGGCACATTGTGTCAAAATAAGGGGTTATGATTGATCCTGAGAGAGTGGAAGCAATCGGTAAGGTTCTTTTCCCTAAAAATAAGAAATGAATTCAGTCCTTTGGTCAAATAAATTTCATCAAGAGATTCATTTATAATTTTGTTTAAATGACTATTCCCAATGCCAACATGCTAAAAAGGACTAGATTATTCAATGGGAAGAAGAAACTCTCTAGACCTTCACTAGAATAAAAGAAGCATTAAATAATGACCCAAAGATTGGTAACCCCGATTATAAAAGGGCCTTTCAGATTTTTTTTTCTTTTGTATCTATGTTACTACAAAAGGATGAAGAGGGAAATGAAAGGCTTATTGCCTAATTCAATAAATCCTTACATGGGACTTAACTAAAGTATATCATCATGGAGAAGCATACTTTTCTTTGGTGAGAGAAACTAAAATTTGCAGGCCCTACATCTTAAGCTCCATGATTGTAGCATATGTTCCCCATACTATGGTCAAAGATATCATATCAAAGATGGAAGTTTCCAGAAAGAGATGCCATTGGGTGAACAAGATACAAGAATATGACATAGATGTATAGACCATCAAACTTGTTAGAGGTATAGGCCTTACAATATTGATGGTAAATATTTACCTACAGTGTAATGCAAATTAACGATATTGAGGAAAAAAATATGGATGTATTAGAAAAAGTAATCAATTCCACATGGTATAGGGACATAATATTTTACCTCAGGAATTTGGAGTGTCCTAAAAACTTAGACAAAAAGAAGAGAAGGACACTCAAATTGGATTCCCAAAAATATATCATCACCGATTAGGGATTGTCTTTGAAGAATCCTTAGGGGTTCTTTTGAGTTGTATCACGGAGGAAGAAGCTCCCAAACTTATTGCATAATTCTATGGGGGAGTATGTGGAGGAAAATTTTCTAGAAGAGTGACTACCCACAAGATCTTGAGGGAAGGTTACTAGTGGCCCACACTTTTCAAAGATGTAACCTTATTGGTCAAGAAATGTGAAAGTTGTCAAATGTTTTCAGGAAGAATGAAAGCTTCAGTGTCCTTCCTTTACAACCAATGTTAATAGAATCTCCTTTTAAACAATGGGGCATGGATTTTATTGGAGAAATCTTAGATCCCTCAAGTGCAGGGCATAAATGGATACTGGTGGCCATAGATTATTTTACCAAATGGGTAGAAGTTATTCCCACCAACAAAGCGGCTCTTCAAATTTTCATGAATTTCATCTGAACCACATAAATTTGTATGTTTAGGGTACTTACAAAAATATGATCTTTAGATATAAACCATTGGTAGCTATGTACCAAGAGTATGGGATAAATTTGACATATGTATCCGATTACAATCCACAAGGGAATGATCAAGATGAACTGAGTAATAAGAATCTTCTCAAGATAATTGGTGGGACATTGGATATCAATAAAATAAAATGGGGTGAGTAGATGAAATTTTATTTATGGGTAGAATGAATTACTACCAAAAGGGCTACTGGAAATATTCCATTTGAATTGGTCTCTGGAATTCAATCTTTCTCACCTCTACATATGATGTTTTCCTCATTTTATACAAAAGCTTGAGGATAAATAGGTGAATCCATATGAAGCAAGGATTAATCAAGTTATGGAGTTGGATGAAGAGATAAGAGAGTCTCACCAAATAAACCTTAAGTTTAGAGAGAAACTCAAGAAATTATTTGATAAGAAGGTGACTCCCAGAATTTTCAATGTTGGAGATCTTGTTTTGTTATGGGACAACAAGCACGAGGATAAATGAAAACATGGTAAATTTGATGCCTTGTGGATGGGTTCTTACTCTATTAACATAAGAATTTGTGAGCACACCTTTTTCCTGAAAGACTTGGATGGAGATTTGCTAGAGATGCATTTCAATGTTAGGTATCTAAAGCATTTCATGGATTGATCACAATCAAGGTGTAAATTTTTTTATAGTGTATACTCCTTTTGTTTTTATTTTGTTTTTTGTTTTTTCTATTTTTGTTTCCCTTTTTGTTCCCTTTTCTACAGTGATTAGTTGCCTTGGTATCTCATTATGTTTTTGTGATGCTTGAAATTTGGTTCAATTTTACCCTATGTATGCTTTAAACAACTCCATAACCCAATGGATCTAGGAACTTCATCTATATTATGCCTGATTTGTGTGATTCTTGTGGCACCCATAGGGGGTGCCCATCCCTAAGTTGGAGCTAGTGTTAGTGCTTGATTTTATCTCACCTTTTGTCTCGTATATGCCTTCAAAAAAAATTCTCTAAATAGTTTTCCCATGTAAAAAATGTATGATTGAAATATATAACCATATCCAATGTGAATGAATACCTTATGTTCAGGGTGTGAATCCTCTTTTTCGGTCGATAAATGTAATATTCATGTTTCCCCTAAAAATACCTGTGAAAAATCGACCATGAATCGGGCCGATATGTTAATGATGAAGTGCGAAGTGTGAGAAGATATTTGATGCCCACCACTTTTATCACCCAATCTCCTATTTCCTTTTTATCTTATTTTGTATTTTGCAGACTCAAATTTTCCTAAGTATGAAATAGGATACAAAAGGTATCCACGTGTGCCTTCGGTGTATTTTGGAGAAGGTAAAAATAATCACGGGCCTTCAAGAAGTGAGAATCGACCACGTGGATAAAGTGTAGAAAGGTAGCTCAAATGGGTTGAAAATTCAAAATAAAGAAGAAGAGCTCATAGGCCTCCATGTGTTGCATAGGCACATGTTAAAAAAGAGAGAGAAATAGAAGCTCCAAAGTAGCTCAAGGTCTCCACATGAAATACAAAGTGATTACTACCATTGAAAGGACTAAACAAAGAGGTAAATGACTTGATGTTAGATGGATTGGAATGTGATCATAGGTCCCAAAGCATGCAATTGAAGACTTGGCTAAAATTAGGGTTGAGGTTTTGAATGAAGTTAGGGAGAAGATGAAGATAGAGAATATGCTCGGATGATTAAATATGAAGATATAAAAAGGAATACTGATATGAAAATGGGGATTCTAAAGGCACCTATGCCCAAAAAATATATACATTCTCATTAATTACATCAAAAAAAGGAAACGAAGAGAAGAAAAGCATTCAGTTATCCCTTACTTCTATTTTTTCTCCTTAAAGTATGGGAATTTCATTTAACTTATTTTTCCTTGGTATAAATTCACTTGAGCTTTGAGTTGTCTAAAAAAATAAAATTGAACCAGCCAAATTTTGGTACATCCCCATAACCATCAATGATTCAACAATCATCTTGGGACCATCCATGATATTCCTTCACTCCATTTTCTTCTCGGTAAGATGATACCCAGTCCAAAAGATCCAAAATACCTGTAGGAAATGTTGTCTTCCCTTTTTTTGTAAGGAGTAGACTCATCGTGAGTAGATCAAGGGAAACATCCGGAGTGACTGGAAGATCAAGTATTACACCCTAGGTACCTGGTGGAATAAGGGTTATTGAACTAGACTCACCCCAGTGACTCCTTGAAAGAGATAGACACTCTCTTCGTAGAAGAACATGAAGAGTTCCTAAAAAAATTTGCTCCATCAAGGGATCCCGCTGCACTGGATGAATGGAAGTTTGGAGAGAAGACTTACCCTTCCCTCCCTTGGAAATGGAAATTGAGGCCTTGGAATGCTGAGGAGATGAAGGCTCTTCTTCTTCCTCATCCAAAATGATAATTTGGGGCTGAGAGCTTGATTTCTCCTCTTTCTTCTTGATGATGGTGCCGGTACTATGGATTATGAGGTGAGATAAGTCTTGTTTAACCTTCTTATAGAGAAAGGATTCACTGCTCCAATTATTCTACTTTGTGAGAAATTGATGGCAATGTATCAATTGAATTATTATCATAAAGTATGTAATACTCCTTGGGAACCTCTTTTAGCACAAATTCTTCATTGCAAAAAAAGGGACACTTATATTCAGTCATGCTTGTCACAATATGCCTCCTCTCAATCCATAATTTCTTCAACTCTTCTAGAGATTTTTGGTGCTCCCAATGGAAGAGATGATAGTACATTGACTAGAAATATGAGAAAATAGGATTGATCTTGATCAATCTCAAAATGAGGGAAATCCTAACTTCTTGATATGTTAGGGGCCCTTTACTATCCCCCAGTCAGAAATTTAAAATAGAGCCCTGATAAATGCTTCATCTAGGTATGTTAAATCAAAAAATTTATTTAAATCTTCTGATGATATTTCCTTAAAGATGTTTGGTACAACTACTCTTGCCATTGGACTAACTGAAAGATTTGGAGTAACCTTTTAATTATAAAAAATGGAAAAGCGATGCATACCAATGAAGGAATGAAGTTGAATTTATAATGGAGATGGTATAGGTGAGTTGAACTGGACAAAATCATTGCCATCAGTTGAAGAAGGATTTTTCACTTAGTTGACATAAAGGAAATAAATTTGAAAGAGATTGGCATCATACAAACAAAGGATATTTGGACTGATGTGACATAATTTATGGAAAAGTATTCAGCCCAGAAAGACATAAACATGAGTGTGTGTTGTTTGAGATTGATCCTCAAAAGGTGAAAGGGATTTACATGTCACATCAAGCCATATGGAGGCGCCTAAAAACTATCAAAAGGGGTTTCTTTTCCCACCAAAAAGGGATAAATGATTAAACAAATGCAAAATAGAATGACATAGTGGGAGTAACTCATAATTCCTCCACTTGGAAACATAAGATAACATATTAAAACTATATGTTGTAAAGAATAATATTCTTTGGATATTCATGCTTTTGGGGGGGGAATGGAAAGTGAGTGAGTGATTGAAAATGTATAAATGTGATGAGAATACTCTCACATAGGGGGTTAAAATTTTCTAATCTTTAGAAAAGAAAGGAGAGAACCTATTTTTACGATCTTAAAACTAAACTAGTTTGAGATACCCAAACTGCTATTCATTTGTTCCCAAGCCTTCTTACCAAGATGATTGCACTATACAGTCATTGTAAAATATTGAGGTCATAATTGTTGTGTCCCCTTATTGAAGAATTGGTGTTTCTTGAATCAATTTGTGTGTAGTCTCACGAGCATTATTACTTTGTTCAAGATGAATTGTTTTGAATTGATTGTCTACATTTCTATTGCAATATTATGCTAATTAATCTCTCTAAATTACATAAAGCCTTAGTTAAAATAGTGACAATTTGGTAGCACTGTAATTACATGATTGATGGATATTTCCTTCATAATGTGGTAAATGGTTTTAAAATCAATTTGTATCTATTTGATCTAAGATATTTGTTAGTTTCGAGTGTATCTTGAACATATTTGATCTAGAGATTGTTAGTATTTTGTTGAGAATTTTTCATGAGATTTTGTGTTTGAATTCTCAAATTTTGTGTGAAATCCTATGTTCTTGGGATTCCATGAATACAAACCTTTTGGTTGAAGGAATTCTTTGGACTATGTGATCCATATTTTACATCAAGAACAATTGTCTATAGTATTTGTAAGGTTCATTTGAGGTTTTTGTATAATCAACTTTATCCTGCTTAACTTCCCAACAATACATCAAAATCACAACCAATAACCATCAGATCCACCTAAATTACCCCTACTTGCATTATTTATGCATAAATACTATGGATATTTGTTAAATTTGTTTACTCTTTTTCCAAAGTATGTAAGAGAAAGATGAAATTGTAATTGTCTTTAGTAACCTGAGACTTCTTTAGAAGATATATGTATTTTCTAGTGTGAAAACTCATGAGAGTTAGATAATGTTTGTATTGACCATGTCTTCTTGAGGATATTTTTCACTTTCCAAAGAAGAGGATTCGAATATTGCTATTCTATCCACCATTTTTCACAAATATAGGTTACAAAATGGGTCATCTCACCCTAGTTTTAGACAGAATCTAAAGCAATAGGGTAGGTCATACCCTTAGTGAGGTGTTATCCAACATTCCCTAAGTCCTAGTAAAAAGAGACTTCAAGATCCATCCCCAGCCTAAAAAAAAGACTCAAATCCTAGTCTTTCTTTAAGCATATTGTTTAAACTATTAATGTTGTTCGATTATAAGGTGGGACTTATTTGGCTTCCAACACATAAGATTCTTGTACATTGTACACGGGGGTATTCTTCTCTGACTCATACTCCTCATTCTCCTCTCCAGGATCATCACCCTTCACTCTCTTTGTTCTCTCAGATTTTGAACTCTTCACTACCCTCTGCTTCATCTTCACTAGAGACTGCTCCTTCATTGGGGACTTCTCGCTCACTCGGGAAATTGTTCATATGATCATAAGTGCTCATTCCCACACCGACTCTTGTGCCTATGTGGTCTAAACCATATGCACACGCTCGGTGCTCGATTTCTAGAGTTTCCTCCCTATCTCTCTTCTTTGTGACTATATTATTCCTTATGTTAGGGTCTTTCAAGATGGAGACATCATCCTCAATATGCATACCTTTCTAAAACTTAGGCCTTAGGTGTATGTACAACCTTATCGTTGTTATGTTTGCAAGTATTAATGTCATGGGCCTTAGCATATGTATGCCACAAGAGACATAATTCTCCACATACACTTTCTTCGAGGATATAAAAGTGTCCTACACAAAGACAAATTTCTCCCGATATACTTTACTTAGATTAAAACTTAGTTTCTTAGCCTCCTTAAACCTATTAATCCCACTCTGAAAATATTTTTCTATAAAGGAAAAAGGTAATTTACACCATGAGCTCTTGGTTCCATCAGTCAATGTGAACCTTATAATGCAAACCTATTGGTATACTACAAATTTAGCCTCATCCTTTGCTAAGAATGGAAGTTTCCCTAGTATTCTCCACTCTACTCCAAATGCATCACGCATCCACTTGTACCACTTATCCAAACACGCCTTGTATGAAGGCATCATACTTTCACAATTATATGCTTCAAACCTCTTATTGAGGAGGGTTTCTCATTAGGATAATCCTAAGTTTTTTTATTCATCCCATTGGGCACTCCAATATCTGAAAACACAATGGTAAGAAGAATATTACCATACATAATTTTATCTCCATCTCACATGGCATCAATGATATCCTCTGTAATGAAGGTCAAGATGTTGTATATGGTCCCCTCTCGAAACCTTCCTCCACATCTTCAACCATCTCTTGTTCACTTGTGTCCATCATTATTTTCCATTCAAATTGATGAACAAACATGCGACCATCTTCATGATCGGGTCGGTGAACTTGGAAATATCAAAGATGCATCCACCCTTCTTATATTCATATACCTTAGTTTTTTCTTTGACACCCTCATTGTTTCCCAAATCATCATACAACTAATCTCCCGTATGATAAGTCCAGTGTATGTGGAGATAAACTATGGATTTATGTGCATCCTCCTTCTTGCGATGTAAAAGTAATATTAATACATGTGTGACATAATCCATTGGTATAATATCTCAAGATTTCTAAAAAATGACAACTCATAAAGTTGCAGAAGTGCATCCTTATCCAATGTCCTCTTCATGGAGTCATCATACACTGGTTTTTCATCTTTTTTTCATTCTCATTAAGGGCAAAAATTATCCAATGTCATCTCTTTCTAATTTTTATCTGTCTTATGGTTATAATCACTTATAACAATTTTACGCACGTGAGATACCCAATCCATCCCTAATAATACCCCATCTAGGTATTACATCTCCACATATCATTCTTTGTTGAAAAGTTTTGACACGACTGGTTTTCCATTTCCCTTGCCCTTTTTTGGCTGAAATGTTTGATCCTTTCCTTGGTCCCATTTTAATTTTTGGTAATCCTTCCTTATATCTTGATTTCTTACTGCTCAATCCCTTGGCTCCAATCCTTCTATGTAAATTCTTCAAACTCGTGCCCTAGTTTCTCAAACCCTAACCTGGAAACCCTTTCTTCCATAAGAAAACATTAAAACCCACATAAATCCTTCCAAAAAACAACTTTTGCGCACACCCGTGTAGTCCGTTCCAACTGGTTCTCAAATCTTTTACTTCACATGTGATTTTCAAAAATTTCTTACAAGGATGCCCTACTTCACAAGATCTCTTCTACAAGTAAATGCAAGGTGAAAATAACTTACCCCAACTCCCTATTTATATTTTTCTACTTTTTACCACATTAATTTCCATGCCACCTACCACCATACTACCACATTAAATTCATAATTTTCCAGCATGTTCCTCCCTCACATTTTATCTTGTGTGTTTCCTTCACGCACCCACTCATGTATAACCTCCTCAACCTTATGACACATAAAACTACATCGACCACAAATTCCTTTATGCTCACTCAAAGCACCAATGTACATCTACCTCTACGTATTATACCAAGTAGTTCTTCTTTTACTACCTACCTCATGTTACTCCCTACGTTCATAATTATATGTGGATTTCATAAAACTATTTCTTGACACCATTTTATCTTTGACCATTATCACCTCTGCTACACGTGTTCCATTGATACCATAAATTTTTATTTTTCTCTCTTGAGACACCAACAAAATCACTCTAAATGTGTGCTTGTTACTGCACTCTCCACCCTACACTAAAATTATGCAAGGTCCTTTGCACATGAAACCTCTTAAATAGTAATTGGCACGGCGCTCAAATGTGATTACTACACAAAACACCAAACTATCGAAAAAGCATAACAACGATGAAAGGGAACACATATAAAGGAAAATGCATTAAAGGAATCTAATATAAGTGGTAATACTACCTTATCACAAACACCAAGAAGACTTATTTATAGCAGGTTTCAACCTACTCCCGTTATAGAAAACAAGCAATCGTGTGCCATCCAAAGCTTCTCACTTTAGTGCACATGAGTCAAGTATATAGGTCACAACATATGGTCCCAAAAAATACACTTGGAACTTCCCAGGGTGGCACAAAAACTTGTAATCATATAGAAAAATCATCTGTCCAGTATAGCTTCTTATTTTTAATGTGTTGATCATGTCAAGCCTTTTATGTTGCTTTCTCTATCTTCTAGATCCATAGATAAATGACGCGTCTCTTATCCAACTGCATCAGTTTGTCTATGTGCTCTTGAAGTGATTTCTCATCAGCCAATCCTCCTATACACATAATATAGAGGGATGGTAACATAAATTCAACCAGTAAAACAACATTTGCGCAAAAAACCAACTAAAAGGGTGTTGTTTTGTTTAATCTCTTGTAGGTTGTTCTATAAGAGAAAAGAGAAAAATAATTTATCATTCCAATCCTTCCTTTCAACATCATAGATCTTAGTCAATGTATGGCTCAATGTCTTGTTGAAATATTTAGTAGTTCCATTAGTTTTTAGGTGATACAAGTGTAGTCTTATGATGGGCTACCATAAATTTTACCAATAATATCCTAACAGTCTCATTCAAGAAATGAGTAGCCCTATCAAAAGTTAAAATCAATGGACATCCATACATGCTTATGATATTCTTACAAAGGAAAATTATTGCAGTAGTTGTAGTGTAATCCTTTGTAGGTGCTACTTTTGCCCACCGTTTCAAATAATTTGTAAAAGTAATGATGTAGTGTGACCCGTCCCGTGCACCGAGGGTAAAATAGGGCCCATTAAGTCAATTTAAAAAAATTCAAAGGGTTCCACACTTGATATAGGCCTCAAGAACATTTCATCTCTCGTGTCGGGCTTCACATGGCACTAGCAATGATCACATAACCTAACATATTCTTGGTAATCCTTATACAATGTCTCCCACCATAAAATAGCCATTAGAATATTACGAGTGGTGGCTTGACTTGTATAATGTTCACCATTAATCCTGCATAAACTTCCTTCATAATACCCATTAGCTCATTCTATAGTACACATCAGCCTAAAATCTCATCATGGCCAAGTTTGTATAGATCTCCACCAATTAGCGTATAAGGTGTGACACAAATGGAAAGTTGTTTCCTTTCTATACTCCTCGATTCGTTAGGCACCACTCTTGTTCGTAAAAAGATATCAATATCCTCCAACCGGTGGGAATGCATTGTAATCGAACAAATGTGCATCTGAAATTGTGTCTCAAATTCTTTGTGTTTCCTCACCGAAAGATGGTTAAGTCATGAATTTCACTTTCATAGTTTTACTATGACTAAAAATTCAAACTCTTGAAATAGCAAGATCCAATGGTGAATGCACCCCTACAACACTAGATTGTTTACCAAATATTTAAGAGTTATGTGATCTGTGTAAAAGATAAACAAAGTAGCTAACAAGTATTGCCTAAACCTATGCAATGCATAGATCATAGACAATGCTTCATGCTCCATTGTTGTGTAATTATTCTTAGATGGAGTTCACTTCCTACTTTCAAAACATAAAGGGTGATAAATAATTCCTTCTCCAGGATATGTAAGAATTTCTATAATTTCCATCCGACACATCCACATATATGTGAAAGGGATTTTCCGAAGAGGGAAATCACAACATGGGTGCAATAGTAATCTTCTCCTTAAACGTATCAAAATCCACTTGTTGTACCTCATCCAAGGGCATGGCAATCGTGGCATAACCTTTGATGAAATTTCATTAAGTAACCCATATTCCCTAGAAATCCGCATACTATGCTTTGATTGGAAGCTCCTCCAAACCCAAAATAAAAAAACTTTGGTAGGGTCTACTAATAAGCCTTCCTTGTGAATAATATGGCCTAACAATGTGCAAAAAGAAGTAGTAAAGAAACATTTCTTAATGTTTACGTAAATACTTAACTACCCGCATCTTTCAAACATCAATCTTAAGTCATCGCAATGATCTTTTAATAATCCATACATTTTCTAATATTTCAGGTATACTTGTAGAAACTTATGAATAAAGTCTTGGAATGCTTGTACCAAAATGCATGTAAATACAATAAGAACATTCTTAATCCCGAATGGCATAACCGTATGAGTAAAAATCCCCTTCAATGTTGAAATTAGTCTTCTTTCACAATCCTTTATTGGTGATACCCCGAGAATATATCTATAAAAGAGTATATCTCACACCCGCTACACCTTCCAAGATTTCCTCAAGGTAAAGGCATTAGAAAAGGGTATATCACACATGCAAGATTCAATTCTTTGTAGTCAACAAAGATCTCGTATCCTTCCATCTTTCTTGATACTAATCAGCTAACCCATTTAGATTATTCAATAGCTTCAATGATCCATGATTCCATCATCTTGTAAATTTCTTCTGTTACCTTCACACACATATTAGGATTCATCTGATAAGGCCTCTTCCTAATTGGGTGCATACCTTCCTTTTACTTAATCTAAATCTATCCCAATGAGTGATGAACTCATTTTAACTCATGATACCCATGTGGGAAAAATCCTAGAAGTCCCACAAAGAGTTAAACTATCTTTGAGACATCTTGTTCACGTCAAGAATCACCAATGATTACTTCTTTTGGTTTTGATTCTATGCTAATGTTAAACTTCTTTGTCTTCAACGGCTCATTGTAGGTGCACACATTCTCATCTGCACTATTCAAAATGTTGCGTGTACCCTTTGTATGATCAAAACATAATTTCTCTATTTCTTCATCTTTGATTAGGTACATGACTTTTTCTTTTTTCCTTTCTAGGAAGGCACGCTCAAACTACATTTCATATGTTTCTTCCTCTTTAACGCACGCCTCCAAATTAGGTTCCCCTAGAAAATATAGGATGAGGTCCTTAGCCTTAGCACTATCTCCTAGAGTAAGGTGCTTAACTACCTACAAATATTTATTCACTGATGGTTTAGAAGATAGATACTCAAAAGTCTGAATAATACTACCGGTAGTCAAATCCCGCCAATTTCCTATCTAATGAAATAAATCTTAATGGACATACCAAGCATGTGCACAACCCTACAAAGTGGAATATAACTTATGAACCCAAAGTGAAGTGGGTAAAGCTTCTAGGCCTTCTATCCAGGCTTTCTCACATTTCGAACGTGGTACAAGGTTGATTCCTTCCCATGATAGTCACATATCTTTGAAGGTGCATTGGTATAGAGAAATCTAATAGAGAATGTGATTCTCAATGAGTCATCCACCAACACACGGTTGTCCCATGTAAGGTATAAATAAGCATATTCCTTCATTCTACTTCACAGCTCCACAGGACTTCCATAGTGTGCAAGAATACATCAGGGTTACCTTCTCCCATGTAACATGGTAACTATCTTCCTCCAAGACACCTAACTGAATGCTCCTTGACAACATGAGTCACAGTGCCATTTAATTCTCTTCCAACTAACTCATAAGTCCCATGTACCCAATTATCACATGTAATTCTAGTCGTATCACTCAAGGACTGAGCATCATCCCACTGAATGACTCCTTATCTTGATGGCTCAATAATCTCTAGGTCCTTGATGGTGTGGACATAAATTTTATTGATGTCTTCTTCCCCAAAGGCTTGACATAAGGTGCAGACCTACCATTTTTTAGTTGAATAATAACATGCTCCTTCTTATCTCAAAGCTGATGTATCCCTTGTTGAAGCAAAAATCAATATTATTCACGTAACACCAGGGGCTTCTAAGTAAGGTTGGAAAACTATATTCCTCAGCAAGTGCTAAGACTTATAAGTCCCTAGTGAACTTAACCCCTTGAATGGTTATGGAATCATCCTTCAAGACTCCGATGGGTGTAGATTTAGTTCCATTCACCATGTACAACACATTCAAATATGATTGCATTGGTTGTCTCCCATCCTATTCCATGCATCCGAGTAAGAACATTATCCTCTCGAACTGTGTTAATTAGTATGTTTCTCAAGATTTGTAATGCCCATTAAAACAACCCACTTGAGACCCAAGAAACAACTTAGGACTAGTTAGGAAAATTATGGATTAATTTTTTTCGTTTAAAGGATCCAACAACCAGGTTGTAAGACAAAACCTGACCCTAACAAGTTCCGAACAATTCTAATTTACTCGAACATAATTTTCTTTTATTAACAATTATTAGAGGTAACAAGGTCCAAAATTTAGGGTTATAAGTTTCGATTAGGTTCGGGGGTAAATTAACACCATACCCACTCTCTAACAGTGAGACATTGAAATCTAGAGAGTAACTTTATGATGTCAACGAAGATACAATGCATAGAAATATAACATGAATAGTTCAAAATATTCTCAAGAGTAACCACCAAGTAGGGGAATAATAAGGAGAATTCCATGAGTTTGAGAATGGTCACAAAGTTTCCCAAGGAATACAACATACTACATTAATAAAATTTAAGGTTTCTACCCATTTAAGCCATGATTTCAAGGTTCATTGTCTAAACAAGGCTAGCGAAATCCACTATGACCAAATTTGCATGATGAACAAGTATACTCAAGGTCCCACAATTTGAGGATCAAATAGGATGAGGTGGATCAACAAGCAAACCTAAATCAGCAAACATTGAAAATCAAGGAACTATTCCAAGAAAGCACTTCTATAATCCCGAGAGCATACAATTAACTTTTCATGGTAATAAAATCAAGTCAAGATCACAAGTTTTCCTATAGTCTAATTTTCTTACAATTTTGTTTTAAGAATTGAACACACTATACCAACCAAATCTAAATAAGTCAACTGTTTAGTAAAAGATATATATATATATATATATATATCCCTAGCAACTAGCATATCAATACAAGTACCATACCTTATAGCACAATGGGATTTATTTATCTTATCTCCTACTCAAGCTCGGAATAACCATAAGGAGATCACAAGAAACACCAAGGACCTCTAATGGTTTCTAGGGAGAAGAACAAGTAACAAGGTGTCCAATTACAATCCAAGGGTGCATCGTATCAAAAGTGAATAACATCATCTTACATTTTCCATCCTAAAGGAAAAGGGGAAACAATAGCAAGGTGAACCAAGAAAATATGAAGAAAAGAAGATTTCTGAAGTTATTTTATATCCTTAACAAATGTTTCCTTAAAATTACAATAACTTAGGTCTCGAGGAAAAGACAACACGCAAGGAGGTTACTTCTCAAACAACTGATAAGTATCAATCCAAAAGGACCACAACTCACATTCGTTAAGCTAACAGGATGATAAGGGTATGATGACCCAAAACTCCCACAAGAAAGGCAAAAACATGTATGAACAAGAAGTACTAAGCAACGTAACACATTACTATCCACCATGTGTTTCACAATTTAGGGTAGGCAACAAATGTACAAGTTCAAATATACATTACACTCAATACACATAAATCTTACCTATTTTTATAACTCAACTAATTAAGTCAAAATTTGTAGTTTCATTTGCTAAGCACATTCCTTCCCGAGTTTTCTTAATTAAATTTCCTCTTATTACGACATCACGAGTTTATGTTATAAAGAGCACCACTAAGATCGATATGATGTCTCACCATTCTTTATAGGTAGAAAGTATTTATTTTACTCACAAGGAAGGTGGGTGGAAAAGTTTTCCTTTCTATTATTCTACATGGTTTTTATTTATTCTATTAATCTACCAAGGGTATAACAAGGATCACTTCCCTTTTTCTATGCTCCAGTTTATTTGTTAAGTTCCAAGGTCAAATCTCCTTAATTATAGTTTTATGGCGTTTTGGTTGAGTCATCTTATCAATCAAATTTTAATGAGAAGGAAGGTTCAAACATATCACATAATTACTTTTATGGGAAAGAGATATAAATCAACACACCACATTTTTAATTCTAAAGGAACAAGAGACATTCGTCATAGAAATCACATCATTAATTTTTGTAAGAACTAGGAAACAATGAACCAACATGAATCACACCAAGATTTCAAAGATTTACCAAATAATTTCAAGCATCATTAGACATTCTTAGTGGGTCTCCACAAGTCTCACAAGAAATTTTCAAAGAAGGCTCATTAAAGAGGTATAATCTTACTTTTATGAATCTATTAAGGTTTAACAAATTTTTTTGTTTAGGATGGTAACATTTTACTCCCTTAATAACCAAAGAAGGTTTTCCAATCAATTCTCATGTCCCCATAAGATACCACCAACCAAGAAACCAGATGAAAATGCAACTTTACTCCAAGGACACCACATCCACACTAGAAAGCATCAAATGCAATGGGGCAACCAAATAATTTACCAAATCATGGACTTTACAGCCAAGAGTTGTAGTTTTTAAAAGAGGAAGTATAATATAAGCACCGTTGAGATTAACTATAAATATCTACCAAACTAACATTTCTAAGAGAAAGGTCCAAAAGACCCAAACCATCCATAAGTGTTTCCAAGTAACCCAAAGATTAATAGGTCATAGAATGTGATTGATAGTGAATTAAATTTAAGGTAAGGGTAGACTTATTTATAAGTCAAGAGAGTAAAAACAAGTACACTGAAATATACAAACTTCCTGAAAGGGCTTAAATCCATCCATAATTACCAAGATGCATACATTCCACGAGTCAAAATTTTCTATGATGTAACCAGGAACCCATGATACAATTTAACATGCCATCAAAGAAAAGTCACTATCAAAACAAACACTTTTCTAGTAACATTTATAGTCCACCAAAAAGGCAATCCAATCCTAAAAAAAATCAAGGCCCATAATTAAACACTTCTACTCCAATGAGGGTCAAGCTCTTACCAGATTATAAGATAATCACCACCACCGCTAATAGACTGCCAACTAGAATGCTCAATCACAAGTTCTCTATCTAGCAAAGTCGAGTAACGAAAAGGTCAATCCAAGATCCTAGACATCGTCAAGGTTTCGTGCATCTAAAACCAAGGCATAAATTTAAGCACCTAGGATGACATTCAAGACACCTAGGGTGTACCCCCATATGAAAAAAATGTATGAATACAAGTAGTATAGAACCATCTCAACAACATGTAAGAAGGAACCACGTAATGTTTAACTAAGTAGCCAACAACATAATGAGCCTTGAATCACCAATCAAAATAAAATATAAGAGATGTCGACAATCAAGGAAAGTGGCTAAGTAGCCACATTGTAATGTTTGAAAATTCTTACAAAAATTATAAATAAATAAAATATCCTCAGAGCTTCTCAATCCAAACATAAAATAAGATGTTGTCCCTTGATAAAATAACACAAGATTACGAATGTAAAACACAAACTTTAACACCACATTCACTCTGCAGCACTTCATGGCTATTAATAGGGGTACTCTTCCTCATGGTTAGTTGCAAGAACACATACATAGGATTGGGTCCTAAACAACACCCAGACGTAGTTTCCACTCTCTCACATAGGTAACAAAATAAAACCGACAACTAGACCCTCTTTCCTAACCACTGAAGGAAGGAAGCTTTAAAAACTTCTAATTATCTTTTCATGGCCCATAACACAACCACTACTATCCAACCACAAGAATCACAGCATATAACTTATCATTCCAACAACATCAATAAAGGAGGGTCTCAACAAAAGGGCTTAATGCATCAAACAATTAGATCATGTTTTAGGACTTACAAAACAACACATTTTCAAAGGGAAAACCAAGTTTCCACTATACTAGAAGTTCACAAACATCAATTTAATCTGACAGTATTAGTTACCTGGGTTTAGGTAAAACACCACTAAGTACAACAACTCAAACAACTTGTTATTTTACTATACTTTTAATTCTGGCAGTTTAAATAAATAGAGTAATGTAATATTTCTTCATACTTATTTCTTTTTCAATTTTCAAACAAGGTTGTTTTCTAGTTTTAAAAGTTTGCTAGGTTTACAGTTCATGTCTCAAGTTTTCTAGTGTGCCCAAGGGTCCAAGATTTTGAACCATTTCTTTCATACTAACTGTAATGCCCTCTCAAACAACCCACTTGAGACCTAAGAAACAACCTAGGATTAGTTTGAAAAATTATGGAATAATTTTTTTGTTTAAAGGATCCAACAACCAGGTTGCAAGATGACAATTGACCCTAACAAGTTCCATAACAATTCTAATTTACTAGAACATAATTTTATTTTATTAACAATTATTAGAGGTCACAAGGTCCAAAATTTAGGGTTAGAAGTTTCAAGTTAGGTTCAGGGGGTAAATTAACACCATACCTACTCTCTAACAGATCTTAGAGTTTCAAATTGATTTTTCTCATGCTTAACACATTCAAAATTCTCTAAATCATTCCCGTTGGATAGGAAATTTTCTCACCTTTCCAATGATATAAAGAAGTCCTCCTAACTCCTCATAACAATCAAGTTATGGGTCGACGGGCCTTGGGGTGAAAATTTTCTCCCAAGAGCGGGCCCAAGGATGAATAATTACCGAAAAGGGTGATTTGGTAGGTCGTGGGAAGACTTTGCAAATTTTTCCGCATAGGGGAAAAATATCCAATTTTCACTGCTCCCTTACAGGTCCGCTAGGGACACGTGTCAAGCTCCAAGCTAAAGCGGGAAGAAAACGAGGGAAGGGTGGGGCGGCATATGTGTTTAGGAAATTTTTCCAAAGGTGGGGTCAAAGAGGTAAGTTTCACGCACGGCCCTCGCGTTCGTGGAAGGGATTTCTCTAAGGCGAGGGGTGGGAGTTTAGGGCCGTAGAGAAAAATACAAAAATTTTCCAAAATATTTTTTTTTCAAAAAGGTTAAAGTTGCAAGGGTTCCGCCCCTTTGCTGTCACCCCATGGTGCCATGTGGTAGACTTTCATTGCCTGTGGGTCGGTGGGGCGGCGGAGAATATTAATAAAAATTTTCAAAATTTTTAAAAAGGTTCCAAGGAAGAAAATTGCTCTGCGCCTCTGCCGATGCCTCTTGAGCCCATGTGGCAACCTATGATTGGCTGTGGGCTAGTGGGGCAGTGGGGAAAATGTTAAAAAATTTCCCAAATTTTTTTAGTAAGTCCCAAGGGAAAATTTCGGGCAGTGGGCCCGCCAAGGAAATTTTTCCCAAAATTTTAATGCCAATGAAGAAAACTTTAGAAGGCCATAAATTTTGATAGAAATCTCGATTTTGGAAAACAAGGACTTTCTATAAATCTCTCGATGCCCTCTTTCAATGAAATCATAAATTTTAGATTTTGATAAAGTTTAAGGGGTCAATTTTAAGAAAATGGCTCTAAGATTTTTAAAAGCAAACTAGTAAATTTTAACTTATAAATTTTGTTCAATTTGATCTCCTCCTTCACTCAACATGCCAAACAGACATGGAGAATTATTCTAAGAAGGATTTAGGATGCATTTGGAGGGTAATTTTTCTTGATTGATTTCCAATTTGAATTTTCCAACAATTGACAAAAAAAGATTGTGAAAAGTTTGGGCCTAATTTTGTAATGTTTTAAATTATTTCCTTAAGTTTTTTATCAAATTGAGTTCATTGATATCATAACATACTAAATTTTAATGTTTCAATGTTGATTATTGTTTGCAGGTTTGAACTATTCATTTTATATAAATTATTTGCCAGTTTTAAATTTACAACAAAGATCAATTTCTAGAGGATCTGTTTATCAATTTCATCTTCCATATATGGAAATTGATTCTAATCTTAGTTAAATCCATCTAGTTGATTCAATAAACCATCTACTAGCTAAAATACAAAGTCTGATTTCTAATTTTATACATTTCAAAAGAGACAAAATAATACAATTCCTTCATATGTATTCCTTTCTTTCAAACCAAGATTCCAATAATATTTAAAGTTCAGATTTCAATGCAACAATGCAAATGGAGAAAGGTATTGCAATCCTTTATTGAATTCCAAAAATAACTTTACATCTCTCAATTCCTTTTCTTTCTTTCAAATGAACAGAACAAAGTATATCAATCATCACATTTCAAATTTACAACTTTCATAGCTCAATACAAATGTCTTTCCATTACAAGATATTTACAAATTTCATCCACTTCAAAATGGAAAAGGTTACAAAATATTTTTTGGAAGGTACTGTTAAACTATATTTTCCTCTACTAAAAAAACAACATGCTAGCTCCCTTTTCTTCCAATTTGATCACAACAAAAGTGGGGAAAGGAAACACTCGTCCACCCAACCTAAACATCCAATGAAGAGGAGAAGCCATCCTTCTTCATTGGCCCCCAAGCCCCAACCACAATGCAATAAGAAATGTATTTCAACTCATGGCAACAACAAGCTTCCACAAACACACAACATTATTTCAACATGCACATTTCAAATTAAAAACACAGTCCATACCAAAACAATAGTTTACAAATACATTGAAACATTAAAACAGAACTCAAGCTTAATTATGCAAGCCAAAGGAGCAAGAGCTATGGGGGAAGATGTTTATGCCTCCCAATGGGAAATTGGAATCCACCTGTAACAAACCTCCAATATAATTCATCAAACATATCCTTATGCCCCCCACAATCCGTCCTTATGCCCCCATACTTTTCCTTATGGCCCCCACAAAGTAAGAAATGCAAACTATTTCTTTTCCATGGTGCATCCCAATCCCAAACTCGCTCCAAAAGAATTCTGATGCCACCTGGCATTTCCTTATTCCCCCACATGGATTCCCCATAGCTTTCTCCTACACCATTCATATGATAATCTACCCAAATAGCCAATAAACACACAAAACATTCACCATTCACACAAACACAAAAAGAAATAACAACATAAATGAAGAGCTAAGCTCCTACCTCTCCATGGTAGATTTTTTCCAACATGGAAAGCTTTCAATGTCAAAACATAGTCCCAAAATCAGCAGCCAATAAGCATGCAAAGTTCTCCAATCTCTTCCAAAAGCAAGAGCTCCAATCACAAAAAAGTTTCCCCAATGAAGCATGCAAAATGTTTCAACAACACAAAACAAGGAAAAGAGTTTGAATTTTATAGAAGAGGGAAGAGGAGAGGATGAGGTGGATCCATGTAGGATGCCAAATCACACATCCTCAACTTCAACACAAAATTCAAATTTATTTCTCCAATGCACAATAAAGAGGTGGGTGAATAATATGACAAATAAACCTATACACTCCAAAAATCCCACACCCCAAAGGACTGAATTAAATAAAATGTAAGATGAGTGCAATTAAAACATGCAACTTGATTTATAAAAATGCCTTAAAAAGGTCTAAAATTAACCCTCCAACCATGGGCATGGTTGGTAAATTAAATTAAGAGGTATGGGAAAAGTTTAACTTTTCCCACAAGCCTCCAAAACAACCTCCAAGGAAAAATTTGAATTTCCAATGACGTGGATTGTTTCATACTCCAAAATCTAACTTACACAACCCTTACACATACTTACACATATCTTACAACCTTACTTACACACACCTTACAACATTTAACACAAGGTTCGACAACTTTAATAATTACTTCCTTATGTCCCAATTTTATTAATTAACTTCTAACCATATGTTTTCTCACATTAATCTACCACAATTAAAAGAATTAAAAAAGGGGTAAATGCATCACAAAATAAACACATGCAAACAATAACAAAAGTGAACCACATTAATAAAATACACAAAGCCCCTTGGTAAGATTCAAAGGTGATCCCCCATGGGAATCCCTAACACAACGAACGAATAAACACAAACAAATATAGTTACCATGCTGACCTTGTTGAATTCATCTAGAATTCCAATGTGGTTGGTCTCCAATCCCCCAATGTTTTTGTGATATTTTAACCTACAAAACATAAATACCTCCTTCGGCCTCGTGGCCATATCATAACATCCAAAATGAATATAATTATAATTCTAAAATCATCTATATAAATGAATCACAACACATCAAAGTAATTTAATCAACAACTATATCATCATCAAATAAATTTCCATTTTATAGGTTTACTCAAAATATCAAAAATCACATGTCCGAACAACATTCATAATATATCCATGTCAAATAGTATACCAACATCAATGTATAAAGTGTCTCTAATAATCATCATGCATCATATATAATCAAAGTCAGTAATAATCCATGGTCTCACATCTAATATCATACTAAATCAAAACTATAAAAATGTCCATCATATAGTCTACAATATCATGATTAGCAATAAAAGTGTCAAGGGGAAGTGGGCACTACATCCCCCTCCCCTTAGACTCAACTTCCTCCTGGAAGTCACAAGAAGGAGAGTTAGAAATGAATGCAATAGAAAAGGATTACTCCCATTATGGGATTTCTTGTTCAAGTAGGTGTGGGTGCATAGAACCCAATTTTGGTCTTATGCAATTCAACAAGGAGAAGGGAGATTACAAGGGATGAGTTCTAAACTTTCTACATGCAAGGCTACAACATTTAAATCGAGAGTACATTTACGTTGTCAACCAAAATACAACACATAGCAATATAACATGAATAGTTCAAAAGATTCTCAAGAGTAACCACCAAGTAGGGGAATAATAAGGATAATTCCATGAGTTTAGAATGACCACCAATTTTCCAAGGAAATACAACATACTACATTAACAAAATTTAAGGTTTCTACCCTTTTAAGCCATGATTTCAAGGTTTGTTGTCTAGACAAGGCTAGCGAAATCCACTATGACCAAATTTTCATGAGGAAAAAGTCTACTCAAGGTCCCAAAATTTGAGGATCACACAGGATGAGGTGGATCAACAAGGACACCTAAATCAGCAAACATTTAAAATCAAGGAACTATTCCAGGAAAGCACTTCTATAATCTCGAGAGGGTACAATTAACTTTTCATGGTAATAAAAGTGAAGTCAAGATCACAAGTTTTCCTATAGTCTGATTTTTTTACACTTTTGTTTTAAGAATCAAACACACCATACCAACCAAATCTAAATAATTCAACCGTTTAGCAAAATAAAATATATATATATATATATATATATATATCCCCTAACAACTAACATATGAATACAAGTACCATACCTTATAGCACAATGGGATTTATTTATCTGATCTCCTACTCAAGCTTAGAATAACCATAAGGAGATCACAAGAAACACCAAGGACCTCTCAAGGTCGCTAGGGAGAATAACAAGTAACATGGGGTCCAATTACAATCCAAGGGTGCATCGTATCAAAAGTGAATAACATCATCTTGCACTTTCCATCCTAATGGAAAAGGTGAAACAATATGAACGTGACCCAAGAAAATATGAAGAAAAGAAGACTTCCTGAATTTATTTTATATCCTTAACATATGTTTCCTTAAAATTACAATAACTTAGGTCTCCGAGGACAAGACAACACGCAAGGAGATTATTTCTCAAACAAAAGATAATTCTCAATCCAAAAGGACCATAATTCACATTCATCGAGCTACGGGACGATAAGGGTATGATGACCTAAAAATCCCATAAGAAAGGCACAAACATCTATGAACAAGAAGTACTAAGCAACTAGAACACATTACTATCCACCGGGTGCTTCACAATTTTAGGTAGGTGAAAGAACTATAGGTTCAACTATACATTTCACTCAATACACATAAATCTTAGCTATTTTTATAACTCAACTAATTAAGTCAAAAGTTGTAGTTTTGTTTGCTAAGCACATTCCTTCCCGAGTTTTCTTAATTAAACTTCCTCCTATTATGACATCATGAGTTTATGTTATAAAGAGCACCACTAAGATCGATATGATGTCTCACCATTCTGTATAGGTAGAGAGAATTTATTTTACTTGTAATCAAGGTGGGTGGACAAGGTTTCCTTTCTATTCTTCTACATGGTTTTTATCTCTTCTATTAATCTACCAAGGGTATAACAACGATCACTTCCCTTTTTCTATGCTCCAGCTTATATGTTAAGTTCCAAGGTCAAATCTCCTTAATTATAGTTTATTAGCGTTTTGGTTGAGTCATCTTATCAATCAAATTTTAATGAGAAGGAAGGTTCAATCATATCACATAATTACTTTTTATGGGAAACATATATAAATCAACACACCACATTTTTAATTCTAAAGGAACAAAAGACATTCGTCATAGAAATCACATCATTAATTTTTGTAAGAACTAGGAAACAATGAACCAACATGAATCACATGACATTTTTAAAGATTTACCAAATAATTTCAAGCATCATTAGACATTCTTAGTTGGTCTCCACATTTCTCACAAGAAATTTCCAAGGAAGGCTCATTAAAGAGCTATAATCTTACTTTTACGAATCTATTAAGGTTTAATGATTTTTGTTGTTTAGGATGGTAAGATTTTACTCCCTTAATAACCAAAGAAGGTTTTTCCAATCAATTCTCATGTCCCCAAAAGATACCACTAGCCAAGCAACTAGATGACAATGCAACTTTACTCCAAGGACACCACATCCACGCTAGAAAGCATCAAATGCAATGGGGCAACCAAATAATTTACCAAATCATGAACTTTACAGCCAAGAGTTATAATTTTTAAAATAGGAAGTACAATATAAGAACCACCGAGATTAACTATAAAGATCTACAAAATTAAAATTTGTAAGAGAAAGGTCCAAAAGACCCAAAGCATTCATAAGTATTTCCAAATAACCCAAAGATTAATAGGTTGTACAATGTTATTCATAGTAAAGAAAATTTAAGGTAAAGGTAGACTTATTTATAAGTCAAGAGAGTAAAACAAGTACACTTAAATAAACAAACTACCTAAAAGGGCTTAAATCTATCCATAATTGCCAAGATGCATACATTCCAGAAGTCAAAACTTTCTCTCGATGCAACCAGAACCCATGATGCAATTTAACATGCCATCGAAGAAAAGTCACTATCAAAACAAAAACTTTTCTAGTAACATTCAGAGTCCACCAAAAAGGCATTCTAATCCTAATAAAATCTAAATGCCCATAATTAAACACTTCTAATCCGAAGAGGGTCAAGCTCTTACTGCATTATAAGATAATCACCACCACCGCTAATAAACTGCGCAACCAACTAGAACGCTCAATCACAAGTTCTATATCTAGAAAAATTGAGCAATGAAAAGGTCAATCCAAGATCCTAAACATCGTCAAGGTTTCCTGCATCTAAAACCAAGGCATAACTTTAAGAACCTCTCGAGGACATTCAATACACCTAGGTGTACCCCATATGAAAAAATGTATGAATATAAGTAGCATAGAACCAGCTCAACAACATGCAAGAAGGAACCACGTAACGTTTAGCTAAGTAGCCAACAACATAATGAGCTCTGAGTCGCCAATCAAAATAAAATATAAGATATGTCGACAATCAAGGAAAGTGGCTATGTAGCCACATTGTGAAGTTTTAAAATTCTTGCAAAATTTTTAAATAAATAAAAGATCCTAGAGCTTCTCAATCCAAACATAAAATAATATGTTGGTCCTTGATAAAATAACACAAGATTACGAATGTAAAATACAAAATTTAACACCACATTCACTCTGCAGCCCTTTATGGCTGCCAATAGGGGTACTCTACCTTGTGGTTAGTTCCAGGAACACATACATAGGATTGGGTCCTAACCAACACCCAGACTTAGTGCCCACTCTCTCACATGGGTAACAAAATGTAAAATGACAACAAGACCCTCTTTCCTAACCACTAAAGGAAGGGAGCTTTAAACATCTTCTAATTAACTCTTCATAGCCGATAAAACAACCACTATTGTTCAACTACAAGAATCACACCATATGAATTATAATTCCAATAACATCAATAAAGGAGGGTCTCAACAAAAGGGCTTGACACATCATACAATTAGATCATGTTTTAGGACTTGTAAAACAACACATTTTCGATGGGGAAACCAAGTTTCCACTATACTAGAAGTTCACAAACATCAATTTAATCGACATTCTTAGTTACCCGGGTTTAGGAAAAATGCCACTAAGCAAGCACAACAACTCAAACAACTTTTTATTTTATTATGGTTTTAATTTTGGCAGTTCAAATGAACAATGTTATGTAATATTTCATTATACTTATTTCTTTTTCAATTTTCAAACAAGGTGGTTTTCTAGTTTTAAAAGTGTGCTAGTTTTGATTCATGTCTCAAGTCTTCTAGTGTGCCCAAGGGTCCAATATTTTGAACCACTTGCTCCGATACCAAGTGTAATGCCCTCTAAAACAACCTACTCAAGACCCAAGAAACAACCTAGGATTAGTTAGGAAAATTATGGAATTTTTTTAAAGGATCCAACAACCGAGTTTGGAAGACAACAACTAACCCTAAAAATTCCGTAACAATTCTAATTTACTAGAACATACTTTTCTTTTATTAATAATTATTAGAGGTCATGAGGTCTAAAATTTAGGGTTAGAAGTTTTAGTTAGGTTCAGGGGGTAAATTAACACCATACACACTCTCTAACGAGATTAAAGTTTCAACTTGATTTTTCTCACACTTAATGAATTCAAAATTCCCTAAATCATTTCCATTGGATATGAAATTTTCTCACATTTTTCAATGATATAAATAAGTCCTCATAAAACTCAAGTTATGGGACAACAGCCTTGGGGTGAAAATTTTCCCCCAAGAGCGGGCTTGCAGGCCTAGGGATGAAAAATTGCCCAAAAGGGTGAGTTGGCGGGTCACGGGAACACTTTACAAATATTTTCCTATGCGGTTGTGAAAAATGCAATTTACACCCGCGCCCCTCGCTGGTCTGCCAGGGACACGTGTCGAGCTCCAAGCCAAAGCAGGAAGAAAATGAGGGAAGGATGAGGTAGGGCAGGTGTTTAGGGAATTTTACCAAAGGCGGGGTCAAAGAGGAAAGTTGCATGCGTGGGCCCGCACGTCCATGGAAGGGATTTTTGCAAGGAAAGGGTGGGAGTGCGGGGCCACGAAGAAAAATACAACAATTTTAAAAATAACAAATTTTTCAATAAGGGTAAATTTGCAAGGGTTCCCCCTCCACTTTCACCCCATGGTGCCACGTGGCAGCTTTTCATTGGTTGTGGGCTCGGTGGCATAGTGGAGAATATTAATAAAAGTTTCCAAAAATTTAAAAATGTTCCAAGGAAGAAAATTGTGCCGTGCCTCCGTTGATGCCTTTGATTGGCTATGGGCCAATGGGAAGGTGGGGAAAATGTTAAAACATTTCCCTAAACTCTGTATTAAGTCCTGGAAAAAATTCGGGCTGTAGGCACACCAAGGAAAATTTTCCCAAAATTTTAATGCTAGTGAAGAAAAATTTAGAAGACCATAAATTTTGATAGAAATCTCAGTTTTGGGAAAACGGGAATTTCTAGAAAGCTCTCGATGCCCTCTTTGCACAATAATGATAAATTTTAGATTTTGATAAAGTTTAAGGGGTCAATTTTAAGAAAACGGCCTGTAGTCTTTTTAAAAGCAAACTGGTAAATTTTAACTTATAAATTTTGTTCAATTTGATCTCCTCCTTCACTCAACATGCCAAATAGACATGGAGAATTATTATAAGAAGGATTTAGGATGCATTTTGAGGGTAATTTTGCTTGATTAATTTTCAATTCAAATTTTCCAACATTTGACAGAAAACAATTGTGAAAAGTTTGGGCCCAATTTTGCAATGTTTTAAATTATTTCCTTAAGTGTTTTTGTCAAATTGAGTTCATTGATATCATAGCATACTAAATTTTAATGTTTCAATGTTGATTATTGTTTACAAGTTTGAACTGTTCATTTTATATAAATTATTTGCCAGTTTTAAATTTACAATAGAGATCAATTTCTAGAGGATCTGTTTATCAATTTCATATTCCATATATGGAAATTTATTCTAATCCTAGTCAAATCCATTTAGTTGATTCAATAAACCATTTACTAGCTAAAATGCAAAGTCTGATTTCCAATTTTATACATTTCCAAAAGAGACAAAGTAATACAATTCCTTCATACGTATTCCTTTCTTTCAAACAGAGATTTCAATAATATTTAAAGTTCATATTTCAATGCAACAATGCAAATGGAGAAAGGTATTGCAATCCTTTATTGACTTCCAAAAACAACTTTACATCTCTCAATTCCTTGAATGCAATTAACAGATTTCAATTTCTTTCTTTCAAATGAATAGAATAGAGTATATAAATCTGTCACATTTCAAATTTACAACTTTCATAGCTCAATACAAATATCTTTCCATTACAAGATATTTACAAATTTCATCCACTTCAAAGTGGGAAAGGTTACAAAATATTTTGTTTCTCAAGGTACTATCAAACTGTATTTTCCTCTACTCCAGAACAACAACATGCAAGTTCCCTTTTCTTCTAGTTTGATCACAACAAAAGTGGGGAAAGGCAATGATCTCCACCCAACCAAGAAATCTAATGAAGAGGATAATCCATCCTTATTCATTGGCCATTGAGCCCCAACCACAATGCAATAAGAAATGTATTTAAACTCATGGTAACAACAAGCTTCCACAAACACATAACATCCTTTCAACATGCACATTTCAAATTAAAAACACAGTCCATTCAAAAATAGCAGTTTACAACTACATTGAAACATTAAAACAAAACTCAGGTTTCATCATGCAAGCCAAAGGAGCAAGAGCTATGGGGGAAGATTCTTCGCCTCCCAATGGGAATTGAGAATCCACCTGTAACAAAGCACTAATATAATTCATTACACATATCCTTATGCCCCCACAATCCCTCTTTATGGCCCCCACAATTTTCCTTATGCCCTCCACAAAGTAATAAATGCAAGCTATTTCCTTTCCATGGTGGATCCCAATCCCAAACTCCTCCACAAAAATTTTGATGCCACTGGTATTCCCTTATGCACCCCCACATGGATTCCCCATAGCCTTCTCCTACACCATTCCTATGGAAGTCTACCCAAACAACCAATAAAAAAACAAAACATTCACCATTCACACAAACACAAAAAGAAATAACAACATAAATGAAGAGCTAAGCTCATACCTCTCCATGTTATATTTGTTCCAACACAATAAGATTTCAATGTTAAAACACAGTCCCAAAATAAGCAACCAACAAACATGCACAATTCTCCAATCTCCTTCCAAAAGCAAGAGCTCCAATCACAGAAAAATGGCCCCAAGGAAGAATGTAAAATGTTTCAACAACCCAAAACAAAACAAAGAGTTTAAATTTTATAGAAGAGGGAAGATGAGAGGATGAGTTGGATCCATGTATGATGCCACATCACACATCCTCAACTTCACCACAAAATTCAAACTTCATTCACCAATGCACAATAAAGAGGTGGGTGAATAATATGACAAATAAACTTACACACTCCAAAAAGCCCACACCCCAAAGGACTGAATTAAATAAAATGTAAGAAGAGTGCAATTAAAACATGTAACTTGATTTATAAAAATGCATTAAAAGGTCTAAAATCAACCCTCCAACCATAGGTATGGTTGGTAAATTAAATTAAGAGGTATGAGACAAGTTTTACTTGTCCCACAAGCCTCCAAAACAACTTCCAAGGATAAATTCGAATTTCCAAGGAGGTGGAGTGTTTCATACTCCAAAATCTGACTTACACAACTCTTACACATACTTACACATATCTTACAACCTTACTTACACACACCTTACAACATTTAACACAAGGGTCAACAACTTTAATAATTACTTTCTTATGTCCTAATTTAATTAATTAACTTTTAACCATATGTTTTCTCACATTAATCTACCACAATTAAAAGAATAAAAAAGGGGGTAAATGCATCACAAAATAAACACATGCAAAAATAGTAAAAGGAACCAGATTAATAAAATACACAAATTCCCTTGGTCATATTCAAAGGTGATCCCCCCATGGGAATCCCTAACACAAAAAACAAACACAAACAAATACAATTGACATGCTGACCTTGTTGAATTCATCTAGAATTCCAATGTGGTTGGTCTCCAATCCCCCAATGTTTGTTGTGATATTTTAACCTGCAAAACAAAAATACCTTCTTTGGCCTCATGGTCATATCAGAACATCCAAAATGAATATAAATATAATTCCAAAATCATCTATATAAATTAATCACAACACATCAAAGTAACAACTGTATCGTTTGTAATTTAATCAACAACTATATCATCATCAAATAATTTCCATTATCTATGTTTACTCAAAATATCAAAAATCACATGTCCAAACAACATTCATAATATATCCATGTCAAATAGTATACCAACATCAATGTATAAAGTCTCTCTTATAATCATCTTACATGTTAATTTTCCCCTCATACTCTTGATTATGAGGGATCTCAACATACATACATCTTTGACATCGTCAACATCCTTATGAGGAATCTCAACATTTTTCTCCTATTCCAACTTCTACGAATGATCTTTCAAGCACATGATCTCTCCTTACAAACTCCTAATCACCTCCATAGTCTCCTGGTAAACTTCCTTCTGATAAGTTAGATCAGGGTACTTTCCATGAAATACCTCTACTCTTTGTAATGAGAGGCCTCTACTTTGGTATTTCTCTAGCACATGCAACTTCAACGTGTGTAGTTACTAATACTTTCTCTAACTCTGGATTAAACATCACCATAGGCATGAACATGGGTTCATCACATTTCACACTAACCATTCCTATTCCCTTGTCCTTCTTCTTATTCTGGCTCATGTGCTCATATAAACCAGGGAACTCCTCATACTTATGTATCTTTCCACACCATGAGCATTACATCAAATCTAGGAATTCATGTTTGTAGTGAACTATAGATCCACTATTGAAATAATTTCCATGGGGAAATTCACTCCTTCCTCCATTATGATCACCATGATCTCTCGAATCCTCCATGAAATATTCTTCCCCTTCCTCTTCCATCTTCACACCATTCATGTTAATGCCCCTTGTTGTTATAACTATTCACAATGTTGGCTTGGTGCACACCAGTATAAATTGTATCATGAATCTGGTCTATCAACCAAAATTACTTCATGTCATGAGTAGTAGATGTAAAAATATGACAATAGTAGGACACATTCTTATGGAACGTGCATTGTAAAAATGTACATATTCTTAGATCATGATCTCTATGATAGATTTCACAATCTAATGACATGGTGCGTCTTGACTTTCGAGGGAAACTATCCTTGGTTTATCCTTCTACTTCACAATATATACACAAAAATACACTATGAGTCTTAGGAACTAAATTTAAAAAAATTCTCAAGTTGTTTCACCATGGAAGCAATTTTTTCCTCCAAAATGGACTTACCCAGATCAACGTTCCCCATGGACTCGGTACACAAAGTAACCTCCGTGAAAGTCTTATGTGAAATTTCTCATCTGAAATGTGTGATCAAGCCTCTGAAAAACCACTAAGCATGCTAGGAGGGATGGCTATCATACAATAATTTCAACAAGAGAGTCTTAAAATACACATCATACTCTCGCACATTTTCTACCATACCCTGTTAAATCTCCTTGAGTGCGTTGATTCTATTTTTCCCAAACTTAGGAATATGAAATTCCACTAAGAAGACATCACACAATGCATTATAATCCACCATTATCTGATGTGGATCATAATTTCAGTACCATTTATGCACACATCCCTGCAATGTAGTTGCAAACTAGCTTTCCTTCCACTCCGGGGTAGTGATCCCCTTAGCACACCATAAAAATTCACACTTGTGTACATGCTCTGTAGCATCCTCAACACCTTTATAATTAGGAAAATTAAGAGACATCTTAATGGAGTTGTGTTTCTTACCCACTAGATCCGTAACCTTGATTACCTCATGTGTTGCCTCCACCACCAGATCTACTAACTCCACTAACTCCTTACCGCATAGATATAACATACCCTCCTCCTATAGTAGGCATGGGGATTGAAGTAGTGTTACTCTATGTTCCCACTATTTTACTAAACTAAGCTCTAACAGTTTGTGAAGTTGAACTACTTCCAGATGTGATACCCACGTTCTCTGCAAGCCCACAAATTTTCCAAATGATGTGCCTAATAAGATACCACCAAACATAGGAAATGTTTGCGTATCCATAGATGTATGTAATGTAAAATGATATCTACCTAGTGTTTTTTACTTACCAATGGAAACTAAACTAGCAATACTTATCTCAGAAATTGGAAAAATAAGCGCAAGGGTTGGATTGCAGGTGGGTTTAAATTTGCGCCTATAGTTTGTCTCCTTTCTTCATATGATGATATCTCATCCAAAGCTAAGGGGGTTCTCCTTCCAAATTTTCCATGATGAGGTATTATAAACCAATTAGGTTCCACTTCATCCACGTGAACCTCAAATCCTTCCCACAACATCTACCTCTAAACATCCATCTCTCCTACAATCTCATGTTGTCTCGCCAATTCCCTCTCCCGAGTTTCATTATAATCAAGTTGCCTCTCTTCTTTCTCCACTTTTGCCGTAGGATCTTCCATTTCTCACCACACCTTCTTCTCGCATCCCACACTTAGTGGGAGTTTATCTAGACATAGGAAACACTTATAAAATTAGAGTGATGATCAAGATCTTAATGGCTAGTGGTATAACACACAAGAAATATCCTCTTGGTTCTCATAAGAACTTGAACTCAACAACCTCTGGGAAAGAATAAGTAAAAACCATGTACTCCAACATGTATCTAGTCAACACACCACTCCACTAATGATAAAAAACATGAGTCCAAATCAGATTGGCATTATGAAGCCATTGATAATATTCTTGGGTCTAAACATGAGTATGATAATACAAGCTCTTCCTCGATGCATATGCTGACAACCATTCATACCGTTTTACTAGAAAACAACAAAATAACATTTCATAGAGGTAATGACACATATGCTCCTTTGCCCAAGTATGTGCATCAAACATAGGTCTATCATTGAATTTATGTGCAAAATCATCCTCCATGTTCTTAAGCCAAGTCTCCACGCTGGCCAAATTTAAATGCTTTGCCATCACACAAAATTCTTACAACATCTTTAAAAGAGGTCTCGGTAATGGAAAAAATATGTAGTCACTTTTCCTAACCATTTGTTTCCAGTGCATCAACATATCACCCACCCTAAACAAGGAGCTCACTTGAGGTGCACGAAGGTGTTAGGACCCTCTTTTATGTGAGATTTTTCAAGAATGTTATTATGAATAGAAGAAAAATGTATAGACATAAATGCATGCATATTATGAAAGAGATAAAGAAACTATATCCGAGCTTAAATGATCCATATTATGACTATGGATATTAAACAGAACATACTGGGGAACTAAATTTGAATGATGAACATAAACACTTAGATCTAGTAAGCATAGATATTCAAAACAATCCATCATATATATTGATTCACAATTGTTTACAATAGCCATATTACATCAAAAGGGTCATAGCAGATTGAATACATCAAGAAATAACATCCTAAACCTACAAAATGAATCTACTCAAAGATTTTTAGCCATGCTCTCTCCTATGCATCTAAATTCCCTCTTGCATCTCTTTCCTTGCATCACACATCTTCTTTGCATCCTTTATTTTAGATCCAAACACATTCTTAAATAAAGTGGGAGCTCTCCTTTACCACCTCAACATCACACAAGAGAAAACCAGATGCCAAATGTCATCGGACCCTACCATAATTCAAGTACCTAAACATGCAAGTAAAAGCTAAGCCATAACTAACTCTACTTTATAGCTCTTAATCCCATCATGATAACCATATCCTGTAATATTATTTCCTTGGATTGTAAGTCTCCATGTTCTAACCTTATCCACTATCATGCCTACCCGCATCCTCACATGTTTTCCATGCAAACACCATAACCCAAAATGTAACTATGTCTCAAACCCTTTTCAAATCCCATGTAAAAACCTCCACACGCTCCATGTCTAACTCTAGCCATTCATTCGAAAACCGGTTAACTATTCAAGTTGTCCACACGTAACTTATTTATCCGTATGTGTGTTTCCTCATACACCTTCCTCCTACACTCTTTTCCCCATGCCTTGATCCTCTGCTCTAAGACCTAGTCATTTTTCTGGGCTCAAAAGTAATATTACATATCAAAATCATCCATGGTTATTAATTATCTTTCACCAATCAAATAATTCATAACAAAACTCAAAATGCTCATAACCTTAACCAAACAATCGTTTCCAACACCCTATCTTCACCTTTGGGCCTCAAGACCACCCAATAACAACTAATTTGTGGGATGTAGCTCATTAGAATCCTTAGGACATATATATCACATCCATTCATGATAGAGTTCATGAAACATCCATATGTACAAACCACAACAACTTTCCTCTTCACCAAACTTAGGTGTCTAAAAGTAGTTTTATAAACTCAACTGGTTTGCACCCTTTCTATAATTCCAAGACCTTCAAAGTAGGAATAAAATTCATCACTATTCCCTCTAAAACTGATATAAAATATCAAAAATCCATTAAATGCATCTTCTACATCAATCTTATGATTTGAGCAATCCTAGCATGAAAAATCGAACAACTTACTTCTCTAAAAAGTGAGTTCGTTGATGTATCTAACCTCATCACCAAGAAACAAAAATATACCAGTAGAAATCCTTCTTATTATTATTTACATAACATATTATATTTACTTTGAAATCTATGTGGAAGGCCTTCAACCAGGTTCATATCTCGTAAAGTGCTCCTTTAGCCTTCTAGGACTTAAGAACCAAGCTTGAGCTCAACTAGCTCCATCACCTCAAAACTCACTTCCACACTTAAAAAATATATGAAATCCCTTGTACATGTTTTCTAAGCACTTAGAAATCTTCACCAACCATGAACAACTCAGAAATATTAGTTTACCTCATGAAGCTACTTAGCACCCTACTAGACCAAGCATCCACCATATTTGACCATCAAAGAAAAGGTCATAACTTATTCATATAATATAAAAACATAAGTTTTATATACCATTGGAAATATATTTGAACAAGGATCATAACACAACTTGAATAGAGTCCTAACTACTTCTTTAGCTCATGCAATTTTACTTTTAGTACAAGCTACCCAAGCTACCCAAAAATAGTCTTTATAAATAGGGAAACATTTTCTATTTAAAAGATCAACCATGATATAAAACTATGATGTACATCTATAACAACTATAGGGACATTTATTCTTCACCTTCTTTGGAAAAAATTTCCTTAAACTAAACTTCTTCATATAAAAAAATTTCAAGTGAGGCCCACATATTGTCACATGATGTAATACACCTTATGGAAATCTAAAAGAGTCCTCTAAAACATCCAATCATCATATTTTCGATAGTAATAAAATGAGACTCAACATAATTTTTTTTCTCCAATTACCTTTTATCTAGGGTTTCAAAGCAAACTATCTTCTTAACGATCATTCATAAAAACACGATGATAAAATCACCTCATTATTTTTTTCAAACCTTCTGATTTATATGGAAAAACATTCCATGAATCATCTGTGTGCCATGAAAAACACAAAATTCATGGCAAGCATCAGAAGGTCCACTTTTGTCTAATAAACACACTCAAAATCATCTAGTTTTGCCAAAAATGATGTAAATTACAAAAATTCTTCAAAATGACCTGAAATTTTTATGAAGAATCATGAAAACATCCTATCACTCTCCATAGTCACCACCTAGAAGAGATATCTCTCAAACTCTCCATCCATTAAGAATTATCTATTCTATCTTTCCTGTTTCCACCTTCTTGCTTCGTAAGGACATCATAAAGGCACTAAACCTCTTATTGCTAACCTAAAACTAACCATAAATGCCCTATATACCATCACCATAAAAATACCATGCTTGTAAAATATTGATCAACTTTAAATATCATGCCTCCATACCATTACGCATGCTTTAGGGTTAGGCATAGGCCTAGAATGATCTCGAATCAATCATGAAACCTCATGAACTAACTTTCTGACCTCATCATACAGAATCGTATACACCCATGACACATCATAAAAACCAGATTTGACCTCGTTAAAACATTCTACCCAATAAAAAGAGCTCATACTATGACTATGCAAGCTAGACCATGCACCAAGACCTCATGACAACTCACCAAACTTGGACACTACCAATTAACCTTCATTCTTCGACATTGAAAGAAACCTCATGGAGACTCACATGACCTCATGACACCATTTTCCAACAATGGACTTAACATCAATTAAAACAGAAACACACAATGGCCAATAATCTCCCCCGTTATCATTGATAGCAACCACCTTCATAAACATTAATGACAACCATAAGATGAAAACACACCCGCGAGATCTCTTTTATATGTTTCTAATTCTTCTCTCCCCTTTTGACATCTATAAAAAGGCTATAATGAAAATACTACATGGAAAAAGATAAACACACAATGATAATAATGCATAAGACATCTTACTTGACACAAATAGACCCCTAGGATTGACCTTGATCTTTATTCATGCTTTACATCATCATAGAGGTCTATTTCATGCACAAAACCAAGATTTCACTTAAAATATCTCTTTTTGCATTCATCGGATCTAAAATTAATGTAGCTCTTCTTGGAAAGATATATACAACTCATCCACACATGTCACTAAGAAGAATGAATCTTGAAATATCATCTTACCTACTTCATTGATCTATCTCAAGTTGATAGGACACATAGACTTTCTTACATTTACCATATCTTGGTTACATTCCTTCTTTAGGGCCGAGAACCCTAATAGAAAACTTTAGTAAAATATAGAAAAAAATTAGAAGCTCTTGAAAATTATACTCATAACGACCTAGCTCCACATATCCCACATTGGACCTATTTCATCGATCTCTAACTCGAGAATAATAAGATTTAAGATCTTACCTTGATTAAATGCTTTGTAGATACACAAATGTCTTTCCATAGTCCTTGAATCACTGTTTTAGTCTTATATACCCTTTTATATGCAAGATGAATTTTAATTGTTCTTATAACCTCCTTTTTTAGCAATATACATAGAAATATGACTAGTGCCACCTTACACATCTTGAAGAGAGACATACCTTGTTCCCCCATCTTCTGAGACTCTTCTCGGATATGTACCTTCATGCTTTTTCTCCTTGCATGAAATCATTTATTTGACACAATTTTTAAGCCCTACATCATAATATCTTAATCATATTTTCATACTTTGATGCTCTACCATAGATAACTTAGCAAAAGACAACATTCAAACCTATAGAAGTATCTCTAAAATGATTTGTAACATTATCCACTTTGATAGTATATACTCGTAAATCGTTTGAAACTCCAATATTCCTTTTTTACAAACTTCTTAGATTAAAACATGGTTCACTTATCAAGTCATACTTGTCATATGTCCTACATGAATTTATTTACTTGGGTTAGAGGATGGTTTATAATCCCCATTAATATTTACTCTCATAGGGTAAAAATAATCCTTCATAAAAGTCTAAGATTGTAAGTACCTATCCCTTTCAAGACTATACCTTCTTCAAATGTTAAGACTAATACTCAAACATAGGATTAACTTGCCTTCACTAGTTTTCTAGGTGCATACTCATGTCATTCAAACCAATTTAATTACCGAAGTTCTTGATTTAGGGCCTTCAATGGCTCCTCGTACTCCATTTGATATTCATAGGCATGTATCCATTCATTGTAGTCCAATTTATCCCTCCGATCCTTGGTAAGGAATGATACTTATTCAAGATAAATATTTTAACCACACACTGACCTACTTTGTATAATCACAATAGTATTAACCCTATTTATAATTTGTCATCACTACTTCATAAGCTAATCGTAAAATCATTTCCATCTAAAACTGAATCGAGCTTCAACATACCTCATAGGACCATACACAAGATGATTTGAGACACCTTTATTAGATCCAAAAAATAACATAAATACTAATGATAAACACAAATATCTCCAACCTACTTTGATGAGATAAAACTAATTTTCCTTATGCCTTACACCTTCTCGGATGTGTAGGTACTCATTTTATACAATTCACAAGATAAATTACCTGTTATCTTTGATCTTCATTTGCTAAAATTTATTTTGAGGGAATAACTTGTGCTACACGAATATGTTTACAATCTTCATTCCTTTGTGATTCTTCTCATTTAGGATTCAACATCATATTCCCTCAAAATGATCTATCTCACATATGTTTTCAAACCATAATTTATCTACCTCAACATGAGTGCACATATCTTTTAATCTTTAACATAACATATATGAACACCTTGATCATGACTGACCCAACATGCATAGTTATTTGATGATATCATTGATGGTTCAACCTTTTGATACTTGAAACCTTGAATTCATTGTCTCGACTCTCATTTTTAGGTGTTGCATTTTTTTAAACCTTCTCGAGCCTTGACACTTTGAATGTGAAGGTTAAACCCTTCTATTCTCTTTTCAAGATGAATGAGAGCTCAAGATCTTCAATTTATCTTTGATATCATGGAAAACATAATTTTTCTCTTTCATTGATCCCAACCATAATTCAAATCTTAGATACGATAATAAAATGAACAATTCAATTGTAGGTCATCATACATCTCTAAATATAACATGTCATTCTTCTCTTGTTTTGAGATCTCGAGAATCATTCAAGAAACTATACACAAGATCATAAAGACTTTGAGTTCACATCTTTTTGACTCCTTATGACCTTTAGATCCTATAGAATTTCATCACTCCTTAGCTCTATCAAATACAATATGCATTTAATAGACCTTTGTATACTTATTTGAGAAATCTTTATCTTTCCTTGAGCATTGTAGGATAAGGAACATCTTCATAACCATACCATGTCATTCAACACAATTTCACATGTCTAAGAAAACATCGAGTTGTTCTATAGACATTAATGAACAATCAAGACCTAGTAGACTTCAAGAAGGGCTACTCAGATGTGGATACATGATTGTACATGAGTGTTAGAGACATAACATATTTTAGGACCAACTGACGAGACTACACATATTGCTTTTTCAATTTGATATCTTCATGACACTCTTCATTGTCTTCAACATAATAATTGATACTTATGATGCATTCACACAAATGCATGGAGTAATTTATTTTGAAATTCATACTCATACTTACTCATACCTCTAAGATACAACATGAAACATTGATTGATAATAGTCCTACATGATCTTAATCAAAGACACTTCAAAATTTTGACCATCATTATGAAGACTAGATCTACAATCTAAATTCATACTCAAGGGCTTGACTTCATGTTATTTATTAAGATTTTATACTTAAAAAAGACCATGAAACAACCTAAAACACAATTGAAAAAGACTAAAAATAATTTTCATCAAAAAATATGATGGATTAAAAAAGAAATACCATAGAAAACTAAAACATCCTTATAGAGATACATAACCATGCTTCCTTCATCTTATGAATGTCTTCTAGAAGATTATAGATGACACACCTAGTTCATTAGATTAATAAAATAGTATCTAAACATCATATGGCCTCGAAGATTCAATATTTTACCCTTCTACATTTGAGATCTTGGATGATCCTTTTGGAATATTTATTTCATACATAAATATGTTATATTTTGATTAGAGATTAGTTGGATATTCATTAAGTTATTCATTCACTTTCTCTTTCTCAATTAGGGATAATAATCCTTCATAGCTTGAATCGGTCTTGAAAAACATGATAGATTCCTTCTTGATCATGTTAACATAGCTTGGTAATTTAAAAAATATAGATTCTCCCTTAAATGTCACTATTTATTTCTCATCTACATCCTTTCCATCCTGGGAAATACTTCACCTGGAATGATAAATGAATCGACTTCTCCATCACAATAATCGATCCTTATTCTCCCTCATGTCCTTAAGCTCGATTTAGATCCTTCATTATTTTCCTCAAGATTAGTTACAACCTTCTTGACCTTAGACTCATCCATAGGAATATTTTTCCTTCTGAAAGTTCCACTATTTTCTGATTAGAAGATTGAACCCTGTTGTTGGATCTTCGAGATTCCCTTTTACAATATCTAACAACATGTCCTTTTTGTGACAGGTTGTAGTGCACAACACTTTTCTACCTTATACGATCATATATATGGAGATTACAACTACAATTAAAATCCTTATGACCATACTAATAACATGAATAAAATTTACCCTTAAAAGAGCTATCATTATTCCATGAATGGTCATAAAAGTACGAGAGATTCTTCTTGCAATACCTAGCTCTATGACCAAAACCATTATAAACATAGCAATAAACATTACATAAAGAATGACACCTCATAACATTAGGTTGTATAACAGGGTTATACCTTCTTGGATTGACCTTCTTGGTCTTCTTCATGTTTTCTTGAGATATTGGACTAAGTTTATCATCTTTCTTCACATGTTCACCTGTGAATCCTAGACCTGTTTTGTCACTAACATATCTTTTCACCTCCAAAATTCCACTAAGAACTTTAGAAATATTTTCTAACCTCTCATACATTTTCAACCTGTTAGAAACATCTTCAAGATTAGATTCCAAAGCCTTCAAATTATCTCCATACCTGAGACAAGTATCTTCTTTGTCCTTTATAGATTTAGACATGCTTTCAACTTGAAAATATATCCTTTTAATGGCTTGACCTTGTTCATTCTCCATACTATTGATATGATCTTGCAATCCATGAATTAGAGACTCAACTATTTCATACTTCTTCCTCAAGACTACTTCAACATATGAAGACTTACCCATTGCTTGTGCTACTAAGACCTCCTTGAACCGATTAAAATTTCACATCAAGGACCTAATTTGATACTAATTTTTGGAAGCACAATGGACCAAGAGGGGGATTAATTAGTCCTATGTTTTTACTTCATTTACCATTGTTGCAACATCCATCAAACATGCATTCAATCACTTACATTCCACATTAACTTATTAAGCATGCATAATACATTCAAATGAACTTGAAACATGTGAGAGAACACATGAAAAAAGGATGTAAATGGGAAACCCTAAAAGGAAAGAAAACCCAATAATTCTTTTTTTATATTACACATCACAAGACATTTCTTTAATGAGGCACTAACCCCACAATGATCATTAACCCATAAAGCCTTGTTGATATTAATCACAAAAAGATACTACTATAAATATGACTCATCATAATATAATTTACAAAAGTATGATCACTGAAAATATGTTAATACCACAACTGATTGTGATCCCAAAATTCAGCTCCAAATTCCTTCAAACCCTCATCATATGCTCTCTCCTTCAACTCGTTCTATCTTGATCTTTCATGACCTGATTTGGCTTATAAAATTTGCACACATTCTCTCTAACCTAATTCATATTTTTTCAAACATCGTTAGCTTCTTTTTTATGCCATTAAATAGATTTCATACTTTCATGTAGGTCACATTTTCTCTCCTAGAGTACTTATTCAAAAATGAACTCACAGTTTATCTTTTATACCCTTTTCTTCTTTGAAACACAAGGGAGGTCAGTCAATATTCATTATATTCAAAAAAAATAAAATAAAAAAATAACAAAATTCTTGTAAACATTCATCAAATGGACCCATGTAGGTCAGTCATGCCAAAATGTACCAAACAAGCACAAAACTAGCTCAACACCCCATAACTTAGATGAGCTAGAACCAAAAATAACAAAAAAATGATTAGTGAAGCTCCAAAATTATTCACACTTGTGTAATATCACATATCAACATCATCCATGGTCATAAATTTTCTTGAAACAATCAAATAATTCATAGTGAAAAGGCTCATAACCTTCGCCAAACAGTTGTTTCCAACGCCATGTTCTAACCTTTGGGCCTCAGGATCACCCAAGAATAACTCAACTATGAAATGTAACCACTAAATTTAATCTTGAGGAATTTTAGATCACATCTATGGATTATACATCTCATGAAACATCCATATGTGTAAACCACATCAACTTTATTCTTTACTAAACTGACCTACCCAAAAATACATTTGACAAAATTAACTGGTTTGCAACCCTTCAACCACTTACAATACCTCCAAAGGCATTCAATATAAAACACAATTTATCCTAATTCACTCTCAAACTAATATAAAGTATAAAAAATCCATTACATGCATCTTATACCTCAATCCTTTGGCCCGAACAATCCTGTCTTGAAAAACCAAGGAACCTACTTATCTACAAATTGAGATAGATGTCCTTTAAAAAATCATCACCAAGACAAAAACATATACCATTGGAAATACCGCTAAATCCTCTTTAAATGGCATATTATATTTCCTTCCAACTCTAAGAGGAAATCCTTCAACCAAGTCAATCTCTACAAATGACTTATTTAGCCTTCTACGACTCAATAAATGCACTTAAACTTAACTTGATCCATCACCTCACTACTCACTTCCACACTACAAATGTTTTCCAAGATATCAAAACCTTCACCAATCATGAAAAAATAAAAATATCACTTTATCTCATGAAGCTACTTAGCACCCTACTAAACCAACCATCCACCAAATTTAACCCTCAAAGAATAGGTCATAAATTCGTCATACCATATCAAAAATAAAGTTTTATATACAATTAGAAATAATTCTGAACCGGGATCAAGACACAATTTGAATGGATTCCTCACTCTTCCTAATCTTCTGTAATGCCATGTTTAGTACAAGCTACTCCAAATTGCCCTAAAACTAGTCTTCATAAATAGGGCACACTTTTCTATTTAGAAGATCAACCATGATATAGAACTATCATGAACATCTATAACAACTCATGGAATTATAAAAATTCAATAACGATCATATGTAATTTACCTTATCTTCATAACCATCTCATTATTTTTGATAAACCTTATTAGTTCTATGGAAAAACATCCCCCAAAATATCTATGTCCTATGTAAAGCACACAATTCATAGTGACCATCAAAAGGTCCACTTTTGTCTTAAAAACAAACTCTAAATCAACTAGTTTTGAAAAAACAAGTGTATCTTGAAAAATATTATTCGAATGACCTGAAACTCATAATCAAGAATCAAGGAAAAATCATCTCCATTTCCATACTCATTACCTAGCCCAAATATCTCTCAAACTCTCCAGCCATTAAGACTTACATGTGTTATTTTTATATTTTCACCTTCTTACTTCCAAAGGACCTCATTAATACACTAACCTCTTAATGCTGACATGAAACTCAACATATATACCATGTATATTATCACCATGCTGATACCATTCTTGTACAAGACATATAAACTACAAATCTCATTCCTTTATATAATTCTGCATGCTCGGGGCTAGGAATAGGCATTGAATGACTTGACTCAATCATGAAAATTCATGAACTAACCCTTCTGGCCTCATGTAGACTCTTAGGAATCCATGAAATATCATACTAACCATGTTTGACCTCATGAAAACCTTCAAACCACTCAAGAGAGTTCATAATATGACTACGCAAGTTAGACCATGCACCACAACCTCATGACAACTCATTAAACTTGAAAACTACCAATAAAAATTCATGGAGAATCACATGACCTCATGACACCCTTTTCCATCAATGGACTTGACATCACTGGCAACACAAACACACAATGGCCAAAAATACCATATTTTTGATACTAACAAGAATATTACAAGTTTAAGGTACTTGTCATGTCGTTTATGATTAGTTTAATTATTATCAAAAGTACAAAAATCCTTACCAATTTTTTAATCCTTATCATTGCCAATTTATGTCATTTATAAATGTATTTACTCAATTATAATGATAATAACGATCATATGTAATTTACCATATAACTCAATGTACTTAACATACATTGTTGTAATCGATACTATAATTTTTTTGATTCAAAGAATCATAGAAATGAATACAACAAGCTCTTTATTTAGTAAAATTTAGGTATATTACATATATTTGTATGATTAATAATAGATAATTTAAAAGTACAATAGGTTTTGTTTCCTTCATTTACCCACAAAATATTACTTTCACGTTTTATTACAATGAGATTATAACATTAAATTAATTCAAAACTGAATAATGACAACACCTTGCATGACAAGTGATGTGTCTCCAATCCTTAGGACCATTAGTACAATGTATACCTTCCTACAGGTTATAGGAAAAATCAAATTATAAATATGGTCGAGTTCATCAAAGCGGCATTATTATCCACTCTAATCATTTTTCTTTAATTTGAAATAAATACATATAGTTTGGGAATCTATCCTTTTTACCATTGTAATATTATTAATCAATGAGCATAACTATGCTCAAATAATATCACAATAAACATCTTAAGTTATCCAAAGTCTTGAAATATATTATATTCATGATCATACAATCTTAATAAACATGCTTCAAGTATGGAAATATCCATAAATAGTCATTAATTATTTGAAACTTATCTCGATTGAAACCATGGTTATAACCAAGAAAATTACTATAATTTCATGGATTCTTAAATATTATAATCCGAAATAAAGATATAGAATCAAATATCAATAATTTCCTTGTTTCCTATCGTATGATAAAAACCAAGTTATAGAAAAATGTCAATAAGTTCATTGTTTCCTAACATCATGAACAAGCTCAACATGAAAAAAATTAAGATATTAAAAACATCCATCACGATCTCACTATTTCCTATCAAATTGATCAATATTAAGATACAAAATCAACAATTCAACACTTCCATTGTTTCTAAACATCATGATCATAATTAAGATATCAAAAAAAAATTGTTCCTTAACAACATGATCATAAATAAGATATAAAATCAGCTATCAAATTATTTTATTGTTCCCAAACAACATGATCATAATTAAAATATAAAATCAGCTATCAAACAATTTTATTGTGTCTAAACAACATGATCATAATAAAGATATAAAATCAGCTAACAAACAATATTATTTCTTCCAAAAACATGTACCGAGATCAAGATAAAGATATATTTTACATCCATCACAAGGTCATTGTTTCCTAACATCTTGTTCAAGATCAAGATAAACAAGATCTAGATAATAATAAATTAAACAACCATCAATAAGTTATTGATTCTGATAGTAAATTTATACTAAATTGGTTCTCTTTGACCCTTAGATAATTTATATTTACAAGGTTTTTACAGGTCAAGCCGGACACATATTCAAACAATATAATCAAAATTTCCTCATTCAACATGAAAAATCATAACCGTAGAAGTTAATTACTTATATGTTTCTATATTTTTATAAATATACACGGTCCCATAATATAGCCTTCCTATACAAACTAGACTCGGAGTAACAATAAACACTTTAATTTTTAAAAACTCGTCTTCACAAAAGACTTCATAACCTAATTCAATTTCAATAGTCAACTTAGAAGATATAAATCAGTTACTTACCTATAAATTATCCCATGTCTAGAACCAATTAGCCGAGAACAACCAATATACAAAAATACCCAAATGTATAACTTATAACTAAAGAGTTTTATTTAGTTTTTATCTCATTCTTAAATAATTATTTATTCATCATTTCTTCCCTATTTTGTAGGAAGAGTAGAAATGCATCAATATTACTTTATTACTAAACATCTAGAATAGAATGAAGTAGTTATATATAAAGCTAGGGAGGGCATATTTTCACAAACCATGTTGACAAGAGTCTTCATCAACTTTTGGTATAATCCAAAAGTTAATAGAATATCCACCTAAGTATATACGAATCCACAAAGGGAGTAGGAGGCCACAAATCAAGGATGAAAGCCATGAAAAACTACAAAGATGTGATACATAGAGGAATCCATGAAAGACTAATAAAATATGCAAGATGAAGAAAGCTACCGAACACTAGATGAAGCCACATAACACTTTGGGAAGAACCATAGAATTCGACATGAAACCACATATTGAAGATTGAAGATAAATTGAACCAAAATGAGACGAGAATCCGACAAAGGAATAAGTCAAAAGAAGTGTCTTTTGGGATCAATTGTATTTTGTATATTTATTGTAACTAATGTATTGTATATAAAGACATCACGAGAAATATATGAGTGAGTTCCATTTTTGATATTTTGTATGAGAGATATAATATATGAGATAGAATGAGAAGAATGTATGATGTAATTATTATTAATAAATAAATAAAGATTGGATTTTGGGATGAAATATGTTACTTGCTTTCATTTACATTTTTATTCATAGATTAGATGTGGTGTATTTCTGAGTACATCCTTAAATAAGGTCAAATATTCCTAAACCTCACACGTATGTCAAGGTTTTAGGTCAGAATTTGGTGTCGAGCCCGGGTTTTTGTGTTAAGTGGATGTCAGGAAATATTTCACCACCAGGGTATTGGAAACCCACATTATTAGAAATTGAAAAGTGGTGGGAGAAACAAATCGACATATTTGTAAAAGGAGAATAAAAAGACAAAAGATAACTTACAGAGCAAAAAAAGAAGTATTTGGGGAGTACAGAGAAGAATTTTGGGCCCAATTTCATCATCTGTTAAGGCCTTGTTTATTATCACATGCAAAGAGGATAAAATGGTCATAGATGTACTTGAGACAACCTTTTGAGTGGGACACAAAAAAATTAACCATAGTAAAATATCTTGACAAACCGTGGACTAGAGAAATTGATTACCGATACAAAACTACTCTAGACTCTTACATATTCATGTGGAAAATTCAAAGTTGGCCGAGTTTTGATAATAAGAAATAATAAGTTCTAAGTAGATCCCGTGGTTGATTTCTTCATTCAGTTCCATTTTTAATTAAAGGGTTAATGATATAAAATGGATTAATTAGAGAAGTAGAAAAGTTTATTTAGGGGTACATGCATTGTGGGATAGCATACATGAATGTGGGAGATCCAAGAGTTGTGAATTATTAGAAATAATGGGGTGCTGGTTGGGGTGGCAGAAATAGGATGACATGGGGAAAAAGAAAAATAAAAAAATAGATAGTTAGTAAGAAGAGATTAAGAGAATTAAGGAGAATTAGTGATTTGTGAGGGGATAATTAAAAATAAGTGGAGAAGAAAGAATGAGGAGGATGGAAGAAAGAGCTAGGAGAGCCATGAGAAATAAGGAAGACGAGAAAAAGTTTGAAAAACAAATGATAGGATGAGAAGAAAGAGTAAAGAAAATGAACAAGAGGAAGGAGAAATTGGATAAAGTTAAGAAAATATAGAAGAGGATAAAGAAAGAAGAATCACCCATGTCGAGTGGATGAATGGTGGCTCACCTAGAAATGGAGGTGAACATTTCAACTCCAGCTATAATACCTGCGTCTTGTAGAGACCAACTAGGTTTTGTTACTCGCGAGAATCCCGTGGTTCAAGTATATTGTGGGAATTCCATTTCAACAGGCTCTAAAGAGAAAAAAATCTTAATGAGGGATCTACAACATTTAGTAGGAGGGTTAGAACCAACATTAAGAGAGTATTAGAAGTAGAAGGGTGGAACAAAGAGGAATTGAGAACCCCATTAATGATTAAGGAAAGAGGTGAAGAAGAAGAATAATTCACTAGAATGAAGGAGTTAGTTGAGGAATTCAGAGAAAATAAAAATAGTAGATGAGGAGAAGAAAGAAGAAGAAAACATAGATAAACAAGAAGAAGAAAAGATAGAGGTAATAGAAGAGAAAATTGAGGAAAGGGTTAGAGAGGAAAACCAAGGAAGAGAGAAAGAAAAAAAAAATAAAAAGAGAGGAAGTGATGAGGGATTAGAAGAAAGATATAGATTAAGGAATAATAAAGATAGAAAGGTAGTTATGGAAAATATTAGTTATGAAAAGTCACCAAATAAAGACGCACCCCAACCAACACACGAGCCCAAAGGAGATGAACCCCCAGTGGATGCCATTCCATGTGTCACTTAATACACCATTTGAGAATCTAGAAAAAGGAAATAGTTTGGAGGAAAGATATCAAATATTTTGAGAAGAGAGTCAGAGAAGACAAGAAACAATGATAGAATTTCAAAAACTATTAGGTGAACTTTAATTTGACATTGATATATGTAGAGATAAGGGAGGAGAGAATAACTCAAAACTAGTTAATAAACAGAAAAAGAAAGTAAAATAAGTTAAGAAGCAACCCGTTGTTCATCCAAGAGAAAATATTCGACCAACAATAGCTAAGAAGATTAAAATGCAAATTTTTGACAAGGACTCAAGCAATGTATTTGAACACTTGTTCCTATTGGAGGCCTTACGAAAGAACAATAATACCACAGATGAAGCTACTAAGATACAATATTTCACATACTCATTAAGAGATGATGCACTATGTTGGTACATGAAGATAATTTCTCAAGGAACGAAACCATGGGCTGACATTGAAAGAGAGTTCAAAATAGACTTCCATTTCCAGAGGCATAACCATAAGGAGTAAGAAAGATGAGAGACCTTATACAGAAAGAAGGACAATTCGTGAAGGAATTTAGTCATAGATTTAAGAATTTTACTAGAAAGTTGGAAGAACCATTAATAGATAAACAAAGTATTGAGTGGTTTAGTGTAGGGATAATTCCTTATCTAAGAACGACATTAGATTCACAACAATTTAAATAATTAAATGAAGCAATTGATATTAAAATTAAGCTAGAATCCCAGCCATGGAGAAGATATGGTGAAACTTCAATAAATATTGAATAAGAGAGAGTGAAGTTAGAACTAAAAAGTATAAAACTACAGTAGGAAATTTAGAGGACTAAAGGATTGAGAAGTAGTTCACCTCCAAAGAGTAATATGAGGCCAAATATATGGTGTACATTCATTACAATGAATTTCATAGCAGAATTCAATGCCCATACTTGAAAATGCAAAAATAGCATCTATAGTAAGATTACACTCCTCCCAAAAAGTATCATCTAGTAATGTACCACTCTCACAAAGGACATGGTGCAAGATTTACTGAGACTCTAGGACCAAATACTAGGACACTTGTCCTTTACTTGAAGTAGCACCTCCTACAAATCAATTGATGTCTTTGTACATGTGTATCATAAAATCACTATCACCATACTTGCCCCTCGGTTGATTGATTAGATGACTTTAAAGATTATGATACTAGGAGAAAAATGGCCGCTAGACAGAATGCAAATCCTAACCCTCCTCCTACTCAACCACAAATGCTACCAGCGAATATACCACCTTTACAACAAATGATAAGTGCAATCGTAGTATGCAAATCCACAAGGTGGCCAACCTCAATTTAGGGGTGGATATTAGGAAATAACTATAATCCAAACTATCAAGGGTATAATGATGAAGGATATATTTGAGGGTACCAAGGTAGATATAGAAGAGGTTTTAGAGGTGGAAACAGAGACAAATATGATAACTACCATGGCAGTAGAGGATATCAAGGTTACAATGATGGTGGTTACCATAGGGATTATAGGGATAACCAAGGAGACGAATATCAAGACATAAGACCCATGACTTGCTATAAATGTAGACAAGATGGGAATCTTGCAAGAAATTATACAGAATCTGATCCTTGCATATTTTTCCATGAGAAGGGCCATGACGTGTTTAATTTTCCTAAGGCCGCCGGTTCAACAGAGTGGAACAATAAAATATGAAGCTTCAGAGCATATTCTCAAAGAAAAGTGCAGCACATCACAAAAATTCCTTAGGATGAAGAAACTATAGCAAAAGAAAAATATGAAAGGGTCGTTGCTTCAAGAGCTGCTGCTTTAAGAAGTAGACCTGTAGAAGAAGATAGAAAAGAAGAGGAAAAAGAGATTTACGTGAGAAGAAAAAAATAAAAGTTGGAAAAATTATTGAAGAACCTCATTACGGGGTAGCTATTACAACTTGAAGTATCACCCGAATGAGGTGGCCCCTAAAAAGATGAAAATAATAACGCTATTTGCTAGAATAACATTCTTCTTATGAAGAGGATTGGAATGATAAATAAATTAGGTGGGGTTCTACATGAAAGAATTTGAAAATAGTAGGGCACTTGTAAAAGAAGCACAAGCCATTGAAGAAAGAGAGAAATTTTTTTATAGAAGAAGAGGTTATTGCCTTAAAGGAACTAGCTAAATTAACTATCAATCATGGGTTAGTAGATAAACTGAAACAATTCACTAAGTATTGGAATAAATAAGAGAGGACTCGTCACATCCACAAAATTGAAGGGGGACACGATAAGAAGAAAAGAAACATATTTCATACTTAGCGAACATGGCGTAAGTCCACCATCTACCTAGACATGGACATATTTGATACCACCATTACCAAATTACTATTGGATCTTGGTGCAGATGTCAATATGATGTCTAAAACTACATGGGAGATTCTTAGAAGACCTACTTTGGAACCCATGCAAGATAATTTATTGGATTAGCAGATGGGTCATCAAAACAACCACTAAGAGTACTAAAGAATGTAGTGGTGAATTTCATGGGAATTAAGAAGATGGTGAATTTTGAAGTGGTAGAGAATGTGGCTGAGAATCCTTCATACAACACTATTTTAGCTTTGGAATGGTTTGTGGACTGCAAAGTAAAATTAAGTTCCAAAGAAGAAGCGGTAACACCGAAATCGAGACGGGATATGTGCTCATGTACTCTTGCATGTAGGAATGAGTGTCATATGTACAAAAGAAGTATGGCATGACACAAAAGAAGATGATTTTGATGAAATATAAGGAGTATATGCATTAAACGAATTCTCCAAGTATTGACAAAGAATTTGAACCAAACTCGGATGGTGAGATTTTAGTTAAATCATAAGATACCACTAAAGGTTCATATAATGTGGTAGAAGCCTGGATACATGGGTTTCTAGAGTCAAGCACTCAAAAATTACATTTTGCAAGAATAATACCACCTAAAATTATCACAGTAAGAGACAACTATAACATCATGGGTGACATTTTTCGCACCCACAGGACAAATTTAAAGAAGAGTATGAATATTACGCTACACAAGAAGGAAGAAGAAGATGAAATTTTTATTCTAGCACAAAATATATTTTTGTGTAACAAGAAGGCATAAAAAGACAATAATTAACATAGTTTACATGCTAAGCCACAGAGCATCTCACCAAACATTACCCAAATACTCAGGATTTGGAGATCTAGAAGGGTACATTAAAATTATGGAAATAATATTTCCTAATGAGAAGGAAAGGATGGAGGTGTTAGATGATACCTTGACTATAAATGCCATAATTTGGTGGGAAACACATAAGCATAATGTAACTCATTAGAACTCAGTAACAACATTTCTCAAAGCTAGATTTATGGAAAGTGAAGGCTATTATTTCGTAATTCTCAAATACATAGGAGAAACTGATCCACAAAAGCACATTCAGTTTTGTGAACAACACTTGACAGTTATGCAAGAAAACTTATGCCTTGCTATGGTTTCAATTGTTCTTATGGACCCTAGGGCTCATAACGCATTCATGGTATACTCATAAGAAAATCAGATGGGAGGCTGGAGATTGGGATCAAATAGTCAAGGAATTTTTCATACCTTTAAATTTTGGGAATTTGAAAGTCTTGAGGGCATTGTAGAAGATCGAACGTTTTTATTTTTAACCAAAGAAGGTCCAAAAGAAAAATATTTTTAAGATAAGGACAAAACATAACTACAGATTGTGAAATTGCAAGAAAATTTAAAAGTGATTCGACAAATGGCATGGTTTTCAATGTTGAAAAATAAGAAAGAGAGGAAAAAATAGAGAACCGAGATACAATGCCATAGAAGATGAAAGAAAATTAGTATAAGATAAAGAGGAAGGTAAAAATTATTATTATCAGCCCTAAAAACCAGAAATGAGAACATTGGGACAAATGGAGATGAGAAATTTGCCAAGATTAGAGACTATTGGTCGGAGGAAGAATTCACTAAGGTAGTAGAGTTTCTACAATAATTTCAGGACATCTTTGCTAAATATTTCAAGGAGCTAAAGGGAATAAAGGAGGAGGTAGAACAATGAAAATTCAAATAAAGGATGGATTCAAGCCAATAAAGAAGAGATCATATAGATTGAATCCTAATTTGAAGGTGAAAGTGAAGAAAAATTTGACAAAATGTTGAATGCTAGAATTATAAACCTTTTGATGACTCAGAATGGATTAGTCCAATGGTGATTCAAAATAAGATTACTAGTGAGATCCGCATATGCATAGATTATAGAGAGTTAAATAAGGCATGTGTGCATGATCCATTCCCAACCCATTTTATAGAGGAAGTATGGGAAAATATAGCCAGAAGAGAGGTGTACTCATTCACATATGGTTTCTTGATTATCACCGGTGAAAATGGTTTTGGAGGGCCAACCTAAAACCACTTTTTCTATATAGTGGGGATTGTTTATTTATACAATGATGAAATTTTGACTTAAGAACACACCAACATTATTCACTAGAATCATGATCTATGCATTCAAATATTTTATTCATGATTTATTAGAAGTCTATATTGATGATTGGATAGTTTATGGATTGCTAAAGAACCACATACAAGTGTTAAGGTTGATGTTTCAAAGATGTAGAGCCTTACATATATCATTGAATTTGAAGAAATGCATTTTTTTGACACCTTTTGGCACATTACTAGGCCATATAATTTTTAAGGAAGGGCTATTGATTGATTCACTAAAAAATTATGTGATTGTTAATTTTCCACCTCCAAAAAACTAGAAAGAGGTATGAACAATTTTGGGTTACACTGTATATCATAGGAAGTTTATCTTAAATGATGTAGAAATAAGTGCTCCTCTGGAAGAATTATTGAAGAAAAGAACAAACAAAAAAATTTATTGGTTAAAAAATACGCGAATGAATTTGAAATATTAAAATAAAAAATCTTGGATGCACCAATTTTGATCTTTCTGATTGGAAGGTACCCTTCCATGTTCATGTGGATGCATCAAGGATAGCAATTGGAGTCATGTTAACACATCCTAGAGACAAAATGGACCATATGATAGCATTTTCTAGCAGGAAGTTGGCCAAGGTGAAAAGAAATTACATAACAATAGAAAGGGAAGTGTTAAGTATGATCTACACCTCGATGAAATACAAACAATATCTACTAGCCACTTCCTTTACATTTTATACTGATCATGAGCCTTTAAATTATCTGTTGAACATACCAGTCTTGTAGGGGAGAATATGTAGATGGCTCATGCTTTTCCAAGAATTTAATTTCACGGTGGCAGTAAAACTCAACAATGGCCAAGATTACTTGTCAAGAATTGAAAATGGAGAAGATGAGGGGCCTATAGATGATGATTTTCCTACTACTCATTTATTCCGGATAGAAGCCATACCTAAAGAGTTTGATGAAATAGCACAATTATTACATAGGAGAATTCCCAAGTGACTATTCCCAGTAGTAGAAGAAAAACTTGCTAAGTAGAAAACTTCCATTTCCATTGATTCAAGGACATTTATACAAAGAGGGAAAATATGATGTCCTTATAAGAGCAATTATGGAGTATGAGAGGAAGGATTTCTTAATTGAAGAACATGAAGACATAGTGGGTGTCATAATGGGTGATAATAGACAACAAGAAAAGTTATGAAGGTTTGTCTATGGTGGCCCACACTTTTAAAGATTCTCACAAACATGCTAGGACCTTTTATATATGTCAGAGAGTTAGGAAATCCAATTTAAGGGATGATATGCCACTAAGGGTTGTTTTGGATTTATCACCTTTCGAAAAATGGGTCGTTGGTTTCATAAGACCTATCAAACTGGTCACCAAATAGTCTCAAGTGAGATTTATTATGTGATCTGGTTTGGAAAGGATTGGGCATCACCATTCTAAGAGTTTGACCTACTCTTGCTACTTTAGGTTGTGCCTTCAAGCGGGGGTGAGAGGACCCACTTTATGACCTGTATTAGTGGAAATTATCAACGGATTAGTAGTATTTGACTATTCCTTTGCAATATTTTGAAGGAGACCTTGAGAAAACATGGCCAATACAACATAACCTAACTCTTATGAGTTGTCACTTTAGAAAATGAAGATGTTCTCTAGACAAGGCCTAGGTCACTAAAGACAATGATAAAAACTAATTTCACTTGCATATTTTAGTAAAGGATGGATGAATTTAATGATCTTCTTTAGAATTTTTGGATATACGGTCTGCAAACAGGATGGTTCATGTTTGATATATCATTGAATATGAATTTCATGGTTGGGAAGTTAAGCAGGATAAAGTTGATTCTACCAAATACTTGAGAACTTTAAACAAATGTTGATAAATCCACAAGGAAAAATGAAAAATGGCTTCAAATAGTCAAGACAAACCTTCAACTAGAAAATTTTGCATCTATGAAGGCTCAAATACATACGGCTTCACACATTCTTTAATTATTTAACATAATAACTCATGTTAAAGACTTAATTAAACCTTAGTATTCCCTAATATATCACACTTATAATACACTCATAAAATGACAAATAATTTGTATCACTGAAATGAAAGTAAAGTTAATTTAAATCACTTATTACATAGTGAAATGAAAGATCTCTTCATAATGTAAATTCAAATGCAAACATATTGTCATGAGAATGAGATCTTGTGTAATTTTAGAGGGATTCCTAATGTAAGATTGCAATAGGAACACAAATAACTATTTGAAGATATCTCAAAATGACAGTAGACACAACATGGTTCATGATTAACACAAATTACTTAAGGTTTTTCAAATTGATCAACAAGGGAAAGTTTGTTTACAATCTCAAAGTTTGTCAATGGCTGTACATTTGCAACCATCTTGACATGATCAATCTCAAAGATACATAAGAAATAACTAGTTTCTCAAATGAGTTCCTTCGGAAAATGGCTTTTCTTAGCTTTCTCTCCTTCTCTTTTCTCTGAACAAATTTAAAAAAATTAACCCCCTTTTTCATGATTATTCTTCTTCCTTTTATATCATCTCCTTTTCTTGTTAACTTTCAAAGTTCTTTCCCCCAAAATTCATAATATTCCCAAGAATATTCTCCTTTTAAAAAGTGTTCTAGAACATGGTATTTAGAAAGGTCTTTCTTGAAGTTTCCAGGTGTACAAATCACCAGTATTTTCAATCAACTTCACTAGTGTTTGACTAGGATATTAGGTAGTCTTTTTGGTGGTTTATTTTAATCATTATTTCCTAGTATTGATTAGATAATCATTTCAAACAATATCTGAACACCTTCGAATAATATTGAAATGACATATATCCATACTCACTTTTCAATAATCTACCTTGGGTGCCACACCCTTTGCTTCATGTCTCATTGGATTAATTTCCACACATAGTTTTTGTCAAATCACCTTGATTTACCATCTCTTCTCATCCCTAAATTTTTCCAAATCTTAAATTCTCCTATGTGTAAACTAAATAAAATCTCCTTCATTTCATGGGAAAGATTACATCAAATCAAAACATATGTCTCCTTCTCATTATAAAACTTGGCTCAATTTCATTATCATCATGCCTTTCCCTTCTTATTCTAAGTATAAGGAATTTCAAAGAGAATGGTGAAGGTTCTCATAGCTCACAACTGAAGGAGATTTCTTCAGAGGACTTAAATCATATTTTTGATTTAAGCGGTCCTGATGAAGCTTTTGTCAGGGATCTGTTTGAGATAGAATGTGTGGGTGACACCAAAGGGCCCCTAACATACCGCCAAGTCTAATTAGTTATTCTTACAAGGCTGATCAGGATCAAACCTGTGTTCACATCCTTCAAGTTATGTATTTCCATATTTTTATATGGGAGCATATGAAAAATCCCGAAGACTTAAAAAAACTAGGTTGAGAGAAGACCCCAGGCCTCTGGGTAGACCAATTCGAGTGCTTGTTTCTATGTGATGAGGAATTTGTATCAAAAGAGATTCCTAAGGAATCATATGTGTTGTATGATAAATCCTCCATCAACACAATTCCTGTTATCTCCCACAAAATATAAGAGTTAGAGAAAAGGATCAACTTCCTAGAGAAAAAGCAAGTAGAGATCATACGTTTGCAATCGGTTTCAGCACCGGTGTCATATTCAATGAAAAGGAAAGGTGAAACATAATCAAAACCTCCAATTGTTATCTTAGATCGAGAAGAAGACCAATCATTGTCTACTCCCCATTCAAGGGTATCCATTTCCATTGATTGAGATGACAGAGGGATATTTTCTATTTGATTATCCACCCGCCTAATGCATTGCGCTCCTCAAGAAGAGCATGAATTATTGGGCCCTCAAATAATTCCTTCCCTAAAGGAAAATCCACCTTTTACATAGAAATGGGAGGCTGGGTCAAGTTCGAGGCCTTACAATCAGCCCAGTCAACAACATGCAATACCTACCCCTCCAACCACTTCAGGTGTCCCCTCTCAAGTAACTCCCAACATGTCAATCCCTCACAAAGGGAAAGGAAAGATGAATTTCTTCACAGGAGGTCTGGATCTTTTAGATTGGGTTTCATCTCAACAAAAGAAAGTTGAACTAGAGAAAATCATGAGTTGTCCTAGAATGACTCTAGAGGCGTTAATTGATATGAGAATGTCCAGAGACTGACAGGTCAATCATTTTGTTCCAATAGGAAAAGGCTCATAAGATTCTTGACAAGATATACTTGCTTGGAGGAATCTATGAAGTGGCGTTGAAGAATTCCTAAATGTTGTCTTCTTTTCATTGTTTCTCTTTCTGGCATGTACATATTTTTCTTTGTCATGGGCGGGGCCCCTATAGAACCCCATTTTTTTCCTTATTCAAAGTGCAAGAAACATAGCAACATCAATCATTTACATGTTTACCCAAATGTATGTTAATTTCATCAAAGTAAATATGGCATTACTGCATTCTTCCATTTTTCAATTGAAATAAAGGAACGATAAAATTCAGAGAAACAATTACTTCCAATGCAATAGAAGTGTCATTTTAAAACATCAGTTTAAAAAGGATGAATATGAAAAGAGAATACAGTTCAAGGAACAATTGTCTAAGCATGTTCATCATCCTTTGCATCTTCTTCTTCAGCTTCTAATTTTGGATCTTGTTCTTTTGGTAGCCTCACCACATATGCATCATATATTTTTAATAATTCATTAACCTCATCCTCATCTACGGTCCTAGTATGATCGTTGGAAAATAAATGCCTATCTAGATATTGCATCAATGCAATGGCCCATTTTCTGCTTGTATTCTAGTGGCCTTGCCTTCAACTCTACAATTCTATTTTCTATCTTTCTCATGGTCTTAATGACTTCATAGGAGAAGTCATTCCTTAGAACATTATTTTCAAAAGAGTCAAGTAAGAAATCAATCTTCATGTCCCCATAACTCTTCTTGAACTTATCAATAACCATATCCTCCAACTTTAAGTCAATAGCATTGAGAGTATCATCAACCCAATTTCTTTTGACTTCAAGTTTTCCTTTGATTCCATTTAGGGTCTTGACTCTAATTTTTAAAAATCCTCAAGGGCATGTTGGCTTCCTTTAAATTCAACTGGTATAATGTCCTCCTCCTCAACCAACTCATCACTGAGTTGGGTAATACAGTCCAATTTGGGAAGAATACCTTCAAAGTAGAAAATATCATTGTCGCATTGTTCAATTATCTCATCAATTTCATTAATTCTATTTTTGAGATCTTCATACTTCGATCGGCTTCTATAATTTCTTCTTTTCCCCTCTTGGTCAAGTTCTCAATCCATGTGTCTACTTGATTGAACCTTCTTGACAACCTTGTTTACCTTATTCATTCCTTTAGGGGTGTTTATATAAGAACTTGCTTGTGTTTGACTAGTCTGCCCTGTCAACTATTGTAAACAAGAACTCAAGGCCTTAACTTGCTCCTTTAATTTCCTTTTTTCATTCCATCTTCATCAACCTTTTGCTAGAAGATCACTTACTGCCTCAGATACCCCTTGCTTTAATTATTCCCTTGAGGGTTTTCCCAAAGGAATAATCTAAATGTTATAATCATCAATTGTTATGTCTTTTCTTATTTTACCCTAAAAATAGGTTACTATTTACATGGTTCTTGCTCTAGATGAATCGGTGTGGCTTTTTGTGATGGTCTTGACCTTTTTGAGGCTCTTACTTCCTTTAGAAAAGATATAGCCATAAGGTCAACAACTTGCACAAGGAGAACCAATTTTTCTTAATTTTAAATCAACTCTTTGATCCACCCCTTTAATAAGCTCATTATAATAGTTGTTTTTGTGATTATTGTTGGAGTTTATGAGGAACAACTACCACTTTATTGGATATTTCTTGTTCATTTTGAACCAATTATGATGTCTTTCCGATAACTTATTTCAATGGTCCCCATGCCAATCTCACCTTGTGCTACTGATTCTTTTGGATTATATTTTCATGGTATAAAACTTCAAATTGATAATTATTTTCTTGAATTATATCAACATTTAGGGAGAATCCTTCCATGCTTCTTCATTTATAGCACTTTCTTACACCAAAATTTGGGTTGTGGGACCCTTCTCTCCCGAATTCTGTTGAGTTATAACCTTACCCTTTCCATGCTCCAATGATGTATCTTGTAATGCCATGGTAGGTTAATCCTCCGAAACAACTCGCATTTCCCACTAAAGGTTGTAAATTCTTACCAGTCATGATTTCTACATCAACAATTGCATCTTGTGTTATTTTCAATCTCTCTTCAAAAATAGATTTTCCCTCTTGAGGAAGGTTATCATTTTTGGTCACCTTAGTAGAAATAGATATAGCCTCTTTTATTAATAACTCAGCATTAGTGTCCTTTTCAACAAACAACTTTGGTTTACTTGATTCTGAAGTCATTTGTCTTGGGGAAATCTTTTCAATTGCCTAGGTTCTCTCTTCAGTAGTTGATACATGAATATCTTTTGCTAATTCTTTGCTCTCTTGAATGCTATCCAATGGTGTTAGTATTGGTTCATCTATAGATAAATTAAGTGCATCCAACATGGAAAATCCTTCACTAGTATCAACATAAATTAAATTAGTTTGGCACTTTGCAAATTTGTGCATTATTTCAATTGAAGGAAAATTTATATCCTTGGAAAGAAAAGCTTCATATATTTTCATACCTAGGGTAAAAAATTGATTATCTACTTGATTAACTACAGTATTTCCTTGGGAAACTGGACTCTGAGTGCATTCCATTGTTTTTTCCATAACAAACAGAGATGGGATCAGAGGATCTGATTTCTCCAAATGTGGTAGTGATGCATCATGCTGCTTTTGGACAACATCACTCCTTTTAGACTCTGGGGGATCAATTACCACATCCTAGTGCTCAAACTTTACAGGCATATGGGATCTTACTCTTACCAAGACTAGCTAGTGCTTAACGTTGTTTTTTTTTGTGTTCCCTCAAACCTTAATAAATCTGGTGTTGCCCTTCTTTCATCCTTGTGTGGCTTAGACTGAATGTGGCCACTTGCAATGGCCCCACTCATCAACTTTTTAGCACTATGCTGCTTTGGAAAAACACTTAGATGGACCACATGTGATGCCAAACCTTTCCCCTTTGTCTGAATTGGTATTGTAAAAGTAATAGGGGCATTCTCCATAGATTTTAAAAGCATCTCTTCAGTATTTTTCTTGAGAATTGACATAGAAGTGCTAGTTCCACTAGTGGTTGATGTCCATTCATCAAAGAATTCATAAGCGGTATTTCGGATGGAAATTGAGTGGAATTTCCTCTAGTGGGTCCATTTTATCTACGTCCTCCCTCAAGGGTCAAATATCTTCACTCACATTTCCCAAACTTCTAAAATTGTTTAGGATTTTTGTATTCGAAGTGAAAGATAAATATTCTTTTGGGTCAACTAGTTTACAGTCCTCCTCATTACATTAGTTATTCTTAAATAAGGATCATTATATTCTACCAAATTTGAGTTTGGAGGAGATACAGAGTTGATCCCCCACCTTCTGATCACTATAAAATCTTCTCACTATGTGTGGATCATCCATAATCCCTCTGTGGGATAACCGTAATTTTGTAGTCTATTATACGTGATAGAGTCATTCGGAAATATCCCTTAACACGACTTCTTCGTCATCCCTGTAGTTCATCCAGTAATCCTCAAAATGGGGCTCATCCTTAAATGTGTTTGTAATGTTATTAAACACCCATTTGATGTCAAACTTCTCCATATCATATTTTTGCATTTCCTCTTCAATCAATCTATCCTTTATGATGGAAGCACTTGAATAACTTCCAATTTTATAGGAAATTTGATTTTTTTTATGCCTCTAAACAATTATTTTATGCACAGGTGTCAGTTGTCTTACCTTCCCATAAAATAAATTTATCATCTACATACCTAGGCAACTTATATGGCTTTCCCTCAAAACCACTAACTCTTATGTAAGTAAACCTTTTATACTGGATGAAGCAGCATCCATATTCCAAAATTACTTGTCTAGCTTGTTCAGACATCCTATATTGTCCCCACTCTAGCTTAAAAAGACAAATGATAGGGGCAAAGAAAGTGTCATTAACTAACCTTACATTCCCACTCCAGTTGATCAATTACGATTGGGAAATATCTCATGCATTTGACATTGCTTAAAATTTGCACATGGTGACAAACCTAGGAAATGTTTGTGCATTGCAACATTATAAATGACATATGTCATCATATAAAATTCAAGGTCTGTAATATCTCCCATTTCAATTTTTTTACGCTAGAGTTACTCTGTGATCATGGAGTGCATCTGCAATAAAGGTGGCCCAAAAAATGCTCCCTTTTTTCTCCATAATAATCCATATGTATGTAGTCATCCATTCTTTGAATTCATTTGTTGTTTCTAAACCTACCATTTGACTTAGCAACATGATGACATCCTCAACCTCCTCTACAAACTGTTCCCTAACCAGACTTCTTAGGGATTCTAGCTGTTGTCCTCTTCATGATAAGCCAGTTTGTATTTATCATCTTGACATAGTCCTTCTTCTTTGTTTCATAATCCTTCAAAGCCAACTTGATGCCAATGGTAATTGGGTTTGTGACTATAGGAAATTTTAACATTATTTTGATGGCCACTAGTGTTAGTGTTAGTACTGCATCCCCACTCCCGTCTAACACCTCCCTCTTTTCTGGATCATAGTTCATAGCACAATGCCACACTAATTCAGGGCAATGAATAGAGGATGGGATGACACTAGCTAGAGAAATACAAATTTCCTAAATATTTTTAAGGATTCATTTTGATGGGGACTTTTTAACCTTTAGAGGAAGTCATCTAGATCAACGCCCATTAAGTATGTGTCTGTAATCTTATCTAGATCACTTGTGATTCCCGACACGAATGAGAACGAGGATGGCATAGTATTCATTGTTTAAAAACCCTAACTTTCCTTTTAAACCAACCTTGCCACTGAAAGATAAATATAGGAGTTTCAAAGCTCTTACCAATCAATCCAAAATTTCTTGAATAATTTAAACCCAAATCAACAACTCCTTAAATCCTTAGGTTCACAATTTGAGCTCCACAACTAATGACGTGATAATTATTCATGCAAATCACAAAGGCAATAACAAAATCAAGCCAATTGGTAAATAAAGATGAAAGCATTCACAAGCTTTAAAACATCCTTGATTTACATAGAAACATTAATGGTGGTAGAAATAAATGCACTACATCAAGACCATTCAATCCGTCATTCATAATTTTAAAAATGAACCGTCCACATGGAATAAAGCTTTTCACTATCATGGGCTCGGGGGCACCTTTTGTAATTTTGTAATTTTAAAGACTTTGCATACTTTTGGAAAACTTGACCCGCCCATCCACCTTTTGGTTTTCAATACTAGCTTGACACGTGGTCACATTTGAGTGCTAGCGGGGTTGTAGCTCTTTTTGCAATTTTACTCATTTTCCAATTAAAACCAAAAGTATCAAAAATATCTAATGACCCGTTTCCCCACTTCCTTTATAAAAAAATACCACATGTCCTTCTACGGGCCTTAGGGACCCTTTTACACTTTTAACACCTTTTATCTTTAAAGTGCACAAATACAATTATGCACTACTTCCCCACATCCACTCATCTTGAGACATGTGTACACCTTTGGGGTGGAAATAAAAACTACTTGTGTTGCTTTATGGTTACGAATATTCGAGGAATATTCGTTGGGTTGTGGGACCAATTTTTAATTCATGAATTCCATAGAAAAATATAATTTCATGAATTATACCTACCTGCCATACCACATCTAATTTAAATCCGTCATGTACCAACATTCAAAGGGAGATAAAATACACATACAAACATGATCTTCGGTGAAAAGAGGAAATACCAGACTATACATAGAAAAACCATAGAGCCGAATTGCACCTAAATAGGGAAAATAGAAAAATATAGTAGAAAACAATAGCGAGCTTAACCGAATAAGGGCGAGGTTAATCTAAGAACCAAAACTAGCTCCGACTTGGGGATGAGCACTCCTTGTGAGTTCCTCAAGAACAAACAACACTGTAGAGAAAAGAAGCCCATGTGCTAAAATCCATTGGGCCATGGAGTAAAAAACCCAGCTCATAGAAATGAGGAAACAAAACAAACCCTGTACAAAACAAACCGACAAACCCAAAGGCCAATGTAGTGCCCACTTCCCTTTGAGACCTTTTTGATACTAATCTTGATATTGTCGATTACATTATGGACATTATTTTGGTTTTGATTTAGTATGATGTTAGATGTTGGACCATAGATTATTGTTGATCTTGATTTAGTTATGATGCATGATGATTATTAGAGACACTTCATATGTGGATGCTATACTATTTGACATGGATATATTGTGAATGTTGTTCGGGCATGTGATGTTTAGATATTGTGAGTAGACTAAGAAAATGGACATTATATGATGATGATATAAATTGTAAGTGATATTGTTGATTGCCTTGATGTTGTTGTGATAGATATGTATAAATGCTCTTTTTATATATTTATATCATGTTGGATGTTACGATATGGCCATGAGGCCAAAGGAGGTAACTATGTTTTTACTGAGTTAAACTATCACAACAAACATTGGGGTATTGGAGACCAACAACATTGGAATTCTAGATGAATTAAACAAGGTCACCATGGAGACATGTTTTGTGTGTGTGTGTGTTTTTTGTTACGGATTCCCATGGGGGGGATTACCTTTGAACGTGAGCAAGGGGATTTGTGTATTTTATTAATGTGGTTCCTTGTTTTATTGTATGTATTTTATTAGTGATATGTCCCTTTCTTTTATTTAATTAAATTATGGTAGATTAATGTGAGAAAATATATGGTTAGAAGTTAATTAATTAAATTGGGACATAAGGAAGTAATTATTAAAGTTGTTGACCCTTGTGTTAAATGTTTTAAGGTGTGTTAGTAAGGTTTTAAGTGATGTGTAAGTATGTATAAGGGTTGTGTAAGTAATATTTTGGAGTATGAAACACTCCACCTCCTTGGGAATTCGAATTTGTCCTTGGAGGATGTTTTGAAGGCTTGTGGGACAAGTAAAACTTGTCCCATACCTCTTAATTTAATTTACCAACCATACCTATGGTTGGAGGGTTGATTTTAGACCTTTTGAATGCATTTTTATAAGTCAAGTTACATGTTTTAATTGCACTCTTCTTACATTTTATTTAATTTAGTCCTTTGGGGTGTGGGTTGGATTGGAGTGTGTAAGTAAATTGTCATATTTTCACCCACCTCTTTATTGTGCTTTGGAGAATGAAATTTGAATTTTGTGTTGAAGTTGAGGATGTGTGATGTGGCATCCTACATGGATCCACCTCATCCTCTTCTCTTCCCTCTTCTATAAAATTGAAACTCTTTGCTTTGTTTTGGGTTGTTGAAACATTTTGCATGCTTCCTTAGGGTGAATTTTCTTATGGATTGGAGCTCTTGCTTTTGGAAGGAAATTTGAGAACTTTGCATGCTTGTTGGTTGCTGATTTTGGGACTGTATATTTGACTTTGAAAGATTGTTGTTTTGGAACAAATCTACCATGGAGAGGTAGGAGCTTAGCTCTTCTTTTATGTTGTTACTTCTTTTTGTGTATGTGTGAATGGTGTATGTTTTGTGTGTTTATTGGATTTTTGGGTAGACTGCCAAAGGAATGGTGTAGGAGAAGGCTATGGGAAATTCATCTTTGGGGGGCATAGGGAAATGACGGTGGCATTAGATTTCTTGTGGAGGAATTTGGGTTTGGGATCGACCATGGAAAAGAAATAGCTTGCATTTCTTACTTTGTGGGGGAATAAGGAAATTTATGGGGGCATAAGGAGGGATTATGGAGGGCATAAGGATATGTGTGGTGTTTATATAGGTGGTTTGATACGAGTGAATGCCCGATTCCCATTTAGAGGCATAAGCAGCTTCCCCCATAGCTCTTTCTCCTTTGGCTTGTATGTTGAAGCCTGAGTTACGTATTAATCTTTCAATGCAGTTTCAAACTATTGTTTTGTTGGACTATATTTTAATATAAAATATGCATGTTGAAAGAATGTTGTGTGTATGTTTTATGGAAGCCTTTTGTTGCCATGATATGAATCACACCTTCTATTGCATTGTGGTTGGGGTTAGGGGACCAATGAATAAGGATGGCCTCTTCATTATATGTCTTGGTTGGGTGGAGAGTGTTGCCTTTTGCCCTTGATTTTGTTGTGATCAAATTGGAAGAAAAAGGAACTTTGCATGTTGTTTTTCGGAGTAGAGATGAAAGACGGTTTGCAGTCCCTCGTGAAATAAATTCTTTTGTAACCTTTCCCACTTTGAAGTGGATGAAATTGTAAATGTTTGTAATGGAAAGATTTTGTATTGAGCTATGAAAGTTGTAAATTTGAAATGTGATATATATATATACTTTGTTCTGTTATTAGAAAAGAAAGACATGTATTCTATATGTTGTATTTTGAAAATATATATATGAAAGGAGTTGTAAAAGATTCATTGAATTAATGGAAGTTGTCTTACCTTGTTCAGAATGGCATTGTTATATTTAAATTTTGTATTTGAAATCCCGGTTGGAAAATGGAAAAAGGAAATACGTATGAAGGAATTGCATTACTTTGTTCTTTTGAAAATATGACAAAATTGGAAATCATACTTTGCATTTTAGCTATTAAATGGTTTGATTAAATCACTTAAATGTATTAGACTAGAATAGAAATGAAATTTCCATATATGGAAGATGAAATTGATAAATAGATCCTTTAGAAATTGATCTCTGTTGTAAATTTAAAACTGGCAAATAATTTATTTAAAATGAACAGTTCGAACTTGCAAATAATAATCAACATTGAAACATTAAAATTTAGCATGCTATAATATCAATAAACTCATTTTGAGAAAAAAACTTAAGGAGATCATTTAAAATATTGCAAAATTAGGCCCAAACCTTTCACAGTTATTTTGCAGACTTTTTCTGTCAAATGTTAGAAAAATTCAAATTGGAAAATCAATAAAGTAAAATTACCTTCGTAAACATCCTAAATACTTCTTGGAATAATCCTCCATATTTGTTTGGCATGTTGAGGGAAGGAGAAGATCAAATTGAACAAAATTTAGAAGTTAAACTTTACCAGTTTTCTTTTGAAAAGCACATGTATGACGTTTTCTTAATATTTACCCTTTAAAACTTGTCAAAATCTAAAATTAATGATTCTTGTGCAAAGAGAGCATCAAGAAATTTCTAGAAAGTTCTTGTTTTCCCAAAACCAAAATTTCCATCAAAATTTATGGCCTTATGAAGTTTTCTTCACTGGTATTAAAATTTTGGGAAAAATTTCCTTGGTGGTGGGCCCACAACGATTTTTGCCTTGGGACTTGATAAAAAAATTTGGGAAATTTTTCAACTTTTTCCACACTACCCCACCATCCTGCAGCCAATCAAAGGCTGCCACATGGCATGGTGGAGGGGTGGAATGTTTCTAACTTATCTTTTCACAAAAATAGTTTTGGAAAAAAATTTGTAAATTTTTCTGCACTCCCGCCTTGCCTTGAAATCCCTTCCATGAACACGCGGGCCACGCATGCCACTTATCCCTTTTTCCTCTTCTCAAACTCCTCCACCACCTTGCTCTTCCCTCGTTTCTTTCCCTCTTAACTTGGAGCTTGACATGTTTCTGTGGTGGTGCGGTGGAGCGCGGGAAAAAAGTGGACTTTGCCCCATGAAAGGAAATTTCAAAACATCTTCCCATGACCCACCAACCCAAAAAAGTGGATTTTACCCCACTCAACATGTATCCCTTTTGGAAAATTTCCATCCTTGGGCCCTGAGTCCCCTCTTGGGGGAAAATTTTCACCCTAAGGCTCGTCAGCCCATAACTTGAGTTTTGTAAGGAGTTAGGAGTTATTTATATCATTGGAAAGGTGAGGAAATTTCCTATCCAATGGGAATGATTTAGGGAAATTTTGAATGCATTAAGTGTGAGAAAAATAAATTTGAATCTCTAATTCTATTAGAGAGTGGGTATGGTGAGGAATTACCCTCTGAACCTTATGGAACCTTCTATCCCTTAATTTTGGACCTTGTGACTCTAATAATTGTTAATCAAAGAAAAGTATACTCTAATAGTTTAGTATTGTTCGAAACTTGTTAGTGGCAATTGTTGCCTGGTAAACTAGTTATAGATACTCTTAAAAAGATGAAATTATTCCATAATTTTCTTAACTAATCCTAGATTGTTTCTTAGGTCTCAAGTGGGTTGTTTTAGTTGGCATCACACTTTTTATCGAGTAGTGGTTCAAAATCTTGGACCATTGGGCATACTAGAAAACTTGGGACATGAAACTTAAACCTAGCATACTTTTAAATCTAGAACACAACTTAGTTTAGAAATTACATATTTTAGTAAACATGGAAATTGAATAAAACGTAGAAAAATGAATTAAATCATGCCTTGGTCTATGCGAGAGGTGCGAAGCGGGGCGAGGGAATTTTCACATAGACCCGGACTTACCACCCTTTGGACTAGGGTGTAGCAGCCATCCTACCCTAGATTTTGTAGACTCTTCGGGATGTTAATGCCGCTCTACACGAGGAGGATTAGCGGGAGGACATACTGCCAACTATGACCAGAGCCCCTTCCATTGAGGGTGATGAATCTCCTTGACCTAGCGAGGATAATAAAGGAGAGAATTCCCACGTAGAGTTAGCCAAGGTAGAGTCACCATAGAGGGGAAATGGTGACCAAGTTTCAGAGCATAGAGAGAGGTATCGGAGCCCTAGGCTTAGGGATGAGCATGCAGAGAGACCTAGAGGCTATCATACCACAGCTACGGATCACATCAGGGAGATCCTAAAGCTTCGACCCTCACATTATTCTAGTGACATAGGTGAATTTCAAGCATAGGCACGACTAGTGAGCTTTAGTGGTTGCTTCAAGATTTGTCCTTGTTCTAGTAACACAAAATCTTGTGTTGCGATCCATCTACTGAGGGATGGAGTAGGAGTATGGTGGAGGACAGAGGAGTAGAAGCTCCATGTTGATTATGAGACAGTGACCTAGGAGCTATTTGAGGAGAGATTTAGGAGCAAGATATTTGTCACGGAGGTTCTTACATCGGATAGATGAGTTTCATGACCTCGATAGGCATATCTTTCAGGAGTAGAGTATGAGAGTAGATTTCTAGATCTACTCTAGTATGTTGATTACATGCAGGATGAGTAGGTGCGGATCCACAGGTTCATCCAGGGCATGAATTTATACATTGGAGGTGTAGTGTGGATCCATTTTCCACTGAGACATTAGGCCGAGGACGTCAAGAAGACCTATATAGTAGAGGAGACTCAGGGAAAGACCTAGCAGGCTAGAGACCGAGTCCAGAGCTGCATATAGAAGATGTAGGACTGAGTAGATCGATGGGGTCAATACCTCTTCCTCATGGTGGATAGGGTTAAGCACGGTCATCATTTAGATCACAGCGGTAAGTAGCAGTCCTACTCACCTCATAGACCTCCTCGAGAGAGTTGATGCCCAGAGAAATCATAGTATGGGGCCTCCTCCTAGAGGTCCCATCAGGAAACACAGTGGACCTAGAGCTCAGTCAATGTGAGCTTGCTAGCAGAAACATCATTAGACCACAGCCGGATCATCAAGATCTATACCGTAGACTTCTAGGGCACCTAATGGAGGACATTTTTGGAGAGATTTCCCATAGAACCCTAATAATAATGGTAAGAGAAAAATATCAGAGCTGATTGTTGGTGACATGGGACACAACCACAGGATTTACGTAGTGGTTGAGAACCATTAGGTTGAGCATCAGAGTACAGTCATTGAGACTACATGTAGCATTGGTGGCATTCCTACCTCTATATTGTTTGATTCTAGTTCTTCTAATTCTTTCATTGCACCATATTTAGTAGAGCGATACAAGCTAGTGGCAGTTAGGTAGGGTCATAGTTGGGATGTTGAGATGGCTTCTAGAGCCAAGATCTTTGTAGAATCCTTAGTTAAGGAGTGTGTAGTGGATTTGGGACCTTTCACCACTACCTCATATCTCTGTATCCTTCTTTTGGGTATGGATTGGTTATCTACACACGAGGGCTAGGATGGATTGTTACCAAAATAATATATCTTGTGCAAATGATTTAGGATTTGAGTCGGTGATTTTAGGGGTCTAGAGACCCATTTCCATTTGCACCATCTCCGCTATGTAGCTTAAGCGGTGTGTGCGATGGGGTTTTCAAATGTATGCTATTACAGTTAGTGACAGATCATAGGATGGGTCTAGTGGACTATCGCTAGACAATCACCCCATTCTAAGAGAGTTTGCAAATGTATTTCCGAGGGAGCCCTTTGGGGTTACCACCCCCATGTGAGATTGATTTTCATATAGATCTAGTTCTAGGAGTAGAACCTATCTCATGAGAACCTTATCGGATGACCACCCCAAAGCTCTGTGATCTCAAGTTTGAGCTTGACCTTCTTTTGGAGAGAGGCCTTATGTATTCTAGTGTATCCCCTTAGGGTGCATTGGTGATATTTATGAAGAAGAAGAAGGATGGATCCTTGTGGTTGTGCATTGATTACCACGAGATGAATAAGGTAACGATCAAGAATCGTTATCCCCTTCCATGTATTGATGACTTGTTTGATCAGATGAAGGGAGCCATAGTTTTCTCTAAAATTGATCTTAAGTCAAGCTATCATCAACTGAGGATTTTAGAGGTGGACATTCATAAGACCGCCTTCCGTATGGGATATGGGCACTGTGAGTTCATAGTGGTGCCTTGTGGTTTGACTAATGCCCTTGCAGTGTTTATGAGTTTAATGAATGGTGTATTTAGGACATTCTTAGATCACTTCGTGATCATATTCCTTAATGACATTTTGATTTACTCATGTACACGTAAGGAGCATGAGGGGCACCTTTATCAGGTTCTTCAGTGTCTTCGGGAGCAACAAATTTATGAGAACTTAGAGAAGTGTGCATTCTTTAGACGGAGGTACACTATTTGGGTCATATCATTTTTGAGGAAGGTATCACCATAGATCCTTCTAAGATTAGAGCCATTATGGATTGCCTAGCACTCACTATAGTGGACCGAGGTGTGCAACTTCATGGGATTAGTAGGTTCTTTACTAGATATTTATGTAGGACTTCTCTCATATTGCGCACCCTATCACTTCCTTTCGGAGGAAAGGGAAGAAGTTTGTTTGGACAGAGACGGATCATGCGAGTAGGCGTTCAAGACACTTAAGGAATGCCTCACTACACCACTTATCGTTGTAGTTTCAGATCCGTAGGGTGATGATTTCATTTACACGGATGCTTCCTTAGCAGGGCTTGGAGGTGTGTTTATGCAAGAGGGAAACGTAGTGGATTTTGAGTCCAGTAAACTCAATGATTACAAACTTAATTATCTAAATCATGATCTTGAGCTTGTATCAGTTGTGAATGCTTTGGTTCAATGGAGGCACTTTCTTCTTGGTAGGAGATTCACACTCAAGATAGATCATTTGAGTCTTTACCACCTCTTCATGCAGCCCAATCTCAACATGTGTCAATGGTGTTGGATGGAGTTGCTTTGTGAGTATGACATGGAGATCAAACATGTGAAGGGGAAGGAGAATGTGGTAACAGATGCTCTTAGTAGATGGAGACATGTGGCTATGGCCACTTTAGTGAGCATAGATTTATGGAGCAAGATTCTTTAGTAAATTCCTCTTGACAACTTCTACATTGCAATTCGAGCAGAGATCGAGTCTCAGAGACCCCTTGAGGGGAATTTTGATGGTTTTTCTTTAGAGGTAGATGGTCTTCTCAGGAACAGAGGTTGGATTTATGTTCCTAGAGATGGAGGCTTGAGGCAGGACATCTTGACAGAGGCACATTGTGCACCCTATTCATCCCATCCCGGGGTGAAGAAGATGCACGCCACCTTGAGACAGTTGTATCATTTGAGACAACTTCATCCATACATGGCCCAATTCATGTCACAATTTTGGAGGTAGAGAGCTAAGGTCAGTGTCGCATCCAACTAGCCTTATTTATCCTCATGCTATACCGGAATGGAAGTGGGACACAATTTCCATGGATTTCATTATTGGACTACGATGTTGAGATATCACCATGACGCCATTATGGTCACGGATGATAAATTGAAAAAAGTGTCTCACTTTTATTTGGTGAAGACCACTTATATAGCTAGAGTAGTGGCATGGGTATACTTGGATGGGATTGTTAGGCTACACGGGATTCCGTGAAAGATCATTTATGACCGCAATCCTTTGTATACTTCACATTTTGGACTAACACGCATTATGACCTCGGGACAAAGATCAACTTCAGAACAACATATCACCACGAGATAGATGGACATATGGAGAGGGTGAATCAAATTTTAGAGGACATGCTAAGGATGTATGTGATGGATCAATAGTCTAAATGGGAGGAGTACATGTACTTGGTGGAGTTTGACTACGGTAATAGTTTTAGATTTCTATAAGCATGGCTCCTTTTAAGGCTTTGCATGGTAAAGAGTGTAGGACACCTCTTAGCTAGGACAGGCTAGAGGACAGGGTTTCTCTTGGACTATCTTTGTTGCAAGACATGGAGCAATAGGTGGTATTAATCGGGCGAGAGAGATTATAGGAGGCATAGGACAAGCAAAAGAAGTATGTAGATCAGCATAGGATCGACCATAGTTTTAATGTGGGCATGAAGGTGTTCTTTCGTGTCAGGTCACACAAGAGCCCTATCCATTATGGAAAAGGTTCTAAGTTAGCTCCTAGATTCATGGGTCCTTTTGAGATATTAGAGCGTATCGGCCCTTTGGCCTACTGTCTAGCATTGCCACCTAGCTTGTCTCACATATATGATGTGTTTCATGTTTTAGTTCTTAAGAGATATATTGCAGATCCTTCTCATGTGTTAGATTGAACATCATTACAGGTGCAGGATCAGGGGTAGGTGATGGTGGAGCCCATTTGCATCCTAGATCACGGGACTGCGGGCCTTTGAGGCAGAGAGGTTGATCATGTTTGGGTGTAGTGGGATAGATATGATGAGACTATCACTATATGGGAGGATGTTACCTTATTATGAGTTCGGTTTCCACATTTGTTCCAGTGAATTCTAGGAGGAAGTTGAGTCTAAGGGGGAGGGGATATAGTGCCCACTTCCCTTTGACGCCTTTTGATATTGATCTTGATACTTTGTTGATTACATTATGGACATTATTATGGTTTTGATTTAGTATGATGTTAGATGTTGGACCATATATTATTGTTGATCTTGATTTAGTTATGATGCATGATGATTATTAGAGACACTTCATATGTGGATGATGATATACTATTTGACATGGATATATTGTGAATTTTCTTCGGGCATGTACTTTTGGATAGTGTGAGTAGACTTAGAAAATGGACATTATATGATGATGATATAGTTGATATAAATTGTAAGTGATATTTTTGATTGCCTTGGTGTTGTTGTGATTCATATGTATAGAAGTTTTTTTATTATATTCATATCATGTTGGATGTTCGATATGGCCATGAGGCCAAAGGAGGTAATTGTGTTTTCGCGGGTTAAACTATCATAACAAATATCAAGGGATTGGAGACTAACCACAATGGAATTATAGATGAATTTAATAAGGTCACCATGGCAACATGTTTTGTGTGTGTGTGTGTGTGTTGTTTTTAGGGATTCCCATGTAGGGGATTACCTTTGAATGTGACCAAGGGATTTGTGTATTTTATTAATGTGGTTCCCTATTTTATTGTATGTATTTTATTAGTGATGTGGTCCCTTTCTTTTATTTAATTATTTTTTGCTAGATTAATGTGAGAAAACATATGGTTAAAAGTTAATTAATTAAATTGGGACATAAGGAAGTAATAATTAAAGTTGTTGACCCTTGTGTTAAATGTTGTAAGGTGTGTGTAAGTAAGGTTGTCAGTGATGTGTAAGTATGTGTAAGGGTTGTGTAAGTCATATTTTTGAGTATGAAACACTCCACCTCCTTGGGAATTCGAATTTTTCTTTGGAGGCTGGTTTTGGAGGCTTGTGGGACAAGTAAAACATTTCCCATACCTATTAACTTAATTTACCAACCATACCTATGGTTGGAGGGTTGATTTTAGAACTTTTGAATGCATTTTTATAAGTCAAGTTGCATGTTTTAATTGCACTCTTCTTACATTTTATTTAATTTAGTCCTTTGCGGTGTGGGTTGGATAGGAGTGTGTAGGTAAATTTTCATATTTTCACCCACCTCTTTATTGTGCTTTGGAGAATGAAATTTGAATTTTTTGTTGAAGTTGAGGATGTGTGATGTGACATCCTACATGGATCCACCTCATCCTATTCTCTTCCCTCTTATATAAAATTGAAACTCTTTGCTTTGTTTTGGGTTGTTGAAACATTTTGCATGTTTCCTTAGGCTGAATTTTCTTATGGATTGGAACTCTTGCTTTTGGAAGGAAATTGGAGAAATTTGCATGTTTGTTGGTTGCCGATTTTGGGACTGTATATTTGATTTTGAAATCTTGTTGTTTTGGAACAAATATACCATGGAGAGGTAGGATCTTAGCTCTTCTTTTATGTTGTTACTTATTTTTGTGTATGTGTGAATGACGAATGTTTCATGTGTTTATTGGATGTTTGGGTATATTACCATAGGAATGGTGTAGGAGAAGGTTATGGGGAATTCATGTGGGGGCATAAGGGAATGCCGGTGGCATCATAATTCTTATGGAGGAGTTTGGGTTTGGGATCCACCATTGAAAAGAAATAGCTTGCATTTCTTACTTTTTGGTGGCATAAGGAGGGATTGTGGGGGCATAAGGATATGTGTGATATTTATATTGGTGGTTTGATACGGTGGATGCCCAATTCCCATTGGGAGGCATAAGCAACTTCCCCCATAACTCTTTCTCCTTTGACTTGCATGATGAAGTCGAGTTACGTATTAATGTTTCAATGTAGTTGTAAACTATTGTTTTGTTCGAATATGTTTTAATTTGAAATGTGCATGTTGAAAGAATGTTGTGTGTATGTTTTTAGAAGCATGTTTTTTCCATGAGCTGAATCACACATTCTATTGAATTTTGGTTGGGGTTTGGGGCCAATGAATAAGGATGACTTCTCCTCTTCATTGGATGTCTTGGTTAGGTGGAGAGTGTTGCCTTTCCCTCACTTTTTTTGTGATCAAATTGGAAGAAAAGGGAACTTTTCATGTTCTTGTTACGGAGCGAGAGGTGAAAGAAAGTTTGATGATCCATTGGGAAATAAATTCTTTTATAACCTTTCCCACTTTGAAGTGGATGAAATTTGTAAATGTTTGATTCGGAAAGATGTTGTATTAAGCTATGAAAGTTGTAAATTAGAAATGTGAAAGATATATATCTGTGTTCTATTATTAGAAAAGAAAGACATGTATTCTATATGTTGTATTTTAAAAATATATATATATGAAAGGAGTTGTACAAGATTCATTAAATCAATGGAAGTTACCTTACCTTTTTCAAAATGGCATTGTTATATTTAAATTTTGTATTTGAAATCCCTGGTTGGAAAATGGAAAAAGGAAATACGTATGAAGGAATTACATTACTTTTTTCTTTTGAAAATATTACAAAATTGGAAATCATACTTTGAATTTTAGCTATTATATGGTTTGATTAAATCACTTAAATGTATTAGACTAGAATATAAATGATATTTCCATATATGGAAGATAAAATTGATAAACAGACCCTTTAGAAATTGATCTCTGTTGTAAATTTAAAACTGGCAAATAATTTATATAAAATGCACAGTTCAAACTTGCAAATAATAATCAACATTGAAACATCAAAATTTAGCATGCTATAATATCAATGAACTCATTTTGAAAAAAAAACACTTAAGGAAATCATTTAAAACATTGCAAAATCGGGCCCAAACCTTTCACAGTTATTTTGCAGACTTTTTTGTCAAATGTTGGAAAAATTCAAATTGGTAAATCAATAAAGTAAAATTACCTTCCTAAACATCCTAAATCCTTCTGGAACAATCCTCCATGTCTGTTTGGCATGTTGAGTGAAGGAGAAGATCAAATTGAACAAAATTTATAAGTTAAACTTTACCAGTTTGCTTTTAAAAATCTTACAGGACATTTTCTTAAAATTTACCCTATAAAACTTGTAAAAATCTAAAATTAATGATTCTTGTGAAAAGAGGGCATTGAGATATTTTCATAAAGTCCTCATTTTCGCAAAACTTAGCTTTCCATCAATAGTTATGGCCTTCTAAATTTTTCTTCACTAGCATTAAAATTTTGGGAAAAATTTCCTTGGCAGGCCCGCTGCCCAACTTTTTCCCTTGGGAATTAATAAAAAAATTTGGAAATTGTTTTAACTTTTTCCCCACTACCCCATAGCCAATCAAAGGCTGCCATGAGGCATGGTAGAGGGGAAAAACTTATCTAACTTACCTTTTCATGAAAAATAGTTTTTGGAATTTTTTTGTAAATTTTCCCGCACTCTCGCCCTTCCTTGGAAATCCCTTTCTTGGGACGAACGGGCCCGTGCATGCCACTTATCCATTTTCCCTCCTCTTGGTAAATTTTCTCAAAATCCTCCAATGCTACACCCTTCCCTCGTTTCTTTCCGCTTAACCGAGCTCGACACGTGTCCCACTGGCGGTGCGGTGGAAGCAAGGGAGAAAAAGTGGACTTTGCCCCATGCGGGAAATTTCAAAACATCTCCTGCAACTCACCAACCTGAAAAAGTGGTTTTTTTCCACTCAAACGTATCCCTTTTGGAAAATTTCCATCCACTGGGCCCCTGGTCCCACTCTTGGGGAAAATTTTCACCCCAAGGCCCGTCGGCCCGTAAATTGAGTTTTATAAGGAGTTAGGAGGACTTCTTTATCTCATTGGAAAGGTGAGGAAATTTCCCATCAAATGGGAATGATTTAAGGAAATTTTTAATTAGTTAAGTGTGAGAAAAATCAAGTTAAATCTATAATCATGTTAGAGAGTGGGTATGGTGAGGAATTGCCCTCTAAACCTTATGGAACCTTCCACCCCTTAATATAGGACCTTGTGACTTTAATAATTGTTAATCAAAGAAAATTATACTCTAATAGTTTATTATTGTTCTGGAACTTGTTAGTGGTAGTTGTTGCCTGGTAAAATGGTTATAGATACTCTTACAAAAAATTATTCCATAATTTTCCTAACTAATCCTAGGTTGTTTCTTGGGTCTCAAGTGGGTTGTTTTAGCGGGCATCACGGCCAAAACCAATGGTAACTAGGGACCGAGATAAACATAGATAAAAAACCAAAAAAGAAAAGAAACCAACAAAAAACAAATAGAAAAATTGTACACTATACAATAGTGCGTACCTTTTCCTTTGAGAGATCAATAAAGAAAGTGCTTCAAGTGCCTGCCATTAACAGGCAACTCAAGTAATTATCCATCTAAATATTTTAATAAAAATGTATGCTCACCAATTTTAATGTCAATGGAGTAAGGACCCATCCATAATGCATCAAAATTTCCATGTTTTCCCTTGTCCTCATGTCTACTATCCCATAGTAATACAAGGTCTCCTACACTAAACACTCGAGGGGTCACCTTTTTATCAAATAGTTTTTTCAACTTTTCCCTGAATCTCAAGTGTCTCTGATGGGACTCTCTTCTTACTTCATCTAATTCAACAATCGATTTATTCTTGCATCATACAGACTAACCTCCTGATCCTCAATTTGTTGAAGAAATTGGTATGAAGATAATTGCATATGTAGGGGAAGGAGGGCTTGAGCTCCATACACCAATTCAAAGGGGCTCTTTCCAGTATCTCTCTTAATAGTAATTCTATCAGCCCATACAGTGAACTTCAATTTTTCTCCCCACCTTTGTTTATTTATCTCCAAAGTCCTCTTGATTATTTTCAACAAATTCTTATTGCTTGATTCCACTTTCCCATTACCTTGGGGATTGTAATTAGATGCATATGTGAGATTTATTCCATACTCCTAACACATGGCTACTAAGGGCTTAGCTCAAAAGCTCATAGCATTATCAACAATTATTTTAGCAGGCACTCCAAATCTATAGATTATGTGATTTAAAACAAAATCCATAACAACCTGGTGAGTTGCCTTCTTCGTAGGAATTGCTTCAACCCATTTGGTGAAATAATTAGTAGCCACCAATATACATCTATGACCTACTGATTGAAGGTTCGAGATTTCACCAAAAAATTCCATACCCCATTATTTAAAAGGAGCTTCAAATGATACTGGTTGTAAAGGGAGAGCTCTTGAAGCTTTCAATATTCCTTAGAAGTGTTGGCAACTCTCACATCTTCTAACTAATAGATTTGTATCTTTAAAAAGTGTAGGCCACCAATAACCAGCTCTTAAAATCTTATGAGCAGTTACTCTTCTAGCAAAGTTCCCCCACAAACTCCTCTATGAAACTTAAAAATTAGCTTAGGGGCTTCATCTTCAATAATGCATCTCAAGAGAATCCCTTTAGGATTCTTCCATGCCAGTCCAAAATCAGTGATAATATATTTTTGGGCAGCCAACCTAAGTGCTCTCTTCTAATTTTTACTCAAATGTCCAGGACATTCCAAATTCTTAAGATAGAATATATGATGTCCTTATACCATGCTGAATTGGTCAATATTTCATGGACATTTATTTATTCTCCCTCAATTTCATTTATTTACAATACCTACAGGTTGATTTTTTCCATTATTTTTGTTGACCCTAAGCCCCTAACTAACTTGGTGGTTTGAATATCCATGTCATACTCTTGTAATTTTTCACCCACCGACATCTTTTGCTTGATATTTCCATTTCTGATAGAATATCCTTGACCATGGTATGAGGAACATAGGCCGTAATCTTGGAGCTCAAAATATATGGTCTGAAGACTTTTGTTGCTCTTACCAAAGAGAAAGCATGTTTCTCCATAATAGTATATCTTAATTATGCTCCTTGAAGTGCCTTACTAAAGAAAGCAATTGGCCTTTCATTTCCTTCATCATCCTTTTGCAATAGTACAGAGGCAATAGTATTCTCGAAGAAAAGAAAACATTTGAAAATATTTCCTATAATTGGGGGCTGCCAAAAGAGGGGAATTATTTAATGCTTCTTTAATCCCAGCAAAATATTAGATCGCTTTTTCTTCCCATTTGATAACCTGATCCTTTTTAGCATACTCGTAATGGGGATAGTCATTTCAACAAATTTAGAGATAAATATCCTGATGAAATTTATTTTTCTAAAAAGGATTGAATTCCCTTTTTGGTTTTGGGTATAGGGAATTTGCCAATAGCTTCTACTTGCTCAGGATCTATCATAACCCCTTCCTTAGATACAATGTGTCCCAACAACTTTTCCTTCGAACCCCAAAGTGACATTTTTAGGATTCAGTGAAATACCATACTCTCTGCACCTTAACAACATTTTCTCCAGATGTTGCAAATGATCACTTCTCCTTCTTGAAAATACTGTCACATCATCTTGGTACACAACAATGAAATCATTTATATATCCTGAGAATGCTACATCCATAGCTCTTTGAAAAATTGCTCCAACATTCATTAGACCAAATGGAATTCTTAGATACACATAAGTACCCCATGGAGTGGTGAAAGCAATTTTAATTCTTTCTTATTGCTTTACCAGCACTTGATTATATCCTGAGAACACATCCAGAGTAGATAATAATTCAGAGCCAATAACTAAATACAACATGTTATCCATATTGGGAAGGGGATAATTATCTTTGATTGATGCTTTATTCAAGTTCCTAAAATCCATGCACAACCTTATATCTCCATTTTTTTTTCAAACTGGCACTAGATTTTATACCCATGAAGTATACCTTATGGGTTGTATAATACTTCCATCCCTTAAATTTTTAATTCTTATTGCATTTTGAGGGAGATAATTGGATTGATCGGTATTTTCTTTTTCCTAAATGGATTGCAACTAGCTTCTAGTGGTAATTCATGCTGGAAAAGATCTTACCTATATGCCTTCAAATTTGAATATGACCATGCCAAACAGTCCTGGTACTCTTTCAACAGTTGCACATATGATCCCTTTTCTTATTTATTCAAGTTTCTACTCACCCATATTCTCCTAGGTTTTTGTGTATCCCGGGTTGTATTCTTCTACATCTCTCAAAGTTGACATATGCCTACAAAAATGCAATCAACATTATCAAAGTTTGACTCAAGCACAACCAAACCTCTTGGAATGGTATTTGTTTTCAATTGAATAATATATTTACCAAACAAGGTTTCTCTTCCCTCATTAATATAGACCATTAGCTCCCAATCCACATGTTGATTTGTGAATTCCCCTTTGTTTTGTAAAAATATTTGAATTTGGGCATCATCTTCAAAAACTTGCCAATGCTTGACATTATTAGGGACATATGATCTTATCAAGCACCTCAATGTTATATTCACAATACGGCGACATTGTGTAATTTCAAACCTAGACCCTAATACCTCCAATTTGTCTACTACAACATTTTGTTTTCTCTCATGGTACACTATATTGAAGGAGTCAAACATTTCAATGAAATCCCAAACTGCATGCTTATATTGCTTCATTCTCTGATTTTTTGTTGCATATAGCTTGTGGACTTGCTTGAACACTAATTTTGAATCTCCTTTAATAATATTGTCCTTGATACTATATCTCCAAGAAATCCTTAAACCCAGATGCAATGCTTCATACTGTAATATTGTTAGTGCATTTGAACTGGAGTTTAAAAGAAATTTTGAACTCTTTCTTATCTGAGGATATCAATACAATACTTGCACCATTTCCAATATTAGAATAAGCTCCATCAAATATTGAAGTCCAAGGGAAACCAAGTTTCTCAGGGAAATTGCATTTATCAAGTTCCCATTCTTTGAAATCTACATAATGAATGAAATTGTCAACATCTACTTATGTATATAATACTTCATATGAAGCATTTTTAGATCTTCAATCATATGTAGCATATTATTTTCACTATATAACTTAACAAGATTTCCCTCCAATGGTATGGTTGCATATGACATATCCATTTACACACTTCCACCCACACTAGCATCCCATTTCCTTGATAAGAGCATGCCCTATTTGGTTGGGCAACCCATAATAACCACATTCATAGTTAAGGATTTTCTAGGGTAAAGCTGCTAATTGCACTATTAATTGCTTGACATATCCAATTACAGGAACTTCCCTTGAATCCATAGCTATGCATTTCCCAAAGGTTGCTATCACTTTGATATTTAATTCATTCATTACTTCAAGAGGCATCACATTGCATGAATCTCCTGAATCAAAAATATAGTTATGCACCAACTTATCCTCGATAATCAAAGTGGTGTAAGAAGGATCAACATCAAGTTGAGATTCCACAAGTGAGATTCTCAAGTATAATTCTGGTGATTCCACCAATTCTTCCATGGCTTGTGGTATCTCAAGCGCTACGATGAGAAGAGGAATATCTAGACCATTCACGTTATCAACTTGTGTTGTTATCTCTTCTTTAAATCCCAAATACTCAAATGCCCGCTTTCTATGCTCAGAATTTTGAGCAATTCAACAATAGGTATTGTGACTTTGATTTGACTCAAAATCTAGGCTATATCACATGGAACATACTTGGGTAAGGTAGTGTTGGATGGAAGATTTATGATTCCCTCTAGTGGTATAATAGTCTTTACAACTTGGGCATGAGCTGGGGTACAAGTTTTATTTGGAGCAACAGGACCTTTTTTGAGTGCATCTTTTTAGGGGTTTCCCTAGGGATATTAGTGAGTAGTGGAGTTTTTGGTTTGGCCTGAGGACCTCCCCCTTTGATAACTCTACTTCTTATATTATGTTCCTTTTCTTGTGCAACCATTGCATTCATCAATAGTTGCATATCTTCCTCAGAAGGTATTCCCCCATCATACTTCTTAATCATCAGGGCCCTTAGGTATTCAAAATCATGATTAGGTAAATCAAAATCTTGCACCATATCAATCTCAATATCATCATCATGCAAGAGATGTAATAATCAGTGTTACGAAATAAGGGATAAAATATGTGAAATAATCCCTCACAAAATTGTAACAATAGAAACTAATATGCAAAAATATTACACATCTCAAATAAAATTACAGAATAAAATAACACAACATAAAGAGACAATATTTAACGTGATAAACCCAATTTGGGCTACATCCACCAAGAATCACTTGCTTAGATTTTATTACAAGCCATCGCTCTCTCAATACAATACCTAGATCTATTTGGAGCTATGCTTAACAAACTCTACAGAATTCACACCCAAATTCAAAACACATCTACAATGTTACATTATACCTACCATATGCATAAAACCATATAAGTAGACAACTACTTAAGTATTTTTACAAAACCATGGGTATCAAAACCATGGTAAAAACTGTCCCATAAACCTATGGGTCAAAATCCCACCCATATGAGAAAATCATGTTTCCTAGTATATCGGGCATGTTTTAAGGAAAAAAAAATTCTCGAGGGCTATGCCCTCGAACCCCAACAAGACAACTATAGAAAGTGTACAATAATCTTAGTGTATAGTCTTCAATACTTTCTCACATGATAACATGCTCCACAACCTAACAAAATCCCATTTGGAGACTAGTTTTCCTCGGAGAAAGCTTCTCAACCCTTCATTAGTTTCCGTGAAGACCAACCAAAGTTGAACACAACTTCAGTTTTTCCCTTGTGACCACCTTGGTCATTATGCCTGTAAGATTCTCGAACTGGTAGGAATCTTCTCTAGCTTCAACTTCTCTTCCTCCAAATTTTTTGTGATGAAATGGTACCTTAACTATATATGCTTTGTCCTAGAGTGGAAAGTAGATTTTCTAGCTAGGTGTATAACACTTTGACTATCACTATGAAACTTTCCTTCCTCCCGATTATGCCCCAATTCCTCAAGAAATTGCTTTAACCAAATCAATTTTTTTATTTCCTCAATGAAAACAACATACTCATCCTCCATGCTTGACAAAGCGACCGACATCTTTATTTGTGAAATCTAACTTCATTGTTGTCCCACCAACAAAGTGTAAACATAACCTATTATGCTCCTCATGTTGTCTACATCTCTAGCCATATATGAATCTATATAACCACAAAAAGTGATGTCTGATCCAATGTAGCACAAAACTATCCCCATGGTCCCTCTCAAACATGAAGGATCTACTTTATTTTTTGTCAATGATCTCTACTTGGATCACTCATAAATCTACTCATTGCTCCCACTTCATGAGTAATATTAGGCCTAATGCACACCATGGCATACATCAAACTCCCAAATGCTGATGAGTAAGGTACCTTGAACATCTGGTTTCTCTCTTGCTCTATCTTGGGACAATGCTCCTTTGATAACTTGAAATGGCCTGCCAAAGGATTCCCAAATGGTTTAGAAACATGCATATTAAACCTCTCTAAGACTTTCTTAATTTACTCTTCCTGAGATAAATTCATCTTTCGTTCTTTCCTATCTCGAGATATACTCATACCAAGGATTTTTTTGGCTGCCCCCAAATCCTTCATAGAAAGTATTCACTTTAGTTGCTTCTTGACTACTTTTATTTCCTACATGTTTTTACATGCAACCAACATGTCATCTAGACAGAGACAAAGGATAATATAACTTCCATCCTTAAATTTCTTTGTATACACGCATGTTTAAAATGACATCTAATATAACCTTGCTCCATCATGAAGCTATCAAATTTCTTATACCAGTGATGTGGAGCTAGTTTCAAGCCATAAAATCTCTTCTTTGGTTTGCACACCATCTCCTCTTTACCTTTGAGCTTATAGCCCTCTCGTTGTTGTATATATATCCTCCTCCAAATTACCATGGAGAAATGTAGTCTTTACATCAATTTGTTCTAAGTGCAAGTCTTTCTGCGCAACTATTCTCGAGCAGTTCTAATAGAAGTCATTTTTAGTACAGAGAAAAAAATCTCATCAAAATCTATACCTTTTTCTATGTAAACCCCTTGACCACCAACTAGGCCTTATATATTTTCTTTCCTCCTTCTTCCTCTTTGATTACGAATACCCACTTGTTCTCAGTAATGTTCTTTTTCCTTGGTGTATCTTCACCAAATCCCATGTCTCATTCTCCATGAGAACACGATGCTCCTCATCCATGACTTGCTCCCACTTTTTCTTGGCATTTACTTACATTGCTTCATCAAATCTCTCGGATCTCCACTATCGATCAAGTAATAAATAATAAAGAGAAAGATAAAACTTCCAGTGTTCTCTTCTTACCCTAGAATACCTCATCAATATAGAAGTTTTAGGTTCCTCTTGAGGAGGTTTCTAAATTGATTCATGTGTCACTTTCCCATTCGAAATATCCTCTACTACTCTATATTCTTTCTTGGATTCTTCCCTATTTTCCTACTTCATGCTTCTTATACATGACTTTCTCATTAAAGACCACATCCCTAGATTGAATGATTTTCTTGTCCTTAATACTCCAAAATTTGTATCGAAAGGCATCACCACCATAACTAATGAAATAATATTTTTTGATTTAGCCTCTAGCTTGGTCCTATCATCCTTGTCTATATGGAAAAACACCTCACATCCAAAAACTCTAAGACATGAATAATAAAATTTATGACCATACCAATCCTCCTCGGGTATGCCTCCATTCAAGGCACTTGAGGGTCCTTTGTTTATCAAGTACACGGTTGTGCTTACCGATTCTACTAAAAACAAAGAGGTAGTCCCGTATGTAACCTCATGCTCCTAGCACATTCCATTATTTTTCTGTTTATCCTTTCTGATACCCCATTCTATTGCAGAGTTCTTAGAACCATATTTTTCTTATGGATTCCATTCTTAGAATAATAATCATAAAATTCATTGCTGCAATACTCCCCTACATTATCTGACCTGAGACATTTTAGCTTAAGACTTGTTTCATTCTCTACTAACTCTTTCCATTTAACAAAAGTGTCAAATACATTAGATTTTTTTCTAATACAAGTAAACCCAAACTTTCCTTGTTGCATCATCAGAAAAAGTAACATAATAACTTGAACCCCCAAGAGATGATACCTAAGTTGGCCCCACACATTAGAATGCACCAGCTCTAACTTACTCTCTTTCTTTGTAGGTCCAACCTTGAGAAACCTTACTTGTGTTTCCCATATATTTAGTCCTCATAGAACTCCAAACCTATTTCTATATATCTGGGAAAATCCTTCTTTATGATCTCCATGCCCTTATGGCTCATATGACCAAGCCTATAGTGACATAATGTTGTATCTACTTTTGAATCCACAAGATTATAAACATTAGTGTCATAAGTGGTTAAATACAAGATTCCAACCTTCTTACCTCTTACCACCGCAAGATCACCCTTAGTAACCTTTTAAGAGTCCGCTATAAATATCACAAGACAACCATCACTTCCCAACTACCTTCCACGATATCAAATTTCATCTTAATATAGGCATATATTTTCCCATTCTGCATCTTAACTTAAATATAACCTTTTCCAACTATGTTGCAAGGCTCATCATCACCAAGAAAAACATGCCCAAAATCTCCTTGAACATAAAACCTAAAATAATGCCTATGTGGAGTAGCATGGAAAGAAGCCCCCAAATCTAAAACCCAAGATTTAGTAATATTGTACAAAGAAAGAATCAAAGCATCCTGACATACATTACTCATTGCCACATTTTCCTCTTTGTTTTCTTCCTATTGTTTCTTCTTGTCCCAAATTTCTTAATAGTCCTTTACATGCCCAAACTTTCCACAGTGCCAACATATTATCTTGCTTTTGGATTTTGACCTTACTTGATCCTTTGATTTTCTACAGCTTCCTCTATTCTTTTGTCTCCCTCTAGTTTCCACTATCAAAGCATTCCCTAAAGTAGAATATTCCCCAAATATTTTTCTTCACATTTCCTCGCTTAGAATCACCCCTACAACATCCTTAAACTTCAACTTTGAATTAGTTGGAACCGAGTTGCTTATCTTTGCCATTACTAGGCTATTCGACTCTTAGGTAAAAAGCACGAGAACTAATAAAGCTCTAAATTCTTCATCAAATTATATTGTAACCAAATCTATCATATTTACAACCATATTAAAATCATTTAAATGATATTCTATTGAACCATTTAGACATATTCATATTAAACAAATTTTTCATTAAAAAAATCTTATTAGAGGTAGACGGTTTTTCATACAACTTCCTAATGCATCCATCAGTTCTTTTGTAGTCTTTTCCTTTGAAACATTACATAATACCGAAGATGAAGACATAGCGAGCAGTTATGCAAGTACCTTCCTATCTAGTAAATCCCATTCCACATTTGTCATACTTGAGGGTTTGTTCACCTTCTCGGTGGAATATAAATATCCTTCTAATAAAGGTAATCTTCCATCGTATCTTCCAAAGACTAAAATTATGCCGTTGAATTTATCAACCCTTGATATTCCATCATCTGTCATAGATCCCACTCAAGATAAAAATTTCCCTACGATTCAACACTTCAGCAAACCAAACCAGACTCTAATACCAATTATTAGGAAACAAGGGATAAAATATGAGGAATAATCCCTCACGAGAATCACAACAAAAGAGAAACTAATATGTAGAAAATATTACAGATCTAAAAAAATTGTAGGATAAAATAACACAACACAAAGAGATATTATTTAACATGTTTCACCTAATTTGGGCTACATCTACCAAGAATCACTTGCTTAGATTTTATTAGAAGCCACCGCTCTCTCAATACAACTCCCATATCTATTTGGAGCTATGCTAAAAAAACTCTCTGAAATTCACACTGAATTCAAAATACATCTACCATGTTACATTATACATACCATATGCATAAAACCACATAAGTAGACAACTACTTAAGTACTTTTACAAAGCGTGGGTATGAAAACCATGGGCCAAAACCGTCTCATAAACGTATGGGTCATAATCCCGCCCATATGAGAAAATCACATTTCCCAAGATATCGAGCATGTTTGAAGGCAAAATTTTTTTCTTGAGGGATGCACCCCTACACCTCGTGAGACAACTTTGGAAAGTGTATAGTATTCTTACTATATATTCTTCAACGCTTTCTCACATGAAAAAGACTCCATAACCTAATACTCGGTGAATGCAATCCCAAAAACTATGAACAATCCCGACACTTATTAGATCAATCAATGTAGCCCCTTGTTGTGAATTTTCAGGGCATTCCATCATGCACATATCGCCATAAGCTTCATCATCCTTTACCTCTTCAACCTCCTTACTCAAATCACATTGGGAGTGTTGTAGGAAACACTTATCACACCAATCAATAACATGGGATTCTTCCACAGTAGCAACCCTGATAGTCAAAGGATCTGAGATGAATATGTTCTCTCTAAGTTGTGGTTTCTTGTTACCTAATCCCATGGGCCCCTTTCCTCTTTCATCTGACCTATGATAATTCCTAGGATGATTTCCAAATCTATCCTGATTTTGTGGTTTATGTTGACCTTGAGAGCTATGTCCTATCCCTTTTTCTACTCTGGCCAACTTATACGATATTTCTTTAACTGCCCCAGCCAAAGTCTTCACAACCTCCTCTAGATCAACTTCTTTACTCACCGAGGTCTATCAGGGTTGATTAGTTTGACACCTTCTCTCTTAGGAGGTTTTCCAACTACCTTGATATTATTTTCAATTTGCAAGGCCATAGTGAAAGTCTACCTTAATGTCCTAGGGTTCTTGTCTCTTAAGTAGTACACAACCTTTTGTCAAAGGCATCAGAATATTTGATTAAACAAGACTCATCACTTGGCCTCAAGATTATGGGTAATCTATTTAGAGTCTTATTGAATCTGGTATTAAAATCTTAGATAGACTCATTAGGATTCTTTTTAATATTTTCAAATTTAGATAGAAGGAACCTTGGGTCAGTCTTATCCCCATACTATAATCTGAAGGCATTTTTCATCTCCATCCATGAGTCTATTGAATTATCTAGTAAATCCTTATACCAATCATGTGCATCTTCTTTGAGAGTATGAATGAATAATTTTATGTACACATACTCATACTCAATCTCAAAATCTTCCATCATGTTAGCAAAAAATCTCAAATGTGGATCCCTAGTAATGGCATTATTTCCCTGAAATTTAGGCAAAGCATGTTCCTCACATCTTAGGGTACAACATTAGGATACCCAGCCATGCCTCTAAAATTTATCGGTTCAAAAATATTGACAACAAAAGGAGGTGTAAGTGGAGGCTGGGCCATATTATCTTAAGGAGGTGATATTACAGGAGAATCAAAATGATAGGGGACCAAGGGCCTTTTAACCACAGGAGTATAAATTTCCAAGTGAATATCCTCTAATGATTTAGTTTCATGAAACACCCTATCAATTCTAGATGATGAAGGGAAAAAATAAGGGATACATTTTTCAGACACAAATGATGGCCCTTCACTAGTTAGAGAATTTAGTTTTTTACAAGGGCTATTTGATTCAGAATTACCTGAAGATGTAGGGAAATCCTCATCTATAGGCTGATAATATTCCAACAATCGTACTACCTTTTCTTTTGACTATTGACTTCCTATTACTCTCCAGACTCATCTTCCTTCTGAATTTTCCTTCCCAAGCTTTGGAAATAACTTCCTAGTAGGATCCCTAGTGAAGAAATATCTTCTTCCTTCCAAATTTGCAAATATTAATGAAAAACTTCTTGACAAAAATTTAGACACTAATAATAGCCAGAAATTGTAAACTAAACACGGAGTTGCCACCAAGGATTTTCACCTTAGATATGTTAAAGAACTGTAAGTAATCTGCCAACTATTATCAGCACTTAATTTATACAAATCTTGAGATCTTATCATCCTTTGTTGATATTTATCAATATCCACACAATTTAGTGCCATATTTACTAAAAGCTGGAAAATATTGCACAAAAACTCCCAATCTCTCACAATTCCTCGAAATTTTAACAAATGATGGTATATAAACAAAATATTTACATACAAATCATTACCATAGGTCGATGTGCGTATCTATTTTCACCAATAGTCCTTGACATCGGTGCAAGATTGGTGTTGGTACCCAAATTGATCCTTCCTTTGAAACCAAAAAGACATAAAAATTTGATCGGGATGCTTAGAGACAAACAAATCATAATATGATTCATTTTGTAGTCGTGGATGGATTATATATGACTCTTTATCACTCTAGTTTGGAAAGGATTGGGTTTCACTTTGTGCTAAGAGTTTGACCTACTCTTACTACTTTAGGTAGTGCCTTCAACCAGGGTGAGAGGACCCACTTTGTCACTTGTATTAGTGGAAATTATCAACGGATTAGTAGTATTTGACCCTTCCTTTGAAGTATTTTGAAGGATACCTTGAGAAAACATGGAAAATACAACATAAAAATTGATTGCACTTGCATATTTTAGTAAAGAATGGATGAATTTAATGATCTTCTATAGCATTTTTGGATATACAGTGAAATCAGGGATGGTTCATGTATGATATATCACTTAATATGAATTTTATGGCTAGGAAGTTAAGTAGGATAAAATTGATCATACCAAATCCTTGTGAACTTTAAAAAAATGTTGACAGATCCACAAGGCAAAATGACAAATGGCTTTAAATAGTCAGGAAAAACCTTCAACTAGAATATTGTGCATCTATGAAGTCTCAAAGACACACAACTTCAAACATTATTCAAGGATTTAACATAATAACTCATGTTAGAGACTTAATTAAACCTTAGAAGTCCCTAATATATCACTCTTATGAATCACTCATAAACTGAAAAATAATCAGTATCACTTTGAAATGAAAGTAAAGTGAATTTAAATCACTTATTACATCATGAAATGAAAGCTCTCTTCATAATGTAATTACAAATGCCACAATACTATCATGAGGATGAGATATTGTGTGATTTCAGAGGGATTCCTAATGTAATATTGCAATAGGAACATAGATAACTATTTGAAGATATCTCAAAATGATAGTAGACACAACATGGTTCATGATTAACACAAATTACTTAAGGTTTTTCAAATTGATCAACAAGGGAAAGTTTGTTTATAATATCAAAGTTTGTCAATGGCTATACATTTGTAACCATCTTGACATGATCAATCTCAAAGATACACAAGAAATAACTTGTTTCTCAAATGAGTTCCTTTGGAAAATGGCTTTTCTCAGCTTTCTCTCCTTCTCTTTTCTCTGAACAAATTTTAGAAAAATTAACCCCCCTTTTTCATGATTATTCTTCTTCCTTTTATATCATCTCCTTTGCTTGTTAAATTTCAAATTTCTTTCCCCCCAAAAGTCAAAATATTCCTAAGAATATTCTTCTTTTAAAAAGTGTTCTAGAACATGGAATTTAGAAAGGTCCTTCTTGAAGTTGTCGGGTGTACAAATCACCAATATTTTCAATCAACTTCAATGTCTCCTTCTCATTATTAAACTTGACTCAATTTCATTATCATCATGCCTTTTCCTTCTTATTATGAGTATTGGGAATTTCAAAGAGAATGGAAAAGGTTCTCGTAGCTCACATCCTGAAGGATATTTCTTCAGAGGACTTAAATTAGATTTTCGATTTAAGTGGTCCACGATGAAGATTTTGTGAAGGCTCTGTTTGAGATATAATGTGCGGGTGAAACCAGAGGGCCCCTAACATATCGACAAGTCTCGATAAGAGCTTCTTACAATGCTGATTAGGATTGGTCATGTGTTCATATCCTTCCAGGTTATATATTTCTATCTTTTTAGATGGGAGCATATGAAAAATCCCGAAAACTTGAAAAAATAATGGGTTGAGAGAAGACCCCAAGAATCTAGGAAGACAAATTTTCAATTTACCTTTCTATGTGATGAGGAATTTTTATCGAAAGATATTCCTAAGGAATCATATGTGTTGTATGATAATCATCCATCAACCCAAAGTGCCTACTATCTCCCACAAAATAGAAGAGTTAGAGAAAAGGATCAACTTCCTGGAGAAAAATCAAGTAGAGACCATGCCTTCACAATCAGTTTCAGCACCAGGGTCATCTTTAGGGAAAAGGAAAGGTGAACCACAATCACAACCTCCAATTGTTATCTCAGATGGGGAAGAAGACCAATCATTTTCTGCTCATCATTCAAGGCATCCATTTCCTCCACTCGAGACAATAGAGGAATATTTTTATTCGATTGTTGACCTACCTAATGCATTATGCTCCTTGTGAAGATCATGAATTATTACGGCCTCAACTAATTCCTTCCCCAAAGGACAATCCACCTTTTACATGGAAATGGGAGGTTGGGTCAAGTTTGAGGCCTCACAATCAGCCTAGTCAACAACATGCAAAGTACATGCCCCACCAACCACTTAAGGTATCCCTCTATAGTGACTCCCAACATGTAAATCCTACACAAAGGGAAAGGAAAGAGGAATTTCTTCACAAGAGGTCTAGATCTTTTAGATTGGGTTTCATCTCAACAGAAGAAAGTTGAACTGGAGAAAATCATGAGTCATCCTAGAATGACTGGAGGTGTTAATGGATATGGGAATGTCCCGGGACCTGGCAGGGTCAGTCATTTTCATTCAAACAACACAAGGCTCAAGCAAGTTTGTGTTGAGGAAAAACAAGCTTTTGAACAAGCTCCCCTTTCTTGAAGGAAGCTATGAAGTAGGGCTGAAGAATGCCTAAATGTTTTCTTCTTTTCATTATTTTCTCTTTCTGGCATGTACATATTTTTCTTTGTCATGGGTAGGGCCCCTATAGAACCCCATTTTGTTCCTTATTCAGAGTGCAAGAAACATAACAACATCAATCATTTACATGTTTACCCAAATGTATGTTAATTTCATCAAAGTAAATGTGGCATTACCGCATTCTTCCTTTTTCAATTGAAATAAAGAAACGATAAAATTCAAAGAAAAATTAATCCCAATGCAACGAAGTTTAATTTTTAAAATGTCGGTTTAAAAGGATGAATATGAAAAGAGAATACAGTTCAAGGAACAATTGTCTAAGCATGTTTTTCATTCTTTACATCTTCTTCTTCAGCTTCTAATTCTGGATCTTGTTCTTTTGGTAGCCTCGCCACATATGCATCATATCTTTTGAATAATTCATTAACATCATCCTCATCTGGTCCAGTATGATGCTGGAAAATCAATGCCTATCTAGATATTGCATCAATGCAATGGCCCATTTTCTTCTTGTATTCCAGTGGCCTTGCCTTCAACTCTACAATTCTATTTTCTATCTTTCTCATGTTCTTAATGACTTCATAGGAGAAGTCATTCCTTATAACATTATTTTCAAGAGAGTCAAGTAAGAAAATAATCTTCATGTCCCCATAACTCTTCTTAAACTTATCAATAACTATATCCTCCAACTTTAAGTCAATAACATCAAGAGTATCATCAACCCAATTTCTTTTGACTTCAAGTTTTCCTTTGATTCCATTTAGGTCTTGACTCTAATTTTTGACAACTCCTCAAGGGCATGTTGGCTTCCTTTAAATTAAGTTGGTACAATGTCCTCCTCCTCAACCAACTCATCACTGAGCTAGGTAATGTGGTCCAATTTGGGAAGAATACCTTCAAAGTAGAAAATATCATTGTCACATTGTTCAATTATCTCATCAATTTCATTAATTATGTTTTTGAGATCTTCATATTACGATCTGGCTTCGTAATTTCTTCTTTTCCCCTCTTGGTTAAGTTCTCAATCCATGTGTCTACTTGCTTGAACCTTCTTGACAACCTTGTTTACCTTATTCATTCCTTCAGGGGTGTTTATATAAGCACTTGCTTGTGTTTGACTAGTCTTCCCTGTCAACTGTTGTAAACAAGAACTCAAGGCCTTAACTTGCTCCTTTAATTGCCTTTTTGTCATTCCATCTTCATCAAAATTTTGCAGAAGATCACTTACTACCTCAGATACCCCTTGCTTCAATTGTTCCCTTGAGGGTTTTCCCAAAGGAATAATCTGAATGTTATAATCATCAGTTGTTATGTATTTTCTTGTTTTACCCTCAAAAGGGGTTGTTATTTCCAAGGTTCTTTCTCTAGATGAATCAATGTGGGTTTTTTTGGTCAATAACTTACAAAGGGATAACCTCTTTTTCTTCATTTTAAATCAACTCACTAATCCATCCCTTTTCTAAGATCATTATAGCTCTTGTTTCTTGTGATTCTTGCTAGAGTTTCTCAGGAAAATTGCTTGGATATTTCTTGTTCATTTTGCACCAATGATTGTGTTTGTTCTGATAACTTATTTTAATGGTCCCCACACCAATCTCACCCTATGCTACTGATTCTTTTGGATGCTCTTTTTCATGGTCTGGAACTTTAGATTGATTATTTTTTCCTTGAATTATATCAAAATTCAGGGAGACTCCTTCCTTGCTTCCTCAGTTGAATCCATAGTGGAATTAACTTCTTCTATAACACTTTCTTGCACCAAAATTTGGGTTATGGGACCCTTCTCTCCTAAAGTCTGCTGAGTTGCAACCTTACCCTTTTCATGCTCCAATGATGTATCTTGTAATGCCATGGTAGGTTGTTCCTCCATAAACAACTCTACATTTCCCACTAAAGGCTGTAAATTCTTACCAGTGATGATTTCTACATCAGCAATTGCATCTTGTGCTATTTTCAATCTCTCTTCAAAAATAGATTTTCCCTCTTGAAGAAAGGTTATCAGTTTTGGTCACCTTAGTAGAAATAGATATAGCCTCTTTCATTAATAACTCAACATTAGTGTCCTTTTCAACAAACAACTTTAGTTTACCCAATTCTGAAGTCATTTGTCCTAGGGAAATCTTTTCAGTTGCTTGGGTCCTCTCTTCAGTAGTTGATACATGAATATATTTTTCCAATTCTTTTCTTTCTTGAATTTTATCCAATTGTGTTAGTATTTGTTCATATATGGATAACTTAAGTGCATGCAACATGGAAAATATTTCACTAGTATCAACATAAATTACATCAGTTTGGCACTTTGCAAATTTGTGCATTGTTTCAATTGGAGACACATTTATATCCTTGGCAAGAAAAGTTTCAGAGATTTTCATACCTAAGGTAACAAATTGATTATCTACTGGATTAACTATAGTACTTCCTTGGGAAACTAGACTCGAGTGCATTCCATTATTTTTTCCATAAAAGACAAAGATGGGATCAGAGGATCTAATTTCTCCAAATGTGGTAGTGATGTATCATGTTGCTTTTGGAAAACATCACTCCTTTCAGACTCTGGGGGATCAATTACCACATCTTGGTGCTTGAACTTTGTAGGTGTATGGGATCCTACTCTTACCAAGACTGGTTGGTGAATAACCTTGTGTTTTTTTGTGTGTTCTCTCAAACCTTTTTAAATCTGGTGTTGCCCTTCTTTCATCCTTGTGTGGCTTAGACTGAATGTGGCCACTTGCAATGGCCCCACTCATCAACTTTTCAGCACTATGTTGCTTTGGTGAAACACTTGGATGGACCACATGTGATGCCAAACCTTTCCCCTTTTCCTGAATTGGTACTACAAAAGTGATAGGGGAATTCTCCATAGATTTTAAAAGCATCTCTTTAGTATTTTGCTTGAGAACTGACATAGAAGTGCCAGTTCCACTAGTGGCTGATGTCCACTCATCAATGAATTTAGAAGTAGGTCTTTTGGATGGAAATTGAGGGGCCTTTCCTCCCAGTGGGTCCATTTTATCTAGCATCCTCCCTCAGGGGTGGAATATCCTCACTCAAGTTTCCCAAACTTCTAAAATTGTTTAGGATTTTTGTATTCTAGAGTGAAAGATCAATATTCTTTTGGGTCAACCAGTTTACATTCCTCCTCATTACATCAGTTATTCTTAAATAAGGATCATCATATTCTACCACATTCCAGTCTAGAGGAGATACAGGATGATCCCCACCTTCTGATCAATATAAAATCTGCTCATTATGTGTGGATCATCCATAATCCCCTCTGGGATAACCATAATTTTGTATTCTATTATCTGTGATAGAGTCATTCTAGAAAAATCCCTTAACCTGAATTCTTCCTCATCCCTGCAGTTCATCTAGTAATCCTCGAAATGGGGATCATGCTTTGAAATGTGTTCGTAATTTTTTAAAACTACCATCTAATGTCATAATTAAGTCTAGCCTCAAACTTCTCCATATCATATTTCTACATTTCCTCTTCAATCAATCTAGCCTTTATGATGGAAGGACATGAATACCTTACAACTTGAATAAGAAATTTGATATTTGTTTTATGCCTCCTAAAAATTATTTTATGCACATGTGTATCAGTTATCTTACAAGTTCCCATAAAATCAATTTATCATTTGCATACCTAGGCAACTAATATGGCCTTCCCTCAAACCCACTAACTCTTATATAAGTAAACCTTTTATACTGGATGAAGCAAAGCATCCATATTCCAAAATTACTTGTCTAGCTTGTTCAGACATCCTATATTGTCCCCACTCTAGCTTAAAAAGACAAATGATTGGGGCAAAGAAAGCGTCATTAACTAACCTTACATTCCCACTCTAGTTGATCAATTGTAGTTGGGGAAATATCTCGTGCATTTGACATTGCTTAAAATTTACACGTGGTGAAAAACTTGGGAAACATTTGTGCCCTACAACATTATAAATGAGATATGTCATCATATAAAATTCAAGGTCTGTAATATCTCCCATTTCAATTTTTGTTGCTAGAGTGACCATGTGATCATGGAGTGCATCTACAATAAAGGTGGCCCAGAAAATTCTCCCTTTTTTCTCCATAATAATCCATATGTATGTATTCATCCATTCTTTGAATTCATTTTTGTTTTCTAAACCTACCATTTGAATTAGAAACATAATGACATCCTCAACCTCCTTTACAAACCATACCGTAACCAACTTCTTAGGGATTCTAGCCATTGTCCTCTTCATGATAAGCCAGTTTGTATTTATCATCTTGACATAGTCCTTCTTCTTTGTTTCATAATCCTTCAGAGACAAATTGATGCCAATGGTAATTGGGTTTAACTATAGGAAATTTTAACATTATTTTGATGGTCGCTAGTGTTAGTGTTAGTACTGCATCCCCACTCCCGTCCAACACCTCCCTCTTTTCTGGATCATAGTTCATAGCACAATGCCACACTAATTTAGGGAAATGAATAGAGGGTGGGATGGCACCAACTAGAGAAATACAACTTTCCTGAATTGATTTTAAGGATTCATTCTGATGGGGAATTTTTAACCTTTGGAGGAAGTCATCTAGATCAGCACCCATTAAGTCTTTTTCGTAATCTTATCTAGATCACTTGTGATTCCCAACACAAACAAGAACGAGGATGGCATAGTCTTCATTGTTCAAAACCTAAACTTTCCTTTTAAACCAACCTTTCCACTAAAAGAGAAATATAGGAGTTTCAAATCTCTTACCATTCAATCCACAAGTTCTGAATAATTTAAACCCAAATCAACAACTCCTTAAATCCTCAAGTTCACAATTTGAGCTCCATAGCTAATGACACGATAATTCTTCATGTAAATCAAAAAGTAACAAAAAAATCAAGCCGATTGGTAAATAAATATGAAAGTATTCACAATCTTCAAAACTTCCTTGATTTGTGTAGCAACATTAATGGTAGTAGAAATAAATACACTGCATCAAGACTGTTCAATCTATCATTCACAATTTTAAAAATGAAACATCCACGTGGAATAAATCTTTTCGCTATCATGGGCTCGGGGGAACCTTTTGTAATTTTGTAACTTTAAAGACTTTGCATACTTTTGGCAAACTTGACCCACCCATCCACCTTTTGGTTTTCAATACTAGCTTGACATGTGGTCACATTTGAGTGCTAGTGAGGTTACGGATCTTTTAGCAATTTTACTCCTTTTCCAATTAAAACCAAAAGTATCATATCTGATGACTTGTTTCCCAACTTCCTTTATAAAAAAATACCATGTGTCCTTCTACAGCCTCGGGGACCCTTTTACACTTTTAACACCTTTTATCTTTAAAGTGCACAAATACAATTATGCACTACTTCCCTACATCCACTCAACTTGAGACATGTGTACACCTTTGGGGTGGAAATAAAAACTACTTATGTTTCTTTATGGTCACGAATATTTGAGGAATATTCGTCGGGTCATGGGACCAATTTTTAAATTCGTGAATGCCATAGAAAAATACAAGTTTATGAATTGGACCCACCATACCATATCCAATTTAAAGCTGCCATGTACCAACAAGAGAAGGGAGATAAAATGCACATACAGACATGATCCTCAACTAAAAAAGAGGAAAGACCAGACTATACATAGAAAAACCATAGAGCCGACTCACACCTCAACAGGAAAACAAAAAAATATAGCAAACAACAATGGCAAAGCTTAACTGAATAAGGGTGAGATTAATTCGAGCACCAACACTTCCTAAGGAAGAAAGATTATTCGATGCAAGTGGATTCTCTTCAGTCTTGGCATGGAGGAACACATCATCAAAACACTTCTTGATCTCTCTTCTTTATCTCTCTCTACTTTGGAGTATGATTATATCGGGTGCCTTATTAGGTCATGTTCGGGACCCATTTCTTATCCTTCTCCGGTCTTATTGAGTGAGTTTTTATCTCTTTTAGGGGAATTTTTCTCAATGTGTTTTCTCCTTTCACTCCACTTTTTTATATTTTCTTATACGTGGGTAACTCATCAAGATTAGTTTTCGGGACACATTTTTCTCTCTCTTTATGTTTTGTTGACTTTCCTTACCTCATCCTAAGTTATGATGAAGGGGGTGTTGGTGTGACTAGTATTTTTTTCACCTTTTATTTATTTATTAGGTGTATTTCCACCTCACCAGGTGAGTCATCTCACTTAGGTGGGAGCATGGATCATAGGTGTCATGTTAGTTATGATAGATTCCCTCATGGAATATGTCATATGTGTAAGTGTGTGTCATAGGAGTTACATTCCCTTTCAGAAAGTAACTCCTCTTCTCCATCATGGAGGCATCATTAGCTCTATATGGGAGTTACTCAACACTCCCATATATGTACACCATTCTCCTCAATCTATGGGCATTCCATTTTAGAGTCTTATTTCCTTGTTGTGCATGTACATTAATTTCATGGTTGAGTTCTTCTTGTTGAATCTCACCGGTGAGGTGTAAATGCACCTAATAAATAAAGAAATGGTGAAAATTACCACTCACACCAACATTTTCAAGAAATTAAATGCCTTAAATTTTTGTCGGTCATTATTTATTTCAGCATAATTCTCCATCTAACATGTAAGGTCCATTTCCTAGTTATTTAATTATTAATAACTTAAACCACATCAACTTCCCTTCGTATATGGTGACAAAATTTAAACTATCTACTTATTACTTCTCTTGTATGGTGATTTCAAATCAATAGGTCAAAGAATTTTGATTAAATAAGCATTATTACCTATCAAGTTTGCATGATAGTCGGTTATCAACATAATCTATCAATAATGCATAATTAAAATTTCCATTTTCTAAGGTTATGGTCGATAAAACAAAACATTTTAATTGTTTGAGGTCAAATACACATATCCCTCTAATTTGTATTGTTGAGTTAGCATGATCGATGCTCATGTTATTAATATACAATAATATTTTAACTTTATCCGATTTTAATATGTTAAGAAACCATCATGAGATCATCACATAATAACATTATCATTAACCATTGCCTAAGGCCCAATTTATTATATATTTGTAACCTTGTCATAGATAACTATGCGATCCGATTAATCATAATAATAAAATAACACCTTATCATGCCAAGAACCATGGCCAAAATATCGGTTTCTAACATTTAAATGGTTAAATGCAATCATAATCAAAGACCTTGTTGAAAAAACAACTAGCTTACTATGATTTAATTTATATGATAAAATCTGGATTACAGTCTAATATTGTTATGGTGAGAATAAGATTAAAACATCACTGAAATAAATATTCCCATCATGAAAATAATACAAGGTATAGAAACACAACAAGCTTTTCATTCATATAGAGACAATAATACTTACCTTGTTATTCATTTATTAGCAAGAAAGTCGACCAATGATCTCTTCCTTGTTAGCCATTGAGAATACTTCATAATAATAATGAAGGTTAATTAGAATGTCTTGCGGTATATGATTGATTGTATTGACATGAAAGTTAGTCACTCATCATATGATTATGATTATTTCTCAGCACCAAAATAATTCAACCACAACCATATAACATATTTATCAATATTGGTAAACTAATAGAAAAGTAAGCAAGATAAACTAAAATCATATTAATGGGCACAACAAATAAATAGCATACTAGTGTCATGAAATCATCGTACATAGCAAGGTAAATCAAAATCATATAGCATAGCATAGAAACATTAAGTTATAAACATCAATTAATCCAAAATTCTTGGTGCCAAGCATTGTTACACGGTTAGCTTTCCAACTACATGTAAGTGAATATACAATTTTAGGATATACATACATATATATAGTTGTAAACTCAGCTAAGTAACACCAAATTTCCCTCTACCTTCGTAAACCACTTTTCATATTACAAATTATCCTTGTGATAACAAGAATGAAATTGTGGGATGTGACAGATACCTTTAGGGAATCACACCATTGAGATCTTCAAACATGAAGCTTTAATAGCCATAAAATGTCTCTTTAAAAATATTGATAAAGATAAAGAGACCAAGAAATAATTGAAGGAAAAGGTTGATGTTCTATCAATCTATGTACAAAAATGACTAGAACCTCCTCCTAAAATTCAAGAATTTATTATTGCTATAACTCTTTAAGCATTAATATTTGAAAATGATTCAAATAACATAATATATTCTACTAAGGAATGGGAGGAGGATTTGTTAAGAAAATTCAACAAGGCCATTAGGGGTACTATGGAGTGCTATAAGAAAGTTTCTAAAAATAGAGGTATTCAAAGTGAGAAAATTGAAAAGTGTCATGATGAAATAGAGTATTGGGATGGGTTATTACCCAAACTTGAGGAAATAATTAATATAGATGATCAATTGGTTGAGGATGAGGGAATTGTGCCCTAGAAAGTAGAGGAAAAAAATGTATGCAAATTCCATCAAACTAAGGATAACTACTTTAGGAGGATGCATCAACAAACTCCATGGAATGAAGGATAAGGCCAGAAAGTATGTTGATGACTTAGATTCTAAACTTGAAAAATGCTTTGAATCCCAGATAAACAAACCCCAAGAGCCAAAAATTTAGAGAATCTGATAGAAATTATTCAATAGTATGTTAAGGGGGAACTGGATTTTTCTTCCTCGCTTTTAATTGTGCCTCAATTTAAAAATTCATTCATCTAGAGGGAAGTGTGAATAAATTAGCCAAGAGGGTGAAGAAAAGGAAGGCCATCTATGCTGAATTTAATGATGTTTTGTTAGAACAAGAGATTATTTTTTATTTTCCATGTTATTCCAAATGATGAATTCCTCATAAATATCTTTGAAAGATTGGATGTTTACACATTAAAATTAGAATAAAAATAAGGAGGAGCCAATCAATTTATACCCTATGTAATCTTTCACTCTCCTTTAGATATTCTTTTATTATTTAATTATACTTCGTTAGTTGTATTCTTTTAAGAGAGGGAAAATATTCCCAAATGATTTTATGGTTAAAAATTCATGTGAAGATAAAAATAAATGACTGCAAAAAGGTAACAAAGTTTTTCTATAATTCACACATGAAGGATGACTTGGTAAAAGAAGAAAAAAGCCTGTGAACTGATATGAGGAATATCATGTGCATTGTCCTGTTTCTAATCATGAAGTTGAATCTCTTCATATTTTCACATCAAAAAGGAATATTTATAGTTGGATGAGTCTCTTTTTCAATTTGACAAGTTCAACATCCTTTCCCCATATTGTTTTTTCTCGTTGGTGTTTCAAGGGGAATTTAGGTGTCTTCCTTATGAAAAATTTGTATAATAATGGGGCCTATCCTCAATCTAAAGGTTGGTTAGTGGTTTTAATTAATATCTAGTTGTTAATTTTATCTAGCTCTAGGTTCTTATTTCTCCTATAGAGTGCATGAAGTTATAATTTTTTTAGGTTTTAATGTTAAGATGGTTGCCTTGACAACCATTAGTAAACATTGAGAGATTCTAGTTAATGTCCCCATGTTAAGACCAATATGGATAGAACAAAATAGTTTGATTTAGTCATGGATTTTATTATGTATGTGAATATTTGATCAATGAGATATAAATTTTATTACAGTCTTATGTTTGTTGCATCTATGGATTACAAAATTTTTAATTCTGGTTATTTTAATTTCTTGGTCAATGCATAAATATTGTGGTGCAGTATATACTTTACAATATTATAGTTTGGTTATAAAACCCTTATTGCAATAGTGTGTTCGAGTGATTTATATCATCCCTTGATTTTATCTCAAGAATATACAATGGAAGCAATTAATATTTTATTAAGGTTATTTTATAAGTGTTAATGCTGAGGATTTTGAAGAGTGTATGGTAATATTTACATGAACTAGGTATTAATGAACACAAATTCCCCTTTGGAAGTTATGTTGATTTTATTATGTTTTATATGCATTTTGGAAGTTTTAGGCTCTCATGGTATTCATTACCACTTTGTTGTTATAAACAATCCATCATCCATCCCCTATTTTCTCTAAACTTAAAGTATCTTTCCATCCTAACTCTATAAACACATTAAAATGTATATACCACGCATGTGTTTTTCTATAAATTGTATTACCTTTGTCCATCATGAATGCATTTGCCTTGATTTATAAATATTATCATTCCAAACATCATTAAGATCCATTTTATTTTATTTTTACATATAGATAATGCATATGAATCATTTTTATCTATCTTCAAAAACTTTTTTTTCTGGTGCATTAAGAGTGTGTGATATCTATGTGACAAATATTTTTAGTATATATTTCACTAATGGCTATTCTTAGCTTAGATTGACTCACCAACACTATTAATGAGAATAAATTACAAGATCCCTCTCTCATTTAAGTTACCCATTTGTTCTCTCACCCTACTTCATACAAAGTCAAAAGTAGTAGCAATTAGCCATCCCCTTTGTGAGGTGCATCCTAGTCATTTCTAGGACTTGGTGATAAGAGAACGTTAGATATAACCCTAGCTTAAAAAGACACATGTTTAAAAATATATGATTATTAAATCCATTATGTCTCAAAGTTGCTGCCAAGTCCTTAGGGTGTAATACTAGGAGATAACAAGGCACAAGCCACTGAAGACTAATGTGGGGTGATTCCAAGCATCATTTTAAAGGAATATATTACAAAATTGGAGTGAAATGATACTTGAGATGCTAAGATTCATAAATTAGGGAAAAACCACTCAAAACATGCACATGATATTGAGTTTGTAGGTAAGGTATCATGTTGAATTTATGATAAATTATGAAATCTATAAGGGTAGGGTATTGGGTAGTGTAAAATGAGATGAAAGGGGATGGGAATAGGGGAAATGGGACTAGTGACAGGAAGTAGTTTCATTAACCACATTGTCTTGATAAATTTTCATTCATTCAAACATGAAATCAAAGGAGAATCACCCTCGAAAAGTTATTTACCATCATGTATACCCAAGCAAGGTAAATAAAGTAATGTAGCTCTTAATACCCCAACACAAACACATGAGAATGAAGTCTCATGAACTCATCACACTAAATTTCTAAACCCAAAGGACACATTAAGGCATGCATGTTTGAATTTTAAGAAATTACAAAAAGGAGGTTTATAATTGAATTCAATGATGCAAGGTAGCCCTACATTATAGTAACTACGCAATACCCAATCAAAAAATCAATTGTAAAATGTTTTTTGTAGTCAGTTGGCATGATCAACATATAATTACAGAGGAAAATAGAAATTTATTAATTTTATATTTGTTTACAACAAGGAAAAACAAACTTTTACATGGTAGATGGATTTTTGTGTCCATTTACAAAGGAAGCAAGGAAAACTTGAAAGAATGAGTCTCAAAACCTATTAATGGATATACAACATAAACCGACTTAGTATAAACCTAAAAATAAAAAGCACACGTAATCAATTAATGGAAAATATTCTCCATGGATAAAAACCCTCAGTTATAAAGTAGAAACCCCAAAGATTATAACCCAATTCCAAAAAATCCCCAAAGTGAAGAGAAGACTTTAATTTTTACACAAAAAAATGTCTCAATCCTAAGAGAATATCCCATAGATGTTAATCGAGGACCGTAATCATGCTAATATTTGATATGTGTGCTCAAGAAGAAAATCAACAAAAACCGTTTAATCGGGAGGATGAATGTATGTTAATTTTCCAAGTGTTTAATTCTTGATGCTCGATAATCCATTCTTCATTTGGCGGTGGAAGGAGAGCCATAAGCATCCATGGATGAAGGAGGATCAAAATGAAGAATCTCCAACCATTTTTATTCCTAAAAATGGTGTGCAATAGCCAAAATTTCCATAATTAAAACCTCATGAATTTCTTCACCATTTTATTTAAATTTTATCTCCTTAGAAATAATTCTCCAATATGTTACCAATACACTTAATTTTATGTGAAATGGATTCTTGAGTTGAAATTTATGGGAAAAAATGCAAACCCAACCATTCCATGAAGAAATCCCTATTTTGAGGAATTCGGGATAATCCCCATATGATTCATAGCTCTCTAAGTATTTATTTCATTTCATGGATTTATTTTGATCTTTTAAATCTTTCATAGATTTTGTTTATTCCAAAAGGTATCATTCATGTCACAAAATTCTCTTTATTGTGTGGAATATACCTTTAATGTGTGGTTTTATTTTTTTGTACGGATTCATCAACTCTATGGAACACTAAATTTTTTATGTTTGCAGAACACTAAATTCCATCATTGCACCAGTTTTCCATATTTCCACAATTAGTCATTTGAAACTCCCATAATTAATATTCTTATGTCATTATGTTACAAATAGTATTTCCATTTGTTAACTTTGTGAAAATCTAATTCCTCTCGTTATGTGGTATCCTTTCCTCGTGACCATATTTCTTTGTTTCTTAGATTTTTCAACCTCTATAGAACACCATACTTTGAGAAAAATTTGGAACATCAAGTTTTATCTCCTCATGAGATACTCTCTATTAGCATCACGAATTCTACCGAATATGTTGGAATGTTAAGTTATACATGTTTTCATTGATTCAAAATATCACTAATGACAAAGAGGATGATGCAGATGTTTGAGAGCATGCTAGCTAGGTTGATGTCATAGAGTTTTAGGTGGTTTCATGATGACATGAAGTGATTCAATGATATTCGCTTGGTCTAGCAAGCCTAGTGAGGTGGCCTAGTTTTCCTAGGTGTGGACCATGTTTGTTTGAGTTTCTTGGTGGCTTGAGGATCATGGTAGCACCATGGGGATAATTTTGAAGATTTTTTAGGCACTCACATGAGTTTTAGGGTACATGTATAGGTTGAAGACTCAATTTTAGGTACTCATCAAGACAAGGTCTAGGTTCTCGAGAGGGCATAAGGATGATTTTCAGATCTATATAAGATCATGGAGGCATAAATGATGTTATAGGTATGTTTTGGCCTTTTGGAGAGGTTTCATGATGAGTTATAGTGTTGGTTAAGTTGAACCTAGCCTAAACCATGTAAAACCCCCAGGGATAGTTATGAAAATGAGATGAGATGAGAATATGGATACTTATTTGAGATATGATGATGATTAAATATGGTACATACGGGTTTCATAGAGGTGTGATAAAAATTTAGAATCATCCTCAAGAATATTTTTCAAGTTATGGTGGTTTTTGTAAAACAGGTCAAGAAAACAAAGTGATTTCCAACTCGAATTGCACCTTCTGATGCTCACCATGAATTAAGGGATTTGCATGGTACCTTGTGGGTTTTTTGGATTATTTTACATTTAACTAAGAATGTTTCACAAAAAAATTAAGTCATTTCATAGTCACATTTCTATGAATGAATGTTAACAAGGTAAACAACTTTTTATGGCCTTGAAACCCTAGCTCAAAATCGGTTGGAGATATATCGATCATAAGTTCCCAAAATTTATTTTTTTAATATTATGATGATTTTATGTTGTATATTACTCCTTCATATTTCCATAAAGGTAACATAGAGTGTGTGGTATTGAGTGGACCCCACCGAAAATGTAATTTTATGAAGTTTAGTATAGGTAAAGATTTTCCAAAGGAGTTGAAAAATAAATTGACATTGTTTTTACTATGTGACTTTTAATTTATGATCATGATTGTTTTAGATAATTTGGATCTTCTAAATGGAAAATTGTGGCCTATTTATGAAGATTGGTCATAAGACAATTTTGGGGTAGTTTTGGAGCAGTTTATGAGATGGGCCTAGTTGAAGGCCTTCCACTTGGAGTTGGAAGCAAATGTAAGATGTTATGGAAAGAAGATTCAGAGGTATTTCTAATGATATAAGGTTTATTTCTTGATGATTAGGTTTTATATGTCAACTAGCTCAATTTTTAGAGAAGAATTATGTTTGTTTCTCGGGACAAAATTATGTTTTCTAAAATATTGAGGTAGATGAGGATTTTTTTATTGGTTGAAGGATTATATGAATTGGAGAGTGAAAAAGGATGAATTTGGTTCCTAATTAAGGAATTTTGAGGTATTGAAATTGGTAGAAAGGTTTTAAACAAATTGAGTTTGTAAAACTACTTTTTCAGAAGCTCAATTTGGTGAAGAGGAAAGTGAGTGTGGTTTCTGAGATATGGATGTTTCATGAGATATAAAACTAATGGATGTGATATAAATGAATAGAGGATTCCATTTACTAATTACATACCATATATGAGTTGTTATTGGATGGTCTTTAGGCCCAAAGGAGAAGACTAGTTCCTAGAAACAACGTTTTATATAAGGATATGAGTGTTCTTTAGTTAGTTATGATAAATTTGATTGGTGAAATATAATTGACAATCATGGATGATGATTTTTTTACTATTTGAAATGTGTGATAAATTAAGATCTTTAATAATAATTGATATGGTGTTTGTGGTTTTTATCCATCTATATGATGGGGTTTTGAGTTGATTTTGAGCTTGTTGAGTACATTTGAGCATGACCAACCTACATGGGTCCAATTTGAATGGTATTATGATTTTTTTGGTATTTCATTAATTTTTAATGGTTGAACCAAAGGAGGGAGTCTGAATTGTTTTATTTTTTAGAGTTGAGAAGGGTATAAAGTGTAGCCTTGAATTAAATTTTTCACTAGCTAGTTGAGATGGAAAAAGTGCAACCCAAGTGTGTGTGTGTGTGTGTGTGTGTGTGTGTGTGTGTGTGTGAAGACATAATTTATGAGATGAGGATGTGTGTTAAATTCCAATGAATGTTAAATATCTTGTGTGTAAGGGTTTAAGATTAAAACAACTCATGTTTGTGTAACTCTGAGCAACCTAGAAGGAGGTGTGCTTGAAGTAGGGTTTGAAGGATTTTGGAGCTAAATCTTATGATCACTATCAACTGAGTTATTTCAGCACATATTCTATGATATTATTAACAAATCTTATGTGATGAGTCATATTGATTCAAGTCTCTTGTTGTGAGTAATATCAATAAAGGTTTAGGGATTGATGCTCCTCATGGGGTTGGTGTCTCACTAGAGAAATATTTTTTTATGTTTAATAATCACTTAAGTCTTTGTTGTGTGTAATATCAAAAATTATTTTAGTGGTTTTTCTTCCCTTGATGGTTTCCAACTTATATCTTGTGTTCTTGTGTCTCTTCCATGGTTATGTTGATTTGATTGAATGATTTACAAAAATAAATGATTGGATGAATTGATCATGGTTTAAATAATAAAAATTGAAATTGATCAAAGTTTTGTAAGTAATTATTTACCCCCTCTCAGTCCATGATGGTTCTAATGTTGGTATCAAAGAATGACATTTTGGAGAATTTTAATAACTTGAAGTAGATCCTCTTGAAGCACAAATCCATGGGTAAACCATCAGATGTTGAAGCATCCCTTAGAAATGATTATTATGTTTTAGAATAATTTATTCAATGTTCGCAAGAACAAATGAGTTGCATGGTAGATGAGCATGGTCAATCCATTCAAGTCTTGGATTCACAAGTGAAGAGTGTGTCTAAAACCCTAAAGACCAAAGAAGAAGATTACAACAGGTATGAAGATGAGTTGAAATCCTTAAAATCGAGTTAGAGCAGGTACACAATAGGTTGAAAACCTATGACAGTTAGAGATTAGTTCTAAATATCTAAAAGATATATTGGATAACCAAATGGAAACAAATGAAAATTTTGGCTTAGGCTACAAAGAAGATCATTCATATAAGTATGAAGTGGAAAAATTTGTACATAATGTTGTTGTTAAAGCTATGAATGGTGTTAAAGATCTCAAGAAATTGATCAGAAACCTAATACAATGAAGTTTACAAGTAAGTTCAATGTTCTTTTATACTCTTCCAATAATTTTTCTCATAGAGATAGGAAATGTAGGAGATATGTTAAGAATGAATTTCCATGGAGCAATGGTTGGCATGATCATTCATAATAGTCATGAGATATTACATGCTATAATTTCCATAAGAAGGTTCATATTTCCAAGTATTGTCATCAAGAGTCTCCTAATTAGATTTGGAGGAATGAAAATAAGTATGGAATTGTGTGTTATAGTTATAATCAGATTGGACATGTAGCTAGATATTGTCATCAAAAGGGTTCTAAACAAAGGGATGGAGCTTATAGAGGTAAGAGTTCTTCTTCTTGTTTCAAGTGTAAGAAGGTTTTTCACATTACAAGGTGAAGGTGAAGACATATAAGAGGACATATAAAGTTAATACTGATCATGTTGGAAAATTAAAGAGATCATGTCTACTCTATTTAAGGAGGAAATATAAATTCCTAAAGTTGTTGGTTCATAGTATGATGAAAATATTGGTCATAAATATCTATTTGTTGGTCTGGAACCTCAAGATTTGTTGTTATCTTCTTGTGAAGAACTCAAGAAGAGTGAAAGAGAATAAAAGGTATAAAATTTAAGAGAGTTGATGAAGGATCTTAGTACTTTGTCCCCTGTGGAAATGGATGTTCTACCCGTTCAGGTGATTATAGATGTCATTAGTGCCTCCATTAGGATTCACGAAGCCATCATTATATGTTTTGGAAGCATTTTTATGAAGGTGGTCTGTCAAAGTATGTCATCACATGGCAAGGTATGTTTTTATAGTCTTAAAACATGTCTTATGGTCTTCCTTAATTGGTTAAGTAGTGGAAATTGTATGGTTTGTGACATCTATTAAGTCTATACTACCAAAGTTGAAGTCTATGTGGTCATGGTTTGGTATTTAAAGATGAATTTATGATCCACATCTAAGTTTTCCTTATAAGTAAGAGTATATATGTATGATTATTAAGTCATGTTGGTTTTCTAAAATTATGTTGTGGCCTAAATTAAAGCGATAAGTTAGAGTTTTGCCTTAATGTCTTTAAGGAGGTATTTTAGGGTATGATCTTAAATTATGATGGTGATCATTCTATAAATTCCAAGGTATGGTATCTAAATATAAAATATATCCTAGTAATAGTACATTGACATAATTTTTTTAAGGTATGTATGTCTAGTTTAACTATGTAAGCCAAAAGTGAGTATAAGTGTGAATGTTGTCAAAGGTTCTAGAAAATGTGCATCATTATCAAGAGTTCCATGATCTTAGTTTGGTATAATAATATCTTTTTAGTATCTTTATTTCATGATATTTGAGATCAACATTATTAAGGTGTGAAGATATATTAGTATGAAAGGCTTCAAAAATATCATTTACAAAGTGTGCACGGATAGAGTTGAGGGAATTTACAATGATTGACACTTGGTTGAGCTCCTCTAGTAAGTTAATCACATAATTTAGTAAGGAAAAGTTCTACATGATAATTTTATGGTTTTGTGAGTAAACATTTGTCATTTTATTGAAGAATTAGATATCCCTAGTTTCTTAGAAACCCTCCTTAGGGTTTGGTCTAGATCATCGATTTGAAGCATTTATAATGAAAAGTAAGTCTTAAAATTTTCCATATATTCTTTAAAGACTATGTTAAGGTTGATTTGAGTGGAATTATTTATAAAGAGACATTTGAATGGTTGGAGACCATATAAATTACATCTGGATGGTCCTGTCTCAACTTTAGAAGACCTAATAGGTAAAGAAAAACTTGTAAAATGCACATTTTTACTTGGATATGGTCAATGGAGGTTTGTAGATTGTTAAAACACTGAAATGGGTTTTTAAGGATGAATTTAGTTGGTTTTTAAAGTTCCTTGAATCAAATTTATATCTTTAAAACTATGTCATCATGGCTACTAGAGGTGTTAAAACTAGGATGGAGAAAAAGTTGATGGATCAAGGAATTAAAAGAGTTGACTCAAGAAATGTCTTGTATAAGGAGTCATTTAATACTTTTAATATGATTGAAGGTATTCACTATTATTTTAAGATGCTTTAAAGGCTAAGAGTGTGAAAAATACTAGCCTTAGGATGAAGAAATTTCATTCACTATGTATGATGGCCTAATAAGTTTGCAAGATGCAAAGAAAAGGTTATAATCAGTATCTTCTAGGTATGGCATGAGTTTAAAGGTGTTAAAATGTGTATCATTAACCTTTCTAGATATAACAATATTATCAAGAGGGTCTCATTAAAATCATAAGTATGAAGGACTATCAGGCCTATGAGGTAAAATGGATAGATTTCGAGTTACCATGCATTATATAAAGGTTATGAATAGATGTTTAGCATTGTGAAAATATCTCAAACCTAATTTAGTGAAGATATAAAGAAGGAAATGAGATTTATGGAAATGTTCTACATGGTATAGAGTCAAGGAAGATGAAAAGAGAAAGTTGAAGGGTAATGTGACTTGTTTGATATGGTATTGTTCCTCTCAAGAGCATAAAATAAGAGGCTATAGGTGTGATATAGTACATATGAGACTTACTTAAGTTTGAGACATGCTTATGGTAGTGTTAGAATTTCTCATACTTAATGAAAGTAAAATGAATAGGGTTATTATAAAATCATGTCGGGAGTTGTCAAGGGAATAAGGTGAGATTTTAATCTTAGGTAAATGTTATCCAAAATCCCTACTAATCTATTTTGATAACTTAGAGTGGTTATTTGGACTTAAAAAGGGTAAAATTGAGTAAAAATGGAGAAATTTGGGTTATAACGCATTCCCTCCTCTTGGCATAACTATTTAATCCCATACTTAGCTAAGCAACCAGGGAAAAATAGAAGAAAAAACTGAATGTTGCAAGTGCATTCATATTTTTGGGTGGTAGACAGAACCGAGGACCTATTTCCCATGATCCCTAGGTCTCTGCATTGGCTTTAGAGCCACAAGTCAAAGTGTGGAGTGTTATGTGAGGATGTGGATCAATGGAGGAACTATATAATGTTATGGTGGGATCAAGGTTACCCACAGGGGTATATGAGCCACAAAATTGGATTTTAGATGAATGAATTGGTGTGTTGTGGGTGGGGAGGAATTCGAGAAGAACAAAATGATGGAGGAACAAGTTCCATTGGGGAACAAGTTTCATTTGGGAACATGTTCCCGCAATGATCTTGAGGCCACAATGAAGTAGTTTGTAGTGAGATGTAGAGATGGGAGGGTGCAAGAGAATTGAAGGTGTGCATAATGCTTCTATGGGGAAGATAGTTCCCCACATAGTTTAGTAGGATAATGAAGAAAGGAATTGATTTGGATCAGCATTACGAGTAAAAAAAAGAGTTTTGGTCACTAATAGCTCGGGTGGGCTGTTCCATAGTTCCACTTGAGATCTTATTCTTTTCCCCCAAAGAAACAACAACCATTGTGAAAAACACCGGAATAAATAGAACACGCGGCATAGTTCCTAAATTCCTCAAGTTAGTTAAATACCCAATTCATCTCGCATGGAAAAACTAGAAGGATAAAAATATTAAAATATGAGCGTGGAGTCGCGTAGAGAACCACTCGTTGATCTCCCCGATCCGTGAATTTAAAATGGCCATAATTTTGACCCGTTGCTATAATGTTCACGAGCTTAGTACCACTTTGGAAATATCTTAGAATCTTCTAGACCATAAAAACTAGATTTATTAATTTAGGTAAGGGTAGGTGGGTGAAAATTAGGAAAAATTCCACAACATTAAAGCAAACAGTTCAGTTACTCAACAACAATTTTTAATGAGGCATGGTGAGCATTCTTACTTTTGCAAGAAATGTACCCTAGAGGAATGGTCTTGGCAGCATGCCCATGCCCCTTTCAAGAATTTAATGAATGTTGTTTGTGGGTGAATGTAGAAATCCCAATTTCTCTCTTTTCACTCTCTCTCTCTCTCTCTCTTCTTCTATATAATGTAAAAAATCTCATTTTGAGAGGATGTTCTAAAATGTAAAAAAACTATACCAAAATTGTTTCCAAGCAGCTTTGAGTTATAAGTATTCATTTGGACTTGGTAATGTGTTCTTATTCCTTCTTCTTCACATGAAATGGTCTATGAAAAAATTTAAAGTAATAAAGCATTTTTTTGTGGTGTTCTCTCAACCCTAACTTATATTTTTTTGTATCTCCTTGCATCTCTATTCTTAATGTGGTATTTTGTGCATGTATTTCTCACATATAGATTCATCTTGTTATGTTTCATGGAGAATATGAGGTAAAAGAAGTTACACGTTTGTGTCACCTATGTCTCACCTCTCCCTTCTACATTTTACTTCTCCATTTTCCCTCATTAGAACATCTCCACCCATTTTCTTGGTGTTTTCACCTCCCCTTAGCTTGGGATTTCCATTTTCATGCATGTTCGTCTCACCCTGGTCCCTTGGAATTATAGAGTAGGATTAAATAGCTACATTTCCTTCATTAAGAGTAGTTTAGCATTTGGAATAGGTAGAGGAACCAACCTTCTCTGGAGGTTTTCCTCAATTAGAAAGTCCCACAACTTGAGAGACAATCCCATGTTACCCAAAAACATAGATCACTCATCCCTTCATTCATGACAAATCAGAGGGTGCCATTTTTTGGTGTTAATTTTGGCATGCTCAAAGTGGGACCTTTAGAGGTTAAATTTTCCATTTTCACTAATTTTTGGTGTGTATCTTGGTGAATTATATCCTTTGGAGGATCTGCAACAAAACATCTAGTGACTCCAATTTACATATTTACTAGTTTATGTAGTGTTAGTTCTTAGGTCCATGAGAAGAATTCAAACTAGGTCAAGAGCAATGGAATAAGGATCATTTGACTACTTGCAGTTGTCACAAAGGAGAAGAAGGAAGTGCTTATCATTTTAGAGATCACCATCTCCACCAAAAACAAATAATTTTACTCCACCTCTTGGTAGGCCCCTCTTATATTCATCTAGATTTGTAAGACCTATTACAATCATGGAATCACATAGAAATCTTCTGTTTATCAATTTTAATGGTGGTATTCCTTTATCCCTCAATACACAACATGATATACTAATGTCAGTAATTAAAACTATCCCTTTATTCACTAGTGAAAATTATACTACCCTAGCTAATCACATTCAATATGTTGTGAATGTGTACTCATTTCATGCTATTCTTGAAGAATATGTTTTAGTTAGAATTCGCCTCATCTTTCAAGGGAAAATATTTGCAATGGTACAATATTTTAAGAATTGATTCAATCAACAATTGGTATTAACTTGGGACATCCTTATGCAATCATTTGAAAAACCATATGACTTATCTTTAGTAGAGTCGCTGACAACAACGAAGAGAGCCCCTAATGAGAAAATAACTAATTTTAATATTATATTTCAAAGGATTTGTGATATAATTTCTCAAGTGGTAAGACCTAATGAGGCTAAAATATTCCTCATCAATGTGCAATAAATACTCTCTTTTTACTCCCCTTTTAATCAAGTTTTTTTGCATTTCATAACTTTTGTTTGATCTAAATATAAGTTAGGATGTAATTGTCCATCTTTTGTTTGATTTAGTTCAAATGTCTAAAAACTCTATAATTCCTAACAAATTGTGTGGAAATTCAGTTTTGGAATAAATAAGTCATATTTGGTCAGGATAAGCAAATTATGAAGTAACCAACACCTTTTCAAGGAAGATAGCCAAAATGCGGCTTAGCTTCGGAACTCTGTCACTTAGCTCTAAAACTCCATCACTTAGCTCCGGAACTTTAGTAGTTAGTTCCGGAAGGTTTCCCTTTGGTTCTAAAACTTCTCCAAAGTTCCGGAATCAATGGGAATCTCCTTATTCTATCAAAATTTAGTTATGGAGAAAATAATGGGCCTTCTAATAAGAAATAGACCAACAATTTTCCGGTTCTTCATACTCCAAAAATACATATGTAAGACTACAACTATATATCTAGCTAGTTTTCTGAATTTCATATCTACTTTGGGCACTATTTCATTTTCACTAGAATCTGTAGGTGGAAAGACAACTATTGAACACTCATGATTGTAAATGAATCTTTAGATGGGAAATATATAGAGAAATGAAGATAGATATAAAAGGGTTAAGTTTTGTAAGACTGAATAATTCAATAATAAGAATAGCCATTTTATTTTGAGAGAAACATATTGTGTTAACTCCTAATTCAAGGTGGAGCAAGGGCCCACTCCTCCAAGAAAAAGGATCTTCTCTTTCATTGGTATTTATATTTTCAAGTAATTGTATAAATCTATTATTTGGAAATTCTAAAAGTACTTTTGATTCATCAATTAAAATATGTTTCGTGGAGTTATCTATTGTCCCTGCAGGTGTTATAGTTACATTCTTATTTCCTTAAAAGCATTTTAAACAACATTTTCAAAGTATGTTTATTTCCAATAGTGTGTTCAATTTGCAAGGTTTGTTCATTTCAACAATGTGTGTTTATTTCAGCAAGTTTCTTATAGTTTAGCTTTAATAAGGCTTTGGCCAAGAAATCTTAAGACACTTTAAAGCCCCCGAAAAATAAAAATAATAAGTATCTACAATTGATTACTAGCTCTACTGAGAGTTCACTTGTTGTATATAGCTTCAGATACACCTCTAGTTTTAATATGACATCAACCATGAGTTTATTAATTGAAGGTAATAATGACATTTAACATTTTTGGCACCATTTATAGGGACTACACTTTGGTTAGAATTTTCTAATTAGGTGTCAACAAGAAAAAAAATCACACATCTATCTAGTAATTGAAAAATCTTCCCTACATTGTCATAAAATTTATGAGTAGATAAAGAGACACAAAGGGTAGATTTCTCCCAAAAATATCTCAACAAGAATTATAAGCATCCTCTAGTTCAAATAAGGAAGTTGACCAAGAATTAGAAGCACCATTGTCCCCTGTTAGATAGGAAGTAAAACCTCCACCTTCGGAATTTATAGATCGATCATCAAAAGAGGGTGGAGCCTTTAGAAGATTTTTATATCCCAAGACTCATTTAGAGAAAGTGTCGATTCTCAATTAAGAAATCAATCTCCTATTCTTGACTTCTCACCTTCGCCAAAGCGGATCACATACCACATTGATTGGGAAAAAGATTCAGAATATATTACAGATATGGGTCAAGAAGTTGAAAGAGAACCTGATAGGAATTTTACTTATCCAATTAAATTGGAGAAAGACGATACAGCTATGAAGAATATTTCACTACACACTTGCATATTTTTAGAGGAATGTTGTTTGAGGACTCTAACCAATTTTTTTTTAATTTAAAGTATTATGTCAAACCTATGACTACAAAATAGATAATCAAAAACTCAAGTTATTCCCATCTACTCTAAAATATTCCGCAATGAATTGGTTTATGGGATTAACATCTAATTCCATACCACCCGGGGGAAATAGAAACTACCTTCTTAGACAAATATCAAGACTATTGTAGAGGGAGAAACAGGAAGGAAGATTTTTTTAGGATCAAATAGGAAGAGGATGAAAATTTGGAAGATTATTTAGATAGATTCCTCTTCATAAGTAAAAGGTGTGGATTTGTACTTCAAGAAGAGCTAAGAAAAACCATTTTTCTTAAAGGTTTGGATGATGAATCTAGGGAAGCCCTTAACTTAATGGGAGGTGGAAACATCAATCAATTAAGAATGAACAATATTAAAGATCTTTGTAGAAGTTATTCAAGAATGAGGGGTGGACCCAGGAAAGGAAAAACTGTGAAAGGTATGAATCTAGACATGAAAAACTTATGGATGAACTAGAAAAATTTAAAATGGATATCTTAGTTCAATTAACTTTAACCATAGATGGATTGCAAGCCAAAGAAAATGCTAATATTGAACCGTTAGCTATGCACTATCCTAGATGTAGAAAGAAGCATGTACTAAAATATTGTCCTTTGGATAAAATAGAAATATGTCTTATTTCTGAATCTAGGTAACATGAAGTTAATGTTTATTCTCTTCTTCAATTCATAAAAAAATAGTTTAAACAAACCAATAATTCATTTACCATATAAGAAGTAAACTTTTTCCAGAGACAAGTTAACCATGGGAAGTTCATACCAATATTTGTTCTTAATCCCTAGATGATGTCATGGGTGGCTTAGATAGTACCAAAAAATTGGGGACAACCCCCTTGGGCCCCTCAACAAACATGGAATCCCTAGGATTGGGCAGGATAAGCTTGATATGCTCAAGGACACCAACAACCTTGGTCATTCCAAGGTATCCCTTATGCTTGGTCACAACCTAGGTGGAACCCAAATAATTATGCTCAAGAGAAGACATATCCTAACCAATAACAACAAGCTATAATGGGTTCCCCAACACAAGGTTCAAAAACTAAAAATGTGGTTCAAAATACCTACACAACCAAAGTGGCTAATCCCAAAAATAATCAAACAACCCCTATTTATGGGAGCAGAGCAAGAAAAATGGGTTGATCTTAACATCATGGAATGTAAATATATTCAAACTAGAAGGAAGAGACAACACCCTAGGACTATTAAGGTAGATGGGAAACTTGCTGATTTGTTAGTAGGAAAACTCTCACTTCCTAGATATGGGGATCCTATAAGCCTTGTTATTTATATCACTATAGGGAACAAACAGATACATAATTTTTGGTTGATTTGCGAGAAGCTATAAATTTTATGACATTAGACACTTTGGAAACATTACCATTGACATGTATACAACCTACTAGAACCATATTGTAGATGTCAGATAAGTAAGTATCTAAACCGAAGGGATCATTGAAGATGTTGTAGTCATGGCAGAGTCATGGGAGTATCCAGTGGAATTCCTTATCTTACAGACAAAAGATAAAACATTTGGTTATCCCATCATTTTGGGTATATTATAGTTAACTACGAGTTGATGCCTTAATTGATTACAGATTAGGTGATATGACCATCTCTAATGGCAAGAATTCTAAACAAATTTCCCCATATCCTTTGGTAAGACCTTTTATTGATAATCAGGAATAATTATGGGTTGATGATCCCGATACTAATAAACAAAACTTGTCTTCTTTGGCTATGATAACATTACAGGATCATGTATGAGAGGTGGAGAATATTATTAATCACCCATTGAGTGATCACCAATTATCTTTGGAACAATTGGAGATAGTTAGGAACCTTGAGAAATTAATTTTAAAACCTTGAGACTTAGTTCCGGAACAATCATAATTTGTTCCAAAACATTCATACTTATCTCCAGAACCACAACAATCCCATGCAGATGTAAATAATTTCACTCTAGAGGAATGTGAATTCTCTTTGGGAGGGGTGGAAATAGCTACATAATTAGTAGCATTAGTCTCAGAGATATCAGGAAATAGTAAGGAATATTTGGAAAATGTCAGTGATGAGGAGCTTGACCAACATCAAGATAAGTATCATAACTCTGCTTATTGTCCTTTGTCTAGTATTATTTCTCAAGGGAACTTTAGAGACATTTCTACATATCATATGTTGTTACCTCATTCATGTCCACTAAATACCCTAATGGAACCTTTTTAAAAATTAGTTCATCACACACTGGAACCAAACAAATTGAGATTCAACCAGGTAAGATTTTGAACATTAACAACAGGTTAGAAAATGATCAAGAAGCTAAATTGTTTAATGTTTTGAAATTTCATACTAGATATTTTTCTTGGGACTATAAAGACATGAAAGGAATCCACCCAAGTATTTGCACCCATCACATTTATACTGAAAATTTTAAACCTATTAGGCAACCTCAGAGAAGGATCAATCCATCCTTAAGGGACATAGTCAATCAAGAAATTGAAAAACTATTACAAGTAGTCTTTATCTACCCCATATCAAATAGTCAGTGGGTGTATCCTCTTGTAATTTGGGTTGATTATAGGGAATTAAATAAATATACACTTAGATATTATTTTCCCTTATCATTCATAGATCAATTTTTAGATAACCTCTCAGGTAAATAATAATTTTTCTTCCTGGATGGCTTTAGTGGATATAACCAAATCAGGGTGGCTTATGAGGATTATGACAAAACTACCTTCACTTTTCCATGGGGTGCCTTTACCTATAGGGTACTACTATTTGGATTATGTAATGCTCCAGTAACTTTCCAAAGGGATGTACTAGAAATTTTTGTACATCTAACTAATAATTGTGTAGATGTATTCATGGACAATTATACTATGCACGGAAACATATTTGATGATGCCTTGAAAAAATTGGATAGAGTATTAACAAGATGTGAGAAACACCATTTGTCTCTTAGTCATGAGAAATGTTTGATGATGGTTGATGAGGGAATTGTTCTAGGACATCATATTTCAAAAAGAGGAATTCAAGTTGACCAAGACAAAATCAAGATTATTTTAGACTTACATGTTCCTCAAACCCCCACGGATATCAAGTCATTCTTAGGACATGCTGGGTACTATAGGCATTTTATCAAAGATTTTAGTAAAATTTTTGCCCCCATGTTTGGTTTGCTTACCAAGGATTGTGAATTTCTTTGGGATGAAAAATGTCAACATGATTTTGAAGAGATTAAGGAAAAACTAATCATTTCCCCAATACTAAGAGGACCTAATTGGGAGAAAAAATTTCACATCCAAACAGATGCCTCAAATAACTCAATTGGTGTAGTTTTGGGACAGAAAGATGAAGAGGGAAAAATGTATGCTATTTACTATCTTAGTAAAAATATTACTCCCACTAAAAGAAATTACACCACCACTAAAAAAATTTCCTTGTTGTGATCTATTCAATTAATATTTTCAGACATTATAAATTACATGGTACAAAATATTTGTACATACAAATCATTCATCAATTAGATATCTAATGAAAAAACTAGTGGTTAGAGGTAGGATAATCAAATGGTTATTACTTTTACAAGAATTTTATATTACTATTATGGATAATCCAGGAAAATATAATGTGGTAGCTGATTTCTTGTCAAGGTTAACCACTATAGGGGAACAAGATCCAGTTAAGGACAACTTTCCAGATGAACAATTATTTGTTATTTCAGTTGATACACCATGGTTTGTTGACATGGAAAATTATCTTGTAACAGGAATTTTCCTCCTTCTTTTACTAAGAAATAAATGAAAAGATTAATAAAAAATAGTGCACAATTTAAATGGATAAATTGAATGTTATTTAAATGTGGTCCTGATTTTGTTTTACGCAGGTGTGTGAGAAAGGTTGAAATTTTTGACATACTTAGGGCATGTCATGATGAACCAACTGGAGGATACTTTTTAGCAAAAATAACATCCCACAAAATACTTGGCACTGACTATTATTAGCTACTTATGTATAAATATGTGAAGAAATACATCAAGTAGTGTGATCCTTATCAAAGGATGGGACAACCAACTTTTACTAGTGAAATTCCTCTACAACCTCAAGTGGTGATTGCACCATTTAAAAGGTGGGGGCTGGATATTTTGGTCCTTTTAGTCCTCCCTCACAGGGAAAGGACAAAATTCATGTATGTACTAATTATGTAACAAAGTGGGTAGAGGTGTAGGCTTTAACAAATGCTAATGAAGATGTAGTTGTTGATTTCCTTTGGCATAGAATTATGATGAAGTTTGGTGCACCAAGAAGTATAGTTTCATATCAAGGCCCATAGTTCATGTCTAATATGATCCAGGCCTTTACAATGTACTATCAGATCAATCATAGGAAGTCATCTCCCTATCACCCACAATCCAATGGACAAGCAAAAGTGACAAACAGGAATTAGAAAACATTCTCACCAAAATAGTTGAAGCAAGTAGAAGAGATTGGGTGAAAAGGCTACCTGAGGCTTTCTAGGCTTATAACACAACTTGGAATACTACAATAGGATTCTCACCATATGAGTTAGTCTATGGGAAAAATCCCTTGTTACCCATTAAATTTGAACTACAAACATGGAGGACATTAACTAAATTAGGTATTGAATTAGATACATCAAAAGGGAAATAATTATACAACTCAATGAATTGGATGAGTTGAGACTAGAAGCACTTCAATAAACATAAATAATTCAAGACCAAAGGAAGTAGTTACATGATATGCACATCAAGGAAAGACAATTCAAGATAGGATATTGGGCATTACTATTTGATTCCAAGTACCAACAATTCAAAGGAAAGTTGAGAACCAGGTGGTTAGGACCTTATCAGATTGATTAGATATATGATAATGGATTTATTCAACTAATTTACATTGATGGTAGTAGTAGGATACTTTTGGTCAATGGACATAAACTAAATCTCTGCAAGAATCATCCTATTAGAAATGAATTCTTGAAGTAAATTGAAAAGCAGATAAAGTAATTTGATCATATGGAAGAGCCTAGTTCTTTAAAAATGATCAAGTAATCAGATGGAAGGATCTAAATAAAGGGAAGGAAATGAAAACCAGAAAATGGCATTCTCTTGCCCCCTCCAAAAAAGGAAAAAAAATATATAAAAATAAATTTAAAAAAGGGAAGGAATGAAAACCAGTAAATGGCATTCTCTTCCCAAAAAAAAATCTCTCAAAAGGCCAATTGAAAACTAGAAATGGTGGTTGGTCTCATCAATAATTGGCTAATTCAAATAAAAGGAACTTCTTTGGAATTCCAGTTGTCTTTTCTAACTATTTTTTCACTTTTTTAGGAATGATGAGTCATCAAGGTGGCTAGATTACATCAGCAAGGATGGTAATTATGTCTTGATCTTATTAAGGGTTAAATTAAAAGTTTGCATGTGTGATTAGACTTGATTTAAGTCGGTGGTATAATGAGTATTTATTGCACATCATGATTAAAGGGAAATAATCATGAGGTGATGCTGAATAAATAAATGAAAGTGGTGGTGTATTAATAATGAACTGTCATTTAGGTGGAATAAAATAAAATTGAGAATAGTTGTAGAAAAATTCAAGGAGGTAACAATAAAGTCATATTTGGAGTTTTGTAGCTAAATCTAGTAGTTTCACAGCTAAGTCCAGTAGTTCTATAGCTATCTCCTAGTAGAGAAGGGGTTTGAAAGAAGAAAATAATTCGAATTGTTCTCTTGGCCATGGGTATCAAAATAAATCAGAACCAGAAGATGATACACAACTCCTTGCAGATGGAGAAGTAATGACCATTTTTGAACAGGCAGGTTGGCTGGAGTTTCTGAAGAAATTCTCAAAATACAATGATGAACTGGTAAGAGAATTTGTTGTGAATTTAGAACAACTTAGGACCAAAGTTAAGGGCATTATAATTCCCTTTATTGTTAATATAATGAGAAATGTATCTGGTGTACCAATTGTAAATGTACCAAACCTTGTAAGGGGAACTCTGAAATAATTGGTAGAAACCTTAAGACAAGAAGGTGAACCTGAGCCCCAATACATTTATACCTCTAAGAAATTCATAAAAGGGGTCAAAAGAGCTAGCCTACCCACACCCTTCGACAGATTAGCATTTTGGGTAGTAAAATACCTGACATGCGATGGCCAATATGGGACTGTTAGAAGGGAAGTCCTTAAAATACTGATATATCTTAGGTATGGGGAAACAAAGTAGGAGTATATAGTAAATCTTCCTAGTTTCCTCTTTGATTCCATCCATACCATGGCTCAGAGATATTCTTGGGGAGTAGGAACAATTAGGCACCATGGATTAATTCATCTGGTCTATCAACATCATTTTCTCTCTAAGAAAAATGGGGAGGAAGCATGGGAAAAATTCCTCCACAAATTCAGACAAAATCTTGATATTATCAGAAGGGGAATACCAACCCCTTTCTCTCCTAAAATTAACTTGGAAATTAATCCCCTGATGAGAAGAAGGAAATAAGTGGGGTTAAAATATAAAAAAAAGGAGATTTGAGAGGATGATTGAGGCCCAAATCTGTCATTTATTTAAAAGAAAATCCTTCGCTTTAATAATACTAGAAGAACCAATACCTGTTTCTAATAGTGATAGTTCACCCAAGATGGAATTTGGAGCAAAAATCAAAAGAATTTCAAGAGGGAAGCCCACTTCAAGAAATGTTGAAGCTCCTAAAAGAAAAAGAATTCATAAAAATTCTAGGGAAACTCAGCCAAGAAATATTGAAGTACATGAAGATTTAGAGAAAGAAGTTGTTGATATTCTTGGCAACATGACAATTTCTCCTCCTCTACAAAGTCAAACTGAGGAGTTGGAGAGAGAAGCTGAACTATTGGAAGAGAAATATTTTTAGGAAATGGATGACTCGGAAATACTATCACATGAGGAGGAACAATTGGCATCTTAGAGGTTAAAAGGAAATTCCCTTTGGTGGAGGAACAATGCTCATTTCCTGAGGAACTCCCAGTAAAAGAAGAAAAACAACAGTTGAGGCAGGCTCTATTCTTGTCTAAGGAAGAACTTATAATTAGGGAAAAATATGAGGAATTGAACTTCCTCAAACACAAATTGGAGCATAGAGAAATTCTTATTGAACAATTGAAAACTCAACTAACAGATAAGAATGAAGAATTGGCATTAGTAAAACAACAAATGGCTGAAAAAGAAAAAGAATTGCAATTGGCTACTGAATAGAGTACTATGAAAAAAGTATATTCAGTGGATCAAATTGTACAAACAGAGTTATCTTACTTGCCACTCAAACAATTATGGGATGATACCTACAGAGAGTTGAATGAATTAAAAGTATCAAATTAGGAACTAAAAAGTCAAAGCAGAAAAAGAGAAAAAGGAAAGGGAAGAATGGGAAGAAAATTTTAAGTGTTTGGAAAAAATACAGATGGTCTATATGATGAGTGAAAAATTACTAACATGTAGAAGACCTTCTCCTGCATACAAAGTGTCTTCCTAGAAGAACAATTTATCTCGGTGGAAATTATTGAGGATTTCATGTGGCCTTCCACATGAATTGAAGGATGAAGTAAAATTCATGGCAGCATATTCTTTGGCCAATCTAGAGTAGAAGAATCTTCTTTGTGAATTTTATCTCTACAACTTTATGTTAGAAAATAACACAGGTTTTATGATTAATCTATATGTGGGGAAATCCAACTTCAGGAATTTGTTTCTATGCTCCAGAATTAGATAGCCTAGAAAGAAAGGAATGTTGAACACTTAATAAAGGCTAGTTCATCTAGCCTCTGTATGAGAGCTCATTATGGAAAACCATCTACATTTTTATACATTTCAGGTCTCATGCCTTTGACATCCGATTTAAGGAACATTACATTGCTATCCTGCAGAGGAGTATTGATGCATTCACCTCATATGAAGAGGAAAAATTTGAGGAAATTTATGATGGATGCCTAAAGAGATGGGAATTCCTTACTGTAGCATTAAGAAGAAGAGAATTTATCTCTCCAAAAATTTGATATGGAGTCTAGAATGGGATGGAATTCTATGCACACTCATTCCTCAAATTTGTTAAAAACAGAGGTATGTGGATGGGTATGAGAACAAGGCCTCCTCTCCTTCTTACACCCATGTCTCCATGGTATAATAGAGAACCTCAAGATCCCACTCATTTTGAGGATTGATAGAAAAATCTAGAGGAAGGATCAAGATACAACAATTCTAATCGAAGCACTAGGACATTTAATTTCAACCATTTGACCTTAGCAGTCAGTTGGAATGTAGAATTCATGATCCCAATTTTGAAGAATAGAGTTTGTAAGAGGAATTACAAACAAGTAAGTGTGGGGGAGATGATGAGGCTAAAATATGCCTCATCAATGTGCAATAAATACTCTCTTTTTACTCCCCTTTTAATCAAGTTTTTCTGCATTTCATAACTTTTGTTTGATCTAAATATAAGTTAGGATGTAATTTTCCATCTTTTGTTTGATTTAGTTCAAATGTCTAAAAACTCTATAATTCCTAACAAATTGTGTGGAAATTCAGTTTTTGGAATAAACATGTCATATTTGGTCAGGATAAGTAAATTATGAAGTAACCAACACCTTTTGAGGAAGATGGCCAAAATGCGGCTTAGCTCTAGAACTTTGTCACTTAGTTCGAAACTCTATCACTTAGCTCCGGAACTCCATAACTTAGCTCCAGAACTTTAGTAGTTAGTTCCGGAAGGTTTTCCTTTGGTTCTCGTAACTTCTCCAAAGTTTTGAAATCAATGGGAATCTCCTTATTCTATCAAAATTTGGTTATGGAGAAAATAATGGGCCTTCCAATCGAGAAATAGACCAACAATTTTTGGTTCTTCATACTCCAAAAATACATATGTAAGACCAACAACTGTATATCCAGCTAGTTTTCTAAATTTCATATCTACTTTGGGCACTATTTCATTTTCACTAGAATCTATAGGTGGAAATACAATTATTGAACACTCATGATTATAAATGCATCTTCAGATGGGAAATATATATAGAGAACTAAAGATATATATAAAAGGGTTAAATTTTTAATCTTGAAAAATTCGGTAATAAGAATAACCATTTTATTTTGAAAGAAACATATTGTGTTAACTCCTAATACAAGGTGGAGTAAGGGCCCACTCCTCTAAGAAGAATGATCTTCTCTTTCATTGGTATTTATATTTTCAAGTAATTTGTGTGAATTTGTTATTTGGAAATTCTAAAAGTACTTTTGATTCATCAATTAAAAAAAAATTGTGGAGTTATCTATTGTCCCTGCAGGTGTTATAGTTACATTCTTATTTCCTTAAAAATAATTTTAAATAACATTTTCAAAGTATGTTTATTTCAAACAATGTGTTCAATTCTACAAGATTTATTCATTTCAGCAATGTGTGTTTATTTCAGAAAGTTTCTTATAGTTTAGCTTTAATAAGGCTTTGGCCAAGAAATCTTAAGACACTTTAAAGCCCCCAGAAAAATAAAAATAACAAGTATTTACAATCAATTACTAACTCTCCTGAGATTTCACTTTTTCCATATGGCTTCAAACACACCCCTAGTTTTAATTTGACATCAACCCTGAGTTGCTTAAACTAAGGGAATAACAACACCCAACAAGACCTATACCCCAACACACATTTATTTATTATATAAATGATATAAATAATGATATTTCAGTCATGATTCAATTGATGGGGCTACAACATTACTAGGTGCTTATGACATTTTTATTAGGGATGAGAATATCCTTATTTAGGATGGGAAAATTGTTCCAAAACCTCTTATGCTTATATACCCAGATATTAAAACACCATATTCTCATCAACCCCTTGAATTATCTCCCATTCCCACCCTAAGGAATTAAAATTTTGGTCAAACATATAATTCCTTGAGTACCTCAACTGAGTTAAAGAAGTAATTAATTAACTTAAAAACTTTGGGAATGAGTTGGTATCCATTAAGAGGCAACAAGACAAAAAATTTAGACCTTATCAACCTCTATACCAACATAATAATTCCCATTACCAACTAAACAAGCCTTCATTCCAAGTTGTAACTCAAAATCAAAATAATTTTCCCTCTACTAGGCCATTTCAATTGTGCAATCCCAATGCATGCTAGTCAATCTCAATATTTGGTTCTTGTCTAAAACAATCTTGTGCAAGATTATGAGTGATGTTTCCCTTATCATCTTCCACAAAACCAATAAACCTAGGCCAATGGTATTCTAAACAAATATTTTATGGTACAAAGTGAAATTTTACCTCAAAATATAGCAGAAGAAAATCAACAGTAGATAGTCACTCAAGAGACACCTCCAAGTGAAACTTCACTTGTGAATTGGCAAGAGGAAGACTTTTGTGGAATAAATTAGAACTTTGCACAAGATGTGGCTATCAATAATAGATATTGAAAGATAACTATGGATGAAGGAAAATAAAAAAATTAGGTCCTTCTCAACCCTCTTTGACACTCCAAGAAAGTGGTAGTCCAAACATAGCTCCAAATGTGCAAAATCAGCCTAAGGGACCTTCCACATTAGCTCAAGTGTTAGAAAAGGTTCTTGTAAGTAAGGTGTGGAAAAAAGATAACACCACCCCCTGCAATATCCTTGAACAAATGTAGAAAACCAATTTGATCATATCTATGTGGGAGTCACTATCAATCCCGGGAAAAAATGATCTCTTGCAGGAAGCTATGGTCAACATATCTATCTAAAATGAGTCATCCAAGGATCAAGACAAGGTTGTCAAAAATGAAATGCAACAGAAGGAGGATAAATCAAGTAAAAATATAAAATTGATACCATTCTATGTATATTTTATCATTGGGAATAGTTTGGTGCACAATTACATGATTGAATTCAGAGCAAGTAGCTCATTAATGCCAAAAATGATTGTAGACTAGTTGGGTCTCAAGTATGAATCTCTTGATAAAGGAGTTGCAAAGTTAAATGGGACAACAATGGGAAATGTTAGAATTATCAGAGGGTTAAGACTCACATTAGATGCATGCCCAATTTTTTTGGTTCCTCAAGATGTATCCATAATTGATCTAACTCCACTTTTTGTTCTATGTCCATCTAAGGATTTCATCACTAAAATTTGAGGATACTTATCGGTAGATTGGTCTCACATTCTCTTCAGGACCAGGTATGACACTAAGGCTACTATTAATTTTGAACCTATTGCTACATATCATATGAAACCTTATGTTCCTAGCACTATCGATCTGAATTGAATAATTTTTTATCAAGAAGATTGTCCAAGTACTAAAAAATTAGGTATTCATATTGAAGGCATCCCTAATTTACTACTATATGAGTGGGGAAATGAACACCATGTTTTTGACCCATACCGAAAGATTTAGGAAGTTGGCCTTGGTATTTATTATATACATGAGGAGAATGCACCCCTTCCTAGTGTTACCAAGCCATATAGTGAAGATGAAGAAGACATTTGGCAAATGTTATTTGATTAATCAAAAAGTAGACAAGGAGTAGGAGGAGGTGTAGTCCTTATATATCCTACGTGTATGAAGTATTACGATTTTTTCAAATTTCAATTCAGCTACTCTAATAACATAGAAAAATATGAGTCCCCATGGTCTTCAATGGGAAATATTATCCATTTTTATCCCATGGCAAAAATGGACAACTTGAGAAAATTGCACTTGAGTGGTTGATAGAGCTTTAATATAGAATCTACAAAATAATTCAGGTAAATTCTATGTTTTGGACACGTGAAGTTGATTTTTGGCACTTGGAATCATTTAAAGGCATTCCCCTTGGCTTTAGAGTTCAATACTTAGCCAAATTTGGTAAAAAGGGTTAAAAATTAGGTCGACAAACTCATGGGCAAGTTAGATAGTAACTCGGATATTTGACGTTGCTTTACTTGTTAAAATTAACTAAGTAAAGCCACATATAAAACCATGCAAAGAAAAGGCATCCCAAAATCCACATAAAAAAGTAATGAGGTGAGTAATTCAGAAATATAATGTTGTTTTATTGTTAAAAGTAGTGAAGAAAAGCACAAACCAAAGACACGTTAAGGAACCCGCAAATCAAGGAAAAAAAGGAAAGTAGTTATGTGGATTTAGAAGAAGGAAAAGAAGGAAGTAATGAAATTCCCAAGTCCCATAAGAAGAGTAGCTCCAAGATCCCAAACACCAAAGGACAAATAATAAGAAGGTGAGTAACTCAACAAACTGATATTTCTTTACTTCCAAAAGCAATCAAGCAAAGTTGTTGGAAAACCCCATGGAGAAGGAGAATTAAATAAGAGAGTTATGTGGAAATGTGACTTGGAATCACTACAAAGTAATGCTCAAACACAAACCTGAGTAAAGAAATTCAAAAATGCACAAGTTGAAAAAATTCCCATTGGGAACCCAAGAAGAAGGAATGAAAAGGAGTGAGTCCGAGAAACCCACGTGGGCATAACTTTCTCCCACGGAATCAAAATTTAATAAAGTTTATATCAATGGAATCATTTTTTCATGCACTATATCTTGGAACCTATAAAATTAGAATTTGTAAGGAAGAAATGGGGAAAAAATGAATAAAATATGGGAATAGCACATTTCCTTGTGCTCTAAGTAAAAACTAGCCAAGTTTCAATCATCCTTTTCTAGTAATCATTTTTGAGCTTCTAGAAAGGTTGGGATCACTGAAAATGAGATTTGGAATTGTCTCCCTCTCTCTCTTCTCTCTAGGATCAATAAATGTAAGTGGTAAGTAACATATTAGTGGGAATGTTCATGTAATGTGAGCTTTTTCAAAATTATTCTAGAGAAGTATTGAGTTATAGGCCTCGATATGAATACTATGAGAGCATATCATTTCCTTCTTTTCTAATTGTAATGAATTGTGCATCTATTTAATCAATAAATCCAAGTTTTGTGGATATTCTCTCACCCAAATGTGTTTTATTGTGTTTTTCTTGCCTTTCATTGCATATTCCATGTTTTGTGCATTTTATATTCTTCTTGTAGGTTCAGATTTGTTGTGCTCCATGGAAATGATGTTGAAAAATGTAGTTAGGGACTATGTCACTTGTGTCTGACCTCTCTCTTTCCCATTCTTCATCTCATTTTCACTCATCTGGATATTTTCCCACCCTTTTATTGGTGCAATCACCTTTGTAGCTTAGGATTTTATTTTCATGCAATCTCTCTCTCTTTGGTCCCTTGGAAACTTAGGATAGAAGTAGATAACATAATTTCCCTTCTAAAATTATTTTATCGAGTAAGATAAGGTAGAGGAATCCAACCTTCTCTAGAGGTTTATCTTAAGTGGCAATCCCACAATTGAGATACAATCCCATGTTACCCAAAAACACTAGTTGTTTATTTAAAGTTCAAAAATATAACAAGAGGGTGTTGTTTTATGGTGATAATAGTTTTTAGAACACCCAGTGGGACATAAAAAAATAAATATTTCTAGTTTTATCATGTTTGGATGTATATATTGGTAAAAAAATTCCTTTGGAGGCTCTACACCAAGACAAAGGTAAGATAATTAAGTGAAGGCTTAAGATCTTGTAAATAAAAAAGTGATGTGGGGATTCAACTATTGCTAACTATAAAGTAAATCAATTCCCAAAATCCGCAAAGTAATTTCATCCCAAAACCCCATAAGGAAGGTGATGTAGTAATGCGGGAAAGTGACTCGAGATGAATAGAGAGAAACAAGGGTTTGAAAACCCACAAGGAATAAAATGAGGGTGAGAAGAAGTATTTTAGGGTCAAAAATCCGCAACACATCTGGTGACTCTAAGCATTCTATTTATTAGTTTAGCAAGTCTAAAAGCACGAATTTCATGAGAAGGATCCGAAAAGGTCAAGAGAAAGAGAGGAAGGGGTTTATGAATTTATACAACTATCGAGATGGGAGAGGAAGAAGAGAGATAACAATAGTTCAGAGATATTTTTTCTTTTCTACTTTAAATTAATGAAGTGAAACAATAAAAACAAAACTAACCTCAAAATATAGTGGGGTTTACCGATATTCGTGGAGATAGATGTTGAAGCTTATGTTTGATTATATTTTCCGAGTTTGAATGAGTGTGTGAATCCACCTATCCTGTAAAATAACATGATCTCATAGACACTAAACATACATTATTAGATAAATGGATAGATGAGATGCTAGGAAAAGGATGATTCTAAGAATCTAAAGGAACTTCGCTAGAGGATGTTAGCTTGGTTTTAGATAATTAAGTAGGTTGATAAAAACAATGATAAGAATATGCAGTAAATATAGATAAGTAGATAACAGGTAAATATTTTAGAACTCAATATGGATAGGAAATTCTTGAGCAGCTTCGAAGGTGGCCCAAGCAAGTGTAGATGTGATCTGAACGTGCTCAAAGTAATCATACAAGAAATTGTCAGTCTCTTATTGGATATAATAGAGGAATTCAATATGATCCTCGATGTCTTGTTCATCAACATAAAATAAAATAGAACAAAGTGTCAACTCATGCAATATATTATATTTTTTTTAGAAAAAGGGGTGTTGGACTATAGGAAGGTTGTAAATGTTTGTAATGGGATATGAACAACTAGGAACCGCCATTTGAGAGAGAGACATACAAGTAAACAACATATTAAATGTATATATTTTGATATAGATCAAAAAAATATGATAAATTGATAAAGAAATTATTTGTATAGGAATCCTTTGGTGATTTATCCCAATCGTTGACGATTAGGGTGAATTGCTAGCGATTTTTGTGATTTTCAACATTTTTTCTAAAAACAAGATTTAAAGCTATGAAATGATATTTTTGATTAATGTAGGGGCTGTTTATGACTTGAAAGATGAAATACATGGATATAGGAATACCTTTTAAGTAGATGTGGAACTAAAAGATGCCTCAAATTCCCTATGGAAGAGATATGATTTGATAAGTTGTATTGTGATGTTGCTGAAGAACTGAGTGATGAAAATGAGCACAAAAATACTTGAAAGTGATTGATGTTGACACTTGAAAGTCCTTGAATATTTCTTAGATGTTATTGGGTTGGAAAATGAAGTGTAGGAGTGAAAAAGGGGTATAATATTTGAGATTTAATATCCCTAAGGGAGAGCACAAAAGTGCTATTTATAATCATTAGCAATTCAACTAAATCACCAACGATCTGGTTTTACGGGAAACAATTGTAAGAGTGGTTGAAACCACTTCTAATCATGGATTTTTGGTTCAAGGTGTGGGTAAATGACTAAAGGGATGTTGGAGGACAAATTGAAGAGGTTAGGAAGGTTATAAGATTGTTGATAAATAGTTAATTTGTTTTTGTTTTATTTGATTTTAGTTTTTAAGTGGTTTTGGGTGGTTTTGAGAGGTAAAATGAGATTTTTACGTTTGTGAGATGGTGTGAGAGGAATATTTACATGGATTAAATATTTTGGGGAGTTTGGAATTATGATTAAGAGATTAAATAATGTCTTTGTGCTGGTTGATAAGATAATGTTTATAATGAAGGAAATCAGTGGTGTAAATTTGTTGTGTCTATGGTTCAAAGGTCACCTTCAACACCAAATAGGAATCTCTCCACTCCACCTCTTGGTAAAAATTTCTTACAATCTACTAGAATTATGAGACCTCTCATGGAAACACCATAGATAAATCTACCATATTTCAATTTCACTTTGGTGGTAGACCTCTTGTTCTCAATGCACAACATGATATTCTAATAGCTGACCAAGATCATTCCATATTTCACCTTTGGTGAAAATAAAGTTACTCTTGCTAATCATATCCAGGAAGTTGCTAATGTGTGTTCTCTCCATCTGGTTACACATAATGATGTAGTAGTTAGGATACTAGCATATTCTTTCAAGGGCAAGGAACTACAGTGGTATAGAATCTAGATACCTAGATCCATTCCTAGTTTGGATGAACTTGGCACAACCTTGTGTAATTATTTTGAAGAAAAATCAGATGACTTGTCCTTTGTAGATAAACTTACAACAATAAATAGCATACCTAATGAGAAGAAGGCTGATTTCAACACAATATTTCAAAGGAATTGGGATCATATTCCTCAAGTAGTAAGACCTATACCTTAGCATGCTTTCCTTTACTATCTAAAGTCATTAAATAGTGATATATCATTCATGATCCAATCGTCGAGGGGTAGGAAATTACCTGTTACATATAATATTGCCATTAGAGTGGAGAATAATCTAATCCAGGATGGGAAAATTTATCCTTGGCCTCTAATGCCTTTATATCCTAAAATTGAGAACACGAACTTCAAGCAAACACCTAAATTAGCACCTATCTATTAGTGTGAGTTATCCTATGTGTCCTCCTCTCATGTTCGAGGTTCATCTCACATGGGTTAGGTTTAGGGTTAGGTTTAGGGTTTCATATGTGTCATGCACTAGGTTACTCAAAGACCCTATATGTACCCCTTTTCTATTCATTTATGAGCATGCCAAGACACTCATTGTCTTTCCTCTATGCAAGCTTTGTTTCTGTTGAGCAAGTTCTTCCATTACTGATCAATTTTTTCCTTGCTATCGCTGGAGCTTTCACGATTCCGTTGGAGTGCAACTACTTCATGGTGCCTCGTTTCCGATTCGATTCTCGCAAACTCTTTTCATGGTATCAGAGCTGAGATCGGGTAAATGTGCACTCGATTTATTTTTTGTTGCTATTACTCTTACTTGGTTTCGTTATTTTACTCTGCATGCAAGTCTTTTGATCACCATTTTCTGGGAAATTATCTTGCTAATATCTCTAACAAGCTTTCTCGGAAAGTTTTTGTGTTTTTTTTCTTGTGCATGTTGTCTGTGGTTGCAGGATCCTTGAGTTCTTCAGTCGTGGTTGCTACTCAACGAACTGCTGTCCCTCTGGTGTTTTTTCTTGCTTCCCGACATTTTTAATCACATTTGCCACGTTTTTTGGTGTGGGCAAGCTAAAACGTGGCTGCTCAGGCATTTTTTGGGCTCTCCAACGCGTTTTTTTATTACACAGGCGTTTTTTAATCATTAGCCACGTTTTTTTGATTTGATGGTGATTTTTAATCATTAGCCACATTTTTTTGTCTCACAGGCATTTTTAATCATCATTTGCCACGTTTTTTGCTTCACAGGGTTGTAAAAATCATCTGCCTCATTTTTTTGCTTCACAGGGTTGTAAAAATCATTTGCCACATTTTTTTGGCCTCCTAAAACAAAAACGGCCTGTACACTCTCTTGACGCGGCCAGGCAACATTTCTCTGTGTTTTTTCACCCTTGGCGCGGCCAGGCATCATTTCCCTGCTGTTATTTATCCTCGGCGCGGCCTGTTCCCTTGTTTTTTTGGTGTAGGCAACATAAAACGTGACTGTTCATTCCTGTGCGCCACTGTACACTTACACCAGTCAGTTTTGGTAAGTTTCCTTCCTTTCTTTTTAAAAACTTACTCAATCTCTGCTTTTTTATAAAAATGAGCCGTGTAAAAATACATGTCTTTTTAGATTGGGACCTATTGATGACATATATTAGTAGAATCCCTAGCCATTTAAGGATACCCATCATCTTGGTTAAGTGATAGATGTAGATGAAGCTTGTAGGAAAGCTCATTATTTGAAGATGGAAAAGAAAAAGGGTTCATCTACCTCTCGTCATGCTTAAAAAAAAAACAAGGTGAGGCCAAGTAGAAGGACAAAGGAAAAGGAAAGGTTAAGAAACATGCTACTTCTATTTCAAAAAATGATACTAAAATTCACTATGGGCATTGTGATTTTGACACTCATCTTGAGGAAAAGTTTTGGAAGATCCACCTAGAATTACATCCCTTCAAGAAAAATAAGAATTAAAAGAAGGCCACGGCTTCCCTCCAAGGAGAGGAATTATTTTTCAGCAAAGAGGTGGATGATACTATGTGTTGTGCATTTATCCGTAGAGAGGTATGTTTGGGTAACAATGTTGTTCAATAAAATGACCTAATAAAGCTCTATCATTTAAAGATTCAAGTGAAGAAAACTAAGGTGGATGCTCTTTTTGATACATGTTCTCAAGCTAACTTAATTAGTAAAGAGCTAGTGGACAGGTTGAAGTTGGAAACTTACAATCACCCAAGCTTGTATTCTTTGGGTTGGGTAAAGAAAGGTGTAGACATCAAGGTAACGAAGCAATGTAAGATCACTTTTGGTATTGACAAAAAGTTTATTGATGAAGTTATTATGGATTTTATTCCCCTTGATGTGTGTGGTGTAGTTTTTGGCAGCCCATATTTGTATGTCAGGGATGATATCTTCATAAGGAGAGCCAATCAAGTCTCCTACTTGGTAAAGGATGGTAAGATCTACAACATTTCATCCTATTTAGGAAATTTAAAGATATCTTTGGTAAGTGTCAACGAATCCTAGAAGATCATTACTGTTAGTGGTAAATATTCCTTAATTATGTTGATCGATATGCCAAATGATGAGGTTATTACATCTAAACCCACTAATAGCATGCTTTCTAACAAAGAAAATTCACATATATCGAGTTGGTTGAGCAATTCGAGAGAGGTATTTTAGGAACCTACAAAGCTGCCCCCATTAGTGAAATTGAGTGCGATGTCCACTTGTTACCTGATAGTCCACTTCCAAACATGGGATTGTATGAGAAAATATTTGAAATATTCCAATGAGGTAAAAAAAAAAGTTAGAGTCTTTGATTGAACAAGGTATAATCCATCCTAACACTTCCCATGTGGTTATCCTATTGTTTTAGTACCCAAGAAATATGGTTAATGAAGAATGTGTATTGATTATAGGTATTTAAAAAATATAACCATTAAGAATCAGTACCCTCTTCCTCACATTGATGATTTATTAGATTAGTTACAACATGATAGATATTTTACTATGCTTGATTTGAAGTACATGTATCATAAAGTATGGATCAAGGAAGAGGACATCTATAAAACAAAGTTAAATACCTAGAAAGGGTTATATAAATGGTTGGTATTACTGTTTAGGCTATGTAATGCACTTGCTACCTTCATGAGGTTGATGAATGAGGTGATGATACCATTTATTGATTCCTTTTTTATTGTGTACTTAGATGATATTCTGGTATTTAGGAGAAATTATGAAGAGCATACTGATCATTCGCATCAACTTTTGCAAGTACTTAAGGTGAATTGCATTGAGTTGAATGAAAAGAAATGTGAGTTTTCACAATAGTCACTTATCTTTTTGGGGCATGTAATTAGATATGGGGAGTTAAGGATTAATCCAACTAAGATAGAGGCCATTCAAAATTATCCTGCACCATCATGTTTGATTTTGTTGCACCAGTTCAATATTTACAAAATTTCATTAAGAACTTATCTTCCATAGCAACACCACTACATTTAGTGACAATAGGGGGTAATACATTTGATTGGGGTAAGAAATAATAGATTCTTTTGATTCATTTAAATATAAAATGAGCCATGCTCTAGTTTGTACTTTACCAAACTTATAACTACCATTTGAAGTGGAAACAGATGTTGGTTGTAAGAACCACTTTTATTACTTCAATTATAGGTTTTTTTTTAACTTTATGCTTCATTGATTTAAATACCCATATATATAAACCCATCATAATATTAATTTAATATATTATGTTTTCTTGTTCTAAATTAAATAAATTGGAACCAACATCATCTTAGTCAATCCATCCTATAATAGTAAACCTTATGTAGTTGTATGAGTCGGACTAAAACTGATCTTCTCATATCAATTTCATTAAATATATATACTAAGTATACAATGGTTTCATTAATCCTTTAAGGACATTCAAGTGTTATAATCTAAAGTTCCTATCTGGGCATCTGTTATGGAATACCCATCCAAAATCCTGTAGCTTTAAATCTAGGTGAAATCCTGATAGCGTAATCAATAACTTGCATTACCTTGGCCAAGGTTTTAAGTCATGTTTTCCATGCTTAATTCCATGACGAAATAATTGTCATTTGGAATTTTTCTTTCACCTAACTCCTGAAAATTATTATCTAGATTAGGACTAGATTGTGAAGTGTTAATCATTTACAAGTTGTGTACAAGGTACATATTTGGATCGGACTACATGGGTAGGTCCCACAATTTCAGCTTAGGATGACTAAGGGAGAGTGAGTGTCTGTAATGATTTGTATCATATGGGTTACTCACTTTACCATAGTCATCCTAAGATGAAATTAGTTTCTTAACCATGTGGCAATATTCACATTCATACCTAGGACAATACTTGCATCTTTGTGCATTATGACCTTCTCGTTTAGGGGATCTTGACGAGATAAATCGACATAAATACTTTATTGTATCTCCATAATGATCTTCATCATTAAGTGGGTATTTCATGGCAGCAAGCATGTCGAGTTGGCTCACCGAGTTTTGTTAAATGGGAATGATATATTTTATGATTACTTATTTAAGTTACGACATACCAACCCCAAGATACAAAATTAATCTCTAATTGGTAACATTACGTAACTAGGATCTTTGAGTTACCCAAGCATATTTAACACATGTTTTTATTTGTTCAAACATATTCATTGTAAATACGATTCATGTGTTTAGATCCCTTCTATGATAAATCCATAGTTCCTATTATAGTTCATAGGAAAGTATTATGCCATATTTCTCACTTAATACTTCTAACACCCCAATGAGTAAATATAGTGCATAATTCCCATAACTCATGTATGTTAAATTACAACATTATTATATGTTATTCCATAAGTTTGATATTATCATAATAACATTCCAAAATACTCAATCCTAGGTCCCAATGTAATACCTCAAAACAAAGGAGTGACCATTTCCATAAAGATGGTCTAATGAAGGTACATAGATTTTCTTTTTATTTTGATGAAAAGAGAGATCTTATAATAAGAAAGCACATGAGCTCATCATGAATCCAAGAGACATTTCCCCTTACAAAGGTAAGGTATTAAGTATAGGGTAATACTTAATTGGATTGATTCCAATCATTAACAACATGGCTTACTTCATATAGTTTATGTCTTTTTATGTGCTCCTTATTATGATCCTACCATCCTCGACACTTTTGTTAACATGCTTTATACCTATAACATGAGTTAAATCAGATATTAATGTCTCATAGTAAGACTTATATGTTTCATCATATTGATATTTATCAATTTACTTTATCAAAGTTATTATGTTTGTACCCTCAACATCACAAATGAATATTTTGGTGTGAGTTCAATACCAACTTGAGGTAGCTAAAGGAATCTTATTGATTTAATCGATAAGTTTATTTATATAGACCTCGATGTTCAGTGTGAATATCAATATATAAAGTTACCTTAGTACAACCTCATCGCAGAAAAACCCGATTCCCCATACAAATGGAAAGAAAGTCATAGATCCCAATTATTCTTGCTAAGTATTTCTTTAAGGCTATAGGTTTATCTATGGAGTCAACCTTTATCTTCATTCAATATTTTACTAGTTAACATTTATATGATCATAAATTCATATTAGTATTAATTCAAGTATGGATATAATACTTGTATAACAACAACAATATCAAGACATATTAATGAACACCAATTGTAGATCTTATAATAAAGATTATTTCCAAAATTACATCATAAATCCAGATAAGAAATGACTACCAATGATTCAATTACAATAGGACACAAGCCCCTTTTTATCACAATAATTCTTTTACATCATATCAAAAATAAGTACATTCTTTTCATTCCTAAAAATTTATACAACATAATCACTGGTAGATCATTATAACATAAAATTATAATAATCAATGGAAGACATCAAGATTCCTTTCACAACTTGAACTACTTATTTCCTTGCAACCTGGAAATAATAATTTTTACGTGTTCATCCTATTAGTACTGACATGGAATCACATTCCTTTTCCTAATTATTTCATGTGAAATAATCAAATGCCTATTGCAAGATTTTTAATATTAAATCACACTTGAGAAACATTAAATGAACTCGGTGAATAAATATAAACACATACATACTATTCAATACAAATCAATAATAAAAAAATTTAATAGTCTCATCTCATTGAAGAATTATGAATCATGATCTTATAATCGAAAAAATCTACCCTTTTCAATAACTAATCAGGAAATCAACTAACAGTAATACTTATTAACTTGATCTGTCTCCTTTAATTTAGAAGAAATATTAAGAAACCTTTCATACCATATCAATTACGAAGATAGATAGTTAGAAATGTTCGTAATATTTTCCCTTTACGTATACACTAGAAAACATTAAACTCTTTATATATATCCCATACCCCTATCATAATGAAATCTACTCACCCTTCCATAAAATAGAAACCCTAAGAAGTAATAGTACTTTTAAGGGAGGGTCACAAATCTTATTCGAATAGGGATTTCGAGCTTACTAAGCTCACCAAGATGGAGCTCTAATATCTCTAATCCAGTTTCTTACAAAATTATATATATATATATATATATATGTATATGTATATGTATATATATATATCCAGATCAATTTTATGGCATACTTGGCCTTCAAAATAAAAACATGTAGAGTAGGGATTTTAACTAAAACTCCACTACATAGTAGATAAATAAACATTTAATCCAACACCCATCAATGAGTATTTTAGAAAAAAGAATATTTAAGATTTAGTGAGAGAACAACCACAATCAATCGTCCATTAAATCATATAGAAGCCATACAATTATTTCAGATGAAAATCCTCGAAAAGGAGTGGGAAACCTTTCTTGGAGTAATATATCTCTACGTGCTTAGGAAAAATTTAACCAACTAGCTTACTTTGTCTTCTACGTTTTACCAAACTAGTTTCTCTCCCAAAGCAGCTTTAATACCCAACTCGAAATAATCAAGAATCAATCATAGCAAAGAAATCCCAAAATTAATTCAGCTAATATTTCCTTCAAAGAACCAACATGCATCACCTGTAAGATATCATGCACCATTTTCTAATGGCTAAACCAGAGTTTTCTCAATAAAATTGACTTTTATGCTATAGTGGCTTCTTGGAGAAGCTTTGGGATTTTGAAGATTTTTCATGCATTAATTTGTATTCAATTCATGTTGCACCACACAATGGCTTTGCGAAAATCACCACCGTATTTAATGGGGTTCCACCAACCCATCTAGTCAAGTTTTTAATTGTCAATAATAATAACAAAAAAATTCATGCATAGTTCACATATACATATGATAATTGACTAGTAATACAACTCATGTATAGTGGTTGCTCTAATTTACCAATACAATAATAAATCATTAAATTTTTCCCACCTCTAATTGTTTTGAAGCTATATTTAACCTATTCAACATGGGTCGGGAACGACCGAGAGTTTCAATTATTTTCCATGGTTAACAATACAGAGGGAATAGAGTGTGGGGTGGGGAAACTCTTGCATCCAATTATTATAAGACTCACCCCAATGGTCCTTGGACCATTACTATTGGTAGCAATATTACGTTCTTCCTTCACCAAGTAAGTGGCTCAAGTATTGATAATACCTTATCATCTATACTGGGTCAAGGTTTAATTATATGATTATTACTGGGAATGCCTAATGCAAATAATCTAAACCCATTTATGGGAATTCCTTAAAAGATTACTTAATTGCCACCATATAGCTTGGTTTTCATTGTAGTGCATAGTAATTGATGTTGAATACCAATATCTTGTAATAATGACATAATAGTTAACGTTAACAACTCTTTATTCTCTTAACTCTTGCATGATCAATTAAGTCGACCTTAATAATCATGAATTTTTCTTTCACTATGAATGAGGTCAAAAGGAGACCAAATTTCAAGACAATATAACCTTATTATATTATGAAATGAGGTTCAATAATATCCTTAAGACAGTTAAAAAGGATTAACCCTTTTTGTGCCCAAAACATGATCTTCGATCGTTTCCATTACTCGTTGCCATGCGCAACATTAACTACACAGTTGTAAGGACCATTGAAAGCACTATGTTCCATAACTATCATGATAAACACCATACATTAATCAACCATGTAGACACACACACACACACACACACACACACACACACACACACACACACACACACACACACACACACACACACACACACACACACACACACACACATCTATGTAGATATCAATTCTTCTTAGAGCCAAATAATGCCATACCAACTAGGAGGCAAATTTATTGATATTGTGAAACATCTTGAGTAGTAAGCAAGTGTAATTATCAGATAGTAATATATTAATTCCTCCTAGTAAGCCATTATTTTAAAAATATAGGTAATATGTTAATATCCATATCAAGTACAACATCCTATTATGTTCAACTACCTCAACCATAATAACAAAGAAAGGTACAAAAATTACTTTTCACCGATATAGAAATCAAACCAAAATGGGTAATTCAGGACCATTGCTCATAGTAAGATCAAATGACCTCATATAACATGTGGGTAAGAAATAATTTGCAAAATTTTAAACACTTTACTAACACGAGTAACAATTTTTTTGTGTGGTTACACATGCAACTACACGTAAGTGTGTATATACTTTATAGGACACACATACATGTGTAAATTTATACTCAACTACGAAAAAGTGTATGTACCCATGCTCATGTAAAACATTCCACATTGTACAACTTATCCTTCCAAAGAACACAAACAAAATCACAGGGTGTGACACTAGTGCCTATGCTATGGGGGTTGTCCTACTTCAGGGAGGTAGACTGATATGTTATCACTATGAGTTGTTTCATGGTGTAATTCTGAATTATTGTACTTATGAAAAATAATTATACGCTCTTGTTCAAGAAGTCAAGAAATGGAAACATTATTTCATTGGTAAGGAAACTATCATTCATATGGATCATCAACCTCTTCAATATCTGTAAGCTCAAAGTAAACTTCAGCAAGCTAGACATTATAAATGGATGGGTTTCTTACATCAGTTTCATTTGGTTATTAAATATAAGAAAGATGTGACTAACAAATTAGCTGACATGTTATCTAGACCTCCTTTGATTTCAGTTATGGGCACATAAACTTTTCTTAATAATTTTGTGTGTGAATTATATTAGGAGGCTATGAGTAGGATCCGAATTTTGTAGAGATATTTCAATAGAAACCTCCAAGTGAAGGATTTTCACCTAAAATAAAATAATACTTATAGGATGGATTTCTCTACAAGAATAGGAAACTTTGAGTGCCTCAGAGGGAAAGAGTGTAAATTATGAGAGGGGAAAATAGTTCCACAAGAGCTGGTCACTTTGGAGTGAAAAATATTATAGCACTCTTGCAAAGGTATGTGTATTGGCCAAACATGCAAGATAAATTTTCTAAATTCATCAAGGGTTGTGTTTTATGTAGTACAAGAAATCCTAATAATAGGAAGTTGGGATTATATATGTCGTTACCAGTTCCTTCCCGACCATGGGAAAGTATCTCCATGGATTTTATGGGTGGTTTTCCTACCACCAAAAAAGTTCATGATTATATATTTGTGATTGTAGATTGATTTAGAAAATGTGTATTCTTATTCCTTGAAAAAAAGACCATTAAGGTCAGTGATGCAAATAAGTTATTTTTGCTAATGTGTGGGTTCAATTTGGTTTTCCTAGTTCTATTGTGTCAGACATGGACTCACGATTCATAGGGAAGTTTTGGTCTACTTTGTGGGAAAATATGGATACAAATATGGAGAGGTATACCGCCTTTCATCCAAAGATAGATGGGCAAATAGAGGTGGTGAACCGTACCTTGGTCCAAATCTTGAGAGGGTATAACAGGAAACATATGAGGACTTAGGATGAGAACTTGGTGTATATCCAACATTATTATAATAGGGAAGTTCATGCTTTGACTAGTAGAACTCCTTTTGAAACATGTTTTGGTTATTTTCCTAAGAGTTCTTTTGATGTTGTTTTAAGATTACCATGCAGAGACAACAGGAAAGTGGAACTGGAGGTCCATAAAGTGAGAAGTTTATTAATAAGATTAAATAGATATACCTTTAGGTACATAAGAGGTTGCGTGAGTCACATACTAAGTAAAAATCATGCCATGATCAACATATGACCGAGCATTCGTTCCTTATTGAAGACGAGGTATTGTTGTATTTGAGTCGAGATAGGTTATAGGAAAAGCTAAGAAACTCAAAAATCTTCATTATGGCCTATTTGAAATTATGGAACAAGTGGATAATAATACATTTCACTTAGATTTGCATCTTTATATGAATATTTATTCGAGTTGTGAATGTTGAAAAATTACATATTTTAAATCCTCTCTGTGTTGGATGATGAACAACAAAGGGTATTTCTTCTGTCCATTAAGGATCTTACTCTAGATAGTTAGCTGGAATTAGACAAAGATTTTGTTTTACACTAGATAGAAAGGAAAATAGAGAGAGGAGTGTAGGAAAAGTGGTTGATTATATTGAAAGAGAAGATGTCATCCAAGGCCAAGTGGCATTCCAAAGAAGATGTGGGCAAGAAATTTCCTCTCCTTATCTTTCCATGAAAATTTTAGGGACTTAGAATCCTTGAATTTGGGAGGTATGATCCAAAAATGGATCAGGAGTAGACCAATTCAATGAATACACTATATTTGATACTTACTCTTAAGGATATAAGCTCATTGTGTCTTCACAAGATGATCTAGTCAGGATGGGGCTGATTTAGACATCTCTGAATGAAGTTTTGAGACCATTTTATGTTATGTTTCAGGGGATTGATTTGATAGTTACACGACTACCCCCGATGGTTATGTAACTTCCATTGTGTGCAAAGTGGTGGTTGTGTAACTACCATACAACCACCAGTCTGCATACAGTGGTAGTCCTGTGAATCGATGGTCCATAAATGTGGTATCTCAACAATTAAAATGTTTGAGCTTCCCAAATAGTTCATTTCAGTTCTCCATGCCTCCCTGAACTAAGACTCTATAAATACAATCATTTACAAGGATTCAAGCAAGTGTTTTGGTTGAAATAAAAGTGTGAGCAGAGTTAAATATATTAACAATCATCTTGTTTTTTCATGGTGAATATTTCTTTTTGTTTGAGAGAATTGAGAGTAAGTAGATACAGTTAGGAGTTTCATCTTTCTTGAACGCAAAATTGTGAGTAAGTTGCATCATGTTGAGATTTCATAGTGAAGGGGAGATAATTTTCTCACCTACTAAAACTTTTCCCACCTTGGGTTTTTCCAATATAAATATTTTCTTATTCTTGTCTCTTCTCCTTTCATTTTGCAGTTTAATTGTGGTTGATATTACACAATAACTATTTTAAAAAGGAACTTCTATGTTTTCATTCATATTTATGAGCATAGTGATATGTTAATTGTTAAAGTTGGGCATTTTATGGATCAATTTTGGTTTGATTTTCTCTATGGCCTGAAGAGTATAATAGAAGCATGGGGATCATGTTTGGAGAGTTTTTAGGTACTCACATGAGTTTTAGGGTATAGGTATAGGTTGAAGACTCAGGTATAGGTGCTCATATAGACCAACTCTAAGTTATTAGAGGTACAAGGATACATTGTAGAGCCCTAAGAGCTCATGGTGGCATACATAAATGTGATACATATTTTCCAAGCATGTTTGGGGCTTTTGGAGAGGTTTCATATTGAGTTATAGCATTGGTTGAGTTGACCTAGCCTAAACCACACAAGACACTAAGGGATAATTAAGCAAATGAGATGAGATGAGAATATGGAGATTTATTTTAGATATGATGATGATTGGATATGGTTCAAAGGGGTTTCCTAGAGGTGTGAGAAAAAAAATAGTCATTCTCAAGAAGATTTTTCAAGCTATGGTGTTTTTGGTAAAAAGGGGTCAAGAAAAAGGTGATTTTCAAATCAAATTGCAGCTTCGATGATCACCATGAATTGTGGGATTTACATGGTAACTTGTGGATTTTATGGACTATTTTCCATTAAACTAAGAATTTTTCACAAAATTATGAAGTCATTTCATTTTCACATTTTTTTGAACGAATGTTAAGAAGGTAAAAAACTCTTTATGGTGTGAAACCTATCTCAAAAGTGGTAGGAGAGATATTGATGAAAAGTGTTCATAATTTATTTATTGTGATATTATGATGATTATATGTTTTATAGTACTCCTTCATTTACATAAAGGTAAGATAGAACGTGTGGTGATGAGTGGACACCAACTAAAATGTTTAAGTTTCTAAAGAAGTTTAGTTTAGGAAAAGGTTATCTAAAGGAGTTGAAAAATAAATTAACATTGTTATTAGTATGAGAGTTTAAATTTATGATCATGATGGTTTTAGATCATGGTGGATCCTCTAAATGAAAAAGTGTGCCCTATTTATGAAGACTAGTCATAAGGCAATTTTTTGGTAGTTTTAGAGAAATTTATGAGATAGACCTGGTTGAAGGAATTCTTCTTATAGTTGGAAGAAAATGTAAGATGTTATGGAAATAGTATTCAACAATATTTTTGATGATATAATTGTTTTGTCTTGATGAGGACGTTTCATAAGTCAACTAACTCAATTTGTAGAGAATAAGGATGTTTGTTTCTCAGGAAAAAATTGCTTTTGTGTAAAGATTGAGGTAGACAAGGCTTGTTTTGGATTGTTTGATGATTTCTATCCATTTGAGAGTGAATAGTGATGATTTTTTTCCTAGTGAAGGCCTTTGGAGGTCGTAAAAGTGCAAGAAAGGGTGCAAACGAGTTGAGTTTGTAAAATGGCCTTTTGGGTAAAGAGGAAAGTTAGTGTGGCTTGCATATATGGATGTTTCACGAGATATAGAAAGAATGGATGCTAATGAGTTGTTTAATTCTATATTTGAGTTGTTATTGAGTTGTCTTGAGGCCCAAAGGTGAAGACTTGTTCCTGGAAACAACTATTTTGTGAAGGATATAAGACTTCTTGAGTTAGTTATGATAAATTTGATTGTTTCAAGCTAATTATTGACCATGGATTATGTTTTCATGTAATATTTTACATGTGTGAGAAATTAGGGATCTCGAATAATCATGGTTATGGTGTTTTTGGTTTTCAACCAACTAGTTGATGGTGTTTTAAGTTGATTTTGAGCTTGTTGAGTGAACTTGAATGTGAACAACATACATGGGTCCAATTTGAATGTTCTTATGAATTTGTTGGTATTTTTAAAATTGTATTGTTTTAACCAAAGTAGGGAGAACAACTTGTTTCATGTTTGATATTTTAGAAGGGTATAAAGTGTAGGTTTGAATTAAAATTTGCACTAGTTGAGTGAGAGGGAAAAAGTGCGATCAAGTGTGTGTGTGTGTGTGTGTGTGTGTGTGTGTGTGTGTGTGTGTGTGTGTGTGTGTGTGTGTGTGTGTGTGTGTGTGTGTGTGTGTGTGTGTGTGTGTGTGTGTGTGTGTGTGTGTGTGTGTGTGTGTGTGTGTGTGTGTGTGTGTAACAAGTATGAAGGAAGAATTTAAGATCTAAGGAGGTGTGTGAAAGGCTGAGGAATGTTTGAGATCATGTGTACAAGGGTTTGAGATCAAAACAAGTCATGTTTGTCCAAGTTTGAGTGAGCTAGAAGGAGGTGTGTTTGAAGTAGGGTTTGAAATATTTTTGAGCTGAATCTTGCGATCAACATCAGATCAGTTGTTGAAACATATATTATATGATTGTATTATCAAAATATTACATGATGAGTCATATTCATGTAATTATCTTATTGTGAGTAATATCAATAAGGGTTTAGGGGTTGGTGTTCCTAGTGGGCTTTATGTCTCACTACAAAAATCTCTCGTGATGTGTAATATTCACTTGAGTATTTTTTTTGTATAATATCGTGAAAGTTTTCAAGTGGGTTTTCTTCCCTTGAGGTTTTACCACTTATATCTCGTGTTCTTATGTCTCTTCCATGGTTATGCTGATTTGATTGAATGTTTTTCACAAATTAATGAATGTATGGATGGTTTATGGTTTAAATAAGAAAATATAAAATCGATAAAAGTTTCATAAATTGATTCAACCCCTTCCATTCCAATATGCCTCCAACAGAATGAACTATACCCTTTGTTCCACAAAAAAAAACTAATTTCATGGAACACTATAGTCAACAAGTCCATGAAGCACTATGTTTCTTCATTCATTTATTCGATGACCTTCCTTTGCAAATTCCTTCAACCTGCAGAACTCTAATCTTTGATTTCCTTGGCTTATTTTTTTTTCTTCAAAACCCACCAAATACTACATTTTCCTCAATCTGTGGAATTCTTCCATTAAAATCCGTGAAACACTATTTCATTAGGGAAGTTTTCAAAGATGGTGCCAAATATGCAGCATGAACAAAATGAACAACAACATATTCAACATTCTATATTATTTTTCCAAAAAAAAATCTTTTTAGTATGTTTTGTGATGGATCCATTACATGTAAGTGTTCCAGTCAAACCTAGGATGATTGAGATTTCCTCTACCATGTTTCAAAATTGGAGAAAAGTATTATAAAAATTATTTTTCCACCTAGTTGGAGATAGAATCGTGTAGAGATTTAATAATGGAATCGTTTAAAAATTTTACTTTGGGGAATAGTCTCACATTCAAAAGGAAGATGAATTTATAAGGGTTTAAATTAAAAATTCTTTAGTATTGTTAGTGTAGGACATATTCTTCAAGTTCACTATATTCTTTTTTAGGAAAAAATCTTACCTCCTCTTCATATCTCAACCTTACTTTGTAAGGCCCAAGCTTACTAAAATTGACTCATTCCACTCCTACACCTGAGGATCTATGGAATACTCTCCATTAGGATTGTCATTATATGCTTACCCACTTTTAGTCATATCTTGCATCTTGATTACACACTTACATTAAGGTTCATATTAAAGTAAACAATGAATTAATATACTCATTGGATCTTGGTTATAGTCCCCCATGCTCATGATTCTCCATTTACCTCATGACATCATCTTTTCATCATGTCTAATATCACTTCATACTTTGGTTCCTCAAAGAAACCTCAAAAACATGCATTCACCCTATTACACAAGCGTTAATCTAGTAGGACATTTTCTTCTTAGTGCCTAAATCGACATATGGATTCATGGGCCACCTTTTACCTTCATCAAGCACTTCAACCATTCAATATGAGGGTCTTTATACTACTAGTTTGCTCATGTACTCATATTAAGGCCTAGCTCACTCTATCAGGTATTTTGGCCTTCTAGCTCTCTAATCCTATAAACACTCTTGTATCTTCTTTCTTTATGAAACAACCCTACACTTCCAACTCATTTCAAAGACCCTTTATCCCTTTAAAACTATACAAAAATTCTCAAAGTACCTTTCTTTGTACCATTTTAGACTTATTATGTAAACCATACCCAAAAAATAGACCTATTTTTCCCCTAAAATATGATAATACTACCTTCCAAAGATTAATCTCACTTAAAGAAGCATAGATCCACTTCAAGAATGTCAAGACCATGGTGTATACAAATTTTAGGAGCTTGAAATCATCATTTCCACCTTCATGTTCTCTAATTTCTCCTATGTGATGGTAATTGTATAATAACAATGAAAATTCTAGTAGAAATCACTCACACATGTTATTTACCCGATGAAATTTCACAAATTCCTTTAGTATTACCCAGTCAGAAATTCTCCCATAATTTCATTGGTTTTTAATGGCTAGAAAATTATTTATAGCTTTCCTCATTAGGGACCAAGAGAACAAATCAAGAGATAAATGGCTATAAAAATCATGCCGGCTTATCTTTCCTTCCTCCTACTATTCATACATTCATAGAGGTTTAGAAACATGACTAACACCATTCTCTCCTTTTTGCTTCATGTCGTGGGACAAGTGTTTTGATTTAGATCCATAAAAAACAATACAAACATGAAATCAATAACCTTTTTACCTCCAACAACTATAGACACATCTTATTATTCCTTTTAAACATTACATTCCCCTTGAATCATCCTTCCTCTCTATCTATCTTCAAATTTCTCTCTCTACCTATTTTCCTATGCTAATTAAACTCTAGCTCTAGTTTTAAATTTGACAAATTAGCTCCTATATGAGCTCAACCATCAAAACCACACTTAGAAAACAAGTAAAATTATTCCTAAAACTTCTCCATTCATTCAACTTGCTAAGAACACTCAACATACATCATGATAATCCTTAATTAGGAATTAGGACAACTAATTTCCCTCTCTAGCACACCTAGTTTACTTTTAACAACACATTCAATTTGACCTTCACTAACTCAAGTAGAATCACTCAAATACACAAAACCAAACATGCCTAGATGGTCTAATATGACCTTATTGCATTAATCCCTTGATGCTCCTGCATCAGGTTACCCTTCAAGAAGAAATTGAGCTCCTACTCAATGTAAATTTGGGTTTTCTTCCTTCTTTCTTTCTAATCTTTCCTTTCCTTTGTAATGGTGTACTTTTACTTGTTTGTATCTTATTTTTTTCTTGTACTATATGCCTCCCAACCACCACTTTAACTTGCACTTATACTTATTCTTCATTTTATTTTCTTTCTTGTTTGTCTCTTGCTCTCCTTCAACCTTCTTCATTATGGATTTAACTCTTCCTTATTTTCTTCATACTTAGTTGTACTTATTGTATCTAGGAATTCATTTTTCATCACATGCCAAGGCTCTAATATTTTATTGACCTACTCTATCACTATTTTTTATTCTTGTTCACACTTGGTTGCCTCATAGGATTTCTTGACTTGACCAATGAAATGGAGGTCCTCAATGTTAAATCTCAACTCCTTTTCATGGCTAGGTAGTGTATACCTACTCAAATGTCATCTCACACGCATGTAGATTTTTTTCTCCTTCACTATATTATTTACTCCACTTCCTTGCATGATCTTATTATTTTATGTTTCCACAATATTTTTTATTGGACTTAATCCTTTTGCCTCATTCTTTGTTGTATTCTAGTTTTCACGAACTCTTCTACTACCAATATCAAACTTATCTTGTAGTCCCTTGTCATTTTCAACCATTTATGACCCGAGAGTATCCATATTGTGTTCTTCACTATTTGGATTGAAGATATCACTAGGATTATTGTAACATACCAATGCTTTTTCTTCAAGAATAAATTCTTTTTCTTATACATCTAACAACTCCATTTGCCTATGTTCTGAAAAATTTAACATAAGTGTATCATTGATTATATCTCTATGGTTTTGACTTCCTATTACATAAAACATAATTTCAAATAGTTTTTCCTGTTGACTGAAAACTAGTTTTTCGTGTGACTATTTTTGGTTTCTCCTTAAGGTTCCTTAATACTTTCCACTAGTGATATATTGCAAAGTGAGAGGTTCAATAGTCTTGTCTTTGAACTTGGCTCTTCATTAGTCCCAAGGACTGATTCCTTAACTATAATACCTTATTTCCCTACTGATTTCTAACCCATTTTATTTTTCTTTTCTATCAAGTCTTCCTTATTTTATGTGGTAAACCCTTGTGATCTTACAACACTTCTTATGATCACCTTATGCTCTATCCTCATTAGATTCTCCTCTATTTCACACATTTTTTGTCTTTCCACTGGTTTTAGTCAAGTAAACTCACTATAAAAGCTGAGTACATGTCCATAGTTATCATTTGTGTTCATTTGCACTTCTATTGAAGTTATTAACATTATAGCATCAATAATCCATCCTTTGAATTCTTCATGAATTCTGAGATCATGTTCCCAAAAACTATCATATGCATATTTTTATTTTCCTAGATAGTTGAGATATCTGATTTGGTTCTCCATTACACCTATTACTTGTACTATACTTTCTTTGTTGCTCCTTACTTCTATTTACAACCTAATGTTACTTAACACTTTGTTTGGGATCAGAAACATCCATATCAACTGTCTAAGCTCTTCAAATATTCTCATAACTTATTTTCTTTGTGCCTTACTCCCTAAAACAACTTGATTAGAGTCTCCTATTTTTGACTTCATCATACTTTGATTGCATATGTTATTCATCATGAATGGTTCATCTTCTTGAAAAGGATTTTTCATACCTTCTAAAGTCTCTAGGAAGAGCTTCTTCTCCTTTGATGAATTACCTTGATTAGATTGCATAATTTTTTTCTTTATATCCTGTAATTACAAAGCCTCCTTCAACTTCTCTCCTTGCCTCTTGAAATACATGTTATACTTGTATGGACTCAAATTTTCCCTCTAATTGTTGTAATTCTTCCACGAATACATGTATATGTATTAATATTTTCCTCTTCATCATATGTAGGACAACTTTGGTATTCTTATCCTACACTAGATGATTCTTTATAGTTTTCAATGCTAGAATTCTTGTCCTTTAAGCCTGCATACCTAAAATTTAAAACACAATTAGTTTCAAAACCTAGAGTTTCTTTTCCCTCTTTAGCTGCTTCATGCATGCTTCCAATTTGTTTTCCATTTGGTTTCTCTTCTTGGTTTGGTTTCTTGACAAGGACTAATTTTGCTTCCTTTTTATTACTTTGCTCTTCAAGAGAGCCTCTTTCTTCTAGTTTTTCCATGACACTCTCTTGTGTCTTCTCATTATTTTTCTCTTCTAGATCTTGCATAAGATCCTCTAGGATCCAATCTCATACTCTTACTTCTCACCATTACTCTACAATTTTCCACTTTCACATTCAACTTGGTGACTCATTCAACCTTCTTGGTATCTTCAACTTTTACTTGGGATTTTTCAGCATCCTTAGCTTGTTTGTGCTTCTTGGTCCATTGCATTGGACTCTAACTACTACACTCTTCTATCAACCTTGTCTTCATCTTTCATGAAGGCTAAAACCTAAACCTTGGTTTTTTCAACAAACTCCTTGAATCCAAATACCATGTTTCTCCTTTCAACACCTGCATGTTGGTCCATCAAAGGCACTAAAACATGATCTATTCCATTCTTTGTTAGAAAACACTTATTCAACCTACCATTATAAACCACCTTCATATCATATTGACATGGCCTTCTTAGGAGTAAATGACATACATCTATAGGAATTACATCACATAACACCTCATCATGCAAACTTCCAATATTAAAAGGAAATCTAAATTACTCATTTACAAAAATTGATGGTTCTTTTGAACCCATGCAACTTTGTGGTGTAGGATGTACTAGTATTTTCAACCCCAATTTATTAACCATTTCCTATGAGAAAATATTTTCTGTGCTACCATTATCTATAATAATATCATTGCAACACTTACCTTTTGTCTTGCATATTTTCTTGAAAAATATTCTCTTCACAGAGTAACTCTTGTGACATAGCTTTCAGATGTAGAAGAATTCTTCTTAGAAAAAATGACTCTCCTCTTCTTTCAATCACCTTTGTCATCTATCATTTCCATATATGAATACAATTGCTTCCATAGCATTGTCATCCTTGTACTGGATCACTAATTTCATTCATCATACTGTATATTTTCCCATGACTCCTTCCTAGATCAATTTCATGATTCCCTCTAATGAAAATTTCTCTCCTTTTCCATGATATCAAAAATCAACTCTTTCAAACTCAATAATCAATCATAAATATTTAAAATCTCTATAATAGATCGATCCTACAAGCTCTCGCTCCGATACCAAAATAACGTAGGACTTGTTCTTAAAGTTCACAATATTCTTTTTTGGGAAAAGAGATTACCTCCTCTTTATACCTTACCCTTCTTTTGTAAGGCCCGAGCTTAATAAAATTGACTCATTCCCTCCTACACTTGAGGATCTATGGAATAATCTCCATTAGGCTTATCATTATATGCTTAAAAATGTTTAGGCATATCTTACATCTTGACTACACACTTTTATTAAGGTTAATATGAAAGCAAACAATGAAGTAATACACTCACTGGATCTTGGTTATAGCTCCCATACTCATGAGTCTCCATTTGCCTTCTAAAATAATCATTTCATCATGTCTAATATCACTTCATACTATGTTTCCTCAAGGCATCCTCAAAAACATGTATTCACCCTATTACATGTGCCTTTATCTAGTAGGATTTTTCTTCTCAATGCCCAAACCAACATATGGATTCATGGGACACCTTCTACCTTCATCAAGCACTTTAACCATTCAATATTAGGGTCTTTATACTACTAGTTTGGTCATGTACTCACATTAAGGCCAAGCTCACTCTATTAGGCCTGTAGGCCTTCAAGCCTACAGACACTCTTGTATCTTCTTTCTTTATGAAAAAACCCTAAACTTATAACTCAAGATAGAGACCCTTTATCACTTTAAGACTAAAAAAAAATTCTCAAGGTACCTTTCTTTGTACCATTTTAGACTTCCTTTGTAAACCATACCCACAACTAGGCCTATTTTTCCCATAAAACATGATAGTACTACCTTCAGCAATAATATCACTTAAAGAAGCATAGATCCACTTCAAGAATGTCAAGAGAGTGGTGTATAAAAATTTTATGAGATTGAAACCATCATTTCTGCCTTAATGCACTCTAATTCCTCCATTGTGACTATAATTATAAAGCTACAATGCAAATTCTAGTAGAACTCACTTACACTTCCAAGTTACACCATGAAATTTCATAGTCCTTTAGTATTCACCAGATAGAAATTCTTTGAATATTTTTTTATAGATAGAAAATTATTTATAGCTTTCCCTAGTTAGGTCTCGAGAGCACAAATCAAGCGCCACATGTCAAATCAAGCATTATCAAGGGCTATAAAAATTCATGGTGGCTTATATTTCCTTCCTCATACTATTCATACCTTCACATAGGTTTAGAAACTTCACTATCATGATTGTCTCCTCTTCTCTTCTGGCTTGGGATAGGGTTTTTATTTAGATCCATAAAAATAACAATATAAACATGAAATAAAGAGCTTTATTACGTGGAGAAATTATAAACACATCTTATTATTTATTTTAAACATTAAATTCCCTAGAATCATCCTTCATCTTTTTCTATCTTCAAATTTCTCTCTCTACCTCTTTTCCTATACTAGCTAAAATCTAACTCTAGTTATAAATTTGACACATTAGCTCCTAGATGAGCTCAATGACCAAAACCACACTTAAAAACAAAGAAACTTATCCCAAAACCTCCTCCATTCATTCAACATGTTAAGACAACTCAACATACATAATGATAAACCTTAATTAGGCTTTAGGTCAACTAATTTCCCTCTCTAGCATGCCTAATTTACTTTTTACAACACATTCAATTTTACCTTCATTAACTCAAGTAGATTTACTCAAATAAACATAACCAAAGAAGCCTACATGGTCTACTATGACCTTATTGAATTTATTCCTTGATGATCTTACATCAATTGAAGTGGATAAAAGGATTTTTATGGATTTAAATTTTGAGAAATACTCAAATTTTACCAAGGCATGGGGCATATTTTGGTATTTTATATGCATGTTTCATGACATAGATCTAAATGCTAGATTCTTCCGATGTCGGTTTGAAAGGAAAAAGTTGTATGGAGTGTAAAGGCATGGATTTTTGTTATGTATCCCAATCCTAGGAATCCACACTTTAGGGAAATAACATATAATTCATGTCCCTACAATATTTTAAGTGGAGGTCAAGAGGAAAAATAGTTTAAATACCTAGAACATGATAATGAACCATACATCAAGATCTAGTGAGTTCACAGATAAAAATAATATGACAAATTAGAGGTGACATAGAGAATATCCCTGTGTGTAGAAAATTATATGCATACCACATGACATGTATAGGAAAATAGTAATTATAATCTTGAATACCCCAATACATGCCACACTCGATCAATGAGAATATCTTATGAATGCATCATAAACTACTCTGTACAATGTAAGCCAATTAGAGAGTGTCTAGTGGTAAGGAATATTACAAGATTAAATTTTATGACCTTGTCAACATCATTTCACAATTTTTTTTTATCTAACAACCATATCGTTTGCTATAGAGCATTAATTTGGGTCAAATTATCCTTGTTGTGGTTCTCAAAGGATGGGTTACCACATCAAAATTACTTGTGTCCATGTTATGTATTTTTTTGAAATGATGATGATAAAAATTCATTATAGTCATTTCCCATTCAATGTAAAAGACCAATCAATGTAAAACTCTATGCAAATAAATTTCTTGATCCTAAATATAATTATAATATGTAAACATTCCCTCCATTTTATAATTTTTAGGCTTATTTTTCACTATTTTTGACAAAAATTTAGATGGGTAAATATTGGTTCTGATAATGTAATGTTTGTAGCTCCATTTTGATGTTCTTTGGAAATCAATTCCTAGATTTCCCTCTTAATGTCCATATTTACCTCTCTTCTCTTCTCGTCTCTTCTTCTTATATAAACAGAAAAATAATTGTATTGTAAATGATTCCTCTCCCTTGAATGAAAATTGAATCTAATTTTTTAGTTTCTAAGAAATATTTATGCTATAACTTCTATACTATACTTGTGTATGCATTCATTGTCGCTTTCTCCTTCTATAATATGTTTTTAAACCTTTAAGATTTAATATAGATATAATTATGGATAATATATACCCTTCATAGTTGTGTTCGTGGCCTCTTTCCTTTAGTTCTCTTTGGGATATAATATGTGTGGGTTATTCTTTAAAGGTTTCAAATAAATGCATCTATTCAAGAAAAGAGCATTCCCCTTTCTATTTGGTGCATCAATTTTTATATTCAATTATTTATCTCTACCTTTTCACTTACAAGTATTATATTATGTTAGATTACTAGTGGCATTCGAGTAGTAAAAATAAAATTTGGTTATCTCCAAAGGCCTTCCTTCAAAATTTAAGGTCATACACCTTAAGGGAATCCAATTATTTTCATGAGGCATCAACCACCATTGACAGTTCTTAGGCATATAGTTATAACTACTAATATCTACATAGATATTTCTTAATTTTAAATTTCATATGTGTGTGTGTGTGTGTGTGTGTGTGTGTGTGTGTGTGTGTGTGTGTGTGTGTGTGTGTGTGTGTGTGTGTGTGTGTGTGTGTGTGCGTGCGTGCATATTTATAAAAATTAACACATTTTGTGTCATGTGATTTGAATGTTCCACATGTATCACATGGAGGGAACACTTTCTCATAATTATGTACAACATACCAACCTGAGATGTTTGCATTTACTTGTCCTTTTTTTATCCGAGTATTTCATTAATAGATTAAAATGGAGGTTTTTGTATTACCTAAAAAGGGACATAAGGAACTTGGTAGTAATCATTTGGAATTTCTCTAGCACTATCCTATTTACACATTTATAGAATTAATCTCAAGGCATTCTTATTGATCCCCTGTAATATGATTCTAGTATGTCATGGCATGTCCATTAGATTAGCACATATAAAGGTCAACACACCTTATACACAACACATATTTATACTCTCAACTATTCACCTAGTTTATTTGAGAAGGTTTCATCGTAATCCTAGACAGGATCACCAATCAAGGACGTGATTGACTTGCCATTTTTCTAAGGTCGACAATCATGATTATTTTAATACCAATGCACACATTTTCAAATGCATAAGTTTCCTTTATAAAATTAGGGTAATTTGAGTGTGAAATAATTTTCACTTGTCTCTTATACATACATAATCTTATCAACATAATAAGGGCATCCGATGGATTTCATACTAAAACATACTCTAAGTATTTTTAGGCCATAACATTGAAGCATCAAATCCTTAGCATACACGACAATAAAATGAACTTTTAATAGATCATAATTTACTCTTATATATAACTCTCATGCATATTTTAACCCAAAAAAATGAATACATAAAATTATGGGGGAAGGTTTTTTATTTATTGGTTAAATGGTAAATAACAAGTTATTATATTCAGATTAAATAATAAAAATGATTACACACTACATATTATACACTCTTTAGAAATTTACAAGATAAAACATAGAAATGGTCACTAAAATGTAACAAATTATATCTACTTAGTTGATTATAGAAACAATAAGATGAACTAGTAGTGTATGCATATTAAAGAAGTTGTAGTCACGAAATCATGCACTTTAGACATTATTTAGTCGTGGTTTCATACTATTATTTAGAAGGTTATTGAGTGAAGAAAGTACTAAATAACCCCCATCATTTGGCCATTTTGATTTATTTTCTTTCACCATTCCCGATCTCTCGCACCCACATACATAGTCAGCTTTTATCAATTTGCTTTATTTTAGCCTCAACTAGGGCACCTAGGCTATTACTGGGGTGCCCATGGGAACCATGGTCCCACCAGGATGCCCCGATCCTTTTAAACATTCCCACCACCTTTTAGGAACTTTCTATCTATTTTATCTTTTGATATTTTTGGTGGTTGGACATTTCATGGTTAATTATGAATTTAGCTCAATATAACCCTATAAATATAAAGTTATGAGACCATAATGAAAGCCCAAACACTAGTGACCACTATCATCCACCTAGAATTACATCCATTTAGAGATCATTTACATCCATTATCTCCATCACAAGCACATAGTTGATTCATCTCGCATCATACCATCATATGGGGAGGGATTCCATTCTATTTCATGCAGAATTATACTACATTCTACATCTAGTTATTACTCACTAATTCACAAAGTGTGATTGGAACAAGAGCATCTAGGGAACATAATGGAAAACACACTAGAACTACATTTGGGTCTGAAATGTAGCACAACACTCGCTTAGTAAGCCCACTATTATGGCATCTAAGGTCAGTCCAACCCATTTATTTACATTAATTGTTTTAGGGTTTTTATACTTTTGTGGTCTCTTGTAGGTCTTTCCATCATCTTGGATTATTAACAACACTGATGAGTACAATGAATCTGATGTGAAAAATAACAAGAGTTTGAGAGAACCTTTTGAACCTGTGAAACTCAATGTCGAATCTTTTGCATGAGACCATGAAACCTATTCTCTAGACGAGAGTGCCTGTAGGTGCCCCAGTCTATTTCAAGTTCTCCAATCCAATTAGATGTCTTAGATCCATCCTTTTTGGGGGCCCTACACAGTTGCTTCTTGTTTCTCTAGTCACTTCTACAACATAGTCGAATGAGCTCCTTTAATCAGATGAGTTAATTATAACTCTCCTTGCACTTTACGGTTTAGAATTTCTATTTTTATGGTTTCGGGGTCATTTTCCATACTTATTCATTGCATTCATTTATGGTATTTATATGTCATTCTAGATTAGATTAACTACCCCATATTTCCCAATTTTAGTTAATCATTTTTAGTGAACCCAACGCTTGAATTCACCTTCTATCTAAAGTTTATTCTTATTTCATTATGGCTCACTCTCATGAACCATTTACTAAAGCTCATCTTACGTCCATCAATAATCACATTGTTGAGCATACCCAAGTTCCAGATTTAATTTTACACGTTGCTCATGAGGAAGCTACTAATTTGGTGGAACTCACCACTTCCACAACCATACCCACTTATATTGGTACTCCACCCATCGCTTTTACCCTTCCACATATTTCTATTAATTCTATTTTTGTTACTAATCCTACCAATCATTTTATGCTCCCCTTAGTTTTTCATACAGGAGTTTCATTCCTTGGAAATCAAGACTTAAATTATCTTTATCATGATCTTCAAGCTCAAATTCATAAGTTGCAATAGGCCACTTCACATGCATCACCATCTTTATATTCTACCTTATTATTGCATACTCTATTCGCACTGCCATCTCTACTTATCCGTTTCCTCCTATATTTTTCACCCTTAAGCTTCCCATTTTTAATGGGCATAGTGACTCGTAGGAAGATCTTAGATAAGTTCATATTCATTGTCTTGATTTCATTGATGATCATATTCTTTTAGCTAAAATATTTCCTCGTAGTCTCCATGATTATGTGATGTGTTGGTTTTACGACCTACTTGTTCACTCGGTAACTTCATTCATACATCTAGATGATGCCTTTCTTACTCATTTCTCCATCAATATTGTCTCTAAGATATCTTATGCTCAGCTAGCATAACTAAAATAAGGATCAAATGAACACCTTGCTAACTACATTTTGAGGTATAAGAAAAATATAGCTAAGATGAAAAATGTGCTTGTGGAATCTGAGCTTCAAGACTTGTTCATTTAGAGTCTTTTACCACCTCTCTAAGAGAGTGTTCTCTTTTAAACCTCTCCTTTGTTTGATCAAATTTGTCATACTCTTAAGCTTTGTGAGACCAAACTCCTATCTATAGGCAAGCTTAAGTATTAGGAACATGATTCATCCTCCACTTTTCCAAACTAAATGAAATTCAAACCATCTACAACAGATCCAACTGACACTAAAATCACATTCAACATGATAACTCTAGCACACATTTAGTAACTTTCCAATGGTGCCACATCTCATATTGAAATAAATTCTCAAGAGAAATCTTATTACCCTTCCTCCCACCACTCGAGTTAGACCCATCATGACCAAAAGGTAGGAACTACAATGAGAAATTCCACTATGATTATCATCAATGTGTGGGACATTCTACAAATAGATGTTTGAAAATATGAACAATCATCCAAGATCTAATTAATTGAAAAAAACTAGAGTTTCTAGAGTGTACTAACTCTTCCCCAACCAATGATAAGGGTAAACTCAAACTCCTTAATAATGAATCTCAACGATGTGAAAAGTAGACATCTAACTCTTTCGTGAACAATACATACCACACAATACCTCCTCCTACATCAGAAGCTCTTGATTTCTTAGTTATAAACATTGATACTTTACCACAAATGATTTCTTTCTCCAACATCAATTATCATGTGAATTTCATATCTAATCATTTACATATCAATGCATAAATTGGCTCTAACTCCATTAATAAAACTAAGGTTGACCCATCATGTCCCATTAGTGCATGCTCTATAACACTTCTTAAGGCTATTGGTTATCCTTCATCAAAAATTGAGTACCCTTTCAACAAGCCCTTTGGTGTTGTTAAGCTACATGTTACATTTGTTCCTCTTACTCTACTTATGCCTTTCCTCATTGGAAACACAATTAATGAATGCAAAATTATTATTGGTATAAATTAGATTCTTCAATCTCAATCTATCATCTCTTTGAATCATTTATGACTTAAATTAATTCACAAAAATCAAGTTATCTCTATTGACGGTGTCCCTCCATCTACCTTGTGGTTTTCATCTCCTCACACAAAGAGCTAGCACATCACCTACTTCATCTAGTGCATCACACTCTATGTTCCTCAAAGCACCATATACTCTTGAATCACCTACTCACACATTTTCTACATGACCACATCACTCGCTAGTCCTACACACTAGCATAGGCCCATCCATAGGACAATTATTACATCTCAACGTCGATCACCACCTCGGTTTATTCCACGTGGATGTTCATAACCTTATTGTTCCATATCATGTAGATATTCATCACCAACACATTTTTTGGCACCACAACATTCATCCATCGCATGCACATAAAATTCATTCACTAGCACAAGGTCTATCTTCCATACACCCTTTATTAAAGCATAGTCATATGCCTTCATCATCACATGCATCGGATGGAGGACCTTCGTCCTTCATGGTTATTGGTTAGCTCATTCATTCATGTACACTTAGGGGAATCACATATAATACATATCCCCCTACCCATTGCAGCATCTACGCATCTATCATCTTCACATTCTCATACATCAATCTTCTCACATAGGCATACTCATCACATGATTTAGCATTTTCATTACCCGATGACACACTCTTTTGCTTTGGTTCACACTTTACTATTGAGGTATTACTACACATGAACCCCACATTCTCGTACTATAAACACCACACATTACATTGCATCATACTTATCATGTCATACATACTAAAATGAGTATACATCTGCGTATGTATACATTATACACATTTTACACATCATACACTACATATTACATTGTATACTATTTATCTCGTATTACACATGTCTACATGTCATATGGTCTTCTATTATCATAACATATACTACATCATCTTCTACGTGTTACACTCACCACCCTATGACACACTTTAGTTACTTGGTCTATAATCGATCTTTGAGGGTTTACAAATCAAATGGAACTTACATTCATCACACTTTTATCATTACACCTTTCATCATGAAAAATTTCTAAGATAATGACACACACTATAGGTGAAATCGTCACTTACTTTTTTCATCTTGTAGTGGTATACGCTTTAGGATGCATACCATTCCTTTACTATTCATCTTATAGTGATACACGTTCTAAGGATAAATCGTCACTCATACATTCAATATGTCATGATACACACTTTGGCTATAAGGTTCATGTACATATATTGTATATGTCACATATCATCATTATTATGCATACATACTCATCAAAATGTGCTAGACACAACACACACTATTCAACAATTTCTCAATGATGCACTCTCCTTTCTGTTCATTCTTGATGTTGAGGGGGAAAACCAAATGAACCTCACTACATACATCTCCATTCACTTTGGGTAACATGTCTCTTATCACTCCATCTTGGATTCCATTCCATCCATCCACAACATACTTGCATATTATGGTATTTTTCCTCTTATGTACTTTTTCTTGTTCATGGTCTTATTATTACACATGCTACTTAGATTAATGCTATGTAATTTATCTATATCATCCACCCATGCACATCCACATATTTTTATAGTTGTGATTATAGATACAAATCTCTTACACATAACATAGATGCTCAACTTCTACCCTTCCTACATGGTCGCTCAGGGAATCCACATTCGTCTCTTCCATGTTTTATTGTTTCATTTCATACTTAGCACTTTACATTACTAGGTTATACATGCTTTTGACATACTAGTTCTCTTTCTAACATGTTAATGGTTTCATCATGAGAAAAAAATTTATGTAGGGATATTTTCTTCCATACTTATTTATTACATTGTTTTTATTATTTGTTATTGTATGTTGTCCCTAACCTATGTTTGGTGTGAACACTTGTTTGTTTATTTGTGGCCCTGATGGCCTTACATGTATTATAACATCATGAGTAATGTACCATGTTTTTAACCCACTTTGTGTAGCTTACTTGTCTTATTGTGTGTTTACATTACTTTTATTGGTACCTTACACATTGTTTGCATAGCTTATACATTGTTTTCTATATGCATACTTGTTCATACTAACACTTATCTTCAGCTAGCCTTTTATTTGTGTGCACCTTGGTGTCTACCAAGTGATTTCCTTTCCCCTAAAGGGTAGAGTTTCAGAATACAAGTGGTTGGTCCTATTTTAGGCTGCATTCTCCTCTTAGCTATGTCACGTGCACCCCAATAAGGGGAGGCATCATTTAGGTTTTGTATACTACACAACACATTTACACTCGGTTGAGTTTAATACTATTTCCTCCTTGAAATTGTAGGTTATGTATAGTGAGTGGGTTCAAACTAGTATACATACCTCGTAAATAACATATTTTATAGAACATGGTATTCCTTAGCATTCTAGGAAGTAATTAAAGGTTGGAAGATACAATGGAATTCGTCCCTATACTTCCTCATCTAGCAACGCTAGATCACCCGAAAAATTAGAAGGTACAGATATCTCTTCACACACATTCAAAGAAGTTGTTAAAGGTTGGAGGATACCAAAAATTCCTCTCTGTATACTTCTTTGGCCTATGGCATTAAATCACCAAAAACCCCTGGCATTATAGGATATCCTTCTACACTCTATTTATTGACATGGATTAGGTACATGTGTTCCATTTACACTTTTCATTTGTGTATTTTACATTCACATGGTTTTTACATACATGTGTATTTTACGTTGTGTTTTTACATATACATACATAGATAGTCTACTACTTGATCATTTTTTCCTTGCAGGTCCAACCGTATGAGAAACACGTAGTCAAATGTGGGCAACAACAACAACGTCAACAAAAACACTTTCGGTAGCACACACCATACCAACCATGTAGGCACATCACACACGCCAAAAGTAGCCACACGTGTTTCCACCCTAGGTTCACTCTCATAACTTTTTTTATGCTTTTTCATCTTTATTTTCCATGCTCCATCATCTTTTTTTCATTACATGCCTTTTCTAGTCCTTCGGAACATTTTCTACTACAATATTCATGGACATCAGGTATACATCTCTATCTACTTTATGTTACCAAGATTTTCACTTACCAACATAAAGTGGAGGCAAAATGTAGTCACCAAATTGTGCACTTTAGACATTATTTAGTCCCAATCTCATATAACTATTTATAAGGTTCTTGAGTGAAGAAAGTACTAATTAACCCTCATCTTTTGGCTATATTTTTTTATTTTCTTTATACATTCCAAATAATTTGCACCCACATACCCACTCAAATTATATCATTTTGTGTTATTTCAGCCTCAAATGGGGCACCCAAGATAGTATTGGGGTACCCATGAGCGCCCTAGTCTCACCTGGGGAACCCCGATCCTTTTTTATTTTATTTCCACCTTTTGGGCACTTCTTCTAGCTGTTTTATCTTCCTATATTTTGGTGGTCGGTCAATTTTGGTTTAGTTACACAATTAAATCAAGAGAACCCTATAAATATAAAGTTATGAGACCATAATGAGAGACCAAACACTAGTCACTATTATCATCAACCTAGAGTTTCATCCATTAGCTCCATTACAAGGAAAAGGATGGTTCATCCGCATCACACAAGCATAGGGGAGGGATTTTATTCTACTTCATGCACCATTCTACTAAATTATACATCTAGTTATTGCTCGTTACTTCACAAAGTGTAACTAGAACAATATCACCTAGGGCACATGATGCGCGCGCGCGCGCGCACACACACACACACACACACACACAAGAACTACATTTGGGTTTGAAATGTAGTGCAACGCTTAGTTAGTAAGCCCATGATTGTGGTAGATAAGGTTAGTCCAACCCATTCATTTTCATTCTTCTTTTTAAGGGTTCGATACTTCTTGTGGTTTCTTGCGCAAGGGTATTTCTATCATCTTAGAATATTAGTGACACTTGATGTAATGTAACAATTTTATGTGACAAACAATGAGGTTTTTAGGCCACTGTCGAACACCGTGAAACTTAGGGATGAATCTTTTGTACAAACCAAGGAACCCATTCTCCGGACTAGAGCACTGTAGGTTCCCGGTCCCTTTGTAGGCACTCGAGTCCAATTAGATAGTTCATAGCCATACTTTTTGGGGCCCTACATAGTCATTCCTACTTCATGTTTCTCCAGTCACTTCTGTGACACATTCCAGTGAGCTCCTCTAATCAACTTAGTTCATTCTAACTCTCCTTGCACTTTAGGGTTTAGCATTTCCATTTTTATGGTTTCTTAAGTCATTTTCAATACTTATGTATTGCATTCATTTATTGTATTTACATGTCATTCTAGATTAGATTAACTACCCCATATTTCCCAATTTTAGTTAATTATTATCTAATATAATTAATAGAAATTAACACAAAGTAGTTCTAATAAAAATCTAATGTAACATAAACATCAAGATAAATCTATTAAAAGGAAAATTTTAACTAACACATCTAATATTAAAAACATGAAATGTAAACCATCCTTTTATGTTTTTATGGGATTTTAAAATGTAGTTACTCCTTTTATTAAGATGTTACATCCATGAAGAGGAAGATATCTCACCTATATGGCTTAGTTGTCATGTAAGGTTATTCTCTTATTACTCTTTGTAAGTAGAGGATAGAAGGATGCTTGATCAATAAGAATTTCAAATGTGAATTGATCTTGTCATATATATAGTAACATTGGTATGTGTGGAGTAATTTTAGAAAAGGTGTACTAGGTCTTTATATAGCTTTCCAATTTGGGAGATGCTTATAACCTAGTGAATATGGGATAAAGGTAAAGTAGAATTAGAAAGTGACAAGTATGATTAAAAGAGATTAATTAGAGATTAACAAGTTATGGGAGTTGGGGGTGATTTAATTAATCAAATAGGATTATTTAATAGGCCAAGATAATCTTAAGAAAACATTTTTCCATGATTTAGAAAGAAATTTGTATAATTTTAAGGATTTGAAAGGGGATTTAACCAACAAGAGGGTTTATTAGTTAAACACAAGACTAAAAGGATTAATTAATTAATTAAAAGAAAATTATAACTAATGAAGTGTTGTTAATTGCCATGCAAGATGGGGGAGGATAGTTAATTAATAGAGTTTCATTAGCTAATTAGTATGAAATCACTAATTATAATGAAATGTTAGGAAAGAGCATAAATAGTGTAATTTTAGTATTAGAACTGCATAGTCAAATTTAGGTTTCAATATTTTCCTGTCTTTGATGTGGTGTAGTGAAAATGACACCATTTCAAAGATAGTAGAAAATATTAGATAATTTAAAGGACTAGAATAAAAATTAGTAGGATGGGTTATGCTTACCCTTCAACTATCAATGGGGTGATAAAAGTGGTCGATTAACACTTGAAAAGAAGAAAGAAATAGAAAGATTCAAACCGATCCTAGTAGGACATTGTTAAAATTGATTTATTGGAAAATAAGTCTCATGTTTTAATGGATACAATAAATGAGGGAGGGAGGGGGATAAATATGATCCCTATTACCCTAGATTTTGTGGAGTAAAATTTTTATAGTAATGGAAAGGCATTCAAACTGGGTTTGGTTGGAAATTTTAGAATTGGAAAAAGAAGAACATCCCCTACCTTAAGTAGAAGAAGCAAGGGAGGGGAATAATCAAAAAATGATAGGTAGAAAGTTAGGAAGAATGGAAACAATCATATAAATGGATAATGGAAAGTTTGCAACATAGCCGGAAAACCATAAAGCTCGAAGTAAATTTTTATTTAATATAACGATACACCAAAATTGTAAAATGACATGAAGATCCATAATACTATATTTTTTTTCATTTCTAAAGGACTAAATAAAAGAAAAATACAAAAATGTAGTACGAGAAAGTAAACAAGCAGACCAACAAAAAAATAATCACAAACAAACATACTCAAATAAAAAACATTCAAGATAGTTGCACCAATGTTTTTATTATCCAACTTTAGTTCCCAAATGTTCGAGTTATATGAAAAGTGTTAAAAATGGCACCCCAAACAAGGATACATGCAAGGGGAATACGTAAAGGACATAGAAGTCCCATGAAAAAGCAATCATGCACTATAAAACTTCCCCAAGAAATGATATATGCAAGGGAAGACATACATAACAAGGAAACTAAATTTGTTAATGGAGGAAGATCAAGATGATCCACATGTTAGGTGCTAGAGAAATCAAGAACTTAAAGTAAGATGTTTTGTAGGATAGTTTTAAATTTTTAGGATGTTGTGTCCTGTGAATGTTTAAGATGTTTTTAGATTTACCATTTTTCTTGGATTTTTGATTTTTTACCAATGTTTTTGATTTTGATGTTTTACCAATGTTTTTGTATTTTTGAAGTTTTACCAATGTTTTGGATTTTTAATTGTTTTGTGATTTTTTTTGGTTTTTTGAAAGTTTTCGAATCTATGTACATGAAAATAAGATGCAAAGATTCCAAAACGAGAGGTGAGAATGTACAAGAGGAAAAAGGAGAAAGCGTGCTAACACTAAAATGTGATGATGAAATAAAACTAATGAAGTGCTAAGAAGGAGCAAGCGTGCCCTTAATGTAAGCTAGCCAAGAAACAAATGATAGAAAGAAGGAAAAGTTTGTCTATTGAAAGAAGGGAATATTTTCCCCTCAAAGATGGTAAAAAGGTAATCTTATACACATGGATGTCCTAAACAAAAAAATAAAAATGAATATTATGAAAGGATATGGAAATTGTAACTAGAATATTATAGATGAAAAATTGATTAGCCAAAGGCACAAATTGTGAGACAAAATAAGGACTAAAGTAAGAGTTTGAAAAATGTCCAAATAACCCTTGGTAACTTACTAGTCTTTTTTTCTCATCGAGATCTAGTGTGTGCATGCGGAAATTAATTACTTCTTGAAGTGAATATTTTATAGCAAGAAAGTGAGGACAAACTAGCCACTTTGTAGGAATTATTTATTTTGAAAGGTGATTTGTGAATGGAAGATGGAGGGAGAGTCGTGCATTGCTTTGTTATCATCCAGACATCCATAGCCCCGACAACGATGTATTTGATTCTAATCACAACATTGCTAAAATGCTAACCAGACATCTATAGCCCTGATAGAGATATTGGAAATACCCCAAGAGAGAATTATATATTGATTTTCTTTTGATTTTTGATGTTTTGATTGTTTTTATGCTTTTGAAAATTATTTCAGCTCTCTCGATTCTTTTTATGAGGGTGTAATAACCATTGATGGCGCTACGGAAGGATGTAGAAGTGATTAGGATGAATACATTGGCTAGTGTCAAAAATTTCTTCACAAAAAGTTTATTAGATGTAGATAGTGATAGGATCTCTAAGAGCTCAATCATTCTTTAGTTTACTAAGGTGATGAAAGACCAAGGTTTAACGATACCATAGAGATAAATTTTGCAAAATGAGTGTCAATAGACTAACCAAAAGATAATTGAAGGGATATAAAATGGTGGATGACTTACGGAGGGAATATAAATAAAGGAAAGAAAGAACATCCATGTGTATACAAGACCTGATTATAATGTTTGAAATTTGTACCTTTTATTTTTTATAATGTTTTTCCAATTTCTTAGTTTGAATTGTTTTTATGTTTTTAGATTTTTACAGTTTTACGAAGGGAAACCCATGAAGAGATAAGACGATGAAGATGAATGATTGGGAAGTTGTGACTAAAAATGTCACTCCATGTGATAAGATCTAACAACATTTGTGATTTATTTAATAAGGGAGACTAGAAGTGTTTTCTTATCAAGAGTAATATTATCTCCAATCTTTATGATCATGGTGAGATCATACTTGATAAGTGACTATGAATTATATTTCAACATGAATTTGTATGTGGGATCTTGATTTCACTATCCATCTATTTTTGCACTTTTTCCATAGTTTATGTTTGATACTAACTAACGTATCATTTTTTGATGAAGTGGGAGAAGAAAGTGGATGTTTAGGATTGATGAGAGGGATGGTAGGGATTAGAGTGGGCTGGCCACCATTTTTGATAGAAGGATGATTTGATGAAAGAAGAGGATATGGTCCATGGGTTGAAGGAAATTGGATACAGGAGGTGATCCACAGATAGAAAATGAAGGGCTACTAGGATGTGGTACAGAGATGGAAGAGAATGGGATACAAGGAGGTGAGATATAGATAGAGGATGAAGGGCTACTAGGACGTGGCCTAAGTATAGAAGATAATGGGCTAATAGGAGGTTTCCCATAGATATAATATGAATGAATACCTAGAGGTGTCCTCAAAATAGAAGATGGAGGGATATTAGAATGTGTCTCGAGTATAGAATATGAAGGTATATTAGGATGTGGCCCAAGAATAGAAGATAAGGGGATACTAAGATATGGCCTAATATTAAAGGATAATCAGCTAGCCAGAGGTGACCCACAAATAGAAAATGAAGGGATACTATGAGGTGGCCCAAAAATAGAAGATGAAGGGATACTAAGAGGTGGCCCACATATATATGAAGATGATGGGCTATTAAGAGGTGACCCAAGGTGAGATTGTGATTGAGGAATTATGACATGTAAATAATGATTTGGTGATGAGAAGATAGGAGTGGAATCAAGGATAGACCCCATCATTTAACCTAGTGATGGGGAATGTGAAGATGGAAGAACAAGAGGAGGATCTAGTTTGATGATATTAGGATCTTCCTTTGTTTTCTAACAAAAGGAATCAACCTCTTCCCCACAATACACAAATGCATCAAGGTCAAAAGATAATCATTTCTCATAATCCTCTAGAGGAATGTCATCATGTAGCCCCTTGAATTCTCATATATCTTCTTCATTCTGAAAGACATCAATTGGTATGGGTCGTTTTTGGTCAATTATAGAAGCTTGATTTGAAGAAAGAGGTCTAACAAGTGTGAAATATTTTGAATATGTTTGATGATGGATATGATGGGAAGGTTTAACCTTATTTTATCTAGAAATAAATTAGACAGTGCTTTGAAAATATATCTTAGCACATCGTTTCTTGTGAATGGTTTGACGTGGATGCAAACATCGATCTTTAGAAGATGGATGAATATAAAATAAGGAATGAGTAAAATGACCCATGGGCTAAAGAGGGATTGAATTTAGATTGATAGAAGAAGATGAATCAAGAGACAAAGTAGATTTTTATTTACTTGTCTCACGAGTTGAAGAACATGTGGAATTGGAATAGGTTGGTATAGGTTTGTCTAGAAGATGGCATATTGGAGGTAGAAAAAGAGGATCATGTAGAAAATTTGTAGATTACGATGTAGGGGTTGAATTGGATGATTGATTAGAGAAATTTTGAGTCACATGGATATTCAAAGGAGGAATATGCCATTGAGAAAACCGGTTAAGTGGGTCTTGCAGAGAAAGGGAGGACCATGACTCAAGAGTTGAATTAGAGGAATGATGGGGAGAATTTTTGGGAAGAAATCCTTAGAGGAAAATGCCATTTTGAAGACTGGTTATTTCTTACAAGAAGGTTAATTGGATGAGACTTAGAAGACTTAGGGGCATTAGAATAGTAGAATGGATTAGAATAATCAAGAGACTGAGGGGAATCAGAAGAATAATATGGATTAGAAGCATCAAAATCATACAATCAACTATGAGATGAAAGTGGGGAAAGGGGTAACCAAACTATTTCTATAGCATGAATAACAAATTGATTTTCAGTCATGATGGGAATAATTTGATTTGAATGTCTAAACTTAGGTTCCCTATTTTTGTAAGTGTGAGGAACCATGTGATAGTTAGTCATGGTTGAAATTGTTGGGAGCAAATTCATAGACTTAGATTGTATGATTGAAATCCTTCAAATGGAAAGATGTTCCATGTCAATTCAGGAAACATAACAACAACCAACTAGACATTTTAAAATTATGGGGATAATCATATTATTTCCCAAAGGGAATCTAATGAAAATAGACATCGTGATGACATAATTTGGATAATCTAGAAATGTTTAGACAACAAGTTATAAGTGTGAATACTCAAAATGGTTTATGAAAATTTGACAACGTAACAACTGCAAAGGAAAATTTTCCTATATGTGAAGTGTATGATGAAGGTCACCAAGGAATGTCTATGAAGTCCTGGATAAAGGAATGACTGTAAAGGAAATTGTTTCTTATTGTTTAAATTGTCTCAAAAGATATTTGATAATGTAACAACACAATTTCAATATTTAAATCAAGTTTTGAGAAAACAAGATTTAAGTATTAAAAATGGGTTTAATTAATTTTATAGCGTAACAATGCAAGGTATACACTTAAAAAAGTTTAATATAAACAAGGTTTAAGTCCTGAAAATGGAGGATACAAATACAAGCAATGTAACAATACAATTTAGACACTTAAATCAAGTTTTAAGAAAACAAGATGTAAGTATCAAAAAGGGATTGACACAATGCAAGAAGCGTAACAACAACACCTTCAAAAATCAAATCAATTTTGAAGAAAAATAAGGTCTAAGTATAATAATGGGTTAACATTATATGAGCAATGTAACAATATAATTTGGACACTTAAATCAAGTACTAGTAAAAGAAGATGTAAGTATAAATATTGGATTGATATAATGTGATAAGTGTAATGATGCAAATTGAGATCAAGGAAATATACCTTCTATAAAGAGACGTCTCAATATGGGTTTCAAGACAAACTACCAATATGAATACCAACCAAAAATTTCAACCCTTACATCTTGATCACAAAAAGGAAATGATGTAAGTGGGTGCAAAAGTGGTGGATTTTTTTGAAATAACTTTGAGTTGCTTTATTTTTACCAATAATTCCAAAAAAATATAAGGGAATTTAAGATGGTGATGAAAAATATGCGACATAAATTTTAAAGAGTTTCACTTTATTTAATAACAAGGTAGAAACTAAAACAAAGTTTTATGATGTAAGATTTGTGATGAAAGATATGTGGTGAAAATTTTGATGGACTCTTGCCTTATTGGAAAAACAAGGTTTTGACTCCAAGGAATTATTTTCTTTGTAAATTCTCTTTACAACACGATTGGATAATGGTCAATGCCAAATGCTCCTAGGAATTTATTCTCAATGCTCACAAATAACTTGTCTAAGAGAGGTACACTTTTCTATAATAATTTCTAGACAAAGTAACATTAACCCATAATATATTTGATGAATGAGGCCTCATATAGAAAAAAATTAACACTCCTCGTGAGAATTTATAGTCGGGTAGGTAGTGGGGCACTTCCTAGTTCATCAAGCAGTTCCTTCAATGTGTTGACTACTTTGGGGTTCATGTAGTAATCCTCATAATGTGTTTTATGGATTATGCAAAGGAACTTCCCATAGTTGAATACGAATGGGTTTAATCCCTTATCCAAACTTGTAAATATAGTATGAGTTCATGGTGTGTTTTTTAATCTTTGATCTTAATGTGTTTTTGCACACCTTTGGCAACCTGCACACAATGTAGTTAGTATTTGTCTTGATTTTATTTTTGACAAGAAAAATGTCCTACACTTAATATATTATTAGTTTTTGATGAAAACCACAATGCTTAGATATATTATCAAGGTTGTTCTCAATTCTCAAGATTGCTCTAAAGCACAAGAGATGACAATACACAATGTTTGATCTAACTAAGTAGAAATGAAAAAACTTAAATCAATTACCATTAAGTGCTTTTGAAAGATGATTTTTAAAGAACTTAAATGATGGATTTTTCCAAGTAAAAAAAAATGTTAGAGTGAAGATCAATTCCACTTTCGATTCTTAATATGGCTAGAAAGTTTAAGAGAAGAGCACACAATGTTTGATTTAACTTAAGCAAATGGAAAAACAAACATAATCAAAGCATTTAAGTGTTAAAAATATTTTTTAAATAACAAATCAAATGATTAGTTTTTCCATGTGAATTATCAAAATATTAAGTTTTATCCATATTTCTAAATGAAAATAAAAATGTTAGAAAAACATCCAAAATTATTTTTGTTCGATTCTCAAGATAACTCAAAAATGCAAGAGAAGAGCATGTGCAGTTTCGATGAATTTATAGCAAAAAGAGATTTCCAACAAATATTTAAAATGATAACACCATTTCTAAACAAATAATAACCGTAATTTTAGATAAATATCCATAATAATATTTATTTTTTATTGTCAAGGTCATTTTAAAGTGCAATAGAAGAGCATACGTGGTGTTGATCAACTTAAAATGAATCTAACATGTAAAGAAAATGACTAGTTTTCTAATAAGGAAACCTTACATTTTTGTATATCTAAATTCCAAATTTATGTATCTATTGCATAATTCAGTTCAATACCTTTCCATCTTAAAAAATCAAGTCATTTTGAGTTAAGAAGAAAAATTTATGGCCTACGGAAGATAGGTTACGCATATGCTCTTGTACTCGTGGGTATGTACTTAACCGGTACTCAAAAATGTAAAAAAATAGTCCCAAAATCTGGAAAAAGTAACATTTTTCCCACAAAGATTCATTTTATATAGAAAACCATCTCCTTGATATGCACAAAGAAGATTCAACACTATCGACATTAACATTCATGATCAAAAATTAACATTTTCAACAAGTTGACAAAAGTAGCATGTAAAATGATGAAAAATGAAGCTCTAAATATGAAAACATGGAAAAAGCTTGAATTTTTCACATCAAGATCCCATTTTGATAGTAACCTACCTCCATAATACATGAAAATAATACTCAACACTATCAAACATTAAAATTCATGATAAAAAAACTAAACATTTTAAATAAATTGACAAAACTATCATGTACAATGATAAAAATGAAGCTCTAAAAATGAAAACATGGAAAAAGATTAATTTTTTTCTCATCAAGATCCGATTTTGACATAAATCCACCTCCTTAATATGGGAAAATAACACTCAACAATATCAAACATTGTTTCATGATCAAAACTTTACATTTTCAACAAATTGACAAAACTAACATGTAAAATGATGAAAAACAAATCTTTTAAAGTGAAAATATGAAGCAAGCTTAAATTTTTCACATCAAGATCCAATTTTGATAGAAATTTTCCTCATTTATACCTACAAGGAAGAATCAACACATGCAAACTCAATAAAACAAGTAAGTAAAGAAAAATTATTTCAGTATGTGTTAAAAATAGGTTAGTATGCAACAAATAAACTTAACAACAAAAACTAACAAATGTTTGTGAGACACAAGAGGTATCCTAATGGGTGTGACATATGTATGCATGCAAAATTAGGATAAGATAATTAATAGAAACTAACAACATGTAGTTCTAATAAAAAATATAATTTAACATAAACATCATTATAATGTATCACCCGTAATGTCTTATCAGTCTTTCTTGGATATATGTGTTTCGTTTAGCATGCTTCTACTGCAGTAATCACATTCTACTTGGTGTTCTTTGCATCGAATGTATGTGATTACATTTCTATAGCATTTCGAGACAATGTGATTTTACTATATTGATATAACATACTTACATATCTTATTTATTAATATTTTGTACTTGATGATAAGCTATTGAATTTACATATGGAATATTATCATACTATTGTTATTACTTACCTATGGTTTTTGCTGATAATTTTGATAATTTGGGGACTCTGGTACTTGGTCAATATGATCTAGACTCGGGAGTGGAAAAGCATTGACATAGAGGAGGTAAGCCTAAAAGTTAATTTCCATTCATTAAAAACTTTGGTTTACACTTTATTAAGGTTGGGCATTAATGTTCTAGCCTAAATGAAAGCTAAGATAAATGTTATGTCATTTGAATATTGGGTCTCCTAATATTTTGCCAAGGTCCAAAGATGAAAACCTTTACATTTGGCCTTAATTGATCCCGACTTAGTTAATAAGGGATTATTTGATTAATATTCAATGATGATGTTTTAAATTATAAATATAAATATATTGGTTCAAGTTTATTAGGGATAAAGATTATAATGATCTAAGCTTAGAGCCAACATGTTGTGGGAAAACTATGTTTCTATGGAGCAGACTATAAAGGACCTAATATCTAATGACTAAGTTGTTATTTTGACACTTAAGGAACCTAAACATATGGCTAGCTAAGGTTAATGGTGCTATATTGACTCAAGATTATGTTAATAAAGCCATGGTATCTACTTTAAAGGATTTAAGTTGAGAACGTATGTGGATATTTCAAATTCTTAAATCCTATCCTAAGTTTAATATGTTAAGGGCCTAAAACTATGTTGTCTATGGTTTGAAATATGGGTCTAAGGGATGAGGAGTGAGTTTTCACCCACTATAATTGGTACTTATTATGGTAGTTATGTGTTGCATTAATGGTCACCACCAGCTAAATAAGTGATATCAACTAAAGATGGGGGTTTTCCCTAAACTAAAACTAGCAATATAATCAGTAAGAAACTTGGCATCGCTAAATTAGAGATAACACAGGTCAGTGGTGGAGAAGATTGTGGGAACTCCAACTCTTTTGATCATGCATTTAGTCTCCTCGAAGATCCCCTCCATCACTTTGGGTCATGCAAAAGTTCTTTCAAGGAAACTATGAGTTGATTTTTTAGTTATATCATCATTCTTGGGTTATCGAGCTATGAAGTGCAACATTATATTTGCATTCCTATTTTGGGTTCTCTCAGTCTTCTATTTGAGCAAACTACATGTATTTCTATAACTATTAATGATAATTATTTTGGAATATTATTAGCTGAGGTCAATATAAAATGAAGAATGCATAGGTTTTGATGAGGGTGGAATCGACCTTTCGAGTTGCACTTTCAAGGGGGAACTTGGAAACGAAATGAAAGCAATAAATATCTCTATAATATGAATGATTTTCTCGCTTCTTGTTAAATTAGTTACTATGTTATTTATTTTCAAGGATATAATCTTTGCAATGTTTAACTCCCTTAATGCTTGAAAAAAATGGGTTGTTGGGAACTTTACTAGTTTTTTGGTTTTTATTCTTGGGTGTAAATTTGTTGTATTATGTCTATTCTTTTGATAAGTGAATCCCGGTATAGAATTAAATGTTCTATTTTTTTAGGCTTGTATGGGATTTGAACGCTTAAATATGAATGTACTCACATTGGTGTTCATATGCATAGTATCTTAAACCCTTAGGTTTGCATGCATATTACTAAGTATTATTAGATGAGATGTATTGAGACTCTAATGAGATCCTTGGATCCATATGGAGTTCTTATTTCTTTAGTCATATAGTTTGAATGACATATACATTCATATCTCTCGAGATTAAATAGATAAATTAAGAAAAATTGTTTCTTTTAGGAAAATGCCGAGAATCTAGGAGTGGTGATTTATACATGTATATGAAATTTCTATGAATCAAATCCCCATATTTGAATTTTTTTGTTATTACATTTTTATCCTATTATGACTCCTGGGCCAAAAACTTTAGAAGGATTATTTCAAAATAATGATTGTATGTTGTTCCTTAAAAATATTGTATTGCTTGGGTTGATCTTGTATGAGATTAAGGTACTTAAAATTATCTTAGGATAATTTATTACTCGTGATTCGATGAGGTTCTCGGGTGACTAGGTCAATTGTTAATGGTGACCCAAAATGTAGTAGAAATAAAAGTATTACTCTATGGTTCGATGAGGTTCTCAGTGACTGGGTCAATTGATTATGGTGACCCAAAATTTAATTGAAATAAAAGTAAATGAGGTTACTAGAATTTAACTACCCCGAATATAATATTTCATTTAATGATATTGTATTTAATAATGATGAATATTATACTGCTAGTGGAAGAATATTGTATATATTCAAGGATCTTAGGGACTCTCTAAGTAGAAACATGAGTTGTTCCTACAAAGTATAGATCAATACCGTACTCGCCACCCTGATTAAGGGATGTATATAATGATCGAGTTTAACTGTATTATCTTTTGATACTCTAGTAAAGGATGATTGAGTGATAGAGTTGATTCCAATCTATTAAATACTATTACTTTGTATTGAATAATAATACATTGGAATTAATAATAAGATGATATTATTGTATTTAAATAATAATAGTTTGCATTGAATAATAATTCATTAGGATTACCTTGATTTGATAACATTTTATTTAATTGTATTGCTCTATATGGGATAAATTTCCATTTAGGCTTAAGGATGACTTATGTGGGAAGATAACTTGATTGTATTGCTATTTTTAATTTATTGCTTGTATATTTGATGAGATATTTTTTGGTTTATGACTTATAAGTATTGCATAAATCTATTTTTGCAAATATTAAACAACATAAATAGTTAATCTAGAAATGGATTTTATCATGCCAGTTTGGTTGGAACTGGCCATGTATAATGGAATATTTTCCATGGAAGTTATTAACATTTCAAGTTGATTATAAATGAAGATGTGACTTACACCTTTGCTCACTACTATGTCTTTTGATGAAATATAGAAAGTTGTTCTTGTTGTGAAAAGATGAAAAGAATTGTATTTTAGGAATGTATGAATCTTGACAAAATATGTGATTATTTTGATAATTAGTTATGGACATGTATTAGTATTATATGTTGATGATGTTGTATTGAATTTAGAAATGCAATTAATTGTATTGTATTTTACTAAGAAGCAAAAGCTATACTTCTTTGAGATGTTAATGACAAAAAGGTAGCTTTTTTTTTTTTTTTTTTTTTTTTATTGGCAAATAGTTTTTGCAAGGACTATACCCTTGAATACAAAAAGAAGGCCTAAAAGCCGGGAAAACAAGAGAACTAGAGTGAAAAGGATCAGAATCCAAATGTTACAATGATGCTCAAAGTAGCTAAAAAACAACTACCAAAACGAGACCGAACAACAAAATTACTGCAAAAAAGCAGTAAAAGATTCGCAAAAAAATAGCAAAAAAACAAACAAGGACAACAGAATCAACTGCAGCTACTTTCTAGTAGCTTTGTCTATGATGGTTTTGATATTCTTCCAGGATTTAAACATACCCAAAGTAGTCATATGGGCAGTGTCATTAGAATCCAGCTGCTCCAAGGTCTTCTTGCTTTCTTTATCAGTACCCCAAAGAGTTGTTGGCACTCCGCTTAGGTTGGAGACACTTCTGACGTGTTGTTCAATAAATTCCTCAATCGCCCTAAAGATGGAAATGTTGTAATCATGCCTAGTCTTGGCCTTCCCTAAGTGAGAGTCCAAGGAGTGCAATTTCTTGTATATATCTTCAATTTGGCTGTTGTCCACATCCTCCTCCTCCTCCTTCTTCCTCTTTCCTTTTTGTTTTGTCAAGTTTTTAACTTCATCCTTTAACAATTTCATATCTACCTCTAAGGCTTCTAGCCTTTTGTAGGGCTTTCCAATTGCACTTCCCGGGGGCTGGCACTGCTGATATGCAGGAGGTCATGAGCAATTTCAAATTCATGAGAACCCTTCTCCACAGCAAGGGTCTCAAGGTTAAGCTTCCTAGAAGCCCTGGTAACTGGTCTCCGCGAGGTAGACGCCAAGTGGGGGGCGGGAGCATCAGTAGGGGGAACGGGAGAAGAATCCTAAACGGCCGGCATGGGGGTGACAAAGCGGTGGCAGGGGCAGAGAAAGGAGAAATAGGGCTGGCAGCAGCAGAGCTCGGCAAAGGGGGAATCGAGCTAGGGGAGGATGGGAGACCAGAAACCTGAGTAGATAGGATGGTAGCTTGTTGGTCATTAATAAAGCATTATCTTTTAGAATATATATTGTATTGTAGTCATTACGAATAAAGTAAATTACATGGTCGTGCTTTTAAAATAATAAAGTATGTAATCAAACTATGTATTGATACAAATTTTTGGAATTAATCATATTAAGTATAATACTATAATTAACAATCGTAGTTGAGCAAAAGGATTAAATTAGGATATAAGTACTCTTGACATTCTTTAGTGTTAATAAGTAAAATATTAAAAATGAATTTAATGCGAGAATGTTGAATTAAATATGTAACTGGAAAGTCTAATGAGCATGATGGAATGTCTCTAAGTATGCCATTAGAATGTGTGAAACCTTCACTTAGATATGTAGGTTCAAATTCCATAGTAGCTAGAGTTTCGTTGAAACCTGGAAATTGACATGTTGTAACTTATTCAAATAACCTTAATAACCATAAGAGATGATATACACATTTCACGAAACTTGGCGAGCCTACTTGGCATGGCCACTGCCATGTTGTTCATACTTAATGACTGAGGTCATTATTTTTTTACAGTGGGGTAGCTGTTATATCGAGTTATCTCGTCAAGCTCCTCTAAATGAGAAGGTCATAATGCACTAAGATGCAAGTATTGTCCTAGGTATGAATGCGGATAGTGCCACATGGTTAAGTACCCAATGTCATCTTATGATGACTATGGGAAAGAGAGTGACCTATAATGATGTAAATCATTATGGAGATGCTCACTCTCCCTTAGTCATCCTAAGCTGACATTGTGGGACTTACCCATGTAGGTTGATCCGAATAGGTACCTTGTACGTAAATTATAAATTATTAACACTTCATGATCTAGTCCTAATCTAGATAATAGTTTTTAGGAGTTAGGGTGAAAGATAAATTCCAAACGAAAATATGTCATCATCGTAGGAATAAAACTTATCTTAATTCATCATTAGTTGATATTTGAATAAATGTAATAAGTTAAAGTATTTAATTTAAATACTTTAAAATTATGTCAATAGGTATTAGTTATCCTTAGTTGTTAGTTAACTAAGTGATAGTGTTCTCATCCCAATGATTGTGGGATAATGTTCTATATTTTGTTCTGGATGATTTCCATGAGGGGCAATAGGGCGATTAGGGGCAATATGTTTTTTTGCATATAATTTTCTCATATTTGATTATTTGTTTTCATAAATTGTGGATGAGATAGAAGTTGTCCAATATCTATAAATATTACAACTCTCTCATTTATCTGTAATGATTGATTTTGATATTAATAAAATACACAAGCATCATCTTGTTTATGTGTAAAGCTTATGTGTCAAATATTTCTTTCAAGTATTCATTATCAAGATTTGGTATCAAGACACTATTTTGATCTAGAGAGGAGTGTAGGAAGGTTTAGGGAAGTTTAGGAGATCTTGAGAAATTACAAAGCTAGGAGGAGCCATAGATGCCCCCATCCATTTCACATCCCCTACCTAAATCCACACCTCGGTTCATGGTTGATTTGTAGTTGAAGAACACCTAGAGTGTAGTCACAGGCCTTTGCAAACCTAAATGCAAATCTATTGCAAAAGGTGACATTATTTCATTCTCTAGTTTTTTTATAAAAATTACCTATACCTACATTTTTAAAAAATTGGAAGCATTTTTAAAAACATATATATACAATATATTTGTATTGTGGGGACCCAATATTTTCAAGCTCCCCACATAACTTCTACTTCCTCTTCTCTGTGCTCTATCTTTTCATATATCTAGAAAGAGAATTCTACGTTCATGTGAGAAGATCTATGTCTAAAGCGTCATCCCAAAGCCTCTAATAAACCTAGAGATTGAATTCACAAATCAAGAGAATTAAAGAGAAGAAGAAGACATGTCGCTAGAAGATTTATAATCTTTAACAAAAAAACTCCTTTGGAAAAAGGAAGAAAAACTTGTGTCCCAAAAGAAAAACCTATGTACAAAGAGAAGCAATAATAAAACTATGGCCAAGGGTTATTATAATGCTTAGGTAAAGATATTGAACTGGAGTTGCACCTTAAAATGCACTACGCATGCATGTAAGTTGTTATTTTGGTGATTATAATTTATTTTCCATTTTGGAAAGGGGCCCAGAAAGATATTGAAATAACAACTTAAAAGAGTCATAACTTTCAATTGGTACCTCGATTGAGGTGCCATGTTTTTTTAAATTGTGTATTTTTACGATCTCTACGTCTTGGTCCAAATTTTAATTATATTTATTTTGAAAAAATTAAACAAATTAGAGATTTCTTGTATTTCGAAAGACGCAAAGAGTGCAATTTTTTTTTCAAATCAGCCAAGAGAGCCATTTTATTATTGCAAATCGGCCACATAGTCAAAATTGTAACATAGCCAATAGCTCCAAAAAATTATTATACATGGCCCGAAAAGAATCTCAAAATAAATAAAATAATATTTTTTTGGGGGGGTGCACATGCTTTAAGGGGGAAAAGTGTTCAATATTTTCTTCTACTATTTATCACTTTTCAAAATGGCCACAATTATGTCACCAAAGTTCTTTTTGCCAGATTCTCAACTTTTACGTTTTGATAATTATCCAACATGAAAAACAAGCATTCGCACACAACTTGATTTTGAAAATATATGGTCTATTGTTTTAGGTACATTGACAAGATCTACAACAGATGTTACACAATAAGCCACCTTTGATCATGCAAATCAAAAATCAAAGTTAATAATTTATTTAGTGTATCAAATAAGGTATAACCTCATATTTGTGAGACCACAACAAAAAAGAATTTTTGGAAAATATCAAAACTATATATGAGTCAAAAAATACGAACACAATACTTCATCCCCGAGTCAACTATTGAACTTGAAAATGCAACCAACTAAAAAAGTTTATATGTTTTTGAGAAGAGTAAAGCAACTTTGTGTGTATCACTTCAAGCTTTGGAAGAAGAAGTAACTGAAAAATCACTTGTTCCTATAGTATTGAGAGCTCTTCCTCCTTATAGGATTTTTGTGACCACATTAAACATAACTGGTCAAACAACAACTTTTGAAGAGTTAGTGAATATGCTATAACAAGAGGAAGCTATTCACTCAACTACTAAAATTGAAGAACATGCACTTGCTTCTAATCAAAAAGGAAAAAAATAGGCTAAGTCTAATAAACAACCTCAGAAGAAAGGTAATACCCAACAAGGCCAAAATTACCAACAAAAATTTCTTATTTATGGTCAAAAAGGACATGAGTCAAAAAATTGTTTTGTACAACACATTCCAACAAGGATCATCAAGTGGCAAGAAGATTAATTACCAAAAAATAAAATCTAGCCAACAACAGAGAAAATAGGGACAAAATAATAAAAATTGGAAGAAGAAACCAACTCAACAAGGAAATGTAGCGAACAGGAAGATCAATTTGATGATGATGACTTCCTATATTTTACATAGTCAAATGAAGTATCCAATTCTACAAATCAAATTTGGTATGTTGACTCGGGTGTAACTTGACACATGATAGGAAAGAAATATTGGTTCTTCACAATGAGTAAAACACCCACAAAAAATCATGTCTCTTTGGGTGATGATACATCATACAATGTTGAAGGCATTGGTTCCATTTCACTACCACTTAGGCAACATAATTGTAAAATTACAAATGTTCTTTATGTCCCTAGTTTAACAAAAAATCTATTATTTGTGAGTCAATTATTAGATCACAATCTCAAAATTGAATTTGATTGTAAAGGTGGTAAAAAGATGTGCCTAATTTGAGATAAGTCACGAAGCTCCAAAATTGTTTCAAAATATTCAAATGTGGGAAGAATGTTTTAGTTGGATTTTGTTCAATGAAATGATCAAACACTTGTAGCCAAGGATACATCATCAGCTCAACTATGGCATCAAAGAAATGGACATGTGATTTTTGGTTATCTTTACACACTTCGTTGATACGACATGGTTAGGGGTTTACCACATCTAAAAAAGGGTATAGACAAATGTCAGTATTTTTGGTAGGAAAAAAATAGAGTACCATTCAAACATAGTACATTTTGGGCTAAGAAAAAACATGACTTGGTGCATACTGATTTTTGTAGACCAATAAGACCTAGCCACTATGGGTTTCAATATTTCATGCTATTTCTTGATGATTTTTCGAGAAAGATGTGGATATATTGTCTTTCTACAAAATACCAAGATTTTGAAACTTTCAAGAAGTTCAAAGCCCTTATTTAAATAGAGTCTAGTAGGAAAATAAAAACACTCGACTCAGATCAAAGGGGAGAATACACTAGTAATGAGTTCAATGATATTTTGAAAACACACGACATTTTTTATCAAATGGATCCTCCTCACAAACCGCAAAAAAATGGTGTTGTTGAAAGGTATAATCATACTTTCATGGATATGGTGTGATGTATGATTGATGATGTAGGTTTATCAAAACCATTTTGGGATGCCAGCTAAAACAAAAGTCTATTTACTACACAGAGTTCCCATTACATCTTTTGATGGATTAACACCACAAGAATCATGGTCGGGGCATAAGCCATCTATTTCAGACCTTAGAGTTTTTGGATGTAAAGCAAGTATGCACATTCCTAAGAAAAAAATAACTGAGCTTGATATGAAATAACAAAAACTTATCTTCTTGGGATACAATGATGAAGCACTTGGCTACATACTTATGGATCAAAAATAATGACGGTATACACTAGTCGGGAAGAAAGCATCAGATGCTCCTTCCATATACTCACATGATGAAAAAATCATCCCTATAGTGAAAACAAAGGATGGTAATCACTTTGATGACAACAGAGATGATGGGAAAGATAATGAAATTCAACCTCCCACGGGAACCACAAAAAGTATGTGTAAATGATATACAAGTATGATTAGAGATGCAAACTTGGATAGTGTCCCGACACATCTACCACTGGAATGAAGACTTGTAGTATGGTTAGAAATGAGGTCAAGTTGGCCTTAATGAGTAAAGTTGTTGAAACTATTGAGCCATCCTCTAGTTTTATAAGCCCTATAGTCTAAACCTTGGAAATATGCTATGTATGGAAAATATAAGTCACTTATGAAAAATAATACATGGAAACTTCCAGATCTTCCACCAGGGAAGAAGTCAATTAGATGCGAGATGGATCTTCAAAATGAAGTACAAAGAAGAAAGAAAAATTGATAAACATAAGGATATACTAGTTGTTAAGGGATATGCTAAAAAAGAAGGCATTGATTATGAGGAGACTTTTGCTCGCACAACTAAGATAAAAACTTTCAAGTTAATATTTTCTCTAGCTGCACAATTTGGTTGGAAAATACACAAAATGGATGTGAAAATTTCCTTTCTTAATGGTGATTTACAAGACGAAGTTTACATGACTCAACTAGAAGGTTTTTTCATGCCAGGTAAAGAGGAGAAGGTATGTAAACTCATAAAATCACTCTATGGTCTAAATAAATCTCCTATGGCATGGTACATAAAAATTGATGATCATCTCATTTAAGGGGGAGATAGTGATCATTGTAGTATATGTCGATGATCTAGTTATCACTAAAGGATTAGTGAGGATGATTGAGTCAACAAATAAATATCTAACATGATCATTTGACATAACCGATCTCGGGCTTTTGCATTGTTGTCTTGGACTTGAATTTTGGCAAAGAGAAAATCATATCTTTGTGTCACAATTGAAATACGCCAAACAACAATTGAGAAATTTAATATGATGGATTGTAAGCCATTTTCCACACCTATGGAGACAAGACTTCAATTTTCTTGAACAGATCTATCACCATAATTAAATGCAACTCTCTATCGGTAGTTAATCGGGAGTCTCATGTACTTGACTTACACTAGGCTAGATATTAGCTATGTAGTAAGCTATATTTCGTGGTTCATGCAAGAACCAAGGGTTTATAACTAAAAAGTAGAAAAGTAGATATTGAGGCACATCGAGGAAATATGGACTATGGCCTATAATACAAGAAGAATAATAACTTCTTCTTGATAGGATATTCATATTCAGATCATGCAGGATACATAGATGATAGGAAATCCACTTTGGATTTGTATTCTTTTTGGAATCTTGAATGATATCATGGGGGAGTAAGAATAAGACTTGTGTTTCAAGGCCCTCCACATAGTCATAATATCATGCAACAAGTGGGGTTTTTTATGAAGTGATATGGAACTGACGTATACTTGAAGGATTGGGAATACCACAGAAATACCCAACTATCCTACATATTGATAATGAAGGAGTATTAAAACTTGTTTGGATTCTATTTTTTCATGAGCGCACCAAACACATTGAGGTGTAGGTACATTTCATTCACAAAAATGTTCAGAACAACATCCAACTCCAATATTGACCAATAGATATGCAACGTGCAAATGTCTTCACAAAGTCACTTTCCCAAAGTAAACTTGAGGGTTTTAGAGAATTTCTCTCCTATTCACTTAAGACCATGTTGAATTAAGGGGGGAAATGTTAGTAATAAAACTTAGTTTAATTCATCATTAGTTGATATTTGAATAAATGTAATAAGTTAAAGTATTTAATTTAAATACTTTAAATTATGTTAATAGGTATTAGTAATCCTTAGTTGTTAGTTAACTAAGTGATAGTGTTCTCATCCCAATGTTTGTGGGATCATCTTATATCTTTTGTTCTGGATGATTTCCATAAGGTGAAACAAGGGGAGTTAGGGGAAATATGTTATTTCTACATATTTTCTTAGATTAGATGATTTGTTTCCATATATTGTGGATGAGATAGAAGCTATCCAATATCTATAAATATTACTGACTCTCTCATTTGTTTGTAATGCTTGATTTTGATATTAGCAAAATACACAAGCGTCATCTTGTTTCTATGTAAATATTTTGTGTTAAATATCGCTATCAAGTATTCATTATCAATATCGTCATGGAATTAAGCATGGAAAACATGACTTATAACCTTGGCAAAGGTAACACAAGTTGCTGATTGCATTGTTTGGATTTCACATAGATCTAAAGCTACAAGATTTTGGATGGGAATTATGTAACATATTATTAGATAGGAAATTTATATTGTAACACTTGAATTCCCTTGAAGGACTAAGGAAACCATGGTATACTGAGTATACATATTATAATGAAGTGGATATGAGGGGTCGGTATTATTTTGACTCATACAGTTGCATAAGGTTTATTGTTATAGGATGGATTGATTAGGAGATGTTGGTTATAAACTAATTTAATTTAGAATAAGGAAACATGAGATATGAAATTAAGATTAGGTTGGATTAAAATATATGGGTATTTAAATCAATGAAGCATAATTTAAAAAAAAAAATCTCTTGTATTGAACTCTTAAAAAGAGGATGCTATTGATCAATCCATTAAAATGAAAAGCTTAAATAATGCATCTTATATTAAAAAAATGAAATACAAACCATCCTTTCATTTTGTTGATGGGGTTTTAAAATGTAGTTACTCCTTTTGTAGCCAATCATGATTACGAGAAATCAAAGGATGCTATCTCCATGAAGAGGAATAGATATCACCTATGTGGCTTAATTTCCATGTAAGTTATTATCTTAATACTCTTTCCAAGTAGAGGATAGAAGGGGGTGCTTGATCAATAAGCTTTTCAAAGTTAAATTGCTCTTATCATATGCATATAACAACATGGGTATGTGTGGTGTGAATTTGGACAAGGTGTACTAGCATTCCAATTTGGAAGAAGCTTGAACCCCGGTGAATGTGGGATAAAGGTAAAGTAGAATTAGAAAGGGACAAGTATGATTAGAAGAGATTATAAACTCATGGGAGTTAGGGTGATTTAATTAATCAAATAGGATTAATTAATAGACCAATATACGCTTAAGAAGCCATTTGGAGATGATTTAGAAGGAAATTAGCAGAATTTGAAGGATTTGAAAGGGGGATTTAACAAGTAAGAGGGTTTATTAGTTAAATACAAGATTGAACATATTAATTAATTCTTAATGTCTAATTAATTAATTAGAAGACTATTATAACTAACGAAGTGTTTTTAATTGGCATTTGAGATGGGGAACAATAGTTAATTAATAGAATGTGATTAATTGACCAAAATAGAGGAAATGTTAGATAATTAGTGGGAAATCACTAATTATAATGAAATGTCGAGAAAGAGGATAAATAGTGGAAATAGTATCATAACTACATAGTCATATTTAGATGTCTACAAGTATTCTAGGGTGAATGTACAAACTAGAAATGACCTACGGGTGGTTTATTTCTAAGAATGGAGTGAAAACTTGGGCATGATCCCTTTTAAATGGTGATGCATTGGAACTTTACAAAAAAATTGAACGTGTGGAACTATTTATCGACCTTATCTATGAAACCCTAGGTATCACACATTTTTAAAACCATTTATATGATGTGAAATAACTTAAAACCCTAACCACGGGTATAAGACCCTAGAAAAATGTTAGTGTTTTTCCTAAAGTGTATTTCATGCACCACCTACATTAGCATACATGTAAAGAAGTGCAAAAGCAGATGTATATATCCATCTAGAAGGTGATATTTTTACAAATGTATAGACACAAAAACATGCACAAAAACATTATTACATCATGTTTTTAGAAAACATTATATAAATGGCTCTTGAAAAATGAAAATAAATCTTATAGGCAAAATTCATTGTTGTTTTACTTTTACATAACTTGATTTATCCTATGTTTTATGACTTGATAATTATTTATGTTTTATGTTATTTCATATATATATATATATATATATATATATATATATATATATATATATATATATATATATATATATATATATATATATATATATATATATATATATATATATATATATATGGTATTTACAACTATGTGTTTGATATTTTGTGATTTTGGGCTAAAAATATACAAATTAGTGATGACAGGGGATGCAATCTTGATCAAGACGTATATTATCGACCCTTTTGAGTGTATAGTTCTTTATGCCCATTGGGACCCTTAATTATCATTTTATATTGAGAATATTATGTTTTTGGTTGGCTTTGTATGCCAATAAGATTAAAATTTAAAAGTGATAAAATCATATATATATATATATATATATATATATATATATATATATATATATATATATATATATATATCTAAGTTCACCTTAATCGTTTATTATCTAGTAAGAACCTATCTAAGTACAAGATAATGAGATTAAAAATAAAGATTACTATCTTCATATTGTATATCAAAATACATGATGGGATAGATTCATTTTACACATCTACAAAAATTTATATGGGAGGAAACTATCATAACCCGTTATTTGTATGAAGAACAAGGGAAAATATAGCTATATGGTTTTTCTATTTTATGGATAATGAAACAACGCACTAGGAGAACTACATTGAGTCTAAAATGTAGTACATTTTTTAATGAATCATAAATGGGGTGACCACAAAGTTTAGTACAAACTAATTGTTTGCATATTTTATTATTAGATATTATAAGTACATGAGATTCTTGCAGGAACCTAGGTTTGAAAGTTAGGGTAAAAAACAATATAAATTTTAAAAAGTGTAACACATGTCAAAATGAGGAAACACAAAAAAATAAAAAATCTGTCATTTACTAGTCTAAGATAGTAGAATAGGGCCAATTTTGAAATATTCTCCTATGTTTTTGTATGGTCCTATTCTTATATGATTTGAGAAATAAAAACATATTCTAAGTTCACTCAAAATTATTCATAAATCCCATATCTAGGAATGAAAAATTTAAAGAGTGATCTAAATTATATAAGTCATATTTATAACCCTATTTGTACTTTGTTATCATGCAAATGTATAGCATGAAAAATTCAAAATTTTAAGCATGACAACTAACCCAAATTAAAAAATTTAGATCCCGAGTCTTCCCAAAACCATCTCTTGGTAATTTTTTCTATTATTGCACACTAATAATAAACTTGTAGGTAATCTAATTTTGTTTAAAAATATTTTTCAGGTGCTTGATGTAGGATATCAAGTCAAGTAACCTCATTCAATGAAGTGCTTCTAATCTCTAGTTTATTAGTAGGCATAGAAAGGCTAATTATGACCATTCTGAGGTAGGTGTGCACTCTCTGGGAAGGATTTGAAAGATCACACTCGTCAGGAGGTGGTATTGAAGAGATATGAACATGTTGAAACTTATTTAGGAAATTTTAGGTAATTTTTGGAGGCGTAGGGATAAATAGTGGAATAACAGGAGTTTTTTAGGTGTAAGGAGCATGTAGTCAAAATTGGTACTTGAAATTATGCAGAAGATTATGGGAGATAATTAATGAATTGGAAAGAAAAAATATCATTGGAAATATTAAAGATTCTTGTAAATGATGGAATCATAACATTTTTAACAAAACATATGCACTTCTCGGGAATCTTAGTTTTAAAATATGCACCCTATTGTACTCAAAGGGAAAGGGGCCATTTTTGGAGAAGAAGGAATAATCAAGTATTGGAACCTATTATATTTTTCTTGAAATGGTCTTGGGATTATAAATCATATAAAAGTTTGTAGTAAACGACAACATGGAGCTCTAGGAAATGTGTTCTCAAGTTTCCATTCTTAGTCATTTTCTAAGATGGTTCAATGGCAGTTTTTCTTGTCTTGTGTTTCACTCTTATCTCTTTTTTCCTTAGGAAAAAAGGGGAAAATAAAATTCTACTCTCTCTCTCTCGTATCTTATTTTTGAATATTTTTATTTATGGTGGAAATTCTTGTCCCTCTCGTCCCTCCCATTCCTCTCATCATGATAAATAGGGGACAAAAGGGACAAGAAAATGTGAACTATTATTCAAAACCTATATAGTATCACCACACTCGACATCAAAACCATATTTTTTTCCCTAGCTACTACTACTTCACCACAAATAAATTTGAGTCTTGGATAAGCTAGAAAGTTTGAAATAATTGATTGTCAATCATGTCTCCTCACTCGACCTTCCTACCATTTTTGATGCTATGAAACCTAAAAATTATTTATGACACAACGTCCATCCTCTACTAGACCTTCTAGAATAATCATGATCACTAATATTATGTGTTGCACATAATTCTTCATCTGGAAATCGAAGCACGAGATCCATGTATGAGGTGGAACATAACTAGTTCTCACAATTTGCAATTGGATAATTTTTCTTTTAACCAAATTTTCAATAATAAATTGATTTTTTCCATGATTTAGCGAGAAAAAGGAAATCGAGGCACCTCTTCACTTCCTAAGGATTGAACATGCGAGAATCATCGATAATTAGGAAAATGATCCATAAAAATATAGTATTGTTTGAGCTAGTTTTCATGCCATGAAGTCCCTATTTTTAGGGATATTGAGGACTGTATTTTTATCAAAATTATTATCTAAAATAATTTTTTAATTTCCTAAATATCCAGTAGGTGAAATCATGTGAAAATAAGAGTGAGGGGTCTTCAAAAAATCTAGTTTCATGTAAACTAATTTTCACATGATGGAGTTGCTGATTTTTTGAGATATTGAGGATTAGGTTTTTATCCATATTTTACCTCCTCTAATGATAAAATCATTTCCCACTAATTTAATTGAAGGAATAATCTAAAATTTGGAGGGGGAATCTTGGAAAAAAATCCATAATTTCAAGACCTCTTTCATTATAATCTGATAACCACATTGCACTTACTAAATATATCATGTGTCTATGGCAAGGAGTGAATAAAAATAGTAAGTGGTCAAATAATTTGAATTATCAGCATTCTTGGTCCTTTATATAGGAATGAAGCATCAAGGAATGTAAAGAGGGAAAATTTTCCAAAAATAGCGATTCGGCTAGGACCTACTAAAAATAGAAAGTCTTAATTTCAAAGGCAAACACTTGTAGTTAGATCCAATATCACTCCTCTTGATTATTTTTGACATCTTCAAATGGTTTTATGATGATCTCATATCTCAAAAAAGGAAATAAAACCTCTATAAGGATCTTGAAGCATCATCCTTATCACAATTATGTTTAGGATCAAGACAAAGCATATTGAGGAGCACCAAGTGAAATCCAGAGACATTGTGCAGCTAGAAAGGATTTGAAAGGTGTTAATAAATCCATTGATTCATCAAGGTATTTCATGAGACTAATATTATTTCTTGAATAAATAATCATATCATCAAGGTGAGATAGTTAGAGTGATCTCATTGAGTGGAGTTGAATGAGCTGGTTGAGATCAATGAGTTGGGAGAGTCAAGTGAGATAGTCAAGAGCTCATCCTTTCATATAAGAGAGACATGAAAATTGATTTATAAAAACATCAAAGATAATATTTAGTTAATGAATTAAGAGAAGTGATATTCACTTATGGCACTTTAAAATATGAGAAAGAGAAACTATCATGGATTGATTGGAAAACTTTACATAACAATGTTCTTAAACACTCAGGAAAGCACATGGTGATGTGGTCACTCATCAAGGGGTTCAAGCATCATGGAGATGGTTTGTGATCATCAATGTCAATTTTGAAATCCTAAGGAGTAAGAGAGTGATCCTCACTCTCATTGTGGATCAAGGAGGAACCATCATAAGTGATGTCCATGTTCATCTCAAGCTCACATCATAAGGTCTCACAACATGTTTTCCAAACATTCATTCAACATTATGAGGTTTTCATGCATCTTGGAGGAGGAGGAAATTGAGATCATGATGCCTCAAATCATTAATTTATTCAATAACAAATCAATCAACCCCTTACCCTTCTCCTCTTCTTTCCCCTCTTTCTAATTCCTCACGTGGGGCATATTTTTTATCCAAAGACCGTATTAAGATCTAAAAAATCATATATATATATATATATAACATCCAAAAATCATAATCTTAGAAGTTTAGAATTTTATGTCTTAAAAATTAAATTATTGATTTATGCATAAACCTTACTTCTTCCAAGATGCAAATTTCATATTTCTATTTGAAGAATATTGTTTTATTACATTAGGTAAAAACATGGATTGGCTTCCAGGATGCCTTACATAGGAGGATACATCGTGAAAGCACACAAAATGAAGTAAAAAGAGATAGGACCAAAATGAGCTAAATAGACTAATTTCATAAGAAAGAAGGTCTAGGAACTCAACCATATAAAGAGACAAAACAAAACATGATGTTACTTAGACTGCAACAGGTTTGCCAAAAGACAACAAGAATTTCAAGAACATGAAAAAAGAAAACTAGTCTATCATTTGACATTTGGGGGATTTCTGAAAGTGCTAGAAGATTCCACTTGATTTTTATCATGCTCCATCTCATTCTAGATCTTACCACTATCATCTTCATTAACTTTGATTTGCTGATGTCAAGTTAGAATTTCCTTTTTGTCAAGTAATCTTCCACTACCTCTAAGCGAGCCTACAAATCTTTAACTCACTTGTCCAACTTTGTGACTTCCCCCCTGATGTTCCTCTGAGACATAAAGATATTCTTAGTGGCCTCAATGTTTTCTATGATCCCTTCCATCATATGGGAGTTAGCTTCTTACATGGCCTTCACAACCATCTCCATATGCCTCATTATTTTACCCAGTCTTCATAATTTTTCCCATCATCCTCCATGTAGTTACCTTTCCCTTTGGAATTCCCTTCACTACCTTTATCCTATTTAGCCTTAATATGGTTGTCATTTTCCTCCTTAACTCTATTAGAGGGATCCTTACCCACACACATATTGGTAAGACACTCAACCAGGGTGATATCATCATCGTCCTCATTAGGACCCACCATCTTGGCTAGGATAGGTTTTCCATTCTAGACCAGAAGAAGGATGAGACCTTCATGGATGGGGGACTCCACTTTCCCTCCCTTAAAATCTTTCAGAAATGCCAACAGAGACGTATAAATAAAAAATGGAATACTCATCATAATTTTGTGACTAAACATGTTTAACAACGGAAAGTGATGTGTATAAATCTTGTTATACTTTCCCTCGAGGGTAATGTACTTCATAATATAAAGACAAACCTCTTTCCAAACCCCTGGGATACAAGACCTAGAAATACCATCAGTGAAATAATGGACTTTTTCCTTACCAAAGAAGAAAGTATTGATTTCATGTTCCCTCTTATTCATGTCCTTGAAAATATTGAGACCCTTCATCTCCATTTTGGTGACCAGTAGAATGAATTTATATGTGACCTCTAGCTCCATTCCTTGAACTAGAAACTTGTCATCACCCCATGCCATTCCAAAATCCTTAGAAAGAGAGGGATCATGCCCATGCAGATTGGAAAAGTACTTTCTAAAACCCCAAATTATGAGAAAATGCCACATATAAGGATGGTTGGTGATCCTACGGTGACTAGAAGGTTCGACACAAACTCTATCACCCCCCATGATTTCTATGTTATCTTTCCAAAGAAAAACCAATCGCACGCTACAAATGATGAGCTAAAAATGAACAACCTTAGAAATGAAAACAACACATTCAAACTTAGTGTTTTGAAAATCATGACACATAAATTTGTTCATGTGAGTTAAAAGGAAATCATTATGATATGTCATGTTGTATAATATCATTAATAGATAAGGGAATAACATCACCTTTCATCCAAACTTTGAAATCATGACTATACACCCCTAAGTTAGCAATCTTGTCCACACATTTATTACCAAGATGGGGGTGTGATTGATATTACACCTATCAAAATCTTTAAGGTGTTCTTTAACATCTTACAGAAAATTACCCAATGCAAAATTTTGAATGTTATTCCTATTGAGGGCATTAACAATGAGGAGAGAATCACCCTCAATTTGGATGTGTTTGATCCCTTTCTCTCGGCTAAGTTGACCCCCCATAAAAAGGCTTTAGCCTCCACCACATTATTTCTTTGAATGCCCAAAGGACCAGCATAATCCAAGATCCAATCACCCTCATGACTTCTGATGATACCCCCAAACAAAGCCTACCCTGGATTCCCTTTAACGCACCATCAAAGTTTATTTTGAAAAATTTCCCTTCCGATTTGGACCATTTAATCATAGATCAAGGTAATTTGATTAGAGGAGGACTAAAGGAAAACTATTTGAGAACTTCCTCTTCCACCCTAGGATAGGAAGCTTTTATCTTTCCTTTGAAGAGTTTAGTGTTTTCTTTAATGGAAGAAAATTAAACAAGCACTAACCTTCTTGATATTGGATTTTTGTTTCTAAAGATAAGAGCATTCTTTTCCTTCCATAAAACCCACAAAAATGAGATAGTTCCATCCTCCAAGATACCACGTAGATAGGGAATGTAAAGGGAACTCCCATTGGATACTAAAATCCTCAATATTATTGAGCTACATCCACTGAACTTTGAACAAATCCATAACCACCAAGAAAACCTCCTGAGAAAAAGGGCATAATAAAAAGAGGTGGTTGACACTTTCCTCCTCCCTACCACATAGGGAAAATCTACTGGGTATGACCATGCCCCTCTTCCTCAAATTATTTACCATGAGAATTTTATTCGTGTTTTAGCCTTGATGAAAATATTCACCTTGGGGAGAAGATATTTCACCCAGAGTCTGCTCCAATACTCCTTTTGAACCAAATATTTGAAGATAAGGAGATAAGAATATTTAACCAAATACTCTCTAGAATACTCTTCTTTCCAAATAATTGAGTCATCATGGTGTTGAAATATGGAGATATGAAATTTCCTTAATTTACTATTCGAGATCGGTGAAGGGACAACTCTCACAAAGTTGGGAGGTGGGATAAGAACTACCCATTTAGGGCCTTCGCAAGAGACCTCTAAATTTTCATGGATCCAAATCATACCCATATCCTCAAAGTGTTGAACCACTTATTTCCAAGGTTCCTCCTTAGCTAAAGTGTTGTCAAGCCAACAATCCTACCAAAACTAATTTTTGTTACTTTTACCAATATTCCACTTAATGCCTTCACACAAAATTTCCTTCAAGGCAATAAAAGATCTCAAAAAATAGACCCATTAGGAAGATCATTCTACATAAAGAATGTCTCAATTCTACTTGCATTCCTCAAGTATTTCTTTGTGATGATGTCACCCAAATACCATATTCTTTTATCACCCTCCAACTAGTTTTTGCCACAAAATATTCATTCATAAGTTTTATATTCTTCAAAACTAAACCTCCACAATTTTTAGGTTTTGTAACTTTTTCCTCAAGCCACAAGGGGAAATTTGAACTTTTCCTCTACCCCAACAAACAAATTTTTTTGAATTTTTCTAGTGAATCAATAAATTTTGTAGGAAATTTAAAGAGGGACATAATGTAAATAGGTATATTTTGGATATAACTTTGAAGAAGTTGAATTTTACGACTGAGTGAGGAGCATCCCCTTCCAAGTTACGATTTTTCTGTTAACTCTCCCCAAAAGGCTATTATAGATAGAAGGGTATAGTCTCTTATGGATAAGATTCATCCTTAAGTAGGAATCGGGAAGGTCTGGAGCCTTCACTAAAGGATGTGAGAAAATATAACTTGAAAATTCTCCTCCACATTTATGAATAACACAACATTTTTATGGAAGTTAACAAGTTATATAGAAACCATGTCATGATCATTTAAAACCTTCTTATAGTTAGAAGCTTCCTGGATAGAGTCTTTCCTCAATAGAAAATTATCATCCATGAAATGATTGAGAAATATGTGAGGTAAACCATTATAGACTTTAATCCCTGAATAAGATTAAGAGTAAGAGCCTAATTGAAAATTTTGCTCAAATATTCAACAACCATGATGTAAATAAAATGAGAGAGAGGGTCCCCTTTCCTTAGGCCACATCCAAATTGAAAGAAACTTTTAGGTTTTCCATTAATAACCACGAGAAAAATTAAGAGAGGATATGCAATTCATCACCATGTTAATAAATAAATCACTAAACCCAACCTTGACCATAATAGCCCAGAGGAAAGACCATGAGACCCTGTCATAGGCTTTTTGCACATCAAGCTTGATTAACATAGCCAATCTGCAAGAGTTCTCAACATAGTGGATGGCCTCTTGAATAAAAATGATGTTGTCCATGATTTTTCTGCAAGAACAAAGGCCCCTTGATTGGGGGAAATTAAATTAGCAAACACCTTCCTGATCCTGAAAGAAAGAATTTTTGTAATCATTTTGTAGCTGGTATTACATGATATATTTGGTCTGAAATCCTTAATATACTTGGCTTGTCATTTTGGGAATGTGAACAAGATAGGTTTTATTGGTATGTTTTATGAGGTGAACATTTATGAAAAAATCTTGTACCATTTCAACAACCTCTTTCTTAATATTCTCGCAAAATGTTCAAAAAAATGTTGAGAAACCATCGGGACCCAAAAATTATTACGTTGCATATGATAAAAAAAAATCTAATTTCTTCCTCTTTGGGTATGAGTGTAAGATCTATATTCTCTTGCTGATAGATGGCATTCTAGAAATGGCCCAAAACCTTATCCCAAGAAGTTGCTTCCAGAGTTGGTCGAGAAAGAAAAATGTCCTTGAAGTAGTTGATAACAATGTCTTTGATTTCCTTATCATTAACATTTAGTTCACCATCATCTCTTTTGATCTCATTTACTTTAAGATGATTGGCCTTAGTAGTATTCGTGAAGTGAAAAAACCTAGTATTTATATCATCCTCATTTAACCATTTCACTCTGGATTTTTATCTCCAGTACACTTCTTCTTTGGCCATAATGTCATGGTATTCAATGAGTAGATTATGTTCATGATTCTTAAGGGCTGTATTGAGACCATATTCCTCCATTAGTTCTTTAATATTTTGTATATCCTCAACAATACTACTTTTCTCCTAGAATATGTTCCCAAAGTATCCTTATTCCAAGATTTAATTTAATTTTTGAAGTGCTTCGGTTTGAAACTCAATCTTAACATTGAAACCTCGTGAACCTACACCTCCCACCATTCTTGGATTCTATTGTGAATATCAAGATACTCAAGCCACATTTTTCAAATATAAAGGGCATATCATTCTTAAGAAGGTCCATACCCAAGTTCGGAAGGATCGGGTTGTGATCTTTCTTAAGAGGATTTACTAGTGTTGGTTAATCATACACAACTAGCTCACAAAAAACCTATCCAATCTGATTTGGATAAGATCCTACCTTGTTCTTCTATTTTCCCATGTAAATTTATATCCTTAGGAATCCAAGTAAAATATATCATTTCTCATCAAAAAGTTAGCTAAATCCTCCATGATATTGTAGTCTCGAAATCACACATTTACTATTATATTTATACCACCAAGTATGTTAACTATACATGGATCTTACTCAATAAAAGTATTCACTAGTGACATATTTCTAGGGTTTTTGTGGTCAGTGAGTCAATCATCCCTTTTTTTTCTAGTTACATTTGTCGAGTTATCTTTACAGTTTTGGTCATCTCTTACAGCATCTCGGATGTTGTTTTCAACTCAATTGTCATCTTTTAGTCTAAATTCTAGCACCTAGAGTTGCACTGGGGTGCCCTAATCCATGATTCTAGGTTCCCGTGTCTTCATAAATTTTGGTCTTAATTTATTTATTCGGGGCCAGTCCTAATGGTCATCTTGTGTATTCCTCTAGGTCATAGTCAGTAGTTTCAGGTGACTAGTGTCAAAATTTGAGCAAGATATCCCTATATAAACAAAGTATACTCACCATATTATGGGTGAACATCACATACATCAAGGGAAGCTATCTACTAAGGAAAGGTACTGCATTTGGGCTTCTTCTACATCTGCATCACATCTCCATCAAACAAACACAAGGGAAAAGGGTTGTATTCTTTCCATTATTTCCTTTTTGTCCATTATTTTTAATTTACATCTAGCTATTTCCCTTTATTACCACGTCATTAGTGTGTGGGCACCCTAGGCACAAAATTATACACACATGCACTAGAACTACATTAGGGTCTGTAATGTAGTGTGATTTCAATATAATAACTCCACTAGTTTGGAGGTTGAGGTCAATCGACCCCACTAACCTTTTATTTTGTACGTCACTATTCACTTCATCCGGTGAATCCAGTTGATAGAAAGGTAGGGTTTTGTACCTACTTACGACACTACCGAACACAGATCATGAGTATTTTCACAGTTTCTAGTGCCCAAAATCTAGACCGGGACGCCCCATGGTACCCCAATATACTCCCAAGTACCTCAATACAGATAGATAATCAGCTCCTTTCCTTTACAAGTCATTTAGTCATAGGTTACCCAGTCGTATACAAGTCTGCTATAGTCCATCACATAGTTAGGTGAGTTATTTACAGGTTAGTAACATATCCCTTTCATTTCTATTATTTTAATTAATTCAAGTACAAAAGAAAAATATCTAGTTCTAGCACTTTGATATAACACTTAGTTTCTATTTAGATTAGCTCATAAAATAGTTAAAAACCCTATTTTTAGTTAATCATTTTGGTGAACCCGTTATTTCAAACATTGTTACTTTTTTATTATCTGTCATTAGCATAGATCTTCTTTTATTATTATCATGTCACATTTTAGTGTCAACCCCATTTATAATGAGGCTACCATCATTGAACTTACAACTTTATATAGTACTCTTATGACCTTACCCGATGTCACTCAACAACTCCTAGAAGGTCAAAAACATGTGCTTACCAATCCTGTTGACTCTCCTATTGGCATATGCCTTGTTGATGACCTCATATATTTTAATCATTTAAATCCATGTCATCCAGTGTCCTATGATCCTTCTTATTCTTCTTATAATATGCCACCAAATGTTTTATATCCTTCTATCATTGATTATCTATTAGGCATTGATTCCCAACCTAATCCACAACTTACTTCTCCTCCCGCCACTCCCATGTCTCTTACTACTTCTCATTATGTTTCCCCGACATCCCATTCTAGTTCATCGACACATTCTTATTACCTTGATGATCCCATTGATAGTAGTGTTTCGGATAGCATTAACCATACCACTCTATCTCTTGTTCCTAAGAAATATCATTATTTCTACACTTGTGAGTGTGCTTCACCTCTTTCATCTTCTTCTTCTCCTATTACTTCTACCATAGTGCATGAGTCTCCGCCTCATGTTGTTTCTTCTCATTCTACTCCTACCTTATCTACGCTTCCTTCTTCTACTTCACCCACACCACATGTTACTTCTAGTAATATTTCCCCTTCATCCTCTCATGTGGCTCCTTTGACTCACACTCCTCACGTATCTTTAGCTTTGGATCCTACTATCTCCCCTCTTGATATACCTATGATCACACACAATGGAAAGCTCCAACCTCTTAATACAATGTCTCCATATTCTTCTATTCCATCATAGGACATCCTATCCCTCATGCATGTCATAGGAAAACTTCAGTCTTAGGTTCACTCTCTCACCTTAGAAAGTAGGGCTTACTACACGTCTATAGACAACAATTCCTTGCATGGTAATCCCATTCCCAAGAAAATTCATAACTCAACCTTTCCTAAGGATTTTTCCATGCCCACATTTACTTTCCTTGACATTATCAACAACCCTCATAATCATATTGCGCACTATCACACTCTTATGGCCTCTTATTCGAATGATTGACTACTACATAAGGCCTTTTGGTTTAGTCTAGTTGATGATGCACTTCAATGGTACACTCACCTCCCTTTTGGTTCTATTAGCACTTTGTATGCGACATGGAGGATCCCTTCCTTTGTAGGTTTATTATCAATTCTGGTCCTAAGCTCAAATATGATCATGATCCCGCTCTCCATCAAGTCTCTTCTTAATCTATCCAAGATTACATCTTCCAATTTAATGCATGCATACATCAACTTATCTTTTATCCTAGTGACTTGGAAAATAAGTTCATCTTCTTATGTGGTCTTATTCCTACTCTAAATAAATGTTTACAATATGATACTTGTGTATCCTTTATTCTTTTTTTTCTACAAGGTTATTGATTTAGAATATGACCTTCTTAATTCCCCTCTCTTAGATCCTTCTCATGATTCTCGATTATTAGGCCCTATGATCTTCCACCTACATCTCTAGTTCTCCATCCTCAATAACCTCCACCTTTAGCTATAACTCAAAAAAATCATTCTGCTCCTACTCCACCTCCCCACAACAATCCAAAATAACCCTTACTTCAACCCAAAGTGCAACGGCATAAACTTCATCTCCTCCTCCATCTCCTTCACATGTCTCTCTACCTCTCTCGACCACTTACCACCACTACTACTTCACCTCAATATTGTGAGATGTTTGTGTTTTTCACCTAATTCTTTACCTCATGATTTCTTGCGTATATTACTCAATGAGTGATTAATTTGGATTCCTTCAATCACCACCACCCTTTACACCATTGCAATAACAACATCATCAATATTACTATAATTACAACCATATTAGTGGCCATCGTGAAAAATATTTCCTTGCTTTATGTGAGATTTTGAAACAATTAGAAGACATTGGTGTCATATATTTTTCCTTTCATTAGCAATAATTAAATCCTTCTTTGTGAAGGCATCGAATACACCCCATAGGTATCCTACACATGATACTCATTTTGTTCATCAATCACCACCATCACATGCTCATTATCCACCACCTCCATTTCTTCCACCTCCATATTCATTACATCTGCCTCACTCACACTATCCATCACATCCATCCCATGGGTTTCCACCAGTCTCTGCATATCCCATGGTCACTCCATATGACACACACTTTGGTCCATACACTCATGCTCCATCTATTCCATATGCATCTACCTCCACCCATCGTATTTTTCATTGGTAGTTGATCATCATCACATTACTTACTGATGACACACTTGTGTTCTTATGGTTCTTACACAACTATTGAGGGATTAGTTTTAAGAATGTTTCATCATGTGATTTTTCATTCATCTAGTGCACCTCAATTATTTCCTGATGACACAGTCTTTCTTATGCGACTCATCCTTGACTGCTAAGGGGTCTTACTCCATGAGCCTATTCATCTATACACGGGGGCATCATTAATCCCCCCTCCTATTTTCATCACTTTATCATATTACCATTATATTACATTTTCACATCTTTATTACGATACATTTATCTATTTTCACATTTCTATTATCACCATTACATTTCCTACATGCTACATACTTTATTCATCTCATCAATCACATTACATTTGTTATCTACATCATCATATTCTATCTACCATTACTCACATCATCATACAAATTTATATTCATCACATACACCACAATACACATACTAGAACAATAACCATACAACCATATGATTTCCATTACATCACAAATAATAAAACATCTCAATTATCGATCACATACATATCCAAAATAGGTGTCCATACATATAACATTCATACAATTATCATCACCAAAACATGTTTCATCACTGGGGAGAAAGGACCCTAAATCATATATGATCATCATTATCTCTCGCATGTATCAAGAGAGCCCTAGAACTCGACACCTTGCCACCAACATGATGATGCATTTCGTGGCCCCGAAACTTCTCCACTTGTTTGCATAATATAGAAATATGCATGTTCTATTTTGAGAGCTCACACTGAAAATCTACATATCGGGTGAACACGTCCTAGTCCAAGTTACCACCACCTACTACCTATCAGGCATGATGAGTCTCCTCCCATGCCTTTTCCCTCTCACTAAGAATTATAGTATATGTCTCGCTTCTATAGTCGGTGGCTCAAACAAAGGGGCATGCTCACTTGTAACATCATCCATGTGCTCTAGTATCCCCTTAATAGAAAATTACTAGGCACATTTCACGTTAGTGTGTAGATTGATATGTCTACTATAAACAAACAATAAACATCCCCTTCATACACAACATACAATCTCATGTCATGCCAACCATTTAAATAACACAACATAAGTAATTCATTAACCACATTAGCATACACAAATAATTACGATCTATCATTATCACTGCTACTATAGGGTCAAGGATGCCTCCCTCACCCAATCCTCATATTAGTAACTCCATAATACCCACAAATACTACGTATAACAACACCCATTGATGTGTTGCCCACCACGTTCGATAATCCTTAGTACTCCCCTGCATTATTTCCATCTAGAGATGTTATTGATGGGTCTACCACATCTAACCCTAGTGGTACAAAGTGCTCCGCTTTGGGCCCTATCCTATTACCAACCCTCCTAGGAGCTCGATGTAGTCATTATTTTACCCTCAATACTTATTTCTAACCCCAAGCTCATTGACCTATATTTTAGCATATGCTAGGTGATCACCCGAGGTGTGTGCGGGTATCGAGGCCCTCCTTTATGTGAGCTTTGTGAAATATTTTTTCCATTAATGGAGGATTTATTTGTAGAAATAGAACTAAATTCACTTAGTTAGAAAGAAAAAATATATAACTAACATATCCACACATCAATGCATTATAGAAGCTAGATAAACATTATAAGAAGTGCAAGAAACTAGATCTAAGTCATGATAAGCCAAATAACATAAGGGTTTACACCCATAAACAATTTGTACACAAAAGATTAATGTATATTTATTTAGAAAGAGACTTTGCTAGCCATACTACATTTAAAAGGGTCATCTCAGACGATATACATTAAATGAAAAGGATCAAAACCCTAGAAACTAATCTTATCGGATATTCTAATTATACTTTCGATTATAGCTATTTTTACAAAAGTTATTAGCCATATATATGGTTAATGGTATCCCTTACAACCCTCTAAAGCAATAAGTAATCTAAACCCGAGCACCATGATCTCAAAACCCTTAGCATTTCTCCATCACTTTGTTACTCTCCTTCTCTTCCTCTACATTCTCTGTGCATTCTCTCGCATTCTGTTGTGTCTCTCTATGTGTCTATTCCTTTCCCAAACACCTCTTTGAATAGGATCATCAACCACCACAATGACTTCTCTTCGAGAAGATAGTGTGTCAAGTTTTGATGTGGTCCTCCATTAGCGAATGATTATCCTTTTTACAAACCTTCTACTAAGCGTAATGATTCTCTCTGGGAATATTCCCTGCATGGAATATATTTTTCTTCACCTCCAAGGTTCTAGGATGGCACCTTATCCACTCATTGCACCTAGTTGGATCCTCACATTTTTCCCAAGTGATTTCATCATGCCAAATATGACTAAGTCCTGTAAACCCTTGTTCTACCTCTTGCGTGCACCTTGGTTTCACTTAAACCCTCCGTAAACCCCTTTTTCCAGCATGATTTTCCCTAAGTTCCCTTCTATCTAGTGATCCTACACCCGTGCACCTCTCGGTAATTAGCCAATATTTTAGGGTCCAAAATCACCCCACACTACGTGTGTTCTCCACCCTTAAAAACATTATTCTTCCTCAAAGAATAAAGAACTCGGGGCTATAGTTCCTTTATCTTATTCTTAATCAAACCCCGTATGGTTTTGATTACTTCCAACTTCATCTCAAATTTAGAAAGGATATTTTCATGTTCTTCCTTATTGCCTTTATGATTTTCAGAAATTATTTTATATACGCCTCATAGGTAGCTTGACCAATATTCTTGTTACCCTATCCCTATTGGCATAATTGTCCTACACGACTTGGACATTTTTGTGGTGGTATTTACTATGGAAAGGAGCTCAGATTACAAGGTCATTATCTCCCCAATATTCCTCTTTTCCTCCTCCTTCTAGCATGCCATCACCTCCTCTACTGACTCTAATGCAAGTGGTCACCTTTCCATGGTGAGGATGTGGGTCAAGTATTCAAGCATTACATGGTTAACTTGTATTTTTACTTAGGAGGGGCTAGGTTTGGGTGCTTCAACATTATGGTGTCTTACATTTCCTCTATCTTCTTATGGATTTCATGCACCTTTTCCTTTTCATCCCTCGAGATCTCGCCTTAACTACACACGGTGATAAATTATTTTTGTTTTATATTTTGTCCCACTCAATGATCTCCTCATTATTTTTCTCAAGATATACCTCCAAGACCCTTATTATGTCATTTCTACTGAAGAATCTTGCCTCTACATCCTTTGATGCTTTATTGAGCCATTGAAAACTTTCTCATTAGAAAGTTGGGAGTTTACCAAAGGGTTTACTCCTTGACATTTGATATCTTCATCAATGCATCTTGATTTACCTCGAACTTAGGTTCATCAATGTGGGACTCAAAATCCCAAGATATAATTTTCCTCAGATCGTGCACCTTCTTCATCAAAAAAAGACCAAGCAAGGAATTTTTTTTTGGGCACGATAGTTTGGAAGCGCACACATAGTTTCTTGTTTGGATCATTAATGTAAGTCATTTCTTATTCTTGTGCTGCTACTATGCCCTTTCCACTGTGTGCACTACCTTTGGGAAGCTTACTTCTGCTTTGGGGTCTCCGCTCATGCTTCCATACTCCTTTCCCACACTCATGCTTTCCTCCATTTCCTTCAACACTTCCTCAGCGCATCGCTCAACTTTGTGCTCCACCAACTATTGGATAATTCCTTCCAGTTTCCTCTCTATGATATTATCCATATGCTCCTTAGTCAGGGTTGGTGTCTTCTGATCCTTCATGTTTACTTCCTCTCTCCCCCATTATCGTGAGTTCCTCCCTCGTTCTCATCATTCTCTTCATTTCCTTCTTCATCTGACTCATGTACATCATACACATTATGATTCTGATCCTCATCGCACTCTTCATCGTCCTCATCTCCCTTTTCGGCCTTTGTGCTTTCTATTTTCCGAGTCTAATCCTTTGGCTACCTTTTACTTCTTCCTTACTGGTGATTCTAGTTTAGGGGACTTATCTCTTTCTTCTTTCTTGGGTGACTCTTCCTTTACTAGTGACTCTTCCTTCTACGGTGACTCTTCCTTTTACGAGAAAATAGTTTCTCATGGGAGACCTCTTCGGTGGATGTAAGTATGTGTTCCCACACCGAATCATGTGCCACTACTTATCTCGAGTTGTCTACATTCTCAAAACCATTTTCTCAGGAGCCTCTCCTCTATATCTTTTCCTTAGCAAAATTTTCTTTCATGTGGTGGGGTCCTCAAGAATGGAGACATCATCTTCAACATAAGCTCCCTTTTCATACTTAGGCCTTATGTGTAAATACACCCTCGTTGTTTTCCTCCTAGCAACATGTAATGTTACTATTTTTAACATGCGCATGTCATGGGAGACATTATTCTCCACATAGGCACACTTCTTGGGGTACACTAGTTTCCTACGTAGCTTGTGGTAGTCTTGATCTACTACATTTAGATCAAATCTATGTTTCTTTGCCTCTTTGAAATGATTGACCACGGCACGGAAGTACTTGCCTTTGTGAAGGAGAAAGGAAAAATATACCAAGGACTCTTGGTGTCATCTACCAAAGTGAATTTATCGATGTAAAAATTCTGGTATACAGTGAACTTATCCTCTCCTTGCACTAGTTAAGGAAATTATTCAGTATTACGCATTCAGCCTCAAATGCATTGCGCATCCAATTATACCACATTTTCAGTGTTTCTTATGAACGTCCTGTTATCCAATTTCACCCCCCAGGGTTGAAATTGATAACATACATCAGGATTCTCAAATCCCAGGACAAATTGATTGATCCAGGGTAAAAATCATGTTTCTAGGGTCCCTTCAGAAATTTTTCTAACTCCCCTGTCCAGGTTGAAAAGAACAAGCTCTGAGAAAATGCGAGAAAGTTGCAGAAAATAAGCTTGGGCCAGAAAAAATTGTGAAAATCGGCTAAGTCCTAGTCAAACGACAGTCGGGACATTTGGGACGAAAAGGCACGGATCGACCGAAAAGCCTACAGGTGGCCCAAACAACAAAGGGACATCCGGGACAAATGGACGTGAAATGCCCGAATCGGCCGGTTCGGCTGGAACAGGAAACCGAAGCGTTGGGACATTTGGAATAGAAGGACGCGAATCGGGCGGCCGAATCGGACGAGCCGGAAGAATTTGTCCCGAGAAAACACTTTGGGACATTTGGGGAGATGGACACGAAGGACGTGAACCGTCGGTTCGGCTGAAATAGGAAACTTCAGCACAAGGACAAGTGGGACAAAGGGACGCGTGGGATGCGGATAGCCGAAGGATCCGAAAGCCAATCAGATCACGCCATGTGTCACCGGTAGAAAAGGGACGAGGAAGCCCATTTCGGGCAGATCGGAGGATTCTGTCCCATGAAGCACTGGGACATCCGGGACAAAAAGACGTGGTGGACGCAAAAATCTGGCAGGCCCATGGACAAATCACAGCATGACATGTGTCACCAAGGAAAAAGGTCCAAAAAGTCAAAGGGGCGAGTTTTCGAGCACTGATCCGAACCAATGAAATAGTGCCACGTGTCCAAGTTTAAGGGGCCCACAAGAAAAGCCCGTGAAAAGGTGGAGAGAGAAAATTGCTCAGCGAACCAGAGCCTGCCACGTGTCGTCCAGATGGCAGAGCGCAGGAAAAGAGATTTAAAAATCTGTTTTCACCTGTTTTGTGCCCTAAATATTCTAGACCTTCATATGTTTTGATCCGAGCTTGGATTTGCATCTTCTTTATATCAACGGAAAGCTGTTGAAATTATCTACATGATTCTGGGATCAATCTTGCATTTTAGTGTAGTTTGGAGGGAGAAAATTAAGAAAACGTCTCTAACGCATGGTGATGATAGACAGAAGTAATGCTTCAACAACCAACTTTAATGTAGCGAGACATGACTCGCCGCTCTGTTAGATGCCCCGCCGTTTTCTTAGGATCCACCACTTCTATCATAATGAGATGATTTTAAATGCTACCAAGAAGTGGTTGGGGCAGATTCTGGATTTCCTCTCTCTTCCCTCTCTCATTTCTTGATATATATTGTAAAGAAGAGCTCCTTTAAGGGGTCAGACATTTCTGTTTTGCATCCTCCCTTATTCCCTCACTTGCCTGGGAGAATTGGGGAGCTTTCAAACCTCCCATATGGGTTGTAATGCCATTCTTTTTGCCTCTTGTCCACCTGAATGTGTATCAACTCTTGAGCAATAATATATGTGTTTTTTTGACTCTCAACCCTCTCATGTATTCATTGCTGTCATTTTGATCTCTTATTACGGTTTGATTACCCGTGCATGGTGTTTTTATTGCGTCTATGTGGTCTGTGTTAAATTGCAAAGCAATTTCTAACATTCTTCGGTGCATCACCTTTGTAGTTTAGGTTTTATTCTATGCATTTTCTTACCTGTCTCCTTGGCAAGTTAGATTAGGTTTTAGCAAACCCTCTGCATTTTTGTGTGCATCCGAACAGGAGGAATAGGAACCGCCTTCTCTGGAGAATCTTTTCTCATCTTTACAAGTTCCATGATCGAGAAAGGATTCCATGTTGTGCAATCATCTTTGGATGCACGAACATCAACCTAGAATCCTGATCTACATCCAAGGGTGTTGTGAGTCTGCAACAACAGTTTTGGCACACCCGGTGGGACTAGAGGTCTCATTTTTATTGCAGCAAAGTTGATATGCATCTGCTACGCTTTTCTTGCTTATAAGAGCTATTATTTGCATATCGATGACTCCAAGGGAAGAATCAACCGGTTTCAGCAAAGTGCAGGCCCGAAAAATCATGAGAAGAATCCCCACAAGGTCAAGAGTCGAGAGAAGAAGAAGTGCTATTTGAATATCTGCGAGTTATCTCAAGAAGAAGGCAAAGAGGAAGAATGATTCAAAGGTCTCCATCTCCACCAAATAGAACTCTCTCAACTCCTCCACCTGATAGGCCTTTCATTCAGTATACAAGGGTTTTAAGACCGATTAGAATGGCTCAGAACAATCCCTATGTCAACTTCACAGGAAGCAGCCCACTTGCTCTCAATGCACAACATCCAGTTCCTATTGTAGCCTTGAAGAACATTCCCTACTTCACCGAAGAAAATCATACTACTCCAAGTGATCATGTTAAAGATATTGCTAACCTTTGCGCAATCCATGAAATCAATGAAATGCAAGTGGCTGTCAAGTTACTGGCATCTTCCTTCAAGGGTAAAGCATTACAATGGTTTAGGAGCCTTGGAGCTGGTTCTATCACAAACTGGAATCAGTTGTGTATTGCACTTCACGAGTTATTTAGAGAGAAGGGAGACAACTTGTCTCTTTTGGAGTAGCTGACAACTATCAAGAGAGCCTCCAATGAGCAATAGAGTGACTTCAACTTCAGATTTCAAAGGTCTTGGGATAGGATTCCAGTGGCAGTCAGGCCAACAGCAGAAGGTGCTTTTCTATATTACCTTAAAGCTTTGAATTCTGATATTTCTATGTTAATTCAGTCCATGGGAGGCACAACAATCCCTATGGCTTATAGCATTTCCATTAGAGCCGAAAACTATCTTATTCAAGTTGGTAAACTGGCTCCTAGGCCTCCCATGCCCTTGTATCCAAACTTAGAAAATCCAAGCACTAGTCAAGCACCCACTTTGGCTCCTGTCTCCACTCCTAGAAATCAAAGTTCAAATGAAGCTTCCACTTCATCTCCAAGTGCTTCAAATGAACTCCAAGAGGTCATGAAACGATTGTGCAAATTTTGGGAAATGAGTAGTTACTATTAAGAGGCAACAAGCCCAAGTTTTCAGACCTTCCTATCAACCTCAAGCTCAACCTAATAGGCAGCCATACCAACCACAAAGACTATTCCAGCCCTATAATCCAAATGCTATATCTACCTCTAAGGCATTAGTGCCAACACGAACAACATTGCTCGGGACTATGTGGTGCTTTCCATGCAACGCGAGCCTCATAACCAATCCATGTGTTTCAATGGTGCTATCAATCAAGCACCGATGGTGACAACACCGGTGTGGAGGCGAGGGTAGTCAAGGAAATATTCAACAACAAGAAACATTCCAACAGCAATCAGCCCCAAATGACACCACATTGGTGAACTAGTAAGCGAGAAGATTTACGTGGCATGAATCAAGTAGTTTCTCAAGGTGTCGAGCCAATACAAGGTCAAAGAGATGAAATTTGGGTGAAGAATAGCCATTAGCCCCAGCTAATCCACAACTTTCCATGGCTCCACAAATGATTGTGAAGCAGAGTCTAGTTTCAAATACACAAGGGCAGCCAAGAACAACCCCTAGGCCAACTCAAATGCCAGCTGTTGCTGCCCACGTACAAGGAATAAGTGTACAAACCAAGGGACAACAAAAGGATACTTCATCCCCATTTAGTATCGTTGAACAGATGAAGAAGACTAACGTCAATATATCAATGTGGGAATCCCTATCCATCCCAGGACAAAGAGATCTGCTGCAAGCTGCCATGAAGGATTGGACAACTTCGAATCAGCAGGTTCAGATGCAAGACAAAGTGCTTACAAATGCTGCCCAGCCTGAAGGAAGCCATGGAGGGCAACAAGGTAAAATGTTGAAGCCCCCTCCTTTCTATGTTTCATTAATCATTGGGGATAAACTAGTACACAATTGCATGATTGATTCCGGGGCAAGTAGCTCAGTGATGCCCAAGCAAATAGCTGATCAGCTGGGTCTCCAATATGAAGTAATATCTAAAGGGGTAGTGCAATTGGATGGGACAACAATAGCAACAGTTGGAGTGATTAAAAACTTGAGTCTTACCTTGCATGCATGTCCAAATGTTGTTGTCTTACAAGATATATCAATCATAGACCTTCCACCACTCTTTGCCCTTTGCTTGTCAAGGGACTTCATAGCCAAGATTGGGGGGTATTTGTCTGCTGATTGGTCTCACATGTTGTTTAGAACAAGGTATGGAACTAAGGCTACAATTAGGTCTGAACCTATTGCAAACTTCCATATTGAGCCTTACACTCCAAGTCAGATTAATGCCAATTGCTCAACATTTGATCAAGAAGATCACCCTAGTACTGATGAGGCTGACACTAAGGTTGGAAGTATCCCAGACCTAACTCTTGATGAATGGGCAAACAAGATACATGATTTGATCCCTATCAAGAAGTAGAAGAATATGAGCTGGGAGTCTATTGTATACATGAAGAAAATCAACCTGTTCCTAGCATCACCAAGCCAAGCCATAATGATGACAATGAGGTATGGCAGCTATTTTTTGACGGATCAAGGAGTAGGCAAGGTGCAGGAGGTGGAGCCATGCTTGTTTCACCTCAAGGCATCAAATATTATTCAAGCTTTTTGTTTCCAGTTTTCTTGTTCAAACAACACAGCTGAATATGAGGCCTTGATTCATGGACTTCATTGGGCTAGGAAAAAAGGGATAAATAACTTGCAGGTGTTCGGGGATAGCGAGCTAATCGTCAACCAAGTTAGAGGACAACATGCTACAAAGAACGACTTGCTGAGGAGCTACAAGAATAGGGTATGGGACCTCATTGAGGATTTCAAGGCTTTCGACATTGTTTCCACACCCAGGAAGAAAAATGAAGCTGCGGATAGGCTCGCAGCAGTTGGAGCAACGTTTGATGTGGTTGACAACATCAAAAGGGAAAAAAAACAACCACATATCCATGTGATTGTGAGGCCAGCAGTTCTAGATAATAACACCAGCTGGCAGGTGTTTGAAAATGATCAACAGATCATCAATTTTTTACATGAAGAGGCTGAATTCTCGGCTAGGAATCGGAGACAGAGACTAGAGCAGCAAGTATGGGGATCAAGTAGTGTAGCTGCAGACAAACAAGCTTCCCAAGGGTTTAGTAATGTTGGATTCTATCTTTAACCCTAACGACCGGTTAAAAGTAAATAAAATGCTAACATACTGAGTCAAGAGGGAAGATTCGAGTCATTCCAGGTTGGGAAGGCAAAACACTTCAAATTGGTAAAGTGGCCCTTTGAGCAAGAGAAATCAGATTTCATCTGACTTTGTCAAGAATTTCCAAATGTATTCACTTGGAGCTATGAAGACTTGAGAGGATTCAATCTGAATTTGGCACAACATACCATAGAATTGGATCCAGATGCTAAGCCCATCAGGCAGAAGCAGAGACCTGTTAACCCTCACATTGAGCCTCTAATGAAGAAAGAGCTAAATAAGCTAATAGAGGCAAGCATTATATTCCCGATCAAGCACTCAAGTTGGGTTGCTAACTTGGTTCAGTCGGGAAGAAGAGTGGATAAATCAGGTTGTGTGTGGAATTCCGAGACCTCAATAGGGCATCTCTCAAAGATCATTACCCGCTTCCTTCAATGGAACAAATATTGCAAGTAGTATCCGGTTCAGAGAGATTCTCTCTCCTAGATGGCTACTCAGGGTATAATCAGGTAATGGTGAAAGAAGAAGACCAATTCAAGACAGCCTTCATAACTAAATAGGGCACATATGCTTACAAGAAGATGCCATTTGGGTGTCTAATGCTTGGTGCTACCTTTCAAAGGGAAATGGACATGGCATTCAAAGGCTTGATCAACAAGATAGTGCTGATATATCTAGATGATATCACTGTCTTCTCAAAGAATGCAGCAGACCATCTCTTCCACCTCAGGCAAGTGTTTCAGAGGTGTAGAAATTTTAGAGTATCTTTGAACCCCAAGAAGTGCATCTTTCTTGCACATGAAGGAAAGCTCCTTGGCCATGTTGTCTCGAAAGAGGGACTGGCAATTGATCCAGAGAGGGTTGAAGCCATAAGAGCACTGCCATTGCCAAGTCACAAGAAGGCTCTTCAAAGTTTCTTGGGAAGGATCAATTTTGTCCATAGGTTTATCCTGATTTTGTAGCCCTTGTCAAGCCCATCACCAAAATGTTAAAGAAGAGCATGGCTTTTAAGTGGACAGTAGAAGGCAAGGAGAGTTTTGAAGCAATCAAAGAAGCTATCTCTCAAGCACCAACTCTCATCAACCCAGACTTCTCCAAGGATTTCATCCTCTATGCATTTGGAGGTGATGACACTATTTTTGCCATTCTTGTACAGCAGAACAAAGATAATGATGAGTAGCCAATTGCCTTTTTTTAGCAGAGCCTAGATGAGCTGCGAGGTGAGGTACTCTTTTATTGAAAAGCATGTACTTGCAGAATCGAAGCTTGAAGAAATTCAAGCATCGGTCTCAAACAACAAGGTCCATTGCTTTGGTCTCACATGCTTGGAGTTAAGGACTTCCTCCTCAACTAGGATTTGAATGAGAAAATGGCAGGTTGGATCACCCGTGTCATGGAGTATGACATTGAGATCAAGATCACCAAGCTGGTAAGAGGGAAAGGACTGTGTGAGCAGCTGGTTTTAGGGAAGCAAAAGGAAGTATGCAATGAAGAAGAGGCTGTTTTGATCCAGGACAGTCATGAGTCAAGCGGCAATCATGAAGAAGATAATGCTTCCCCCATTCCTTGCTGGACCCAAGGTATTATGCACTTCCTAGGTACAGGCCAGTGCCCCCCAGAGATGAACAAGACCCAAAGGAGACACTTCAGATTACAGGCTGTCCCGTATGCCATTGTTGATGGAGTTTTGTTCAAGAAAGATGTAAATGGAGTGCTACTGAGATGCATTAGCACAGGTTAGATTCAAAGGGTATTGGAAGAGTTTCATGGTGGACCAGCTGGTGGCCATTTTGCGCCAAGAGTGACAGCTCTAAAAATTATGAAGGCTGGTTATTATTGGCCTAAAATCTTCAACGATTGCTACGCATGGATCAAGAGGTGTAAGAATTGTGCATTCTTCACAGGAAAAGAAAGACTTGCTGCCCTTCCATTGCATCCAATCTCAGTTGACCAGTCATTCATGCAATGGGGTTTGGACTTCATTGGAGTCATTAATCTCAATTCAAGCCAAGGGCATAAATGGATTTTGACAGCCACAGACTACTTCACCAAATGGACAGAAGCAGTAGCACTCAAAGAGGAAAATAAGTCTAGCATCTTAGACTTTTATGAGGGAATAACAACCAAATTTAGTGTATCTGCCAAAATAATCTCTGATAATGCATTGGCATTCATTGGATCTAAGGTGACTGAGTGGGCTGTCAAGAACGGTATTTACCTAAGCACTTCATCGAACTATTACCCTTAGGGTAATGGCCAGGCCGAGTCTACAAACAAGAACTTGTCGAGGATCATTAGGAGAACTCTTGATGAGAATCAGAGGTCTTGGCATACCAAGCTGAAATCAGCCTTATGGGCTGATAGGATCACTCCCAAAAGATCCATAGGTAACTCTCCATTCAGGCTTGTCTATGGAAGAGAGGCAATCTTTCCCATGTCACTTGAGTTACCAACATTGGAACTCATGAAGCAGCTAGAGTTACTTGAATTTGAGCCCATGGAGGTGAGGTATGCAAAGTTGATGGAGCTGCAAGAGATCAGAAATCAGGTATCCCAAGCAATGGAAAAGGATCAAGCTTTGATCAAGAAGACCTTTGATAGGAAGGCCAAAGATAGATCTTTTCAAGTTGGAGATCTAGTGTTGAAATGGGATGTGGACAGAGAAAAACCGGGAAGGCATTCAAAATTTGATGCCATTTGGAGTGGCCCATACATGGTCACAAAGTGCAAGAATAGCAATGCTTTCCAATTAGCCTCATTGGATGGTGAAGAACTGTAGATTCTAGTCAATGGAATCTATCTCAAGCGTTTCTTCTAGAGGGAAGTTCACTACCTCTGTAAATATTAGATTAGATTTTCCTTCCTCCAAGTGCTTGTGCACATTGTTTTGTTGTAGGTTAGTTTTGTTTTCCCTAAGCGCTTTAGCACAACTTGCTATTCATGGAGATGTTTTGCAGTCTATTGCTTTCATCAGGTGGCATTCCATCTTCCTCCTTGCACATTCTGAGTCAGTTGAGGTTCTAAATAGAATATTTGATGACTCCATGCCCAATGGACTGCTTCAGAAATTGGTCCTTTCATCTAGCAGTGAGATGACCCCACCGAAGTCGCCAATTGTTATCCAATTTCACCCCGAGGGTTGAATTGATAACATACATTAGGATTCTCAAATCCCAGGCAAATTGATTGATCCAGGGTAAAAATCATGTTTCTAGGGTCCCTTTAGAAATTTTTCTAACTCCCCTATCCAGGTTGAAAAGAACAAGCTCTGAGAAAATGTGAGAAAGTTACAGAAAATAAGCTTGGGCCAGAAAAATTGTGAAAATCGGCTAAGTCCTAGTCCAAACGACAGTCGGGACATTTGGGATGAAAAGGCGCGGATCAGCCGAAAAGCCTACAGGCGGCCCAAACAACAAAGGGACATCTGGGACAAATGGACGTGAAATGCCCAAATCAGCCAGTTTGGTTGGAATGGGAAACCAAGTCTTTGGGACATTTGGGAGAGAAAGACACGCAGAGCGCGAGAAGCCGACCCGGCCGAGAGAGATAAGAAAATTGACCAACTACTTTAGTACATGTGGGACAAAGGAACGCGAACCAGCCGAATCGGATGAACCGGAAGAATTTGTCCCATAAAGACTGGGACATTTGGGACAGATGGACGTGAAGGACTTGGCTGGCTGGTTTGGCTGAAATAGGAAACTTCAGCACAAGGACAAGTGGGACAAAGGGATGCGCGGGACATAGATAGCCAAGAAGGAGCCGAAAGCCAATCGAGATCACACCACGTGTCACCAGCGAGAAAAGGGACGAGGAAGCCCATTTCGGGAAGATCGAGAGGATTACGTCATGAAGCACTTGGACATCTAGGATAAAAAGACACGATGGACGTGAAAATCCAGCGAGCCCATGGACAAATCACGCAGCATGACACGTGTCACCAAGGAAAAAGGTCCAAAAAGTCAAAGGGGTAGGTTTTGAGCACCGATTCGAACTAATGAAATAGTGCCACGTGTCCAAGTTTAAGGGGCCCACAAGAAAAGCTCATAAAAAGGTGGAGAGAGAAAATTGCTCAGCGAACCAGAGCTTGCCACGTGTCATCCAGATGGAAAAGCGTGGGAAAAGAGATTTAAAAATCTGTTTTCACCTGTTTTGTGCCCTAAATCTTCAGACCTTCGTATCTTTTGATCCAGAGCTCAGATTTACATGTTCTTTATATCAACGGAAAGATGTTGAAATTATCTACATGATTCTAGGATCAATCTTGCATTTTGGTGTAGTTTGGAGGGAGAAAATTAAGAAAATGTCTCTGACACGTGGTGATAGACAGAAGTAATGCTTCAACAACCAACTTTAATGCAGCAGACAGCTCGCCACTCCTGTTAGATAGCCCGCCATTTTGCTAGGATCCACCACTTCTATCATAATGAGATGATTTTAAATGCTACCAAGAAGTGGTTGGGGCAGATTCTGGATTTCCTCTCTCTTCCCTCTCTCATTTCTTGATATATATTGTAAAGAAGAGCTCCTTTAAGGGGTCAGACATTTTTGTTTTGCATCCTCCCTTATTCCCTCGCTTGCCAGAGAATTTGTGGAGCTTTCAAACCTCCCATATGGGTTGTAATGCCAGTATTTTTGCCTCTTGGCCACCGTGATATGTATCAGACTCTTGAGCAATAATATATGTGTTGTGTTTGACTCTCAACCCTCTCATGTATTCATTGCTGTCATTTTGATCTCTTATTGCAGTTTGGTTACCTGTGCATGGTGTTTGTATTGCGTCTATGTGGTCTGTGTTAAATTCAAAAATGAATGTCTAACATTCCTCGGTGCATCACCTTTGTAGTTTAGGTTTTATTCTATGCATTTTCTTACCCTGTCTCCTTGGCAAGTTAGATTAGGTTTTAGCAAACCCTCTGCATTTTTTGTGTGCATCTGAACAGAGGAATAGGAACCAACCTTCTCTCGGAGAATATTTTCTCATCTTTACAAGTCCACGCTTGGAGAAAGGATTCCATGTTGTGCAATCATACTGGATCCTCGAACATCAACCTAGAAGCCTGATCTGCATCCAGGGGTGTTGTGAGTCTCGCAACAACACGTCCGTCATGGTGTCATAGGAATACTATTCAAACCTCTTGGTGGGTGAGGGGTCCTCATTTGGGTATTCCCAAACAAAATTATCTGGTCCATCAAGCACTCCAATATATGAAAAGACAATGGTGAGGAAGACATTACCAAACATGATCTTCTCTCTGTCATGCGTAATGTCTATGATCTCCTCTAAAATAAAATATGAGATGTTATAGATGGTACCCTCTGAGATCTTGTGGCATGCATTCAACCAGGCCTTATTGATCTTTGTCCATCTCTCTTACCCATTTAGCTTTGTAACCAAGTGCGTGGCCATCCTCATCACTAGGTCAATAATTATAAATTTTTTGAAGTAGCACGAACCCTTCTTGTAGTCACAAGCCTCAATGGTCTTTTTGATGGCTTCCTTATCTTCCAAGTAATTTTCCAATAAATATCCTTCATAGATAAGTCTGGTGAACTTAGAAATTAGTGGGGGTATGCGTAATCGTAACTGCAACCTACAAAATAGAAGTGGTCTTCATGCACACACGACATCAACCATTGGTATAGTCACTTGGGATTTCCAAAATAGAGAAACTCGTAGAGTTGTAACAACCAAGCCTTATCCATTTTTACCTTTACCTCGTCATCATAGATGGGCATTCCATCTGGTGTCCTCTTCTCTGTAGGGAAAACCAGTTCTAGTGTCATTTCATTCTCTGTGGTGCTCGTTCGATGGTTGTATTCATTGAGGCCATATTATTGACATGAGACATTCACTCTTTACCTAGTAGCACACCATTTGGGTACTACATCTAATCATACCATTATTCGTTACAAATTTTGGAAATGTCTTGTTTTCCCTTACCCTTCTTTGGTGAAACATTTTCTACTTTCCTTGGTTTCATTCCTTCATCGAGTCCTTAAAAATTTTTCCTCTCTCCTGGTCTTGGCTCTTCTCAACTTTATGGCTCCACTCCTTTGCAAAAATTCCTTCAAACCTTGTGCCCTAGCTATGCAACCCTAACCTAGAAAACCCTTTTTCACAGGATGACGTAATGCCCATGGGATTCTTCCACACAACCTTCTCTTCTTACACCCTTGTAATTATTTCCACTTTGGTTTGTATATCAAACTAGATATGCATGAAAATATTCACAAATTTTCTCAAAATTTATTCACAAGGATTCCCTAGTTTGTTAGAGCTCTTTTATAACTTAAAACGTAAGGTACAAAATAACGCACCCCCGATCTTATATTTATAACTTTTACTTTTCTCTGTAATAAATGACATGCTAGTTACTAGTGTACTTTCATAATAAAGCAAAATATTTTCCAATACCAACCTTAAGTGATTTTCCTCCACACTCAGTCCTATGTAAAACATTTCCACAATATTATGGAACGTAATTGCCTCAACCAAAGAATACTTCAATATTTTTCCCACGCCAAAGTCAATTCATCCTCTATGTCTTAGACCAAGTTCTTTCCACTCGCCTACTACATGTTTCTTATGCACTTTTTACCCTTGTATGTGGTTTTGAAAACTGTTTGACATCATCCTTCCCTTACGTTCATGATTTCCAAGCACAATCTTCCCATCCATGTGTTTTTTATTTATCAACATGGGCCATCCATAACCATAGTTTCAAGAACTTGTCATATCATTCCACCCCACACAAAATGGATTTATGGTCCTCTACACATAGAAAAACTTTTGAAAATAATAAGTGGCTACCAGCGCACAAAATAAAGTAGTAAGAAAGGGAAACACAAAGAAAGGAAACTACATCAAAGAAAAATCTAGGCTAACTAGTAATATTGCCTTATTTACAAACACAAATAAGACTTATTTAGAGTAGGGCTTCAGCCTACTCCCACTGAAATGGCTTGGAAACCTTGTTCCATCTAGCGCTTATAACTAGAAATCACTTGAATCAATTATATAGGATATAATATACGAGACCATCCAATGGAATTTGAATTTCCTATGATGGCGGAGAAAATTGGAACCAGACAATAGAACCATATACCTAACCTCAAACTATTTTTTCTTGACGTGTCTATCATGCCATGCCTTCTTCCTCTTTTTCTATTTTTTGAATCCAATGAGAAATAGCCTACTTATCATCTAACTACATCAACTTATGAATCCTATCATCAAGAGCCTGTTTATGAACTAACCCTCCTACGTTCTTTATACGCAATGATGGTAACATGAATTCAATCGATGAAACAACTTCCATTCCAAACACCAATAGAAAAGGTGTGGCCTTGTTCAATATCTTATAATTAGTTTGATATGACCATAACACAAAAAACTTTATCATCCAAATCCTTTCTTTCCACATCACAAATCTTGGTTAACGTGTGATTCATTTTTTTGAAAGGACTCATCAGTTGCATTAGCTTGTGGGTGATGAGGGGTAGTCTTCTCATGGGATCCCATGCATTCTACTAATAAAATTCTGTCTCATTTAATAAATGAGTATCCCTATCACTTGTTAAGCTCAATGGGCATCCATATCTGTTGATTAAATTTTCCCACAAGAACCTAGATATTGTTTCCATTGTGTAATCCCTTGTAGGAACTACTTCTTCTCACCTTGTAAGGAAATCTATGAATGTAATGATATAGTGTAAACCTATTCTTCACGTAGCTAGGGAAATAGGGCCTATAAAATTAACTACCCTTTTCTCAAATGGTATGGCATTGATAATCAGTCTTAATGACATTTCATCTCTTTTCCCTTGTTTACCAAGGTGTTGGTAGTGGTCATAGGCCTTGCAATACTTGATACAATAAATTTAAATTATTTCCCACAAAAATCCTACTAGAAGGATGTTGCGCTTTGTTTCATTCCCTATATAGTGTCCTCCTACAATTCCACCATGTGCTTTGTCCATTATTGCAATGCACTCAAGCTCTAACATGCACCATCACGAAACCTCACTTTGTGACCTAGCTTGTATAATTCTACACTAATTAGCATGTAGGGCGCGAGACATATTCCTAATCGCTTCCTTCCAAATTCTTCATTCCTCTGGCACCACACCCATTTTGAGAAACATAACAATATATTCTAACTCGTAGAGGGTGTGCACCACAATCTAAACAATTGTGCATCTGAAATTGTATCCTCAATGCTCGCGCATCCTCCCTAAGTGAATCCTTGATAAATGGTTAGGCCCCAAGTTACTCTTACCCGGTTGTACAACAATCGTAAAATCAAACTCTTAAAATAATAGGATCCAATGGCATAAGCACCCTTCTAGACGGGATTGTTTACAAGTACTTCAATGCCATATGGTCTATGTAGAATATAAAGGGTGTTTCCAACATATACTTGGATGAATTTTTATAGCGCATAGATCATTAACAATGTTTTACACTCGTAGTAGTATAGTTCTATTATGTTGGGGTTAGGTTCCTACTAGTAAGGTACAACGGGTGGTCAATATTTTCCTCTCTAGGTTGTGCTAAGATTGCACTAATCGTCATCCTGAAGCATCAACATGTACATGAAATATATTATCCCAAGAAGGAAAGTGTAATATGGGCATAGTGATAAGCCTATTATTCAATGTATCAAATGCCATCTATTGCACCTCTTCCCAATGAAATGTACTTTGGTGCTTTATAAAATTTCTGGTAATACCCTATATGCCAAAGGAGTCCGCACACCGTGCTTAGGCTGGTAAGTTTCCCCAATCCCACAATAATGAAAACTTTAGTAGGATCCACCAAAGAAGCCATCCTTATATATGATATGCTCAAATAGGGTTCCAAATGGAGTAGCAAAAACACATTTCTTAATGTTGAGGGATATCCTCAATTGTCAACATCTTTCAAACATCAACTTCATATTGTCACAATGGTCCCTCACTAATCCATATATTGTCCAGTCATCCAAGTAGACTTGTAGAAACTTGTGGATGAAGTCTTGAAATGCCTTAACCATAATTCACGAAAACACAACAGCGTGTTCTTTAGTCCAAAAGGCATGATCATATAGGAAAAGTATCCCCATTTAGTGGTGAAAGTTTTCTTTTCTTGTCCCTCCTTTGCAATTCTAACCTAGTAATATCTTGAGAATCCATCTGTGAAAGAATAGATCTCATGCCCCAATTACTCCTTCTAGGATCTCTTTAGTGAAGGGGTTGGAAAAGGGCCAATGACACATATCACATTCAAATTCCTGTAATTGATGAAAATCATTATCCTTCCATTCTTCTTAATGCTGATGACTATTGGACTTATCCATTTTGATTCTTCAACACCCTCATTGATGCCTGATGTGATCATCTTGTCAATCTCCTCCTTAACTTTGATGTGATTCAAATTCATTCGATAAGGTATCTTCCGAATTGGGCATGCACCTTCCTTTAACTTAATCTTCATTTCTCCCAAGGAGTAGAAAACTCCATTAAGCTCATGGTACCCAAGTAGAAATAAATCCTAAATTTTTCACAACAGATCGATGATCTTCAAAACCCCCTTTTATGTCAAGTAATCTCCAATAGTAGCCTCCTTAGGTTCTACCTCCGAACCAATGTTAACCTTCTTGGTTTTCAAGGGTTCATGGTAGGTGTGCTCTTACTCATCAGCACTATCCATAACCTCACACATACCCACATTATGGATAATATCCAAGTTTTCCACCTCTTCACCATCAATCACATAGACCAAATTTTCTTTCTCTTTTTCCATGCACATGCATTCAAGTTGTATCTCCTCTAATTCTTCCTCATCAAAGCATGCTTCTAAGCCAGGTTCACCCAATAATTCTAGTATTCTATCCTCCTCCATTGCACTATCTCTCATATTTAAGCACTTGATAACTTGTAGCACCTCATTCACCAATGGTTTAGTACTCCAATATTCGAAATCTTGAAAGAGACCAGTTGTCAACTCTTGTCAATTTCTGTCTCGACAATGCATCTATGAGTGAATGTACCATACACATGCATAACCTTTTAAGGTGGAGTAAATATTATGCACCCATAGGGATGGTGAAAAAGGCTTCTGCACCTTCCATCTATGCCTTCTCACATGTTTGGATGTGAAACAAGGTGGGTTCCTTCCCATGGTAATCTTGTATAATAGTAGATGCATTGCTTCATACAAACCTAATAGAGAACATGATTCTCACCTCACAACCCTCTAGAAGGCTATCACAATGGTTCACCCACCAACATGATGTGGTCTTGAGAAAGGTATAGCTAAGCATCCTTCTCCTTTCGATCTCACATGTCCACTAGGCCTTCATTTCTCACGGAAAACATCGAGTTGGCTCCCCAGCCTAACACTGGAAACTTCTTTCCTCCTAGGTTCCTAATTGAGTGCTCCTTTGTTACTCTCATCATAGATCCTCTTACCTACCTTATGACTAAATCATATGTCCCTGTTCCCCAATTTTCAATGGCACACTATTTATATCACTTATAGATATAATGTCTTCCCACCGAATAATGCCTTATTTTTTTGGTTGCATAACTTCAAGGTCCCTAATAGTGCACACATAATTTTTTTCTACGTCTTATTCTCCTCAAGTCTCAATATAGGGTGCTAACTTCCCATCCATCAAAGGAATGGTAACACATTCCTCTTTGTTATCAAAACTTATATACCCATTATTGAAATGTAAGTCAACATTGTTCTTATAGCACTAGGGGCACAAAAGTAATCTTTGGAAAGTTTTCCACCTCAACAAGCACTAAGACTTCAAATACTCCAGTGAATTTCACTCCTTGGATAGTGATACCAACATCCTTTAAGACACCAATGGGAATTTCCTTTGTCTTATTAGCCATATACATCATGTTTGAATATGGTTGTAGTGGGGGCCTTCCTATTTGATTCCAAGTGTCCAGTAATCGAAAATTAACTTACACGCATGTCTCGATTAGCATATTTCTTAGGAGACATCCATCAAAAACTGCATTCAAGGTAATCTCCTTATCATAGTCAAGGTTATGGGGAGGAAGGTTAGCATGTAAAACCTACCTCTTGTGCTCTCCTCTAGCACTTGGTATTTTATCTCTCAACCATTCTCCTAACATAGGAATGATATTCTCTTAGCGCAACATCTTACACACCTCTTTGATATCATCTATATCTAACTAAGGGACCTCAACGCTCTTCTTCTACTCTAACTTCTTGGATTTCTCTTTTAGACACTGAATTTCCCCTTGAAGACTTTTCATTACATCCATGGTCTCTTAATAGATTTCCTTTTGATGGGTAGGGTCTGAATACTACCTATATACCACCTTTTTCTTATAATCAGTGGTCTCTACTTTGGTATCTCCTTGGCGTGTGTAACCATAGCTTGCATTGTCACTAGTACAGGTTCTAACTCTGACTCACACGCCATTATAGGCATCCACTATTGATCATCACGCTTTACACTAACCATCCCAACACCCTTATCCTTTTGCTACTTCTAGCTCATGTGTTTAAATAATTTCAGGCACTCCTCATACTTGTGCTTCTTTCCACACCAAGAGCATTGTAGCATATCGAGGCATTCACTCTTATAGTGTTTTGTAGACTCAAAATTGTAACAATTTCCATGTGGGAACTCACCTCTTTCACCCCCATGGTTACCACGACCTATAACTCCTCCATGAATTCCTCTTCCACGACTTCCTCTATCTACACACCCTTCATAATGATGGGCCTCTTCCTTGGAATTACTTGAAATACTAGTCTAGCACACACCAATATCAACGGCATCATGTATTTGGTAAATTAATCTAAAATACTTGGTATAATGAGTAGTAGAGGTGAAAATTTTTCAATAACAAGACGTATTCTTATGGATTGCGCCGCAAAGAGAAAACACCTACTTACGTCATGATCTTTGTGGTAAATCTCATATGCCCTTATACCTCATAATCTATACACCATAACCCATTACAATCCTCATGAACCAAGTTTGCAAATTAATTTTCTAATTACTTTTCCATTGCAGCAATTTGGGCTTCTAGGAACATACTAACTCCTTCATCAACACTACCTACTAGCTCAACATGTAAGGCGGCCTCCAAGGCCTCACGGATTTGTGAAATTCTCTCGTGAAAGCACCCTCCCTGAATGGTGTAATCAATCCTCCGATGAACCACTTGAGCATGCTAAAAGGATGGATGTCATAAGATAACTTGGATAGGAGAATCTTAAAAATATCGTCATACTCCCACACATTCTTTTCCATTCCTTGTTAAATATTCTTCAACATGCTAATGCTTTTCTATTCAAAATTAGGTGTGTGTAACTTCACCAAATAGGCATTACATTATGCAATGCAATCCACCACCTGTCTAGTGAGGGTCATATTACATGTACCAACTATGGGCGCATCCTTGCAATGTGGTTGCAAAATGACTTGTTTTCTTCTTTGGGGTAGTGATCCCCTTCACACACCATAGTAACTTGCAGTTGTGTACATGTTACGTGACATCTTCAATGCCCTTGTAATCAGGTAATTGGAATGAAATATCATAAAACACCTATTGATGGTGTTTTTGACCTTTTCTGCCATATCCAAGACCTTGATTACCTCCAATGTTACCTCCACCACCAAACCCACTCGATCCAATAGTTCTAACTCCTCCGGATCCACTAGATCCTCCTCTTATTGTAAGAAAAGGTCCTATTGTAGTTGCACCCTTTGAACCCACCACCGTGCTAAACCGCACACCGATAGTCTATGATATCTTGAACCAATCCCAGATATGTTTCCCACACCACTACAAGACATAATACTCAAACCTTTTGATCCCATACCTTGTCCAAATGTTTTTCCATAAAGAATACCCCCAAACATAGAAAATGATTATGCAGCCATAGATGTACCAAATGAAAAAGTATACCTCCTAGGTATTGCTTGACTATGAATACCGATACCAATAGGATTATCAACACTTATCTAAGGAACTAGAAAACTAAGTGCAAGGGTTTGGTCACCATGTGGGTTAAGATTCCCACCTACAACTTTTCTCATTTCTTCATATGACAAGATCTCTCCAAAATATGAGGGGGTTTATCTTCTCGCATTTTCCAAGAAGGGGTAGCTCGGACTTCTCGGGTTCCACGTCCTCCACATAAACCTCAAATTATTCATGTAACATATTCCTCCATAAATACGTCACTCCTACAGACTTCACATTGTCTTTTCAACTCCCTCTCTAGAGCTTCATTATAATTTAAAACTCTCTCCTCTCTCTCCATTTCCCCTGCAAGGTCCACCATCCTACTACCACGCTAGTTTCGCACCCCATGCCTAGCAAGTAATTTATCTAGCCATGATAAAGGCTTCTAAACTCAAATTAATAACTGAGATCTTGATAGCCAACAAAATAACATGAAATAACAATCCTCTAGGATCCCTTAAGAACTCAAACTCAACAATCTACAAGAAAGAATACGTAGAAATAGTGTATTCCAAGGTATAACTAGTCAACACTCTACTCCACTAGTGATCAACAATATGGGTCCATGTCAGATCAACATCATGCAACCATTGATATTCCACCTAGGTCCAAACATGAGGTATATAGTACCAACTCATCCTTGATGCATATGATGATAGCCATTCATATAACTCTATTAGGAAACAATAGAAAAATGTCTCATAAATTTTGTGATACTAGTTCTCCTCCACCCATTTTCATGCATCAAACTTAGATCCAATTTTGAACCTCTGAGAAAACTCATCCTGTGTTTTAGAGCCACACTTCAACACTATTCAAGTTCAATCACTCTGTCATCACACATTTGTCTCACAACAACTCAAAAAGAGGTCTCGATAATGAAACAAATATGAAGTCATTATTTTACCATCAATATTTCTTTCTAATCCCAAGTGCATCAACCTATCATCCAAAGTATACATTGTCCGTTGACTGAGGCATGTGTGGGGCTGAGCCCTCATTTATGTGAGATTTGTGAGAGATTTCAACCATTAATGGAGGATTTATTTACAGAAATAGAAGTACATTCACTTACTTTAAAAGGTAGAAGATATAACTAACAGATCTACACATCAATGCATTACAGAAGCTAGATAAACATTGTAAGAAGTGCAAGAAACATGATCTCGAGTCATGATAAGCCAAATAACATAACTGTTTACACCCATAAGCAAGATGTATAGAAAATATTCATTTATATTGATTTAAAAAGAGTCTTTGGTAGCCATATGACATTCAAAAGGGTCTTCTCAGACCATATACATTAAATGAAAATGATCCAACCCGTACAAAATAATCTTATCACAAATCCTAACTATACTTTCCCATTATAGCCATTGTTATAGACCCCAATACCCATACATATTCTTAATAGTATCCCTTACAACCCTCTAGCACTAAGTAATGTAAACCCTAGCACCATGAAGTCCAAACCCTTAGCATTTCGCAACACTTCATTACTCTCCTTCTCCTTTTCATTCTCTATGAATTCTCTCTACATTCCCTATGTGTCTCTATGTGTGTTCACTCTGTGTGTTTGTTCATGTACCAATTACCTCTTTAAATAGGAGCATCGAACACCACCATGACTTCTCTTTTGAGAAGATCACGTGCCAAGTGTCGATGTGGTCCTCCATTGGTGAATGATTATCCTTTTTGCAAACCTTCTCCTAACTGTAATGATGCCTCTAGGAATATTCCATATGTGGAATATCCTTTTCTTGACCTCCTAGGTTCTAGAATGGTACCATATCCACTCATTACACCTAGTTGTGTCCTTACATTTTTGTCAAGTGACTCCATGAAGCCAAATATGGTGAAGTACTTTAAGCCCTTGTTCTACCTCCTGCACGTGCCCTAGTTTCACTTAAACCCTTCTTAAACCCTTTTTTTGTGCATAGTTATCCCCGAGCACCCTTTTCCCCGAGTGTCATTTTATCCATTGATCCTACATGCGTTCACCTCTTGGTACTTAGCCAATATTTTAGGGTCCAACATCTCACAACCCATAGCCATATATATGGCTCTAGGGAAATCATGTGCCATCCTAAACTACCACAACACTCTCTCCACCTGGAATAGATCCATTACACTGGAAAGTATTCCTCTAACCACATGGTTCTCTCGAATACAACACAATCAATATATGCATATTATGGTGCACATCCCCATCATCATGCTATATTTCATAGGATGGCCGATCCATCACATCCCACTCATCATCCGACAAACCCAATCCTATTAGTGTACTCAGATGTTGACCACCACGGAACTACCTAGAGTGGATATCCCTATGCCTAACACAAACAACAACAAATACAATGATTAGAACACTTTCCATGAGCAAATAATGAATTCTTAACATGTTAAAAAAACATTCCATAATAGTACTTGCAAAACCAAACTTTTCTAGAGAACAACACCCAACATCTATAATAGGGCACCCCAGAGCAAGACACTAACGCCAAAATCTGGGCACTCTAGTCCTAAGGGTCACTAGCACCCTCACCACTTTTGTCTAGGTCCCAAATGCCGAGAAAACTAAAAATATAAAAAATGCAAAAATTTAACTCAACAACCTATTCCACCCTACATTTTAGCAAAAATTACGTGCTTACCAAATCCACAAGACTACGCAATGCTACCATGGTCACTACTCTCTCAAACCAAGTCTGACGAAGTGGTCTCACTTATGGCATCCTCATTCACTTGGCATACACTCTTACAGTGACATAAAAAATAAATTAAGTGATAAGTTACCTTTTCACTTTCCTATTTGTAAACACATTACAACTGTCACCTTTACTATGGCCTACATTTCACACTTATCATCACCACTAATACACACAACACCATTTTGGTCATATCTTGAGCATTTTAACTCAGATTTGAACCCCATTTGTGGAATTATTTTCAAAATTCCTTCTACCACCATAATACATATGTTTCAAACACATTATGCACTATAATAATATTTTATATTCCTTACAATTTGTGTTTTAACCTTTTTCCATACTTTCAAACCTTTTAGATTCTATTTGTCTCACCACTCCCTTTTTCACTTTGAAAGGGGGCCATATCATTGGGGTCCCCTATAATATTTCTTATGTCACCATGCATCCAAAATAATGAATCTAAAAATTTTCAACTTATACCATGACACTACACCATCAATCTCCCATAATGACCTAATCTAGGGACAACAATCGTGTAACGTTTTCTAAAGCACCATCACACATCATAGCATATCAATTCCCCATAGTGACCTAACTTGGGGGAAAAAAGTGACTAAAAATCATTTTACATGACATCTTATAAATTCCTAGCAACTTTCCCTAATGACCTAACCTGGGGAAATTAGTGAAAAACCTCTCCACGAGTAACCAACCAATCAACCAATCAAAATAAACACGTTCAAATCAGATCATTCAAATTCATGATTAGTATCCTAGATGACCTAACTTGGGATTTACATTCACCATTCTATTCCCAAACAACATAACTTGGGATTTTATTCTATTTTCTACACTCACTTCCAAATGACCTAATATAGAAGCCATCTCATTTTCTCCACATCCGCTTCAAGATGACCAAACTTGGAAGCCATCTCATTTTCTATCACGTTCACTTGTAGATGACATAATATAGAAGCCATCTCATTTTCTATCACACTCATTTCTAGCTAACGTAACTTTGAAGCCATTTTATTCTCTATCACATCTACTTCCTCATGACCTAACTTGGAAGCCTTTACATTGTGGTGACACCCGTGAAGTGGGGACAAGAGTGCCTTTCCCCTTATCACTCCTATATGGGTCAACTATTTAAACCAAATTCATCTGGATCAAAAATCACCACTTTTTGATTTGATTCTATCTATAGTGGCTAGATCTTAAGGATATAGTTAAAGCTTGGAGAATAACACACTTTTCTCCCTACACTCTTCCTCTGGCATTAGGATGCCCAAATCATCCCATCATTCCATTCATATAAAATCATTCGAGTTGGGAACTGATCACTCCCTACCCACCTATTTGATATTTAACCATGTTCAAAATCATCTAATCATCATTTTTAATTTTCCACACTTCATCATGACATTTACACTTTTACGTTGCATGGATCGACTTGTTGATCCATGGTTTGGCACACTTCTACTAAACACATGCGCGTTCTTATATAACTTGGGCTTCTCCATTTTTCTTAGGTATACATCTCTAACAAATTTAGGTTACTTGATATTTCCATTCATCAACATATTGTGGGGGTGAATGTGGTAATGAAATCACACATTTACTATCACATTTATACTACCGAGTATGTTAATTATATATGGATCTTGTGCAACAAAAGTATTCACTAGTGACATATTTTTATGGTTTTTGTAGTCGGTGAGTCGAGTCTTCCAGGTTGTTTTTCTAGTTTTGATGTCATTTGTCTCTCGTAATTTTGGTCATCTCTTTACAATGTCTCAGATGTTGTGTTCAACTCACTTGTCATCTTTTAGTCTACATCTAGGCACCAAGGGTTGCACTGGGGTGCCCCAATTTTTGATTCTAAGTGCATATGTCATCGTAATTTGTAGTCTTAATTTCTTTATTCATGGCCGGTCCTAACGGTCACCTCGCATATTCCCTTAGGTCATAGTCAATAGTTTCAGGTCACTAGCGTCGAAATTTGAACAAGAGATCCCTATATAAACAAAGCGTACTCACCATATTATGGGCAAACATCACACACATCAAGGGGAGCTATCTACTAAGGAAAGGGACTTCATTTGGGCTTATTTTACATATCTATCACATATCCATCACACAAGCACAAGGGGAAAGGGTTGTGTTCTTTCCAGTTTTTCCATTATTCTACATTTTACATCTAGCTATTGTCCCTTATTACCTCGTCATTAACGCTAGAGAACCCTAGCACAAAATTATACACATGCACACCAAAAATACATCAGGGTCTGTAATGTAGTACAATGCTCAACAATAAGTGCACTAGTTTGGTGGTTGAGGACAGTCTAACCCCACTAACCTTTTGTTTTGTAGGTCACTATTCAGTTCATCTGGTGAATCCAGCACGAGAGATAGGCAGGGTTTCAGACCTCCATGTGACACTTCCAAACAAAAATCCCGAGTATTTTCATAGTTCTCGGTGCTCATAATCCAGACTGTGGTGCCCCAATATACTCTCAAGTGCCTCAATATAGACATATAGTAAGCTCCTTCCCTTCCTGAAGTCATTCGGTCATAGCCCGCCTTGATCCAGCGTGCACGGTGTTCTATAGTCCAACAAATAGTGAGGTGAGTTATTTACAGGTTAGTAATATATCCCTCTCATTTCCATTATTCTAATTAATTCAAATACAAAATAAAAATATATAGTTCTAGTGCTTAGATATAACACTTAGTTTCTATTGATATTAGCTCATAAAATAGTTAAAACCCCTATTTTTAGTTAATCAACTATCAAGTATAAGAAATAGAGCCCCTATTTTATCATCATGACAAAGTAAGGTATTGAATTCTCCCCCAATAATCTAATCAACATCTTTAAACAAATTCTTGAAACTTGAAAGTTCCCCCCATAGTTTCCTCTTATAACTAACCATGTTCGGAGCATAAATGTTAGAGACAATCTAGGTTTTTTAAGATTCAATATCAGTGAAGATGATAGCCACATGAAAAGGTGAGGAAGTTATCAGCTCACCTCTCACCACCTAGGGGTTCTAAAGGGTAACAATACCCTCTGAAGCCCCAATAGAATTCACACCAATCCAAAGACCATCCTTCCATATAATTGTACTCACCTCTTTAAATATATCTAGTCTCATCTTGGTTTCTTGTATCATCAAAATTTCAGGTTTATATTAGTTCCTTAGATCTTTCACTATTATATGTTTATTAGGGTTTTTCAACCCTCTTATGTTCCATGATACGAGAATAATTTATTTTAATTTTCTATGGAGAACCCCAATGACCTCAAGAAACGTTTTCCAGTTCAATATTTGTTAAGGTTACCCTCTTTTTCATTTTTTCCTTCCCTTAGAAGATGAATATTTCCCAATGTTTGCTCGAAATTTCATTTAGTCTTTGGTTTGGTTTTGTTTACCCATGTTGCTGGGGATAATGTGACATCTATAGTATCTGGAACTACCCCACCCATACCCATAAATATTTCAAAGTCATTCAAGGTAGTGATGATATCTTCCTGTCTTTTCCCAAAATAAATTTGTCCAATAGATGAAACCTCCTCTAAAGAAGGTCCAAGGGCCACCTTCAAGGCATAGTTTCCTCGACTTAGAAATAAACTTTATTTCATATTTTTTGATTTAGGAGAGGAAAAATTCTCTATCTCCTCATTATCTGGCTCTGTTTTATCTTGTTCTTCCTTGCTATTAGAAACTTCTCCCTGAAATCCATCTACTTTTGGGGAGGAGGGTTTATTTTTCTTCATAACTTCGTTTCTCTCGATGCTTTACTAGAAATGACCACTTTATCATTTTTCCCAACCTACCTCAATTTTTTATTTTCCTTGTTGTTGATGTGTGGAGCATGTTTGTGATATGGTTCATATTTTTTAAGATAAAGGTCATCCTCTCAAGTCATGGTGATGGTCTTGCATTTTATTCAAGAAAAAGGTTATGTTTCATATTTAAATATTTGTACCAATTCCCTAAGCTTAGATAACAGTTTAATATTACCCTCCTTAGTTGCATCTTGTCACATGTTGACAAAACAATTGGCATGGGTTATTCTTATCATAGCTTTGGTAACATGATCAATTGCTATAAGAGACCCCAAAATTTTGGCTATTCATATAAGGACCTCTAGTTCCCAAAAATCAAGAGGAAAAATAGGAAGGATAACCCAGATAGGGAACTCAGAGACAAAGTTTTCAAAATGGTTGAAATCGGTTCCCAATTCTTGACCACCACATTTGTCTTTACAATAAACCAAGGTCTTTCGGATAGTATTTTAGCCACTTGATCGTTTCTAGAGAGTGTAACCAAAAAATAAACATTAGCATAGGTAGTTACCTCTCGTTATCCATTCGAAGCCCATCGTCTCTTAGCCAAGTTGCAAAAAAGGTCAATGTTGGGTCGAGAATCCATACATTTTTCAAACAATGCACATTCCATAGTATCCTTCACTCTGTCTAAGAGAATCTCTAGTATTTTGAGAGAGAGAATTCCCTTTTATTTATAAGGTTCTAGACCTTCAAAATATTATTTTGAGTCTTTTCAAACCATCCTTTTAGCCCACATGGTATCCTCCATGGTCTCATCCTTTTCATCCTTACCTAGAAAAGTCACATGCTCCCCGCTCTGGTTCTAGGGCTTTCTCTAGATTCCTGTGGGTTTGTAAAGTCTCAGAGAGTCCCCGCTCATCTCCCTTATTTAAAAACATCGTTCCCTTTCCTCCCACCTTCAAACCCATCATTCCCATCAAGTAATGTGCCTTATTTCCACCTTCTTCTATACCTTCATTCCAACTTCTTGTATATTATTTGAATAACATTGTACAAGAAGGTGGAAAGAAGGTATTTAAGTGATTTAATAAAATTTAAATATAAGATAAGGACATTGTTGATTAAATATATATAACATTATTAAAATGTGATCCTACAAAGGAAATTCAAGTAAGAGTGATAGATAGGGTTTGGAGGATGAATTAGCTTGTCACTATAGGTTTGGACTGATTCGGGATAGTGAATAACCTAAAACCGCATATTTCAAACCGTATGAGCTCTAATTATGGAACTAGACTATAAAAATGTCAAGGATAGGAGTACCTAGAATGGGATAGGGCCTCTTGGGTACTGTTGTATTATTTGGGAATTGATTTTTGCAAGTGTTCTTGAGATCGGGTTTCTTCTTTGTCCCTTAGTGTCACTCCTTGTTTTTTATGTGTCCCATTAGATTTTTGTGTCACACCCATTACATGCAAAATAAATCCTAGATACATGCACAATACTCAATCACACATTAAATGAATAAAATAGTATAAATATTTGAGTCAGGATATCATCGGTGATCACCCTAATGTGATTTTCTCATAGTGTTGCACTATATTTCAGACTCTATATGGATCTTATGTGTGTCTGATGGAAACAATCTCCTTAAGCTAGGATTCCTAGTGTCACTCACATAAATAGATACCAAGCTACAACTAATTTGTCCTAAATGAAAATGTGGGATATGGAATTTATATTAAACCATCCTATGTAATGAAGTACATAATCCTTGATGTAGTAGATAGAAAATATTGTCTCGTTGTAGATAAATATGTCTCTTGAATGTTCCCCCTAAATGGGGTCAAATAAGATATATATATATATATATATATATATATATATATATATATATATATTATAAACACCCCAAAATAAGTTACTTTTCTCTTTTGACATATATCATTCCCTTGTTTAATTATTTTCATTAAGAATTAAAAGGCCAACCAAGAGTAAAAAAATAAGACAAGAAAGAAGTATCATTCAAAAGATCAAAAAAATATGTATGGAGGACATAAGTGCCCAATGGGGTTAGTAAGTAACACTGGGTGCTCCTATCCCTAAAGGAAAATCCTTTACATTGTATTAGAAAGTTAGTGAAATCATAGCTGAGAAGGATGTCATATAGTGTGAAAACTATAAGTTATTAAGTAGAGAAAAAACAAATAAATATGAAAAGGATAAAAGTAAAGTAAAGAGGTGTTAGTGAGTAATTCTCTTGATTACGAATCATGTATATAAATGAAATATTTAGAGGCTAGATGTTTATAGTAATTTCATTATTTAGTGAATAAAATTTCTCCAACTTTATGATAGTGAATAAGTATTTGGTATCATAAAGTAGAAAATAAAATCATACCTTGAGAGTTGAGTGGAGATTGTTCTAGTAGCGTGTTGAATGAGTGTTCTAGTGTGCCAAAAACAATAGTGTAACATATGTATCATGAAATTGTAAGTTGAAGGAAGGATAAGGATCCTAGGGGAAACCTTTTCATGCATGGATTGATAGTGATGTGTGTGTAGTTCCCTTTTCCAAAGTGTGTTTGATATTTTCTTCATGATTACTTATGTACTTTATTTTTGTTGGGATAGGATAGGACCTGTAAAAATAAATACAAGTGTAGTCAATGCTCTAGGTAAATATAATTAAAATTAAAATTTGAAAATATGTAAAAGTGTAGTTGTGAATTGGAAAATCTATACCAAGGGGTTAGAGTACACCTAGAGAGTTGAAAGAGAAAAGGATAGAAATTTGTTCCTACTTGTAGACCCAATGCTGAGGAGTTTGTTTGAATAACACGAAGGATTTGGTGTCCTAACGCAAAAATAGGAATTTGAGTATCCTAATGCTAAACTTAGAATTTAGTAATCTTATCACTACTAAGGAAAAGTGTATTAGGAGAGTGTTCTATTTTCTCTCCAACCAATAATGCTTCCATATGGATAAGTGTCATTATAGATGATCACAAACCTGATTTGTAACTTTCCTTGGGTGACACAAAGGCACTAGGCATATCATTTTCTTGCATATTCCCTAGGTGTCATTCCCTTATTTAGTTCTTGTTTTGGTTCCTAGATTAGTAGTTAGTTCTTGTTAGTGACTAATTGCAATATGAAATTGGTTGTGTAACTACTAAAACTAGAGAAAACCATGATTGTGTAACTACTGAAACTTCTTTGTAACTATTTTTACCCCCAGGATAGGAACACCTATGCTATATAATAGTGACCAATCATTCCTATTTGATCTAGGTAATTCCTTTTACGTTGATAATTTTGGCCAAGTCTATTTCTGGCCCTATTTTGTAACTAATTTGTGTTTCGTTCTTTGTGTCTTTATTTATGTAACCGTTGGAAGGGTAAAAATCTTCACCTAATGTTTTCCCTCACTTGTTTGGGGTACGTGAGATGAAAAAATGTGAATGGAGACAAAAAAATCAAGACTAAAACTAATGTACACATATGATATATGAATCCTATAGGGGAAATGGGATTACACATGGTAGTTACAATGATTCAAGTAAAATAAGGAAAATGCTAGCATACGAGTGTTAGTGAAAAACAAGAAATTCACACTAAAATAGTAACTCGTAAAGGCATATAGGAAAATAGAAAACAAGGAATCAATGAGTATATAGTTGTATACATGGGACACCATTTAGGATATAATGAGACAATTAGAGCCATCAAGGATCATGTAAATAAGGAAATCAAGAAAACATAGGGCATAGGTCACAAATAATGATACATAAGGTACAATCAAATCGGATAACTATGACTTGAAGGAGTTATACAAGGAAAATTATACACATGAAGCACCCATTAGTATGTGAGAGAAGGTAAATAGTATGTGAAAATGTGATATTTGTTAGGAAATAAGAGATAAAATATGTGGAATAATCCCTTACAGAATTGCAATAGTAGAAACTAATATGCAGAAAATATTACAGATCTCAAATAAAAGTGTAGAATAAATAACACAACACAGAGAGACAAAATTTAACGTGGTTCACCCAATTTGGGCTACATCCACCAAGAATCACTTGCTCAGATTTTATTACAAGTCTCCACTCTCTCAATACAATACCTAGATCCGTTTGGAGCTATGCTCAACAAACTATACAAAATTCAAACCCAAATTCAAAACACATCTGCAATACATTTGCTTGTTTTTCTATCATATGCATAAAACCATATAAATAGAAAATTTCTTGAGTATTTTTACAAAACCATGGGTATCAAACAATGGGAAAAAAAAACCATCCCATAAACCTATGGGTAGCTGAAGAGATGGTTTTACAAAACAATGGGTACCGAAATAACCATGGGCCCAAAAAAAGGCCCATAACGGTTACCCATTACCCATGGGTTAATAAACCACCCATGAAAATTTGCTTCGGGGGTTTCACCCTCGAAGCCCCTTTGATCGGGGGCTTCACCCCGACCCGCTCACCGGTGAGCGAGACCGCCATAAAAATACCCGAGTGTAACACATAGAAGGTGTACCACACTATAACATGAAAATAGGCTCCAAAAACATAACAATCTCCCACTTGAGACTCGATTTCCACCGAGAAAGCTTCTCAACCCTTCACTGTCATCTGTGAAGGCCAACCAGAGCTGAATATAGCTTTATTTTATCCTGTGACCACCTTGGTCATCATGTCTACAAGATTCTCGAGTGGTATGAATCTTCTCCAACTTCAACTTATCTTCCTCCAAAGTTGTCCTGATGAAGTGATATCTCAACTATATATGCTTCATCCTGGAGTGGAAAGCAGAGTTCTTAGCTAGGTGTATAGCACTCTGACTATCACTATACAACTTACATTCCTCCTGCTTATGCCCCAACTCCTCAAGTAATTGTTGTAACCAAATCATCTCTTTGCTTGCCTCTGTGGCAGTAACATACTCACCTCTATGGTTGAAAAAGCCACCAGCTTCTATAGTCATGAAATCCACCACCGTTGTCCCACCTATAGTATAAATATAACCTGTTGTGCTCCTCCTATTGTCTACATCTCCAACCATGTCTGAATCTACATAACCATTTAAAGTGGTGTCTCGATCCATCTGTAGCACAAAACCTGTCTCCATGGTTCCTCTTAAATACCGAAGGATCCACTTTACTACTGCCAATGCTCTTTACCCGGATCACTCATAAATCTACTAAAAACTCCTACTTGCATGGGCAATATCAGGCCTAGTGCACACCATAACATACATCAAACTACCAACCGCTGATGAGTAAGGTACCTTAGACATCTGGTTTCTTTCTGCTCTGTCTTGGGACACTACTCCTTTGATAACTTAAAATGGCCTGCCAAAGGAGTCCCAACCGGTTTAGCATCCTACATGTTAAACCTGTCCAATACCTTCTTAATGTACTCTTCTTGAGATAAAGTCAACTTCCATTCCTTCCTATCCCGAGTTATCCTCATACCAAGGATTTGTCTGGCTGCCCCCAAATCCTTCATATCAAAGGATTCACTTAGTTGTTTCTTGAGTACTTTTATTTCCTGCATGTTTTTACTTGCAACCAACATGTCATCAACATACAAACACAAGATAATATAACTTCCATCCTCAAATTTCTTTTTGTATACACGCAATGGTCAGAATGACATCTAATATAACCTTGATCCATCATGAAGCTATCAAAATTTTTATACCATTGACGTGGAGCTTGTTTCAAGCCATACAAGCTCTTCTTCAGTTTACACACCATCTCCTCTTTACCTTTGACCTCATAGCCCTCTGGTTGCTGCATATATAATTCCTCCTCCAAATCACCATGGAGAAATGTAGTCTTTACATCTAACTGTTCTAAGTGCAAGTCTTCTGCTATAACTATTCCAAGAATAGTTCTAATAGAAGTAATTTTTACTATAGGAGAAAATATCTCATCAAAATCTATACCTTGTTTCGTGTAAACCCTTGACCACCAACTGGACCTTATATCTTTTCTTTCCTCATTATTCATCTTTAACTCGTACACCTACTTGTTCTACAATTTTATTTTGCCTTCTAGTAGCTTCGTTTGCCACCAAATCCCAAGTCTAGTTCTCCATGAGAGACTTATGCTCCTCATCCATGGCTTGCTCCCACTTCTTACTAGCATCTACCCGCATTGCTTCATCAAAGCTCTCGGCTCTCCACTATCACGTGAGTGATAAATAATAAAGAGAAGGAGAAAAACATTCGTGTTCTTTTCTTACCATAGAAGACCTCCTCACTTTGTAGGATTTTGGGGTTCCCGCCGAGTAGGTTCTGAATTGATTCATGGGTCACTTTCCCATCCGGAAGATTCTCTACCACCGCATATTCTTTCTTGGATTCTTCCTATTTTCTTGAACTATTGATTATACATGAATTTCTCATTAAAGACCACATCCCTAGACCGAATGATTTTCTTGTCCTTAATAATCCAACATTTAAACCAAAAGTCATCACCACCATAACCAATGAAATTATTTTTTTCTCGATTTATCCTCTAGCTTGGTCCTATCATTCTTATCTATATGAAAAACACCTCAGATTCAAATACTCTAAGAAATGAATAATCAACTTTCTTACCATACCATGCCTCCTCGGGTATGCCTCCATCCAAGGCACTTGAGGGTCCTCTGTTTATCAAGTACATAGCATTTGTGCTCACCGCTTCTACCCAAAAAGAAAGAGCCAGTCCCCCATGTAACCTCATACTCCTAGAACATTCCATTATTGTTTTGTTCATCCTTTCTAATACCCCATTCTCATTTGTGCAGTTCTGAACCTGTCCTTTTCTACTGATTCCATTCTTAGAACAATTATCATTAAATTCATTGCTTGCAATACTCCTCTCCATTATCCGACTGAGACATTTTAGCTTAAGACCTGTTTCATTCTCTACCAAGGCTTTCCATTTAAAAAAGTGTCAAATACATCAAATTTTTTTCTAATACAATAAACCCAAACTTTCCTTATTACATCATCAATAAAATTAACATAATAACTTGAACCCCAAGATTTGATACCTAATCCGGCCCCACACATCGAATGTACAAGCTCTAACTTACTCTCTTTCTTCGTAGGTCCAACGTTGAGAAACCTTACTCACTTCTATTTCCCATATATGCAGTTCTCACATAAATCCAAACCCGTTTTCGTATATCCGGAAAATTCTTCTTTATGATGTTCATACCCTAACTTTGATTATGTGTAAGCTTTGTTTAAAAAAAAAAATATAAAACATTTTCTTATTCTTAAGGGAATGAATTAGGAAATAACTACAAATTTATTACAAGTATAGATAAGGATAAATACCCATACGCATAAGGAAGTGCTTGAGAATAAGCCCTAAAACTCATTAGGAGGAGAACGAACGGAACCCCAGAGTAGTTGGCACCTTGAGAAAATTGTCCAATGAAATGGGTAAATCCACCTACCTAACTAGTACACATATGAGGATTAGAGCGAAGGTTATACTTAGTGGCAACACCAGTTTGATTAATTGATCCAAGTAAAATCAAGCTTTGTTAATCAAGGGGGTAAATTAATGTTGGTGACTAGAAATTTTCTAGTGTACCGATCTCATTTTAATAACTCTTGGTATTTAGGGAAAGAACATTTACTAAAAATCCAATCAGACCAAGCCCCTTTATTCAATTCAAGATAAACAAATAACATTGTTTCGAGTCACCCCTACAACTATTTTTATTCTTCACAACCTCTTCCAACACTTTCATTTCTGTTTTTAGCATCCACTCTTTGTTTTTATTTTCCTAGTATGAGACACAATTCATGAAAGTGCTACAATTTTCCCATCCCACATTCTTCCATAGAGTCAATTGTAACTATGATCGACTGTAATCTTTGGACTCGTCCATTATGTATTATTTTATGATTCGTTATATTTATCCCTGACTTACTCACAATAATGATTGACTGTTATTTTTTTGATCATTCCATATTGTTGAATGTTTCGACTCATATTTCATAGTCAAAGCCGTAGTTTTTACTTGTAATTCATCATGGATTCTAGTCATCTTCATGTTCATACACACCCTAATTTTATTCAACACCTTCTTAACCACATTATTAAGCTTGAGTACCAAAATTTTGGGGGAATTGCACTGCGCACCAAAATATCACTCCATTTGTAATGATCCTATTCACCATATGGTATGTGTCATCCCTATCAACCACATTTTAAGTTGTCCATATTGGAAATTTTTATGGCACCAAGGAACCCCAAAATTACTTTTATCTCTTTCACTACGTATGTCATCTCATTTAACATGATGATGTTCTCATTTTACCTACTTTCCCACTTTCACTCATTGGCCACCCACTTGATTAGTACTCACACCTCTAACAATATAGCATTTACACATTCACAAAACTTGTGGACACATTCTTATGCCACTTATTTATCCACATTTCACCCAAAGTAATGCTCATTTACCTTTACATGCTTTATTAATTCCATAAAGAGTCCATTATTGAATATTTTGTGTTGGCGTGCTCTTGTTCATTGCCTCGATTTCCACTTTTATAATCAAAACTCATTGAAAAATTTACCAAAATTAATGTCCATTACATCTCCCAAAGAATTAAAAATCCATCTTCTACGATCATTTGATGATGTCGTGCACATGGCACAACTCCTTGAGGATGTCCATCCTGGTCTTTCTCACTCCTTGTCACAGTTTTGGTTCCTCATCCACCTACTACACCTTCACACTCCTATGTTCACAATGTCATCAAATCGGATCCTGTTCACATCTTACCACATTTTACACCTATATCTTTCTTGGTGCTATCATCCTTGTCTATATGAACAAACACCTAAGATCCAAAGACTCTAAGAAATGAATAGTCAACTTTCTTACAATACCATGCCTCCTCGGGTATGCCTCCATCCAAGGCACTTGAGGGTCCTCTCGTTTATCAAGTACACAACTATTCTCACCGCTTCGCCTAAAAAGAAAAGAGGCAGTCCTACATGTAACCTCATGCTCCTAAAGACGTTCCATTATTTTTATGTTCATCCTTTCTAATACCCCATTCTTGTGGAGTTCCCGGAACCGTCTTTTACCTATGGATTCCATTCTTAGAACAATAATTATTAAATGCATTTTTGCAATACTCCCTCCATTATCTCGACTCGAGACATTTTAGCTTAAGACTGTTTCATTCTCTACCAAGGCTTTCCATTTAACAAAAGTGTCAAATACATCGATTTGTTTCTAATACAATAAATTTAAACTTTCCTTGTTGCATCATCAATAAAAGTAACATAATAACTTGAACCCCAAGAGATGATACCGAGCCGGCCCCACACATCAGAATATACAAGCTCTAACTTACTCTCTTTCTTCGTAAGTCTAACCTTGAGAAACCTTACTCACTCATGTTTCCCATATATACAGTTCTCATAGAAATCCAAACCTGTTTCTCGTATATCTATGAAAATTCTTCTTTATGATGTTCATGCCCTTATGGCTCATATGGTGAGCCTATAGTGCCATAATGTTGTATCTCGCATCCAAGCCACAAGATTACAATCATTAGTACATCGGTGGTTAAATACAAGGTTCCAACCTTCTTTCCTCTTGCCACAACAAGATCACCCTTGGTAACCTTCCAAGAGTTAGTTGTAAATATCACAGTACAACCATCACTTCCTAATTGCCCCGCCGATATCAAATTTCATTTTAAAGTAGGCACATGTCTAACATCCTTTAATAGCCATGTATTCTCATTCTGCATCTTAACCCGAACAAAACCTTTTCCAACTATATTGCAAGGCTCATCATCACCAAGAAAAACATGCTCAAAATCCCCTTGAACATAATCAACAAAATAATGCCTATGTGGAGTAGCATGAAAAGAAGCCCCTGAATCTAAAACCCAAGATTCAGTAATATTATGCAAAGAAAGAATCAAAGCATCCTGACATACATTACCCGATGCCACATTTGCCTCCTTGTTTTCTTCCTATTGTTTCTTCTTGTCCCGAAGCTCCCAAAAATCCTTCTTGTCAAAGGATTCACTTAGTTTTTTCTTGAGTACTTTTATTTCTGTTGTTTCTTGTAGACACTACAAATTACAACTCGTGTATAAGGCCCCTTATTTGAAAACACCAAAAACATTATAAAAACATGAAAATCCCAAAAAAACAAATAACCACACAAAATGGAGATAAAAGACAACTCACCACTCATTTAATAATCCTCACCCACTCACATTTAATTATTTCCACCATACCTACCAATATGCATGCCCAATGCACCATGTACCATTCTATTACACCCATATGTGTCACATTTACCCATGCACTCCATATCTATATAATACCACTCACCCCCTCATTACAATCCCTAACTTTTGGTGCACTACGACTATACTTAATTTTTCTTGCTCTCTTTCTCACATATCTTTGTTTTTAGTTCATGAATAAGTGAAAGAAAACAAAGGAATGATACTATATACAAAAATTGTATCAATGTTTTTAAAAAATTTCAACACAGTGCAAGAATCACAACTGCGATTGTCTTGTGATCTCCATGCTATTTCTCGATAAATTCGCAACTACATGATATGAGTCAGCTATAATTATCATTTTCATTTACTATTTTTTCATTTTAATCAATAAAATGAATTGTATCTCCTTAAAAGGGTTAGGGATCTTATCGAGGCAAGTCCCTTAACCAAAAAAAACAACTAACATTTTTTAAGAGTGTTTGTGTGTAGGTTTAGATTCAGATATGAAGATTATTGCCCACTTTATTCAATGAAAGAAAAATCAATTTTCCCTCTCTTCAAAATGGAAACTTAACCCCATTTTATTTAGTAGCATTGAATTGGTTTTTTTGATATTAACTAATCCATCTTACAGGTGATCCAAATCTAGCCATATAATTTGGTGACCACAATGGGAAAATTTTGGTGTGGGTAACCCTTTTTAATTTCTAAATCTAGCGACATTATTCTTAGGGTTTATTTTAGGATTATTTTTTATTTTTTTCTAACATATTTTTCATATCTAATATCGGAACTTTGCAAGTATACTGAAAACATAAAAAAATTAAAGAAGTAGGTTGTTGGCTAGTTACAACTATGACTAGGTTACATTTTTTAAAATAAAAAATCTTTAAAATATGGTTGCAAGGAAGTATTAACTATGATTATGTGTAACTTTGTTTTAAAAATATATATATATAAAACATTTTCTTATTCTTAAGGGAATGAATTAGGAAATAACTACGCATTTATTGCAAGTATAGATAAGGATAAATACCCATACGCATAAGGAAGTTCTTGAGAATACGCCCTAAAACTCATTAGGAGGAGTACGAACGGAACCCCAGAGTAGTTGGCACCTTGAGAAATCTATCCAATGAAATGGATAAATCCACCTACCTAACTAGTACACATATGAGGATTAGAGCTAAGGTTATACTTAGTGGCAACACTAGTTTGATTAATTGATCCAAGTAAAATCAAGCTTTGTTAATCAAGGGGTAAATTAATGTTGGTGACTAGAAATTTTCTAGTGTACCGATCTCATTTTGGTAACTCTTGGTATTTAGGAAAGAACATTTACTAAAAATCCAATCAGACCAAGCCCCTTTATTCAATTCAAGATAAACAAATAACATTGTTTCGAGTCACCCCTACAACTATTTTTATTCTTCACAACCTCTTCCAACACTTTCATTTCTGCTTTTTAGATCCACTCTTTGTTTTTATTTTCCTAGTATGAGACACAACTATGAAAGTGCTACAATTTTCCCATCCCACATTCTTCCTAGAGTCAATTGTAACTATGACTGACCTGTAATCTTTGGACTCATCCATTATGTATTATTTTATGATTCGTTATATTTATCCCAGACTTACTCACAATAATGATTGATTGTTATTTTTTGATCATTCCATATTGTTGAATGTTTCGACTCATATTTCATAGTCAAAGCCGTAGTTTTTACTGTAATTCATCATGGATTCTAGTCATCTTCATGTTCATACACACCCTAATTTTATTCAACACCTTCTTAACCACATTATTAAGCTTGAGCACCAAAATTTTGGGGGAATTGCACCTGCACCAAAATATCACTCCATTTGTAATGATCCTATTCACCATATGGTATGTGTCATCCCTATCAACCACATTTTAAGTTGTCCATATTGGAAATTTTTTATGGCACCAAGGAACCCCAAAATTACTTTTATCTCTTTCACTACGTATGTCATCTCATTTAACATGATGATGTTCCCATTTTACCTACTTTCCCACTTTCACTCATTGGCCACCCACTTGATTAGTACTCACACCTCTAAAAATATAGCATTTACACATTCACACAACTTGTGGACACATTCTTATGCCACTTATTTATCCACATTTCACCCAATTTAATGCTCATTTACCTTTACATGCTTTATCAATTCCATAAAGAGTCCATTATTGAATTTTTTTGTGTTGGCATGCTCTTGTTCATTGCCTCAGATTTTCACTTCTATAATCAAAACTTATTGAAAAATTTACAAAAATTAATGTCCATTACATCTCCCAGCAATTACAAATCCATCTTCTACAATCATTTGAGGATGTTGTGCACATGGCACAACTCCTTGAGGATGTCCATCATAGTCTTTCTCACTCCTTACCACAGTGTTTTGGTTCCTCATCCACCTATTACACCTTCACACTCCTATGTTCACAATGTCATCAAATCAGATCCTCTTCACATATTACCACATTTTACACCTATATATTTGCATTCATTACACTCTCCTTGAGATTATATCTTCACTAATCCCCTCATAAATTCACTTCCTTTACGAAACCACTTCCTTCTATTCTCCACAAGTTCCTTAACACTAATCTCATCTCAATCCCTCCCAAAATTCCTCAGACATTTTTATGTTCCTCCCATGACATGTGTGGCTACCATCATACTAAAGGTCATCCCAATGAATCATGTCCTCAACTCGTAACATTATTCAAGACCTTCTTGACAAAGGGGACGCCATGGAGCCTCCATCTCCTCCTACACAACCATATATTGTGCATTCACTCACTTAACAAACTAATTCACCCACTTCTTTTCCACATGTAATACCTTCATAATATGACTTATCATTCCCCAATATCTCTACAACTTTGTGTGCCTCCTCATATACATTATCTAATTCTCTCGTGTCTATTGTCTATTGTCGTGCTCTCTTACTTTGGACATGGTCTCATCATACCTCTTTCTAGATTTCTTCACCTTTTCATCATATATATCATCATGTACTTATATATTTACCACAAAAATATCCCACTCATCACTCCCTTTGTTCTAATATACTCCACTTATAACACATCCCATTATTTCACCTAATTTGCATCCTTCATCACACCCGAGTTCAATCATTTATTCATATGTTCCAAAGCCCTCTTCCACATGCCTCTCAAGTACCTTCATCATCACTCCTTGAAGAACCATTCTTTCTTCTAACACCTCTATTATATCATATCCCATATATCATGTTCATTGACACTCCTTTTACATATATTCATCTTCCTTTGTATATAGTTATTCTTCTATCTCTTCTTTGTAAATCACCTATGTGTGTTCCCATTGCTTCAACAATTATAGAGAGTTGTTCCACATCCATATTATTTCATGCATTCCCACTCATTTAGGAACCATTTTATTATCTAATTCTCCTTTATTATCATCATCTATCACAACCACATAACTATTTTTTATTACCAATATGCCTCACAAGAATCATCCAAATAAAATTATGCTTGCACATCATTTCAATTTTATCACACATTATCCTTTGCTTGACATTCCTTCTTACTTTCCATTTCCTATTTCATGTCATCATCCCATTATTACACCAATTCATCATAAGATCAAACCCTATACCCTCATGATTCCTCCAAACATCACTCCTCATCCACATGACATAATCACTAGCACCATGGTTCATAAAAACTTACCTTCTACCATTGATTTATTCTCATGTCATTGATCACCTGGACGTTCTTGCACATTGACCATTCTCAACACCCTTCTTACGTGATTCATCCCCACACTCACATTCTTCACCAACCACCATTCTAGGGATCTTATTAGGAATGATTGATTCAGTTATCATCAACTTTATCTTATCCATGTCAATCATCTATCAAATTTATCATTTTCTTATATACATCACATCTCTCAATCACCTAGTCTTTATATGAATTGGGGGATTTCATTAATTTTTACTAAAAATGCCGCACACTCCATACATTCCACTTCTCTTCATTATGCATGGATTTAAAACATGACCTTATTCTTTACACATCCTTCACCATCATAATTGACACAAACAAATCTATATAGCTAAAAATCAATATATTTTAACAATTAAAATAAACAATGTTTTCTCATGGATGGTATTCCATCATTTCTCCATTAATTTATGTTTCATTCCATATTTAATTTACAGCTTTTTCACATTCCATGTTTTGGTTTGTTTGAAAACTTCGGTGAAGACCTTTATCATCTTGTTGTCATGTTTTGTGAGTCAATAGTCTCTACTATAGTTTCTTAAGCTTGGTCTCTCCTTACTTGGTGAATTAAGAATGATTTTCCTATTAAAGATCCATATACACTTACACATTTAACAACTTTTATTTAAGACCACGGGAATTATTTATGCTTTCCAATGTTGTCTCTGCAATCACTTCCACTCCTTGCGAAAATTTTCTTGTGGCTCTAAAAACCTTGGAAAACTAAGAGAGATAAATATCATGTGAAAAAAATCAAAACAAACAAAAACATTCATAATCAAGAAAAATTAAAAATTTGAAAGAATCAACAAAAAAATATGAATATCAAACATTCTCTCTTAGGGGTCTTTAAAATATCTACCTGGGTTCTAGATGCTAAGTGGTAGTAAAGAAATGTTGTGACGAGAATAAAATGTATCTCCTTTGGGGACATGTACACCAAGTTAGCAAAGTGGAGTAATGCATGACTTACAATTTCCTTCCATTTCACTACTCACCAATGACTTGTTTCACACAAACCTACATGTTGGCTTGTGTTTTCACTCATTGTCTCATGATTCTTCACTTCAAGTAGTAATTAACACTCTCATACACACACACAATCTTCATGAGTCACAAGGATATTATGTCACCTTTTTTGGTTTAAACCTTATTCAAGATTCCATTTTAGCTCACTCGTTGTCTCGTATTTGTGTCTTTAATTTCATCATGTACTCTAATTCTATATAATATCACTAACCCCTCTTTATGACCCCTGATTCTTCGTACACTAAGGCTATAATTGATTTTTTTTTCTCTTACTCACATATCTTGGTTTTTAAATTCTTGAAGAAGTGAAAGTGTAAAAAGGAATGATAAAAAATTTATAACATTGTTTTAGCATAATTCCAACACATACAGAATTACGATTTGTGATTGGCTTACCATCTCTATGTGATTTTTGCAAATCAAAACCGTGATTATCCTACAATTTGAGTTAGGTATAATTTTCATCTTAATCAATAAAATTTATTTTTATCTCCTTAAAATAGTTAGGGAACCGAGTAATGAAGGTCTCGTAACCACACTAAATAACTATTATTTTTCAAGTGTGCTTTTATGTAGGTTTAGATTCAAATATGAAGAGTATTATTCAATTTATTCAATGAAAGAAACTACATTGTCCCTCTCTTAAAAATGGAAACACAATCCCATTTTATTTTAGTAGCATTGATTTGTATTTTTAATATTAACTAATCCATCTTACAAGTGATCCAAATCCACACATAGATTTTCCTATTTTTGCATCATTGTCTAACAAATTTTTTTAGTAGCATTGATTTCAAATTTTTATATTAACTAATCCATCTTATAGGTGATCCAAATATAGAAATACATTTTCATGTTTTTACATCATCATCTAAAGCACCCCATCATGCACCCCATTTATCTCACTCATACTTAGATTGCCTCACCACTTATTTACTAACCATCACCCACTCACATTCAATTCTATCCACCCCACCTACCCATATAAATTATGTTGGTCCTTAATTATACACCCTTTGGTGTCTTGAGAACATTATTGGCTAAGGAGAATGCTTGGATGGTGGTATAATGGGTATTAAATGTCGTTTATAACCTGGGAGGGGTATAACAACTTCTTCAAAATAAAGATTTAAGGTCATTGAGAGGAATGTACAGAGGGGATGGCCTTATCCTACTACTTTTGGTCCTTCCTTGAACTAGGGTGAGAGAACCCATAGGGAAACTTGAATGTAAAAGGGGAGATAAATTATTTTTTCCCCTTGATTTATTAAATGATAAATCAATATGATATAAGCATGGCTATGAATAAAACACTTACTCTTACAAGTTGTCATAAAATATGTTACATATTCTTACCTTACAGCATACAACATGTTACTATGGACAAAAAAATTAGTTTCTCTTAGATTTTCATGATAGGATAATTAAGGCTATAAGGAAATTTTAATGATATTTAGAGATAGAGTAAAAATGGAAGTTAGTATGATGGGGTAGGTCAATTGTGGTAGTTTTAAATTCATAAAGAGGGGGATTATATGATGATAAATTTCTTGTAACAAAACATTTAACACTTACTAAGAAATCCTATTATTCTACGGAACACTTAATTAAGTAATAACATATTCTTACAAGAAATGTTTTCATTCGTTGTACCTAACAGATGAAAATTTTCAACATGATCTCTAGAATACTTAACACAAAATATCACGTATTTATTCTAATGAGGTATTTACTACCTCCATTCTCATACGTCTAACATCCACTTGAAGGATAACAAAATCACTCAAAAAATGGTTATAGTGAGGATTTCATAATTATGTTCAATATTTCGAGTAAATTCTTACAGAACAATAATGAATTAATGACCAAACCATAACCATTAAGGAATGATCAAGTTTACTACACATAGAAGCAATAAACAAAAAATTATAGTAGAAACTATAAGTCATTAATCAAAAATCCAACATACAAAACCCATAACATATAAATTAAACTCATAAGTAGACATATTTCATTCAAATCTTCAATCTCTTGATAGGGGAACATAAATCAGATGCTCTCAATGTTTGTCAATGGCTATACATTGCAACCACCTTGACACAAGAGCTTGAGAAACCAAAACTCATATGTATTTCACCAAAGGAAATATGCAACATTATAGTCATATCTTTCAACCTTTTTCAAAAATAGAAAAAAATAGCCCCCTTGATATGAGGAAAAGCCCCCATATTCATTAAAATTTGGTTATTTCTCACAATTCAAAATCCCCCAAAATAGTAAGAGAATATCCTCTTATTTTACAAAGAAAGATATTTAATCAAAATAGGAATGTAATTTGTCTAACTAAAAATATCCTATTTTCTATTAATATTTTGGGATCAGTTTCATGCCTTTGTTGCCACATAAGAAAAAAAAAGTTAGTTAATACTACCACGTGTTCTTTTTCATTTCCATATTGTCATAATTACCCTAGTATCTTGCCACCTCTGTCGACCTCTTTTCAACACTTATTTTATTAATTTTATTTCTCCCCTTTTGAAAGTTATACCTTAGGAAAATAATTATTGTGGGAAATCATTTTGAATTTAATGTTCAACTCATGTCAAACCTTTTAATCAAATTATTGGAATTATCCTTTTTCATATTTTAATTTTATCCTCCTTTATTCAGTTTGTGTTACACATCCGACCAAAACATGTAATTCATTTCTCTTTGATGCCTCACATGGATTAATATAGACTTTTCCCCTTTATAAATTCTTCATTCATAGCCATGAATTTGCATGCTTTCTATGAAATTTCTTGTGGAATTTTCTATAGAAATAACAACAATATTTTGTGTTATGAAATATGGCCAACATATAATCCATAGGAAATTTGTAAGAATTCATTTTCAAATACTTCATTCCATCTTCAAATTTTCAGGTACAGATGAGAATTTTGTCATAATTTTGTTTTTAGTCAAAGAATAGAAGGATTCTAAAGGAATGATGACTTATAATGTTATCAAAGTAGCTTTGATGAGAAATCTTGCAAAAATGACCTTATTTTTCTATACATTACATATTATACTCCATCACTTTTTATGGCTAGAAGATGATCAAGCTCTTGATAAGTTAAAGAAATATTGGATTCACTGCAGACCAACTATCAACTCTAATACTTCTTAATTTTCTTCACTTTTCTTCACCAAAGAGTTGATGGAAAAGGATATTTTGGTCATCATTACCATGTCATCTGCTTTGAAGTCTTTAGGGGTGCACCATCAATTTCAATGATTAGATGAACTGGAGAGAAGAGTAATTTATCTTGAAAGGTACTCTTTTGATCTAGTTTTGTGGATGCAGCATCATCTATTGAAGAGATGTCGATAGGATACTTTGGATCATATTGGTGTGTCCCATTTTATTCCTAAAAACCCCATCAATTTCTATTGGCCATTCCATCCACATCTAGAGGGATCGATCTGTTGGAGTGGGTTTTTTCTTATACAAGAAAAACATAATTGATTAGTATTTTAAGGAATCCACAGACAAGCATGGAGGAACTCTTGGATATGGGCATGTCTCATGACTTGGGAAAAATTACTTACTACATACACCAAGCTCGAGTCACATAGAATTTGAATTTAGGAAAAAGGAATTACTATCTTGTCTACCTATATTTGGTGAGGAAATCATGGTCATTAATTAATCATATGCTACTTGAATAAATATTTTTGTAATATATATAACTAGATGTATGAATGCAATTTTCTAAGGGCAGGGGCCCCTATAGAATCCCCAATTTTTATTTTTGTAAATACAAATAATACATAAATATAATGTGTTTATGTTTAAAATAATTCACTATTTAAGTCTTTGAGTGAGTTTTTCATTCTTTTGTTTAGTAATTACAAAATGTTCTTGGAAATTTTAAACAAGATAAATTTTGAAAAAAGAAGAGAAGATTAGGATACAATCCTAGGCTTGATCAAGTTCAATGATGTCCATCTCTCTTGATTCGTTCATTTATTCATTTAAGTAATCATATTGTTTAAATATATCCAAGTATATACTCTTCATCAGGACCAATTTAGAAGTGGTACATTGCTTCATTCTAGGATATAATGTTTATGCATTTTATAGATATTATGTCCTTTCTTATGCTCTTTGTTAAATTTTGAATGTATTTATCCATGTTCACAATCCTTCGGATGAAATATTGATCAAATATATTTTTGTTTGAGTCCTAGTGGATATGTTCCCCTTAAGTATTTCAATTAATCCTCTAATGTCCACCTTCTCATGAGTGAACATTCCTTGGATGGGAAAAAAATTTCTAAGTAGGACTCAATGTTGTCAACATATTCATGAGCTCTGTTTCTAGCTTCCTAGATTTTGTTTATCCTATTTTGCAACACTTATATTCATATCCTAATTCCTTATTCACATAGAAAGTGTTTTCCATTTCCATTTGGGGGAATGAATCCTTCCTTTTATAGTACATATTCATCAATGGTATTTATTCCCTTTAGTTTGGGAAGCATTACATTCTATCAATCCAATTCCTCATAAAATATCCTAGCCTACTTTTTAAACTCTTTAATAAGTTAATTTATATTTTTGTAACATGATATGAATTTGTCCAAATTTTGGCTGCCCTTTACAATATTATTTTCTCCCACTCACTTTTTATAATATCTCTAGTATGAACATCTTTGGCCTTTTTTTATAGCAACGAATTTTTTTAAGTGATTAGTTGTGAAACTACAACTAGTTGTAAAAATATTCATAATGTTAGACAAGGATTCAACATTTTATTTAATTTGTTCCTTGGTCTCCTGTATTTATCTATTTTTTGTACTACATATTTAAATACTACATGGAAGTCATGTTTCAAACCCTCGATAAACTTTTTACCCAAGGGGATCTAGGTGATCTAGTAATATGACAAAGTTTCTTCTCCTTTCAATACTTTATTTTGTTGAGTAGGTACCTCCAATCATCTCTTTCCTTGATTTCTAATCACTTTTTGGACATATTTTTGGGAATTTTTGATGGCTTGGATGAACCCACAATTTAAGCATTTATGAGTTCATATATATATATGCATTTACTTTCTTCTTGTTAGGAGGGATTCAACCAACTAACCTCCAAGAGGCATTTATTCACCAAATATAGATGGTCTTGTTAGTGTTACAACCATTGCTTGAGGGACGTGATGGATAATTTTCATATCAACAATTACTATTTCTATTTCAACCATTTACAAATCCTTTGTTCCTCCCCGATTGTCTGTTGTGATATTGCATCACTTGGTTGGGCCTGGATTTCTTGGATATGTTCAATTACTAATTCAAGAGTAGTGACCTCTATAACTTATTTATTTGCAGTAACTTTAGAGAATTTTTCATCCATATTAGAGGGGGACTAATATTTCCTTAATTTTTCTCGAGGGATACTAGTTTCACAATTATTGTAGGTGTCTCGATACATACCTCTTCTCCCAATGTTGTTTCACTTGTCCTCATCTCTCCCATACTTCCAATTTCAAGAATGGTATTTTATTTAGTAGTCTAGGGTAGATCCTTATTTAGTTATAGATTCCTAGCTTCTTTTTCACCTATGGTCATAGGTATGAATTTCTCCACTCCCTCTATATTATGATGCTTATGTGTTGTTATGGAGAAGATTCACTTATTTCTTCCATAGTTGCGTCTTGAGGACTAGCCTTTTCAAAAGGATCCTCCTTTTTTTATTGTTGAAGTGTAGGGAACTCAACACTATTGATTGATAGAGTAGATGTATCTTAAATATTGATCTTGGCAGCTTGTGTCAAAGGTACATTTGTTCCCAAATTTATAAAATCTATTGGGTAGGGTGGAATTTCAAGCAAAGGATTGATCCATAGGGATCCAAAAAAACACACCACTTCATCAGTTCTATCATCACCAAGAAGGATAATTAAAGAAAAGGAAGAAAAATGAGGTAAACAAAGGTTGGATAGAATCATGGCTCTGTGTATAGCACAGGTTGTAGAACCACCTGGGTAGCTAGGGTGGTATTCCTAAAACCTGTCATTCTACTCGCTAGCGATTCGACACTTCTTATGAGAAAAAGAAGAATGGAGCACAAATGGACATGGATTTGAATTTCTTGATTGTGTCTCTTCTCTCCCCAACATTTCTTATTCTCCAATGCATGAGAGGACATGGGAAAAGGCTATAAATATAAATAGGAGCAAGATAATTGATCATTCAAAGATTTAAAGAGATCTAAAAGAAAAGTATTAATAATATGAGAACAAGTGAGTATAGATTCTTCAGTTATTGAGTGGACTTGTAGGAGCAAGGTGTAAGAAGACAAAGAAAACAAGTAATTGGAAAGAAGGTTTACATTGTTGTTTCTTTTCATACTTATTGTAATATGTACAGTTTGATTAATTGGCCAATATAAGTGGGAAGACAGAGAAGTTTCCCTTCCCGACTGGTTTGCCCTCATTAGGGGTCTCCAGGATAAAAAAATATTGTGTTGTGTGTGGAACTCTTTAAGCATTTCTCTGTAATTGTTTCCTAAGAACTAGTTAATCAGTCACTAAAGCTCTAATTTTCATCGAAACTATCATTTTCCAAAGTAGAAAGTAGAACAACATAATTGTGTGATTTTATAGAGTTCCAAAGTATAATTTTATGAATAATGTTTGTATCATATTTGATTATATATCTAGGACTATGGTATTTGATTATTTCTTTTGATATATATGACAATGACAAGGTCCAAAGGTGAAGAATTTTTACCTTGTGAGGTAGACATGTCTACAAAGAAGTGGAAATAGAGGATTCAAGATCAAATGGAGGAAGATAACTTGGTATGTAGATTCAAAATACTATAAACCATGATGGATAGGTTGTATAGAAAACAAGAATATATTTCAGATCTACAAACAACAACTTTGATTAATTAAGATTCCATGGATTCATTGGTTTGATAACTGGCCAAAAAAAAGTATCTAAAAGGGCCACAAAGAGGAATAATGGGAAGAACATGAAGAAGAGACACCAATTGTAAGTGAAAAGGTAAAATCTGCTCATAGACCTTTTAAAGTTGAAATGAAAGTTGAAATAAATAATTTTGAAGGACAAGTAGATGGATAATTATTGGATAAGTGGATAAAATAGTTTGAAGTCTATTTTAGTGTGCATAATGTTATTGAGGCACAAAATATCACCTTTACATGTCTCAAAATGGAAGGTCATGCTATGGTTTAGTGGGAAACCCATCTATCCACTTGTGAGAAGAAGAAATGTCATATTGTCAGTACTTAGAAAGGCTTTAAAGAATTGATTAGAGCTAAATTCTATATGATGATTAAGTGGAAGTACTTTAGACATGGAAATGGTCAAAGCATGCAATACTACACTACGGAATTTTAGAGAAAAGACATGTTTCTTAATATGGACTTGGAGGATGAGGAAATTCTAACCAAGTATTTGGGAGGACTTCACACTCACCTTAGAAGGAAGGTAATATCCATGAAGTACAAGGATCTCAATGAAGATTATATAAAAGCATACTACATTGATGATAAGAAGAAGTAAAGAGAAACAAATCCAAAGGGAGACCAGTCAATAGATCAACAAGAAAAAGAACAAGGGAAGACAAGTAGCATAGGTAAATGGAAAGGTAAACATTCTGCGCTATCGCTTTGCATACCGGTAAAGATCCTAATAATTTCTGTTAGACTTGTGATATAAATGGACATACTAACACCACATGTTGCAACTTGCATCTGAAATTACACATAAATCACCGAACCAAGGATTCCAAGAAATCCATGGCCACTGTGAAGATAGAAGGATAAGTGGAGATTGAGGATGATTTAGATGTAGAAAAAAGGTTGGGATGCATGACCACTAATATTTACAGGGAAACAAAATAAGAAGAGATGAGTAATCTTTTCCAAATCAGAATCTGGATAAAGAAGACTAAGGTAAACACTTTAGTAGATTCTGGTTCTCATCCAAATTTTATTTCGATGCAGTTATAGAACAAATTTTACTAGAGACTTACACACATCCACATCATTACCCATTGGGATGGGTGAAGAAGGGTGTAAAAATACAAGTTACAAGAAAGTGTAAGTTTTAGTTTGGGATAAATACCCAATATATTGATGTATTAGAGGTTGATATCATTCCACTTGATGCATTTGAGGTTTTCTTTGGGAGTCCTTCCTTGTATACGGGGATGTTGTGTTCACAAATAAGGAGAACCAAGTATAGATAAGTCAAGGATGGAGTAAGATTCAACATCTGGGCACACCAGAAAATCAAAGGAGGCTATGGTAAGTTTTAACTAAGCACCAAGACTTAATCGGGAAAATCATCTATTTTGTTTACTTTCATTGGAAGAAAATAAGAATGGGTGTGATCACACAAATATTTTCAGACCAAAGGATGGATAATTTGGATAACACTTGTCAGTTCTTATAGAAGAAACCACCACAAGAACTATTCATCTAAGAAGAAAATGGAATATGTATGGGATGCAGAAAAACTAGTTAGGCAATCTAATGTCTTCAATACGCACTAGTGGAACTTGTGAATCTAAGGCAAAGAAGGCCCTCCTAACCTGAACTGGTGTGATAGATCGATCGGCAAGGATGACTGCTCGAAGGCTCTAATCAATATCGAGCTCTAGCGTGATTCGATCTATGGGTTGTGGAATACGTGGAAAATGACCTGGGATAGTTTCGTGTATGTCTCCGGATAAGGTCATATGGTGGATGGTAAATATAGTTGACTCTATGGATGATTCTCTGGCCTAGTCCAGAACTCTCTAGCTTTGTTAGCTGTTGTATCTAGTAAGGATAACTATTCGATGATGATAGGTGGAAGTGGAGTGGATCTGAATACTAGTGTGCGTAGGCCAGTGTCTATGTCTGATTGACTTACGGATTCGTTGGGTTACGGGATTTGTGGATCATAGCCGTATATTCATATTTGTTGTGGTCGTGCTATGGTCATGCGTAGAATTAGTTCCTAATCCCTAACACCCAGTAATCGTATGCTTTCTCAACTTCTATATTTAGAATCAATAACTGTGTGATCTTCTCAGAATATCTTACAGGCGTTCTTGCAACCTGAATTCTTAAGCTGGTATCTATATCTATGAGGGTGTCTCTGCGTCTGGCTGTGGGACCAAAGGATCACAACCAAATGTTTTCTCTCTTTCAAACCCCTTTACAGTCATATGGATGTTTACCTAGGGTAATCTATAATTTGGTTGATTCGACCAAAACGTGTGCGCTTGGTCGTCTTCTATGTTTAATCCGCTCAACTGGGAATTGATTTGTTGCAAGCTTACCATTGTTTGGAAGACTTGGATCCTAAGATTTTGATCTATATCAGTTATTGTTGTGATGAGATTGGGCTGGGGCACGATTGGCTCGAATACGTATTCTCTGGGCTCCCTAGGTCCCGTGATTGTCATACAAAAGTAACAATGTAAAACAAACTACGAAAAATGAAATTTAACTACGTGAAGTATATCTATAGCATATATGATTTCTCTCTCCTTTTTTTTTTGTATTTTCTGATGAACTTTTATGAAGGAATTTTTAAAAGAGCAACTACTTTATCATACCTAGAATTTGACAATTAATCTAATGATGAAATTAAAACAAACAAGATAACCGAGTGTAGCTATTTGTCTGTGCAATTGTGAATCTATTCTAAACAATGAAATAATTGACTTAATCTATTTGCAAGGCTCTCGATCCTACCTCAGAAGTGAGGAGTGAATCATAGTTTCTCAGAAACTATCAATCCCCACAGCTTCCCTGGCAATATCGAGAGTAGAATTGACTGAAATAAAGTGATTGGCTACTTTATTTGATATGTTTCTAACTAGAACTTTGAAAGCTAGAACCTGGATTCTGCAGAACAGTGGCGAATCGATGGTGTGTGTGATCTTGTCCCCTCAGTGTGATCTCCTCGTTCCTTCGTGTTCACGTGGATCCAGAAAAGCATGTAATGCTAGCATCAGAAGTAGATATTGGGATAAAGGCAGCTCAAGATACAGACTGAATACAATGCGAGTAGGAGAGGGATAGCGCAAGAGTACAGAGCTTGGCTTATGTAATTCCTAGCGGGATTTATTGCGAGTCATGCAACATGAAACATCCAGAACCTGAAACTATCCTGTTTGAAGAACAAAACCTGTAACTTTAATGGCTTCCTATTGAAAACAAACTATTCTACTCCAATGGATTGGATAAAATGATAACAACACTTGCACAAGATGGATATGTGGCTTCCTAACAGCAAAACAACACTAACTAGGCATGTAATGAAAGAAACTAAGAACTCTAAGAAAAATGAAAACTAAATCTATTGCAAAGAGAAATTCAGAGGCAAATTTGAGGGGCCATTTTCTTGAGCACAAGCCAACTATTTATAGCATTTGCATTTACCCAAGGTAAAAACCAAATAGAACTCTTAAACTATAAACAATGGAAAAACACTATTCCAGGGAACCAGAATCATAAATGCAAGCTTATGGTGGTGAAAGAAAGCTGGTAAAATGTTGAAATTACATGAGTCGTGTTAAAAGAGCTTTCTGGAAAATGCGTAAAGGACCGCTGCCCTGAGTAGGGTGGCGGTTATAGGACCGCCACCCTGGCAGGGCGGCGGTCACGAGACCGCCGCCCAGGCAGGGTGGCGGTTTCATCACTAAAGAGAAAAAGGCCAAGAAAAGAGGGGAAAAGGGAAAAACAAAGCACGTGGGGGCTAAGCGGGGCATGCGGGATGTTAATGCACACTTGGAGATCTTTTCGGATCCCGAACACCTTGCGAGGAGACCTGTATCATCATTGGGGCACTGTTACGTTGTTTGGTGTACTGAGTACCTTAAAATTTTGGTACGTACATATTGCCCCCTCGGAGAAGTGTTTTAGCCATGAAGAGGCGTAAAGCGGTGGGTCCGAGTATGATGGTCCCGAAATGGGAAGTTAGAAGTTATACGATACGTCAGTGTGTGTTGAAATGACGCCGTCAAAATTCCCGCTACCTATAAAATGAAAAGAGAACTCAAGTGCAGATAGACACAATAGTTTGGAAAATAAACGCTAAAATAATAGGAAATGAGAACGTACCATTTGTGTGGGGATAAGAACTTACCTCCGTCGGCGCTCCAAACCTATGAAAAAGGCATTTAAAATGAATCAGGGTGTTATATATATGAAAGTGGGCCCATTTTCCTATTCATTTGTGTGAGTTGATTTGATTGATTTTGAGCTCTGGAACCCACGGTGATGGTTTCTTGCGTGAGTAGAGTCAAAACGTCCATGACGGGATAGTGATCATGCCTCCGCGAGCGGAACATCGACCCGCGAGATCATAGGTTAGTTTTCTTCAATTTATCCTTTTTACCCCCTTAATTTTGAAATGCTAAAATCTTTGTCGTGGGGGTAATTTTTGAAAATGTTAGTGTTAAAAGGTCCATCTAGGGGGGGCGCCTACTGGGTAGGCTTTGTTTTTAGGTAAAATGGTTGTTTTTTTAGTGCTTTTAGGATTTTTAGGTTTAAAAACCCGCGTGGGTTTTCGGGGCCATGACCGCCACCGCCAGGGCGGTGGTTACATGACCGCCGCCCTATTCAGGGTGGCGGTTACATGACCGCCACCCTTAAGGCGGTGGTTACAAAACCGCCTCCTGCTCAGGGCAGCGGTTTTGCACAGAATGCCAAAAGAACATCTGTTTGAGATTGTTTTTGCATTTTTAGCATTTCTACGTGTTTTCATGATTTTTCCAGTATTATTCGGATGCTAACTTGCTCTGTTTTGTGTGTTTTTGGGTGTATGTAGGTGAGAGAGGAGTATATCCGGTGGAGCCGAGAGAGGGAGTGTGACTGGCTCCCAGGAGTGTTAGATGCCCTCTCACAGGATGAGGAGGATACTCTTCAGAGGGCTGGTATACTGCGTATATCATGCGTGCCCCACGTTGCTCCTTCCAGTCACATTCTTTGTGACTTGTTCTCATATTGGGATGTTGATCGGAACACCTTCCGATTGCCAGGGTCCGCGGTGAGTGGACCATTACTTTGGAGGATGTCTATCGCATTCTGGGGGTCCCGATTATTGGGAGATGTCTCACCCTTGAGACAGCAGGTTCGCGGGCCCAGATAGCACAGTGGGCTACATACATGGGAGATGCAGTCATCTCCACGGGGTCAAAGAAGGGGGTTAGAGTTCGATCTATTCCTAGTTTTCCCATCCCCCTACTTTGCCAGGCCATTATGGGGATCCTTGCCTCGAGACTGATCGGGGACAAGGGAGGAGACACATTGTTATATTGTTGGTCCCCCATCATTGCACAGATAGAGGGACATGGCCGGATATATGCTGGGAGAGAGACATACTTGGGACCACCTACCATGATTTATACAGGGTAGTCCATTTACAGGGGCAGTCCTTGAGCCACCCGACCCTAGTCATGAGTTGGGTCTATGAGCACTTCATCCCCTATGGCAGAGGTGTAGAGGTGGCAGATCCCGGAGCTGTGAGGGCAGCTAGATGGACAGATATGTCGGTGCTCGAGCACCTCATCAGCCAGTTGCTTCTCTGACCACTGCTGACATGGAGGCCACACCATATCAGACTATGGTAGGTATATGGGGCGAGGAGGCTCTTACTTTGATCTCCTGCTCCACCACAGGGCAGCTTATTGATAGAGTGGGGCGAGTGGAGATACACCCCTTTGGCTGAGTTCCTCAGCAGTTTGGCCTACCCTATATGGGCATGCTTCCCCCAGTAGCGCCAGTATATAAATCAGTCGAGAGAGGAGAGGGGGCCTAGAGGCCGGGGTTGGATAGTGGTTACTCCTGGCATTCCTATTGCGGCCAGGAGGGTAGTACGTGCCAGAGGGAGAGCGGTGTGCCTCAGGCACCCTTGCTTCAGATTGCCGCGGGTCCTGCCCATAGTAGTGATGACCCCATTGACATAGACTCGAGTCTGAGGAGTTTACAGGGGGAGAGACAGAGGAGGACAGTGATCCTGAGTGGCATGACACTCGAGGATATTATGCGAGCGAGAGGGCGGCGAGCGAGTGTAGAGAGTGACTCACGGTTTAGAGGAGCCACTCTCCCAGGGCCATGGTGGGGAGGATGAGTCCGTTGTGGGGTGCTACGTTGCTCCAGTCACAGGAGCAGCCCCTCAGTCAGTGGTGGCATCCGTGGCAGGTGCTGATCCTATAGATCCATCCTGGAGGCCTAGTGATCCGAGTAAGTTACCCTCTCTCCTTTTAATGTTTGTTTTTAGTTAGGATCTCCTTAGTTGCTATCTCTCCTTTTGTTTTATCTTGTATTTCTAATCTCTTGTTTGGTTTCTAATTTGTTTTCTCCTTTGTTTTCAGAGACCACCGATGAGTGGCGGGACTTGATTCGCAGGGTATGCACCGATACCCTGATGATCCCCATGGAGAGGACCCGTGCCGAGTTGTCTGTAGATGCTGGGGAGCCCTCAGCAGCTGGTAGACACATTGACATCTTTTCCCCAGTTTGGCATGTGGCCAGGATGGTATCGACTCTCCGCACGGAGCTAGCGGGGTATAGGATGGCCGAGCACTTGATGAGGAGCCATTCTCGTGGTGAGACTGTGGCTGCCCCTCGGGATCCTGAGCCCTCCGTGCACTCAGAGCGCCGGCGTAGCCGGAGTCCTAGGCGTGGGCGTGCGCCTTCAGAGGGGTCTCGTAGGGATTGAGAAGCCACTTGGCTCTCTAGATTTTGTATGATACATTCTTTTGTATATCCGGGCTCTTTGAGCGTTTTGACCATGCTTAGTGCATGATGGCATTGTATAGAAACTTTGATCATTCATATATATATATTCTTTTTGGATCAAAACCCTTGGTATCTATGGCTTACTTTCCATTTCCAGTTTCCTTATGTAGATTATGATGTATGTATGCATGCTCTTTAGAATGTATGTAATGGAGAACAAATGATGCAAGTGTTTATTTTCCTTTTGTATTTCATGATGCTGATATATGATAATGTAGATATAATGTGATTTTGAATCTTAGTTTCTTTAAGCAATTTTTGATACTTCATATTTGTTTTGGCAAAGTGATGAATATAAACTGATATGATGAGCAGATAAACCTACCCCTACCCCCAACTCCACGCAACTAGTAAGATGCGAGGGCTCATCACCGAGAGTTGGGAAGGGCGCAAGTTATGAGATGTGTTGAAATGATATTGATGAAAGACAGACAAAGCTTTGGCGGAACCAAATTAGGATACCACAAGCCCACTCCACTCGAGTGACTTCATAGTTTTGGATGCAACTTGCTTTGCGGTTTATCTAGACTTAGATCCGTAGATGGCCACATAGTAGACAAAATCTGGGTTATTAGGATTTTAACTCTTTTGGAATTTTGGACATCTGATTCATTTGTTTTTGACTCAAAGACTTCGAGATTTGAATTGTTTGTGTATGACCTTTTGCATTTGTTTGTCAAGAGGACCCCCTACACTTTGCCCCATGCTACTAGTAAGAAGCGTGGGTTTATCACCGTGGGAAAAGCATAGGTGAGTAAGGGCATTTCCATCCTTTCCCAACCCTACGTCACTAGTAAGAGACACAAGCTCATCACCAAAGGTTGGTGGGGCAAGGAAATGTGTAAAATTAAAATTTTTTGTTTGATCAATATTTGACTTGTTTACTTGAGTAAAATGTCAGTATGTGCTTATTTCCAAAGAGATATACATATGGGATAGATGTGACACCATGAAGCTTCTAGAATAGACCATAGGCAAGACACTTATCCTAAGAAGAAACCAAAAGTGAGAATAAACCTGCAGATCTTGGCATGGTTACCGTTAAGACTTTGTCATATCTAGCTTTATTTGATAAAATGATTCCAGAGATAGTTTGATGATATCATGAAAATGGAGAAGTATGATTAGAGTGTTTATGCCAACAACATCATGAGTTTGTAATGAATTGCTTTGAGAACAAAATTCCTTGATCACAATTTGTGTATGAAACAAGTGGACAAAATGATCTTAATCTATATGAAGATGCAATGTAAATGTAATTATAAATAGTGCTAGTTGCTTACGCGTAGAACCACTTGAGGTGTAGGGAATTGACTATTTCACCAAATTCCTCACCTTCCAGCGTACATAAGAGGTATGCACCATTTCCATAGTCCTTCATGACTCGGTATGGGCCCAACCATTTGGGTGGAACTTCCTTCCTTCACCGGTCTTCTTGTCGATCCGGTTGTCTAGCCTTAGAACTAGATCACCTTCATATATGTCGCGTTCATAGACTTTCTTGTTATACTGCCGGCACATCCGGTCAGCATAGGCTCTGTGTTGTTGTTTAGCATCTAACCTAGCTTCATCTAGGCTTTCTAGTTGGGAGAGACGTGCTTCTCTGTAAGCGTCTTCATCTAGAATCCCTTGTAATGAAATACGGAGACTGGGTATTTCAACCTCAAGTGGGAGAACTGCCTCTGCCCCGAATACTAGTGAGAAAGGAGTTGCTCCCGTTGGTGTTCTTATTGAGGTTCGGTGGGCCCATAAGGCCGGATATAACTTCAAGTGCCAATCTCGTTTGTTTTCTTTCACCGTTTTAAGGAGAATGGCTTTTAGTGTTTTATTTGTCGCTTCAGCCTGTCCATTGGCTTGAGGGTAATACAAGGAAGCCGTATGATGGCTTATTTTAAATTTATTGCACAATTCGTGAACTTCGTCATTCTTAAAAGAAGTTCCATTATCTGAGATAATGATTTGCGGGATACCATACCTGCAAATGATTTGGTTCAAAATGAACTTGGCGATTATCAGAACCCGTACAGTAGTAAGAGGCATAGCCTCTACCCACTTGGTAAAATATTCGGTGGCCGTGATTATAAAATTATGGCCATCTGTAGATGAGGGAGAGAATTTCCCTATTAAATCTAGGCCCCACGTAGAAAAGGGCCATGGAGTCACGATTGGTTGTAGAGTTTGTGCCGGCATGTGGATCTCATGGGAGAACTCTTGGCACTTATGACACCTGCGTACAAACTCTACTGCGTCGTGTTCTAGAGTGGGCCAGAAATAGCCCATTCGATGTATTTTATGAGTGGTGGCATGGCCACCGAAGTGGCCTCCACACATTCCACTATGAGATTCATGGAGAATCTTCTTGGATTCTTCTATGTCGACACATCTTAGAAGCATTCCATCGAACACTTTCGATAGAGCACTTGCTCTATAATGACGTATTTTGCTACGATAATGCGTAACCGCCTTCTGTGTTGTGGTGTAGCCCCTTCTGGATACGTATGGTCCATGATATAATTAATGATATCAGTGTACCAGGGACACTCAGAGATAGGAGGTCTGGTTTCAATGTAGTATACGCACTCATCTGGAAAATCAGATCTACTAGATCGCCTCCATCTAATGGGTTATCAGCTAACCAATCCACGATGATTTGTCCCTTAACGGATTTCTGATTTACAAATGTTAATTTGAATTCTCCCATTAAGGTTATAAAACGTCCAGCCTTCTTAGACAAGGACCCTTGCGTGAGAAAAGTTCGTAAATGGTCTATTTTTACCATGACCCTTGTTTCTTGATTTAGCATATAATGTCTTAAGCATTTGGTTGCAAAGACTATGGTGAGGCATTCATTCTCGTTTGCTTGTGTATAACGTGTTTCATAGTCGAGCAATGTTGGCTAATGAAATAAATCACACGTTCTCTCTTGTCATCATCTTCTTGAGCCAGCATATAGGCTAGCGAGACATTGGTAGCTCGTGAGTATAAAATTAATGGGTGATCTAGCTTAGGTGGCATTAGCGTAGGTGGTGATAACAGGAAATGCTTAACTGCATCAAAAGCTTCATTGCAGTCTTCGGTCCAATCAATACTATAATCTTTCTTGAGTAGATTGTTGATTGGATGGATGGCGAAGCTTAAGTCGGGATGAATCTCTCGGATTGCACCAAGTTTTTGAGAAATGACCTGATTCTAGATTCATTCGAAGGTGGGACCATTTCGAGGACAGCCTGAATTTTGGTTGGGTCAACATCTATCCCTCGTGATGATATGATGTAACCTAGGAGCTTCCCTCCTGTTACACCAAAGACACATTTTTCTGGATTTAGCGTGACTCGTATTCTATCAGATGTGAAAGAATGATGCAGAGTACTTCCGGATGGTCCTGCTTCTTGGCCTTAGCCAACAAGTCATCTACGTAGGATTCCATGATTTTATGAATTAGATCATGAAATATATATGTCATAGCTCGCTGGTATGTAGCACCAGCGTTCTTGAGACCAAATGGCATAACAACATAGCAATAAGTTCCCCAAGGAGTTATAAACGTGGTTTTAGCTTGATCTTGTTCAGATATTCTGATTTGATTGTATCCGAGAATCCATCCATGAGAGACAAAAGTTCAAATCAGTTGTTGCATCAACAATGACGTCAATGGATGGTAATGGGAAGTCGTCTTTAGGACACGCTTTGTTAATGTCTCGGAAGTCTATGCAGATGCGTATCTTTCCATTTTTTTAGAACGGGAACGATATTAGATACCCATTGAGAGTAATCAACTGGTTTGATGAATCCTACTTGGAGGAGTTTCATTACCTCCTCTTTTACCATGAGAGCTACTTTGGGTTTCATTGGTCTCGATTTTTGTTTAATTGGTTTTGCATCTGATTTAGTGATGAGGTTGTGCACCACAATGTGGGTGCAACCCTGTCATTTCCTTATAATTAAATGCAAACAGCCTTCTGATGTTCTTTGAGGATCGAGTGTGTATTTCTACTTCTAATGGAGTTAACGAGGATCCTAACTTCAATATCCTTGGTTCATCTTCCGTTCCGATGTTAACATCAATTGTTTCTTCGATTAAAGAGGCATTACCTTCTTCAAACTCAGGTGGGGCTGGAGGTAAATCCAAATCGTCCCCATTTTCTACTGTGTATACGCTAGGTTCCATTTGCGAGGGAAGCTCCATCATGGGATTTCCGAAGTAGGAAGATGAATGTGGGATTAAGGACAAATCTATCATATGATAGGAGAGATGTAATGCCGCATAGGTGTTTAAGTAATTCAGAGTGGCCATATCACTATCAATGTGGTCTAGGATAGTAGATTTGTTTTCATTTCCGTTTAAAAGAGAATTTGTCATTGTTTTTATCAATGGTTCATCACGAAGGGATACTATGAAACGGGTATCCTCTAACTTACTGTTTGGAGTAAAACGTGATGCTGAAGTTGCTATTGAATCAGCGAGAAGATTTTTCTCTCGCGGGATTGCTTCAATTGATATGAAGTCAAACTCCTTGCTTAAATTCAATACAGCTATTTTGTAAAGCTGTAAGTGCTCGGCTTTGGTTTCATATATCTCAGAGACTTGGTTTGCTACCAATTGTGAGTCTCCTAAGACTCTGATGTTATCAACACCGATTCTCTTAGCTAAGATGAGGCCAAGGAGGAGGGCTTCGTACTCAGTGCCATTGTTTGTGCATTCGAAATTTAGTTTAAAGGCAAATGGTAGGACTTTCCCCTCGGGAGAAGTAAGGATTATACCTGCCCCAGCTCCATAATGACATCTAGCCCCATCAAAATGGAGAGTCCAATATTTAGCTGGGAGTATAGATGTTGGGATATTTGTTGTGTTAACATCTTCTACCTCTACCATGCAGAGATCTACCGTTGGGAGAGAACCGACACCCAGGGAATATCCCACGCCTACAGAATCAAATGGTAAGAACATTGGTAGATCTTGTTCTATCAATTCAATGATTTTTAGTAGTTCCTAATGATACTGTTTCTACAGTGTTAGCCTCATCTTTGGGGGTTGGGGTTGCCTTGGCTAGGCTCATAGTTTCAAGATCTGTCGTAGGTACCAACTTTTCTTTTGGTTTTGCGTCGGTAGGTTTATTAAGTTGGTTTGTTGGGAGTTCAAACTCGAGTGCACACTGGTCTTTTCTTTAAGTCAGCTAGGTGTACATCGAATGGTTTTGGATCACCTTTGGCTACAAATATCTTTCCTAAGTGTAAAAACCTTACTTCTTGAAATAGCGTAGAAGGGATTGCCTTCATGCGGTGTATCCATGGTCGGCTGAGGATCATATTATAGTTAGTTTCCCGATCTATAATATAAAACTCAGTCAAGATGGTTTTGGGTCCTAAGGTGACCGGTAATATTATAGTTCCAACCGAGGTGGCTTTAAGGCTATCATAGCCCCTTAGTGTGTTTCGAGTTGTGGAACAATTGGTTTCTCCATACCCTAGCTTTTGAAGGAAAGAGAAGGGGACTATGTTAACCACTGCCCCATCATCTATCATTGCACACTTTACATAGTTGTTATAAACCCATACTTGCAAATGTAAGGCTGGATCACCTCGGCGTGCGATCTCAGCATCTGTCGGCATTTTGTTTATCTCGAATATGAATTCGACATCCCTATCCTGCCTTGCCCTGGAGGATGAACATCAAAGTCTATATGATTTACTGTGTTTAGGAGGTGGAGTGATGTTAATTAAATGACCTAAACCTAATGCTTCTAAAAGAGCAGCCCTGTGGGTAGGAGAGTTCTTTAGTAAGTCTAAAAATGAAATGTGTGAGAAGGTTTTTGTTAGGTCATTAATTAAATCATAGGCACCCACAGGCTTTGCTACTATTTGTTGGAAGTTATCTGTCCCTGGCAGGTGGCTTGGACTTGGCTGAGAGAAATACTCTCGTGTCCTTGTTACAGCTTGATGGGTAGTTCGGCGTCTAACTCTACTAAACCGACTATCTTAGGTCGTGGCTGACTTCCTAGTTGTGGCGCAACTAATGGATTTAGCGAAGTTGAAGCTTCATGATCATTGTTTCTGTCATTACGCTCTTGTTGTCCCGAGTTAGATTTGCTTTGTTGTTATCGTGATTTGGGAGTGGATCATTGAAGATCTTGAGGGGTGCATTTTGAGGAAACTACCCCTGAAAAAGTATTTGATGTTGGTGACGTAGGATCTACCAAGAACATATCCATGAAAAGTTGTCTTTGTTCATCTGGCAAGCGTTGCATGAATTTATTGTAGTCATGGCACGTTCTAGTGTCATGGCCCCTGAATTTTGTGGAAACCACAATGAATTAGGATTGTAATTCCTAGTTTGTTGGTTTGGTGCGTATTGTGGCCCAAAATTTTGATCAAACCGTTGTCTATTAGGATTAAAATTTTGTGTTTGTTGTCTTTGGTTTGAATTCTGGTTTTGGTACCTAGTTGAATTTTGGCTTGGACCCTGTGTGGGATTTTTCCATTGTTGTTGTTGTTGTTGTTGTGGATGGTTAAAATCCATTGTATTGATTGTCGGGGTAAAGTTGTTGTTTCGTTGGTTGTTTATTTGTGATGGAGTATTGACAACATTTACCTTCTTAGGCTGGTCGGTTACTCCATCTGTTGTTACACCCGATTTTTATTAAGGATTTTAGGTCCTTGATTGACGTTCGTGGTAGTAGGATAAGTTGTAGTGTTCTGGTTGGAGGTGACTAACCTCCCATTTGCTCCATATGTTTTGCGACCACTATCAATTGTTGCTTGATCTATTCGAAGAGCACTCTCAAGTACTTCATCGTAAGTTCTTAATGGGAACTTTTGGACTTCTTCCTTCACCTCTCTGCTAAGAGAATGAAGGAATAAATCACATAGTTCCATTTGATCCATGTTTGGAGCACTTTTGCCGAAGAATAAAGAACTGTACGCCACCTTTGGATGAAATGGGTGACAGATTCGTTGTGTTCTTGCTTGATGTGTAAGAATTCCCTGATTCTGTCCTTAATAATTTGTTCATGTCAAAGGCCTTGATGAATTCTGACACGAGCTGCTTGAACGAATGGATGGAAGCCTCAGGTATTCTATAATACCAATCGAGAGCGATGCCTTCCAAGGTTTTTGGGAATATCTTAGCAACAACCCCATCCCATGGGAGTAGTTCTCGAATGGCTGTAGCGTAAGCTTTGATATGTGCATTTGGATCTCCCTCACCTTTGTATTTGGGCAAGTCGGGAAGAGGTCTTGGAAGCATGATGCTTCGTATGGTGAAATCTAAGGGCTCTTTCAAATATTCTGAATAAGTCCCTATCGCATAGGTTTCGACCATTGATGGTACTTGCTTGAGGAGGAGGTGGAATGGGTTGTTGATATGGCGTAGCGTATGCGTTGGTAGGGGCATAAGGAAACACCTGTGTTTGAGAAAACATGCCGGGAGAGGAGAACATATCCCCTTGTGGTGATTTGGAGTACATGTTTAAGTATGACGGGGTATTGTCCAGGAATGGATTGTTTTGTACTAGACCGGGAGGAACAGTGTTAGAGATGGTGGGTCTAGTTGGTGTTTGTTGTGAATACTGAGGAGTCATGCCTAACGTGCCTACTCCGGTGAGGAGGTCTAATTGGCTAGGATGGTGTGGAGGATTGGAACTTCCTGCTTGCATGAATTGAGAATTTTGACCTGTTTGGGTAAGTTCTAACTCCCTAACCTTTTCTACTAGAGCTGAAATGACTTCATTTGGTGAAGTCACAATACTTTGCCTTGATGGAATTTGTTGTATATCATGGTGTTGCTTAGGCATGTGATATCCTACTATGAACTGATCGCTGCCCTGCCAAGTTTCCCGAGGGCATTTCCTATATGACGTGGTATGGAGGTATTTTCTTGGAAAGAGATTTCAGGTTGTGTTTGTAAACCTCCTATAGGTGGGTACATACTTCGAGAACGTTGGTCATTCCTGGCATAACGTACCGAATGTTCATCATCTAAACCCGGTATGAGTCTGATTGTCTACTAATTTGTGGTCTAAGAAGCACCTGAGGAGATGAACCAGATTCTCCGGTGAACGTCATATTATTCGAGCCTGAAGGCTCTGTTTGTTGTGTTTGAGTGAGCTGATCTAACTCCTCAGTTTGAAAAGATGAGTTATATCTGATCCTTGGAGTTTGTGTTGACAACTGGTTAGTTGAGTAGTTGTCACCCCATACTGAGAGTGAGGGTGATGATTGCCTATTTTGTTGGGCGTAGTATGCCTCAAGGCCCAAGAGGGGCCTGCCATATGCATCGAATCCCGACATATTCGGGGGGTATATGAATACCCGCAGAATAATGGGAAGGAGCGAAGGTGATGGTGAAAGCTAATGAGGTAGTAAAGATGAAAGAATCATTTTTAATTTGAAAGAACAGTAGAAATCTGACTCCAGACTAGAAAGTAGAAAGTTTCACATCGGGTTCACCAATTTTGTATGATGGAAAAGTGACAAGCGAGCGTGGGAATCTACAAGTAACTCTTCCTCACACCCGACCTCCCGAGGTCGTGCCGAGATAGCCGGTGGGGATGGAATATGTATGGGATGCAGACAAACTAGTTAGGAAATCTAATGTCTTCAATACGCACTAGTGGAACTTGTGAATCTAAGGCAAAGAAGGCCCTCTAACTTGAACTGGTGTGATAGATCGATCAGCAAGGATGACTGCTCGAAGGCTCCAATCAATATCGAGCTCTGGCGTGATTCGATCTATGGGTTGTGGAATACGTGGAAAATGACCTGGGATAGTTTCGTGTATGTCTCCAGATAAGGTCATATGGTGGATGGTAAATATAGTTGACTCTATGGATGATTCTCTGGCCTAGTCAGAACTCTTTAGCTTTGTTAGCTATTGTATCTAGTAAGGATAATTGTTTGATGATGATAGGTGGAAGTGGAGTGGATCTGAATACTAGTGTGCGTAGGCCAGTGTCTATGTCTGATTGACTTATCGGATTCGTTGGGTTGCGGGATTTTGTGGATTGCAACCGTAGACTCATGGTTGTTGTGGTCTGCTTATGGTCATGCGTAGAATTAGTTCCTAATCCCTAACACCAGTAATCATATGCTTTCTCTGCTTCTATATTCAAAATCAATAATCATGTGATCTTCTCAGAATATCTTACAGGTGTTCAAACAACCTGAATTCTTAGGCTAGTATCTATATCTATGAGGGTGTCTCCTGCATCTGGCTGTGGGACCAAAGGATCACAACCAAACGTTTGCTCTCTTTCAAACCCCTTTACAGTCATATGGATGTTTACCTAGGGTAATCTGTAATTTGGTTGATTCGACCAAAATGTGTGCGCTTGGTCATCTTCTATGTTTAATCCACTCAACTGGGAATTGATTTGTTGCAAGCTTACCGTTGTTTGGAAGACTTGGATCCTAAGATTTTGATCTATATCAGTTATTGCTGTGATGAGATTGGGCTGGGGCATGATTGGCTCGAATACGTATTCTCTGGGCTCCCTAGGTCCCGTGATTGTCATACAAAAGTAACAATGTAAAAAACAATGCAGCAAAATGAAATTTAACTACGTGAAGTATATCTATAGCATATATGATTTCTCTCTCCTTTTTTTTTGTATTTTCTGATGAACTTTTATGAAGGAATTTTTAAAAGAGAAACTACTTTATCATACCTAGAATTTGACAATTAATCTAATGACGAAATTAAAACAAACAAGATAACCGAGTGTAGTTATTTGTCTATGCAATTTGTGAATCTATTCTAAACAATGAAATAATTGACTTAATCTATTTGCAAGGCTCTCGATCCTACCTCAGAAGTGAGGAGTGAATCATAGTTTCTCAGAAACTATCAATCCCCATAGCTTCCCTGGCAATATCGAGAGTAGAATTGACTGAAATAAAGTGATTGGCTACTTTATTTGATATGTTTCTAACTAGAACTTTGAAAGCTAGAACCTGGATTTACAGAATAGTGGTGAATCGATGGTGTGTGTGATCTTGTCCCCTTAGTGTGATCTCCTCGTTCCTTCGTGTTCACGTGGATCCAGAAAAGCGTGTAATGCTAGCATCAACAGAAGTAGATATTGGGATAAAGGAAGCTCAAGATATGACTGAATACAATGCGAGTAGGAGAGGGATAGCGCAAGAGTACAGAGCTTGGCTTATGTAATTCCTAGTGGGATTTATTGTGAGTCATGCAACATGAAATGTCTAGAACCTGAAACTATCCTGTTTGAAGAACAAAACCTGCAACTTTAATGGCTTCCTATTGAAAAAAAACTATTCTACTCCAATGGATTGGATAAAATGATAATAGCACTTGCACAAGATGGATATGTGGCTTCCTAACAACAAAACAACACTAACTAGGCATGCAATGAAAGAAACTAAGAACTCTAAGAAAAATGAAAACTAAATCTATTGCAAAGAGAAATTCAGAGGAAAATTTGAGGGCCATTTTGCTTGAGCACAAGCCAACTATTTATAGCATTTGCATTTACCCAAGGTAAAAACCAAATAGAACTCTTAAACTATAAACAATGGAAAAACACTATTCTAGGGAACTAGAATCATAAATGCAAGCTTATGGCGGTGAAAGAAAGCTGGTAAAACATTGAAATTATGTGATTCGTGTTAAAATAACTTTCTGGAAAACATGTAAAGGACCGCCGCCACTGAAAGCGGAGCGGGTGGCGTTCTGAACCCTCCGCCTAGGTAGGGCGGTGGTTTTGTCCTTCATCAAGAGTAAAAGGCCAAGAAAAGAGGGGAAAATGGTAAAACAAAAGAGGGGAAAATGCACGATGTTAACACACACTTGGAGATCTTTTCCGGATCCCAAACACCTTGCGAGGAGACTGTATCGTCATTAGGGCTATTACAGCGGGGTACCTTACATTTGGGTACGATGAAACCTTCAAGCCACACTTCATGCAGATGCACGAGGAGGATGATAAAATACACCAAGGTTGACGCATTGGTTCTCGAAAGAGAAAGAAAGGTAGTTGATTCCTCTACCAATCCCCACTAATCATTTATGGGACCAAAATCCTCCTAAGTAGGGGATGTATGATCCATGATGATATAGAAAAACACACCACTTCACCAGTTTCATCATCACCAAGAAGGATAATTAAAGGAAAGGAAGAAAAATGAGGTAAACAGATGTTATGGATAGAACCACTACTCTATGTAGAGTGGAGGTTGTAAAGCGCCACCCTATAGGGTGGTAGTTCTATAGCCCTTGCCCTTGCCCAAGGCGGATGTCCCGAAACTACCTTTGGTCTACTCATGGTGGTGGTCATGACACTTCTGAAAAGAAAAGAAGAATGAAGCATGAATGGACTTGGATTTGAAGAACCCAACTATGTCTCTTCCCTCCTTGACCTTTCACATTCTCCAGTGCATGGGAGGACATGGGAGAAGGCTATAAATATAAGGAGGAGAAAGATAATTTATCATTCGAATATCGAGAGAGACCAAAAAGAAAAGTATTAATAATATGAGAGAAAGTGAGCATATATTCTTTAGGGTTGGAGTGGAATTATAGGAGCAAGGTGTAAGAAGACAACAAGAAAGTAATTAGAGATAAGTTTTATATTTCTTCTTTTTTCATACTTATTGTAATCTATACAATTTGATTAATTAGCTAATACAAGTGGGAAGAAAGAGTAGTTGACCTTCTTGACTAGTTTTCCCTCATTTGAGGTTTCAAGATAAACAATCTTGTGTTATGTGTAGAAATATTTTAGGATTTCTCAGTAATTTTGTCCTAATCACTAGTTAATCACTCACTAAATCTTTAATATTCATTGAAAAATTCATTTTCCAAAGTAAAAATTAGAACAACATATTTATGTGATTCCGTATAGTTCCAAAGTAGAAGTTTACAGATCAAGGATGCATCTAAAATCCTTTTGGTACTTCCTTTTACGCTACATCACAATGATTCTCTATCAATGATACACTCTCCTACACTATTGAAGCAACATTCTTTAATTTCTTCCTTCTTGTTATTAGAGGAATTCCCTCTAAGATTGTCAACTCTTGGATTGTAACTCCTTGAACTATAATAGGTGAAGGATTTTGATCCTTAGCCTTTTTCTTTTCCATATCTCTATCGGGTATCTAAATTATACTTGAATTCTTTCCCCATCCTTTAGAGGAATATTCTGAGGAGCTATTGAAAATTCTAGTACAGATTGATTGGATGTGAATGATATTAAGAGGTGTTATTCTCCTCATGAAGTCCTCAGCCTGTTGTGCCAATTACGAGAGATATGTTCCAATTTTTATCAAATCAAAACTCTATTCATCTCTTGTTTGAGGAGTGATAGGATTTTCTAAAGATATATGTGGACTCCTTAAACCATCCCTATATACTTTCTAATAGGCGGTATCACATCATCAAGTATTGTACAAATCCTATATTCTTTTACGATAAGGGGTTTTTGTTGGTTGAGATCTACATTTTTATCAAACAACTAAATGAGGGTTCTCTTTATAACCTATACATTCTTGTGATGTAAGGACTTCATTTATTGTACTTCCTTATTTATAGGGGAAATAGTGTTTCTCCAATGTTATATTTGGCATACACGATCTTTGAGATTATTTTCATCATCCACAATTCCCTCTTGGGCAATTACAACTTTATAATCTATAATTTGTGTTAAAGTCATCGATGAATGATCTTTTATCCTAACATCCTCTTCCCCTAAAATTCATCCAAATGTATTCACAATGATATTCATGGTCTCTGATTGTACAAATCCTATATTCTTTTACGATAAGGGTTTTTGTTGGTTGAGATCTACATTTTTATCAAACAACTAAATGAGGGTTCTCTTTATAACCTATACATTCTTGTGATGTAAGGACTTCATTTATTGTACTTCCTTATTTATAGGGGAAATAGTGTTTCTCCAATGTTATATTTGGCATACGACACGTTGAGATTATTTTCATCATCCACAATTCCCTCTTGGGCAATTACAACTTTATAATCTATAATTTGTGTTAAAGTCATCGATGAATGATCTTTTATCCTAACATCCTCTTCCCCTAAAATTCATCCAAATGTATTCACAATGATATTCATGGTCTATAGATTGTGACTTAGCTTTTCGAAATACCCATCTGATATCATAATTTCCCCTTGGGGTAAATTGTTACATTGTGAAACCCTTCATATTTTTTTCAACTTGTTTGGATTTTTCCAAAGATGGGCATGTTTACCTACCAACTATGATTGGAAACTTTACTTTGGGTTTATGTTTTGAAGCCAAAAATTTGTGAACATAAGTTAATTGTCTCACCAATTCTAGTAATACCCACTTTTCATCCATATACCTATTTAGTAGAAAAGGGGCTCTCGTGAAACCACATTCTATGATATATGAGAAAGTAGGAAATTAGATGAAATAACATCCCCACTTGTTATGCTTCATCGTGCCTATGGGGATAGTCTATCATATTTCCATGTGGGGGAGGAAAAACATATTATTGGATAAAATAAAGTATCGATCACCTTGTTGAACTAGTTCCCATAGCTATCCAAATTCAACTATGGGTATACATCATATATTCTATAATTTTTGGGATCCCTTTTAGGATACAAAGTCCGAGGAAGCTCGTGTGGGATGCAATGTTGTAAACTAGGTAGGAAGTCATATGAAACACGAGGTTGGTATGATATTCTCCTTTGACTATGACACTTAACTACATCATCTTCTCATGGATAGAATCACTTATTATGTCTCCCCAAGGTATCATATCTTGTGGTGATAATATGAGTGAAATGAAGATGTACATTCTTTCTTGGTAGTTTAAATCATATTTGTTTCTTGTTAGCCGATTGAGTAATGTTATACAATCTCTAAATTATATTTGGAATATCTTCTTGGGAATAGAGTGATTGATTATTTAAGTTTCAATAACCATTTTTCATTTACTACCCTCAATAATTATTCATAATTCCTTTCTCAATATTCATCCCCTACTTTGATACTTATATTATTCACCGAGGTTAATTTCAAAAGACCTAAAATTTCATTGAAATACGAGGATGTTAAGGACAAAACCAAATAACCACTCCCATCCCTTACTTCTCGGGTATTGATTGTAATTTTTGACATGTGTATAGACTAGCTCTAGATATAATGCTGAAGGGGAAAAGAAGTGTTTGATTCAAGCCCAATCTCATTAATTAGCCTCATCAGGTTCCTTCTATTGGGGCCTTTAAACTCAAGTTAAACTATGTGAAATCTTCCTCGTTTAGGTTTTGTCAATAATTTAATTAAAGAAGGATGTCACAGAGGTAATTATTTGAATAAGATTTTGGGTATTACTCAATTTACCCCATTTTCTTAGTAATTTAAGTACTTGGAGGGTAAAAGAAAACTTCTATTTCTTCTAAATCAAATTCTTTTTTAAAAAATTGACTACTCGTTGCTATATTATATGTGTAACTAACATAACCAATGGAAAATTGTACTTACTTGATTCCGATCCTATAATTTTGATTTCAAGATGAGTGAAAGAATCACGTGAGCTTTTGTACTATAATTCTACTTGAAAATTCAACCGGCATTTTGGAGAACTCATCCGATCTAATGTTTTAACTTTAAACTCCTTTTTATATCCTTATTTTCAATCATACATCTCATATGATTACATTAATGGCACAAAATACACTTGTCTCTTTTCTCGTTATTCTTATTTTTGAGCCATTGGAGCTGTCACTTAGTTTTATGCTACCTACCCCTCCATTATGGGCCTTGGAGAACGGGAAACATTATGTTTAGATACAATGGTATTCACCTTTTATTTATTTCAATCCTCACTGATGAGACCCTTTAATTACTATTTTAATTATCTCATATGTTGTATATTTTGTATACCCTTGCACTTTTTTTATCGCTTATCTTGTCAAACATTTCCACTTGAACTTAAACTTATGGCACTTATATTAATTAATATAGCTATTACTAAGTTACTCTATTTTATGGATTTTGAATGTGCATGTTAATCTCTTTGATACAATGAAATTATTAATAGTGCTTTGTCTGAATGCCATACTTTTTTGCAAGAAGTTGTTATATGTTACCACTAACATGCAGCCAAAAAAACTTTGTCATAATGGAAAAGGGTTCATCCACAAAGAATCGACATACATACAACAAATGAGACGATCCATAGCAAAGCACATGCACTCATGGAGAACACACACATATACAAGACTATGATTGTGGGAATCCTAATCAACATGGATACTTTACCTATGTTTACACATATCAATAAAGAATCAGTTATGACAACAAGAAGTAGATCTCACGCCAATACTTGATTATGCTCTACAACTACAACTGTGGAACTAGTTGATTTAACTTGATAACTGATTGTTAGAATGAACAATTATGTTTTGTATTAGAACACCTTTTCTCAGTTCTGATTGCATGTATAAGAATCCATGGATTTATTGGTAATAATATTGTACTTAATAAAAATGTAAGTATTAGTTGAAGGAGTCTCTTCACATCTTTGCTGAATATAAAGAGAATGATGAGACTGCATTAGATATAGATTCATAGTTAAGGAGCTGTTTTAATTTTTATTCTAAATCTTCATGTTGATGAATAAAAACTGATTTCTATCATTTTTTTCTATAGATACAATCCTTAATAAGTGTTAACACCTAAGGTAGGGACCACTTGTGGTTTGTTAAACCCTTTTCTTTCTATTTTTTTTTATTTCCTTGCATGCATAGATTAGAATTGCAATAGTTCATTCCTTCACTTATTTTATGCTTTTATATTATTATTTCTTAGATGTATAATTTCCTTTTTTCTATAATAATGTAGTTTATTTTTAGCATTGTATTTCCAATTTTTGTGACAAAAATCTTTTAGTTTATACCTCTTAAGCACCTATAATTGTGTATACAACACTAAAAAAATTGAAATATAATGTTGTCCCTAAGTTTGATGAATAAATGACTATAGATTAGTGAAAAACATATTAATTAGTGCGAGTTAATTTACACCACCATTTTTGGCACCGTTTCGAGGACACTGCCAAGTTATTAGGTTTTGTAAGAGGTTTTTCATTCCTTAGAAGTAGTCTAGGTTTTAGGAATTTACCTCAAATTAAACACCCCCAATCTAATTAGCATTGAATGAGTTTAGTAGTTAATGCATGCACCATCCAAGGGATGTCCATGGTATATTTTTACCTAATCCAAAATAGCAAAAATATATTCATTTACCTTTGAATATTCTAAAGAAGAAACCTCTGTACTCGGTTTTCTTTTTGAAGACAATCCTCCAAGTGATAGTTTTGTAGTTGCTCTAAGCAACTAGGGATGAAGAATAGGTAGACCAAAATGCTCAAAATGGGGAAACCACTTTCAAATTCCCCATCACTGACAATAATAAAGTTGTTGGAATGAAGAATTTCTCCATCAGCCTTTCTAAATTTCCATGGAGCTATGTCAGAAGATCCAGACACCTTTCTCTTTGAGTTTGATGTTTTGTGTGCAAAAGATATGATTACACCACTGATGCACATAAATTGAAATTGTTTCAGAAACATTCAAAGATGAAAATTTAAGGTGGTTTATGGGATTGGGAAGGAATTTTGATACTATGTAGGAAGAAATGAAGAGAAGTTCCTTAATAAATACGAAGACTATTACTGAGACCAAGCAACAAGAGGAGGTGATGAAATCTATAAAATGCAACAAAAAGAGGATGAACCATTAGAGGATTATTTGGAACGGTTCTTGTTCTGTATTCAAAAGTCAAAAACACCACTGACATACCACCTAACTCCCTTAAATTAATCTTTTGAAGGGACTTAATGATGAAGACATGGATTCTCTAGATCTGATAAGAGTAGGAGATATTTCAAAGGCTAGTTTTGAAGAGATCTGTGATGCTTGTAAAAACTATTCAAGAGCTACCATGAAAAGAGTAAGGAATGTAAGATCAAGAGGTGGAATTTCTACCAAAACAATGGGGGACATCTCTAAGTCAGAGATTGTTAGCATGTTCAAAAACATGAAGCAGGAGATTGTTAATGATATGGATAATCAATTGGATGCTCTACACACCAAAAATAAGAAAGAATATGTAGATGCAACACTCATAGAGTACTTCCATGTATATAGAAGGAAGAAATCATATTGTAGATGTAGAGAATTAGCTAACATTTCTCAAGAAAGAGAGGCTTCACCTGATTTCAAAATGTTGGAGATAGAAGATGGGAAAGTTTTCTATGTTTCTCAAAGGAAACCATGGCCACCAAGGAAAGGAGGTATGACACAATACCCTATGTATTCATTTAAAAATTGGTCTAATAATTCATATATGTAGCCCCCACCTTAGGATAACCCTCAAGGATGGGCCCCATATCCTAACCAATACCAAAAATAGTGGAAACCTCAATACTAAGGCCAACCACAACAATAATGGAAACAACCTCCCCAATCATGAAAACATCCCTGGAGGGGGGATAGTTGTGGAATAACCCACCTCCTAATTACTAACAATCTTATCAACAACCTCCTTATTAGTAGCAATAGTAAGCTTTGATGCCTAATCCCCAATCAGGATCCCAACCAAAATCTACACAACTACCTACTCAACCAATGCCTAATCCTAACAATAAATTTTTTTCAACTAACCTATTCCATTGAACCAACTCAATACCCTACCTATTCTATTGATATTAACAATATCCATCTTCACTAGGAAGAACACTTCTTTCACCAGTTGGACCTACCATTACTAAAATTGTAGAAGAACAAAAATTACTACATGATGACCCCAATAAGGAGGAAAGAAGACTTCAGAGAGCTGAACCCATAACAACTTAACCAAAATCTAACAAGCATAAAATATAGGATAATGAGCCACCATTTCCTGAAAGGTTACAATAAAAAGAAAATAGAACTAACATCAAATCAAATTTTGATTTTGACTTTTTCAATCATCTCAAAGACATTTGTGTCAAAATACCATTGATATAAGCTATTAAAGATGTTCCCATCTACAATAAGCTAGTTAAGGACCTATGCATTAAGAATCCAAGAAGGAAGAGGAAAGACCCATCTATTGTATAGGTCATTGGGCAATTAGTTGATATTATGCTTGGGAACTCAGTTCTGCCCAAGTATATTGATCTAGGAAGCCCTCTAGTAAATGTCACAATCAATGGTATTGTGATAAAAAACACATTGATTGACCTAGGGGAAACAATAAATGTAATGAAAAAAAAATCATGGATGATTTGAAATTGGAAGGATTAAGACCAACAACCACAATCTTGTAGCTTGTAGACAAATCAATAGTAAATCCTGAAGGAGTTTTGGAGGATGTGGTAGTAGTGGTAGACTCCTGGGAGTACCTTGCTAACTTCATTGTTCTCCAGCCAAAAGAAAGCTTAGGAGGATATCCTATCATCCTCGAAGACTATGGTTAGCAACTACTGATGCATTCATTGGATGTAGATATAGAAATATGATCATCTCAATGGAAGTGGCACTAAAAATCTTATGCTCTACCCCCTTGCATAGCCATTCAATGAAGAAGACCAAACCATTTGGGTGGAAGAACCAGAAGAAGACCAGAGCTCAATTTAGTAGCTCATGATGCTGGAGAAGTCATGCATAATATAAGGACAAGAGGAGGATGTTGTTCTTTAAAATGTTATACAAAATAATTATGGTAATAATGAAGAAGAAGATGGAAAATATAATGCATAAGTTGTCCTAAAAATCAAATCTTTTCAAAATGAAAGTACTAAGAATGTTTGGTAATAACTGCATCCTACACCACCTTCTTCCACATGATTGTATCTTTAATTCTGTAAGTAGAAACATATGCTCCATGAATGATCTTTCCAAGAAAGTGGATATTACACTAGGAAAGCCATCATGTGATCAAAACATTAAGCATGTAGTAGGATCAGTTGTTAGTTAAACTTCTCAAAAAGTACAAGACAACATTTACATGGGATTATGGAGACATGCATGGAATCCATCCTAAACTCTATACTCATAAGATATACATCAAGGAAAGATACAAGCCAATAAGACAACCACAAAGGAGAATGAACCAACAGTGAGGGATATAGTGAAGGAAGAACTAAAGAAATTATTGGATGTTGGATTCATATATCCAATTTCAGATAGTCAATGGGTGTCACCACTTGTTATTGTACCTAAAAAGAATGGAAAATGGAGAATTTGTGTAGAGAATATAGAGAGTTGAATACAACAATGAAAAAGGATCATTTTCCACTCCCTTTTATTGATTAGGTACTTGACACTCTTGTTGGAAAAAATTATTTTTCTTTTTAGATGGTTATAGTGGCTACAACCAAATTTAAATTACACTAGAGGATCAGGAAAAGACCACATTCACATGCCCATGGGAAATTTTACATACTTTTTCTTCCTTTGGTTTGTGTAATGCACTTGCCACATTTCAAAGAGTAGTTCTTAGCATCTTCTCAAATCTAACCAATGATTTCATGGAGGTATACATGGATTATTTTACAATCCATGAAAATACCTTTGATGAAGCAATGAAGAACTTAGAAAAGCTCTCAAAGAGATGCAAAGAGCATATCTTGTCTTTGAGCAATGAAAAATGTTATATGATGATGTCGAGGGGATAGTGTTAGGTCATTATCTGTCATCTACTAGAATCCAAGTAGATCCAAAAAAATATTAGTGATTATAAATTTACCAACACCTAAAAGTAGAAGGATGTAAGGAGATTCTTGGGCCATGTTGGGTATTTAAAAGATTCATTCAATATTTTAGTAGAATTGCAACACCATTATTTTTTTGTTAAGAAAGGATGTTGCATTTGTATGGATAGAGAAATGTGAAGTTGCATTCCAAAATTTGAAGCAAATGCTAACTTTTGCACCTATTCTAAGAGGACTAGATTGGATTTTTCCATTTCATATACACATTAATGCCTCAGATCATGCCATTGGAGATTTTTTAGGACAGAAATATGGGATACTCAATTATGCAATCTATTATGTCAGTAAAAATATGCAGCACATTGAGCTTAACTACACAAGCATTGAGAAATAATTTTTAGTCATTGTATACGCCATCAAAAATTTTAGGCATTATATCACGAGATATCCATTTTTATCCATACAAACCATGTTACATTAAATATTTGATCAACAAACCAATTGTAAGTAGTAAGATAATCAGATGGTTGTTGCTCTTACAAGAGTTTGATGTAACAATTGTTGATAAGCCTGGGAAAGACAATGTTGTAGAAGATTTTCTCTCAAGAATGGAAAATAATAATGAGGAAGTAGTGGTGGATGACTCTTTTCCAGATGAACACTTGTTTTCCATTTCTACCAAGACACCCTGGTATGCTGATATAGCCAACTATTTGGTTTTAGGTAAGACACCTCCACACTATCTATATTTTGAAAATAAATATATTGTTGAGAAAAGTGTGAATTTTTCTTGGATAGTTGGTTTCCTATTCCACACAGGGAAAGATAATGTTATGAGAAGATGTATAGATGATGAGGAAATTTATGATGTCCTCAAATCTTTCCATAGTGATCCATGTGGAGGAAACTTTGTTGCAAAAATAAAAATGTAGAAAGTATTAACAATAGGGTATTATTGGCCTACACTACATAAAGATGTAACATTGTATGCAAGAAGATGTGATAAGTGCCAAAGAATGGGAAAGCCTACCAAATTAGATGAAATTCCATTGCAGCCTCAACTAGTATTACAACCATTTGAAAATGGGGATTGGAATTTATTGGTCCCATAGATCCTAAGTCTCAACAAAAAGAGTACATTCTGGTATGCATAGACTACCTCACCAAATGGACAAAAGTAAAAGCATTACCAAATCAAAAGAGTGAAAAAGTTACAAAATTCCTATATGACCATATCTTTACAAGATATGGAGTGCCAAGAGAGATTGTCATAGATCAAGGTACCCACTTCACTACTAAATTTATTGTTGATTTAGCTATAGAATATGAAATCAGGCATAGGAAGTCCACACCTTATCATCCACAATCCAATGGCCAAGTTGAAGTAACAAACAAAGAAATTGAGGCCATCTTGACAAAGACTATTGCACTGCATATAAGGGATTGGTTAGAAATAATTCCGAGAGGAGTTTGGGAATTCAATACCACATGGAAAACAAAAACTAGATTCACACATTTTGAGCTATTGTATGGTAATATTGTTGTTCTCCCTATTGAGTTTGAACATAAGACATTAAGAAATGCATTGGAATTGGGCATATATTTTGTGAATCTCGTAGAGAAAAGGATTCTTCAACTCAATGAGTTAGATGAAATGAGAAGGCATGTTATTCATAATATAGAGTGGTACAAAAACAAAGGATCAAGTGGCATGATATGTTCATCAAAAACAAGGAAATTTCAAGAAGGTGATTGGGCACTTCTCTTTGACTCCAAATACAAGGACCACATGGGAAAACTCAGGACAAGGTGGTTAGGTCCATATGAGTTGAGAAGATATTTCCCAATGGAGTTGTGAAACTCACCACCATTGATCTGTGAGATTAAAACTACTGGTGAATGGTCATAGATTGAGGTTGTACAAAAACCAACTGATAAGAATACCTTCATCCAATAGTTCAGAGGAGGCCAAAGCAGGATGGAAATGAGAACATCATAATTAAGGACAGAAGTTGAACCTGTTAGTTCATCTTTTGAAATTTTAGAGGAATGAGATCTTCAGTGGCCTTGGTTTATCTATCTTGTTGGATACCCCAGGGAGGAATAAAATTGATGTGATCATCCTTCATGGTGATCAGCACCACTCACTAACATGTTTTATTTTATTATCATTTCTATTTTGTAGGATTTGGATTATTTGCAAAAAAAGTTTGCATAATCTCTATAAAAGGAGATGGTGCAAAGACTAGAAATTCCACTTGTAGAAGCATGCAAAAAAATTCATGTTTTGATTTCATTTTTTATAGAACTAGATTTTATGAAGAATCAAGATCCTAGCTAAGTGAGCCAAAAAAGATGAAGAAAACATTGAAAAATTCAATCTTCCCTCTCTGGAATTAATGTAATTCATTATGGAGCTTATGTTATAGAACAACACCTACAATAATATGTCTTGTAGTAACACTACTTACAGCCACATAGTACCTCAACATGCAACCTCATGCATGCATCCAAGGGCACTAACCCTAATAAGGAACATGCCTCAATCATTCGGCATATATCTTGAGTTAAGTGCACTTGATTTCCTTTAATAAAGTAGCACTAGAATAATTATATTTAATTAATATATGTGCCAAGTTGTCAATAAAATTTATCAACCATAATGTTTCATCACCTCCTATAATGTGACATGTCTCCCACGTCACCCCATGATATCACAAAACCTCACTTCACATGTGGATATATTTTAATTCAAATTAATGCCTACTTTTCAATTACGTGTAAAACTAGTTGTAAAGTTTGAAAAGGAGAACACTTGAGTTCTTCTATTCATTCAAATTTTGTATAATCAATTCCAAGAAAAGGACCTCTTGCTTCACAAAGTTTTTAGAATTTGTAGAACTTAACAATGGGTGGAGACTTGATAAGAAATGAACCTACTAGATCATTCAAAATCTAGGAATCAACCACAAATTCTACAGTACTTTCATGATAGTGGTTGGATGGATTACATCAATAAATTCCAAGGTTTCAATGAGGCTATGGTCATAAAATTTTCCACCACCTTCAGGGATGGGTAGGAAATAGTAAATGGTTTGTAAGTTAAGGTTGATGATGAAATATTGGCTCCGTAGTCACTAGACTACTAGCGGAAGGTAAAATGTTTCTTGCAAAAGCCAACCCAGAGGAAGATCGTGAAAATTTTGGAGATGAGGATGAAAAATTTTTGGCAAATAGACAAGGTACTCTATGAACTTCTTTAAAACCCTTTTGGGAATATGTCAAATTATATCATAAAATATTTTACCTATGAGGGTCGATATTCATGGTTAAATATTGTCCATTTTAAACTACTAAATCATTTGAATAATGGCAGAAATGTGAATGTACCAAATTTATTACATGAGAGTTTGAAGAAGATGAGTAGGGAATCACAAAGGGGAAGGTCTGCCTTGTCTCATCATTGCCTTGTCACTTTAATTGTCAAACATGCATTGGAAACTGAACATCCTACAATAAACGGGGAGAATTTTCTCGAGAAAATCATATTAATGATCTATTGGGAAAGGGTAAGAAAAAGAAAAGAGGCTCAACTATTTCTTCTATGCCTCCACCTAAACCCTTAGCTTCAGCCTCCATTTAGTCAGAAACCCATACTCCTGTAGAAACCCCATTCCTTTAGAAGCTTCCATACCTGAAGAAAAACTCATCCATGAAAAACCTCCATCTCCAAAACAAGGTCCTAGACCAATCTCTCCTAACAGGGTTCTAGTTGTTAAAGCATTGCTAAATATATCAACACCAGAGTCCTCTTCCTCCAAAGGTAAACGAAAAATCCTCAACTAAAGTCTTTGAGCCATCCAAGAGGTCAAATAGGCTTAATCCTAAAAAGACTAGAACCTCAAATCCTAGTAAGAACATTCAAATTTTTTTGGACAGTGATGAAGAGGGACTAGAAAAGAAGGAGGAAGCTATTCCAATGGAATTTGATCAAGAAGTCCATATAAACAAATATGAAGACACAGTCATGGAAGAACAAAAAGGAAGTAGAAAATAAAAAGGAGGAAGAATTAGGTGAAAAACTTGATAATGAGTTCCCTACTAAACTAATTGAGGTTTAAACAAAGGTCGTTCATGCTAGGGAAACCCACATGCAACATGAATAAGAAGTGCCAGTTAAGAAAATTGAGGATGTAATCAATTTTCATAAGATCCCTAAAAAAATAGAGGCTATTCATGCACATCATGAAGAGAATATATTAACAAAATAATTTTAGGAAGTAACCAATGTGGCTATAGATAATGAAGGGTAGCGTGAAGAAGTTTAGTTAAAAATAAGAACATGTAACATAGACCAATTTCATGGATACTGAAGCAAGTTTACCACTTGGTATAGAAGATACAATTGAACACATTATCCAAACAATTAAATCAGAACCTGTTGATGAATCTATTGAGCTAATTCACATCGACAGTCCTTTAATTTCCCTTCATATATCTCATGTCATTTTAGAACATGTTTCTCTATTAATGGTACCACCCAACCTGTAGCCACAAGTTGTAATACAAGAATTTTTTGAGAGCCTCCTAGGCCAAAATGTAGAAATATGGCAACCCAAACCAATTTAGAATATTGGGTGTAGAAGTTTGAGAATTATTGTAACAAGCTACAAAAGAAGTTGGAAAGAGAAAAGGAAGAGTTACTCTTCCAACACCAATAGGATCTAGAGGAAAAGGATAGATAACTAAGGGCCAAGGACAATGAGATTGCAAGGCTTAAAAAGAAACAAGAAGCTATAGTTTAGGTAAAAATGAAATATTCAAATGTAGACCACCATCAAGTATTTATGCTTTCTTTTTAAAGGAACAAATGTTGTAATTGAAATACACTTGTATCAACAATGACATACCATTTGATATCAATGGAGCTATACCATTCTTTAGAATATATCTGAAAATTCCCCATGAAATCAGTTACTTATTTGTGAACTGTATATGTTTAATTATGCTTTATAATATGAGAGATATATGATCCCTATTCTCTACATTGGGGATGTAAAAGTTTAGGCACTATGTTCTTACTTCCATAATGAGCTATATAGGGAAAAAAATGGTAGAATATAGACAATTATGCAAAGAACAACCACTAATGATCAGAGCAGAGGAATGAAATACCAAGGAAATGATTAAAGAGTATGGTAAATTTATGAAGGAGAAGAAAATAAAACAGAGGGTATATAGGATGAGAGAAGAATTCCATGATGAGGTCAAAGATCACATTAGGTTCAATGGTGTGGAAATAGTGCAGACATGTAGAAGAAGATGGTAAAAATATCACAAGAGTTGAGGAGAAAAGAAATACATTCATATCCAAACATTATCCCAGATCTCCATATATTGAGGTAGCAAGGGGATGTGGAAAAACTTGGTTCCCTATTGGATACTATCCACCAATTTTCCACTACCCAATACCTCATTGGTCTAGGGACAAATAACTGAATGAGAAACTACAGGAAAGGGTAATGGAAAAATTTAGAAAGAATGCAGGTTATTTCTTCAATAAACTAGAAGGAACATCCATGCCCACTTGATTTCAGGCAACTATGCAGTATCATCCAGGAGGATCCCAAGAAAGTAGATAATATTCAAGAGAATTATTGAATACGTACATTCAAAAAAAATATATCTAGGGGTGTGATGAGACCCTTTAATTATTATTTTAATTGTCTCATCTATTGTATATTTTATATACCCTTACACTGTTTATCCTTGTTATCTTGTCAGACATTTCCACTTGAACTTAAACTTATGGCACTTATATTAATTAATATAGCTATTACTAAAGTTACTCTATTTTATGGATTTTGAATGTGCATGTTAATCTCTTTGATACAATGAAATGATTAATAGTTCTTTATTTGAATGCCATACTTGTTTGCAAGAAGTTATTATATGTTACCACTAACATGCATCCAAATAAATTTATCATAATGTAAAAGGGAATCATCCATAGCAACTGACATGCAACAACTGGGACTCATCCATAGCAAAACACCTACAACCAAAAGAGAACACACACATATACAAGACCGTGATTGTGGAAGCCTAATCAACATGGATACTTTACCTATGTTTATGCATATCAATAAAGAAGCAATTATGAAAACAAGAAGTTGATTTCACACCAATACTGATTATGATTTGTAACTACAACTGTGGAACTAGTTGATTTAACTTGATAACTGATTGTTAGAATAAAAATTTATTATGTTGTATTAGAACAAATTTTCATTTATGTTGCATTCATAAGAATCTACATATTTCTTGGTAATAATATTTTACTTAATCAAAATGTAACTGTTAGTTAAAGGATTCTCTTCATGTCTCTACTGAATATAAAGAGAATGGAAAGACTGCATTAGATATAGATTCATAGTTAAGGAATTGTTGTAAGTTTCATTCTAAATCTTCATGTTGATGAATTAAAATCTGATTTCTATCATTTTGATGTAGAAAAAATCCTCGGAAGGGTTAACACCCAAGGTAGGGCTCACTTGTGGTTTGCGAAACCCTATTCTTTCTATTTTTGTTTTAGTTCCTGCATGAGTATTGTAGACACTAAAATTAGGTCACACTCCCCTTTGGTCCCTCGATGAATAAACACCCTTCATCACATTCATCTAGCCATGGCCACTTTCTCCTCACTAATATTAATTTAATTAATGTAATTAAAATAATTCATTATCCTCACTATATTTATTATTTAAATATCTTATTTTGAATAATATCCACAATAATAGTTCACTTAGACACCTCACCAAGCCAACTCAGCCTAAGACCTATTCTTAGTAAGTTGACATAACTAACTAAGACTTACCCAAATCCTAAAAATCAATTCCTACATTTCCTCTAACCACATTCCCGCATGCTTACAAGAGGCTCTCAGTCTAATCCATGGGTTAACAACACGAAATCGAGGAAATCAAGAGGATCTCCATAGTTTAATAAACCTAGGAAATTCCACCTTGTGATGTCGGTTACCCTAACCATTCTCGGTTAAGCCGAAGCGCCATCGGTTACCATTTAACCCCAAAATAACCTTATTCTCAAGGTTTGAAGTTGAAAACAAAGAAGGTTGGAAAACGTTAGCGTAAAGTTGATGAACATTGACACATTCCGGTGAGAAAATGCATGCAAGGAAGGAGATCAAGCATCTTTTCCGCACAACCATTCTTTGGACCCCTGGAATATTAACTAAGTATGAAGGCGTGTGGGCACGTGAGACCCAAGTTATAGAAGGGCGTGCAAGGAAAAAGAACATAGGAGGAAGAGTTAAGGAGGCATATGGTTTGTGTGGCACATGAAAGGAGGTTCGGAACTTAGCCGATTTAAGTAACAAAGGAAGAACACGTGAAAAGTGTGATCGATTGCGCGTGGATAAGATGTCATCCGGAAATAGGTGGCTCGGGAAAGAGCATGCTAGTGATGGGATATTCTAGAGATATAGTCAATTTTACTCACACTATAAAAGGAAGGAATCCCATGCACACCGGCCTATCACCCAAAGAGAAGTTGAGTGCTCACTCGAGGCACACGCAAGTGTCGAGTCTCTCTTTTATGTGAGTTTTAGTGGGAATTATTCATCTATGATTAATATAAGAGTATTCAGGAAAGAATTTTAGAAATACAAGAATTAGAGGGCTGTAACGACCTCTAGATCCTTGTAGTTTCTTCAAAGCCGAGTGTTTTAATATACTCCATAACATATATTGTAATGAAGGAAAGATACAATCATTCATTCATAGTATGAAAGGAAAGAGAACTCCTATGAATGAATTATACATAAAACCCACTAATATTCATATCTAATTACAATAGGTAACCTCATTGTATTCATCATTTCATTACAAAGAGCCATAGAGAGCAGACCGCAGTCATGCACATCACTAGGCTTGTATAATTATGCCAAAAAGAAAAAGAAATTACAATGCTAAGCTTAGTACATTCTCTTCTGCATCAAAGTTCCACTCGTAGTAATCCTACAGAGCTTCACCCATGTTATCTTTCTTTTGTGTATCCCTCCTATCTTCTCCTCTTATGTCTATCTTTTCATCCTCTTTTCTCCTCATATCTTCATTTTTTTCTGGTCCATAGGAACTTGTATTTATCACCTTCCCACGCTGCCAACTCGCCTTACCGTGCCCTCAGATCCATCACCAAGTGTCGAATGTGGTCCTTCAATGAGCATGTTTCCTCAAGCCTGAGCTCTCCACTCCATCTCATGATGGTCTTCTAGAATATCCCATCACTGGCATGCTCTTTCCTAGGCCACCTATTACTAGGCTGGCATCTTATCCATGCACAACCGATCATGCTTTTCACATGTTTTTCCTTTGTTGCTTAAATTGGATAAGTCCTAAATCTCCTTTCACGTGCCACGTGAACCATATGCCTCCTTAACTCTTCCTCCTACATGTTTTTGCCTTACACGCCCTTCTATAACTGGGGTCTCACACACCCACACGCCTTCATACTTAGTCAATATTCTAGGGGCCCAACATCACCCCACACTATGCTTGTTCTCCGCCCTTGGAAACATTCTACTTGACCAAGGTGCAAGTTGGTTCAATGGAACCAAGATGTAGACAAATATTACAAAAATGAATAAGGAATGAAAGAATAGGGGAAAGAATGAAGAATGGGGGACATTAATTTAGAAGGTTGGGAAAGTCCGTCGCAGATCGCCTCCACTTGTTCCATATCCTTCTCCTTCTAGCATAGGTCACCCACTAAGGTGCTTACTTCATCAAAGCTTAGACCAGCTCCATGGGTGCCCAAGGTGTCCACAATTTGTTCCATTTCCTTTCCCAGGTCTGCAAGCTTTTCCATTCTCCTTGTAATCTGGGGGTATAGTTCCTTCAGCCATGCCTTAGTTGAACTTGTTAAAGCTTCAACCGCCTCTGATTTCTTTTATACCTCGGCCAGAACCTTGTCCCTTTCCACCCTATTCCCCTTATTCTTTTCCTGGAACTACTTTATCTCTACTTCAAGTGTGGTAACCAAAGATCTTGCCACCTTATCTTGATCCGCGCATGTGTCGTATGTGACTTCTGCAGATTAGGCAAGTGTCCTTGATCTCCATAAGTACTTGATTTTACTTGAAAACAAGTGTTATCACTTTTAATCATTCCTCCTTCAAGCATGTGGCCACTTCCTATGTAGATTTCAATACCAAGGGTTGCCTCTTCATGGTGAGGACGTGACGTTAAGTATTCTAAACATTCCGGTGTCAATGCATACCAGGGCATAGGCATTAGATCTAGGTGTTTATAAATGATGGCACTTTTTATTGAGTCTACTTTCTTATAGACCTCCGAACCTTTTCCTTATCCTCCTTTAGCTCGTGCTTTAGCTATGCACCGATTAATTCCTCCTATTTTAAGCTTCTGGCCACCTTAGCCAACTCTTCCTCCTTAGCTAGCTTTCCCTCTAAAGCCCTTATGTTGTTGTTCTATGTGAATAGCCTTGCCTCTGTTTCCACCATGACCTTGTTTAGAGTATTGTAGACTTTCTCGTCTCGAGAGCTCACGGGCATTCACTAAGGGGTTGCCTCCTTATACTCTGGTAGCATGATAAGTGCCTTTTGCCAAATTTCAAATTCGGCTCGTCGACGTGGGACTCAAATGCCCAAGAAAGCCTCATCTTTGTCCGGGGTATGAGCCCTCCTTCTCAAACAATCTCATAGCTATAAATATTTTCTTTGGGTATCATGCTCTAGAATCATGTGCATAACACCTTCCTTGAATCATCCACGTAGCCCATTATCTACCTCTATTCTATATCTAGAGGTCTTCTAACCGAGCATGTGCCTTTGGGAAGCTAACTATCAGAGTGGGGCCTCCTAGGCTATCATGTCCTTTTTCAATGCTCTCCTCCGTCCCTTCCTTTAGCCCTATGTCAGTGCTATGCTCTAACTCTTTGTCTACAAGGGCCTTGATCATCTTCTTCGCTACTTGCTCTGCCACTTCGCTTATCTGCTCCTTTGTAAAATATGTGGCTCTCTACCCTCGACATCCCTCTCATCTGTCTGCCGTTGTATCTTCAGTGCCTTCATCACCTTATGTGCCTTTTCATTGTGTGAATATGAACTCTTTCTTTTCATCCCCACTCACTTCCTCCAAGTCATAGACACTAATTACATGAGGTTCTAGGGGTTCCGTGTCTTTCTTTATCACTTCCTCCTCATCGCCACCTCCTTCACTCTTATGCTCTTCTTCTCCTAGGTATCTCTCCAAGTTGTCGGTCACCTCCAAGTTAGCTTCTTTATCTACCTTCTACTTCTTCCTGAGAGGTTACTTCTAGTCAAGAGAATATTCCTTGTCTTCTTCCTCTTGTGACTCCTCCGTGGTGGTGGGTTGTTCGAAGTACCTATACTTCTAGCGTCTTTTCCTTTACTAGAGACTTATTTTTCCAAACATAGGTTCTGGCTTGGCACTCATAGAAGGCATGCTCACTGTCTAAGCAGTTGGTACACTTGGTGATCCTTCCTCTCCTCTACCCCTCTTCTTAGACACTTGGCTTCTTCTTTCCCAAGGGGTCTTCAGGTATTGAGATCTCATCCACCAAGTATGCACCATTCTCAAACTTTGGCCTTATGCACATGTATACGTGCGTCGCGGATCCTCCAGCAATAGGAAGTGTTATTGGCCTAGTCATATGGATCTCATGTAATATGTACTTCTCCACGTAAGCACACTTACCTCTGGGATAGTTCAATTTCTTCCTCATATCCCTGTGCTCCCAGTCCCACTTTCCTAGCTCCAACCTTAGCTTCTTCGATTCTTTAAATCTGTTCACTCCCACTTGGAAGTATTGGGTAGTGAATGTGAAAGGAAATTTTTACCAAGGGCTCTATGATTCATCATTAAGTTTGAACCTGCCCAAGCAGTAGTGATAGTACACCGTGAACTCAGCTTCTCCTTATGTGGCTGTTGGGAATTGTTCAGGGATCCTCCACTCTGCTCCGAAAGCATTTCTCAAGCACGTATACCATTTTTCAAGCCATGCTTTCTGGGGATCCATCATTGTATCACATGCATACTTTCAAACCTCTTCGTGGGTGAAGGGTCTTCGGCTGCATACTCCCACACAAACTTTTTTGGTGCATCTGACACTCAAATTTCTACAAACACTATGGTGAGTAGGACATTTCCAAAGAGGATCATGTTACCTTCCTTCACTTACTTAAAAATTTCCTTGGCAATGTACATAGACACGTTGTAAATTGTCCCCTCTGCAATCTTCCTATAGAATGTAGCCATGGCTTGTTGACTTGCGTCCAGCTTTCTTGGCCATTCAGATTCCTTACCAAGTGCACAACCATCTTCATAATGGGGTCCTTGATGTTTGAGATGTCATAGTGCCATGACCCTTTCTTGCATGTGTACTTTGTGATGGTTTCTTGAATAGCCTCCTTATCGCCAAGGTCATCTTCTAAGGTATCTTTCTCACATATGAGGCCTATAAACTGTGTAATCAATTAGGGAGTTACGCGCATCTTGCACCCAAAAATTTTAAGTAGTCCTCAATCGATACCTTGTAAGCCCTTAACAATCGATGGCTTGGTACTGATACTCAAAGGATTAACTAAGATCAGCCATGAGCTCTTGCCAATTCCTTATCTTGCAGTGTGTCTCCGAAATGAATGTATCATGCATGCACACAACCCTGCAATGTGGAATACAAATTGTGCACCCAAAGGGATGGTGGAAAGGCCTCCACACCTTCTCTCCAAACCTGTTCACACTCCTGGATATGAAAAGAGGCGGGCTCCTTCCAATGGTACTCCTTGATGATGATGGGTATATTACTTCTAGAAAATCTTATAGAGAGAGAAATTCTTACCTTGTGCCACTCTAAAAGGCTCTCATGATGCATGGCCCACCAATGAGCTGCTGTTCTGAGTAAGACATAACTCAGCATCTCCCTCCATTCCTTGTCATTCTTCAACTGAGCTTTTATCTCCTGTAGAAAGATCTCAGGAAGGCTCCTTCGGAGTGCTTGGGCGGTTCTTTTCCTCCAAGGTGCCGAATCATGCACGCCTTTGTTACATTGGTCACCAATCCTCTCAACTACCATCCCATTAATTTGTAAGTCCCATGCACCCAATTCTCACATGTCGGGCCGGTGGTATCACACTTGGTGAGCATCTTCAAACTAGATAACCCCATTAATAGAGTGTACCATCTCAGGGTCTCTGATTGAGTGCACATAAATCTTGTCTAGAGCTTCTTCTCCCAACGGTTCAATGTAGGGTGTTGACTTCCCATCAACCAGGGGTATAATGACCCATTCCTATTTGTTCTCAAAACTGATATACCCTTTGTTGAACTAGAGGTCCACATTGATTTTGTAACACCAAGGGTGCCTAAGTAGTCTTTGGGAAATTGTCCACCTCGGCGAGTGCCAAGACTTGAACTCCCGAGTAAACTTGGCTCCCTGGATAGTAATCTGCATCCTTTAAGACACTGATGGGCATTTCCTTAGTCTTGTTTGCCATATACTACACATTTGAATATGGTTGTAATACAGGTCTCCCCATCTGATGCCATGCATCCAAAGTCAAAACATTAACCTCCACATTAGTGTCAATGAGTATATTGTTGAGGAGCCATCCATCCACAATTGCATTCAATGTAATCTCTTTGTCATAGTCAAGGCTGTGAGGGGGAAGGTTTGCATACAAGACCTGTCTCTCGCGCTCTTCTCTGGTGTGTGGTACCTTCTCTCTCAACTAGGATCCTAGTAAAGGGATGATGTTCTCCTACCTTATCATTTTACACACCTCCTTGACCTCATCCAGGTCATCTTTCTGTGCCTCGATTCTTCCTCCTTTTTCCTCCCTCCTGGATTGCTCCTTGAGACACTGGATCTCCCCTTATAAGATTCAAATAACATCCATGGTGTCTTGATATATTTCCTTCTGATACGTGGGGTCTAGATACTTTCAATCAATAACCTCTTCTCTTGAAACTAGGCTCTTCTATCTTGGTATCTCCCTTGTGCATGTGGCTTCTTCCCTTATTGTTACCAAGACATGCTCCAAACCCTCATCCCATCTTAGCCAAGGCATCCATTGTATGTCTACCTTATTGATGCTGACCATCGCAGCATCTTTGTCCTTTTGATGCTACTGATTCATATGCTCATATAACTCTAGGATCTCCTCATACTTATGCTTCTTTCCACACCATGAGCACTGCAATAATTCCAAGCACTCAAGCTTGTAATGTTCTGTAGATCCATAGTTGAAACATGTTCCATGCGGGAACTCACTTCTTCCTTCATAGTTACCACATCCATGGAATCCTCCTCGAAAAACCCTTCCACGCGTTTCCCCATTTGCGCGCTCCTTATAACGGTGATCATCATTTTTGAAACACTGGTAATACTAGTTTGGTGTACCCCATGATCAATGGCATAATGTATCTAATCAATGAGCCTACACTCTTTAGTATCATGGGTCTTGGAGGTGTAAATCATGTAATAACAAGATACATTCTTCCGATCATGAACCGCATGCAAGGGACATCTACTTGCATCATGGTCCCCATGACAAATCTCACAATCTACTATCATAGCACGTACTATCCTCCAGGGGAAATTATCCTTAACATGCCCCTCTATTTCATAATCCATGCACCATAAACAACTACATGTCTCATGGACAAAGTTCATAGATAGCTTTTCCAATCGCTTAGCCACAGAGCAATCTAAGCCTCCAAGAATGGGCTAACATAAGTATCAATACTACCATTAGCTTCAACGTGTAAATCTGTAAAAGTTTTATGAGACAAGGCCCTTCTAAAAGGGGTGATCAATCCCCAAAAAAACCACTGTGCATGCTGAGAAGGATGTATATCATATGACAACTTAGACAAGAGAGTTTTAAAGCGTGCATCATACTCATGTAAACTCTCTGCCATTCATTGTTTTATATCCTTCAAAGCGCTAATACTTTTTTGGTTGAACTCATGAATGTGGAACTCTGTCAGGAATGCATTCTTTAAGGTAGTGTAATCCACCTTCATTTGATGAGGATCATAATTTTTATACCAGTTATGCACGCATCCTTACAACGTGGTTGAAAATTGACTAGCCTTTCATTCTAGGGTTGTGATACCTTTCACACGTCATAGTAGTTCACACTTGTGAACATGTTCCACAACATCCTCAATGCCCCTATAATCTAGTAAATGTAGATACATTTCAAAGAACACTTGAGGTGGTGGGTGGGGTCCTTGTCTCGAACAGAGCCTTGGTTCCTTTGGTGTTTTCTCCACCGCCGATCCACCGGTGTCCACCGGGTCCTGTTCCTCCGAGACCCACCAGAACTACTGGGTCAATAGGGTCTCTGTAGGAGCTGTGCTTAAGCACCCCCATGGTCCCATTTGAGAACGTGCACCGATGGTTTGTGACAATGCCCACTACCGCTACTTTGTCCCGTGCCACTCCCTGATGCAAGATAAAAATATTGTATACTTATCCCTTGTCTAAAAAATCCTCCGAATACTAGAATATGTGCAGCCATAGAGGAAGGGAATGTAAAATTTTATCTCCTACGCATGGATCTATCTCTTCCACTAGTTTTAGTTGGATCAATACTTCTTCCTAGTTTAGGAAAACCAAGAGTCAGGGCTCGGTCACTTGGTGGGTTTAGATATGTGCCAAAAAATCTTCTTTCTCCATATGATGAGCTCTCACTAGAAGTTGAAGGGGTCTCCCTTACGTGCTTGCCAAGATAGGGTAGCACTTGGGATCGCTCGGTGTTCTACGTCCTCTGCATGAAACTCAACTCCTTCCCATAATGTCTATCTCCATAGATCCATCACACTAATGACTTTACATCATCTAGAAATCTCCCTTTCACGCATTTCACCATACTTGAGCCATCTTTCTTCCCTCTCCCTTTCTTTTGTTTCATCTGCCATCTTCCTCCACCTGATCTTCCTTACCCAGTGCTTAGAATAGTTTAGCCGGCCATTGGGAGTGCCTCTAAACTCATAGTAACCATTAATATCTTCATGGCTAGAGGAATAACACATAGAAATGTTCCTCTAGGTTCTCATAGAAACTCAAACTCAGTAATCTTTGGGCAAGAATACATGGAAATGGTCTATTCCAGAGTGTAGCTAGCTAATAATCCTCCTTACAGGTGATCTACAAAGCATGGGTCCATGTCAAATCTACATCCTACAACCTTTAGTAGTCTTTTTGGTCCATATCCACGATCCATAATGCCAACTTGATCTAGAAGCATAGGTGACAAATCATCCATATAACTCTACGGGAAGTAGCGAAAAAAATTCTCATACAAATCATGGTAGAGATTCTCTTCTACCCATCTACATGTATTAAACTTAGGTTCCAGTGTTGAATCTCTGGGAAAATTCATCTTCCGTGCTCTCAAACCATGATTCAACATTTTCCAATGTTAACCAATCCGTCATTACTCTTTACACATATCATGATGCATGTTATATCCCACTATAACTTCAAAAAGATGTCCCGGAAATGAAACCAAGATGTATTCAATTTTACTCCCACTATAAAAGGAAGGAATCCCATGTGTGTTGGCCTATCACCTAGCAGAAGCTGAGCGCTCACCTGAGGCATGCACGGGTGCCAAGTCTCTCTTTTATGTGAGTTTTAGTGGGAAGTATTCATCTATGATTGGTATAAGAGTATTCAGAAATAAGTTTAGACATATAAGAATCATAGGGCTCGAGAATGGCCTCCAAATCCTTGTAATTTCTTCAACCGAGTGTTTTAATATGTTGCATAACATATATTATAACAAAAGGAAAGATACAATCATTGATCCAAAGTATAAAAGGAAAGAGAACTCCTATGAATGAATTATACATAAAACCCACTGATATTCATATCTAATTGTAATAGGTAACCTCATTGTATTCATCGTTTCATTACAAAGAGCCATAGAGAGTAGACCGCAATCATGCACATCACTAGGCTTGTATAATTATGAAAAAAGAAAAAGAAATTACAATGTTAAGCTTAGTACATTCCTCTCTCGCATCAAAGTTTCACTCACAAGAAGTTTCCTACAGAGCTTCACACATGTTATCTTTCTTTCGTGTATCCAACCTATCTTCTCTTCTTATGTCTACCTTTTCATCCTCTTTTATCCTCATATCTTCATTCTTTTTCTGGTCTAGAGGATCTTGTATTTATTCCCTTCCCACGCTTCCATCTCGCCTTGCCACACCCTCGATCCATCACCAAGTGTCTAATGTGGTCCTTCGGTGAGCATGTTTCCTCACACCTAAGCTCTCCACTCCATCTCATGATGATCTTCTAGAAGATCCCATTGCTAGCATGCTCTTTCCTAGTCCACTTGTTGTCGGGTTGGTAGCTTATCCATGCACAAATGATCACGCTTTTCATGTGTTCTACCTTTTTTTCTTAAATCAGCTAAGTCCTAAACCTCCTTTTTGCATGTTGTGTGAAATATGTGCCTCCTTAACTCTACCTCTTGTACGATTTTTCCTTACGCACCATTCTATAACTCGGGGTCCCACATGTTCACGTGCCTTCATACTTAATTAATATAACAGGGCCCAACAACCATCCCAACCATGATCCGATCTAGCCAAGCCAAGAGGAATGTACATGTAGCCCATGAAAAATATTTTGTTTAGTTGGTGATCACTTGCAACCTTCAAACCTCTCATCAAGCACCTCCATCCTTCACTCACAGACATCTAGGACTAGAATCCTAGTAAGTATAATTTCATATTTCTCTAGATTATTTCATTTCATCATTATTTTATCATCTATTGTTTACCTACCCACCTATTGACCTTCTCCAACACTTCCACCTCCATATACCCACTAAAACCTCACCAAATCCCTTCCAAGTCACCCAATACCTCATCCTGACCAACCAAAGTCCTTTGTGCAATCACAAAGGAGACCTAAAGCTTGTTCTATGGCATTCCCATATTTCCACGATGGCGGCACCGGTTACACCTAACCGTCATCCGTTACTCTTAATAGACATCAATCTCTCGTATTTTCCCATACATCCTAGAATAAATACCTACCCACCTAATTCCACCTCACCCTCATCCATCTGTGATTTACCTGAGACCTATGTCAGACCTGCAGGGACCCATAACTAGTTACTTGACCTTTGAATCCTATTCTAGCCTAGCCTGTTAGATTAGATCTATTTCTTATTGTGTTTTAAGCGAGATACATAAATCATTTCCAATCACAATAGGATTTAATTTGTTTACAACATTAAATTGTTTAAAATAGTGGACTTTCTGACCATTTAGGAAGTATAAAACTTCCTGAGATCTAGCATACGCTAGGTAGTTCACTGCACATATTGTTTAATTCCTTCTGGTGGTCTTGCTTTTATTACAGGTAGTTCCTCCTAGCCAAAAGGAAGTTCAAACAATCGGTTGTTGATTCGGAAGTCATACACGGGCAATAACCCATCAACCAAAGATTTGAATATGTATTCCTTCTACACTGTTACCTTATTTGTTACTTCAATACTTCAAAGAAATGATCTAGAATCGGGTTAAACATTTTGGCATGCCTAAGTGGGACCCATATGGGATTCCTTGCATTTTATTCATTCCTAGAAAAAAATGTGTGTTTGATTCCCTTCGAAAATCATCCACATTAATCTTCTTCCTCAGTAACCCACCTTTTCTTCTATTTTCTCTAAATGAAACCTTTCTTTTGGTGTAATTAACATAACATACCCGAAACCTCACCTTTTATATCTCTTTCTTTGTAGGAATCCATTCTCACCAAAAACTCTATTTCACAACTCATGTGTCAATCCCTAAATAGCATAAGGTAAACAAACATAAAAGAAAAGGGCACTCCTAGGATAACATGTTTCTTAGTGTTTCTGCTTGGCTTGCATTTTGAGGTGACAGATCACGTTCTTCATTTTTTTGTTCATCCTTACATGCTTCTCATCATAGCTGGTGTATTTTGGCTTCACTTGAGTGTTCCTGGGCCATATCATCATCATTCTTAGAATTTTGGGTCTGATTCTACTTCATATTTTAATTCACAACCAATTTTCTTTCATCATTGTTTTAATTTCCAAGAACTGGCCGTCAGTAAATGGTTACCTCGGCCGACATCGATTATACCCAACAGACGTCGGTTCCATGTCCTTTTGCTAACCTACTCAAAAGGACATTTGATTCATCATCTTTCACTTTTCACATTCCATTTCACTACCATCATACCCATTGATGTTGTAAACATCATCAAATTTGGTATACCTATCAAATTTCACATTCTCGCTTTATTTTTCACTCACTTTCCATTTTTTTACAAGGAAGCATTTACCCCTGAATGGCATTAGTTTTCCCTAACCAACATCAGTTAGCCTGTTTCACATTCCAACCATCATTTGATACCTAATCCATGTTTTACCACCATATTCACCTATTCTGTTGTTCTCGGTGTCATTTATAGAGTAGCAGCCCTACTGATCAATACTTGTTCACATGGTGCTGACCCGAAGAAAAACAAGCACACTCGTATTTCATGCCGCTTTTAACCACTCCCATCTACTCCTTCACCATCTTCCATTTTATCACCAACCAGGATCCCATTCAACCTATTACTATCGCTTTACTAGAGATGAGGAGTTTGCATGACTCCTTGACCAAAACCCTGTCACTTTGCAATTTTAACTTTCCCATTCATCCACTCAAGATGCCTCAGGTCAGTTGATATATGGCATGCCCATATCTATCCCCCTAACTCTCATTCCCACTCTTACATCAGCCCTATCTGGCTCTGTCTCGCCCACATCTACCTTACCCCCAGTCATTTCACATCTAGGTCCTATACCCTCTAAGACTACCATATTTGCCATCTCCGTGGCACCTGTTAGATCCACCATAACCTTGACAACTACCCCAAACACAACCTCATCTACCCCTAATGTCTCACACATACCCATAGCTATACTACCACATCTCGTGTTGGTGATGCCTACCCCATTTCACAATGTGGTCCTTTCCATTCCACAATCGTTAGCCCCTATTTCCACTAGGGTTACCACAACCCTTCCACCTCCCTATACATACTACCAACAACCTCCCATTTCATCCATTATTCACTCCGGGTACGTACCACCTATTTTACTACCCTCTTCTCAATCAACCTACATGTAAGCCCCATACACATTGGAGTGCCACCCCTGTTATATGCCGAAAACCAACCCTCTCATGCTATACGAGGCACCCAATCATCACAACCCACCAACGACCTAATTAAATTGATGCTTTGGACAAGATGCACACATTAGAGGCATCTATTTCAGGCTTCCACAACACTCTCACCTGTGACGATATTTGGAAAGAGCCCATCCACCCATCCATTCCTATCCACTCATACCCTGCATGTATTGGGAAATGCCTAAATTCAATCGTTTCAATAGTAAAGAAGACCCGCACCAACATTTCTAGTCATTCAAACATGGGTGTTATCTCGATCGCTTATGATGATGCTTTACTCTTGAGAACCTTTCCCATGTCCCTCACTAGACCTACATTAGTTTGGTATAGTGGGTTCCTGACACTCTATATTCTCATTAAATCAGGTAGCCCAAGCCTTGTTGGATCATTTCTCTATCAATATCGTCACAAGAAGGTTACCATGACTCGATCTATACTCCATGTGCCAAGTATGAGGATGAATCTATCATAGATTTTGTTGCTCATTGGTGTAGCTTGATCAACCAAGTCACCTTCTAATTGCCCCAAAAAAACTCATTGAGCTCTTAACACGAGCTTGTGCTAGACATATCTCATTGACCTTACACGTCCAAACCTTCTAAACATTCAATGAAGCATTCACTATGTTACAAAAGTTAGAGATTCGGGCCATCGAAGAGAAGAAAATCCAATTATGCAATAAAAATTTGGCATTCAAGTCGAATGATACCTCTTCTTCTTCTAAATGAAAAAAACAATTATTCATAAGCTAAGGGCACGCTACATGATGGTACTCAAGGCCAGCCCAAAGACATCCATCAAATTAGGTTAACCCCTCATCTAATCTCTCACCTATCTAGACTTTTCAATTCAGATGAGAGTAGTGGAAATATTCCCAATCGGGAACCTTACTCTTCTACCTTAGAAAATCTTATCAAAGCCGAGCCATCACCCTTCCACCTATAAAACCACACACTTGGTTTTAACCGCTTTCACCTCATGCCCGCATGGTATAAAGAACATGATTTCTATAATTATCATCGAGTAAAGGGTCACACCGATGGAAACTACATCACTTTCAAGAATATTGTTGAATAAATGCTTGAGAAAGGTGAGTTAACCATGGATAATCCTAATGCACATGCTAACCAAAACATACACATCTTCAAGAAACCATTTCCTAGCCATGCCCCTTCGTCTGATCAAACTGGTGAGACCTCAACTCACAATACCCATACCCGCAAGGTTCATGCTATCTTTAATGACATACCCGTCACCTCCCAATTACCCCATATTCCTTCCATAGAGGAGATCCTAGCCCGAAATCCTCCTTCTACATCAGAACCAACCTCTCATGTTCCTTCACCAATAGAGGAACACATTTCATCTCCTTCATCACCTACGAAGGATTCTTTTGCTAACATTGAGACCATCTAACCCCTAGCTTCACCACTAAGAGAGCCTTTACCAACAAAAGATACCTCCTCCACCCATAGAGGAGCATCGATTACCTCCTCCACCTATAAGGGAGCACCCATCATTTCCTCCACTTATCATAGACCCAATTGAGATACCTTTGCCTCTTGGTGAACATTCTCCATCCGCTACCCAAAATCCTGTAGACCTATTTTCGAATCTCTTACCCATGGAAGCTAAACATAGCCAATTTCCCATCTCTAAGACACATTTTATGGGAATTTCCATTAGGTCCTCATCAACTCCACGCACTGAGATGCAAAGGTCCCTTGCTTGATACCTCCACTATTTACCCAAAAATATTTTGACTAATCAAACCAAACATAACCATCTCTATCATAACTCCTTCTAGAACACCTATTATAGCTCAAACCATGCCCTTACCCATAACTCAACCTACACCTAAACCCAAACCCATACCATGACATTTTCTTTGATTGAACCTATTACCACTTTAGGGGTCACCCCGACCACCAGCCTTACTCATCCACCTATCAAACTAGATTTAGCTACATCCTCCAAAGTCAACACCATACCTACTCCTACACCTAAACGAAGAACCAAACCCATTGACCTCATCTTTGATCACACCTGACCTATCCCATCTATCTTAGGATCTCATCTTTGAACATGGTTAAGAAACCTCCACACTAATAAACCATAAACACAAAAACCCATTCCTTCATCACAACCTCTAATAAAACCAAAACTTCCAGACATGACTTACATTAGTACCTATAAAACCCATTAACTCATACACCATTATCCTGTAAAATTGACAAAGGCATTGATAACCATACCGAAAATTTTGTCTTGATCCTCGATAGGATCCTTCGCTCGAAATATTGTGACATCTCATCCATGGTTTCCCTGAAATAAACCATCAAAACCCATTCCTTCATCACAAACTTACCAAAACTTCATGACTTTTGAGTACCTATAAAACCCATTTTCATCGGGCGCATGGATTTTATCCCGTAAAACACCACATTTTTGCGCCGATTTAAAAAGATCCTCGATAGGGATCGCGCATGGTTTGACATCCCTTCCCTAGGAAATTCGCTTTTGAACTTAGTCTTTTTTTCTTTGGCTGGGCGCATGGATTTTCACTGTAACACCACATTTTGGTGCGCCCCTTTAAAAAGCCTTTGGCGCATGGTTTCCCATGTCAACACGTCTTTCGGTGCGCCAAAGCATGTTAAGCCTTATTTGCGTGCGCCGAGGCGCATGCGCCTCGATGTTGACATATCATTTGTTGCGCTCTTTCCCATGCGCCAAAGGGCGCATGCTTTCCTCTGTCAACAGTCGTTCTCGCGCGCTTTTCAAATAGTGGGTGGCGCATTTATGACAAAGTTTTGATATATATAACAATGCCCGCCCTGTCGTTTTCATTATTTCCATCGAGCACGTGATATCCCTGGACTTGTCAGCCCCTGCTCTGTCATTTTCATCAAGTTGTGGACCCGCTCAAGGATTTTGGCTATATTGTTAAGGTAAGAGGTTCATCCTCTTTTCATTTAGTTCTTGGTGTGTGCTGGCTTGCTGGTTTTCATCAGTTGTATTTGTGCCTGGCTTGTTTCCCTCCTTGAACTTTTTGTTTTCTTCCTCCCGCCCGGTCTCAGGCTTTTCTCCTCTCCTCCCCTTTCTCGGATTTGATGGAAAAGGGAGGGATGGTTTTATTTTGGCTTGGTCTGATCCTATTTTATCAAACTAAGTGATGCCAAGCGTCCTTTCGAAGTGGAGGTTGAAATGTGTAAATGCTTAAGTATTTCAAGTATTCCCCATGGCGCGTTGCCGCGTCATGTTGCACCTTAGACAGTCGCGCCCCTCGGCGCGTCTACCCAGCATGCTGCAGTTAAAAATCATGCGCCCCTAGGCGCACCCTTTCGGCCCGTAACACGCTCGAAAACCGCGCCTCCTTATATCCCTTTGGCGCATCTTTTACCCCTGTTGCATCCCTCTTCTATGCGCTAAAGGGCGCGCCCAGCTTCCATGCAACGCAAGAGTTATTTGCGCAAGTATAAAGCCTCCAAGGCGCGGGCGCACCTCCCGTTGCAAGTACCTGATGTTGTGTAGACCCTCCATGCGCCGCGCCATATACCTTTGGCGCGCCTTTTTTCCATGTTGCACAATCTGCCCATGCGCCCTTCTATAAAATGCAGTCTGCTTCATCCATGCGCCATGCGCCTTTGGCGCCAACTTAACCTCTGTTGCACCCTTTTCCTGTGCGCCTTGACTATTCAGCCTGTTATATACATTTTTCATGCGCCCTGCGCCCCGAATCTTAAAAGTTCTAACTCTTTCTTCTGCTAGTATTCCAATGGAAGATCAAATGACTAATTCAAGCTTCTTGGATTGGGTTTCGCTCCTTCTACGTGCAGATCATCAAATAAGCCTTGAAGAACACATGTCTACGTCAAGCAAGAGACCCACCAAACCAAGAGGGAAGGCAAAGCTAACAGAAGAAGAAATGAAATACAAATACCAAAGGGTCAGGATGCCCGAATCACAGGCAGAGTGCAATATGGATGTCAGGGACTCTGAATTAGGTCACATTGACATGGAGGAATTCTGGGTAAGGACTCAGAAAGTGACAAGGAGTCCATGGATGGATAAATTGATAGGCAGCGCCCTGCACTTCGCCGGTGGGATTCCTGTCAGTGCTGTTAATAACGAGTTTATGATGGTTGTTGCACAATCCTTCAACAAAGACACAAGATGTGTCGAGAATAGCAAGGGCGAGGTAGTTATAAACCTTACTGCCCGTCGCTTTGAGTTAATGCTTGGCATCCCTCATCACCGGAACTATGTGGCTGTTAGCCAGCAAGAATGTGTCAAGACCTGGGAGGACAATGAGGACCTGTGCATGCAATTAATGAATGAAGTCTACCTCAAAAATAAGAAGGTAGTGACCCGGTGGCCCCAGACTATCCACCGAAGCGACTTCTCCGAAGAACTCAGTGACACCATCACTTTCCTGAGCAGAGTCTTCGGGCTTTCAGACGCCCACTACTTCCATAAATGGATGCTGCGGTACCTGGAGACGATGAACAAGAATTTGCCCGATCAGCGCTTTTGCTGGGGGGAAATAATAAGCAGCGCTATTTCGGAGCAGCTACAACAGTTTGCCACAACAGGAGTGTTTCATATGAACTCCTACGTAGTGTATGCTGCTGCGTCTGAAAGGGATTATCCAGGGCTGCACCGAAGTGGAACTTGGCCTCAGGCCAAGATATATGAATACTACCCAGAGCTAAAGCTGGAGAATAGCATCCAACACTTTTCAAAAATCAATGACGCTTTCTTCTACCATATTATATGCATGCTGCGACCAAAGTTGACTCATGGCCGCACAATTAAGAATATATTTCATTGTGGAAAAGTGGGGGGCCTTGTTCACCCAATTTCCCACATTCACCTATCTAAGGGCGGCCAATTTCTTGGGAGAGCCCACCAGGTTGCCAAGATATGCTGGACCAAAGCTGGTTCTATTGGAATTGTCAAGGCAGCTGGTCACATATCATGAGAAGTGCCAGAAAAGAAAGAAGGGTGGAACTCCTTTCCCCCTCACAGTAGGCCGATACACTTGTTCAACCTATCACAAGGCGAAGGAGATGTTTGCTGAGCTAGAATTGCTCAACCTCAAGCATGATTTCCCAAAGAAGGCCTACATTCGACCCAAGGGGCCATTTCTGCCAAGGGCTAAGCTTGATCCGATCCATGTCCCTCAAATTGAGGACATTTACATCGACGTCATCCATGAGGTAGAACTCAGAAGAAAGGATCACTCTCGCTTGGCATTAACGGAAATCAGCCATTACGGAGTAGCCATTGTCCCAAAAGGCTTCCAAACCACAGAGGACGAAGTAGACAAAGTGTATAATGACACAGAAGGGGATGATTGGCCCTTCCCGGACATTGACAGAAGCAAGGCTCCTCAGACAATTGAGGAGAGAGTTAAAGAGACTATGCGGAGGACAGAGCGTTGGTGCCGCATGAATGGGTTAATCTACCTCGGTGTAGATTTTACGACTTCTCCTTTAGGTAATGCACCTCCAAGGTCAAAGAAGCAGCTAAAAGGCAAAGCTGCGGAAGGTGAGCCTAGCATCATTCAGGAGGAAGCCCCTGAAAGTCCTCTTCCTTCAGAGCCTGAACAAGTAATAACTCTGGATTCGCCAGAGAAAGAAGCAGCGGAGGATAGTCCTATACGCCCATCCACTCAGGATGTTGGCATCTGCACAACTTCGAGGTCCCTTCGTCCCTTTTTTTCTCTTCTTCCCTCCTCTGTGACTCCCGCGACCACCCCTTTGGTCGCGTCCTCTCGCTTCTTCTTCTACCCTTTCCCCGCCTCTTCGTCCATTTTCTCCTCCCTCGCTGATTTGTCTTCTTCCATTTCTTCTCTCCTCTCCGAGTTCCCTTCCTTCCTATCTCTTCTCATTGCATGTTTCCTTCCTCCCGTGGGCATGTCTTCGGCTATTCTTTCAATGCCGCCGCCACGTGTCTCCACGTTTTTCCCTCTTCTACCGCTGTCGCTCCCTCTCTCTCTCTCGGTCCTTCTTCTATAGGACCAGCTTGGATCTCTCAACAGCTGAGCCAACCAAAGAGGAAAGTCCCCATCGCTCCGATGGACTTTTCAATCATTCCGGCTAAAGGAGCAAAGAAGCACAAGCCGGTTACACGCTTCTCCAAGAGCGCTGTAGGTGAGAGGGTTATGGAAATAGCCTACCCCGATCCTACCAAAGAGAAAGAAGATCTGTCTCCGGCAGATTTCACAGTGACCCAAGTCACAATGGGGACATCCTCAGAAAGTCTCCAGGGGGAAGCTCTTTCCGCAGTTGATGCACTCTGCGAAAAGCTTCGAGAAACAAAGGAAGAAAAGAGGCTACTAAAGGAGCAGAATAAATACCTGCTTCAAGCCCTACAGAAGATGGGAAGTGCACCTCCCACAACCGCGCCGAGACCCCGAGTCTGCTCGGTCAGAGAAGATCAATGAATATTCAAAGATCGGCGAAAGGTGGTATGGTTGTTTCGCTTGAGGAGCCAAATCCTTAAGGATAGTGAAAAGGTGATCGCCGAGTATATCAGTTTATACCTGAACATCGAGAAGGCGAATAAGGAACTCCAAACATTAGCAAGTCCAGTGTCAGAAGAGCTCGAAAACGCAAGACTCCAACACGAGGCCTTCCAACAAATGTTCGACTGTTCAGTCGAAGATTTGGTCAAGTTTGGAGTATTCGGTCATCCAAGGACCCTCAACAAGACTATGTCCACTCTGGACTACAGGATAGATCAGCTCGAATTTGTGTTAGAGAAGATAGACAAGGTGAAGGAAGAGGCCCTGGATGCGATGCATCAAATGGAGAAGATTGTTCTATCTATGACTCCAGGGTTGCTCACTCCTTCCCTCACCTTGAGATCAGCTGACGATACTATCCGAATTTTCAAGGAGTTAGCTTCTCAAGGGACAGGGCCAGAAGTCACTTTCGACATCGAATCCATCAACAACCTACTGGCCTGTAGAGACTTCATCGGGTCCCTAATCGAGGCGGGTAAAGACTATTCCAAGGTCCCCGAAAAGCTCATTGATGAGCGGGAAACTTGCGAAGCAATCAGTGAAAGGCACCAGGATCCGTCACAGGATCAATTCGGGCCAATGATCAGCAAGTTCTTGGAATACCGCGCTCAGTTCCAAATAACATCACCTGAGCAGCATCAGAAACAAGCTACCCCTTTTCGGCTGCAGGATGATGATGACGAGTAGCTGTTCTTCTTCTTCTGTTTCTTCTTCTCCCTCTTCTCCGACTTTCTTTTCGCGATATCTCAAGTATGTTGGTACAAACGATGACATCATCCATGTTGCATCATGGGATGATGTCATCCACTCAAAGATGTAAAAGTCAACATGACTTTGGATATTTTGTAAATATCTTGTAAGATATTTTGTGTGTTGTTTTGTTGGCTTTTGTCTTCTCTCCTCCTCATCTTCTATATATACAGGAATACTTGTTGTATTCGGGGGTGAACATTTTTCAGATAGAAATAGAAGTGAGGAGAGAAAGACTTTGAGCTTTCTTGTAACAGAAAAGAACCATAATACAATTATTCAGACTTTGTGCTCAATAGCTGTGTTATACATTAGATCTTTCTTATGTTAGATCTGCATGTGTTTATTCTGTTGAATTCATATCTACTTTTCCGTCACTTGTTTATCAGTATTGCTTTGTTTATCTATGCAAGTAGGTTTGGCTCTGTTTACTACCAAACTAAAAGCATAGATCTTCTGACCCTTCTGCTTTGGAATTCATTTCTTTTCTCCCTTCGGATCTGTTCTTTCTCTTCTCCTTCTTTTATTCCTTTCTCTTCGCAGCCTAGAACACTCTACTGGGATGAGATCCCAACCCCCGAAGGCAGAATCTGTGAGACTTGCATAGGTTCCTGCTAGTAGAAGTAGCAATAAACCAGTTTCGCTTTGCTGTCTCAAAGAGGGGCTAAGCCCTGCAACACTGTTGGCTCGTCTATCCATAGATCTGTCCAAGCGACAGATTTTCGGACCAACAGTTTTTGGCGACTCCGCTGGGGATTCGAACAGATCTGTTAGATCTATGCTAGTAGAAAGATAAAAAATCAGGAAAAATCAGCAGGTTGCTGCCAGTTTGCAAATCTAAAACCTTTTGTTAGAAATCCTAAAAATTTGCAAAAGTGCTCAAATCGAAAATTTTTCTTCTGAGAGTCATAGATCGGGCCTAGTTACAGATCTTTAGTTCGCTGAGTTTTTATCAAAATCATTATTTTTCCGTAGATCTGGATTTTTAACTATTTTCCAAAAAGTTTGAAACTCCCTGAAAAAGTAAAGACCAGATCGGAAAATCAGCTTACTATCTTCCCTGCCATCTTATCCTCGCTGTTATTTGTCATTAACCGCAATCGGTTTTTCGAAGAGGATAGTTTTTAAATATCCAGAAAAGTGCATGCTGCTGGTTTTTGATAGAAAAACCAGAAAATCAGCAAGTACACCCAAAAATAAAGTTTAAATCTGCGCTGTAATATTGCAGATCTGAAAGGTACACTGGCGAGTGAACCTTTTACGCGCAGCAGGAGAGCCCGTGGAGAAGCTGATCCTACTTTCGATCTGCTTCAGAGGCACAATTTCATGTAACGCCAAAGACGCGTTTTTCAAGCGCTAAGCTCAAGCTAATGGTCATCCAGGAGTGTCTCACCTCCACGAAGAAAAAGCCTTTTACAAGGAGCATCCACGTCCCTTTGTAGTGCTTTGCTACTCAGCGGAACTACACTTCCAGCTCGTGTTCTCTTTCCGGCTTTTCAGATGGCGGTACCATGGGGAAATGCTATGGGTCCTCTCGCACTGCCACATCCAGTTCACGCGCTCCCTCACGGAAACCGAAAGAATTTTCCCAAATTCGACGGGAGCGGAAATCAAAGCACGGATTCCCACATATCTGCTTTCATTATGTCATGCAGTATTTTGGACGTGACTCACGAAGATGTGTCGGTCCGCCTTTTTCTGGAAACCCTACAAGGGCCCGCAGCTGAATGGTTTCAGCATTTGCCGGCCGGATCTATCACCAGTTGGGCCACCTTACGGGATGCTTTTGAAGACAGATACAAGCCTTCAGAAGATGCATTTGCATTGCTATCACGGATCACGCACCTGAAGAAAGAAGCCAATGAGACCATGCGTGATTTCGTCGCCCGGTTCAATGCGTTGATCAACCGCGTCCCTACTACCATGCTTCCAACGCCGGAGAATCAGAAGTGTTTCTTCGTGAACGCCATGAGCTCAAAAGTCAGCTTCTTGCTCCTTCAAGAGCGAGTAGCTACTCTACCTCTTGCTCAGGCTGCTGCCATCCGGATAGAAGACAATTTAATAATATCTGGCGAGTTGAAAAAGGAATCATCCAAGTCCAAATCTTCGAATCCCTCGCCCACCACTTCATCTGATCCGGCATTCCAAAAGATGGCGAATGACCTACTTGCACTAAAAAAGCAGCTGGCCCAAGCCTCTCCCAGTTCCTCGTATCGGGATATCCCGCGGAGGAATTTTGTTCCTAACAATGCTTCACAAAGGCCGCGCTCTTACTGCACTGCTCCACGGTTGGGCGCTGAGGCCCTCCGGTCAATGCTCTGGCCGAAATTGAAGAGGAAGAAGAGCAGTACTATGAAGAACCTTCGTCTCAGGGCGAAGATGATCAAGATGTCGGTGAGCCGACTGGCGACTCTACTATTGGATACATGGAATTTGACGAGGATGAATCTGATGAAGAAGAGAGTACTCAGGGCTATGCAAGCGGACAATCCTACGCTGTTTTTACCCGCTCGCAAGGAAAGGAAGCGGAAGTTGCTGCCCATACGCAAAAAGAGAAGGCCGTGTCAAACGCGCCTCCAACCATTGTTAAAAGAGGTAATCCTCTTCCCACTCAACTCCCTGTTAAATCTTTTGCAAAGAAGCCTTTTCTACCTATCTCTCCTCCGAATCAGCCCTCTCATATTCCTATCAAGATCAGTAACCCTATTCCATCATCGCGGGGTGAAGGACTCATTCCTTTACCACCGCAACCCTTGGCCGCATTTGATATAATAGATCATGCAAAAAAGACCAAGATCCAAATGTCTGAAGCTGAGTATCTTCAGTCAAACCCCGAACAGCTTGTAAGATTGACTAAGTATATCCAAAGTCAAGCTGTTATATCTAGTCAGGCTTCCCCTAAAGGAATCCTTTCTACTCCTCCTGAATCCCACATAAATGTTGCCTCAACATCTGCATCAGGCAAGATAGAGCCTTTCTATCTCTCCCTCCTAATCAATGGCCATAAGTTGAGCAACTGTATAATTGATTCCGGAGCTTCGGATAACGTCATGCCGGCGAAAGTCGCCCATGCTTTGGGCCTCACTCTTACCAAACCTTTCGGTAGATGTTACTCATTGGAAACTAAGCAGGTGCCATTGATTGGTCAAATCAAAGACGCGCAATTTGCGTTCGCAGCATTTCCTAAAAGAGGGTAAAAATGACCGTCCTTGTCGCTGACATTCCGGCAGCCTATGGAATTTTGCTGGGAAGGAGCTTTTGCAGCGAAGTTGGTGGGGAAATTCATATGGACTGGTCTAAAGCTAGAATTCCAGTCAAAGGCGTAATGCAAACTTTGAAGCCGGAATCCCAAAAGAAATACTTGGTCACTAGCTCTGAAGACCCCAAAGCCCAAATCCTTTTCGAATCATCAGGGATGGGGAACTACTTCTTATCCACCGAGGCGGATACAAAGGAAGTTTTCGTTCAAGAAAAGGACCTTAATAAGGTCTGGACCTTGCAATTTGATGGCAGCTGCGCAACTAGTGGATGCGGCGCTGGGGTTGTGCTAATATCTCCTGAGGAGGAGGTCATTCCTCTCTCTTTCAAATTGCAGTTTTTCAATACGAATAATACTGCTGAGTATGAGTCTCTCTTACTCGGTATGCAAGCCGCAAAGGAAAGAGGAATAAAAAATCTAAAAGTCCAAGGTGATGCCGAGCTAGTTGTAAATCAGGTCAAAAGGATTTACCAAGTAAAAAATGAAAGGCTCAGGCACTACCGTAATGCAGTATGGGACAGCATTGAGGAATTTGATGCCTTTTCAATAGGAGCGATTCCAAGAGCTCAAAATGACATGGCTGATTCGTTGGCTGTTTCAGCATCTCTCATGCTCCCACACCCGGGTTTGAAGACGAACAAGTACACCATTGAAGTGGTTTTCCGCCCAAGCGTGCTGCATAACTCTCAAAGATTGGGGTATTCAACGATGATAATCACCTTATTGCCTTTCTAGAAAAATCAGAAAATTTTGATGAGTTGTATTTTGAAGGATCCACCTCTCCATGCCGTGAATCAATCAACAGTCAAAACCACGAAACAAAGGAGAACGATGGCATTTGTCAGCTTAAGGGAAATAAAATTCCAAAAGGCCTGGTTTCTCTGGAGCGCCTGTTTGACAGGCATGACCGTTTTGTGAAAAAGAAAAGGCGAGATGATCCTAGCTCATCTCCAGAGACAGAACCAGTCAATATAGGTTCTGAGGCACATCCGCAATTCGTGAACATCGGGAAATGTTGCACGCCAGAAGAAAAGCGGAAATTTGTCAAGTTGTTGAAAAGATATATGGATGTATTGGCATGGTCCTATGCAGATTTAAAGTCCTTCAAGCCAGAGGACGTTCAGCATAATATACCACTGAAAGAAGATGCCAAAGCCTTCCGTCAGAAGCAAAGGCATTATAATCCCAAGGTTTCGGGCACCATTCAGGCCGAAATTCAGAAGATGCTGGACGCAAGAATCATCTTCCCTATCCATCACAGCACTTGGGTGGCAAACATTGTGCCGGTACGCAAGAAAAACGGTGAAATACGCATCTGCGTAGACTTCCGAAACTTGAATCAAGCTTCGCTGAAAGACAACTACCCTCTTCCCATAATGGACCAAGTTCTGCAAGCAGTAACTGGGTCAGAGATGCTGTCTATGCTTGACGGTTTTTCAGGCTATAATCAGATTGAAGTCTCGCCTGAAGATCAATTCAAAACAGCATTCACTACTCCATGGGGTACATTTGCCTACAGCAGAATGCCTTTCGGCCTAACCAACGCTGGTGCCACTTTTCAGCGGGCCATGGACTTTGCATTCAAAGGCATGATGGGAAAAGTCATTGTAGTTTACCTAGATGACTTAACCGTGTTCTCTAAACAGCGAAGTGATCATTGTGATCACTTGGAGCAAGTATTGGCCAGATGCCGGGAACATGGAATTTCCCTAAATCCCAAAAAGTCTGTTTTTGGGGTTACAGAAGGGAAATTGCTAGGCCATGTGGTTAGCAAAGAAGGAACCAAGATCGATGCCGAAAGAGTTAAGGCTATCCAAAGCCTTACTCTGCCTACAAGCAAGAATGGTGTTCATTCTTTCTTCGGGAAGGTGAACTTTCTTAGGCGTTTTGTTCCTGATTTTGCTGAGAAGACCCGCCACATATTGAACATGATGAAAGGGTCACCCACTTTCAGATGGAGTGAAGAAGGGAAAAGATCATTTGAGGAAATAAAAACTTCTGTTGCTCATGCACCGGTCCTGGTATGTCCGGATTTCTCCAAAGACTTCATTATGTATAGCTATGCATCGGAACATACTGTGTCTGCAATCCTAATGCAAAAGAACTCGGAGGATATTGAATCTCCAATCGCATTCATGAGTTCTCCTCTTAAGCCTCACGAACTGAAAATGACTCAATTAGAAAAGCACGCCTTTGCCGTTGTCAAAGCGGTGAAGAATTTCAGGTATTATATTCTGAACTCACATACGGTGGTGCTGGTTCCTGACACTGCGGTGAAGTCAATTCTAACTCAGCAGGAGTTAGGAAGCTTGAGAGGGAATTGGATCGCAAAGGTCCAGGAATATGACCTAGATATTAAACCCACCAAGCTGGTGAGGGGCAAAGGCCTGTGTCAGCTAATGGCTGAGAACAAGGGTTCAGAAAATCATGATGAAAGAGAAAATTGTACCAATGAAGAGCAAACCCCTCTAGAAGGGCCTGATTCTCTGCCTCTGGTTCTATTTGTGGCAACTAGTGACGAATGGTACTCCGACATTGCTTTCTTCCTCACCTACGGCGAATGCCCGATGCACCTAACTGTAAAGGAGAAGCGTACTGTAAAGCTCAGAGCAGCTAAGTATGTCATCTGGGATGACGGTTTATATAAGCGCGGGATAGACGGTGTCTTCCTGCGATGTGTTGACAAGCCCCAGCAAGTAAAACTGCTGGAAAGTTTTCACAATTCAGCCTGTGGAGGCCATTTTTCTTCTTCCGTGACAGCACACAAGATCATTCGAGCCAGGTACTACTGGCCGACGCTCTTTCAAGATACGGCTACCTGGGTGGCAAAGTGTGAACCCTGTCAGCAATTCGTCGGCAAGCCCAAGTTGGCTGCCCTCCCCCTAAGGCCGGTCATTATCAATGAACCATTCAGGCAATGGGGAATTGATTTTATTGGTGCACTCAATCCTCAATCGAGTGCTGGACATAGCTATGTCCTCACGGCAACAGATTACTTCACTAAATGGGTGGAGGCCATACCTGTCAAGCATGCCACTTCTGAGGTGGTTTGCAGTTTTATCAAGGAAAATATCATTGTCAGGTTTGGCATTCCAAATAAAATCGTTGCTGATAATGCTTCTAACTTCTCTTCCCGGGAAGTTATTAGCTTTTGCTATGAATATGGGATAACTTTAGCACATGCCTCAGATTATTATCCTCAGGGAAATGGTCAGGCAGAATCCAGTAATAAGAACTTGGTGACCATCATACGGAAATTAGTAGATGAAAATCAGCGGATGTGGCACAAGTCTTTGTACGATGCTTTGTGGGCGGACCGCATTACCCCCAAGAGATCCCTCGGCATGTCACCTTTTCAAGTGTTATATGGCACTGATGCCGAACTTCCCATTTCTGCGGAACTTCCTGCTCTACGCTTGGCACGAGCAATCGAAGATGAAACTTTTCAGAGTTCTCTAGAAAAGAGAATCATGTATTTGACAGAACTTGAAGAAAAGAGAGTAAAGGTGGTCGACAGGATCACCGAACATCAGAATCAAGTAAAGAGGCTTTTTGATAAGAAAGCCAAACAGAGAGATTTTCAAGTGGGAGATCTCGTCCTTCTTTGGGACAAGCGAAGAGAGCCAAAGGGTATGCACGGAAAATTTGATTCCCTATGGAGGGGGCCCTTCAAAATCAAGCAACTCAATGGAGAGAACAGTTTCTATCTCTCATATTTGGATGGAGCTGAACTCCCGCTTCCCTATAGCGGGCAACATCTCAAGATCTTCAGGAAGTAGAGCTTGCTCTCTTCTTTGTACAGTTTATTTTGGTTGTGTGTTTGCTTTCGGTTTGTTGTGTGTTTTCTTTGTTCTCCCTCCGGTTCCCCTTGTTTTTGACTCCTTGCCCAATGGATAGGCACATGTGATCTGGGATTCTCTACCCTTAAGTTTCACTCAAAGATAGTCCCCAGAAAGAGCCAGCTGTTATCCCGTAAAATTGACAAGGGCAATTTTACCGATAACCATACCGAAAATTTTGTCTTGATCCCTCGATAGGGATCCTTCGCGTTCGAAATATTGTAACATCCCTTCCCGGGAAATTCAGTTTTTGAACTTAGTCTTTTTTGAGCCCTTTGGCTGGGCGCATGGATTTTCACTGTAACACCACATTTTGGTGCGCCCCTTTAAAAAGCCTTTGGCGCATGGTTTCCCATGTCAACACGTCTTTCGGTGCGCCAAAGCATGTTAAGCCTTATTTGCGTGCGCCGAGGCGCATGCGCCTCGATGTTGACATATCATTTGTTGCGCCTCTTTCCCATGCGCCAAAGGGCGCATGCTTTCCTCTGTCAACAGTCGTTTTCGCGCGCCTTTTCAAATAGTGGGTGGCGCATTTATGACAAAGTTTTGATATATATAACAATGCCCGCCCTGTCGTTTTCATTATTTCCATCGAGCACGTGATATCCCTGGACTTGTCAGCCCCTGCTCTGTCATTTTCATCAAGTTGTGGACCCGCTCAAGGATTTTGGCTATATTGTTAAGGTAAGAGGTTCATCCTCTTTTCATTTAGTTCTTGGTGTGTGCTGGCTTGCTGGTTTTCATCAGTTGTATTTGTGCCTGGCTTGTTTCCCTCCTTGAACTTTTTGTTTTCTTCCTCCTGCCTGGTCTGTGCTTTCTTTCTCCTCTCCCTCCCTCTTTCTGGATTTGATGGAAAAGGGAGGGATGGTTTTATTTTGGCTTGGTCTGATCCTATTTTATCAAACTAAGTGATGCCAAGCGTCCTTTCGAAGTGGAGGTTGAAATGTGTAAATGCTTAAGTATTTCAAGTATTCCCCATGGCGCGTTGCCGCGTCATGTTGCACCTTAGACAGTCGCGCCCCTCGGCGCGTCTACCCAGCATGCTGCAGTTAAAAATCATGCGCCCCTAGGCGCACCCTTTCGGCCCGTAACACGCTCGAAAACCGCGCCTCCTTATATCCCTTTGGCGCATCTTTTACCCCTGTTGCATCCCTCTTCTATGCGCTAAAGGGCGCGCCCAGCTTCCATGCAACGCAAGAGTTATTTGCGCAAGTATAAAGCCTCCAAGGCGCGGGCGCACCTCCCGTTGCAAGTACCTGATGTTGTGTAGACCCTCCATGCGCCGCGCCATATACCTTTGGCGCGCCTTTTTTCCATGTTGCACAATCTGCCCATGCGCCCTTCTATAAAATGCAGTCTGCTTCATCCATGCGCCATGCGCCTTTGGCGCCAACTTAACCTCTGTTGCACCCTTTTCCTGTGCGCCTTGACTATTCAGCCTGTTATATACATTTTTCATGCGCCCTGCGCCCCGAATCTTAAAAGTTCTAACTCTTTCTTCTGCTAGTATTCCAATGGAAGATCAAATGACTAATTCAAGCTTCTTGGATTGGGTTTCGCTCCTTCTACGTGCAGATCATCAAATAAGCCTTGAAGAACACATGTCTACGTCAAGCAAGAGACCCACCAAACCAAGAGGGAAGGCAAAGCTAACAGAAGAAGAAATGAAATACAAATACCAAAGGGTCAGGATGCCCGAATCACAGGCAGAGTGCAATATGGATGTCAGGGACTCTGAATTAGGTCACATTGACATGGAGGAATTCTGGGTAAGGACTCAGAAAGTGACAAGGAGTCCATGGATGGATAAATTGATAGGCAGCGCCCTGCACTTCGCCGGTGGGATTCCTGTCAGTGCATAACGAGTTTATGATGGTTGTTGCACAATCCTTCAACAAAGACACAAGATGTGTCGAGAATAGCAAGGGCGAGGTAGTTATAAACCTTACTGCCCGTCGCTTTGAGTTAATGCTTGGCATCCCTCATCACCGGAACTATGTGGCTGTTAGCCAGCAAGAATGTGTCAAGACCTGGGAGGACAATGAGGACCTGTGCATGCAATTAATGAATGAAGTCTACCTCAAAAATAAGAAGGTAGTGACCCGGTGGCCCCAGACTATCCACCGAAGCGACTTCTCCGAAGAACTCAGTGACACCATCACTTTCCTGAGCAGAGTCTTCGGGCTTTCAGACGCCCACTACTTCCATAAATGGATGCTGCGGTACCTGGAGACGATGAACAAGAATTTGCCCGATCAGCGCTTTTGCTGGGGGGAAATAATAAGCAGCGCTATTTCAGAGCAGCTACAACAGTTTGCCACAACAGGAGTGTTTCATATGAACTCCTACGTAGTGTATGCTGCTGCGTCTGAAAGGGATTATCCAGGGCTGCACCGAAGTGGAACTTGGCCTCAGGCCAAGATATATGAATACTACCCAGAGCTAAAGCTGGAGAATAGCATCCAACACTTTTCAAAAATCAATGACGCTTTCTTCTACCATATTATATGCATGCTGCGACCAAAGTTGACTCATGGCCGCACAATTAAGAATACTGTTTCTGCTGTGGAAAAGTGGGGGGCCTTGTTCACCCAATTTCCCACATTCACCTATCTAAGGGCGGCCAATTTCTTGGGAGAGCCCACCAGGTTGCCAAGATATGCTGGACCAAAGCTGGTTCTATTGGAATTGTCAAGGCAGCTGGTCACATATCATGAGAAGTGCCAGAAAAGAAAGAAGGGTGGAACTCCTTTCCCCCTCACAGTAGGCCGATACACTTGTTCAACCTATCACAAGGCGAAGGAGATGTTTGCTGAGCTAGAATTGCTCAACCTGAAGCATGATTTCCCAGCAAGGCCTACATTCGACCCAAGGGGCTGCTTGCCAAGGGCTAAGCTTGATCCGATCCATGTCCCTCAAATTGAGGACATTTACATCGACGTCATCCATGAGGTAGAACTCAGAAGAAAGGATCACTCTCGCTTGGCATTAACGGAAATCAGCCATTACGGAGTAGCCATTGTCCCAAAAGGCTTCCAAACCACAGAGGACGAAGTAGACAAAGTGTATAATGACACAGAAGGGGATGATTGGCCCTTCCCGGACATTGACAGAAGCAAGGCTCCTCAGACAATTGAGGAGAGAGTTAAAGAGACTATGCGGAGGACAGAGCGTTGGTGCCGCATGAATGGGTTAATCTACCTCGGTGTAGATTTTACGACTTCTCCTTTAGGTAATGCACCTCCAAGGTCAAAGAAGCAGCTAAAAGGCAAAGCTGCGGAAGGTGAGCCTAGCATCATTCAGGAGGAAGCCCCTGAAAGTCCTCTTCCTTCAGAGCCTGAACAAGTAATAACTCTGGATTCGCCAGAGAAAGAAGCAGCGGAGGATAGTCCTATACGCCCATCCACTCAGGATGTTGGCACTGCTACAACTTCAGAGGTCCCTTCTGTCCCTTTTTCTTCTCTTCCTTCCCCTCCTCGTGTGACTCCTGCGACCACCCCTTTGGTCGCGTCCTCTGCCCCTTCTTCTACCCTTTCCCCTGCCTCTTCGTCCATTTTCTCCTCCCTCGCTGATTTGTCTTCTTCCATTTCTTCTCTCCTCTCCGAGTTCCCTTCCCTTCCTATCTCTTCTACTGTTGCGGTTTCCCTTCCTCCCGTGGGCATGTCTTCGGCTATTCTTTCAATGCCGCCGCCACGTGTCTCCACGTTTTTCCCCTCTTCTACCATTGTCGCTCTCCTCTCTGCCTCTGGTCCTTCTTCTATAGGACCAGCTTGGATCTCTCAACAGCTGAGCCAACCAAAGAGGAAAGTCCCCATCGCTCCGATGGACTTTTCAGTCATTCCGGCTAAAGGAGCAAAGAAGCACAAGCCGGTTACACGCTTCTCCAAGAGCGCTGCAGGTGAGAGGGTTATGGAAATAGCCTACCCCGATCCTACCAAAGAGAAAGAAGATCTGTCTCCGGCAGATTTCACAGTGACCCAAGTCACAATGGGGACATCCTCAGAAAGTCTCCAGGGGGAAGCTCTTTCCGCAGTTGATGCACTCTGCGAAAAGCTTCGAGAAACAAAGGAAGAAAAGAGGCTACTAAAGGAGCAGAATAAATACCTGCTTCAAGCCCTACAGAAGATGGGAAGTGCACCTCCCACAACTGCCGCCGAGACTCCTGAGCTGCTCAGTCAGGAGAAGATCAATGAATATTCAAAGATCGGCGAAAGGTGGTATGGTCAAGTTTCGCTTGGAGGAGCCAAATCCTTAAGGATAGTGAAAAGGTGATCGCGAGTATATCATTTTATACCGAACATCGAGAAGGCGAATAAGGAACTCAAAAATTAGCAAGTCCAAAGGTCGTCAAGAGCTCGAAAACGCAAGACTCCAACACGAGGCCTTCCAACAAATGTTCGACTGTTCAGTCGAAGATTTGGTCAAGTTTGGAGTATTCGGTCATCCAAGGACCCTCAACAAGACTATGTCCACTCTGGACTACAGGATAGATCAGCTCGAATTTGTGTTAGAGAAGATAGACAAGGTGAAGGAAGAGGCCCTGGATGCGATGCATCAAATGGAGAAGATTGTTCTATCTATGACTCCAGGGTTGCTCACTCCTTCCCTCACCTTGAGATCAGCTGACGATACTATCCGAATTTTCAAGGAGTTAGCTTCTCAAGGGACAGGGCCAGAAGTCACTTTCGACATCGAATCCATCAACAACCTACTGGCCTGTAGAGACTTCATCGGGTCCCTAATCGAGGCGGGTAAAGACTATTCCAAGGTCCCCGAAAAGCTCATTGATGAGCGGGAAACTTGCGAAGCAATCAGTGAAAGGCACCAGGATCCGTCACAGGATCAATTCGGGCCAATGATCAGCAAGTTCTTGGAATACCGCGCTCAGTTCCAAATAACATCACCTGAGCAGCATCAGAAACAAGCTACCCCTTTTCGGCTGCAGGATGATGATGACGAGTAGCTGTTCTTCTTCTTCTGTTTCTTCTTCTCCCTCTTCTCCGACTTTCTTTTCGCGATATCTCAAGTATGTTGGTACAAACGATGACATCATCCATGTTGCATCATGGGATGATGTCATCCACTCAAAGATGTAAAAGTCAACATGACTTTGGATATTTTGTAAATATCTTGTAAGATATTTTGTGTGTTGTTTTGTTGGCTTTTGTCTTCTCTCCTCCTCATCTTCTATATATACAGGAATACTTGTTGTATTCGGGGGTGAACATTTTTCAGATAGAAATAGAAGTGAGGAGAGAAAGACTTTGAGCTTTCTTGTAACAGAAAAGAACCATAATACAATTATTCAGACTTTGTGCTCAATAGCTGTGTTATACATTAGATCTTTCTTATGTTAGATCTGCATGTGTTTATTCTGTTGAATTCATATCTACTTTTCCGTCACTTGTTTATCAGTATTGCTTTGTTTATCTATGCAAGTAGGTTTGGCTCTGTTTACTACCAAACTAAAAGCATAGATCTTCTGACCCTTCTGCTTTGGAATTCATTTCTTTTCTCCCTTCGGATCTGTTCTTTCTCTTCTCCTTCTTTTATTCCTTTCTCTTCGCAGCCTAGAACACTCTACTGGGATGAGATCCCAACTCCCGAAGGCAGAATCTGTGAGACTTGCATAGGTTCCTGCTAGTAGAAGTAGCAATAAACCAGTTCCGCTTTGCTGTCTCAAAGAGGGGCTAAGCCCGCAACACCGTTGGCTCGTCTATCCATAGATCTGTCCAAGCGACAGATTTTCGGACCAACACAATCACACCTAAACCTATCCCATCTATCTTAGGATCTCACTTCCCACATGATCAAAATCTGCACCCACCAATAAAACAAAAACACAACAACCCATTCCTTCCTCACAAACCTCTAATCTCCCCGTAATCCCAACATGACTTACACCAAAGACCTATAACATCTTTACCACCGATACCTCCAATACCCTCTCGTTATTGCTTCACTACCCACTACACTTTAGTTGATGTCTCTCACACCCCAAGCACGCCCGTGTCATCTACCATCACAACACCCCCAAGATCACCATGGGTAACTCACCCTCTTCCTCCATCTTATTTTCCTTCTAGACCTTGTACACCCACATCACCTTTACCCAAGGAGGTGAAACCCAAAAGCAAAACTCCACTACCCCACAATAAGGTAGTCAAAATGACCACACACCCTCCTACCTATCAATCTACTATACCCCTACCTAAACAAGCATGACCGATACCTAAAACCACACTAGCACCCAAACCAATGCTCGATCTACTCCTCCTCTTCTAAAGACTATTCCTCGAAAATCAACCACACCTACACCCAAACACACGTTCACTTCCCATTACGCTCCACTAGCAGGTCCTATGCCAAATTTTTTACCAACCTCCTTGATACTTTCGTCATCACATTACGCCACTCGGACCTTATGATCCTCAAACCCAATCCAACAGGTTTGATGATACTAAAATTTGCACATACCATCATGTGCGTGGCACGATGTGGAGAAGCTCGCAAGGCCTTGAAAATCATCCTTATCCAGCTTATGTCCACAAGAAACCAACTTTGATGAAGACGACCTTCTCGATGAGGATCCTACTTCACCGAAACCCATTCCCACACTACCCACTCAACAACCACAACCTCCACCCTCACAGCTCCTAGAGCCACCCCCCAAATTTGAAATTAACATGGTTCACGTCGATAACTTACTAGGACACCACCCAAATTTCATTACATCTAGCTCACCTCACAAGGCCTTTCTCCTCCAGGTAGGTTTTTTCCCTTCATGTCGTTATACCACTCATCCTACACCTTCTCCATTTAATAACTCCTCTCAAATAAACATGATACATGTCACTACAAGTGCGTAAAAGGATAAGGGCAAAGAAAAGGAAACTGACCCACGAATCAATCCTATACCAAACATACCATCTACACCCATACCTAAAATCACTATCTCGCAGCCCCACATACCTCATTTCTCATGGCGTCACACATCACACCATGCTCAAACAATTACATCAATCTCCCTAAAAACATCCTTATATGACCTCATTCAAACCTTGGAATCCCATCATCAAGCTCTCATGGAGGTTCTTCAATCTATTGAGGTTTTACCCAATGACCCTACACCGTAGCCTCCATTATCACACCCCATCATGTAGCGTCTCTCACCAAATTATCACCTTCATCTTCACCAAACCCTATTCACCAAGTATCCTCCCTTAGATTCTCATATGAAGAGATTGCGCCACACCAAAAAAATGACCAGACTCAACCCTCTTCATCTCTATCCACATTGATGACATACGGGTACGCCATGTGATGATTGATGGGGGTGCTAGCATTAACATCATTTCATCCCATGCATTCACTCAAATGTGCATACCTGACAATTGCATGCATAAACATCTAGTCATGTTGCATTCATTCAATGACGCTATCACCTCTACACTAGGCACTGTCATCCTCCACATTCACGTGGGCCCCGCACTATTCTAGAATTGTTTTATGTCTTGGAGGGGGAATTCAATTATAACCTGTTGCTTGGAAGACCCTGGATCCATGTCATAGGTTGCGTTCCTTCCACTTTGTATCATTGTGTAATTTTTGAACATGAAGGACACACTTATACCATTCCAACTGACCCCTCACCTTTCAAAACATGTAACATGCTTTACAGACCTAATGATGTGCTTATACCTATTAAGCCATCTACCTCCACAACCGTTATTTCGTCACCTATGCCTCCACCTACCAGTACAACTGCTACTTCTACCACACATATCTCCTCCATTCCTACCGCTACCATAACCTCCATAGCTAACCCATCAACTTCCCAATCCATTAACTCTACCTCCGCATCAACCTTCGACACTTTATCCATACAAACTACCTACATACCAACCATCGATCCCTTGGAAGATGTTTTTCAACACCTCACTCTAGGGGAGTACCACCTATATAGTGTCAACACATTCCTTACTCCAAAACACCCACATTATGATCACCATATACGAGAACATCTCCTTTATGGTCCTCCTTACCTTTGTACTAGTCTCACCTATAGGGGACTTGATATTACCACTTACACACCCGAACCACCGCCACAAACCTACCCATTTTTTGATGACTTTTAATCACTTACCAATCACCATTTCACTCAAACCTTCCTACACCGATGTGCATGGAAGGGTTTTTGTTTTGGCTTTTATGAGAAAGGCCACCATACTATTATTCCATGTACCACCCACAAACATAATGACCGTAGTGGTATCGGCTTTCCCGAACCACCTACCAAACAAGCCCGCATTGAACTCATTAAGGACACTAGCTCTTCTACAAATTCTTCACCCACTCCACCTTCATCACCACCTTCACCGACGGAGTCGATGGATCCTGAATCTATCCCTCCTAAAAAAAAAATTCATAAACACCATTTCCTTGGGGCCTCTAACTTATCAATGGGAGGGCAACACCCTTCCACTCTTCCCTTCCTGTATCTTGAAATGATCGATGACGATACACCTTTAATTAACGTTGTTCAATGTCAGGATGATGAATCCATACTCACCTACCTTGGTGCATAAGACTCATATATTCATCAGTCATTACCTTCGAGACTCAAAGCATGTTGATTGAATTGACTATCAAGACCAACATTCATACTCGGGATGACCCACACATCCTAAAGATCGACAATCTTTAGATCATGAACAGAAGCCATCACTTATTTTCTTAGAGATCATAACCATGCTTTCACTTGGTCTTACATAGACATGCCTAATATTGTCCCCACCATAGTGGTCCACGATATTGTAATCGTTCTTGATGCCAAACCCATCAAACAAAAGCTAAGTAAAATACACCTTCGCATTGTCCTTCTCATCAAAGAAGAACTTTAGCGCCTTCTTTCCATAGCTATAAATCTTTTGGTGGGTATCATGCTCTAGAATCATGCGCATAACAACTTCCTTGAATCATCCACGTAGCCCATTGTTTACCTCTATTCTACATCCAGAGGTCTTCTAACCGAGCACGCGCCTTTGGGGAATCTAACTATCATAGCGGGGCCTCCTAGGCTATCATGTAAATTTTTCAATGCTCTCCTCCTTCCCTTCCTTTAGGCCTATGTCGGTGTTATGCTCTAACTCCTGGTCTACAAGGGCCTTGAGCATCTTCTTCAATTCTTGCTCTACCACTTCGATTATCTGTTCCTTTGTAAAATCTATTGCTCTCTACCCTCAAAGATCCCTCTCATCTGCGTTTGTATCTTTAGTGCCTTCACCACCTTATGTACCTTTTCATTGTGTGAATATGAACTCTTTATTTTCATTCCCACTCTATTCCTCCAAGTCATGACACTAATTACATGAGGTTCTAGGGGTTCCTTGTCTTTCTCTATCTCTTCCTCCTCGTTGCCACCTCCTTCACTATTATCCTCTTCTTCTTCTAGGTATCTCTCCAAGCGTCGGTCACCTCCAAGTCAGCTTCTTTATCTACCTTCTACTTCTTCCTGAGAGGTTACTTTTGGTCAGGAGATTCTACCTTCTCTTCTTCCTCTTGTGACTCCTCCATGGTGGTGGGTTGTTCGAGTGCCTATACTTTCATGCGTCTTCTCCTTTATTGGAGACTTATTTTTCCAAACATAGGTGTTTGGCTTGGCACTCATAGAAGGCATGCTCATTTTCTGAGCAGTTGGTACACTTGGTGCTCCTTCCTCTCCTCTGCCCCTCTTCTTAGACATTGGCTTCTTCTTTCCCAAGGGGTCTTCAGGTATTGAGATCTCATCCACAAAGTATGTGCCATTCTCAAACTTTCACCTTAATACACGAGTCATGGATCCGCTAGCGATAGGAAGTGTTATTGGCTTAGTCATATGGATCTCGTGTAATATGTACTTCTCCACGTAAGCACGCTTACCTCCAAGATAGTTTAGTATCTTCCTCATATCTATGTGCTCTCAATCCCAACTTTTCTAGGTCCAGCCTTAGCTTCTTTGATTCTTTAAATCTATTCACTCCCACTTGGAAGTTTTGGGTAGTGAATTTGAAAGGAAATTTGTACCAAGGGCTCTATGATTCGTCAACAAGTTTGAACTCGCCCAAGCAAGAGTGCCGGTACACCGTGAACTTGGCTTCTCCTTATGTGGTTATTGGGAGTTGTTTGGGATCCTCCACTCGACTCAAATGCATTTCTCAAGTGTGTATACCATTTTTCAAGATGTGCTTTGTGGGGAGCCATCATTGTATCACATGCATACTGTCAAACCTCTTCGTGGGTGAAAGGTCTTAGGTTGCATACTCCCACACAAATTTTTTTGGTGCATCTAGCACTCCAATTTCTACAAACACTATGGTGAGTAGGAAATTTCCAAAGAGGATCATGTTCCCTTCGTTCACACACTTTATAATTTCCTCAGCAATGTACGCAGACAAGTTGTAAATAGTCCCCTCTACAATCTTCCTGCAGACATGTAGCCATGGCTTGTTGACTTGCATCCATATTTCTTGGCCATTCAGCTTCCTTACCAAGTGCACATCCATCTTCATAATGGGGTCCTTGATATCTAAGATGTCATAGTACCGTGACCCTTTCTTTTAGGTGTACTTTGTGATAGTTTCTTGAATATCCTCCTTGTCGCTAAGGTCATCTTCCGTCAGGTATCTCCTCGCATATGAGGCATATGAACTGTAATCAAATAGGGAGTTACACACATCTTGTTCCAACAAAGTGTGAGTAGTCCTCAACCAATATCTTGCAAGGCCTTAACAACCAATGGCTTGGTACTGATACTCAAAGGCTTAAATAAGATCAGCCATGAGCTCTTTCCAATTCCTTCTCTTGCGGTGTGTCTCTCGAATGAATTTACCATACATGCGCACAACCCTACAATGTGGAATAAAACTTGTGCACCCATAGGGATGGTGGTAAGGCCTCCGCACCTTCTCTCCAAACCCGTTCACACTCTGGATATGAAAAGAGGAGACTCCTTCCCAAGGTACTCCTTGATGTTATGGGTATATTACTTCTAGAAAATTTGGCAGAGAGAGCAATTCTTAGCTTGTGCCACTCTAAAATGCTCTCATGATGCATGGCCCACCAATGAGCTACTGTTTCGAGCAAGACATAACTCAAAGCATCTACCTCCATTCCTTCTTGTTATTCAACCGAGCTTTTATCTCCGTAGAAAGATCTCGTGGAAGGATCTCTAGAGTACTTGGGTAGTTCTTTTCCTCCAAGGTACCAAATCATACACGCCTTTGTTACCTTGCTCACCAATCCTCTCAACTACCATCCCATTATTTCATAAGTCCCATGCACCCATTCTCACATGCCAAAGTCAGTGGTATCACTCACTGACTGAGCATATTTAAACTAGATAACCCCGTTAATAGGGTGTACCATCTCAGGGTCTTTGATTGAGTGCACATAAATCTTGTCCAGAGCTTCTTCTCCCAATGGTTCAATGTAGGGTGTTGAATTCCCATCGACCAAGGGTATAATTACCCACTCCTATTTATTCTCAAAACTAATGTACCCTTTGTTGAACTAGAGGTCCACATTCTTTTTGTAACACCAAGGGCACCCAGGTAGTGCTGGAAAATTGTCCACCTCGGTGAGTGCCAAGACTTTGAAGTCCCCAATAAACCTTTCTCTCTAGATAGTAATAATTGCATCCTTTAAGACACCGATGGGCATTTCCTTAGTCTTGTTTTCCATATACAACACATTTGAAGATGGTTGTAATGTAGGTCTCCCCATTTGATGCCATGCATCCAAAGTCAAAACATTAACCTCCACACTAGTGTCAATGAGTATATTGTTGAGGAGCCATCCATCCACAACTGCATTCAATGTAATCTCTTTTTCATAGTCGAGGTTGTGAGGGGGAAGGTTCACATGCAATACCTATCTCTCGCGCTCTTCTCCGGTGCGTGGTACCTTCTCTCTCAACCAGGATCCTAGCAAAGGAATGATGTTCTCCTGCCTTATCATTTTACACACCTCCTTGACCTCATCCAGTCATCTTTCTGTGACTTGATTCTTCTTCCTTGTTCCTCCCTCCTAGATTTCTCCTCGAGACACTAGATCTCCTCTTGTAAGCTTCGAATAACATCCATGGTGTCCTCGATATATTTCTTTCGATACACGTGGTCTAGATACTTTCCATAAACAATCTCTTCTCTTGAAAATGGCTCTTCCGTCTTGGTATCTCCCTTATGCACGTGGCTTCTACCCTTGTTATTACCAAGACAGGCTCTAAACCTTCATCTCGTCTTACCTGAGGCATCCATTGTATGTTTTCCTTCTTGATGCTGACCATTGTAGCACCTTTGTCCTTCCAATGCTGCTTATTCATATGCTCATATAACTCGGGCTCTCCTCATACTTATGCTTCTTTCCACACCATGAGCACTGTAATAAGTCCAGCACTCTAGCTTGTAATGTTTTCTAGATGCACAGTTGAAACATGTTCCACGCGAGAACTTGATTCTTTTTCTTTGTTACCTCATCCACGGAATCCTCCTCGAAAAAACCTTCCACGCGCACCCCCATCTGCGTGCTCATAATGGCGATCATCATTTTTTGTAACACCGGTAATGCTTGTTTGGTGTACCCCATGATCAATGGCCTAATGTATCTAATCAATGAGCCTACAATCTTTAGGATCATGGGTCTTGAAGGTGTAAATATTGCAATAACAAGATACATTCTTCTTGATCACGCACTACAAAGCAAAAGACATCTACTTGCATCACGATCCCCATGAAAAATCTCACAATCTACTATCATAGTGCGTACTATCCTCTGGGGAAATTATCCTTAATGTGCCCCTCTATTTCACAATCCATGCACCATAAACCATCGAGTCTCATGGTGAGTTCACAGATAGCTTTTCTAATCGCTTAGCCATAGTAGCAACTGAGCCTCCAAGAATGCGATAACACCAAGATCAATACTACCATTATCTTTGACATGTACGGCAGCCTCCAATGCTTCACACAAATTTGTAATAATTTTATGAGACAAGGCCCTTCTAAAAGGGGTGATCAATCCACCAAAAACCACTCGCATGCTGAGAAGGATGTATATCATATGAGAACTTAGACAAGAGAGTTTTAAAGCATGCATCATACTCCTGCACACTCTCTCATTGATTGTTGTATCTCCTTCAAAGCGCTAATACATTTTTTTGTCGAACTCGGGAATTTGGAACTCACAAGAATGCATTCTTTCGGAAGTGTAATCCACCACCATTTGATGAGGATCATACTTTCTATACCAGCTATGCGCGCGTCTTTACAACATGGTTGAAAATTGACTAGCCTTTCATTATGGGGTTGTAATACCTTTCACACATCATAGCAGTTCACACTTGTGAACATGTTCCACAACATCCTCAATGCCCCTATAATTTGGTAAATACAAAGACATTTCAAAGAACACTTGAGGTGGTGGTTGGGGTCCTTATCCTGAACCAGAGCCTTGGTTCCCTCTGGTGTTTCCTCAACTGCCTGATCCACCAGGTCCATCGGGTCCTATTCCTCTAGACCCATCAAAACCACTAGGTCCAATAGGGCCTTGTAGGAGCTATGTTAAGCACCCCCATGGTCCTACTAAAATGTGCACCGATGGTTTGTGATAGTGCCCCACTACCACTACTTTGTCCCGTGCCACTTCCTAATGTGAGATAAAAATCTTGTACACTTTCCCCTTGTCAAAAAAATCCTCTGAATACTGGAATATGTGCATCCATAGAGGAAGGGAATGTAAAATTTTATCTCCTAGGCATGGATATATCTATTCCACTAGTTTTAATTGGATCAATACTTCTTCCTAGTTCAGGAAAACCAAGCGCTAGGGCTCGGTCACTTGGTGGGTTTAGATATATGCCAACAAATCTCCTTTCTCCATGCGATGATCTCTCACTAGAAGCCGAAGGGGTCTCCCTTATGTTCTTTCCAAGATGGGGTAGCACAGATTACTGGGTTCTACATCCTCCACATGAACCTCAACTCCTTCCCACAACATCTCGTCTCCATAGATCCATCACACTAACAGCTTTGCATCATTTAGAAATCTCCTTTCACGTGCTTCGCCATACTTGAGCCATCTTCTTCCCTCTCCCTTTCTGTCATCTCATCTGCCATCTTCCTCCACCCGAGCTTCCTTACCTAGCACTCAGAACAATTTAGCCGGCCATTGGGAGTGCCTCTAAACTCATAGTAACCATTAATATCTTCATGGCTAGAGGAATAACACATAGAAATGTTCCTCTAGGTTCTCATAGAAACTCAAACTCAGCAATCTCTGGGAAAGAATACATGGAAATGGTGTATTCTAGAGTGTAGCTAGCTAGTACTCCTCCCCACCAGTGATCTACAACATGGGTCCATGTCATATCTGCATCCTACAACCTTTAGTAGTCTTCTTTGGTCCATATCCACGATCCATAATGCCAACTTGATCTAGAAGCATAGGCTAAAAGCCATCCATATAACTCTACTGGGAAGTAGTAGAAAAAGTCTCATACAAATCATGGTAGAGATTCTCTTCTACCCATCTACGTGTATTAAACTTAGGTCTAGTGCTGAATCTCTGGGAAAATTCATATTCCATGCTCTCAAACCATGATTCAACATTTTCCAATGTTAACCGATCCGTCATTACTCTTTACACATATCATGATGCATGTTATATCCCACTATAACTTCAAAAAGAGGTCCCGGCAACGAAACCAAGATGTATTCAATTTTACTCCCACTATAAAAGGAAGGAATCCCATGTGTGTTGGCCTATCACCTAGCAGAAGATGACCACTCACCCAAGTCATGCGCAGTGCAGTCTCTCTTTATGTGAGTTTGAGTTGGAAGTATTCATCTATGATTAGTATAAGAGTATTCAGAAATCAGTTTAGACATACAAGAATCATAGGGCTCTGTAATGCCTCCAGATCCTTGTAATTTCTTCAAACCGAGTGTTTAATATGCTCCATAACATATATTGTAACAAAAGGAAAGATACAATCATTCATCCAAAGTATGAAAGGAAAGAGAACTCCTATGATTGAATTATACATAAAACCCACTGATATTCATATCTAATTATAAAAGGTAACCTCATTGTATTCATCATTTCATTACAAAGAACCATAGAGAGGAGACCACAATCATGCACATCACTAGGCTTGTATAATTATGCCAAAAAGAAGAAGAAATTACAATGCTAAGATTAGTACATTCCTCTCTACATCAATGTTCCACTCATAATAATCCTACAGAGATTCACCCATGTTATCTTTCTTTCTATGTATCCCTCCTATCTTCTCTTCATATGTATATCTTTTCATCATCTTTTATCCTCGTATCTTCATTCTTTTTCGGGTCCAAAGGAACTTCTATATATCCCCTTCCCGCACCGCCATCTCCCCTTGCCTCGCCCTCGATCCATAACCAAGTGTCGAATGTGGTCCTTCGGTGAGCATGTTTCTCACGCCCGAGCTCTCCATTCCATCTCATGATAATCTTCTAGAAGATCCCATTGTTGGCTTGCTCTTTCTTGGCCTCTTTTTGTCGGGTTGATAGCTTATCTACGTGTAACCAATCATTCTTTTCACATGTTCTACCTTTGTTTCTTAAATCGGCTAAGTCCCGAACCTCATTTCACATGCTTTGTGTGAACTATATGCCTCCTTAACTCTACCTCCTACATGATTTTTCCTTGTGTGCCCTTATATAATTGGGGTCCCACATTCCCATGCGCCTTCATACTTATTTAATATTCCAAGGGCCCAACAACCATCCCACCATGATCTGATCTAACCAAGCCAAGAGGAATGTACATGTAGCCCATGAAAATATTTTTTTAGTTGGTGATCACTTGCAACCTTCATAACCTCTCATCAGCACCTCCATCCCTCACTCATAGACATCCAGACTAGAATCCCAGTAAGTATAACTTCATACTTCTCTCGGTTTATTTCATTTCATCATTATTTTATCATCTATTGTTTACCTACCTACATATTGACCTTTTCCAACACTTTCACCTCCATATACCCACTAAAACCTTGTCAAATCCCTTCCAAGTCACCCAATACCTCATCCCGACCAACCAAAGTCCCTTGTGCAATAAAAAAGGAGACCTAAATCTTGTTATGTGGAATTCCCGATTTCCATAAGAATCGCAGACCGGTTACACCTAGCCATCGTCGATTACTCTTAATCGACATCGGTCTCTGTATTTTCCCATACATCCTAGAAAGAGACCTACCCACCTAATTTCACCTCACCATCATCCACCTGTGATTTACCTGAGACCTCTGTCAGACCTGCAGAGACCCAGAACTAGTTACTTGACCTTTGGATCCTATTCTAGCCTATCCTGTTAGATTAGATCTATTTCTTATTGTGTTTTAAGTGAGATACCTAAATCATTTTGAATTACAATAGGATTTAATTTGTTTACAACATTAAATTGTTTAAAACAATGAACTTACAACCATTTAGGAAGTATCACAATTCCCGGATCTAGCATACGCTAGGCAGTTCACTGCACATATTGTTTAATTCCTTCTCGTGGTCTTGCTTTTATTACAGGTAGTTCCTCTAAGACAAAAGGAAGTTCAAACAATTAGTTATTGATTCAAAAGTCATACATGCGCAATAACCCATCAACTAGCATTTGAACAAGTATTCCTCCTACGCCCATTACCCTATTTGTTTCGTCAATACTTCAAAGAAATGATCTAGAATTAGGTTAAACATTTTGGCATGTTCGGTGGGACCCATATGGGATTCCTTGAATTTTATTAATTCCTAGAAAAAATTGTGTGTTTGATTCCCTTGAAAATCATCCACATTAATCTTTTTCCTTGGTAACCCACCTTTTCTTTTTATTTGCTCTAAAGGAAACCTTTTTTGGTGTAATTTAAAAGAACCATTTCTTCGTGTTTTCTCGCATCAGTAGTGAAATAGAATCCTCTTCCTCTTCATCTCTTCATGTCATCCAAATTCACACTTCGATTTGGGCTTAAAAATAAGTGCATTGCATTCTCATTTATCACATTAGCTCACATTAATTCAGGGCAGCCTATATGTTGGAAGTCATGACAATCGATGGTTGACAAATGAATCATAGAAAAGCACTTATTTCCTTTTCTCTTTCTCTCCGAGTCTTACCAAGCCTCAAAAAAATTCAAATATACACATTCTTAAACAACATCCTACCTAGAATAAGTTGTAGGTGATCACACCATCACGGTATGGTGGGAACCCGACTTGCTGCTCTATCGAGTCATACTTCAAAGCAAAGCCCACACCCACCATAACATACCCAAACCTCACCTTTTATATCTCTTTTTTTTGTAGGAAGCCATTCTCACCAAAAACTCTATTTCACAACTCATGTGTCAATCCCTAAATAGCATAAGGTAAACAAACATAAAAGAAAAGGGCACTCTTAGGATAACATTTTTCTTAGTGTTTCTACTTGGCTTGCATTTTGAGGCGATAGATCACGTTCTTCATTTTTTTGTTCATCCTTACATGCTTCTCATCATAGCTGGTGTATTTTGGCTTCACTTGAGTGTGCCGGGCCATATCATCATCATTCTTAGAATTTTGGGTCGATTCTACTTCATATTTTAATTACAACCAATTTTCTTTCATCATTGTTTTAATTTCATAGTAATTGTCATCACATTACCTCTCGAGTCGACGTCGGTTATACCCAATAGACGTCAGTTCCATGTCCTTTTGCTAACCTACTCAAAAGGACATTTGATTCATCATATTTTTCTTTTCACATTCCTTTTCACTACCATCATACCCATTGATGTTGTAAACATCATCAAATTTGGTATACCTATCAGATTTCACCTTCTGCTTTCTTTTTCACTGACTTTCCATTTTTTTTATAGTGACCAGAAGTAGTTACCCCTGAATGGCGTCAGTTTTCCTAACTAGCATCAGTTATCTTGTTTCACATTCCAACCATCATTTGATACCTAATCCATGTTTTACTGCCAAATTCACCTATTCCCGTTGTTTCTCGTGTCATTTACAGAGTAAGTAGCCCTACGGTCAATACTTGTTCACATGGTGCTGACCCAAAGACAAACAAGCACACTCATATTTCATGCCAGTTACATCCACCATACCCTCGACAACTACCCCAAACACAACCTCATCTACCCCTAATGTCTCACACATACCCATAGCTACACTACCACCTCCTGTTTTGGTGACCCCTACCCCATTTCACAACGTGGTCCTTTCCATTCCACAATTGTTAGCCCCTATTGCCACTAGGGTTACCATGACCCTTCCACCTCCCTATACATACTACCAATAACCTCCCATTTCATCCATTATTCACTCGGGGTACGTACTCTATTTCACCGCCTTCTTCTCAATCAACCTACATGGCAGCCCCATACATTGGAGTGACACCCCTGTTATATGCTGAAAATCAACCTCTCATGCTATAGGAGGCACCCAATCATCACAACCCACCAATGACCTAATTAAATTGATATTGGACAAGATGCACACATTGGAGGCATCGATTTCAAGCTCCCATAACACTCTCACCTTTGATGATATTTGGAACGATCCCATCCACCCATCCATTCCTATCCACTCATACCCCATGCATTGGGAAATGCTTACATTCAATCATTTCAATAGAAAAGAAGACCCGCACCAACATTTCCTATCGTTCAAACACGGGTGTTATCTGATCACTCATGATGATGCCTTGCTTTTGAGAACCTTTCCCATGTCCCTCACTAGACCTACATTAGATTGGTAAAGTGGGTTACCTAGACACTCTATATTCTCATTCAATCAGGTAGCCCAAGCCTTGTTGGATCATTTCTCTATTAATATCGTCAAGAAGGTTACCATGACCGATCTATACTCCACGCATCAATATGAGGATGAATCTATTGTAGATTTTGTTGCTCACTAGCGTAGCTTGATCAACCAAATCACCTTCCAACTTCCCCAAATAGAACTCATTGAGCTCTTCACATGAGCTTGTGCTAGACATATCTCACCAACCTTGCAGGTCCAAACCTTTTGAACATTCGATGAAGCATTCGCTATGGCACAAAAGTTAGAGATTTGGGCTATCAAAGAGAATAAAATCCAATTACATAATAAAATTTGGCATTCAAGTCGAATGATACCTCTTCTTCTTCCAAGTGAAAAAACAATTATTAAAAATCTAAGGGCACCGCTAACATAGTGGTACTCAAGGCTAGCCCATCACATCCATCAAATCAGGTTACCCCCTTATCTAATCTCTCACCCGTATAGACTTTTCAATTCAAAGCGATAGTAGTGGAAATATACCACAATCGAGGAACCTTACTCTTCTACCTTAGAAAAGCTTATCAAATCCGGAGCCATCACCCTTCAACCTATAAAACCACACATTGGTTTTGACTCCTGCTCACCTCATGCACGCATGGTATAAAGAACATGATTTCTATAATTATCATCGAGTAAAGGGTCACACCGATGGAAATTACATCACTTTCAAGAATATTGTCCAAGAAATGCTTGAGAAAGGTGAGTTAACCATGGATAATCCTAATGCACATGCCAACCAAAACCTACACATCTTCAAGAAACCATTTCCCAACCATGCCCCTTCGTCTGATCAAACCGGTGAGACATCAACTCATGATACCCATACCCGCAAGGTTCACGCTATCTTTAATGACATACTTGTCACCTCCCAATTACCTCATATTCCTTCCATAGAGGAGATCCTAGCCTGAAATCCTCCTTCCGCATCGAAACCAACCTCCCATGTTCCTTCACCAATGAGAGGAACACATTTCATCTCCTTCATCACCTATGGAGGAGTCTTTCACTAACATTGAGACCATCTAACCCCCGGCTTCACCACTTAGAGAGTCGTTACAATAGTACCTCCTCCACCCATAGAGGAGCACCGATTACCTCCTCCACCTATAGAGGAGCACCCATCATCTCCTCCACTTATCATAGACCCAGTTGAGATACCTTTTCCTCTTGGTGAACATTCTCCATCCGCTACCCAAAATCGGTAGACCTATTTTCGACTCTCTTACCCACGGAAGCTAAACATAGCCAATTTCCCATCTCTAAGACACATTTTATGGGAATTTTCATTAGGTCCTCATCAACTCCACGTACATATATGTTATTCTCATGTTTTGCAGATCACTTAGATTATGTGGATAGAGCCTTACTATGGGGGTGTCTTCTACTTTTGGTCTCAACATAGATGTAAAGGTCCCTTGCTGATACCTCCACTATCTACCCAAAAATATTTTAACCAATAAAACCAAACATAACAACCTCTATCATAACTCCTTCCACAACACTTGTTATAGCTCAAACCACACCCTTACCCATAACTCAACCTACACCTAAACCCAAACCCATACCTATGAAATTTTATTCGACTAAACCTATTACCACTTTAGGGGTCACCCCGACCACCAACCTTACTCATCCACCTATCAAACTAGATTTAGCTACATCCTCCAAAGTCAACACCATACCTACTCCTACACCTAAACAAGAACCAAACCCATCGACCTCATACCCCATCTTCGTCAATCACACCTAGACCTATCCTGTCTATCTTACGATCTCAGCTTCCCACATGGTTAAGAAACCTCCACCCACCAATAAACCATAAACACAAAAACCCATTCCTTCCTCACAAACCTCTAATGAAACCCAAACTTCCAACACGACTTACATTAGTACCTATAACATCTTTACCACCCATACCTCCAATACCCTCGTTATTGCTTCACTACCCACTACACTTCGGCCACTATCTCTCACACCCCAAGCACGACTCCGCATCATCTACCTTCACAACACCCCCATTATCCCCATGGGTAACTCACCCTCTTCCTCCATCTACTTTTCCTTCTAGACCTTGTATACCCACATCACCTTTACCCAAGGAGGTGTAGCCAAAAAGCAAAAATCCACTACCCCACAATAAGGTAGTCAAAATGACCACACACCCTCCTACCCGTCCATCTACTATACCCCTACCTAAACAAGCATGACCGAAACCTAAAACCACACCAGCACCCAAACCCATAGCTTGATCTACTCCTCCTCTTCTAAAGATATTCCTCAACAATCAACCACACCTACACCCAAACCCACGTTCACTTCCCATTATGATCCACTAGTAGGGTCTTATGCCAAAATTTTAACCAACCTCCTTGAGACTTCTGTCATCACATTACCGCCACTCAGACCTTATGACCCCCTCAAACCCAAGCCAATAGGGTTTGATGATACTAAAATTTGCACATACCATCATGTGCTAGGGCATGATGTGGAGAACTGCAAGGCCTTGAAAATAATCCTTATCCAAGATTGTCCACAAGAAACCAACTTTGATGAAGACGACCTTCTCGATGAGGATCCTACTTCACTAACACACATTTCCACACCGCCCACTCAATAACCACAACCTCCACCCTCACAGCTCCTAAAGCCACCCCCAAATTTGAAATTAACATGCTTCGCATTAGACAACTTACCGGGGCACCACCCAAATGTCGTTGCATCTAGCTCACCTCACAAGGATTTTCTCCTCCAGTAGGTTTTTTCCCTTCATGTCGTTATACCACTCATCATACACCTTCTCCATTTAACAACTCCCCTCAAATCAACATGATACATGTCACTACAAGTTCATAAAAGGATAAGGGAAAAAAAAGGCAACTAACCCACCAATAATTCCTATACCCAACATACCATCTACACCCATACCTAAAATCACTATCTCGCAACCCCACGTACTCACATTTCTATTGGCATCACACATCGCACCATGCTCAAACAATTACATCAATATCCCTCAAAACATCCTTATATTACCTCATTAAAACCTTGGAATCCCATCATCAAGCTCTCATGGAGGTTCTTCAATCTATTGAGGTTTTACCTAATGACCCTACACTCGTAGCCTCCATTATCACACCCCATCATGTAGCGTTTCTCACCAAATTATCACCTTCATCTTCACCCCACCCTATTCACCAAGTAGCATCCCTTAGATTCTCGAGGAAGAGATCACGCCACACAAAAAAATGACTCGGACCCACCCTCTTCATCTCTATCCACATTGATGACATATGGGTACGCCATGTGATGATTGATGGGGGTGCTAGCATTAACATCATTTCATCCCATACATTCACTCAAATGTGCATACCTGATAATTACATGCATAAACATCTAGTCATGTTGTGTTCATTCAATGACGCTATCACCTCTACACTAGGCACCATCATCCTCCACATTCACGTGGGCCCCCGCACTATTCTAGAATTGTTTTATGTCTTGGAGGGGGAATTCCAATATAACCTGTTGCTTGGTAGATCCATGTCATGGGTTGTGTTCCTTCCACTTTGTATCATTGTGTAATGTTTGAACATGAAGGACACACTTATACCATTCCAGCTGATCCCTCACCTTTCAAAACATGCAACATGCTTTACCGACCTTATGATGTGCTTATACCTATTAAGCCATCTACCTCCACAACTGCTACTTCGTCACCTATGCCTCCACCTACCAGTACAACCGCTGCTTCTACCACACACACCTCCTCCATTCCTACCACTCCCATAACCTCCACAGCTAACCCATCAACTTCCCAATCCATTAACTCTACCTCAGATCGACCTTCGACACTTTATCCATACCAGATACCTACATACCAACCACTGATCCCTTGGAAGATGTTTTTCAATGCCTCACTCTAGGGGAGTACCACTTATATAGTGTCAAAACATTCCTTACTCTAGAAGAGTATGGAAGCCTTCACCAACACCCAAATTATGATCACCATATAGGAGAACATCTCCTTTATGGTCCTCCTTACCTTCGTACTAGTCTCACCTATGGGGGACTTGATACTACCACTTACACACCTGAACCACCGCCACAAACCTACCCATTTTTTGATGAATTCTAATCACTTACCAATCACCATTTCACTCACACTTTCCTACACTAATGTGCGTGGAAGGGTTTTGGTTTTGGATTTTATGAGAAAGGCCACCATACTATTATTCTATGTACCACCCACAAACATAACGACCATAGTGGTATCGGCTTTCTTGAACCACCTACCAAACAGGCCCGCGTTGAACTCATTAAGGACACTAGATCTTCTACACCTTCTTCACCCGCTCTACCTTCATCACAACCTTCATCGACGGAGTCGATGGATCTTGAATCTATCCCTCCTAATATTTTTTTTCATAAACACCATTTCATTGGGGCCTCTAGCTTATCAACAAGAGGGTGAGGCCCCTTCCACTCTTCCCTTCCTGTATCCTAAAATGATCAATGATGATACACCTTCAATTAACATCATTCAATGTCAGGATGATGAATCCATACTCACCTACCTTGATACGAGAAGACTCATATATTCATCAATCATTACCCTTCGAGACGCAAAGCATGTTCAATGAATTGACTATCGAGACCAACATTCATACTGGGATGACCCACACATCCTAAAGATCGACAATCTTTAGATGCTATGGAATAGGAAGCCATCACTTTTTTCTTAGAGATCATAACCACGCTTTCACTTGGTCTTACACACACATGCCCGATATTGTCCCCACCATAGTAGTCCACAATATCAGAATCATTTCTCTATGTCAAACCCATCAAACAAAATTTGAGGAAAATACACCTTCGCATTTCCCTTCTCATCAAAGAATAACTTCAAAGTGCCTTCTTTCCATTTCCTTCATCTTACCCATTTATAATCCCTTGTTGGATTTCTAACATTGTCCCCGCTCACTATAAAGCAACCATCGACTCGCATTTTCATGGAATTTTGTGACCTCAACCTAGCCTTCCTAAAAGATGACTTTCCCTTACTCGGTATTGATCAACTGGTTGACATTAACGCTGGTCACAAGATGCTATCACTTATGGATGAGTTCTTGGGTTATAATCAAATTTTTCTTACCCGAGAAGATCAAAACAAAACCTCATTCATCACCCCTTGGGGGACGCTCTGCTATCGAGTTATGCCTTTTGACATTAAAAATGCTTGTGCCACATATCAACATGATATAACTTACATCTTTCATGACATCATGCATTGCATGTTGGAAGATTATGTGGATGATAACTTGGCTAAATCTATATGCCACTTGAGCACCTAACCGTCCTCAAAACCATCTTTGACCGCCTCATTAAATATTGCGTCTCGCCTTCACTCCTAAGAAGTGCATCTTTGCAGTTCTCTCAGGAAATCTCTTGGGATTTATTGTTTCCCTCTATGGTATAAAATTTGACCTTGCTAAAGTCAAGACCATTCTCAAAATGCCTCCGCCTACTAACCTTAGACAACTCCATAGCCTGCAAGGTAAGTTATAGTCCATTTGCCATTTTATTTCACAATTATCTGATTGGTGTCAACCATTTCATCATCTAATCAAGAAGGATGTCTCCTTAAATGGGATGATGATTGCCATAGATATTTTAAGGCCTTAAAACAATACCTTCTCCAACCACCTGTACTCATTCCACTTAAAGACGATCAACCTTTTTACCTATATATATCAGCTACTGATTATTCCTTAGGAGCCATGCTTGCTCATCGAGATGAACAACATAGGGAGCAAGTGGTTTATTACATAAGCTGTACTCTTTTGGACTATGAAACCCAATACACCCATCCCAAAATATTTTCTTAGCCTTAGTTTTGGTTGCCACCAAACTCTGTCATTACCTACTCAACCACAAAACCTATGTTCTGACCAACACTGACCCCTTACACTTCATGTACGCCAAACCTTATCAAAATCAAGTGGGCCGCACGATGGCTTATGATTTTAGCTAATCTTGACCTCGAATTCATTCATCAAAATTCCATCAAGGGCCAAGATATCACCGACCAATTGGCCGACACACCTATTTTTGGGGATCAACCCTCTAATTTTGACTTTCTAAATGAGTCAATTGCTACCCTTTCCCTAGACGAACCTCCTTACCAAATGACACTCTTTTTCAACGGTTCCAAGTGTCAATGTGGGGGTGGGGCTGGTATTATCCTCATTCCTCTTAATGGTGAACCCATGCCTTTGTCTTTCAAATTATATTTTGAATGTACCAACAATATTGCTGAATACGAAGCGCTCATACTAGGTCTCCAAGCCGCCTATGCCCTAGATGTTAAATCAATCAACATCTTTGGTTATTCTCAATTGGTCGTAAACCAAGTCAATAGTATGTACCAATCTTGTAATGAGATAATTCGAAAGTAAGAACATCATATAGACATACTTTTGACCACCTTTGATCGTTACACCCTTCAAACCATCCCACGTTCAACCAACAAATTTATAGATACCATAGCCTTCTTAGCTTCCCAAATACCCGCTTTACCTTCTGATTCTACAATCTTCGTCACTGTACAATGACTCCAATCACCTTCTTATTTACCTCATGATGTTTACTCAATCGAACCGATACCCCGACCCAAGTGACCTTTGGTATAAAAATACTCGACTACCTTTCTCTCTCCATCTTACCTCCCGATCTTACCCGTAATGGACAACGTGCCTTCCTTAAAAATGTCTCTCATTACGTCATCTTAGGGGGAATCCTCTATAAGGGTGGCTTTGATGGTATTCTCTTAGGATTCCTCACAAGTTCTTAAATTCCTTATACCATTAAGGAGGTTCATGATGGCATATGTGGAGGTCACTTCGTTGTCCTTAATGTTACTAAGTGTATTCTTCACCTAGGCTATTACTAACCGAACCTTAATGTGATTGTTGTGACTACAAACATTGTGTAAAATTCCAACAAAAATCCAATCTTCATCATACATCCATTCATTCCTTACAAGTCACTCATGACCTTTGGCCCTTCTCTCAATGGGGTTTGGATCTTGTCAGAGAGATCAATCCTCATTCATCCCAACGTCATCAATGGATCATCACTACTACCAAATATTATACAAAATGGGTGGAAGCCATACCACTCATTTCCACAAAAGCAGAGAAAATATGTGAGTTCATCAACCACCACATTATTTGTCACTTTGGTGTTCCTCATCACCTCATCATTGATAATGGAAAACAATTCAAAAATAAAACATTGCAAAAACTTTGTGACGCCTTCAACATTCAACTTAGTTTGTCATCACCTTATTACCCATAAACCAATGACCAAGCCAAATCCACTAACAAAACCTTAAGTAAAATTCTTATGAAAGTGGTTGACGATACTAGGAAGGATTAGCATACGCACATTCCTTTTTCCCTATGGGCATACCGCACTAGTATTCACACTTCCACTACAGCCACACCCTTTTCTCTGGTCTACGGTACAAAGGTAGTTCTACCTCTCAAAGTCCAGATCCCCTCACTCCATATTTCTCTCCATGACATGCTCAATGATGATGACTTTCATCAGGACCATTTAACACAACTAGAGTTATTAGACGAACACCGTCATAATGCTCTGGATCACCTTAAAGTTTACAAAAATGTATCAAACGTGCCTATGACAATTGTGTTCATGAAAAAACCTTCCAAGTCAGTGACCTTGTCCTGAAATAAAATCAACACGTAACCAAAGCAGAAAAAAGTAAACGGGGAAAATTTTCTCCTAATTGGCTTAGACCATACATCATAACTCATACCTATGGATTAGGATCTTATCGTTTATCTTCACTCGATGGTAAACCCGAACCTGAGAACCTTAACACCTTGCATCTTCGACCATTCTATTGTTGACCTATCATCCTACCTCACCTTTTGTCTCTTTCCATGCTCATCCCTTGAGTGCTATTCACTCCATACACCTCACCAACGATTAAAAAGAATCATGTGAGTACCCGTCACTAGTTATCTTCCCTTGAATATGTACCACAGTTGCTACACATAGCATGATTCTCATGGCTACTTTTCGCCTACCTTTAGATGAGATCCCATGGTCATTTCTCCTTTCCTTTTGAACAAGAGTCGTATCCTTCACCTTGGTCTTTTCCATGACTGTAAAGACCTCACATGGGACCAAACTCCTTGAGTCAAACTTCTAATAAAGATATGACTCCCTCAAAAGGACATCTTCTTCTTGACAATTGCTACTATAAATAGACTGCCCTCAAGGACAGCTATGTAAAACTTTAAAAAAACAACAAGAGCAACCAAAGCTTCTCATATCACTCAGCTTCATGAAGACCTCAAGGAGTTCAATTTTATTTATCCCATATAGACTTCCCACATCGATCAGTCTATCTCAACCATAGGTCAAAAATAACAACCTTTTTGTCATGGACTTGCCCATTGTGACCTCGGATCTCTTGCCTGAAGTGCATGCTAACTCATACCATATAAAAATTAACTACCTTTCACCCTCCTTACTATTTCCACTCCCATTTCCTCATTGCCTCAAGGGACATCTTGGAATTTAGACATTTGGTGATCCTATGACTACTTTTCACCATAGAATAGTTAATCATGCAATGTCTTTAGGGTCTTATGTTCATCACCTCCTCCAAGGTATGATCTACTCGGTATGATCCTACATAATCAGGTGGCTTTATTATCCCCTCTCATCTTTTAACCATCTTTGCTTATGTTTTGATTACCTTATACTGGGGACTTGGTCCTCAATGCTTACTATTGGGGTAATCTTCTTCTTCCACCACAATCAACCCCACCTACATAACTTTACCTATAATCCACCCACACCTACCAAACCTAAACCCACAACATGCCCAAAAACCTACCACCTCATATTTTTCCTAGCTCATGGGAGAACTACATCACCCTAAGGTCCCTTTTTGCTGGGACTATGTAGGCAACACTCTGATGGCATGGGGCCCTTAAAGGTTAGCTCGGCCATCCTCTACCCTAAAAAAATCATCTTCCATGTGCCTAACATTACATCACACCTAACTTCATTTCCCTTTATACCCACCCAACCTTCACCCTGATCATTTACCCCACCCCACCTTTACCCTACCCATTTACCTCACCTTTCCTGACCTCATCTTTACTACCTCCCTTTTTCCTCCTTTGGGGACTCATTATTCTACCCCTACCTTAGCCTTACCCATGTCATGACCTAGATATTTAGACCTAGACCATCACTAGAGACCTTTGACCTCATGTGTTCGATATACCTTTGCCGAATCAAGTTACATGTCTTGATTGACCTAATGACCTTACCTAGCCTATTACTGTGACCATTTATCCTGACCCTACCTTTGGTGTACCAGAACATACCTAAGCATTCTTGTACCTAACATACATTGTGTTTCCTAACCATATCATATACCTTGGATACCAGAATCACTTCAACCTTGTTTAGATAAACCTCTCGACCTTAGACGACGTAGAGTTTTCCTACTCTTCAACCTAGTAGCATGGTGTAATTTAGATGTGTGTGTGCATTTGACTTTTACTACCTTTGACCCTGACCCATTACCTAGAATGGCCTGAGTAGACATTTTACCCTTTTTCCCGTGCCCACCTTCATTTTCCTTGCATTTACCTTTTATCAAACCACTCATCAATTCTTCATGCTACCTTATCGGTTCCTGGTTTGAGGGGGATCACCTTCATCCACACATGGGGCAACCACATCTTATTTTTGTTAGTATCACTTAGTAATATAAGCTACACAAAAAAAGGGGCAAAATGTAGACATTAAAATTAGGCCACACTCCCCTTTGGTCCTCGACAAATAAACACCCTTCATCACATTCACCTAGCCATGGCCCCTTTCACCTCACTAATACTAATTTAATTAATTTAATTAAATAAATTCATTATCCTTACTATTTATTATTTAAATATCTTATTTTAAATAATGTCCACACATACTGATTCACTTAGACACCTCACCAAGCCAACTCAAATTTAAGACCTATTCTTAGTAAGTTGCCATAACTAACTAAGACTTACCCAAACCCTAAAAATCAATGCCTACATTCCTCTAACCATATTCCCACATGCTTATAAGAGGCTATCAATCTAATATGTGGGTTAGTGACACAAAATCTGAGGAAATCAAGAGAATCTCCCTAGTTTAGTAAACCTAGGAAATCTCGCCTTGACTAACACGGTTGCCTACTCCCTAACCATCACCGGTTAAGCCGTAACCGCCGTCGCTACCCTTTTAACCCCAAAACAACCTTATTCTCAAGGTTGGAAGTTGAAAAAAGAAGGTTGGAAAACATTGGCAGAAATATGATGAACATTGACACATTCCAGAGAGAACACACATGTAAGGAAGGAGATCAAGCATCTTTTCCTGCACAATCATCCCAGCCATGATCTGATCTAACCAAGCCAAGAGGAATGTACATGCAACCCATGCATAAGCTTTCCTTTAGTTGGTGATCACTTTCAGCCTTCAAACCTCTCATCATCAAGTCCATCCCTCACTCAAAAACATCCAAGACCAGTAATCCCAAAGAAGTATAATGTCATACTTCTTTGGTTTATTTCATTTCATCATTATTTTATCATCTATTGCTTACCTACCCACCTATAGACATTATCCAACACTTCCACCTCCATATACCCACTAAAACCTCACCAAATCCCTTCCAAGTCACCCAATACCTCATCCGACTAACCAAAGTCCTTTTACAATTACAAAGGAGACCTAAAGTTTATTCTGTGGCATTCCCATATTTTCACTATAACCGACACCGATTATTCTAACTATCGCTTGGTTAGCCTTAACCGACATCAGTCTCTGTATTTTCCCATACATCCTAGAACAGAGACCTACCCACCTAATTTCACCTCACCCTCATCCACCTATGATTTACCTGAGACCTCTGTCAAACCTGCAGAGACCCAGAACTAGTTACTTGACCTTTGGATCCTATTCTAGCCTAGCTTGTTAGATTAGATCTATTTATTATTGTGTTTTAAGTGAGATACCTAAATCATTTCGAATTACAATAGGATTTACTTTGTTTACAACATTAAATTGTTTAAAATAGTGGACTAACAACCATCTAGGAAGTATCACACTTCGGATCTAAGCATACGCTAGTGCAGTTCACTACACATATTTTTTAATTCCTTTTGGTGGTCTTGATTTTATTATAAGTATTTACTCCTAGACAAAAGGAAGTTCTCACAATTAGCTATGGATTTGGAAGTCATACGCACGTAAAAACCCATTTTGTTTCGTCAATACTTCAAAGAAACGATCTAGAATCGTGTGAAACACTTATATTAGAATTGTAGCAATTCAATCCTTCACTTATGTTATGCTTTTATCCGATAATTTCTTAGTGGTAAAATTTATTATCATCTACAAAGTAGTTTATTTTTAGCATTTTATTTCCAATTTTTGTGACAACTGTCTTTTAGTTTATAACTCCAAGCACTGTAACTATGTAAACATCATTGGTAGAGTTGAAATTTTACATCCCTAGGTCTGATGAATAAATGACTGTGGATTAGTGAATAACATATTAATTGTTGTGATTTAATTTACACCACCACCGCACAAACATATTCCTACACTCCATGTGTCTCTTATATGTCTGGGAGAAGGGGTGTGGGAACATTCAATCATTGTTACAAGATGTATGTTTGTATATTTGGTCATGTGTGTTATTCTCGATATCCCCAAAATATTCTCTTTCATTGGGCCATGGGGCCTTCCTTGCAATTTTATACTTCATGGTTGGGTTGCAATGAAAATGAGAAACCATATAACACCAAAGAACATAATATTATAGATAAATGATATCAATTTGTGAGTAGAATAGCTTATCCACTTTGAGAGGACAACCTCCAAACCATACAATAAGATTTAAAAGCTTAATATGATTATCAACTACTACCTACTAACCCCTATATATACTATTCTATGATATGGCCATCACCAAGGCCGACCCACTAATGATAATATAACATATATGAAATAGATACATCTTGATAAGAAGTTTTGCAAGATATACATTATGATTAAGGGTGTAACACTCACATCCTCTTCAAAGCCACATTTTTCCTAATTTTACTTGGTAATTAATCTTGTTCTTATTCTTTTGGTGTGTATCTGAAGAATACCTTCAGGTTCCAATATAATCCTTACCTCCTCATCCAATTTCAGAAGAAATGACTAGGTGGAAATGTATTTCCCTATAACTTTCTTCAAGTAAGAAACATAGAACAATAGATTCATTTTAATTCTTGGAGGGAGATACAACTTATATGCCGGACTCCCAATTTTATGCAACACTTAGTAAGGACTATAATATTTAGGAGCAATCTTATTATCCGCTTCTCTAGTTTTAATGATAATATAACATATATGAAAGAGATACATCATGATAAGAAGATATGATAGCCAAAAGTACACTATATACATCCAATGTAAGATATATGATTAAGGGCGTAACACGGGTTGCATGCTTTTATGCCTTTGGAGCTTCAAACTTTCAAAGAAATTTATCATTCGCTTTATCATAAAACTTTCATAAGATCGATTTTTTGTGCAGCTTTACCTTTTACCGAGAAGTGGGGTGTTGATTTCATCTTTTTTATCTTTGCAAAAGATGTAACCATATCTCGATAACTGCAAGTCCAAAACTTTTACATCTTAGTTAAATATTTCACCAAAACTTTTACATCTTAGTTAAATATTCCATTAACCGGGATCCTAGGAATTCTTATGGTGCTAGTGCTCCACCATTTCCACTAAACCTTTATTTTAACATTAATAGGGCACACAAATTTCTTACAAATTCATAATTCCCCTTTACTCAAACTAAAATTTGAAGTAAGTTTCATAATATGAACTAGATAAAATGGATACATCTATAGAGAATCTAGGGAAAAGGACCATATCAATCCATGGGACTAGATTGAGTACCAAAAATGGCTCCTGCTCATGGATGGGCATCCCCTGTGGGTGCCACAATAACCTCATAAAAAGTTATCAAAACAAAGACCAAATACCTAATCCATTGGGTATTGAGTCATGGGGATAAAACACATAAGGAACTTTAACAAGATACATAGCACTCACACCAAGATACCAAAAATGATATAACCTTGTCACTTTAGACAAGATCATAAAAAGGGAAACAAGAACTCAAAAAAAAATAATAATAATACAAAAAAATTGTACACTATACAATAATCCTACTTGACCTATGGCTTACTCCAAAAATTGTTTGAGATGCCTTCCATTAATAAACAACTCTAGTAAATGTCCTTGAAATCTATAAAAAATAAAGTATTTTCCCCAATCGTGATTTCAATAAAATAGGGTCCCATCCATAGGGCATCAAATTTTTCACGTTTCCCCTTGTCTTCATGTCTGTTGTCCCATAATAGAAATAGGTCTCCAACATTGAAAATTCTTGGAGTGACCTTTTTGTCAAATATCTTCTTAATATTTTCTATGAACTTGATATGCCTTTGGTGGATTCTCTTCTTTCTTCATATAATTCCATAATTTAGTTTATCCTTACTTCCTATGGACTTACTTCTTCTCCATCTTCAAATTGTTGTATGAATTGATACATAGAAAGCTACAAGTGCAAGGGGAAAAGGTCTTGAACTCCATAATTTAAATATAAAAGGGATCTTTCTAGTAGATCTATTGGTGGTAACTATTTCTTCCCACAATGCAAACTTGAATTTCTTACCCCACTTCTTCTTATTTTTCTCTAATGTTCTTCTGAGGATTTTAGGGAGGTTCCTATTTCTTAATTTTACTTGTCCATTTCCTTGGGGATTATAGTTTTATGCAGTAGCCAAAGTTATACCATACTCATGGAAAATCGTTTCCAATGGTTTAACCCTAAATCTCATGGAATTGTCACAAGAAATATCATGGTGGCAACCCAAAATATGAATATTATGTTATTGAGAATAAAATCCATGACTACTTGATGAGTTTCCTTCTTGGTAGGAATAGCTTCAACCCATTTAGTAAATTAATTAGTGGATACCAATATCCACTTATGACCAGTGCTTGAAGAGTATGATATTTCACCAATAAAATCCAATCCCCATTATTTGAATGGAGCTTCCATTGACATAGGCTGCAAGGGTAGGGCCCTAGAGGCTTTCAATATTCCAGAAAAATGTTGACAAATCTCACACTTTCAAACCAACAAGGCAACATCTTTGAACAATGAAGGCCACCAATAACCTTCCCTTAAAATTTTGTGAGTAGTTACTCTCAAAGTGAAATGGCCTCCACACACTCCCCCATGAAATTATGTAATTATTTTAGGTGCCTCTTCTTCAGTGATACATCTTAGAAAAATCCTTTTGGGTTCTTCCAAGATAGTCCATGATCAGTCAAAATATACTTTTGGGAAACTAGCTTGAGTGTCCTCCTTTGATTTTTATCTAAGTGCATAGGACAATTCAATTTCATTAAGTAATATACTATATCTCTATACCAAGCTGAGGCACTCAAATTTTCACAAGGGTGTGGACCATTTTTTCTTAACTATGTATCTCAACCATCTACAAATTGCTCTTTGCCATCAACCTTGCTAAGCCCAATCCTCAAACCAATTTTGTGGTTTGAATCTCCATGTCATATTCCCCTGGAGTTTTTTCACCCATCTCGTATTGTTTTCTTGACATAGCCATTTGTGATAGGATGCCTTTCACCATCAGATAGGCTACATATGAAATGATTTTGGAACTTAGAATATAAAGCCTAAAAATTTTAGTGGCCTTTACTAAGGAAAAATATTGTTTTTCCATAATGGAGTATTTCAAATATGATCCTTGTAAAGATTTAATAAAAAAGAAATGGTATTTTCATGCCCAACTTCATCTTTCTACAAAAATACAAAAGAAGTTATATTTTTCGAGGAAAAACAAAACATATAAAATGCTTTCATATAATCAAGGCTAGTCAATATTGGGGCAGTTTTGAGTGCCTCTTTTATTCCTTTAAATGCTTGAACAAAAACTTATCCCCATTTGATGATTTGATCCTTCTTTAGCATTCTTGTAATGGGAAGACTGACAAAAAAGTTGGAGATAAATCTTATTATGAAATTTATTTAAAAAAGAAGGATTGATACCCTTTTTAGACATAGGGATGGGGAATATTTCAATTTCCTCTAATCTTTCAGGATCTATCATCAATCCTTCATGTGATACTATATGCCCCAATATTTTTTCATTTTTTCATACCAAAGTGACACTTATTTGAGTTCAACAAAATCCCATATTCTCTGCATCTGTTCAATATTTTTTCAAGGTGCCCCATATGGTCACTTCTCTTTTTAGAGAACACAATTTTATCATCTTGCTAAAATACTATGAAATCATTAATGAAACCAGAGAAGGCTATGTCTATGGTTATTTAAAATATTGCACCCACATTCATTAGTGTAAAAGTCATTCTAAATTAGACATATGTTCCCCAAGGGATAGTGAAAGTGGTTTTGAACTATTCTTATTGTTTCACCACACCCTGTTTATACCATGTAAATCCATCTAATTAGATAGTATCTCAGATCCTATTACCTTGTGTAGGATATTATCTATGTTAGGCAATGGTTAATTATATTTAAGTGATGATTTATTCAAATTCCTAAAATCCACACAAATCCTTATATCCCCATTTTTTTTCCTAATTGGTACAATATTTTCAACCCATGAGGAATACCTAGTGGGTTGTAATATCCCACCATCTCTTAGTTTTTTCAATTCCTCCTGCATTTTAGTTTCAAGGATGGGTTTGATGGGCCTTTTCATTTTCCTAAAAGTTTTAGTATTATTCTCCAATGGTATCTCATGATGAAACAAATATTCTCTATAGGACTTAAATTCAAAATAAGACCATGCTAAATAGTCCTGATACTTTCTTAGAACTTAGTATAGGCTTGTTTTTCCTCTTTATTCATACTTCCCACCAACCACACCTTTATTGTATTTTGTGAGGTTCCCAAGTTACACTCTTCAATATCCCTAGATACATTTATAATGTAATTCCCCGATTTGATTGATATATTACTTTCTTCTTTGATTGGAGTTGGAAAACTTGACATTGATTGAGTTCTGAACTGATATGCTCTTTGGAATTGTTTGGTCCTATTTGCTTGAATGATATCAGTTGTCTGTTTAAAATCTGGTTTTGATCATGTTTTGGGAAAAGATGTACCTATGTGGATTTATCATTTAGTATTCACTTAAATGGTTTTGAAGTTCACCAAGTGATTTGAGCTGTTGGGACATCAAAATTATCAGGTAACTAGGTAGTCTATTTAAGTTTCATATTATTTTGTCATAAGACTATAATGTGAAAGATTAGATGAAGGCTATTACCTTGGATCAATTTCAATGATCCAAAGAATTCTCCTTGATGTTTTTTGTTATTTGATCATGAATGGAAAAATCAGAATTAGGTTCTTATGTTTTCTGACTTGTTGTATAGCCAAACTTGTCAATTTTAAGATTTACATTGGTATTATTAAGTGGCTTATATTCTGTAGTTATGTTACTTCCTGATTCAATGATGATTTGATTAATATGTTAGGCTATAATGATGTATTAGAATCCTAAAAAAATTGACCCTAATTTTTAGGAACCTAACCGATCTACCCGAATTTAATAATAAAAACTAAACTATCCTAATGTATTTGATTTATTAATATAATTTAAACTAATCTTGAAAATTAATAAAAAGGATCTAAACCTAAATAAGATCCTAGATGTAACCTAAGACCTAAGTATGGGTGACATACTAACTAAGGACTAAGCACGCTAATAGGTGCTAACCCATGTTGTACTGGGAATTAATTGAGAACTAAGGGGCATTTCCGCCACCTTTGGCATAACCAAGTTTAAACTTGTAATGCATGGGAACCTAGGTAACTTAGATTTTAATGAAGTGGTGTTTAAGCATTTATTTGCTTGTTAAAAATAAAATGTAGTTGATGAACTAGGCGGGAAGATTGGCGGTCCTCCCATGGCAATTAATGAATTTTAAGTTTGGTGAAACCACCTTGGGAGACATGGCATTTTTTGGCAAGGAAATATGTATTGGTTTTCATTTTACATATGGTTTTTTGTGCACTTTGGTTTTGTATTTTTATATTTATATGTTCAAAATGTTGTATTGATTTCACTTTATTTATGAACTCTCCATTACATGGAGAATATAGCAGAGAGAAGTTTGTAATTTTGTTTATAAAAATGATGAGGAAGAAGAAGTTTGGTCTTCTGTTTGATTTTTTGGGGAATTCTTGTGGGAAATCTCATAAGGAGATTTCAGAGAGCATTACTGGACATGATAGGCCCTAATTCATTATAATAACTTTCTCAATTTAGTTATTTCATGAAAATAACTCGCAATTCATGTGAAATTACATTCTTGGTTATAAGTTTTGTGGTTTATGTGTTATTTGTTTATTATCAGGATGTTTTATGAACATTTATTTGAATCTGGATGAATGTCTATTAGAATGATTATAGGTATTTTATGCTTGACTATGAATGATTATTGTGAAGGAATAATACATTTCATGGTTCCGTGATGTGTATTCTAATTGTAAATTAAATGGCTTTGGGCATAGCTACACCGAGTTGTTATTTTGGAAATATGAATGCCTATTACAGCTTATGTTTTTTTCTTTTCTATGCAATGAAACTTCGCTCTAATTGATACCCATCTATGCTAGGTTTAATGCAAGTTTTGCATGTTATAGTGAATACCGGAAGTGGGTGCTTGTGTGATTATGTTCTAGAATAGCTTTTTTTTCTCGGGTATTCAATATAACAATGTAATATTTTTATAAATATTGATGCATATTGATTAGAATGAAAATTGGCTTAGTATGCAATACTATGAATGATTATTTTAAAGGAATAATATTTTTTTGTTTTCGGGTTTTTCATTTCAATAGATATTTAATGGTTTCATTTGTAGATATGTCTTTTCAATTTGGTAATAATGTCACCCTTTGAAATTTGTGTATAAGTTCCTTTCAAAATCTTTGTAACCTTTGTTTTTGAGACCCATCCATGGTGGGTCACTACATGTTTTTATTATAATGGTTCCAAACCTAGTTGAATGGGTTAAGGAAATGCAGTTCATCTTTATTTGTAACCTGGGTATTCATAATTTTGGCTAGTAATGTTAAATTGGTTCTTTCATTTTTCCTTTTATATATTGTATCTTGTGTAGGCTTGTTGGTTAGTTACTATCAATCGTATATTATGATTTTGAATTATACTTTTCTTGAGACCTAGGTACATAGTCAATACCATTCTAGGTGTTTGTGTTTGAATCCTTGATGAAATCCATTATTTGAGACAATGGATGTGTAGGGTTTTTATGTATTTGAGTCCATTGTGGACACCTTTGAATTTGAAGCTAGGTTGTTTAACAATGGTAGTACCTAATCCATTAAAGGATCATGTGTAGTTTAGAGTTAATACAAAGTCTACACTTTACCTCCTTTCATGGACATCTCTCAGAACTAAAAAAATGTTAAGAAAGTTTGGATTTTATTATGGATGGATTATTAGTCTCAGAATAACTATTTTAGTTCATGTTCCTTCTTATGACTATGAAGTTGTAGTGCTTTCACAGTAGCCTTGATCGAATGTATTATTATTTCAAGTGATTAATTAGATTGATCTCTAAAAGTGTTACTTTGTGATAAAGCTTAGTTTCTTATATTTAGTGGTTTTTTTCTAAGTTTGAAATGCAAGTACATTCATAATAATGTCTTCAAAGATGATGATATACTAGTTATTACATTTAAGTTCAACTATAAGAACTTATTCTATACCTGTTGATTGGATTGTCGATGGAGTATTCTCTTATAAATCCTTTTGATTATAGTTCATTTAGAACCAACCCTCACTTGAGATTCATTTAATATTATTAGGTCTTAAGTGATAGTAACTCAGTATTCAAGGTAAGTGAATGTAATCACTTGATTGTTATGATGAGCTCAAATGTTGTATGGATGGTTTTTAATTTCTTGATAAAATATAACAAAGGTTTCTCTAGTAAAGTTGTATAAACTTTATTAATAAGATACATGATTACAATCATATAAGTATGGGCTTATATTACTATAATATCATTGGTCTTGTACTTACAATTATCAATAAGTTACTACTTTATTGTTACTCCTTGACTGAGATATAATAGTTAAATGATTGAGTTATAAGACTTGATTAAATAAGATGTCTGATTACATTCATATAAGTGTGTGCTTATATCAATGCAATCATATTATTCTTGCAAAGGATCAATTCCATTTTTTCGGTTCACCTTTGAGTGACTTAAATTATTATCTAATTTGACTTACTTAACAAGATTATATGTGTTAACTTGTTTAGTCTGGATGGTTTCATTTATGAAGATCTTGTGGCATGATCAAAAGAGTTTTGTTCCTTCTTTTGAACCTTAGAATAATTTCATTATAAATTAATGTTCCTTTTATGAAATTATTAAGTAGAGAATGTTGTTTTGAAGAGTTAGTGCTTATCATGCTTATTTCATGTGAACTGACTCATGCTAACAATCTTGCAGATGGATTTCATGAAATATGAAAGAAGGAAGATGTAGAAACTTTACATTTATTCTTTTGATTGAAGAAATTTGAATGTATTAATTGATTATAGTATTTATAGTCGAATTAATTCTGTATAGAAATGAGAAAGGCCCTTGGCCATTTAATGTAATTTTTTGAAAGGAAAGATTACGATCAATTTTATGAACATGATTTGATACCAATTTTTGGAAAGTAATAAAGTTAGATTACTTGTTACATTATCTTGTTTGGAAATGATTTTTGTAAAAAGATGAATTTAGTAGTTCAACATTCAATAAAGAAAGGTAGTTTAGTGGGTAAACTATTCTTATACCATACATAAGTATAAGACATATTAAGTGTTAAATGACTTATATGTTGGATACTATTATTGAAGGAAATTATGTCTGAATGGGTTGCTTGAATAATGAATTTAAGAGTTAGCTAATATAGTGTTATATATTGTATTAATGAATAAGTTAATATTAGATGTTTATCTAAGTAACTTATGAATTATGTCATGTGGAAATGAATATTTGGATTAAGTTCATCTAGTGATTGTGAATAAGTTGTGCTTAAATGATGAAGGGTTTCTTGTAAGAAGATTGTCTATCTATATGACTGCTAATAAGTAAGCAGTTGTGATGAACTTAGGAATTATAATAAAGTTATGTTAAGTGAATACATCCATGATATAACTGATTATTAATTGGAAGGCTACTAAACCTTATCTAGAAGTTGTTGAATTGTAATATTATGTTCATATGGAAATGATATTATGTCCTTTATAAGGGATATACTATAATGAATCATTATGAACTTATGGATAAGATTATATGTCCTTAAATGGAAAGAAATGAAGCACACTTATAAGTTTGAATTATTCTTTATGTGATGAATCTTTCTAAGTGCTTATTGTAGATGAAAATGAATGACCTAATAAAATTATGTACAAATGAATACTTTTAATTAAGTTGTAAAAAAAGAAAATTATGTGCTTATGCTAAAGTGTTTACTAGAATTGGTAGTATATGATACTTGATAAAAGTATGATGCATACCTAAACAATTAGCTATGTATAAATGCACCATCTCTATTAATGTGAAATATAGAGACTTTGTATTCTTGGTGCCTAATATTGATATAACTAAAATAGTGACATGATACTAAACTGTATTAATGAGAAATGTTTCCTTAATTGATTAAGCTTTAGGTAGAATTAAATCTGTAATTTTGTACTTCAATAAAATATCATTTCGATCGCTACTTAAAGGATATTATTGGCATGGGATTTAATAAGGTAATTAATCAAATTTGGGAAATTAAATATCCTTGGATCAACTTGAGATAGGACCTTAGGTATGACTCATTCAAGGTGAAAGTGTTGTGAGACATAAGCTAACTGTCATGATTTAATTAATAATTTTAAGCATTTAGATATAATGTTCCAATTTAGGAAACTTTATCACCAAATCACTACGACCACTAATTATTCATATCCGTTTAATGATGGTAGTCGCTATTTAGATACTGCTACTTAGTAGTTGTACTAAGTTGCTTCATCAAGACCCTGAATTGTGACATGGTATTGCATTATGTACAAGCTTTGTTAAAGTTACAAAGCGCAGATTGAACCTCACGGATATGCCCCCAATTTCAACTTATGATCGATATGGGATGGGAATTTCTTTAGTAATGATGCAAATCATTATGGAGAAACTTGATTTTTCATAGGCATCAGAGGATGACATAGAGGTATGTATTCTTATAGGTTAATCTAGATTTGTACCTTGTATAATATTTATAACTATTTACAACACCATTGATTACTAATCCATATAACTAAAATAAATGATTATGGTGAGATGAAAAATTCCCAATGGTGAATGTTTCATCACATAATTGAGCATGACATACATGACTCGTAAAATTTGTGTAAATAGTGTAAGTTGCTAATTACACTATCGTGATTTCAGTAAGATCTAAGATGAGAGATGCCTGGTGGGATTTTATGGCGGAACCCAGGTAGACACTTAGATATCTTCACTTAATTATCATATCCTGAAAAAGGAAAGACCAAATGATACATTTGATGTATTGGCTCATAAAGAGCATTGAGGGGATCGAGTAGGATCTGTATACTCTCAATCAACTATGCATGGTTTATGAAAGTTATCAGAAATTGATTGTATTAAGGTTTATGTTGGATTTAAATATTTGGGTATTTAAATTAGATGTATAAAGTAAGAAGCAAATAAAAATTAGCCGATCGTGAAGTGACGCAAATTGGATGTTACATATAAGTTTATTTATAATCCTACGAGTATTGTCAAAATTTAATTCTAGGCTCACCAATCATCTAGGAATAGTATGTGTTCTTAGTTGTGTCACATATTTCCTAAAAAGGATGTCCTTTCCTTCATGTTGTACCACAATTGGTTCAAGATCGATGATCTAATTAGTGAACTAATCTTTGTAATTTAAAAACATTTGGATCTAAGCGTCATCTTCAAAAACCTACCAATGTTGAATGTTTTTAAGAATCGAAGGTATGACTAGTGCTGCTACTTCATCAATATAGTAAGTAGATACTATCTCATTTTCATATTGAGGTGTTAGGATACCTAATTTATCATAAAATACATTCTAAGTCCTCTCATGATAAAGGATACCTGAAGGAATCTAAAAATCTATGATATCACAAACTACATGTTTATATTGTCTCATCCTATAGTTTTTAGTTGCATAAAATGTCCCGAATTTCTTTACAACTAATTCGAATATCCGTTGACAATAATACTTTTAATTGCATGTTTACATGTAACTCTTAGACTAAGGAGAAATGCCTCATATTAACTAATCTTGTTAGTACATTCAAAATTTAATTTGAAAGAGAAATTAAAATAACCTTGATTTGGAGAAGTCAAAACCACCCCAACTCCATTTCCAACATTGGAGCATGCTCCATCAAAATTCATGGTCCAGGGGACATTGACATCTTCAAGGTGTTATTTATTATACATAAAATCATATTCAAAATCCGTAAAACCTATGAATTTACCCAAATCCGTATCAACAAACAATACCTCATATGAATAATTAATAAGAACTTAAATAAGATGGAGCATTTTCTCTTCTCTATGCATTTGAAAAATTTCCATTCAAATGGTATATAGGTGAAGGAAATATAGATATGAACACTACCTCCTACACTAGCAACCCATTTTCTTAATAGTAACATACCCCATTTAGCAGGGTAATCAACTATAACCATATTCATAGTTGAATAGTTTCTAGGATAGGCAACAAGTTGTACTACTACACCTTTTAAATACCAAAAATAGGTACTTATCTTAAATCCATTACATAACATTTCCCAAAAGATATTATTTTTATGTGTAACTCATTCATGACTTCTAATGATATTACATGAAGATCCTTGATAAAACATGCAATTGTGGAGAATTCATTCATTGAAAATAAAAGTGGTAAAGAAAGGATCCACATCTAATTGTGATTCAACCAAGGAAGTACCTAAATACATTTTCGAGGTTCTTATATACTCTCTTGATCTTCTGTTACTTCAATTTCAGTTATGGTAGGAGGAATCACCACATTACTTACCTCCCTTTCTTTGACAATATCATCCTCCTTCAATCCTAAATATTCAAATTCCCTTCTATGCTTGGGAATTTTGAGTAATTCCACAATTGGGATGATTATGTTGATTTAACTTAAGATTTGGGCCATATCACACGATGCATATTTGGGTAGGGCTGTATTAGGGGCCAAGGTGACTGTATTTTCTAATTGGATGTTATCCTTTACTACTTGGGTAGAAGAATAAGTTCTTAACTTTGAAGAGATAACATGACCTTTTCAGGCATACTTTTATTGGGAGAATCTTTGGGGATATTGGTTAAGTGAGGCATATTTTATTGGAAGTTGGGGTGGGTCCCTTAACTTTCATATTCGCAAGGTTATAGTTTCTTTCTTGGGCAATAACAACATTCATCAATAATTTCCTATCCTCTTCTAAGGGAATTCTTTCATCATATTTTTTGATCATTAATTCCCTTAGATATTCAAATGCATAATGAGACATAGCTACATCAGTATTATATATAGGAGGAAAACATAATACCTAACTATTGCATGCCCAAAATGTTTCGTAGTTTTGGCATATAGAAGATCAGTGGAAGTAGCTCCTTGTGTTGAATCATTTGGACACTCCATCATACATATATCACAAAAATTAGTTTCCTCGTTAACATCATCATATAAAAAAATTCTCACATGGGCGGTGTGGTAATATGCATTTATCACACCATTCAATAATTTTATCTTCCTCTACCAGTAAAATTCTTATATCAATGGCTCTAGGATTGTTTTGTTATCTTTAAAAGCCTATTGCTTATTTCTTAAACCCATAGGTCATTTTCCTCAAACCTCTTCATGCTGATTTTATTTAGATAACCCCAAATATATTTTTTCCTAGGGCTTGGTGTTGAGCATGAGGATTTTAAATCAATCCCTTCTCCACTCTAGAAATCTTATATGAATTTTCTTTGACTCGCTCTAGCAAAATTTTTATCCACTTCCTCCAGTGTCTATAACCTTACCTTCCGAGGTTTTTTTGGATTAAATAACTAACACCTCCCCTCTTTGGAGGTTTTTTGACCGCTTTATTATTGTTCTCAATATGGATAGACATATAGAAATCTTGCCTCAAATTTCTATGGTTTTTTCTCTCGATAATATGATGCTTTATTATCAAAGGCATCTAAATATTAATTAAGAAATAATCATCATTAGGCCTTATATTGGTTAGAAATCTAGTCATTTTTTTTTAACCTGGTATTAAAATATTTCACACACTTATTAGGACTCTTCTTTGTATTTTCAAAATCGATCAAATAAACCTAGGGTTAGTCTTATCACCATACTAAAGTTTGAATGCATTCTTCATTTATACCCAAGAATCAATTGAATTTATAAAGTAATTTGTAGCATTCCCTTATATCTTCTTCTAATATATGTATGAAAAATTTGACATAAACATCCTTATGCTCCATGTCATAGTCATCCATGACATTTTAGAAGAATATGAGATGATGATCCCTACTTATGACATTATTCCTTGAAACCTAGGCAAGATGTTCCTAATCTCATTTGGCACTTCATTAGGATAGACCACTATTCCATGAAACCTTATTGGTTTATACATGGTAACTACGATAGGATCCATTGACAGAGGTGTTTCAAAAGGAGGGTTGAAATGGTGAAGAACCGGAGGTCTCTGGGGTAGAGGAGTATGATCTACAAAATGGAAATACTTTAGGGACTCGTTTCAAAAATACTTTATTCTCACGAGTTAACAAATAAGGAATATTAGGAATAACTTTATTATCTGCAGATGTTAAACCTTCCTAAAAAAACAAGTAAATATACTTGAGGACTACCTAGATTAGAGATATCGATGTGCTATAGTAGTCCTCCACCAAATGTGGATCAAATTCCACATGTTGACCAATGTATTCTTATGACTTTTGACCACTCAATGGTTTCCATATCTACTTCCTGCTTGACTATGTATTCTCCATCTCTTGGAGGAATATTTTGGTGGCATTCGTTCGAAATAGGATCTTCATCCTTCCAAATTTGTAAAAGGGAGAGTTAATCAAGAAGGTGTAAAATATTTCCACTAGTATAACCAAGATTTTCTTTGAAAGGTGGAGCCACCATGCCTTGCACCCTAGATGTAAATATTTAATAAAAAATTCTTAAAAATATAAATTCACAAAATGGCAGATCAAGATTTGCATATCTTTATGAATTTTCCTATGTTTCTCGTTGTCGAATTCTAGTATATAGGTTTTTATGGAAATTCTATTTATAATGAGAATATTTTTATAATAATTATCATAATGGTATTTATTTTACTAATCTTGGAAAATATTTGTAAAGGTGTGTACTCGAACCTTTCATGGAGTAAATAAGTCCTAATAAATGGCACCAGTAGCATGTTGGTTCTTAATTCTACACCCTTTTGTCGCATGACAACATTCTTAGGGAAGGAGAATGCTTGGATGGTCAGAGAATAGTTAGTATATGTCATTTGTAGTCGGGTAGGGATTTAAGGCCTTGTTTGGGATAAAAATTTGAGTTGATTGAGGGAAACCTACTTAGGGGATGGAATTATCGTGCTACTTTTGTTCCTTCCTTTAACCAGTGGTGAGATAACCCATAGGGTAACCTAAATGTAAAGGGGTAAATAAATTCTTTGTTCCCCTTGATTTGTTAAATGATGAATCAATTGAGATAAGCATGACCATTAATATAAAAATTACTCTTACAAGTTATCACAAAATATTTTTCATAAGCTTACATTACCATACATAGGTTATTATAGACAATAAAGTTTAGTTGCTCTTGCATTTTCTTGATAGGATAATTAAGGCTAAAGGGAACTTTCACTGATATTTAGAGACAAAGCAACAAAGTAATAAATGGAAGTTAGTATGATGGGGTGGGATTAATTGTGGTATTTTTAACTTCAAAAATAGCAGGATTATATGATGACAAATTTATTTTAACAAAAAAATTAGTACCTACTAAGAAATCATGCTATTCTAGAAAAAAAAGAACACTTGATTACATAATAAAAGTTTCTTCAAATAAATATTTACATTCATTGATTCCCAATAGATGCAAAGTTTCAACACAATATCTAAAATACTTAACCAAAAAGATTGTGTAATTATGTTAATGAAGTATTTATTACCTCCATTCTCATACACCTTAGATCCACTCGAAGGCTAACACAAATCATTCAACAAATATGTTATAGTGATGATTTTAGAATTGTGTTCAATATTGTAGAGTAAATGCTTACAAAAACATATTGAATTAATGACCAAAGCACAACCATTGAGGATTGATCTAATGTGCTACATAGAGAAGCAATCAACAAAAAATTGTAGTAGAAGCTATAATTCATTAATAAAAAATCCAACATACGTAACCCAAGACAAAAAAAAAGAAACTCATAAGTAGTCACACTTCATTCAAATATTCAATTTATGTACATGGGAACATTTATCGATGCTCTCAATGTCTATTAATGGTTGTACATTGGAACCACCTTAACACAAGATCATTAGAAACCAAAACTCATATGTATTTCACCAAAATAAATAATCAGCATTACAGTCATATCTTTCAAGCTTTTTAAAAAATAGAAAAAACTAACCCCCTTGATATGAGGACAAACCCCAATATTTATAAAAATTTTGTGAGTTCTCACAATTCAACTTTTCCCCGCCCCGAAAAGTAATAATAAGAGAATATCCTCTTTGTTTACAAATAAAAAGCTATAATAAAAGTGGGATTGTACTTTGTTAAATGAAAATATCTAATTTTATGTTAATATTTTGGGATTGGTTTCGTGCATTTTTTGCCACATGTGCAAAACTATTAGTTAATATTGTCGTGTGTACTTTTGTCCTCTCCATCTTGTCATAATATCCCATGTATCTCGCTACCTCTTTCCACCTCTTTTCGTCACTTCTTTTATTCATTTTATTTATCCCCTTTTAAAATTTATACCTTAGGAAAATAATTTATGTTGGAAAATCATTTCGAATCTGATGTTTAACTCATGTCGAAAATTTTATTAAAATTATTGGAATTCTCCATTTCTAGATTTTAATTTTCTCCTTCTTTATTTAGTTTGTGTTACACATCCAATCAAATATTGTAATTAATTTCTCCTTGATGCCTTGCACAAATTACTCTAGAGTTTTCCCTTTATAAATTCTTCATTCACAACCATGAATTTGCATGCTTTCTATGGAATTACTTGTGAAATTTTTATAGAAATAACATCAATATTTTGTGTTCTACAAGATGGCCGATTTAGGAATTTAGGGAATTTTAATATTTTCCTTCTAAGATACTTCATTCCATCTTTTAATTTTCAGGTCCAGATGATAATTTTTCGTGAATGTTATTCTCATTCAAATAATGACATGATTCTCAAGGACTGATGACTTCTAATGTTATGAAAGTGGCTTTGATGAGAAAGTTGCAAAATGACCGTATTTTTCTCAAAGATTCTAGATTATGCTCCATCACTTTTTCCATCCGTAAGATTATTAAGCTATTGATAAGTTGAAGAAATTTTGGGTTCACTACAAAATAAATGTCAAGTCTAATACGCCTTGATTTTCTTCACTTTTCTTCACCAATGATCGATAGAAAAGGAAATTTCATTCATCATTTCCATGTCATCCGATTCGAGTCTTTGGGAGGTGCACCATCAATTTACAATAGATTAGTTGAACTAGAGATAAGAGTAATTTCTCTTGAAATATATTCTAAAAGGTTTTCTTCTGATCCAATTTTGTTGATGCCTCATCATATGTTGAAGAGATTCCAATGGGAATCTTCAGCTCATGTTGGCATGTACCATTTTATTCTTAAAAATCTATCAATTTCTCCCGGCCATCTACATCCGGAGGGCTCAATTTATTGGATTCAGTTTCTTCTTATACAAGAAAAACAGAATTGATTATTATCTTAGGTAATCCACAGAAAAGCATGGATAAATTCCTAGATATGGGCATGTCACATGATTTGGAAAAAATTATTCAGTATATATACCACGCTCGATTCACATAGCGTTTTAATTCAAGAAAAAGGATCTATTATATTTTATTTCTATATTTAGAAAGGAAATCATGGTCATTGATTAATCATATGATATTTTGACAACTTTTTGTTGTAATATGTATACCTATGTATGAATTTAAATCTCCAAGGGTAGGGCCCCCTATAAAATCCCTATTTTGTCTTTTTTTAAAATCCAAACAATACATAACTACAATATGTTTATGTTTCAACTAATTCAATATTTAACTCTTTAAGTGATTTTTTTCATTCTTTTGTTCAATAAGTAAAAAAATTCTAGCAAATACGAATTAAGATAAATTTTGAAAAAAATAGAAGATTCGTATACAAGCCTAGGCTTGATCAAAGTTTAATGACATCCATCTCTCTTGCTTCCTTAGATCTTTCCTTAAACACATCATAATTTTTCCAATATATACTCTTTGTCAAGACTAGTTTGGAAGTGGTACATTTATTCTTACTGGGATTTAATGTTTATACATTATGTAGATATTATTTCCTCCTTTCTTATGCTCTCTTTTAAATTTTCAATGTATTTCTCCATGTTCATGATCCTTTAGATTAAAGACAAATCAAATATATTTTTTATTTGAGTCCTTATTGCTATTTTTATTAGATTAGGTAATAAGTAGGGATCAGATCCTAGACACCTTTCATTAAAGGATTACATCGTGAAAGAACCCAAAAAGAGACAAAAAAGATATCGGTCCAAAATGAGTTAATCGGTTTTAACTCAAAAGAGATGGTCCGAAACCAAGCCACAAGATGAAACATAACAAAAATATTTGATAACCAAACAAGTAAAGTTCACCAAAAGACAACAAAAAGTTCGGAGAAAGAGACACATGAAATAATTTGTCTTTTGACATTTGGGGGTTTCTGAACTAGAAATGGGATCCTCTTGGTTGTGATCATGCTCCATCTACTTTTGAGTCTTCCCCCATGCTCATCATCGAAATGTTGATACAGAGTTGAAATTTTCTTTTCTTCATCCCTCTTCCAAAACCTCCAACTGATTTTGCATATATTTCACCATCTTATACAGCTCCGTAACTTCACCCTTATGTTCCTTTGAGAGATACAGATCTATTTGGTGGCCTCAATGATTTCTATCATCACTTATCTCATATAAAAGTTACCCCTTCCATAACCTCGTACAATCATCTCTAGATGTTGCATTATTTTTTTGAGGTCCTTGTAATTCTTCCCTTCTTCCTCGACCATATTTTCTTTCCTTTGGAGAGACCTTCATTACCATGATCATGTTAGAATCTAATATGTGGCCCTTCCTCCTCCCTAATTTTTTTATGGGGCTCATTTTCCTCCCGCATATTGGTAAGAAACTATGCCAGGGTGGTAATATCATCATCCGACACACTAGGAGTCATCTCCTTAGACTAAGTGGGTTTACCATTATGGTACAAAAAGAGAATTAGTATTTTTTGAATGGGGGAATCCAACTTCCCACCCTAAAGAAACCTCATAGAGACCGAGAGATACATGTATAAAAATAAGGGGACACTCATCATAACTTTATGTTTGAACATGCGTAACAAATTTAAGTGGTGTATATATATCTTACAATACTTTCCTTCGAGAGTTATATACTTCATAATGTGGTAACATAGCTCTTTCTAAACTTGAGGAGTGTAGGACCTAGCAATGTCATCCATAAAATAATGAAATTTTTACTTAACTATAAAAAAGGTGTTGATTCATGGTCCCTGCAGTTCCAATCCTTAAAAATCTTGAGACCTTTCATTTTCATTTTTCGTGACCTAGGCAATGAACTACTCCGTAACCTCCAGTTCCATTCCCTAAACAAAACTCTGTCATTATCCCAAGAAGTGCCAAAATCCTTGGTGAGAAAGGGGTCATTACTATGTAGCTTGTAAATGTACTTTTCAAGCCCCTAATTCTAAGTATATGTCACATTGAAGGATTATTGACAACATTCCGATGGCTCGAAGGTTCAACACATACTTCATCTCCTCCTATGGATTTTTTGTTACACTCCCAACACCAAACTAGGCACACTCTAAATTTTCTAGACCAAAATTGGATGATGATATTTACAAATATTCCATGACACTTGAGCCTACTACCTTGAAAAGCTGTGACAATTAATTTCACTCATGTGATTAGTAACAATTTCATTATGATCTTTCCTATTTAATAATATCATTAATAGATTAGGTTATTTCATTTCCCTTCATCCAAACTTTATAATCATGAGTATACACCCCTAATTTACCCATCTTATCAACACATTTATTACCAAGATGTGGGGTATGTGTGATGTTATAGGTTTTAAAAGACTTAAGATGTTCCTTAACATCTTAAAGAATATTAACTAAGGCCCAGTTTTGAATATGATTCCTTTGAAGAGAATTTAAAATGATTAGGGTGTGCTCAATTTTAATATGTTTAATCCCCTTCTCCCTAGCTAAGTTGATCCCCCAAAAATCTCTAGCCTCAGCCAAGTTGTTGGTTTGAATTCCCACTAACCTAAGATAATCCAAACCAATCTTCCTCATGACTTCGATGACTCCCCCGCCTGACCAGTATTCCCATTTGATGCTCTATCAAATTTTAGTTTGTCTCAGTTGTCCTCCGATTTATTCCATTTAATCCCAAATTAGGGCACTTTTGTATGGGGCTAAAGAATAACTATTTGAGGACTTCAACCTCCATCTTAGGACAGGGATTTTGGTTCTTAATTTTTAAAATCTTAGTGTTTTATTTAATGGAAGAAATCAAATGAGCACTGACCTTTTTTATATTTTCTTTCTGATTCCTAAAAATAAGGTCATTCCTTTCCTTCCACAAACTCCACATGAAATGAGGGAGTATAATCCTCTAAGAAGCCACTAAAATAGGGAATCTAAAAGGGATATCTCATTTTAGGTATAACTCCTCCATGGTTTTAGGTTATGGCCGTGAGACTTTGAACAATTCCATCATAAAAGAGAAAACCACCTAGGAGAAAAGGAACGATAATAAGAGATGGTTAACGTTTTCTTCCTACTTACCACATAGAGAACGCCTACTAGGATTAACCATGCAACACTTCCTTAGATTATCCACCGTGAGAATATTATTTTGAACTGCCAACCAGTAGAAGATATTAACCTTGGGTAAGAGGTATTTTACCCAAAACCTATTCCAATAATCCTTTTGGACCGAGTCTTTGAAGTTAAGGAAATAAGTGGATTTAACTAAGTACTCTTCAGATTACTCTTCTTTGAAGATAATAGAATCCTCTTGGTGTTGGAATCTAGGGATGTGAAATTTCCTAATTTAGGTGTTGAGATCAGTAAAGAAATTAAAATCACCATTGAATTTAGAAGGGGGTAACCATGACCCATTTGGGCTCTTCATGCAATACCAATAGTCTGGATCCGGACTTGAAAATTTCCTCAAAGTACTATGAGACTATTTTGTAGGTATCTTATGAAGCTAGAGGTCTCTCCTCCATCCAAAAATCCTGCTAGAAGTGGATACTATTTCCATTTCCAATGTTCCATTTAATACCCTTACTCAAGATCTCCTTTGAGGCAAAAAATATCTCTAGAAAGTGGATCCATTAGGGTGATCATTTTGCATGAAGAAATTTTCCATTCTACCAACATTCCTAAGATATTTATTTCTGATGATGTCCACCCAAAGGCCATCTTCGTGATCACTCTCCACCCAACTTTGGTAACCAATTATTTATTCATTAACTTAATATTCATTAGTCCTAAGCCTCCACAAAATTTGGGTCTAGTGACTTTATCCCAAGCCACAAGGGGAAATTTCAATTAATACTCCAATGTTCACCTTCTCAGAGTGAACATTCCTTAGATGGGAATCATCTTTTCTATGTATGACTCACTATTGTAAACATATTCAAGTGATTTGTTTCTAGGTTCCTCGATTTTCTTTATCCTAATTTGCAACACTTCTATTTATATCCTAATTCCTTCTTCACATAGCAAGTTTTCTCCATTTCCATTTGGGGGAATGACCCCTTCCTTTTCTAGTACATCTTCATCAATGGTATTTATGCCCTCCAATGTTCACAACATTCCCTTTCATCTCTTCAATACATCATAAAATCTCTCATCCTTATTTTTACCTTCTTCAATAAGTTTATTGATATTTATGTATCACATTATGAATTTATTCGAGTTTGGCTTCCCTTTTCAATAATTCATTTCTCCCACTCCCTTTTTGTAATATCTCTAGCATGGACATTTTTGGCCTTTTTCAAAGAAATGTGTGTTTCTTGAGGAGTGATAGGATGTGTACGTGTAGGAAATTGCACAAACGTATTCACAATGTTAGACAAGGATTCCACCTTTTCTTTAAGTTGTTCCTTGGTCTCCTTGTATTTATCAATTTTTTGTACTACATCTTGAAATACTACCTGGAGGTCATGTTTCAAGCCATCTACATTGTTTTCCCAAGGGGATTTGGGTGACCTAATAATTTGACAATGATTCTTATCCTTTCAATACTTCATTTTGTGGAGTAGCTACCTTCATGTATCACTTCCCTTAATTACTAATAAATATTACGGACATAGTTTTGGCCATTTTTAGGTGGCCTAGATGAACCCACAATTTAAGCATTTATGATTTCATCTATATCTATCTACACCCTTACTTTATTCTTTCCATGGAGGATTCATCAAACCAACCTCCAAGAGGCATTTCTTCACCAACTATATATGGTTTTGTTAGTGTTACAACCATTGGCTAAGGAATGTGATGGAAAATTTGTGTATCGAAATTATTGTTTCAGTTTCAACTCCCAATTAAGGAGTAGTGGCATCTAAAAATTCTTTATTTGCAATAAGTTCGAGACTTATTCATCTATATTATCGAGGGAATTAATCCTTAATTTTTCTAGGGGATACTAGTTTTACAACTATTGCAAGTCTTGGTGTACACATCTTCTCCCACTATTGTTTCAATTGTCCTCACCTCTCCCATACTTCCAATTTTAAGCATGGGATTTTATTTGGTATTTTTGTGTCATTCCTTATTTATTTGTAGATTCTCAGCTTCTTATTCAACTATGGGTTGAGGAATGAATTTCTCCACCCTCTATATTATGATGCTCATGTGTTATTTCTATCAAGATTCATTTATTTCTTCCATAGTGGCTCCTTGAGGACTAAAATTTTTAACAAGATCCTCATTTTGTTGATCTTGAAGTGTAGGAACCTCAACACTACTGATTGATGGAAATTTTTTCAATATAATATTAATCTTAGTTGCTTGTGTCAAAGGTACATTGGTTCTTGACTTTATCAAATCCTCTAGGTATGGTGGAATTTCAAGCAAAAGATGCATCTGAAATCCTTGTGCTACTTCCTTTTCTACTACATCCCCTTGTTCCTCTATCGATGACACACTATCTTGCACTATTGAAGCCACATTATTTTATTTCTTCCTTCTTGTTATTAGAGGAATGCCCTCTAATAATTTCAGATCTTGGATTGTAACTCCTGGACTGTAATAGTGAAGGAGTTTTTTCCTTAGCGTTTTTCTTTTCCATATATTTTCCGGGTGTTTGAATTATACTTGAATTCTTTCCTCATCCTTTATAGGAATACACATGAGGCTCTAATGAAAATTTTGTTATAGAGTGCATAGGAGTGATATTAAGGGGGTTGTTCTCCTCATGAGGTCCTCAGTCTGTTGTGTCAATTGTGAGAGAGATGTTCCAATTTTACTCACATAAGCAATCAATTCATCTCTTGTTTGAGGAGTGATGGGATTTTTGAAAGATATTTTGTGAGTCCCTTGAACCATCTATGTATCCTTTATAAATTTTTGTAGCACATCATAGAGTATGCCACTAATCTTATATCTTCTAGACAAGGGTGTTCTATTGGATGAGATCTAAATTTTTATCAAACAATCAAATGAGGGTTCTTTTTATAACCTTTGCAGTCTTTTTAATGTAAGGAGTTCATTTCTTGTACTTCCTAGTTCACATGAGGAAATGATTCTTTTGCGATGTCATTTTGGGTGTACCAGTGCCGAGTGTATTTTCATCATCCACAATTCCCTTTAGGATGATCGCAACTTTATAATCAATAATTTGTGTTAAATTAATCCTCGAATGGTTTCTCATCCCGACATCCTCTCCCCCCTATAATCCATCTAATAGTATTCATAGTGATATTCATGGTCTACATATTGTGTCTTAGCTTTATGATATACCCATCTGATATCATACTTTCCCCTTGGGGTAAACTATTCCATTATGAAACCCTTCATCTCTATTTCAACCTATTTGGCTTTGGTCAAATATGAGCATGTGTACCTACCAACTATGATTATGAACTTCAGTTTGGGTTTTTTTTGAATCTAATTTTTTTAACATAAACCAATTGTCTTACCAATTCCATTAATAACCATTTATCATCCATATACCGGGTAGTAGAAAAAGGGGCTCTGGAAAAACCACCTACTATTATATATGAAAAAGTGGGAAATTGGATGAAATAAAATCCTCACTCTTGCTATGATTTGTAGGGCCTCTTGGAATAGTCTATAATATTTCCATATGGGGAAGAAAAAAACATATTATTGGAGAAGATAAAGTATCAATCATCTTCCTAAATTTATTCCCACTAGTTAGATTCAACTTTGGGTATACATCATATATTTCACAATTATCGGGATCCTTCTAGGATGAAAACCCAAGAAGATCCTGTGAGATCCAAGGCTATAAAATAGGTAGGAAGTCATATAAAACATGAGGTTGGCATCATATTTTCCTCTGGATATAACACTTAACTACATCATATTCTCATGGATAGAATCACTTATTATGTCTCCCAAGGGATGAGACCTTTTGGTGATAGTATGATTGAATTGAACATGCACATCCTTTCTTGGTAGTAAAAAATAGATTCATTTCTAGTTATCTGGTTGAGTAATGTTATGCAATCCCTGAATTCATCTCGAATTATATCTCGGGATAACTTCTTGGGGAATCGAGTGAGTGATTGTTTAGATTTATAAAACCATTATTAATTTACTACCCTCGATAGTTCATCGGAATTCCTTTCCTAAAGTTCATCCCCTATTTCGATACTTATATTAGCCACCGGGTTAAGTCTCGGAAGATGTATCATTTCATTAAAAGATGAAGTTGTTAAGGTTAACCAAAGCACTGCTCCCATCCCTTACTTCTTGGGTATCCAGGTTGTAATTTTTGACACCTGTCCAAACTAGCTCTAGATATAATGTTAAAGGGGGAAAAGAAGATGTTGATGTCACCACTCTCATCAATTAATCTCATCATGTTACTTATGTCCGTGGCCTTTAATATCAAGTTAAAATTTGCTAAATATGCCCCATTCAAAGGTTTATGTCAACAATTGAATTGAAGTAGGATTTCACCGAAGTAATTCTTGGGATAAGATTTGGGGTTGTCCTCATTTTCCCCCTTTTCTTAGTGATTGAAGTACTTAGAGGGTACAAAAACTATAATTTATTCTAAATCAAATTATTTTTTCAATAATTTATTACTTGTTGCTAAAGATATGTGTAATTCAAATAACCTCTGGGAATTTTTACTTACTTGATTATGATGCTATACTTTTGATTTCGAGATGATTGAAACAATCATGTGACATTTTCACACTATAATTCTACTCGTAATTAAAATATGGTTTTGGAGAGCTCATCAAGTATTATATTTTGAACTTAAAACACCTTTTCATATCCTTGTTTTCATTCATATATTTCATATGATCACATTAAAGGAAGAAAAACCACTTATCTATTTTCTCATTATTCATATTTCCAAGCCATTGGAGTTTTCATTTATTTTTATGCTACATGCCCCTCCATTACAGGGCTTGGAGAACTATAAAAATTATGTTTATATGCAATGGTAGCCACCTTTTGTTTCTTTCAATCCTCACATGAACATCCACCGTGTGTCATGTGTCCGCTATATTTCGTGGAGTAGGGGTGTGGGAACATTCATGGATTGTTACAAGATGTATTGTTTTATAGTTGGTAATGTCCATTCTTCTTAATCCCCAAAATATTATCTTTCATTGGGCCACAAAGGCCCTCTTTCAATTTTATAATTCATGATCGGGTCCTATTCTTTCAAGACTTTAGAGCTTCAAAATTTCAGAGCAATTTATCATTCGTGTTATCATATAAAGTTTTGCAAGCTCAATTTTCTCGGGGTTTACCTTTACCATGAAGCGAGGTGTTGATTTTATGTTTTTAATCTTCACAAAATATGTAACCGTATCTCAATAACTTGAAAGTTTAAATTTTTACATATTAATTAAATATTCCATTGAGTGGTCTCCAAGGAATTCTTATGGTACTAGTGATATGCCATTTCGTTGAACCTTTATTTTAACTTTGACAAGGCACAAAAATTTCTTATAAATTCATAATTCCCCTTTTACTAAAACTAAAAATTGAAGCAAGGTGCATAACATGAACTATATAGAATGGTTACATCTATAGAGAATCTAGGGAAAAGGATCATCTTAATCTAGGGGCGTGAATTGAGCACAAATATATTTCTAATGCACTATGGACCATATAATTATGCCCATATGTGTCCCATTCCCCATGCACTCCAAATATGTATAAGTAACACTAATCCCCTTCATTGTGACCCTTAAATCTTGGTGCACTAAGGCTATACTTGATCAATCAAGATATAAAGAAGACACCACTTCATTAGAACAACCAAATCTAGAAGAAATATTAAGTAGAATGAAGAGTAGACTATAAAGTTACATAACCTCCACTCTTTACAGAGTATCGGTTGTGTAAGTGCCCCGGTGGTGCATTACTACCCCTTCACAAAATGGTGGTTACGTAACCACCCAAAGCAGCTTGCATAACTACTAGTCTACATACACTAGACGTCCTGTTACTAATGGATGAAAATAAAAATAGAGCCAAAAACAATCGTAGATTTCAAGTGCCCTAACCATGAATCTTCCTTCGAGGACATTTCTCATTCTCTAGTGCACATGAAGATATGGGAAGCATGCTAATTAAGGGAGAGAATAGGAAACATTTCGATTATTGAATTTTTAATGTAAGAGAGTGAGAAGAAACAATTGGAGTTGGAAGTGTTTTTTATAAGTAAGGTACATGAAACAAAGCAAGAAAGTATAGAAGGGAGGTGTTTTACATTGTTTACCTTCTTTTATCTTGTTGTAATATATAATTATTTTACAATTGGAAAATAAAAATTTAGAAGAAAGAGAAATTTCCATTCCCAGATGGTTTTCCCTCAACTTGGGGGTTTCAAGGATAAATATTTTTTTGAATTGTGATATTTCATTTGCTAAAAGTAGTTCTAAGTTTCAATTTTTCTCATTAATAATTAAAGACTATCTTTTTGAAGTTAAAAGAAGAACAATAAATGGTTTTGGTCTCGTAAATTTCCAAAGTGAGGTTTATAGATCATTTTGGTATCGAGATGATTGTTATATAGGATTTTTGTAATTTTTTTTGTGATTTGTATGATAGTGATAAGGTCTAAAAGCAAAGAAGTTTTACCTTGTGATCTAGAAATATTGTGAAGAAGTGGAAACAAAGGGTCGGAGATCAAATGGAGGAAGATAACTTGGTCTAAATAATTGAGATGCTAAAAACCATGATGGATAGGTTGTATAGACACCAAAAATAACTTTGAGATATGTAAAAGATTGTTTTAGTTAAGAAAGATTCCATGGAATTAGTGGTTCAATATTTCACTGAAAAGTTTGGCATAGGAAAGCACCAAGTAGAGGAAGAAGATATAGAAGTGAGTGAAGAATAAACTCCAGTTGAGAAGGTAAGACCTAATCATACTCCTTGTAAAGTTGAAACTAAGGTTGAAATCAAGATCTTTGAATGGAAATTAGATGCATAACTATTAGATAAATGGCTAAAACAACTCGGAAGTTTATTGAAGTATGCATAATGTCAAGGAGGCATAAATGATTACCTTTGCATGTATCAAAATGAAAGAACATTCTCTGGTTTGGTGGGAAACCCATCTAGCCACTTGTGAGAATAATAAATTTCCTATTTTCAGTACTTGGGAGGGTTTTAAAGAATTTATTAGAGCTCAATTTTATCCTATTGGCCATAAGACTCATTAGATGATTAAATGGTGGTATTTTAGACAAGGCAAGGGTCAAAGTATTCATGATTATATTATGAGTTTCAAAGACAAGCCATGTTTCTTAATATGGACTTGGAGGATGAGGATATTATAACCAAGTATTTGAGAGGACTTCACAATCAAATTTGAAGGAAGGTTATTTCCGCAAAGCCCAAGGATCTCAATGAAGCATGTGTGTAATATTACTATATTGATGACGAAAAGAAGTAAGGAAAATGGAGTTGAGGGAAAAATAGTCAACAAATAAGCCAAAGAAAGAGCAAGGAAAAAAAGTAACAAATGTAAATGGAAAGGGAAAGGTAAAAAAACCACCACTACTTTTAATACTCATAAAGATCCTAAGAATTTTTACAAGAATTGTGATATCAATGGTCATACTGAAGCTACATGTTAGAAGTTACATCCATAATTACACCTAAGGAACCGAACCAAGGATTCAAATAAATCCATGATTAATGTAAAGAAAGATGGTGAGGTAGAGATAGAGTATGATTTAGATGTAGACGAGATTCTTGGATGCAAGGCCACCAACATGGAAAACCAAAAACAAGAGGGAATGATGAGTAAGCTATTTCAGGATAAAGATAACTAGGTTAAATTCTTTGGTTGATACTAGTTCTCAATATAATTTGATTTCTAATGTGGTTGTACATAATCTTGGTCTTTGAAATTATGAGCATTGACATCCTTATCCTTTTGGATGGGTGAAGAAGGGTGTAGAAATTCAGGTAACAAGAAGATGTAAGTTCAATTTTGGGATAAATTCTCAATATATAGATGTATTGGAACCTTATCTAATTCTAATGGATGCATTTGATATTTTTTTCAGAAGTCCTTACTTTTATATCAGGGATGTTATATTTATGAGAAGGGATAACTGATACAGATGGGTAACGAATGGAATTAGTTACAACATCTGGGCACACCAACATAAGATACAAATTTTTATGGTAAATGATAACCAATAAAAGAGACTAATTCAGAAAATCATAATCATTTTTTTACTTTTATTGAAAGATAAGCAAGATGGGGTAGAAATTTCAGATATTTCTAACAAAGGGATGAAGGATTTGGATAGCATTATTTTGTCTTTTTAGGAAGTATTCTAGACTCCCAATGGGTTTCAAAAAAATGAGACGTAGAGCATGAGATTCAACTTTTTCCAAAGTCCCCTCTACCAAATATCGGGTTGTATAGGAAATCCTTGTTGGAGAGTATAGAGGTAAAGAAACAACTCCAAGAGCTATTGGACCAAGGGGTAACACACCCAACCACCTCACCATGTGGTTTTCATATTGTAATGGTGCCAAAGAAGGATGATTCTTGGAGGATGTGCATCAAATACAAGAAGCCTTGAATAATATCACCATAAAGAATAGATATCCACTCCCACACATAGATGAACTCTTTAACTAGCTTCAACATGCAAAGTTCTTCAAAAATTTAGGTCTCAAGTCGGGTTATCACCAAGTCAGGCTTACATAAGAGGATATATGGAAGACCACCTTCTAAACAAAACATGGTTTTTTATCATGGTTATTACTTCCATTTGGTTTATGTAATGCACTACATTTATGATATTGATGATTGATGTATTGTGGGAATTCATATATTCATGTGTCATTATTTATCTAGATGATATTCTCGATTTTTAGTGACACATGGCAGAACATCTAAAACATTTGCATAAAGTCTTGCAAGTTTTCATGGAGAAACAAATGTTATGCAACATAAAGAAGTGTGAATTTTCCAAATAGAATGTCTTGGGCACGACTTTGGAAGAGGAGAGCTACGAGTGGATCCGAAGAAGGTGGAAGCCATCACCAACCAGCCAAAACCCACAAAGACTAGAAGTTTTGTAGAAGCAATACAATACAAGAGGAATTTCATCATGGGATTCTCCATTATTACAACACCTTTACACACAAGTGGCCAAAAAGAGTAAGGGTTTTGACTTGAGTAAGGAACAGGATCGGGATTTTTAGTTATTAAAGTACAAAATTAGTCATGCTCTAGTAATTTATCTTCCTAATTTTCATAAACCCTTTAAAGTAGAGAAAAATTTCAGTGATTATGCTATGGGAGGAGTGTTGCTATAAGGAGGTAAGCTAGTATGTTATAATTCTAAAACTTTCACTTAGTAGTTAAGGGATATTCAGTATATGATAAGGAAATTTATGCACTAGTTTAGGTAATAAATAAATAGAAATTTGTTTTTGGGAAAATAAACTATTATGCAAACTAACCACAAACCTCTCTAGTATTTGTAACCACAGTCTAAATTGAATCAAGCAAGGCATTACAAGTGGATGGCATTCCTTCAGCAGTTCCATTTGGTGATTAAGTATAAGAAAGGTAGCACAAATCTTGTGGTAGACATGTTGTCTATGCCACCAACACAAAAGAAAATATCTAGTTTGGCCACTACCTCTTAGTTTGATCCCTTCATGAAGTAATCTAATGGAGAGATATATGCTCAGGACAAATATTTTGGAGTAACATATCAGCGATTCTGCATAGTCTCAAGGGGTTGAAACGATGATTATTGAAGATTGTTATGTTAAAAATATCTAACACTGGGGGAATATTTGCATGCAAAAGGAAGAAAGGATTCAATTGATGACGAAATCACATACCTCAACAGTAACAGGAAATTTTGGTGCTAGAAATACCATGGACCACTTGCAAAGGTATGTGTATTGGCCCAATATGTAAGAAGAAGTATCTAAATTCATAACAGGATGTAAACTTTGTCGTACTAGCTAGCCTAAAATTAGGAAGGAAGGTTTTTATATGGCTTTACCAGTCCCTACTCATCCATTAGAAGATATTTCTATGGATTTTGTAGGAATAATACTTATGCCTAAACATGGCCATGCTTATATATATGTTTTTATAGATATATTTAGTAAGATGTGTGTTCTTATGGCATGCAAAAAGATAACAAAATCATATGGGGTAGCTGAACTTTTATTTTCTAATGTATGGGTGCATCTTGGTTTTTCAAAGTCTATTATTTCTAACAGAGATTCCAGGTTCTTGGGGAAGTTTTGGAATAATTTTTCAAAAAAATGAACACCAAGTTACTGAGAGGATCATGACCTTCCATCCACGAGATAGATGGACAAACGAGGGTGGTGAATAGGAATTTGGTACTACTAATTAGAGGATATAATAGAAAATATCCACAGACTTGGGATGAGTCCTTACCCTACATTTAACATTCCTACAACCGAGGAGTACATACATCCACTATGAAGTCATTGTTTGAATCATGCTTGGGACATCTACCTATTAACCCACTGGACATGGTAGTTGGGAAACAAGAAGAAGGGGTTAAAAGGTTACTAGAGTAATAAATTTTGCTGTGAGGATCCTTCAAATCCATCTCAAGGTGAAAGAACACTTGGAAAAATAGCAAGCTAAGTATAAGGATAGACATGATCAAAATTAGAGGGAACACAAACTTCATGTTGAGAGAAAAATTTGGCTTTACTTGAGAAAGGAGATATTACAAGTCCAAGCAAGGAAACTCAATCCACTATGGTATGGACCCTTCACTATATTGGAGAAATTTGGAGAAAATGTCTTCATGGTAGATTTTCCACCATTCATGCGGATGTAATCAATAGTAAATTGTGAGAACTTGAACCTATATGACCCATACATGATTAACAAATAAGAAGCATGCCAATTACTACCTTTTTAGAGGATTGCATCTTGGAATCATATGGTGAGTTGGAGGAGGACATAGTACCGAAGAAAAATATTAGAGAGATAAGGAGTGGTTCACGGGAGTCTTGATAGGTTGGACTCAAGGGGAAGACACCATTATAGGCCCGATGATACTTAAATGATAAAGTTAGGTAATTATTTCATCATCAACTCCCCACTAAGATTTTATGGGACCAAAATCCTCCTGAGAAGAGGAGGTGTGATCCATAGGGATTTAAAGAAGACACTACTTAATCAAAACAACTAGATCTAGATGAAAAATTAAGAAGAATGAAGAGAACACTATAAAGTTATATAATTTCCACTCTTTGCATATAGCGGTTGCATAACCACCCCTGCATATAATGGTGGTTACGTAACTTCCCGAGTAACTTGCATAAACACCGGTCTTCATACATTGGTGGTCTTATCATCAAAGGAAAAAAATAAAAAAAGAGCCATGAGCAGTCATGAATTTTAAGCGCCCCAATCATGACTCTTCCTGGAGGCTTTTTCTCACTCTCCAATGCACAAGAGGACATGGGAAGCATGATATTTAAGGGATAGCATAAGAAATATTTTTATCATCAAATTTTGAATTTGAGAGAGTGAGAAGAAATCATTGGAGATGGAATTATTTTGTAGAAGTAAGGTGTAGAAACAAAGAAACCAATTATAGAAGGGAGGTGTTTTACATTGTTTACCTTCTTTCCTCTTGTTTTAATATGTAATTCTTTTGTAATTGGCCAATAAAAATTGGGAAGAAAGAGTAATTTCCCTTCCCGGCTATTTTTCCCTCAACTTGGGGTTTTCTACGGGATAAATGTTGTGTTTGAATTATGATTTTTCCTTTCTCTACAAATAGTTCTAAGTTTCAGTTTTTCTCACTAATAATTAAATAGTGTCATTTTTGAAGTTTAACTTACAATAATAAATTATTGTGTTCTCTTAAATTTCTAAAGCTAAAGGTTTATAGATCAATACTTGAGATTTATTTCTCTCTTGCTCACATTTCTTGGTGTTGTAGGTCATGATGAAGTAAAAGGGAAGCACAAAGGAATCATACAACTAACATTTTTCAAAGGGGTAGATATCTTACCGAGGTAGGTTACCTACCACCAAAAACAACTAACATTTTTCAAATGTGCTTGTGTGTAGGTTTAGATTTAGATATGAAGAGTATTACCCACTTTATTTAATGAAAGAAATTACAATTGTACATCTCTTCACAATTGTAATATCCCAAATTAATTTCTGTTTTGAATGGAGGATAACATCATGACTAGTCTATGATATCAATTTTCTTTTTAATTTCATCTTGACTAATTGTATATTTGAGTTCTTATGATGATATAAAACATTAAAAATGAATAAAAGGACGTATGATTTTTCGATAATTTAATTAATAATAAAATAAGAAAATATATGTATAACATACATACATAAACACACATATAAAACACACACACACACACACACACACACACACACACACACACACACACACACACACACACACACACACACACACACATAATGTATTATATGATTTAGAATATTTTATTATATATATTGATATAATGTGTGTGTGTGTGTGTGTGTGTGTGTGTGTACATAGATATCTCTTGTTTGTAATAGTTTAAACAATATGTTTTGTTTTTAAAGGTCTTAAGACCATTGTGATCGGTATAATATACAATTTTAATTGGCATGTGGATGGGTCTTAATACCACCATGTAAAATGTTTGTTAAATGGAATATTAATTGGTTAGGGGGCCACAATTTAAATTTTGTTCAATACTTGGTTATAGGCCACTTAGCATTTAAAATGTGTAATGGTTGGATTAAGGTTGCTCATTGACCACTTGACATTGAAATTGTTTTATGATTAGTTAAGTGTTGGTCATAGACCATGTAGCATGGAACATTGTTTAATTGATATATGTTTGAACATTGATCATAGACCATATGGCATGAAACTTGCTAAATGTGATTTGAATACATGTAAGTATTATGTTTTTCCAACCACTATAAAGAACTGGTAAAAAAAGAAAGGAATTAATGTGGTTCCTTAGGATATGATAGATTCCACAAGAAGAAAACCATCCTTTCAATCCCCCTCCCACTCTCACATTGTTACATTCATTTTTTTGGGTCTGCTTTGGGAAGCTCTGCATGGAGGTTTTGGAGGAGATATTTTTGAAATTCATTTTCAGTCTATGCATGCAAATATGGAAGTTGTTTTTAATGGTGTATTTTGTATTCAAAGATATTTTTGGAATATTTTATGGGATTTTTGGGAGCATTTAAATTGTAATCATATTTTAAAGGAAGATTAAGGAAAACCAAGGATGATCCAAACATAGTTTTTTTTACTCACACTCCTTTATATTTTTAATTTGATATGATAAAGAATTTTTGAGTTATATTTATTTCCTAAAATGTAGAGATAGAATCGCTTTTAGAAAATGAATAAGAGAAAAACAAGTGCATGTTTTTGGTCTATATGAGAGTTGGAAGTAAAATACGTATTTAGAAAAATGAATATAGTTTTCTAAGCTCGTATTAGAGCTATGTTATTTTTCTCCCAAAAATAATTCCTTTTAAAATCATACAATACTTAAATTAAATATGGTTTAATATGATAGTATAGGACTTTGGTAAATTGAGTTTTGATTTTGGTTTGATTTGGTATATTGCACTTGGTCTAATAATGAAATATTGAACATATTTTTTTCAAAAATATGGTTATTACATCAACTCATAATGATCTCTCTTGTTATGCTCTCTTAAAATGTTTGTTTTGGAATTTTTATATACAACTATTTTGGAAATATGGGTCGAGTGGGAATATTTGGTTTTGTTTATTATTTAAGAGTTTTTATATTGTAATGAGCTCACCATTCTTTAAGGGTAACCAAATCATGAGTTTGTAAGCTCTTGTGGATCTGTGCTAATATTATTGTTTGATAGTTGTTTATAGATCATTTCGAGCTGCCATTTGATGGTTTTTAGTATGTTTTATTTGAATCTCTCATGGAGCTATATTGTTTATATTTTTAGTGTCAACTCTCTTTTGGTATTACAAGAACTTCTTAGCTCTTAGTGGGTTCAATGGTTTTGTTAGTGTTATCTCATTGAGATATTTGTTGTTGTTTACTTTCATTACATTATTTTTAATGAAAATAAATTGATTCTTCTCACCCTTCTTGAGTGTATTCGATTTTGGTATTCATTGATAATTTGAAGTTTTTTTTTGGTAATTTTATTAAGCTAGTTAAACAGATGGATATTTACAACCAAAATAGATATTTTCTTAGATATATTGTATACATCTCATTTTGATCTTATTGTTATTTTGGACTAGTAAGCATCCTAAAAACATGACTTTTAAGGATATATTTCTCTCATAAAACGTTTTAACTATGTTAGCATTGTGATTATTGAGATACAATTGTTCTAGTTCATTGGTTTGTTTCATCTCTTTAATGTTTAGTCTATTTCACTTGTTGAATCTCATAACAAGCATGGTCATATTTATTCTATCATTGCATGATTCACCACTAACTAATATGAGAAGAAAGAAAATTAATATGAAGACTTTGATTGGATTATGAGGATTTGAAATACTTTTTTATCTCTGAATTATTGTGTGAAGTCTTAAATTAAAATTGTAGTACCATTATTTAATTAAAATAAATGATTATTTTTGTGTGAAAAGTAAAGTTGGAAAATAAGAAGGTTTTTTCATAAATTTAATGAATTTATGTTTTAAATAAACATGATCAATTGCTATAAAAAGTGAACTATAAGCATTATGTTTAATTTATTGTTGTAAATAATAATGTTGTAATAATTATATAGATCGATTCTATGAAAGTATACCAATCATGTTTTGAAATGTTCTTTAGTTACATTTATTTGTGGGTTAGTTAACTTAGTAGATTCAATATATGTATTCTTATTTTATTACTTATTTAGTGATAAGAAAACAAGTTTACTTGAATGTTTCTATAAATAAATCTCTTTCTCTTTCGGAATAATATGATTGTGTTAAAGATTTATTAATTTGATTGTATTTATGATAGTGAACAATATTGATTACATATAAGTAGGAAGTATCATTATCATAACCATATAAGATAATTATCTTGTTATAAACTAGGAAGTTTATTGCTTTCATATATGTATAACCTTAACTTATTCTATTATTTCCTTTAATTACAAAAAGGAATGTGAGTTTGTGAACTCGTGTTAGCTCTTTCGAACTCGACCCAAATATACATTTTCTCTCTACTACAGTTTAATAAGGAATGACACTCTTCAAGTGATGATCAAATTATTTACGATTGATTTACATCTTGTGATATTTATTATAAATCTAAACAGATTGTTATATTTATTTGGTAAATTTCTTTGCATCTTGTAAAGGGATTTTTTCCAAATGTATTATTTTGATGATTTTATATCATTATTGCCTAATCTAATAAAGGGATCTGATTTGCAATAATATTATACATGATTTTTTCCTAATCATGTATTATAAGATGTCTTTGCATCTTGTAAAGGGAGCCGATCCCTATTTTTAGCCTAATCTAATAAAAAAATTATATCATTATTTATAAATTTTAAGAATTATCCTTATTTTAAAATAGATCATGAAATGGTTGTTTTGTGACTTATCTTATTGGACATATAATAAATTATATGTTTTTATATGACTCGATTGTAAATAAATATGATTAATCATATGATATTTATTAAATGTTGATTTCACTTATTCAAATATGATTAATTATGACACGTAGAACAATAAGGATAACAATATATATATATATATATATATATATATATATATATATATATATATATATATATATATATATATATAAAGTAAATTTATCATTGTAGCTTATGGAATTAAGTGGACTAATCATGAAAATAAATTATCTTAAGAGATTAACGAGTAAAGTAATGTAACAACTTAATGCGGAACATGATTAGTAAAACTCTACTTAATAACAAATACTATGTTATGTTAATTTGATAAATGGAACTAATGAAAGATAGTCACTTGATGATTTACTATAACCCTCTTTGGAGAATCCAATATCATATATTGACACATTATAACATATAATAAGCTAAAATTATTTACCTTATCTTTCATGTATAACTTGAAGCGTAAATGAAGCATATGTGTTATGTCACATCTTCTTCTTGATAGTATCCTACATGTACCAACTTAGGATGGCTATGGGAAGGGTACCGAGGACGTAATGATGAAAATCAATATGTGGTCACTACATTCCCCATAAGTATCATATGGTGGAACTTTTAGGATCCTTTTGATTAGTAGGGTAAGTCATGAACCCTACTTCTTCAAGACTAAAACATAATTTCTTAAACAATTAATTTAATATAGATTATTATATTGAGACCATTGTGTGTGGATGGAAGACAAGTTCAAGTAAACTATTCTATATTATTGAAAACTAAGCTTGCAAAGTAATGCTTGAAAAATTTGGCCAAAGTAATGTAAATTTTAATTACATTATCTTTCTTAGAAATCCCATAAATCAACCATTTTTGGATTCAAATGGAAGTTGTATAAATATATTCCCAATAGGCACTAAATAGATGCAGAGGTTCTCATAAGCTATAAAAGGTTTAACAAAGTATACATAGTATACACAGTCATATAGAGTGATCAAGGGAAATCAAGTAGATCTAGGAGACCCTTGTAGTTGTACATGGTTATTATATATTTTCATATAGATTTTGAATATTAAATAATGCCGAGTTATTTAGCAAAGTGAGCTAATTAATAATGTTTAACATTGAAAGAATTAATTATAATTAAGGGTTTTGTTTTTAAAAAATTCCCTTAATTTAGATGAATCATAAAAATGGTGTTACGCTTTGTTATCAAATTTGTAGTTTATCATCTCTTGGACTTAATGGGTTCATAATACAATCAATACATCTTAGTTTTATACTAGCATGATATGATAGTTAGGAGAAGGGTGAACCATGTTGATTGAACTAGTTCACCTAATGTTGAAGGTTCAATGATTGAGAAGTTAGATAAAATTGTAATAGTCCTTTAGGACTTACGAAACCAAATATTTTCCTTAAAGAAGTTAGTAGTAGGTGGAAAAAAGAGTATGAGGAATAAAAAATTTAACAAGAAGATGATAACAATTATTGAGGGGATAAAAGAGATTGATTTACTACCGAATGTATAAAGATGATTTTTTTAGATTCGTACATTTATTATCCGATTAAACCAAAACATAGGAGGTAAGGTATATGTTCATGGACCATTTACTATGGAAACAAGCTAGAAAAGGTCATAAGTCAACCAAAAAAATTGTAAGAAATTTTAGCCTTTAGGAATGAGAAATGTAAGAGGAGTGTTAACTCACTTCCACCATTAGCTCCTAGGAAAACTTGGTGGAAGAAAAGGGAATAAAAATTAAGTCTTCTATGAAAAATATAGTAGTTAAAAAAATTACAAATAAAAGAGTGAATGAGAAGAATAGTGTTGCTTATGATAAAAATTAAATTTAGAGGAAAGGGCCTACTAGGGGATGTTTTACATATGGTGGTGAGCACTATGAAAAAAATATCCCCAAATGAAGAAAGGAACAACTGAAAAAAATAAATTAATGCTACAATTTATAATTACCAAGATGAGAAGTAGGCTACCCCAAAAAATGTACCAAGTAATCTTTATTATTATCATGTTATTGTTTAGGTTGACACCGGTACTACCAAGTGCTTTATTTTTACTAAGTTAGCTAGTAAATTTCTATGAAAGATGGATTTATAGAAAACACATGGATTGATCAATATGGGAATGATTCTATTTATGTCGTAGACCAATGTTTGTTTTAAGAACAATTATAATTACCTAGTTTTACCACTAAACTTGACCTCTACCTAACTCCTTTAGGGTTTTATAACATCATTATAGGAGTAACTTGGTTTTGCAAAAACAAGGCAAAAATGGACTATTTTGAAAAATGTATAAAATTCCTAGCTTACATGCAAAAACAACTAGCATTCAGAGAATAAAAAGAAATTTCAAACTCAGTAAAATGTCTTCAATGTAGTTTAAGAAATCTAAAAAAGGATGCATGTTGTATGCGATCAAAATTTAATATTTTAGTGAGGAAGTTAATAAATCCTTGGAATACTTTACACATTTACGTAAGTATAAATATGTCTTTTGGAAGACCATAATTACCCAAACTTCCTCCTAAAAGAGAGGATGATTTCAAAATCGATATTATACCTTGAATAGGACATATATCAAAAGCACCATATAAATTGATAACAAATGTAATTAGTAGAACTGAAAGTATAGTTACGCTCACTTTTGTAAAAAGGATTAATGAGACCTAGTGTATCTCCTTGGGAGTACCAATCGATTTTTCGTTAAAAAATAAAGATTTAATGTTAATATTATGAATTAATTATCACATGCTTAACAAATAAATAATGTATATTCTTTACCAAGGATTAATTATATTTTCAATCAAATGAGTCAGTTGTATCTATTTATTCAAAGATAGATTTTTTATTTGGCTATCATTAGCTAAGGATAAAAGATGAGGAAATTCATAAAACAACATTTATAACACAATATAGGCATTATGAGTTTATTTTTTATCATTCGACTCACTAATGCACCTACTACATTTATGAACCTCATGAAAATATTTTTAGGAATACTTTGATAAGTTTATTCTATTTTTTCTAGATGATATTCTAATTTATTTAAAGAACATAAAGGATCACAATGAACATGTTGGATAGATTTTATGCATATCTAAAACATAAAAGTCATGAGATAAATCTCCCTCATTTACCGGTGAGGATCCCATGTAAGATTTCTGTCAATTATGTATTCTAATAACTATCTGTGGGTTTTAATTTAACTGCAAAGCTCATGAACCATAGCTAAGAAATTCTACAGCAAGTAAGCAACTGTAAAGAAATATTTACAGAAGGGGGAATAGTTGAATATGGAAAGAAGGAGAAGAAGATGTGTAATCCAACCAATAGTTTACAGAGTTGGTCTCATACACATAGATAAAACAAATAGATCTCACAATACAGAATCGACATCCAAATCAAGGAATTCCAAGTAAATTAGGAGAATTTTCTATCTCATACAATATTATATATCATGTTCATACTTTCCTTTACATACATACTTTCACACTTTTTCTTACTTATACACATGTTACTTTGACTACTCTCTTGCTCATATTTTGCAGGTCCTTCCTTAATACGCAACAAGAATCATATCACATTAGTAAGCACACTAACATGCTACTATGCATACACTTCAATCCTAGGGTATAATTCCCTTTCCTAGTTTCCATGATTCACTTTTCTATCACTTCACGCTTCACTTGTCCACTCGACACACTATCATCTACACTCTTCTCTTCATGATCATAGGGTACACATCTTCTATCTAATTTTCGTTATCCAATATTTTCTAAACAACATAAATTAAGGGAAAATATACACAAAAATCTATGCACTTAGATACATTTTTAAGTCCTATAGAATACTAATAAATACATGATTCCTAAGTAAGAAAACTAGTAATTGACAATATATTTTAGGCCTTTTTCTTTGTTTTTCATACTTATATTAAACTTACACACCCTACAACCTTATCAATATTTGAATAATTTATATTTTATGGCCTAAAAACTAGCTCCTAGTTATGATACTATTGCCCATGTGCTCATATCCTTCCGGGAGCTCCTAACCCTTTCTCCTCGTTTTTCACTCTTTTGGGTCTCTATTATTTCTTGGGCATATTTTATACTTTTGGGTTAGAATTGTAGTTGTCAATTATTAAATTAAAACAAGGGAATAATATATATGCATAGTTATAGCTCTCAAATAAGGGGCCAACCACTAGCATTCTCTATTACAACCTAAGCTTGCATTCAAAGGTACAAGAGCATCACAAAGCATCCATCTAGCACATTCACTCAAGGGTTAAGGGTTGCATCACTATGCATATAAAACATAGGAGGGGAATTATATTTTATTCCATCTCACATGTTTTATACATTTTATACATTCTAGATTATCCCGTTATCATTGTGTAACTTTCACAAGGGCATCCTAGAGCATCATTAAAAAGTATTTCACACAGACTACACAAAGTCTGAAATGTAGTGCAACGCTTGGTACTAAGTTCACCCTTCAAGTGATGGTCAGGTCATTCGATTCCACATTTGGTATCTTTTTATTAAATTTGATGTGGTTTTTGGTATGTATAACTAGAAATTTATTTTTCAAATCTATTTAATTGTCTAAAAGTGAGATGACATCCTGGAAGGAATCCCCTTTGGATTCATGGAATCAGCCTTTTCCAAGAATCTTGCCTATCCATTTATCTAATCCTTTCTATTTAATTTCTTTGAGTGTAGGTTACTTTCCAGGGCATGAGGAATTACACATACATCTAGACTTGATCAGCTTCTATCAAACATCATCTTCAACATCTATCTCTACGGGTATCGTAAACCCCATGTCCTCTGAGATCAGTTTTATTTTTATTATTTCACTACATTAATTTGAGTAGAAAGGTAAAAATATCTCTGAACATTCTTGCATGCCTAGTGAGACATATAGTACCTTCTTCATTTGTGTTTTTATTTCATTTAAATAAATTTTCCATATATTTTAGGCCTTCTTCTCTATAATCACTAGCGAGTCGGTCAAATCACCATTAATTGTGTGAATCGTTAGTGATTCTATCAATCATTGATGATCTTTGTGACTACTTCTGATTCATTAGTCAGTTAGCCTCTAACTTCATTTCTTGTGGTGTTTTCTATTTTCTACTAACACCTTCTTGTAAGTTCCTTCTTGGAGGTTTTTGCTTGCTACTTTTGCTTTGCTAAAATTTTTTTTAAAAAAAATGATGTGTTTTTGAGATGTCTTTTCCATTTATTTTTGTTTTTCATATTGTATTCTGTTTTATATTCTCATCAAAGCAAATATTTCCTTTTGGTATTTAAAATGAACCTTGCATCTTTCCTGATCACATAGATTAATTAGAAGGATTAATTTATTACATTCATATTATCTTTCCCCACACATAGCCAAACCACATCAAACATCAAAATTGCATCAAACACTCCTACCCAAGTGATAACTATTGGGATTTCATCACCCAATAGGGAAACCTAATTGATGTTCTATCCGAGTATAAATAATTGGTTGTTAATATATTGGATAAGCACCGACCCAAGTGAGGGGGTAGGTCTGATTATAAGGCCCCGTGCCGGTACCAACATAGATTTAGGCCTCACGTAACTTTGGTTATATCGAGGACTCCAACCTTAAACATTATTGAAACCATCCATAGATGACCATTTCCTAGGACCCTATCAATGTTTTTTTACATAATTCATTTTTATAAGTTAATCAAGATAATCAAACTCTTTCTATGTGATTTTTCTTGCTATTTGTAATCAACCAATCTAGATTTCTTTTTATTTTGTTAGGTGATTGTTTGTTTTTTAATATGGTACTTACAAGACAAAAATCTCACATCCATACTTCAAAAACATGTCCAGTCCATTCCAACAATCCACACCACAATACCACCAAACTTTACAACAAGCCCAAACCTAACTAGACGAAGTTGAGTAGCTCATTGATCAATGCCAATAACTTTTATCAACACCCGACCTGAAAATATAGAAAAAATGATAGATGATATTACATGTTCCATTGATAACACTCAATAATGTATTTGGATTCCCTGGTGTTCCTTTCATGAAGGAAAAATGCTACTTCACCCCCACCGAAGATCAAGAACAACCACATTCTCCCATTAGTCAATTTGCTTCATCTGAAATACTTGATCCTCTTATTCTATGGTTCATCAGAAATGGATATATCATCTTCTTAGAAATCCTTGAATCAAACCTTGTGGCTCTTAATGCATATTTTTGTGCTAGGGGTGTCCATCATAAATCATCGTTACATGAAGCGCTACTATATACACCCGATCCTTTATGTGGTTTTTTCCATCTCATCGATCTAAACCAAGAACCTATCATCTAGTAAATATATCCCTACCCTAGTTATAGTCGATCAGAAATATCTACTATCGTTTCATTGGTTCCCATGATTACCTTTTAACTTGATTTAATTTAATCACAACACATGACCATTTAACAACCTGACCCCTCAACTAGTTCTACACCACTTCAAAATGATGCAAATGTCTCTTCATCCACAAAAATCCATCATTCTTCCTCTACCATTCAAATACCTTATGTGAGTTATGTTTATGTACCTATTAGCATACCTCATCCACTTCCATCACAAAAACCATACCAGCCCTTCAAAACATTACTATGTCTATTCCCACATCTGTACCTTTAATCAATACCAACATTATTACAAGACTCATCTAGCTTCATAACAAGTGTTTGAACTAACTTATATCACAACACGTACCTCAACCATCATAACCATTTACTTCTTCCTAAACCTCATTACAATAATCCTAGCCTCTTATCCATTCATCTAATCCCCTTCAAAACATCCGACAATCATCGCAACCCCTTATTTCCACTTCTGCCCCCTTTCGACAAGTGCCTCAATATTCTCAACCCCTTATCCACACATCTATTCCCTTCCAAAAAATACCACAATAATCATTACCTCCTTTTAATACATCCATCCCTTTGTAGTATCGATAAATCTAACCATCACAACCTTTAGTCTCTCAACCTGATTTTAACATTCCTCTCGCAAAACATTCCCTTCCAAAAAATATACCACAACAATATCAATCATATTAGTAACCTAATAAATTCTCATTTAATCAACTTGGTTCATCCTCATCTAGCACACAACAAAAACCACAGATCGACCCTCTTCATGCCTTAATGAACTACATATCTATCCTTGAAGCCACCTCCATGGGTCCTAAGAATACACTATCATATGAACAAATATGTAATGAACCTATTCACCCCTCTGTACCGTATAAAGCTTACCCTCCTCACTAGGAGCTTCCCAAATTTCTCAGATTCTATAGTAAGGAAGATCCCCAGTAACACCTCCAAGCATTTTGTCATGCTTGTTACCTTATATCTCATGACCAGGACCTTATGCTAAGGATGTTCCCTATGTCTTTAGCAGGCCTACTGTGGACTAGTATAATAACATCCCACAATATTCCCTCTTTTCATTCACACAACTTTCCTAACTATTTCTTAAACATTTTTCATAAATATTGTCAGTAAAATCACCATCATAGACCTACATGCTATTATAAAATCTAATGATGAATCCATTTCTGACTTTGTATCCCATTGGATGGGTATAATTAATCAATTATCATTCTCTCTCCCACAGATAGAACTAATCAAATTATTTTCCCATTCATGCATAAATAATATTTCTTCCATGATACAAATCCAATCATTTCAAACATTTTATGAAGCCTTTTTATGGCCCGTAAAATTGAACTTTGTGCTCTTGAAGAAGGAAGAGTAAAACATAGACCAAAGAAAGAAAAATCTGATTTCCCATCCAAGTCATCTTCTAGTCAAGACAAACCCAAATCATTAACCAATGTTGTAGTCATCAAATATTCTACGAAAGAACATTCGACCACCAAGAAATTCCACCCTCAATGTAATTATATCCCTATTGGAGATACCTATAATGTTTTCTTTTATAAACTCCTCATTTCTAATATGATATCTCTTCCACCCATCCATCCTATCCATACTTTTGTCTCCAAACCCTATTGGTATAGAGATAACAACTATTGTAAATAGAATAGGTCAAAGCTCATAACATTGAAAGGTGACATTAATTTTGCAACACCCTTTAGGATCTGATTGAAAAAGGAGAGATACATTTATACAACCCTAATGCTCCTCAAAATTAGAACCTTGACATCTTCAAACAACCATTTACAAATAATTCCCCATTGATAAGTCAACCCTAAACAAACAATGTACAAGCCCACCATACCATAAAGACCATTAATAAAACATCGTCTATTACCAAATCCACACCCACACTCACCTATAGTAACACACCCAAATCAACATCTGAAAAATAAAAACATCCCTACAATTTGTTTTCTAGAATGAACCCTCTGTATCAGAACTACTCTTCACCCGGTCATTCTAGGGATCCTTCAAAAACACACCTAAAAATAACCCATAATTGAAATCACATAAAATTTCTATGAAGACTTCACAACCCAAAGATCATCTACATGACCCCCATAATTTCTTTCCCCTATCTAAAAAATTCACTATTACAAACCATTCCACCACTCCTATACAAAGAATCAAATTTCAGCCCTAAATCTTTAGGCCCCATCATTGTCCATGCCTCCTATCACCATCACAAAATAAAAACTACTCATCAAAAAAACCACCAAATTACCCACACCAAAGGAAATGCCTCCCATTATAATCAAAACAAAATAATAATCATTTCCTTTAACCTCCACATCAAAAGGATGCTATGTAGCTATTCTATAAAATATGCTTCAACAATCACTCATAGTTTTACCTCCTTTTAAACCATCCAGCAGTTGAGCATAGAAACCATCTTGGTATAATTTTAAATCCTTTTGCAACTACCATTAGCCACTTAGAAAATCTATAGAAGAATTTAAAATATTTTATGTAGCCATTAACAATATTGAAGAAAAAGGCCTCATCTATTCAAAGTCACATATATTAAAGAAACTTCACCCAAGACCTACAACATAATCAATTCCTACAATGAAATAATCCTTGAGTAAGCTCCTTCCCCATCAGATTTATGTTGTTCACATTACTACTTGATCTCGTACCCATGAATCCAATCCTTCAAAAAAATAAACCAAAAACATTCATCGTTATCCCACCACCTCCAGAGCTCACCTCATCCTCATCCAAAGATAAACCTAAGGTTGTCATCCTCCGGCCCTTGAAACCTATAATAAAAAATGACAATCAAAGACTAAAATATCCATTCTCATTTTACCTCTTTCTTCCACTACAACACAAAAAGTCATCATTACACAATTACACCAAGATCTTTTTAAAATGTTACTCTACGGGCTGGTTCAAGAATCACCCGAGTACACAAACAAGTAATTATCGAAGCCCTCCAGTCTATATCAATACCCGCAGATGATTCCTTCTCATTCATATACTTCTTAGGTGCACTCAAAACATCCTCACCTATTTATTTTGACTCTACTAAAATGCCATATCTTCGGCTCGAGGATCATGGCCTACCTCTCTTCATTACTACTCAAGTAAATGATGTCCTTGTCAAGAGGGTCATGATTGATGGAGGCACCATAATCAACATCATCTCATCCATATCCTTTAACCAAATATGATTACCAAATACCAATATTTCTCAAACACTAGTCCTCCTTCAAGCTTTCAATGATACAATCATGCCAACATTAGGTACTATCATTTTACCTCTTTAAGTTGGCATCAAAACCCCGTATAAACTCTTATATATCATATAAGGAGACTTCCAAAGATAATAATTTATTATTATGACCCTTGATATGCACCATGAATTGTGTCCCTTTGACACTTCACTAATGTCTCAAATATGAATAAGAAGATAATAAACTCACGGTCCCCATAGATCTTATTCCTTTCACCAATTATAATATGACATATTGTCTAAACAACGTCCTCATCCCGAAATCAAAATCTTCTAATGAAGTCTTTACCAGCACATCCATTCCATCATCTAAAATACCTAATGACTCATCTCTTAGAGATGTTATGGAACATATTTCACTGGGGGAGTATTGTCTCCTCAGGCTTAACTCACTTTCCACATCCAAGATATATAGAAGACGAGACAAAAATAGTTCTACAAGCCTAAAGTTAGAGACATTGTTTTCTACATGCCTTCCTATCTAAAAACAAACCTCTTCTATGGGGGAATTTATCTTCCCTCTTGAAATACAATCGTTAACACCATGTCATGCCCTTTAAATCTGATTTTTGCTCTTTATACAATCCCACCTTCATTCAAATGTACCTTCACTGTTGTGTGTGGAGAGGTTTTGGATTTAGAGGATATGAAGAAGGAATACTTGATATTACTATCCAACACAATCTCAAAATGCATGAAAATTATGGGCTTAGATATGAAAAGCCCTCCATCGAATTATCTTCTCAAACCACATCCATACGTATCACTGAACTTGAGCCATCACCATCCACAAAACTTGATGATCCCATGGACACAGATGACACCATATCCATCCCACCTAATTTTTTTAGTCAATACTATTTCCTTAGGTCCATTAACTTATCAATCCAACCATGTCACAAAAAATTCCTCTCATTTGGCTAGAAATGATTGAAGAAGATTCTCCCACCATCAACACCCTCCAATGCCACGATGATCAAGAAATCCTATCCCATATGGGAGTTGATGACCATTTTCTTCAAAAATCCTTACCACATGATACATCAACCCTCCTTAATGAATCCACCATCAATGTAAACTTAGGAACCCCTTAGGAACCTCACATAGTTAAATTCACCAATCATTAGATCCATAAGAATTAAAATACTTCACCGATTTCTTATCCAAATATAGCCAAGATTTTTCCTGGTCATATAGTGATATGTCAAGTATCAACCTCAATATCATCATACATAATATCATCACCTATCCTAATGAAAAACCCTCAATTAGAATCTTTGTAAGATGCATCCCCATATGGCTCTACTTATCAAAGAAGAGTTATAATGTTTTATTTCTACTAATTTCATCATACCCATTGACTATCCACAATGGGTCTCTAATATTGTACCCATAACCAAAGCCTCAAGAAAGTTACACATCTGCACTAACTTTAGGGATCTCAATCTTTCCTACCCTAAAGATGATTTCCTCCTCCCGAATATTGATCAACTAGTTGACTTGACAGTTGGACATGAAATGTTCTCCTCATGGATGGATTTTTGGTTATAATAAAATCCTCATCGCCACTAATGATTAACACAAAACATCCTTCATTACCCCTTGGGGAACTTTTTCTACCGTGTTATGCATTTTAAACTTAAAAATGTGGGGGTTACTTATCAATGCACCATGACATATATCTTCCATAATCTTATCCAAAAATAGTAGTGGATTACGTTGATGATATCTTAGGAAAATCTAAACAACTCAAAGATCATCATGTTTTCCTTGTATCAATATTTATCCATTTTATTCAATAATCCCTTCATCTTAACCCCGTTAAGTGTGTTTTTGGTGTTCTCACTAGTAAAATCTTATGGTTCATTGTGTCTATCCAAGGTATTGAAGTAGATCCAACTAAAATTAAAGAAATCATTGAGATTCCTCCTCCATCAAATCTCAAGCAACTGGGTAGCCTCCAAGGTAACCTATAATCTATCTCGAAATTTCATATCTCAATTACTTGACCATTTTCAACCATTTCACCACCTTCTTTATAAATATGTTGACTTTATATGTGATCTCAATTGTCAAAATTCTTTTGAAGATCTTAAACCCTATTTTCTATCACCACCTATAGTCACACTATCTCGCAAGGGGGACCCCTTCTAGCTCTACATATCTTCCACATATCATGCTTTAGGCACTATGCTCACTCATCATAATGAGAAAGGCCATGAACAAGCCATTTATTACATAAGACGTTCCCTCCACGAATATGAAACCCGTTATACCAAGGATGAAAAATTATTTTGCGCTCTATACTTTACTACCTCCAAACTTTGACACTACCTACTCAATCACAAAACTTTCGTTGTCTCCAACTTTAACCCATTTAAAAATATGAACTCTAAGCCATACAATAATTATTGTATAACTCAATAGCTCATGCTTATGACTGAGTTCAACCTTGAATTCATATCACAAAATTCTATTAAAGGCCAAGCCATTGCAAACTATCTTGCTGAAGCACCCCTTCCTGACACTCATCTTCCTCACAAACAATTTCCTGACGAATCCATCAACACTATCGACATGAATTCATTCCTATCAAAATGACTATCTTCTTTGATGGATCTAAATGCCAACAAGGGGGAGGATTCGGTGTCATTATCATACCACCCTAGGGGATTCCTATTCCACTATCATTTAAACTTAACTTTTAATGTACTAATAACATGGCATAATATGAAGCTTTAATCATGGGTCTCACCACCTTGCTATCATATTTTACAAAGAATCACAACTCGTTATCAATCAAGTCAAAGGATAATATCAATTTTAAAATGAAATCTTACAAAAATATAAATCAATGTTGATTTTCTCCTTGGATCCTTTGGATCATTACACTATCCAAAAAATTTATAGATATTATGGCTTCTTTAGGAGCCCTCATCCCATTACAAACTGAAGAATCAACATATGATCCCCAACTATCCATGTTCATTCAAAGATGAGATCACCCTCACATTAAAACAAACTCCCTCCTATCAACATTATTGAATATCATCCAACTGATCTATGGTATTCTCGGATATTTAACAATCTTTCGAATCTAAAATCCTCCGACTTATCATGAAACGCTAAAAACAATTTCTTCAATGTGTCACTCATTATGTCATCATAGGTGGTATCTTGTATAAATTCAGTTTTGATGGCCTCCTATTAAGGTGTCTTAAGTCTCATGAATCTATCAAATAAATCCAAGAAGTCCATGACAGCATATGTGGTGGAAATTTCAATGGTAATGTCATCGCTAAACATGTCTTATGACTTAGTTACTATTAGCCTACTATCAATTAGGATTGTTGTGCTTATGTCAATAAATGTGTCAAATATCAACAACACTTAGATCTTATCCATGCCCCTAGTCAAGTCTTACAACCTGCTCACGATCTATGGAATTTCTCGCAATGGGGGTTAGACCTCATTGACAGTGTCAATCTGAAATCATCACAACAAAACTATTCAATTATCAAAGCCACTAAATATTTCACAAAATGGATCAAGGTTATTCCCTTAACTTCAAATAAAGAAAATCAAATCATCAATTTCATTTATCAATACATCATATGCAATTTTGGTGTTCCTCATAAACTTATCACTAGATAATGGAAAATCTTTCAAAAATAAGGATGTTAAAAATATCTATGATGCTTTCAACATTAAACTCAGATTTTCATCACCATACTATCTCCAAAAAAATGGACAGGAAGAGGCCTATAACAAAACACTTACTAAAATTATCATCAAAATTATAGACAAAGCAGGTAGGAATTGACATCTTCAAATCTTGTTTGTTATTTCGGCTTATTGAACTAGCATCCATACCCTTATTAGTGTTAAAAATTTATCTCTATTCTATGGCTCGAGGTAGTTCTACCGCTTGAATTTTAAATCCCATCACTCCATGTATCATTCAAATAATTCATCCCCAACAAATAATATTAACAAGACCATCGTACACAACTAGAATTATTAGATGAAAAACATTTAATGGCCCTTAAACATCATCAAGTCTATCAAGAACATGTAAGAAAATCCTATTATAAACATGTAAAATAACGTGACTTTAAAATTAGTGATGTCATTCTAAAATAAAATCAAAATGTCACTACTTTAGAACATAGTAAACGTACATAAATTTTTCCCCTAACTGGATCAGTCCATATGTCATTACTCACAAGTATGGGTCGGGATCTTATCATTTAGCCTCCTTTAATAGTGAACCTAAAAAGGAACCTTTTAATGTCTTGCACTTGTATCCTTTCTAATGTTAAATTTTGATCATCATAACAATAGTTATATCTAAGACCTTATCCAACCAGCAATCGGTCATCTTCTCATTATAATGATTTCAAAGCATGTGGTTTTTCGTCACTATCCTCATAAACCTTAAAGATGAATACCATGGCTCTGTTCATCACATATTTCACATGGACAAGTTCCTCCTTAGTAGGAACCCCATAATCATTACATCCATCTAACCTTATACCAACTAAAATCATGTCACGGGGAACATATGTGTAGGTCATGTACACATCTTTCCCTCCTTGAAAACAATATAGTAGGAGTTTCCATCATCTCAAATAAAATTCAAAAATATATGTGGATGCCCTTTAGCAAAAATAAAAAATAATAGATTGATCCCTCAAAGGACAACTATTCTAAAAAGAATAAATAATTATCAAAATAAAATTAGACTAGTCCTAAGAAGGACAACTACTAGTCAAATCATAGACTGATCCCTCGAAGGATGGTTATCTGTATAAATAAAAATTCAAAATTTAGACCACTCCCTCGAAGGATGGATGCCTATATAAAAAGGATTCCCACATCGATCAACCTTAAAAAGTCAAAATATCAAAAGTATCCTAGGAAATACTCTCACGTTAATCAACTTTCCCATTGAATAAAACTTCATGCATCGATCAGTTTGTGTCAAAAATCAAAACATGTAAAGCGGGGCATTTCTCTATAAAAATATTGAAAATGAAAACCCTTTTTCCACATGATAAACCCCTTCATGTCTTAGGAAAGTACATCTAACCACTTCATCTCTATAACTGAGGTCTAATATATCACCACCCACTAATAGTCTTGTATTAACATTATTAAAGGCTAAAATGCAAGTGCTTTCACATTTCTATGCCCATCACGTATGTATCAAATCCAAAATTAAAGCAATCATTCCATTTTTTACTCCTACTTCAAAAAGATAGGACACATTTTGATTAACATTTTTTATCACATATTAAGTCACATCATCATCCAAATCACATTTTAACATTTAATCATATTTCACATTTTCCATATTTAAAAACTCATATACACACTAATTAAAGAAAAAATTAAAACCCATATATCATCATCAAATTCATACAAATCAAATAATCCAGATCGCAACCACAATATATATATATATAGTCCCAAATACATCATCAATAAATATTTGTATATCATCAAGGGCTTCACAAAGAGCCACATACATATCAAAATCTACAATCTTAATACATAATCACTCTCTAGTAAACTAGACATCTATCAAAATATCACTCAAACGGATAGAACTCCCATCACCTCCACCACCCCCTGAACACCCCTATCAGCACTAGATCCTTCATCTTGTCCCCTATATAGCTGAACTACACTCCATGCACTCACACTCAAGACTGATCCTCGTTACTATAGATGATCATCATATAACACTACATTAGGTAACTAATGTATGACCATACTCTCATAATATGACAACTCTTCCCACAAGGACTGATAGTGAGCTACACTGATCATACCCAGTTCCCCCATCTAACTACTAGCCTGTGCATGAGCTTTCAACTATGCACCAAATATAGAATAACCTATGATGCCTAGGTACTTCTTCAAAGTATCCCATTGCTGATGGTAACAATCTCAATTAGCTACTTCCTATGCCAAATGTGATCTCGAGTCTATCTCACTCAATTATGACACTATCTCTCTCTCCAATCAAGTGTATCCCTCACCCCAACTAAATCATATAGCTCTCTCCTCATACCATCCCTCTCAGCCTCCATTGTGACCTTCTTAGCCATCAACTATGTCACTATGGCTCCCAATTCCCCTAATACTCCTCATCATCACTAACATTCACTACCTCATGTGCTCCCTCTACCCGAGCATGCATCCTCCTCCCCTCTGAATCAATCTTGTCCTCTTAAACTCAACATACACTCTCATCCACCACTAATTGTAATTAATAACCACTCTATCATAATCAATAAGAACTAATTCCCCTTCCTCATCAATACCCATATCCCCCTACTCCTATACTATCAAAAATAGGCACTATATAACTACCTTGGAAGTATCTCGTATTCCCATCCTCTTGTTTATAATGAACAAGATCCTAAGGTACATATTGTACCAAAAATAACTACCATCTGATATGGCAAAATCTAAGTGTTAGAGCTTGAATAATCTCTCCCCCTTTCTCTTTGAGTATTTCCTTGAAATTCCTTGTGTCTAAATGATCTGTTTTAAAAGTGAATATGTTGAGGGGAAATTTAATGACTCAAATCATGTGGAATCCGGTCCCCGTGTTGTGAAAATCCTCTTTTATGGTTGAGGATTGTAAAGGTATGCCATCATTGGAAAATCCCTCTAACTTTTTTCCTTTTTCAAATGTTACCTCACTTGTCCCAAGTATGAATTATAGGCTACAGAATATTTCTATAAACTTGGTGGATGGTCAAAGATGAAATTCAGAAAATGCTAAAAGGATTGTTCCTATGGAAGAAAGGAAGGGTGTTCATATTTTCCCCTGATTCACCTTTGAAAATGTATAGCAAGTCAAGCCCCCTCCACATTGTGAGCATTCACCGAGATGGATTATGCGTGACAAGGTAGTCCTAGTAAGCTGAAAAGTCAAAGAAAGGAGGAGGATACAGATTTTTCATCGTGTCACCGGGCATAATTCAAAAAAGGAAGTTCCCGAGGAAGGAAGGAAATCCTTGTGAAGTGAGAAATAAGCCCGAGAAGTGATTTTCATATCCACGAAACTCAAGGATAGTGTTGTGAACTAAGAAGATAGTGCAAGGAGGGTTACAAATCACCATGAAATAGGTTATCTCTTCCAGATGAGTTGCAATAGGTTTGAAATAATGCAATACACTAAGAGGATGAGGTAAAGTGCATTATTACTAACCATTGAAGGCATAGTAGTGGTTTCTAATCATTATCGGTGCTAATACCAAGCATGAGAGTCCTTAATGCAGGAACAAAAATAATTACATGTCAAAAAAGTGAAAATTTAGATGTGACATCATTTGAAAGTAGTCTCAGATATAATTCAAAATGGGGATTCTATAGGGCCCCATCCCATGGTAAAAGGGTCCTTTTACATAATTAAAATTAAATGCATAAAATATAAACATAATGCTCAAATATCCTTCACTCCTTCATAATTTCCCCTAGTGGAGGCAGTTTGTTTAGCAGCTTATTCTTCCTTAATGTGAATTCATTAGAGCCCTATGCTATCTAGATAAACACAATGGACCCTGCTAAATCCCATGGCATCCCCATATCCATCAATGACTCAAGAGTCATTCTTGGACTATTCATGATCTTCTCCAGCTCAATCTTCTTCTAGTAGGAAGACACCTAGTCTAAAAGATCCAAGCCACCTATGAAGAATTTCATCTTCCCCTTCCCCTTGTGAAGGGTAGAATTTTTGAGAACAAACTAAGAGGGAATGGTTGGAGTGGTTGAAATACCAAGGACTACATCACGGGGCTAGGAGGCGCTAGATAATTTGAGCTAGATTAAAATTTCCATCTCCTTGTAAGGGTGTATGCTCTATTGTGTAAGGGATTGGTTGAGGGCTTGAGAATTCATGCCCGATGAAGGAGCATAAAACCTTAGTGAATGAATGAATGAATGGAAAACCCACCCTTGTTGTCTCTACCAAAGTATATTTCTACTTGAACAACAAGAAGATATGAACAACTCCTCTCCTCCATCCGAGATGATGATTAATGGTCGAGAGCTTGATTTTTCCCTTATCTTTCCCATGTATGGTGTTGGCATTATACTTGGTTGTGAGTGTGTGGATCTTGTCTACCCTCTCTCCATATAAATAATCATGTGCTCTAATTCATCTACCTTTTGAGAGATGGAAGGCACAGTGTCAATGAAAGATTTGTCATATAACACATAAGATTCTTTAGGGATCTCTTTTAGTAAAAATTTGTCATCACATAAAAAGGGACACTTAAAATCAGTTTTCCCAAACACTTGAGGCCTCCTTTCAATCCATAATTTCTTCAGGTCTTCGGGAGACTTCATATGTTCCCATTGAAAGACATGAAAATATATGGATTGAAAGGTTGTAAAGACATGATTGATCCTAATTAGCCTTGTGAGAAGTGTGAGATACACCCACTGATAAGTCTAGGGTCCTCTAGTGTCTTGTACAAATTCTATGTCAAACAAGGTGCTAAAAAAATCCTCATCAAGACCACACAGCTCGAAGATTTGATTCAAATATTATGACAATATTTCCTTCAAAAAAAATTCCACAAGTACTTCTACCATGTCCCTAGTAGAGGGTTGTGAATAATTTCCTCACTTACATGATAAGAAGAGAAATGCATCCTGGTGAGGGGATAAAACTAGGTTTTATAGTAGAAGTGACACAGACTGATTGAATTAAAAGAAATAATTTACACCAGGTAAAGGAAGATCTCACTCACCTCGCATGAGGATAATTTAAAGGTTAAATTGAATAAGGACCAAGCATGATTGATGAATTAACTAGATTTGCAAAGAAACATGTGGGATAATTAAACCAAGAAGATGTGAGAAGGAATTTACAACACCCAAGATGTATCTTTAGAAAATAGAAGAAAAGTGTATGTCACTTTAGGTCACTTGGGATTTTTCAAAACATATCAGAAGTAACCATCCAATCACCAAGTGGAAGGAATTATGAATTCATTAGTCACAATAAATGACATGATATCTTAATCATATATGAAAAGAGAAAAATGAAGAAGGCCCATACTCTTTACACTTGGCAAGGCCAAATAAAGTATTTTCATAAAACTATCATTGATACAATTAGAATTTTGTAAAAGAAGAATATGCTTTTGAAATATATGCATTATTTTTGGGATAATTTGAAATTAAATTGATATGGAATTGTATAAAGGTGATGATAATAATATCACAAAATGGGGGGTTAAGATATTTAAGAATTGAAAGAAGAAAGGAGAAAAAACTTAAGAAAGCCATTTTCTAAAAGACTCATCTAAGAAACCTTTTAATTTCTTGAGCCGTCATAATTAATCATGTCAATATGGTTATGAGTGTACAACCATTGACAAGCATTGAGACTGTGAATGAAACTTTCCCTTGCTGATAAATTTGATGAGCCCTGAGTTAATTGTGTTAATCGTGAGCATTCTTGTGTCTATTTCCAGTTTAAGATGTTTCAAGTAGTTATTCATGTTCATGTTAAAATCTTATGTTAGGAATTCCTCTCGCATTACACAAGATTGTATCCTTGTGGTATTATTTTGGTATTTTCAATTGTGTTGTGAGAAAAGCTTTCATTTCATCATACAATAAACAATTTAAATTCACTTTACTTCCATTTTTCTGATACAAATTGTTTATTAGTGTTTGAGTGTATCTTAGGTGTGATGGACTAGGATTTTTGATGTTTATTTAAGTATTTGACATAAGATTTTATGTGAAATCCTCAAATAATGTTTGAAACCATTCATCTTTGGGCTTCTATGGATGCACATCTTCTGGTTAAAGGTTCATTATTGACTATTTGAAGTGTTCTTATCATCTTGTTTGGTAAACTATCCAACCTTTGTTGAAATTTCTTAGGAATTTGGTATAATCAACTTTATCTTACTTAATTCCCCAATCAAATTCATCTATAAATGATAAATCCTATAAGAGCTACCCTACTTGCACTATTTTTCCATAAATGCTAAGGAGATCTGTTGAATTTACCCATCCTTTACTCAAAATATATAGGAACAATCAAGTTTTATTTTTGTATTTAGTAACTTGAACCTTGTTTAGGAGACATCCTCATTCTCTAGGGTGATAAATTGTGAGAGTTAGATTATATTGCATTAACCATGTCTTCTCAAGGTTTTCTTTCAATATCATAGAAGGAGAGTCAAATATTGTCAATCTATTTATATCCCTTACAAATATAGGTTACAAAATGGGTCCTCTCACCCTGGTTGAAGGAAAAACCTAAAGTAGTGAGGGTAGGTTATACCCTTAGCACATTGCTAACCATATTTTCCAAGTTTGAGTGATAAAGAGTCAATTAAATCCTTCCCCGGCTATAAAATGACTCAAATTTGATCTATCTGTCTCTAAGCATCCTTCTTATTCTGTTGATGTTTCTTGACTTCAAAGGGAGAACCAATTTGGGTATCAACACCGATCGGCACCATTTCTAGGGACTATTTATGCAAATACATAGGCATTTTGACCTATGGTAATGATTCTTACATGTTTATATGTAAATACATTGTTTAAATGACATCCTTTATTAAGTGTTGTAAAGATTAAGCAAGATAAGAAGTTAATTGTGTAATATTTCTTTGTTTAAGTGAATGTTGCACTAGATTTGTATTACTAGTGATGAATATTGAAAAAGGATGATAATATCTATAAATATTTGTAGAAATTTAGTATTGATAAGCATTTGAAAAAGTTACTTACAGTGTTGTAGCACATATAAGGTGAAAATCCTTGGTGGTGAATCCATTTTGATTTTAAAAAATTGGTAAATTCTAGTGTCTTAAACTTTGTCAATTAAGATTTTTTTTTATATTTGCAAATATGGAAGGAATAAGGTCTTTCTTTAACAAATATCCTACTAGAAGATTGTTTCTAGAGCTTAGGAAAACAAATCTAAAGAAGAGAAAAGTCTGGAAAGCATTAGGGGATCAAGAGTCAAGAGAGAAGGTAATACCAGTCATGGAAAGTGATCAACCTTTAGTTGAGGATTATCCTATATCTTCAAATAGTTCATAATCAAATAGTCCGTAGGTGAATTTAAATACTCTAATTGGTGAAGGGCCATCATCTATATCTGGAATAGGTGTCCCTCATTTCTTTCCTTTATCATGCAAACCGATAGGGTTTTTGTGAAACAGGGTCACTAGAGGATAATTACTTTGAAGATCATATGCCTATACCCCAAAGACCCTTAGTTCCACACTATCTTAATCCTCCGTATGATCACCTCCTCAAAATAACATGGCTCAACCTCCACCTAGACTGACCAATAAATTTTAAAGGCATGGTTGGGCATCCTAATGTTATCTTTGCAAGATGTAAGACATATGTTGCCTAAATTTTAGGGAAATAATACCATCATTGGTTATCATCATTTGAGAATTTTTGTTAATATGATGGATGATTTTGAAATAGAATATGAAGATGTATATATAAATCTATTCATTCATACTCTTGAAGAAGATGTGTGTGATTGGTAAAAATATTTTCTAGATAACTCAATAGATTCATGGACTAAGATGAAGAATGCTTTCAGATTACAATATGGGGATAAGACAGACCCAAGGTTCCTCTTATTTGAGTTTGAGAATATAAAGAAGAATTCCAATGAGTCTTTCCAGGACTTTAATACCATATTCAATAACACTTTAAATAGATTACCCAGAATTTTGAGGCCTAGTGATGAGTCTTGCCTAATTAAGTTCTCTAATTATTTTGATAAGAATTTTTCTTATAATTTGAGATATAAGAACCCTAGAACTTTAAGGCAGGATTTCACCATGGCCTTGTAAAAAAAAACAATATTAAGTTAGTTGGAACACCCCTAAGAGGGAGGGTGTCAAATTTATTACTCGATAGACCTACGGTCAAACAAGGTAGTGGATCTGGATAAGGTTGTGAATACTTTGGTCGGTGTAGTTAAAGAAATATCTTATAAGTTTTCCATAGTAGAAAATGGAATATGAAAAATTTCTCAAGTTCAACATAAACCATAGGGCTAAGATAGATTTTGAAATCATCCTAGGAGTTATCATATGATATATGAAAGAGGAAAAGGACACATGGCGTTAGAAAATAAATAACCACAACCTAGAGAAAATAGACTGGTTCTTGATCCTTTGACTGCTTGGGTTGCTACAGTGGAAGAAGCCCATGTTATTGATTGGTGTGACAAGTGTTTCTTACCACATTCCCTTGTGATTTAAGTAAGGAAGTTGAAGATACAAATTATGATGAAGCTTATGGTGATGTATGTATGATGGAATTCCCGAAAATTCATAACGAGCCACTTCAACTGAGTGATAAGTGTTAAGACTATAGAAGGTTTCTAGGATTGCATTCATTGGGTATTACCTCTTCCTCCTAATGATGATATTGAAGTTGATATGGTGCAAGTGTTTGATTTACCTAATCATGATTTTGAATATCTGAGGGCTTTAATGATTAAGAAGTATGATGGGGGAATTCCTTCTAAGGAAGATAGGAAATTACTCATGAATGTAGTTGTTGCTCAAGAAAAGGAATACAATCTCAGAATTTGAGTTGTTAAAGGAGGAGGAATACAACCCAAACCCAAAACTCCACTTCTTACCAATATCCCAAATGAGTCTCCTAAGAAGGATACACCAACTAATGGTCCGAGTATCCCAAATAGAACTTATACCCCAATTCATACCAGAAATGTAAAAATTCTTATGCCACTAGAAGCAGCTATTACTCTTCCTCCTAACACAATCTTACCCAAATATGTCCCATTTGATATTACCCACATTTTGAGTCAAATAAAAGTAATGATTCATATTATTAAATTACTTCGGATCCCTAGAAATAGAAAAAGAGAATTTGAGTACTTGGGATTCAAAGAAGATGCACTACCCTCATGTAAAAATGTGAATCATGTGGATACTCCCCCTGTCATTACAGAATTGGAAGTAACTCAATAATTAGAAGATTTAGAAGAACCACCTAAGGTATATTTAGACACTTCTCTTGTTGAATCCGAACTTGATGTTGACCCTTTTTATACTACTTTGATCATAAAACATAGGTTAGTGCACAACTACATGTTTGATTCAAGGACGTCTTATAATGTGATGCCTCTTAAGGTAATGAATGAATTGAATATCAAAGTAACAAAATCTTTTGGAAATTACACTACTATGGATTCAAGAGAAGTACCGGTGATTGGGTATGTAAAAGGATTGGTAGTGTAATTGACATATTATCCGGGAAAGTGTTTAACCATGAATGTGGTCATTTTGGACTGTTCTGCTAAGTGGGGAATGTTACTATCAAAAAAATGGGTTGTTAGTGTTGGAGGGAGTGTGTAGATGGATTTTTCATATGCGACTATACCAATAGAAGGAATCCTTGTTAAACTGTGTGGAGAAAAATAATGTTGCATCTGATTGAGGATCCTAAGAACACATCCTATGAGGTGTTGTACACTGACATGGATGTTGATAATTTTGTGGGTTATGTAGATTTTAAAGAGCATAGAATTGAAAAGTGTAAGTGTCCCGAGTGAATTGGTTCCCCTTGGATTTTGATGTTTGATGGATCTTGTTCTAAATTTGGGAATGGTGTTGGTGTTGTCCTAATATATCCAAATCAAGAGGTTTTCATTTTTGTATTAAACTCATAATTGAGTGAACTAATAATATTGGAGAATATGAAGCACTAATTTTTGAGTTTAAGGATTGCTTGAAGGTATGGTATTAGGGACATTATTGTTAAGGGAGATTCAGAATTGGTAGTCAAATAAGTTAGGAAATTGTATGCAACCACAAATCAAAGAATGAAACAATATCAACATGTAGTTTGGGATTTTATTGAAATGTTTAATTCTTTGAACATAATTTACTATGACAAAAAGAAAAATACTGTCATGCGGACGGGTTGGGAGTACTAGGGTCTAGATTTGAAAATTATACAATGAATCCTTACTATAATTATGAAATTGAAATAGTATCAAGGCCTTCTATTCCGACAATATTAAGTCTTTGGAAAGTTTTTGAAGATGATGCTAGATTCAAATGTTTCTACAAAGTGAAGGAGAATTTACAAATCAAAATATGGATTGGGAACCGATGATTTCTATGTGTGATGGTAAGGAAACTATTTTTGGCCGAGAGGTTATTTAGTAAAAATAAATACAATTCCAAGAGGTTTAGTTACTTTGGAATGAAATTTTGACAATGTTGATAGGGTTGTTCAGAGACACATCCATGTTTCGAGAGATTTAGAAGAGAACAATTTGGGAACTAGTGAAGAGCCTAGGAAAATATGACTAGGTGGTAACCTGATTAAAGAATAAAAGTAGTCATATGTTCAGTTGTTAAAAAAGTACCAAGATTTCTTGGCGTGGTCATATTTAGAATTAAAGGCATATAAGGAGGATATTTTCCAGCACAAAATTCCTTTAGAACCCAATTTCAAACCATTCAAATAGAAACAAAGGCCAATTAATCCTCTCTTATCCCTAAAAATGTAAGAAGAACTCAAGAAACTCACGGATGGAGGTATTATACAACCTACGTGATATTCTTATTGTGTGGAAAATTTAGTACTAGTTAGAAAAAGAATGGGGATATAAGACTCTATGTAGATTTTAGAAATATGAATAAGTCCTCAATGAAAGATAATTATCCATTTCCTAACATGGATAATATGTTGTAATTAATCATTGGGTCAGAACTATTGTCTACATTAGATGGATTCTCAGGATATAACCAAGTGGTTGTGAAGCAATCAAAATGAATCAAAACTACTTTCACCACTCCTTGGGGTACCTATGTGTATGTGAGAATGCCATTTAGTTTGATGAATGCTAGTGCCACTTTTCAAAGAGCTATGGATGTGGCATTCATCGGATATATAAGTGATTTTATAGCTATATACCAGGATGATGTGATAGTATTTTCAAGAAAAAGGGATGATCATTTGTAACATTTGGAAAAGATGTTACAGAGGTGCAGGGAATACGATATCTCGTTGAATCCTAAAAATGTCATTTTGGGGTACATAAGGCCAAATTGTTGGGGCATATCATGTTAAAGGAAGGGGTCATGATTGACCCTAAGAGAGTGGAAGCCATTGGGAAAGTTCATATCCCTAAGAACAAGAAAGGCATTCAATATTTTTTTGGCCACATTAATTTCACAAGAATATTTATTCCCAATTTTTTGGAAATGACTATCCCTATCACGAAGATGCTGAGGAAAGATCAAATTATTAAATGGGAGGATGAAACTATCCAAGATTTCATTGGGATCAAAGACTCATTAAAAAACACCCTTTTTTAATGGCCCTTGATTATAAGAAGATTTTTACAATTTTCTCTTTTGCATCTAAAAACACCATCACATCTGTGTTATTGCAAAAAAATGAGGAAGGAAATGAAAGGCCAATTACTTTTTTCAGTCAAGCATTACAGGGAGCCGAGCTAAAATATACCATTATGGAAAAATGGGTTTTTTCCCTTGCTAGAGAAATAAAAGCTTTCAAGCCATATATTATAAGCTCAAATATCATAGCTTGTGTTCCTCATACAATGGTCAAAGACAATTTATATAAAGATGAAAGTTTCAGCAAAATATGTTGATGGGTGAACAAGTTGCACGAATATGATATGGATGTTCGGACCACTAAACTAGTTCGAGGTCCTGGGTTTGGAAAAGCTAATGGAAGAAAGAAACTTACCAGTGATGGAAGTAAATTAGGTAGAAGGAGGATATTTGGAGGTGCATGAGAATTTGATCAATTCTATATGGTACAAAGATGTAATATTCTACCTCGAAACTTAGAATGTCCAAGGAATTTAGATAAAAATCAAATAAGGAAACTCAAGTTAGCCTCCCAAAATATATCGTCACTGATTATGGGTTGGCCTAGAAAAATCATGAGGGGGTTCTTCTCAAATGTGTTACGAAGGATGAAGCCCCTAGGTTAATTTCATATTTTCATGGAGGAGTGTGTGGGGGGAATTTTTCTAGAAGATTAATTTCCCATAAGATATTGAGGGTGGGCTATTAGTGGCCCACACTTTTAAAGGATACAACCTTATTGGTAAGAAAATGTGAAAGTTGTTAGAGATTTTCAAGGAAAATGAAGGCTTTTGGTGCTCTCCCTCTACAACCAGTATCAATTGAGGCTCCTTTCAAACAATGGGGCATGGATTTTGTAGGGGAATTGTTAGAATCTTCCGGTCTGCAAGCCACAAATGGATATTGGTGGCTAATGACTATTTCACCAAATGGTTTGAAGCTATCACCACCAAGAAGGTGACTCATCATGTTGTTATTGATTTAATCTTAAATCATATAATTTACAAGTTTGGTGTACCCACAAAGATAGTTATTGACAATGCCATGAGTTTCTAAGCTAAACCATTAGTTGTTATGTGCAAAGAATATGGTATAAAATTAACATATGCATCTAATTATAACCCAAAAGGAAATGGACAAGATGAATCAAACAATAAAAAATTAATATAGATAATTAGAAGGACATTAGAAATCAAATCTCTTTTATGGATTCAACAATAAAGAAAGTGGGGGGAGCAATTGAAGTTTTTGTTTGGGTAGATAGAATTACTATTAAGACAGTCACTAGGAAAAGTCCATTTGAGCTAGTTTATGGATTCCAAGCTCTCCTTCCTTTACACCTGAAATTTTCTTCTTATCAGTTCATTCAAAAAAATTAAAGATGAGGAAGTTATCCATTATGGTGTGAGAATAAACCAAATCTTTAAGTTGGATGATAAAATATAAGAATATCATTAAAGGAATTTGAAGTTTAGGGAAAAGATCAAAAAATTATTTGACAAAGAGGTGTCTCCCAGAATTTTGAACATTGGCGATCTTGTATTGTTATGGGATAGTAGACATGAGGATAAGGGAAAACATATAAAATTTGATGCATTATGGATGGGTACTTATTCCATTGATATCAAAATTAGTGAACATAATTTATTTTTAAAAGACCTGGAAGGAGATTTTCTTGTCAATGGTAGGTACGAAGAATTTTCTTGATTAGCTTTTGGAGCAAGGTATGAACCAGTGTACAATGTATAGTTTTCTTGCTTTGTTTTTGCATTTCTTGTGTGTGTTTTTTGGCTTCATTTTTGTTTCGGTCTATGGTGATAATTTTCCTTGGTTTCTCGGTAAGTTTTGAAAGGATGAGTTGTTATAACATGACTGGTACATATGGTATTTGATTCCATAGCCCGTTGGATTTTTTGGCACTTGTTCTACATTGAATAGTTCTTGTGTCACCCACAAGGGGTACCCATCCCTAAGTCAGAGCCAATGTTGGAGCTTAAATAATCTCGCCCCCTTTCTATTTGATTATTTCCTTGAATTCCTCGTGTCCTGTTGATATGTTTTAAAATGTGTATATGTTAAGGGAAAAATTCATGACTCAGATCATGTGGAATCTGGTCCCTGTGTTGTGAAAATCCTCTTTTATGGTTGAGGATTGTAAAGGTATGCTAGCATTGGAAAATCCCTCTAACTTTTTTCCTTTTCAAATGTTACCTCACTTGTCCCAAGTATGAATTATAGGATACAAAAGATTTCTATAAACTTGATGGATGGTCAAAGATGAAATTTAGAAACCACTAAAAGGACAATTCTTGTGGAAGAAAGGAAGGGTTTCCATGTGTTTCCCAGACACACCTTTGAAAATTTATAGAAATTCAATCCCCCTCTAAGGTGCGAGCATTCACCATATGGCTTATCCATGACAAGTTAGTCTCGGTGAAGCGAGAAAAGTCAAAGAAAGGAGGAGAATTAGGATGTTTCCACATGTCGTCTAGGAGAAATTTATAAAAATAAGAGTCCACGAGAAGGAAGGAAATACTCGCAAAGTGAGAAAGAAGCCCCAAGAATTGATGTTCAGAGCCACACAACTCAAGGATAGTGTTATGAACTAAGAAGACAGTGCAAGGAGGGTTGTGAATCACCATGAAATAGGTTGTCTCTTCTAGATGAGTTATAACAGGTTTGAAATAATGCAATACACTAAGAGGATGAGGAAAATTGTATGATTTCAAACCATTGAAGGCACATTAGTGGTTTCTTTTCATTACTGGTGCTAATACCAAGCTAGAGAGTCCTTAATGCAGGAAAAAAGAATTACATGTCAAAAATTGAAAATTTAGATGTGACATCATTTGAAAGAAGTCTAAGATATAATTCAAAATGGGGATTTTATAGGGCACCCACCCATGGTAAAAGGGTCCATTTACATAATTAAAAACAAAGGTATAAAATATAAACATAATGCTCAAAGATCCTTCACTCCTTCATAATTTCCCCCAAGTGGAGGTAGTTTGTTCAACAATTTATTCTTCCTCAATGTGAATTCATTAGAACTCTGTGTTGTCTGGATAAACACAATGGACCCTACTAAATCACGGGACATCCCCATATCCATCAATGACTCAAGAGTCATTCTCGAACCATTCATAATCTTCGCTAGCTCAATATTCTTTGGTAAGAAGATGCCTAGTCTAGAACATACAAGCCACCTATGAAGTCCTTCATCTTCCTCTTCTCCTTGTAAAGGGTAGACTTGATCAGAAAATACTAAGAGGGAATGGCTGGAGTGGTTAAAAGACCAAGGACTACATAATTGCGGCCATAAGGAGTAAGAGACTTTGAGATAGATTCAGCTTTCCATCTCCTTATAAGGGGTGGATGCTCTCTTGGGGAATGGATTGGCCAAGGCCCTAAGAATTCATGCCTTGATGAAGGAGCATATCACTTTGAGAGAATGGATGAAAAAATAGAAAACCTACCCCCTGTTGTCTCTACCAAAGGATATTGCTTCTCTTTAACTATGAGAAGATATGGAAAACTCCTCTTCTCCATATGAGATGATGATTAGGGGCTAAGAGCTTGATTCATCCCTTCTCTTTCCCAAGGATGGTGTTGGAATTATACTTTGTTGTGAGGGTGCAGATCCTTTATGCCCCTTCTCCATAGAAATAATCCTCGATCTAATTCATCTAATTTGTGAGAGATGGCAGGAATGGTTTCAATGGAAGATTTTTATATAACACAAGATTCCTTAGGGATATCTTTCAACACAAATTCATCATCACATAAAAAGGAACACCAAAAATCAATTTTCCCATAAACTTGAGGCCTCCATTCAATCCATAATTTCTTTAGGTCTTCGAGAGCCTTTAGATGTTCCCATCGAAAGATATGAAAATACATAGATCAAAAGGTTAAAAATACATGATTTATCCTAATTATATTTTTGAGAGTGTGAGTCGTACCTTATGATAAGTCAAGGGTCCTCTAGTGTCCCCTGCACATTTTATGTCAAACAAAGCCCTAACAAAACCCTCATGAGGACCACATAGGTCGAAGATTCGATTCAAATCTTTTGAAGAGATTTCCTTCAAACTATTTTCCATAAGTAGTTTCACCATGTTGTTGGTAGAGGGTTGTGAAAATTTCCTCACTTACAGGATAAGAAGAGAAATGCATCCTAGTGAGGGGATAAAACTAGGTTTTATAGTAGAAGTGACATAGACTAATTGAATTAAAAGAAATCATTTACACTAGGTAAAGGAAGATCTTTCTCAGCTCACACGAGGATAATTTAAAGGTTGAAGTGAATTAGGACCAAACATGATTGATGAATTAACTATATTTGACAAGAACCATGTGGGATAATTAAACCAAGTAGACGTGAGAAGGAATGTATAATACCCAAGATGTATCTTTGGAAAATAGAAGAAAATTGTCCATCACTTTAGGTCACCTGGGAGTGCTCAAAAGATATCATAAGTAACCATCCAATCACCAAGTGGAAGGAATTATGAAGTCATTAGTCACAAGAAATGACATGATATCTTAATCATATATGACAAGAGAAAAATGAAGAAGGCCCGTACTCTTTACACTTGGAAAGGCCAAATAAAGTATTTTCATAAAATTATCATTGATACACTTAAAATTTTGTAAAAGTAGAATATAATTTTGAAATATGTACATTCTTGGGGGGTAAATTGAAAATAAAATAGAGATGGAATTATATAAAGGTGATGATAATACTCTCGCAAAATGGGGGTTAAGATTTCTGAAAATTGAAAGAAGAAAGGAGAAAAAACTGAAGAAATCCATTTTCCCAAAGACTCATCTGAGAAACCTGTTAATTTCCTGAGCCTTCAGAATAAATCATGTTAACATGGTTGCAAGTGTACAACCATTAACAAGCATTGAGAATATGAATAAAACCTTCCCTTACTAATAAATTTGATGAGCCCTGAGTTAATTGTGTTAATTATGAGCATTGTTGTGTTTGTTTCCAATTTGAGATGTTTCAAGTAGTTATTCATGTTCCTATTGCAATCTTATGTTAGGAATTCCTATGAATCACACAAGATCTTATCCTTGTGGTATTATTTTGGTATTTACAATTGTGTTTTGAGAAAATATTTCATTTCATCGTATAATAAACAATTGTAATTCACTTTACTTCAATTTTTCTAATACAAATTATTTGTTATTCTATGATTGTATCTTAGGCATGATGGACTGGGGATTTTTTATGTTTAGTTCAGTCTTTTACATGATATTTTATGTTAATTTCTCAAAGAATGTGTGAAACCGTGCATCTTTGGGCTTCTATGGAAGCACATCTTTTGGTTGAAGGTTCATTGTTGACTATTTGAAATTTTCGATCATCTTGTTTGGAAGACTATCCAACCTTTGTTGAAAGATCTTAGGAATTTCATATAATGAACTTTATCCTACTTAATTTCCCAACCAATTTCATATATAAATGAAAAATACTACAAGATTTACCCTTGCTTGCATTATTTTTCGATAAATGCTAAGTAGATCTATTGAATTTACCCATCCTTTATTCAAAATATGCAGGAGCAATCGTGTTCTATTTTTGTCTTATGTAACATGAACCTTGTTTAGGTGGCATCCCCATTCTCAAGGGTGACAACTCATGAGAGTTAGATTATGTTTCATTGACCATGTCTTCTCAAGGTTCTAATTCAATATCATAGAACGAGAGTCAAATATATTGTCGACCTATCTATATTTCTTACAAATACACGTTACAAAATGGTTCCTCTCACCTTAGGTAAAGGCACAACCTAAATTATTGAGGGTAGTTCATACCCTCAGCATAGTGCTACCCAAGGTTTCTAAGCTCGAGTGACAAGGAGTCGGATAAATCCTTCCCAGCCTAAAAAATGACTCAAATTCTAATCTATTGGTGTCTAAGCATCCTTCTTAGCCTTTTGATGTTTCTTGGCTTCAAAGTGAGAATTAATTTTGGTACCAACACTAATCAACTCATACTCCCTCCTCTTCAAGCATGTATCCATAAGTCTTGTTTTGTCCCTAGAATGTCGTCCTCATGTCTTGACCACTCAGGAAACCCTACATAAGGCCTCCATATCACACCACTTACTTGTAATCCTGTCAAAAGATCTCTATAGTAACTCACCTTGTTCATCCTATTTTCTCGACACTTATCCTCTCTCAATCTCAAAAACCCAACATTTATATCCATCAAACCACCCCATAGAAAATGTTATGGATGAGAAACGGTTATATGGTCTAGTGCCCAATAATGATACAAAAATTTCACATCAACACCAAATCTTTTTGGACTTTCTAAGCCCACATATCTCTCTAAATATGTCCTAATAATGTCACTACCAACTCAAAAATAGTTTGACGTTGCATCATCTTGGAAACAACTCTGTCATCATCCATGAAAGCCTACCTCTATAGTTAAGGAGGTAAAAACATGAAATATGTAACACCTCTAGCATGACTAGTATCTATGATGACTTCTGTTATGGAAGGTTCAAACATTGACAGGTGATTTTTCTTAAGATGATGTACTCTTATGACCTATGAAATCATGTTTGCAGTAGGTAATATGTTATCTACTGAAATAGGTACATTCTGTCATGTTTTTCTTAATTTAAAATGAAGCAATCCATCTCTTTTTATGCAAAATAATTCACTGCTTGGGATTGAGAAATTGAGTTTCAATTTTCATAATTCATGGGGATTCAGATAAGAATTACCTTGGATCAATTTCATTGATCCAAGGTATGCTTCTAATTTTCAAACCTTGTTGTCATAATGTCTAATTTGGAAATATGAAAGGATTTTGGACCTTGAATATGCGAAGGCCATGAAAAAATCTGATCTTCTTGGCTATCTACTTTGTATCTAAATTTTAGTAACAATCTGGTTCCTCTTTTCTATTTAGGTAAGATGTACTTTTAAATAAGGAAATTGGAACCTATCTACACTATGTTCCTTAAATTAGGAACCTTGGCCTAAAAAGAGTAACCTAACCTAAGTGACTAAGTTCATTTGTTATTTTGGATGTTAAATGGACCTGATACTAAAGAATTATACCTAAGGACTGTGTTGATTCCTAAATTAATGTTAAACCTAACCTAATGTGTGGCTAACCTAAAAGGGGCCTATGAAACAACATGAGGAGGGGGAAATTTGGAGGCAGTGAATCCTAGGAATTTATGATGAAATTAATTAGTCCTTATCTCCTTTTAAGCTGCTAAATTTGGCAAAGACATAAGGAAACTTGAAGGAATGAGTGGCATCTCTGCCAAGTTTTTTATGCATGTAAATTTGAACTTAGTCTTCACCAGAAATAGAGGTGGTGGTGGTAGGAAAATTGGGAGGACTGACAGTCCTAATTCGCATTTAATATTTTTGAAGTTGGAAAAAATCACCTAGGAAGAAGAAAGAGGGGTTTGGTTTTGTTTATTCATTTGGTTTTTGAGCTTGAGCTCTGCATGTGATTGTTTTGGTTCTTCGAACCTCAGTTCAATTCTTGCATGAAATTTATTTGTGCATGAACTCTCCTACCTTGCATGGTGTTGAATGAAGAAGTTGGCACTAAGAATCTATAAGGAAGAGAAGGAGGAAGTTTAGAGGGTTGTTGGAAAAATAGAGAAGGTGGAGCACTATCAGGCATGATAGGCCCTATCCATTAAGTTTTATGTTTTTACTTAAATGCTCATAAAAACAACTTTTCTCTTAAGGAATAATTTGGTTTTGTTCTTATGAATAGATTTCTTTTGCTTCTTGATATTGTGTTGTTTTTAAGAAAGCATTATCAATTTTTTTTTAAAAATGGAAAGTGTGTTCTGGGTATGTGGTTTTCATACTTATGTGTAGCTAGATTTTGCTTTAATCTTCCTACTGAGGTTTGAAAATAAAGTTGAGATTTGTAGGTGATCCTAGTTAAAATTTTCTCTAACCTTGTAGGTAACTTGGTTTTCTTAAATATGAGGATCTTGTTCTAAATGATCTTGTATAATCTCAAAAAACTTTAGATAGGGAACTTGTTTGGATATCTTGACTGTTTCTTAAGATCTTTCATGATTCTTTTGGGTAGTTTGATTCGTGACTCTTTCTTAAATGTTTCCTTTTTTGTTGATGGAAGGCTCCAAACTGGAGAACTCATCTGAAATCTTATTGTTGTCTGAGATTTTGTTGTTCTGGTGGTTGGGGGTGTTTATTTCCTATGTTATACTTGTTAACCATCATTTTTCTTGATGGAGTATAGAAGTTGCATGTTAAATTTTAGTATGGCTAACTATACTCTCATGACCTATTTCTTTTGTTTTTAAAATAACTACGAAGGAAATATTGTGCAAACCTCATAGGAAATATAATTTGTAGGAGGGTAGTTAACATACTTAGATAATATGGAATGGTTGGAGTAGGAATCTGAGTTATTAATCTAATTAGTTTCTCTAGGAGAGATGTAAATTATAATGTTGACAATATTATGATACTATATCTTTATAAAAGGATTGTAATTAAAGTACATGGATGAATGTGTATTAAACCATGATTATAATTTTACATTATGCAATTTGACTATATATGGAACATATGAATATTGTTTTCATTAATGGGCACTAGCCCATGACATAGGAAAAGGGGAAATTCCCTTGAGGGCATACATTAAGATTTAAGTTATGAAATTTCTTGAATGATAATGAACATAAGGGTGAATGGATGCATGTGTGCTTCCTTATGCAGATTTCCTTAATCTTAAACTAGAAAATTAAATTATCTCATTCACCTTTATAACTAAAAGTTCATTTATGTCCCTTTTTGTTGTAAGTTGTATCAGTTAAATGATAAACTAGAGCATGAAAATAAATAGGTTAAGAAGTATATTTTATGTGCATACCTACCACATATGCAGTTATAACTTGTAACCCTTTAGGTTAAAGAACCTAATTGAATCAAGTAAAGATGTTGTAATTAATCGTAATGAAGTGTTTAATATAACATTAATTTTAATCTAAGTTATGTTCATCCAGAAGAGGAAAATCAATTGTATTTTGACACATGCCTACTATAATGAAGTGCCTTTATAACTAGGGAGAGTTACGAGGATACTATGTTACAGTTGACATGTCTCAATACCCCTAAGAGTTTTTTCAACTAGAATAGCATAATTTCTTGATTGGATCTCATTTCTACCCTATGTAGGGATAGGGACATGATTGAGTGTCAGGGTATACTCACATTGACTTAGGATAACTAGACGTACCCAATCAATGTAAGTCGATTGAGCATGTCTATGTACCCTTAGTCACCACAAGTAGTCCTCCACACTAGGGCATGTTGCTAACCCTGTCTAGGGTTATAATTTGAATCGAGTTAACTGACAAAGGTTAGTGAAGACCAATATAGATAACATATCAAGTGTGGTGAAGGACTTATTTGGTTTGGACGAGTATGTCGTCTAGGAATGCAAACATGATAAACATGGGTGAATATTTGGCCAAAGTATTCAAGCTACTATTTGTGTTTTCCTATGTCACCTAGTTTAAGAAGCAATATTTCAAATTAATATTGGTAACAAATATTCATATAGGAACTTAAACAGAATACTTGAGTACCCCTAATAGGGTAAATTAACTAAGTATACTTCGTATACACATTAGTGAATAACATGAGAGATCAGTTTTGTATGCAGAGTCATGAAAGGAGAGAGCGATGTTTCACCAAGTCATTACCTTTGCATATGGTTTTCTGTTATGAGATAGTTTGGCATTGGAATGTGTGCTCTATATTATTATTTAGAACAAAGAACATTATGTACAAAAAAATGTTTCCTTTCTTCTAAAGTCTTAGAACAGAATGTTACATCTTGGTATCAAAGTGAAGGTTACATCTCTCTAACCTATTGAGTCCATAAATCTAATAAAAACTTAATTTTTCTTGTAACAAAAAAATGGTTAAAACAAGGGTAGATGCTGAAAATAACCCACCACTAGGTGGAGAGGAAGGTACTACCCAAAACATGACAAGATCCTTACTACTCTATTGGAGACAAGAGATCGTTTGGTTGTACTTAAACGAAGAGGAAGAAGATTCTAGTAATAAAAATCGCCACCTTCTATGGAAAATGTCAATATTGGGAATCTAGGAGTTGATAATAACAATGTTGCAAATGTTAATGCTGATGTACCCAATCAGCCTAAAAATAAAAAGGTAAGGTTCACGGCTAAACTCACAAACGATATAAAAGGATAATTCCACCTATGTTTAATGACACCACATTAGGGTATGTATCTAAAAAATGGCTCAATGAAATGGAGAAATAATTTACAATAAGGAACTTGTTGTATATATATCCCCCCTTGGGAGGATATAGACAAGCAGAAGAATATGAAGATAGTTGCGCCTTGGCGCACAGAAATGGCGCATGACACGGAGTGTTGACACAGAAAAGTTGCGCCTTGGCGCACAGAAATGGCGCATGACACGGAGTGTCGACACAAAAAAAGTTGTGCCTTGGTGCATAGAAATGGCGCATGACACGGAGTGTCGACACAAGAAGAAAGTTGTGCCTTGGCACACAGAAATGGCGCATGACACGGAGTGTCGACACAGAAAAGTTGCGCCTTGGTGCACAGAAATGGCGCATGACACGGAGTGTCGACATAGAGAAAGTTGCGCCTTGGTACACAGAAATGGCGCATGACACGGAGTGTCGACACAGAAAAGTTGCACCTTGGCACATGTAAGAGGATGTCGACATGCACATGAATGCGCCAAGGCGCACCTTCAGGAGGCGCAACATTCTGAGTGCTGGCAGGAAGCAGACCCTGGCGCAGATATTCAGATGGCCATAACTTTTGACTGGGAGCTCGGATTCATGCAAGGTTGGACTTTCTGGAAAGCTTACGAGGTCCTCTATCCAACTACGACTAGATATCTTTAATTGGGTGAGAAAAATTCTTAAAAATTAAAAATACAGTTAGCCACTTTTGGGGGTCGCTAGGGTTCTCACCTACCACCATAATGAGATGAATTAAATACAACCTGCGGTGGTTGGGGTAGATTTGGAATTTCTCTCTCTTCCCTCTCTCATTCTTCCTATAAATTGTAAGGAGGGGCTTCTTTCTAAAGGTTGGACATTCTTGTTTTGCCCCTCCCTTCTTCTCTTTGGTAGGTGAATCTGTGGAGTTCAAACCTCCTATCTAAAACTGTAATGTAACCTTGTATCTTGGCATTTTGTGGTGTATTGTATCAATCTTTGGAGCAAATAATGCATGTTTGTGGATGATTATCGACCCTATCTATGTTTATTTGCATCTTCCTGATCTTTCACTGTAAATCTGTTATCTGTGCATGATCTTGCATCACATTTTAATAGTTTGTGTTTATTGGCAAGACGCTTGTTCTTCATTCCTCGGTGCATCACCTTTGTTAGTTTAGGTTTATTTCTATGCATCTTCTTACCTTGTCTCCTTGGAAAATTAGATTAGGTTTTGAGTAGACCCTCTGCATTTTTATGTGTGCATCTCGAATAGAGGAATAGAAACCGGCCTTCATCAGGAGAGCTTTTTACGATTTTGCAAGGTCCCACACTTGGGAAAAGCTCCATGTTATCCCATCACACCGAGAGTCTCGACCCATCGAGTTGCGAGACATTCGGGGGTTTGTGATTTGACATCAACAGTTTTGGCACGCTCGGTGGGACCAAGAGGTCATTCCATACATTTGAAGGAACTTTCAAGAAATTCGGACTTAAAAAATTGCAGGTTTTACAATTTCATATTTTCACCTTCTGGGCTGAACTTTGAAATCAATTTTCAAGGACTTAACTTGCTTGAAACAAGTCAAAATTTCACCAGTTGATAGATCGGGGGATAATCTTCAAAAGGGTATTCTTAGATTTTTGAGATTTTGACTTTCAAAATTTCATGGTTTTTTGATTTTCAGATTTCAGGTTTTCGGAAGTCTGGCATTTTTGGATTTTCGGGACTGTCATTCCAAATCAAATTCCAAACTCTAAAATATCAAAAATACAGGTCTTTCAAATTTCTTTTTTTTAAAGATTGTCAGGTTTGGTGTGTAACTTGGCAGGATCTAGCCTTTTGAGGCTCACTTTCTAACACATCTGGCGACTCCGAAGGGGATAGAATTCAGCGGTGTAGCAGCAAAGGTTGCCCAGGCATATGAGAAGAATTCAAACCAGGTCCAATACCCGAGAAGAGGGGCTATTTGTCCACTTGCAACTTTCACCAGGTAGAGGAAGGAGAGGAAGAAGACCACAAAGATCACCATCTCCACCTAACAGGACTTTGTCTACACCTCCACCTGGTAGGCCTTTTCTCGCATCGACCAGGGTTCTTAGGCCAATCATAATGGCACATCTACCACCGAATCCCTTTGTCAATTTCACGGGTAGTAGTCCACTTGCCCTAAATGCTCATAATCAAATTCCAGTTGCAGCACTAAAGAACATACCCTATTTCACAGGAGAAAATCACACTACTCCTATTGATCACATCCAGGATATTGCTAATGCATGTGCAATTCACGAAATAAATGAAATGGATGTTGCGGTCAAGCTGTTGGCTTCATCTTTCAAAGGCAAGGCCTTACAATGGTTTAGGAGCCTTACAGCAGGGTCTATTACGAATTGGAACCAACTTTGTTCTACTCTTTGCAGCCAATTCGGGGAGAGAGCGGACAATTTATCTTTATTGGAACAACTGACAACAATCAAAAGGGCTCCTAATGAACAAATGGCAGATTTCAACTTTAGATTCCAACGGACATGGGACAGGATTCCAATAGCCATTAGACCAACCGCCGAAGGAGCATTCCTTTATTTCTTAAAGGCTATAAATTTAGACATAGCCATGATGATCCAATCAATGGGAGGGACAACGCTGCCAGGGGCCTACGACACAGCTATCAAAGCAGAGAACTATTTGATCCAAGCTGGCAAGCTTGCACCAAGGCCAACAATGCCTCTCTATCCGGATATGGGAAATCCTACAACCAGCCAAGCACCAGAGTTGAATCCCATTCCAACTCCTAGAAATCAAAGCAATAATGAGGCGTCGACTTCTTCAAATACTTCAAAGGAATTGCAAGAGGTCATGAAACAATTGCAGAACCTTGGAAATGAGCTTGTGACTATCAAAAGAGAACAACCTCAAAGTGCTAGACCGTATCAGCCTCAAGCACAGTACCAAGCTAGGCCCCCATACCAACAAAATAGACCACCACCTCAGTGTAAACCAAAACCAGAACCAAGGACAACCATAAGCTGCCAAAGCCGTTTGAGCCGTAGTATGATCCAAATGCAACGATGTCCTCAAGAACTTTGGTCCCGACACAAAATAACATGGCACGAGTACGCAGTGTACGACTGGTGTTACCCTTGCAATCTACCTCACAATCAGTCAGCATGTTTCAATGGTGCACTAAATCAGGCCTTGATGGTGCAAACCATTGGTGTTGCTCAAGAACCAAGCCAGGAGGAGAATCAACAGCAACAAATGCAGCAAGAAGGACCTCCAATAGAAACCACATTGGCAAATTGGCAAACGAAAGACTTCTGTGGAGTTAACCAACAGCCTTTTCAAGGCGTGGCTGCCAACACACGGTCAAAGAAGAGAAATATAGGAGAGGGACAACCGTGTAATCCAGTTGTTTCTCAACCCACTCTTACACAACAAGGGGTCAGTAGACCAAACGCAGCTCCAAATGTGTAAAATCAACCCAAGGTACCTGTTGTAGCAACACACACACATGCTCAAGCTCCAGAAAATTTTGCACCAAGTAAGGGACAACAAAAGGACAATTCATCCCCTTTCAGCATCATTGATCAAATGAAGAAGACGAACATGAATATATCAATGTGGGAATCTTTATCCATCCCAGGACAAAGAGATATTCTACAAGCTGCCATGAAGAATTGGTCAACTTCGAACCAACAGGCCCATATGCAAGAGAAGGTCCTCTTGAATGCTGCTCACTCAAGGGAATCATGGAGGACAAGGTAAAGTTCCGAAACCCCCTCCATTCTATATTTCATTAATCATCGGGGATAAATTAGTACACATTTGCATGATTGATTATGGGGCAAGTAGTTCAGTGATGCCGAAGCAAATAGCGGATCAGCTGGGTTTGAAATATGAGCCAGTGCTGAAAGGAGTAGTACAGCTAGATGGGCAGTAGGAACTGTTGGAGTCATCAAGAGGTTAAGCCTAACACTACATTCCTGTCCTAATGTTACGATTCGAAAGATGTGTCTGTGAGTGACCTTCGCCACTCTTTGCGTTGTGTCTATCAAGAGACTTCACTGCAAAAATCGGTGGATATTTATCTGCAGATTGGTCACACATGATTTTTAGGACAAGGTATGGAGCCAAAGCAACAATCAGGTCAGAACCAATTGCCAATTTCCATATTGAGCCTCATGTACCAAATCCTATCAATATAAATTGCTCGGCTTTTGACCAAGAGGAGTGTTCAAGTGATCTAGAAACAGGTACTAAGGTCGAGGGAATTCCTTATTTAACTTTGGATGAATGGGCAAACAAGAGTCATGAATTTGACCCATATAAGGAAATTGAAGAATCTGAATTGGGCGTGTATTGTATACATGAAGAAAATTCACCCATTCCCGACATCATTCAGCCTGAACAAAAGGATGAAAACAAAGTTTGGAAATTATTTTTTGATGGTTCGAGAAGCAGACAAGGTGCTGGAGGTGGTGCAATGTTGATTTCACCACAAGACATCAAATATTTTTCAGCTTTTCGTTTCCAGTTTTCCTGTTTGAACAACACGGCTGAATACAAAGCATTGATTCATGGAATTCATTGGGCCAGGAAAAGGGGCATAAAGAACTTGCAGGTGTTTGGAGATAGTGAGTTGATTGTCAACCAAGTTAGGGGACAACATGCTACAAAGAACGACTTGCTGAGGAGCTACAAGAATAGGGTATGGGACCTCATTGAGGATTTCGAAGCTTTCAACATTGTGTCCATACCCAGGAAGAAAAATGAAGTCGCAGATAGGCTCGCAGCAGTTGGAGCAACGTTTGATGTGGTTGACAACATCAGAAGGGAAAAACATAGCCACATATCCATGTGATTGTGAGGCCAAGCATTTCCAGATAATAACACAAGCTGGCAGGTGTTTGAGAACGATCAACAGATCGTCAATTTCTTACAAGAAGAGGCTGAATTTTCAGCTAGGAATCAGGATAGATTAGAGCAGCAGTATGGGGATCAAGTAGTACAGCTGCAGACAAACAAGCTTCCTAAGGGTTTGGTAACATTGGAGTCTATCTTCAACCCTAACGACCAGTTTCGTAAGGAAAAGGCAAACATACAGGTCAAGAGAGAAGATTCAGAGCCAATTCCGGTTGGGGAAGGCAAAACACTTCAAATTGGCAAAGTGGCCACTGAACAGGAGAAATCAGATTTCATACAACTTTGCCAAGAATTTCCAGATGTCTTCACTTGGAGCTATGAAGACTTAAGAGGATTCGATCCAAATTTGGCACAACATACCATAGAATTGGATCCAGATGCTAAGCCCGTCAGGCAGAAACAGAGACCGGTCAACCCTCACATTGAGCCTCTAATGAAGAAAGAACTAAATAAGCTAATAGAGGCAAGCATTATATTCCCGATCAAGCACTCAAGCTGGGTTGCAAACTTGGTTCCGGTCAGGAAGAAGAGTGGAGAAATCAGGTTGTGCATGGATTTCCGAGACCTAAACAGGGCATCTCTCAAAGATCATTACCCACTTCCTTCAATGGAACAAATATTGCAAGTAGTATCCGGTTCAGAGAGATTCTCTCTCCTAGATGGCTACTCAGGGTACAATCAGGTGATGGTGAAAGAAGATGACCAATTCAAGACGACTTTCACCACCAAATGGGGGACCTATGCCTACAAAAAGATGCCATTTGGGCTATCAAATGTTGGGGCCACTTTCCAAAGGGCAATGGATATGGCATTTAAGGGGTTGATCAATAAAATAGTTTTGATATATCTTGACGACATCACTGTATTCTCAAAAAATGCAGCGGATCACCTCTGTCATTTGAGGCAAGTATTTCAGAGGTGTAGAAGATTTGGGGTATCATTGAATCCCAAAAAATGCATATTCTTGGCTCACGAGGGAAAACTTCTAGGCCATATTGTTTCAAAGGAAGGGTTGACGATCGACCCAGAGAGAGTTGAAGCAATTCGAGCGTTGCCATTGCCAAGTCATAAGAAGGCTCTTCAAAGCTTCCTAGGAAGGATCAATTTTGTACGCAGGTTTGTTCCAAACTTTGCAGCTCTTGTGAAGCCAATAACGCTGATGTTAAAGAAGAGTATGGCATTTAAGTGGACATCTGAAGGCAAGGCAAGTTTTGAGGCAATAAAAGAGGCTATATCTCAAGCTCGACTCTCGTCAATCCAGACTTCTCTAGGGACTTTGTGCTATATGCCTTTGGTGGTGGGGACACGATTTCTGCAATCCTGGTACAACAAAACAAGGGAGGATTAGAACAACCAGTTGCTTTCTTCAGTCAAGGCTTGGAGGAATACAAAACTAGGTACTCTTTCATTGAAAAGCATGTCCTTGCAGTAATCAGGAGCTTAAAGAAATTCAAGCACCTAGTCTCAAACAACAAGATCCAATTATTGGTCTCTCATGCGGGAGTCAGGGACTTCCTTCTAAACAAGGATCTGAATGAGAAACGTGCAGGATGGATAACTCGTGTCATGGAATATGACATCGAGATCAAGGTCACCAAACTAGTACGTGGGAAGGGACTATGTGAGCAGCTAGCCTTGAGTCAACAAGTTGAAGCAGGTGATGAAAAAGAGGTTGTCTTGGTACTACAGGATAACCAAGAACAAGAAAATGATGATGTGCCCACTCCTGTTGGACTCGGGAATGTGATACACTTCCTATGCATGACAAGCCTATGCCCTCCAGAAATGAGAAAAGCAAAGAGGAGATACTTCAGATTACAAGCCATTCCATATGTGCTTGTTGGTGGTGTTTTGTTTAAGAAAGACATCAATGGAGTTCTACTGAGGTGCATTGGGACAGGTCAAATTGAGAGGGTGTTACGAGATTTTCACGATGGAGATTCCGGAGGACATTTTGCCCCACGAGTAATAGCTCTCAAGATAATGAAGGCAGGGTATTATTGGCCCACATTGTTCAGTGACTGTTATACATGGATAAGAAAGTGCAAGAGATGTGCACTCTTCACGGGAAAAGAAAGACTAGCAGCGCTTCCATTGCACCCAATTTTGATTGACCAACCATTTATGCAATGGGGATTGGACTTCGTCGGGGTCATCAACCCAAACTCAAGCCAAGGCCACAAGTGGATTCTCACGGCAACGGACTATTTCACCAAGTGGACCAAAGCAGTAGCGCTCAAGGAAGAAAATGAGTCTAACATGCTAGACTTTTATGAAGGAAGAGTGACCAGGTTTGGTGTGCCGCCACTATCATATCAGATAATGCATTGGCATTCATAGGTTCCAAGATTACAGAATGGGCTGTCAAGAATGGAATCTATTTGAGCACCTCTTCAAATTATTACCCACAGGGTAATGGATAGGCAGAGTCCACGAACAAGAATTTGTTAAGAATCATCAGAAGGACTCTAGATGAAAACCAAAGGACATGGCATACCAAGCTAAAATCAGCATTATGGGCTGATAGGATAACGCCAAAGAGATCTACAGGTAATTCTCCCTACAAGTTGGTATATGGGAAAGAGGCAGTGTTGCCTATATCATTAGAATTGCCAGCATTGGAGCTCATGAAGCAGTTGGAGTTGTCTGAGTTCGAACCAATGGAGGCTAGGTATGCAGAGTTGATGGAATTGGAAGAAATAAGAGAACATGCAGTTCAGGTGATTGAAAAGGATCAGGCCTTAGTAAAAAGATGGTTTGATAAGAAAGCGAGAGCAAGGACCTTCCAGGAAGGGGACCTAGTTCTAAAATGGGATGCAGATCGAGCAAAACTAGGAAGGCATTCCAAGTTTGATGCCATTTGGAGTGGCCCCTACATGGTCACGGGATGTAAAAGTAGTAATGCCTTCCAATTGTCTACATTGGATGGAGAGGAACTTGATTCCGGTTAACGGAATCTATCTTAAACATTGCTACTAAAAGGAAAAGGTTTACCCTTGTAAATATTAGCTTAGTTTTCAATTCCTCTAAGTGCGTATGCACATTGTCTTGTTGTAGTTAGGTTTCATTTTCCCTAAGTGCTCTGGCACAGGTTTTGCTGCTCTCAGGTTGTTTTCTACGAGTTCGAGTGTCAGGAGAAGAAGTTGCGGATATCGGCTCGGGAAAGATATCAAAGTTGGTTTCAGTTAGTTATTTCTTATGACTCCATGCCCAATGGATTACAAAAATACCACTGATCTTCTACCTAGCAGGCAGGTGATCCCGTTGAGTCACCAATTGTTGTATATATATCCCCCCTTGGGAGGATATAGACAAGCAGAAGAATATGAAGATAGTTGCGCCTTGGCGCACAGAAATGGCACATGACACGGAGTGTCGACACAGAAAATTTGCACCTTGGCACACAGAAATGGCGCATGACACAGAGTGTCGACACAGGAAAAGTTGCGCCCTTGGCGCATAGAAATGGCGCATGACACGGAGTGTCGACACAGAGAAAGTTGCGCCTTGGCGCACAGAAATGGCGCATGACACGGAGTGTCGACACAGAAAAGTTGCACCTTGGCGCATGTAAGAGGATGTCGACACGCACATGAATGCGCCAAGGCGCACCTTCAGGAGGCGCAACATTTCGAGTCTTTGCGCAAGAAGCAGTGCACCTCAGCGCAGATATTCAGATGGCCATAACTTTTGACTGGGAGCTCGGATTCATGCAAGGTTGGACTTTCTGGAAATATTACAAGGTCCTCTGTCCAACTATGACTAGATATCTTTAATTGGGTGAGAAAAAATTCTTAAAAATGAAAAATACAGTTAGCCACTTTTGGGGGTCGCTAGGGTTCTCACCTACCACCATAATGAGATGAATTAAATACAACCTGCGGTGGTTGGGGTAGATTTGGAATTTCTCTCTCTTCCCTCTCTCATTATTCCTATAAATTGTAAGGAGGGGCTTCTTTCTAAAGGTTGGACATTCTTGTTTTGCCCCTCCCTTCTTCTCTTTGGCAGGTGAATCTGTGGAGTTCAAACCTCCTATCTAAAACTGTAATGCAACCTTGTCTCTTGGCATTTTGTGGTGTATTGTATCAATCTTTGGAGAAAATAATGCATGTCTGTGGATGATTATCAACCCTCTCTGTGTTTATTTTCATCTTCCTGATCTTTCACTGCAAATCTGTTATCTGTGCATGATCTTGCATCGCATTTTAATAGTTTGTGTTTATTGGCAAGACAGTTGTTCTTCATTCCTCGGTGCATCACCTTTGTTAGTTTAGGTTTATTTTTATGCATCTTCTTACCCTGTCTCCTTGGAAAATTAGATTAGGTTTTGAGTAGACCCTCTGCATTTTTATGTGTGCATCTGAACAGAGGAATAGGAACCGGCCTTCATCCGGAGAGCTTTTCCGATTTCGCAAGGTCCCACACTTGGGAAAAGCTCCATGTTATGCAATCACACTGAGAGTCTCAGCCCATCGAGTTGCGAGACATTCGGGAAGTGCTTGTGATTCGACATCAACGAGAATTTCTCGGAGGAAACACAAGCCATATGGGAAGCTTATTAGCTTTCCCATGAGGCATCTTCCTAGTGGGACAACCGTAAGGTTGAATTGAATATTGATGAATCAAGCATCACATGGGATCAATTTAAAAACTATTTTAGGCAATGATGGTTGTCAAAAATTTATTATGATTAGAAGATGACGAAATTTCAAAACTTAACTCAGAAAAGGTAATTGTAATAGAGTACTGGGAGAGGTTCACTAAACTTCTCAAGTATGTGTCTCGTATCAAATTGACAAGAATTTCAAGATACTAACAATTCATTATTGGATTAAATCCTATCATAGGGGATGAAGTAGATGTTCACAACCCAACCACTATGGAAGGGGTTTTAGAAAAATAAATTAGTTAGGAACAGAAATAAAAAGTAATCTCTTCCCATAAGGATGAAATTAGAAAGAAAATTCTTAGTTCTTCATCATCTCTTGCACCCAAAAAGGGGGCATGGAGGAATTTTGGTACTAAAAACAATTTTTTTACTGATAATAACAATAAAAAAAAAAATAAACCTATTGCAAATGTTCGAAACAATTTTGTTAAGAACAATAATAATGGACAAAAGTTGTATGGAGGATGAACATAAATTTTAAGGCTAAAAATAAATTTGAACCTAAGAGAGGACCTATAGGAGGCTGCTACAATTGTGGCAAAGATCATTATGCAAATCAGTAGGATGACAACAATCAACAATATAAAATAGATGCTACAAGTAGCTAATAAACAAGCTAAAAAGCAAGTTACACCTTTAGAAGTGCCGAGATAAGTTATTTGGTATACTGTTACTTATACTTTTGATATTGGAGCTACTGAATGCTTTATTTTTATTAATTTAGCTTCAAAACTAAAAAGAAAAGTTGGAAAAATAGATAAATCTTGGGCTATACATTATGGAAATAATGTTGTCCACAAACTTAGTGTATTTTTGGAGCAGTCCTATATTTTCCAAGTTTTTCCAAAGAAAGTTGATCTTTATGTTGCTCCTTTGGGGTCTTATGATGTAATAATAGGTGTTAATTGGCTTTGAACATAAATCAAAAGTTGATTGTTTTGAAAAACAATTTAGTTATCTTGATGATCTATAGAAAACAATAGACATCTGGGGATAAAATGTGAGATTCTAGTTAAAACATTGTCAACTATGTAGCTTAAAAAGGCCAAAAACAAAGGATGCACCTTCTATGCAATAAAAATTTCTGAAACAAATGAAAGGGATAGTGATTTCTTGGAAAAATATCTGTTGTTACGAAATTTCAGCGATGTGTTTCTAGAAGAACTACTCGGTTTTCTTCCCAAATGGGAGTTTGATTTCATAATTGAGATCAAACCAGGAACTAAACCTATTTCCAAGGCATCGTATCAAATGAATACCATTGAAATGGTAAAGCTTAAGTCATAGTTACAAGAATCGTTGTCTAAAGGTTTGATAACACCGAGTGTCTTGCCTGGGGAGAACTGGTAATTTTTGTAAAAAGAAAGATGGAACACTTAGGTTGTGTATTGATTATAGGATGTTAAACAAAGTAACAATAAAAATAGATATCCACTTCCTATAATTGATTATTTGTTTTATCATATGTGTAGTGCATCAATTTATTCTAAGATAGATATTTCATCCTGGGTATCATCACTTAAGAATAAAATACAATGATATTCATAAAACAACCTTTAGGACAAGATACATGCATTATGGATTGACAGCTTTTACCTTTCGATTTAACAAATGAACCTCCAACTTTTATGAATTTGATGAATAATATCTTTCAAGAATACCTAGTCAAATTTGTGCTTATATTCTTAGACGATATTCTCATAAATTCTAAAAGTATTGATGAACATCATGAGCATTTGAAGATAGTTCTTGAGATCTTGAGAAAAATAATATTGTATGGTAAGTTGTCCAAATGTTCTTTCTATGAAATAGAAGTGCACTATCTAGAACATCTCATAAGTAAAGATGGAATAGTTGTTGATCCATAAGATATTGTTGCCATAAGTAAGCTGGCATGCACCAAAGAATGTACATGAAGTCGAAGATTTATGGGTCTTGCTAGTTATTATAGAAAATTTGTTAAGGATTTTTCAAAGGTCGCCGCATCAATAATTTCATTAGAAAAGAAAGATAAGAAATTTGAGTGGAGTGAAAAATGTGAATCTACATTTAAAACTCTTAAGGATCAATTAACATCTGCACCTATTTTGGTTGTATCTTATCCAAAGGAAGACTTTATGGTAGTAACATATGCTTCCAAGGAAGGAATCAAAGGTATTTTCTTATAAAATGACCATGTTATAGCATATGAGAGTAGAAAACTCAAATTACATGAGCTGAATTATGATCCTCATGACCTAGAGCTTCTTTGCCATTGTACATGTACTTTAAGTATGGAGGCATTATCTCTTAGGGAGATGTTTTGAATTAAAGACTGCCATCTTGGGATAAAGTATATTTTCACTCAGCTAAACTCGAATGCAATACAATGGAGGTGGTTAGAGTTTCTAGCACAATATGATTTTTCCATAAGTTACATAAAAGGAAAAGAAAACAGAGTGGCGATGCACTAAATCATATGAAACATATTTATGCACTTACAACTTTCAAAACTCAGTTTAAGGATGAAGTAAAAAACATTATGGAATCTGATTCATATTTTCAATAAATAAACACATCACTTACTACAGATCTAAATGACTCAAGATATAAAGGTTTTCACTCGATGACGAAGGAATCCTAAGATATGATAATCGAGTGTATATACCTTTGAGAAATGAGTTAAGAAGGAAGTTATTAATTGAATTTCATAATTCACCTTATTCATGACATCTTGGTATTATGAAAATGCTTTTGATTTAAAAATATATATTTTTGGAAAGGGATGAAAAATGATGTAATTAATTTTGTGACACATTTCTTAGAATGTCAGCATGTTAAGGATGAACATATACATCCAGTTGGTTTATTGTACCCTCATATCATACCACAATATAAATAGCAGGTAATTAGCATGGATTTTGTTCAAGGGCTATCAATGGCAAGAAAAAAACATGATGTTATTTTAGTTGTTTTGATAAATAACAAATGCAGCACATTTTATTGTTGGTAATCTTAAGGATGATTCCCTTGTTTTAGAAAAAGAATTTTTCAAGAAATTTTCATATTGTGTGGAGTACTTGAATTGATCATATCGATAGAGACTCTAGAATGACATATAGATTTTGGAAAAATCTTAATGCAACCTTAGGAACTAAACTAAATTTTAGTTCAACATACCATATGGAAACCGATGGGAAAACTAAAAGAGTTAATTAGGTTTTGGAAGATATGTTATGATTGTAGTGTATGGATCAGCAAAGACAAATGGGAAGAGTACATTCCATTATTCAAATTTTATTATAATAACACATACCACACCTCTTTGAAAATGGCACCTTTCGAAGAATTATATGGAAGGAAATGCATAACTCTAATTAGTTGGGATAGAATAGAAGAGAGGTAATTGGACTGAAATCCTTACTGAAATGGGATGAAAGGTTAAAATGAACACAAAAAAATTATGAGATAAGGTAAGAATGAACATCTATTATAGGCTGATCTAGTTCAGAATTTTTTTCCACCTCTCCGATTTTTGAATTTTTGAGTCCCCTGGTGCTAGATCTGATGACAGACCCTTTTGGTCTAGACCAGAATACCACCCTGCAATCTTTGGATGCATATCTCTCTGGTCTTCCCTTGAGGCATGGAAAAAAATAGTGGAGGGTCCTCTTCTACTTCCCATTCAGAGAAGTTGACTCCCATGCTCTCTGATGGGTCCTTCTCTCTTCACATCCCCTCTCACATCATGGAGGTTGCTGCTACCTCTAGAGATCTATCCCTAGTAGGTAAGTTGATGGGTCCTAGACCCCCTCAAAGATATCAAAAAATGGGCCCGCATGAAATGGAACCCTTGTGGCACCCTAGAAATAGCTGTGATGCCAAACGGATTTGTCCTCTTCTCTTTCAGCATGAAGGAAGAATTTTCTTGAGCTCTTCTGGGTGGTCTATGGTTCTTTGGTAGAAGAGGGTTCTACATCAGGAAATGGTCACCTAGCTTCAACCCGCTCATAGAAATAATGACATAGGCTCCAATATGGGTTCGTCTTCCGGGCCTTCCTCTAGAGCTTTGGCACCCTACAATCATCGAAGGTATTTCTCTATGGGTTCTCTAATTGCAATAGACCAGGCCACAAAGGCCAAAACTAGATTCATTCATGCTCATTTATGTGTCAACGTTGATGTCAGTTTCCCACTCCCAAAATTGATTGATCTCTTATCAGATTTTGGAACTTGGTCTCAAACCATTGAATACGAATATATTCCACAAGCATGTTCAATCTACAAAAGCATCGGTCACAGAGCAACCAGATGCCCCACTAAGCCTCAGCCTAAGCCCAAAACCCTTGTAACCTCTCCCAAGAAAAAAGGAAAATATATTCCAAAGATTATTCCTGAAGAGACCCTAGTCATCCCTACTTCCAACCCCTTTTCCCTCCTTGAAGAAGGAGAGATCACTTTCGACTCCAACTTGGTAACCCCTCTCCCCCCAGCCTCTTTCCACTATGGTTTCTATCCCCATGGAGGTTTCCCTAGCCTCCCCTCCCCCCTCCTCTCGTGACTATTTCCTAATCGGTGATTGTTGTTGCCCCCCTTCTCCACCTTCTCCCTCCCCCTCCAACCTTCTCCTCTCCCTTCCCCCTCTCCCTATTCTTGGCTCGAGTTTCCTCCTACTAGCTCCACTTTCCTCAGTCCACCTTTCCTCCCCCTCTCTGATTCCCATATCTCCCCATCCACTCAAACCTCTAATGACAATTTGAACCTCCACATGACCTAAAGTAGTTGTAAGAAACCTGATATTGGAACGAAGAAATTTTGTGGGTGTATCCCGGGAAATGTCAAGCTTTAACAAGAATCAACCTTGAATGTGGCCCAAGGAACCCAGAGCACCATCCCCATGGTTGTGGGGAGTAAACCCAAATCCAAGAAATGAAGGTGATCTCATGGAACATAAGAGGTCTTAACTCTCTACAAAAATAGAGGGTCCTCAAGGATATGAAATTTAACCACTCTCCTGACATTATCATGCTTCAGGAAACCAAACTCAAAAAGGATGATAGTCTCTTGAAAATTTGGCTTGCTGCCTCTTTTGCTTCCCAGCTTGCTATAGGTAATTTGGGAGGCTTATGCACTCTCTGGGACCCCAAATACATCAAAGGTGACTGCCTTCTTCAGCACCCCAATTTTTTTGCATACTCTTCCAAGAGGTAGACTCTGACTCTACTTGGATAACAATCAATGTTTATGCCCCTAATTTGGAATCCCAACGTGAAAGACTCTGGCAGGACATTTCAAATTTCATAAAAAATTGTGGAAATTTCCCAGTGCTCATTATGGGAGACTTCAACTACACTCTCTACCCCTCTAAAAAGCAAGGAGGAGCCCTTGCTAACCCCAACAACATGGAAGCTCTGGCTGACTTCATACGTGGGGAGACTCTCTTTGATATGGACCTGCATGGTACCTCCTTCACTTGGTCCAATCGCAGAGTGGGAAAAAATCACATTCAAAGCAGATTGGATAGGGCTATGGGATCTTTGGATTGGATCTCTCTTTACCCCAATTTATTTCTCAGTTCCTTAGCTCGAGTGGCATCTAACCATAGCCCCTTAATTCTATGTGCCAACAATAAGATGAACATAAAAAATCCTCCCTTCAGATTTGAGCTTGCCTAGCTTGAAAACAATCATCTGGACCCTCTTATTAAGAGCTGGTGGGACATCAAAATTCAGGGCTCGATATGTTTAAGTTCTCTAGTAAACTTAAGGAAATAAAAAACAACTTAAGATTTGGAAGAGCAAAGTGTTCGGAAACATCAAACTTCATAAACAAAAGCTGACTCAGGAAATAGCTAACATTTCAGCTCTGATGGAGGTTGAAGGAAGAATAGAACAACTCCATAAACAAGAAAGGCATCTTCTCAGTGACTTCCATAATACCCTAAAAGAAGAAGAGACCTATTGGAAGCAGAGATCACGGGTGCTTTGGCTGGATCAGGGAGACCACAACACCAAGTTCTTCCACATTACAACCTCTAAACACAAAAGCAGGGACAAAATCAGAGAACTGCTAACTCCGAGTAGGTAATATTTTAACCTTTGACATTGAGATCTCTAATGAATTAGTCTCTTTTTATTCTAATCTCCTTCAGGCTGAGGACCCTCCCAATGAGCAAGCTATGTCCAAGATGCTTCAACACATTCCTAAATTAATCTTTGATGATATGAATGGCAATTTAATGAAACCCTTCTCTATGGAGGAAATTCATAAAGTAGTCTTCACAATGAAAGGTGACAAAGCTCTTGGCCCCAATGGCTTCCCTGCTACCTTTTTCCAAATCTTTTGGGAAATCATCAAGCAAGATCTCTTCAAGGTAGTAAATGAATTCTAGTCTAGCAACTCCCTTATGAAAGAATGGAATACTACCTTCATTGCTCTTGCTCCCAAAGCTCTTAGATCTAAGTGTGTTGTAAACTTTAGGCCAATTATCCTCTGTAACACCTAAAATATCATCTCCAAAATGTTGGCCACAAGACTTAAACCCCTAATGAATGACCTCATCACATCAAATCAGAATGGTTTCATCAGTGGTCACTTAATCCAAGGGGGTATCATCATCTTTGTTTATGAAGCCATCCACTGTCCAACACTCAAAGTCTACGGGGATGATACTAAAATTAGACATGTAAAAAGAATTCAATGAGTTAGCTAGACTTTCCTGATCTAGGTACTAAAAAGTTACAGTTTTGACAATAGATGGTGTAATTGGATTTTTCTTGTATTACAACCCCTTGCTTCTTGATCCTCATAAATGGAATCCCGGCAGGATTCTTCAAAAATAGTAGAGGTATTTGACAAGGGGACCCTTTGTCTCCTTTCCTCTTCTTGTTAATGGCAGACTCCCTCAGCAAAGCTCTTGAGGTTGCCAAGAGTCAATATAACATTTCTGGTATCAAAATCACTTCCAGCTCCCCAACTGCCACTCATAGCCAATTTGTGGATGATACTCTGCTCTTGAGTGCCACTTCGGTGATTGAAGCTCATGCCCTCAAAGAAATTTTAGAAAACTATCAACTTGCATGTTATCGATCGATTAACTTTAACAAAAGCCATAGATCTTTCCTAAACACCCCTCCTCAAACTCAAAGGAGGATTACTAACATATTTGGTTGCAGAATTGTGGACTTACCCTCCTCCTATCTTGGCATTCCCCTTTTCAAAGGAAAGAAAACCAAGCATCTGTGGAATCCAGTCATTGAGAGATACCAAAAAAATTGGCCGCTTGGAAAGGAGCCATTCTTAGTCAGGCTGGAAAACTTCAATTGGTTAAAGCTACTCTTCAGAGTTTACCTATCTCTTCTCAAAATGCCTTCCTCAGTGATATCTGTTGTTGAGAGAATCCAAAAGAAATTTCTTTGGTTGGGGTGGAAGACAAAAAGTGGATACACCTTGTCTCTTGGAATGAAGTTTGTAAGCCAACCAATCTAGGAGGGCTTGGGATCAGACAGATTGTTGATATGAATGTTGCACTGCTAGCTAAAATTGGCTGGGAAGTTGCTCAAGGTAACTTGCACTAGGCTCAGCTGTTGAGATCTAAATATTTGTCACAAGATGAATATTTCCTTCTCTCCTCCCCACCCCACAGCTCGGCTATTTGGAACTTAGTTACTAGCTCTCTTCCTCTTCTGTGTGCTAGAACCAAGTGGAGGTTGGGAAATGGAAGATTAATTGACTTCTGGTCAGATTGGTGGATAGGTGAAAAACCTTTGTGCCTTAACCCTGTTTGGGACCCTATCAAAATAACCCTCATTAATCACCATGGAAAGAAAGTTTTTGGTTACTGGAGAGAGTCTAATTCAATCCCCTCTTGGAATTTACCGGATTGGTCAAGCATCAAGCAAACATCAGAGTCTTCTTTTGAATCAGTTGAGAATTTCCCTTTCCTCTCTCTATATTCCTTTCTCCTCACTTGTTGATGATCATATTTGGCCCCTCTCCCCCTCTGGATCCTTCTCTGTTAAAGCTTCCTATGACTCCAAGCTCCGGACCAGCTCTGGACCTCCACTCTACAAAATTTGGCCCAAAGAGTCTATTCCCAAAATTGGCTTCTTTCCTAGCTCTCCTTCAAGAATGTTTCCTCTCGAGAGAGAACTTAAAAAGGAGAGGCTTCTCACTTCCCACATGTTGTGTTCTTTACTGCAAAGCCTTGGAGTCCTCCTCTCATCTCCTTCTTCACTGCCCCTTTGCCTAAGCTATCTGGAATTGGCTTTTGTCACTTTTTGGAGTTGTCTAGACTTTCCCAAATTCAATTCATGATACCCTCATTCAATGGTGTTCCCCCTTCTCTCACCCAACCCTTTCCCTAGCTTGGAAACTTATCCTCCCCATGGCCTCTAGGGTATTTGGAAAGAGAGAAATAGGAGAATCTTCAAAGACCAGTGTATGGATCCTGAGAGGGTGGCCAACCATATCACTATTCTCTTCCAAGACAATCTAAATGGCTGCTTATGGAAGAAATATCAGCAAAAATCCAGTTCTGCAATAACAAGGAGTGGTGTCAGTAGATGGTGATCCTTCCCATGGCTAAACTCTCTTCCCTGTGCTTGCTCTTCTATTCAGTGGCTCCCTCCCCCACCAAGTGGATGAAACTCAACACGGATGGTGCTTCTAAGGGTAACCCAGGGAAGTCTAGGGGGTGCGATCCTCTAAAATTCTGTTGGTTCCCCTCAAGCTACTATAGTAGCTAACTTTAGCATGGGTACCAACCACCGTGTTAAAGCCTTAGCTATCCTTAAGGGGCTAGAGCTGACTCTTAAAATTGGCAACAAACCCTTAATTATGGAAAGTGACTCTCTCAATATTATAAATCTCCTCAACTCGGAAGACCCAAGACAATGGACTATTAAAAATATTATTGTTGACATTTGTCTTCTCCAAAGGAACTTCTAGTAGATCAAATTCCAGCACATCTTCTAGGAAGGAAATAAGGTAGCTGATTGCATGGCTAACATTGGTGTCCTCCTTGATACTCAACAAATGTGGTTAGGAAATTTCCCTGCCAATCTCCTTCAAATTTCCCATAATGACTGCTCATTTTCTAGCTAACACGTGGTGGTGGGAGTCTACTCCTTATGTCAGCAAGCTTAACAAAAAGCACTGCATCCTTACCAATGATGACAATCATGATTATCACATAATTTCGAAGCAATGCTCTATGGAGCCGAGCATGTGGGAAGAGAATTACTCCATTCATGTAGATATGGGTCTGAGATACACCCTTTCTCATCATAATTATCACAGGTACAAGAGGATGGGTGATGTGGAAGACTCCCACAGAAAATATGAGCCTTTTAAAGCCAACTCACATCTCCTCACCTTGATTCATTTCCACGGAATCTTCACCATGGGAGGGCAACTCAAAAGGATTGAACCTGCTTCTTGCACTTGTCTACAGGAAGACCAGGAAGTCTGGAACATTCTTAGGGACAATGGCATAACTACATTCTTGGAAAGAATGTTTAGGTACTCGGCTTTGGTTTCTTATGGCACCCTAGCTACCTAGTCTCACAAAGAGGGTCCAAATTGGCAATACCCACTTCACCATCTCCACCAATGCCATCGCCTTGGTGACTGGCCTTCCTACCTCCGAGGCTATCTACTTCAAGAGGTCTTTGCAAGAGAGCTTCAAGATTTTATTGCCAAAGGTGAGAAGCCGACTAAATATATTTCTAGTTATGTTTGGGAATCCCTGCTTCCACCTTGGGACAAAGTTACAGAGGTTATTATGAGATATTTCACCATTGATGGGTGATACAGGTTGGTCTTTGGTCCCCACTTCTTCATTCTTTCTCACTTATGCTAGGGGAAGAAAATAAACCTAGCTGCCTTTCTGTTCCAGTCACTCAAGCACTCCATTAATCTTGCTAGGGAGGGAGAAGGCCCCATTCTACATCAAGGCCTTCTTTACCTCCTCTTAAAAAAATTTGCTTCTCCTGCTGAGTTTACCCTTTCCCCCCCAAGCATCGTCATCTGCTGCGTACCCCCACCTCATACCCCCTTCATCCCCATCTTGCCATCTCTCTTCCAGCCATCACCGCCACCTGCAAGTCTCTTCTAACTTTGACTCTAATGTCACCATCATGGGTTCCTCCTTCATGGGATTTTCTCCCCTATTTCCCCATTTTTCCTCCACCCTCCCTAGTCGATTTGTCTTAAAGACCCGATGCTATTGTTGCATTCTTCGCTTCTTCTAAAACCTCTAGCTCGGAGCTCCACCTCTTGGATGCTCTACTTGGTTTAGCCAAGTTGTATCCTGACTCCCCTGACTCTAGTCTGATTGGCTTGGATGAGGAGCTGAAGGAGGAGGGGCTAAATTTCTAGCGTGGTACCAAAAATATCATCATGGATGATAGTGAAATCAGCCCACAGGATATTCAGATGGAAGCTGCTCCAAACTAGGAAGACACTGCAACTGGAAACACAACAAAGGATAATATTGGAACTACTATTGACACTGACAACCATCTTGAAGATCACCATGTTGATTTGGTGATTGCCATCCTGGCCAAGCTTCAATGTTCCTTCTCTATTCTCAAAGCTTGTGAAATTTTCACTAATAACACCAGGGCAGCCATCACCAAAGACTGTTCCAAACTATTAATTCTATATTCCATAAATTAGGAACTTGGAACCTATTTAAACTATATTCCATAAATTAGGAACCTTATCCTAAAAAGAGTAACCTAACCTAAGTTACTAAGTTCATTTGTTATTTTGGATGTTAAATGCACCTGACACTAAAGACTTATACCTAAGGACCTATGTTGGTTCCTAAACTAATGTTGAACCTAACCTAATGTGTGGCTAACCTAAAAGGGGCCTATGAAACAACATGAGGAGGGGGACAGTTTGGGGCAGAAAATCCTAGAAATTTATGATGAAGTTAATGAGTCCTTATCTCTTTTTAACTTCAAAATTTGGCAAGCGCATAAGGAAACTTTGGGGAAGGAGCTAGTATATCCGCCAAGTTTTGGATGCATGTAAATTTGAACTTAGTATTTATAAGAAATAGAGGTGGTGGTGGTGGTAAACTTGGGAGGAATGACAATCCTACTTCACATTTAATAGTTTCGAAGTTGGTGAAAACCACCTAGGAAGAAGAAAGAGTTGTTTTGTTTTATTTGTTCATTTGGTTTTTGAGCTTGAGGTCTGCATGTGATTGTTTTGTTTCTTCAAACCTCTAATTTTATTCTTGTATGAAATTTATCTATGCATGAACTCTCTTGCCTTGTATGGCATTGAATGAATAAGTTGGCATGAAAAAGCTACAAGGAAGATAAAGAGGAAGTTTAGAGGGTTCTTGGCATTTCGAAGGAAGAATTGAAGCTCTTCTTGGATATTTTTTATGAAATAGAGAAGGTGGAGCACTATTAGGCATGATAGGCCCTATCCATTAAGTTTTATGATTTTACTTAAATGCTCATAAAAACAACTCTACTCTTAAGGAATAATCTAGTTTTGTTCTTATGAATAGATTTATTTTGCTTCTTGATATTGTGTTGTTTTTCGAAAAGCATTATTGATTTTGTTTGAAAAATGGAAAGTGTGTTCTAGGTATGTGTTTTTCATACATCCGTGAAGCTAGACTTTTTTAATCTTCCCGATGACGTTTGAAAACAAATTCGAGATACAGCGATCCTAGTTAAATGTTTCTCTCGGCCTTGTAGGTAACTTGGTTTGCTTAAATCGAGGATCTTGTTCTAATGATCTTGTATAATCTCACAAAAAAATTCACATAGCGAACTTTTTTGGATATCTTTCTTGTTTCTTAAGATCTTACATGATTCTTTTAAGTAGTTTGATTCTATGAATCTTGCTTAAATGTTTCCTTTTATCACTTATTAAAGGCTCCAAAATGGAGAACTCGTCTAAAATCTTATTATTGTCTCGAAATTTTTTTGTTCGGTGGTTCAGTATTTATTTCCTATTTCAGAATTTTTGACCATTGTTGTTCATAACAGAGGATCAATTGATTATAATAATTTCATGTTAAATGTTAGTATGGCTATTTGGACTTGCATGACCTCTTTCTATTTTTAAAATAACTACTAAGGAAATCTTGTGTAAACCACATAGGAATAATAATTTGTTGCATGAAAGTCTTATTGTTGAGAAATGTATGTGGGAAATTTTATTCTATTTCCATTCTTCAGGGACTTAAATTTATCAAAGAATTAATCACTTCATGTTAATTCAAGAAACCCTTTGGGTATTGGTTAGTTGTTTGCTCATTTATTGCAGATGCACAGGACTTCATATCAGTTTTTGTCAACTTTGTTCTGTTGTTTATTTTCTTGGCATGTTTCCTAAATCCCTTGGGCCTATGAACTCGGTACTAGGTCTTTTGGGACAAAGGAAAATGTTTTGTATGGTTTTTGAATGCTTTCTCTTATTTGGGTAATGTTGGAATGCTTACTTGTGTTCCTTTTAAGGGTTTTGAGTTTGTTGGAAGTCTGTTTTAGAATAACCCTACTATTATACCTTCCCTTTCTTCTCTAGGATTTTTGGGAAATGGATTACTTGTTTATCCTGGTGGGAATTGAGTCTATCAAACCCGTCTCCATTAAATTACAATAGGGTAATGGTTATATGTTGCTCTACATTCCTTCTTTTTTCTCCTGGACTTTTGGTGCTCATACAATTCGAGACCTGGGTGAATCTCTGATTGGATTTTGGTGTGGGTCGTATGTGATCTATCCTTTGTCAATATAGTTTTCTTGGTTATTTAATGTTTACTTTTATTCTAAAGAGTTAAGAAGACTGCAATCTCCCACATACTCTCTCTTTATTCTTTCAAACAGGATATTGCACTTGGTGAAGTTGTTGTCCCTTTTCGGTTTGTTATGGTTATGTCACTTCTTAACCATGTGATAGGACTGAGTGTAGTAATGTTCTTAGGGTAGCAGAGCTGAAGTTTTGAAAATTATTGGAAGGAGTATTGAGTCTTGTATTGAGTCTTGTTAGAAGCAACCTTACATTTTAGATGAGGTCTAATTTAGATTTTCTTTGACTTCTAACTTGAATTGGTTCCTAATTCGATCCTGAGCATTAGGATGCTTCAATCATAGTTACATTAATTGTTACGATAATTTGGATTATCCTTACTTATTCTTATGATCTTATTTATGATTGATGACATCTTAGACTTTAGGATGAATTTTTGATAATGATATGATTAGATGGAAAGTAATGTTTATCAATGTTCAACTGTTCAATTATGCCTGAAATATAGTTTTAGGTATTTTATCTTCTTGTTAAATAGGTTTAGTTGAATGAGGAAACTTAAATGGATTACATGAAAGTAATAGTAATGTTCAGATGAAATGATAATTCTTCTTAACTTGTTTAAATTCTTTATGATAAAAGGAATTTATGATGGAAAGATAAGGTTGTTAGGTTACATGACCTAACATTGATTTTGATTTGAAATATCTATCTCTCTCTCTCTCTCTCATATAGGATTGTACTTTTTTGTTGATCCTTTTTTTTTTTTTTTTCAAGACTGTTTCATAATAACAAAGTTCTTTTTATGAAAAAGTTATCTAAAATCACATTGTTTTAATGATTTAGTGCTTATAATTCTCTTCAATGAAATAACCCCTGCTAAAAAAATTTGTAGATGGAATTCATAAAATATGAAAGGATAAAGACTTATATAAAGTTTCATTTGTTTTATTAAAGATATTGAATATTTATTATGTTGAAAAATGGCTTCATTACAGAGATGTACTTGATGGAAAAGAAAGTTGTAATGAGAAATGATGTTTCTATTTTGACATTTTGAGATATCTAAAATGTTTGGACTTAGTGAATGTATAACTCCTCCTTGATGAATAAAATATGTGTGATTATATTAATACTTGTTGTAATACTTTCTTGGCATGTATTGGGCTGAAATGATATGTATTACTCTAATAAAGGAGGGTAGTTAACATAAATAATATGGAATGGTTGGGGTAGGAATATGAGTTATTAGTCAAATTAGTTTCTCTAGGAGAGATGCAACTTATAATGTTGACAATATTATGATACTCTATCATTACAAAAGGACTATAATTAAATTACATGGATGTATGTGTATTAAACCATGATTATAATTTTACATTACGTAATTTGACTATATATGGAACATATGAATTTTGTTTTCATTAATGGGCACTAGCACATGCCATAGGAAAAAGGAGAAATTTCCTTAAGGGCGTAAATTAAAATTTAAGTTATGAAATTGCTTGAATGATAATGAACATAAGGGTGAATGGATGCATGTGTGCTTCCTTATGCAGATTTCCTTAATCTTAAACTAGAAAATTAAATTAGCTCATTCACCTTTATAACTAAAAGTGCCTTTATGTCCCTTTTTGTTGCAAGTTGTATTGGTTAAATGATAAAATAAAGCATGAAAATAAATAGGTTAGGAAGTAGATTTTATCTGCATACCTACCATAGATCGTTGTTATAAATTGTAACCCTTTAGGTTAAATAACCTAATTGAATCAGTAAAGATGTCATAATTAATGTAATGAAGTGTTTAATATAACATTAACTTTCAATCTAAGTTATGTTCATCCAGAAGAGGAAACTCAATTGGATGTTTACACATGCCAACTATAATGAAGTACCCTCATAACTATAGGATTCATTACGAGGATACTATGTTGTAGTTGACATGTCTCAATACCCCTCAAAGTTTGTTCAACTAGACTAACATAAGTTCTTGACTGGATCTTAGTTCTGTCCTATGCAAGGATATGGACATGATCTAGTGTAGGGGTCGACTCACATTGACTTAGGATAACTAGACACACCCAATTGACATAATTTGATTAAGTATGTCTATGTACCCTTAGTCACCCCGAGAATTCTTCCACACTAGGGCATGTTGCTAACATTTTCTAGGGTTATAGTTTAAATCAAGTGGACTAACAAAGGTTAGTAAAGACCAATCTAGATAACAGACAAAGTGTGGTGAAGAAATTATTCCGTTTGATGAGTATGTCATCGGGAATGCAAACATGATAAACATGTGTAAATATTTGGCCAAAGTATCACAAGTGCTAGTTGCATTGTCTTATGCCACTTAGTTTAAGAAGTGGTGTTTCATATGAATATCAACAATAAATATTCAGCTATACTCTTAAATAGAACACTTGGGTACCCATAATAGGGTAAAGGAACTAATTATAATTCATATAAACATTTGAATAACATGAGAGATGGGTTTTGTGTCGAGTCATGAAATGAGAGATCGTTGTTTCACCAAGTTATTACAACCGCATATGGTTTTTTGTTATGAGATAGTTTGGCATTAGAATGTTTGCTCTATATTATGATTTAGAACAAATAACATTATGTAAAAAATAAATAAATAAATTTCCTTGCTTCTAAAGTATTAAAATGGGAATGTCACAAAATAGCCATCATCATCATCATCATCCATGTGCACCTATCTCTCGATGGAAAATACAAATCTTGATAACGGAAATCTCTTGATGAGTAATTTACATCATCTTCCTCATCCCCATACAACCTCTGCATAACACCATCTCTCTCAGACTCATCAATAGTATAGATTCCCTCTCCATGCACTAGAAATCTCATGATCCTATGAATATCCTCCACTATAATAGTAATCTCCCCTCGTCAAGAACTCAAAAAGTACGGGTTCTAGGATTCTACATCTCCATCAATGCCAACAACAACCCTTGACATCTATGAATCCACCTATAATCCCTCATCCATAAAATCCCACTGCCTCTACATGGGCCCAATCATCATCCATCATATCTTCGCACCTATTAAATAATTGGTATCTTGTCTCGAGGGTTAACTTTGCATCCACCTGTATAAAAGAAAAGGAAACATTAAAATTCACTATTAACAACATCCCAAAACATCCACTTCACTATAAAAAAATTCAAAAAAAAAAAAAATTCTATCAAAAACATAGATCGACTAATCACTAGTGATTCAATTCAATCATCGAGTGATTCATTGAATCACCAAAATTACCGTGAATCGCCGACGATTCCCGTGATTCCAAAATTTAGACCTCTATAAATTAAAAATGGTGAATTTTTTTAAAAAAAAGAAAATTTATCAAAAATCAAATAAATTGAGTATTCACGTCTTCCCGCATGGGTCTTTTATGTCCTGCTCAAAGATGTCATCACTATTTCTCACTCAAACACCCTCTTAATAACCTTTTTTAGCTTATTCGTTCTCCCCAAATCATACAAATATGGTTGCAACAATGCATTATTCATCACCACTCTTGCATTTTATAGCCCCCACAACCCTTTCGCGCCAATCACCGATGATTACTTGAATCGCCAAGTAATTCATCGTAATCACCCAAAGATTTCTGAATCACTAACAATCCCCCCTATTTTCACATTTCATTATATCCACATCAAATTATCCCTTTTTTCAACACATTATCTCATTTAAAATTACCCAGTCCTCATAATGTTAAATATCAAATGATTAAATTATCTGGGATACATCATATGTCTATGGGATGCATGCCCTCTAGCCCCCATCACTTGAATTCCTTGTCATTACAACCTAACTTTACGAATCATATATCCATAGGTAATGAAACCTTTAGTTTCCCTATCACTTGATTTAATGGTAACATTCCTTGTTTCGATACCCCAATCTTGGGAAAGTTTTTACGAAACACATGTCAAACTTATCCAACCAGCCTATCAAACTGGTGTTCCTTACACTATGTTTCAGTCACCCAATTTTGAGGGGATATCACCCTAACACATTAATCTATCGTCATTTTTTCTAGCACTTTGCATATAAACAAATACTCGGGAAAATGTAGACACTTAAAAATCACACTCCTTTATCACTTACATTATCTTCACAATACATTAATCAAACCCATCATTTAATTCATATATCCCCTATCCTAAGTCTAAAATCCTCCATCATATTTACCTAGCATAAATATTATCCACAGTTGTAAAATCTACCCTTAAATCTACACTTAACCGCTTAAAACCACTTGAAAACCAAAATACAAATAAAACAAATAAAAACCATTCGATAACTATTTAACTTTTTCACTGAAATAAAAACACCCCTTCAACATTCACCCAAACTCCAAACCAAATAACTCATTTAGAAGTGGTTTTAACCACTTTACCACTCAAAATCCTGAAAAACCTAGATTGTCGGCAATTCAGTTGAATCGCCAACGATTATAAATAGTAGTTCTCTACTCTTTCTCTAGGATCCTCAATTTTGAATCTTTGAGCCCAAAATTTCTCAAACACTAGTATCTTACACTCCATTAGTCAACATAAACACATCAAGACTATCACTTGACATTATCAAGTCTTTGTTAGTCCTTTGAAGACAAAATTTCATCACCTGTGTTTAAGGTAGCATCCGAACATTCACTATCAACTCATATCTTCTCAAAAGAAAGGTTTGAGGCATATTTTAGCTTCATATCAATATCAGGTACCTTTACAATATTTCTTTATGTGTTTTTAGTGACATTTAATCTTTGAATTAGTATGAAACACAATTATGTATCATAAAATTTGATTTTTGTAAGTTGTTATATTTCTCTTAAATTACCAGCGATTCTCCTAATCACTAGTGATTGGCCTAATCTGGCGATTCTTGTAAAACTTTTCATTTACTAGTTTTATCTACTTTTTTCAACTCTATCAAATCTTCTACATTTAAGATTATTTTTTCCAAGCATGGATCTCTTATCGATGGCAATCCCTTTTCACTCACATCCAATTACCAACATTTACTACCTTCTGCTAGTCCAACACCCCTTTTTCTAGGAACAATACAATATCCTACACGAGCTCACACTTTGTGTAATTATATTTGTTGACACTGACCAAGACATCAATGATCAATTTGAATTACTTCATGAGATAGAACAAGATATCAAGGATTTATGATATGATTTGCTTTGAACATGTCCAAATTGAATCCACCCTTAATTGGGCCACTTTCGAAGCCACATAAGACCTTCACATTCATCTAGAGTTCTAGAGCTTCTCATATTCTATCTACATATCTATGTTAATTATATATTGTTATCTTCATCTGTATCATTACTTTTTAAAATATACTTAATTGTCTAAAAGTGAGATGACATCCTCCAAGGAAGTCCTTTGGATTCCCGCAATGGCCTTTTCCGAGAAGCTCAGCCTATCCATTTATCTAATAATTTTTATTTAGTATCTTTGAGTTAGGGTTACTTTTGCAAGATAGTAATAATTTCACATGCATCTATACTTGATCATCTCTGTCAAACATCATCTTCAACATCCATCTCTATAGGTATCAGTAAACCCCATGTCTTCTAAGGTTGGTTTTGTTTTTATTATTTCACTGCATTAATTTGAGTAGAAAGGTTAAAAATATTTGAACAATACCCTCTATGGTAGAGATTTCCTCTAAGTAAGGTGTAGCAGGATATACGCCGAGGAAAGGTTTATTTTATGAGAACGAGAAATTTACGGAGGAAAGGTTCCATCATGAAGGTAAGTAAAAATGTTACTATACCAAGGGGAAAAGGGACCAATAACTTCACATACCAAACAAGACTCCGACATGTCATATGCTTTGGTATTTGTAGATTCTCGACAAATAATTTCATTTCATTATTCTTTGGTGGGATGTGTAACATAGACCCTACCATGGCCATAGCATCCACCGCTCAATTGTGTCCTTCAAAGTGTGAACCATTTTTTGTAAAGAAGAAGTTTTTCATCCTTAATTGTGTATTCATCTGGTTACCCATTTGATGATCAACATATAATCACCTATTATGTTCACTTGTATAATTTCCCACTTGATAAATAGTTTCATTCCTATAATAAGGGCATCATATTCTAATATATTATGTGTACATGGGAACTCGAGTCGAATAGTTGAGGGATCAAATCTCCGAATGAGTTATAAGAACAACTTCGCACCTAATCTGTGAAATGTAAAGGAGCCATCAAATTATAACTGTCATATAATAGATTCCTTAAGGTATAATTTAGAATCATCTAGAAGTTCCAAACTCAATGGTTCAGTACATGGAAAAGGGGCTTTAACTAGTTGATCTGCCAACACCTTCCCTTTAACTAATTTTTGATGAACATAATCAATATCAAATTTGTTGAGTAAGATGATCCAATTGGCCATATTTCCTATAAGTGTTGGATTTGATAACAAGTATTTCAATGGATCCAATTTTGATATGAGCTTGGTCTTATTATTCAAAAATAATGACGAAGTTTTTGAAAATCAAAAATGATGGTCAAGAAATACTTCTCAATATGTGGGTAGTTGAGCTCATAAGAAATCAACGTACGAATAAGATAGTAAATAAATTTTTCCTTCTTCTCTATGTCATATTGGGCCTATAATGCACCAATTGTAAATTAAGTAGCATAAATGTATAGTATCGGTGGTTCTCTGCAAAGATGTGGTATTAGAACATGGGTTTTGGACAAATATTCCTTAAGTAAAGAAAATACTTTTTGTTGTTCTAGACCCCAATGAAATTCAACATATTTCTTCAGAAGATGTGTGAATGAGTGACACTTATCTGCAAGTTGGGAGATGAATATTTTGATTTCTTGAATCTTCTCTATAGACTACATAGTTGCTTGATGTTCGTTGGAGGAGGAATTTTTGTTATAGTTGTAACCTTTGTCGATTACCTCAATTCCTCTCCATGATACAATAAATCCTAATAATTTTATTGATAGCATGTTGAAGACACATTTATCTTGGTTGATTCTCGACCTTATAGTCTCTAAGATGTTGAAATATGCATCGTAAGATATGTGGGTGATATTCTCTATTCTTGGATTTACCCAAGATGTCATCCACATGCTCTTCCTCTAGTCACCAAAATTTTTCTCCCTTTAACCCATTCAATCCAATTCATAATTTTCACTCATAAATCCCCTTATCCTAAGTCATAACCCCTTTATAATATTTACAACACATAAATTTCCTTTTATAGCTACCAAATCTACATGTAACGATCTAAAACTACCCTAAAATAAATATTAAACAAGATAAATCACATCTAGCCTATTTCAAAACCCCCACACATCATCCCCAAAACTTAACAAACTATGTACCGAAAAAAATGAAAACAAATCATTTTGGAAGTGGTTTTAACCACTTTTCTACAAAAGTCCAAAAATCTAGATCACCGACGATCTGTAATCACCAACAATTATAAAATCAAGTTTTCCACCTTCTTTCTAGGATCCTCAATTTCGAATCTCAATCTCTTACTTTCAATATTGTCTTACAACACCCTACACATCATCATTTAGTACCAGAACATCAAAATCATCATTGAGTATCATTATCAACATTTTCAAGGCATTTTGAAGCCTTTTTGGATCAACTTTCAACTCGCAGATCGCATCGCCTATCTCAGTCATCTTCTAGTGAGGTTTGAGGCTTTTTTTAGCTCCATTTCAACCTCTAGGTATTATTTTTATGTATTTTTGTATATTTGACATCAGTTTCAATCATCTATTACTCTAAATCATTGATCATGAACTTCAAACCTTTCATTTTAATAAACTATCAAAAATCAAGAATAAACTCCAATAATAATAACTGTAATGTTGAGTGCTATAGGAAAAGAGCTGGAAAAAGAAATGTTGAACCATATTTTGAATGATAATGGGTGGTAAATTCTTCGAAGATTCTCATAGATCTAGTTTGATTCAATAATCCCTGGTAGAGGTGGATTGCGGGACATATGGGCTAATACAGTAGAAAAAAAAAGTCCAGGAAGTAGTAGGCCCACAAATACATGAGGGCATAGTAATTGATCACTAAAAAGGAACATCACATGTTTTTGCGATTTGATGTTGACCTAAACTTCAAAGTTTTAGATTTGATCATCAATAAAATCATCAACATGTATGTGGGATTCTTTATCGATAAGTTTCTTGGTGCTTATCCTAACATCAACACAATCAAGTGTTGGGCCCAATGAAAATGGGCTCCAAAATTTCACCGATAAAAATTTCCTTAAAAGAGGAATTGTCAAAGGTTTATCTAGGAGGACCTTGGATCCTTGGAAATAACAAGATTTATCTCAAAAATGGTCTCATTGATTTGATCCTAAAATAGAAAATATGAACGACATGCTAATATGGGCTAGATTACTTGAGCTACCCCTTGAATATTAGAATGAGGAAGTACTTACCACCATTAAAAATCAATACATTCATTCATTGGTTTCAATGAGGCCACCAAGGTCAAATCTAGGCTCAATAAGGCTATATTTTGTAAGACTGTGAGTGAAAACCAGAAGCTCCCTAGTTTTATAAACTTACATTCTTCTGTATGGTTTATAAAGCATATGGTTGAATTTAAAGACTTCATAATGAAATTTAAGGACTATTCCAAGTTTGGGCACAAATCATGCAAAAATGCTAAAAGGGTAAAGTACAAGTAGTCAACAAAAGGGAAGCAACTGAAGAAAATACTAGAAACAAATGGTGAGAACTCAAGAAGAGGAAGAGAGGCATCTAAAAAAATCAACTTATATGGAAGCCAAAAAATCCCCTTAAATCTCTCGACAAATCATGGAGAGATGGTGACACCAACTAAATCGATCACCATAAATAAAAAATGATGGATCTATCTCTTCTTAGGGAGTGCAATATAGATTGGTGATCAAGCCCATCCTTCGAATATCAATGATTTGAAAGGACTTCAAATGCCTCAGCTAGATAAAATGAGTTTTAAACCTTGGAAACAAGAAGAAGTGTTAATCCCTCTAGTCCTCGATGAAGAAACAATAAAATCTATGAAAAGGACAAAGTACAAATAAAGCAGAGGTCGTAGTTGGCCTAGAAGAAGGATAAGTAGCTCAAGATGGAGAGGAACTCAAGGAGGAATAGAGGAATGAACCTCTACCTATACTCCATGAAAAGAGAAAAAGGAATGTCTCCCCTTATAAGTAGAGGATAACAATGGAAAGGAAGATAATACTAATGTCATGCAAGACAAGGATAATGTTGACCTCAACAAGGAATTAAGTTCCCATAAACCTATTTTTACCACTCCTAGGATTTCTACTAACATAGGAAAGGAAAAAGAGGATATAGGTGCATGTTCCTCAAGATTCAAGACTTGTAGAGCAACCTGCAGATGTGTGATCTAACAAACGAAAAAGGAAGAACCATCTTGGGAGAACAAAGGAAAATAACAATAGAAAAATATGTGGCTCAAGGAACCCAACTTAACCTAGACAATTCCAAGGAAATATCTCTTCAAAAAGAAATAAAAGCCAGATCTTGGAATGTGAGAGACCTAAATGGAAATTAAAAACAAACAACTTTAAATTTTTTTAGTAAAAACAATAGGCCTTGGATGTTATCTATTCAAGAAACTAAGATTCAACATGATTCAATGAATATGGTTAAAAACATTTTCTTGAAACAATCTTATTATCATGGAGTTAGCTTTGATGGGGCTCGGGAGGATTAGTAAATTTTTGGGATAACAAGCATCTAATCGGAAAGGTTATCTATGAGTCCAAGAGCCATTTGGTGATAATATTTTCGTTGGTAAGTACTCATGATGATCTCTGGATTTTTTCAAATATCTATGCTCCTAACTGCATCAATAACAAGAAAAATATTTGGGAAGAACTCAAAGAATTTAGAAGTACTTTATATGAGTACAGATGGATAATTATGGGATATTTCAATATGCATCTTAATCCTTATGAAAATAAAGGTGGAATATGGACTCCAAAATTTGTATAGATGATTTTTCTATTCTCTTAGTGACATAAACCTTATGAATATTGAACTAGAGGGAGACAGGTTCACATGAAAGAATACACACATGGGATCTAATCTAATTCAGATTAAACTAGATAGATCCCTCATTAATTCTAACTAGATCCTCTCTCATAACTTCAGACTTACCATTCTCCCTAAAATAGGATCAGATCATAATCCTATAGTTCTTCACTTCCTAGAGAAAGAGAAATATGTCCGCTACCCTTTTTACCTTGAAAATATGTGGATGGATCATCCTAATATCTTTGAAAGGATAAAAGAATGGTGGTATATTTAGGTTTCTAGACATGCTATGTATATGATGGTTCAAAAAATCAAGAATGTTAAGAAACAAATAAAATTTTGGAATAAAAACGTTTTTGGCAACATCTTCGAGAGAAAAAGAAAGGAGGATCTGGATAATTTAGAAAAAAATATCATGGACGATGGAATGGACATAAATGATTACTATTTGGAAAAAAATTATTAGCTGAGTATCACACTATCACACCCCAAGAGGAGACTTTTTGGAGACAAAATTCCATAGCATTGTTGCTCAAAGATGGGGACAAAAATAGCAAGTACTTTTACTTGACCATGATTCACCACAAGAGTCATAATAGAATCAATGAAATCATTTTTAGAGTTTGGAGACTCCAACAATGAATCTTTTAGCATTAAGGAGGAAGTGGTGAACGTTTTAAAAATTGTTGCTCAACATGGAACACAACCAAGAAGATGGCATAAACTCAAAAAAAATCATCAATAATATTACCTCCAATCTGATTGATTAAACCCCCTTTAGGAACTTCTCTCGCAAAATCCACTATGGAGGAGCTGCAAAATAATGTATTTTCCATGGATGGAGATAAATACCCTATACCTAATGCATTTCTAGCTAGCTTGTATCAAAAATATTGGGAAATCTACAAATATGACCTCTCAAAGCGGTAAATGTTTTCTTTAGAACTGGAAGGTTGCTTAAAGAAATAAATTCCACATTTATAGTTTTTGTTACAAATAAAAAGGAGCTACTGATTTTACAGACTTCAGACCAATAATCTTACCTAATGTTCTCTATAAATTCTTCACCAAAATTATCTCCACTAGACTTCAGTTCCTTCTCCCAAAACCTATCTCACAGTAGCAGGGATGATTTATTCAAGGTAGAGTTATACAAGATGGGATCATTTTAATGCTTGAAGAAATCCACTCTATGGAGAAGACAAATAGAGAGGTAAGGATTGTAAATTTTTATATGAACAAGGTAGTCGATAGAGTCTCATCGGGATTTTTTTGACAAGGTTCTTGAAAAACTTGGCTTTACAAATAAGTTCAAAAAAATAATCTACAACTATAATTCCTCTCTTATGTTCTTGGTGCTTGTGAATGGATCTCCTACGGGATTTTTTAAGAGAAGTAGAGGACTTAAGAAAGGATATCCAGTGTATCCTCTTCATTTTATTCGATGGCTGAAATTCCGAGTAGGAGAGTGAAAAATTCCATTCAAATAAGAGATCTCAAAGGTTTCAAACCTTCATCATCACAATGAAAAGTTGTTAATCAACATTTTGTAGATAACACTATATTTACTCTCATAGATTTAGTGGTGGAACTAAAAAAAATGAAAGAAATTCTCCTAGATTATGAAGAAGTGTTAGGGAAAGTGATTAATTTTGGTAATATTTCTATATACTTCCTCAACACACCTGGGAACCAGACAGGGAAAATATCTCTAATATCCTTGGTTTCAACATCAATTCATTTCCATCTACTTATTTGGGTATGCCTCTCTTTCATGGTAAAATCCCTAGTTAGGTTTGGAATAATATTATTGATATATTTCACAAAAATTTAGTATCCTTGAAGGGAGTTGTTCTCTTTGAGGCTAGCAAATGCATTCTTATTAATAGAACTTTCCCAATATTACTATTTATATCATTTCCTTTGTAAACTCCTTTGGAAGTTTTGAAAGAATTGAAATAATTTAGATATGTTTTCTTTAGAGTGGGGTTGAAGAACATGAAAGGTACCATCTCGTTGCATGGGATAAGGTTTTTCAGCATAAGAAACATGGGGGACTTGGCATAAAAAGTATTTAGTATATGAAAAAAGCTATGACAGTTAAAATTGGTTGGACATTACTCAAATAAGATCTTCCATGGACTAGGCTAGTTAGAGAAAAATATTTAGAAAATTCTAGTGGCCACGAATGGCTTAATAGGGAAGATTTTCCTAGTGGATCACAATTTTGGAATTCCATTGTCAAATCCAAACACTTACTCATAAAAGTTATCAAATGGGACTCGGGAAATGGGGAGAACATATCTTTTGGGAAGACAAATGGCTACTCAAGAATTTGATAAAAAATAGAGATAGTTGGTCTCAATTGGCTAGACCTTATATTGATCTGATTGGAAAAAGGTTAAGAACTATATAAGAAACAATTTAGAAGGGAGAAGATGGATCCAACTTCCTCCTCTTAACTAGTACCTTGAGGAATCTTCTCGTGCATTACACTTCAACTCACACTATATTTTTTTCACCTTGCTGCAGGAGACTTAACTAATGAGCTTTTTTAGGATGATTCATTTAATGGTTCATACTATTTTAAGATTGGGTAAAAATCATTTCTAACATTATCCCTTCAACTATAGATTAGAACAAGGTTTGGTTCAAATATTTAACTCCCAAAATTAATATCTTCCTTTGGTTATGCATCCAAAAAAAAATCCTTACTATTGATAATTGGAGAAAAAGAGGAAAACATATCCCCAACATGTGCAATAGTTGTAATATTATTGAGGAATTGGAAAATCACCTTTTCCATCATTATAATAATGTTGTGGAGGTACGAAACTCTTTTTTCAGGCTTATGGAAGTGAAATGGGTCTTTCCAGACAACATCCTCTCAGCTTGGAAATAGTGGCTCTCTCCGTTCAAATATATGATTGTTATAAGAATCTATATGTTGTCCTTCCCCATATCATCTGGATTATTTGGAAAGATAGGGATAAAATTATTTTCAACAAAGTAATCCTTCTATCAACAAATTTATTAATCGGCTTATTGAAGGAATTAAGCATGAAATTTACAAATTCGGGCCTAAGATGAACTTACAACAAAATGAGAAGGAGGGTGAAATTCTTATGAAATGGAATATTACCAATGTGTGTAATGTTATATATCCTCCCAATATTTATAGATACTTGGTTTCTTGGATTCCCCCTCCTTTATACTCCTACAAACTTAATTTTGATGGTGTCTGCAAAGGTAATCCTAGGAATTCAAGGGGTGGAGGTTGCATTAGAGGGATTACAAGTCATCTAATAGCTTCTTATTTTGGCCCCATGAGAATTCACACAAATAACTACTCGAAGAATTAAAAATTCTTTGGGGAATCGGGATGGCTCATTCTCTCAATCTTCAAAACATTATAATTGAGGGGATTCCTTGAATATTATTAATTATCTCAAAGGCTCATCCCAAGTTATTTGGTCCATTAAAAATTATTGATGAGGAAACTCAGATAATTAAATCCTTTCCTAGATGTACCCTTGCTCATACCTATAGGGAGGGTAACCAATTAGCAGACTCCTTAGCTAACCTAGGGGTCATGGCTAATGATTTTCAAATTTAGAACCATACCTCCTTACTCCCTTATAATGTACAACTCATCAATAATAAGGAGATCTGAAAATCATACAAAGGTGAATGTTCAAGGTTGGAAGGGAACTTTTAACATTGTTCATATCAACTCCCTTCACTTTAACATCTTACTTTTTTCTCACTCACCTAGTGTTTTACATACCATTGGAGGATAAATTTATAGAGTTGAGCCTATTAAATTCAATAAATAGAAGAAGGATGTTGAGGTCTAGGAAATCATCAAGAAGGGTGGATTCAACCATTTCATGAATGTGGTCAAGGACCATGATTATCACATTTCTCACTAGTTCTTCTAGAATTGGAATGGGTGTAAGATTCACTATAAGAACAAGGAATTTCACATAACATAGGAAATTATTTTAGTACTCAGTGGACTTCACCCCAAGGGTATGCATTTTTTCATGAATAAATATGACCAAAAGGTGGAGGGCACCAATTTTGGAAGGAGATGAAATCTGGTCAAAGCGAGAAAGTGGGTACCTCATGGATTCACTACTGAAGCCATATATGATGAGGTGAGTCTTGTGATCATGAAATGCCTCACTTTATATGGAAGATTTAAAGTCACCCCTTTTTCTATTTAGTTTTCTTAAATCATTTTAAAAGGAATGTGGTCGTCAAATTTCCTTTTTAAGCTTTTGTAATCCTTAGAACACTCGGTGAACTTGGTTCTTCAAGGAAAATGAGCTAAGCCCCCTCATCATGCCCTCATTCTCCTCCTCTACAAACACTTTGACTTGCTCATTTTTAAAACCCCCACCCCTCCTCTCCACCCCATTATCTACTCGAAATACCCCCTTCCTTTGTTATTTGATGATTTTCTTATAGCTCAATTTCTTTTCATAAACATATCATGGTATTGCTCCATAAACCCACAAGATTCCATATTATGTACACAAGACTTTAATACCTTATATTAGTTCTCAACCTTCATGACCTTAACTCATACTTGATCACAATGTTCATACTCCACATATATATTCGTAATGGTTATCATCTAGAAAACTAAATCAATAGTCTCAAGTTTTATGATTACAACAATAAAAGGAGTATAAGACAATATATGATACACCATCTTAGCTTAGACCATACACCTACCATGTTATGATTTGCATATAACAATCCAAATTCATATTATATGGCGTATTCTTGAGTCTAATAGAATAGGTCATAGCACCTCATATACTTACTTGGCTTGGTTTAATGTTATATAAGATTAAGAGTCATTATTTTCCTTTGATATATATACTCCTTGCCTAGGTACTTGCAATTGACCCAATTTTCCAATCCATATATTATCTTATGTGGCTTCTTAAGGATAGTATTATAGGATGATATAGACATTTCCCTCTCTTGTTTGGAAAATACAACAAAAAAATGAATGAATTGAAAGTGCCTCCATTCTTACTTTCTCTATAACCCTTTCATTTCTGATTTCTCCATATCTTTAAGACCTCATTTTAGTTTCAGTTATCAATAATGATTAACCATACAAGAATTATATGTCTACCCTCAACTATCAATACTATTATATACATGATAAGCCACTTATACAACTCTCATTATACCCTTGGTCTATGCATTAAATACATGAATAAGGATGGCTCACAACTTATCTAAGAAGATTGATCCATCATGTTCGAGCCCTAATAGTACCATTTCTCATACAACCAGTTTTATATCTTTAGTTTTCTTTGATCCTCTGTCTTAGATCACTCAAACTTGTATAATAATTTTAGATTTACTCCTTTTAGAATCTTCTTTCTCACCCCATTGGAACTGAGATACTATAAGACAATTGTATAATATTTTTCTTACTCTTTGAAACCTTAGATGGAGACCAAGTTAGCCATAATCTGAAGAAACTATGATTATACAATCTTCTCATGAGACTAAATTAGGACTGCACTATATCATTGGTTTGAAAACAACCTCTTATCTAATATAAACATCATGAAGACGTTTTAGTTGATCTATTACCTTATCATTATCATTATCAAGTGCTAAGACTTAATAAATTATCAGAATTTTATCCAATATTACTTATCCCGCTAATTGTATTGCTGCCACGTTTCATGAAATTTATGCTAACAAATTCTCATTACACACATAATGGTTTGATATGAAACTTGGGGACTTCTTCTCCTTATCAAGAAAAAGATTTTTTGTAAATTTTAGAGGATTCCATCAGGTGAATCAAAATTTATGTGTTTCCATAGTTTAAACCCATGGCCGTAGAATTTAATATGCCTCATTCAACACTTTATGTCAAACTCTCAAATAAATTTCACTTAAGTTGTGATTGATTTCTCCTCCTCTAATTAGTAGTAAATAGATTTGGTACAATCTAAATCATATGGATATTCCTATCTCGATGTCCAGTCAAACCATTACATGTAAAATCCAAAAATACTAACAAGAATCATAATTCCAAAGCCTAATTTCACCATGCATTTTTCTTATTCAATAATTATCATTAGAATACATTCATTTGGATGATAATACATATATTGAATTCTCATAATAAATCACATACTCTTTGTAAGAAAAACATATTTCATCATCATACTCTTCACAATTCTTTTTCTTTATCGATTAATACATCATTCTTCCACCCGATAATCTTATTTCTCTGCTCTCCCCCTTAATGCTCGATCCATTTTCTTATTAAAATAAAATAAAAAATCTCTCACTTTTCTAAAGCTAGATCTCCTCTATCCCTTGAATTTCTATATAATATCTCCTAAATTGACTGATCCTAATCTTATGAGATGTAGTTGAGACATTCCCTTAACTTACATGTATGAGATCAACCCGAAATATGACAACTAAGCATGATTTACTCAATAACTTAAGACAAATAATATCCTTCCTAAGTACCAAATGGATATTTATAAACTTATCGGCAACTAGCTCCACCTATTTTCACTCGACCACCTTTGTAAATAATAATTACATCACAAAGTTTAAACATTCAATCTAGAATATGGAGGGAAAATATATGACAACTCCTAATACATGTTCATGTATACAAAGGCTTATTTAACCTTGATTATTATTCATTAAGTATCATGGTGATGCTCCTATATCAGACTCCCTTAGAAGGAAAATAATTGAACTCCAGTTCAATTTTAGTATCTTCGCCATCTCTACAATATGCATGTATACATGGGTCCCATGTCTTCTTGGTCCATACTAGTTCTTTTATTTTCTGGTTATATTATTTGTGTCTCATCTTCTTACTTCTCTTTCTCTTCGTGTACCTATTTCTTCTTGTTTCCTTCTTAGCTACCAAGTTTCATATTGCTACTTCATCATCACATAAGTATTCATAATATTATTTTTCTCTTTCTTCCAAGAGTTCTCTTATGGAATAATTGACTTGTTCCATCACCTCATTTAATTTACCTGCATACAAATAACTAATAACAACATTAGATGAAAAATTCTTAGGCCATGAAAAATCTTTCTTGACTGCATTATTTTGATATTCTTTTTCTTATTTTGTTTCTTTATTGACCAAGTCCAATTTGGTCTTCTAATATCTATTTTAATTTGGTATTTCTTCATTCCCAAGCTGATCTAACATGTTTTCATTCTCATTTATTTCCTCATACAGTTCTTCTATCCTCTTTAATCATTCCTTCATAGTTCTCAATTCTTGAGACTCACCTATGTCATTCATGTTACTCTTCCCTTTATTATGAACATTTTCGACTTCTTCATTATGAACAACATGTTCTAATTCACTTATCTCAGCTTGTAATTAATCCATGTATCCATTAAAAATTCATTACTCTTTTGTTCAAAATTCTCCATCTCTTGAATAAGGTTTGTATCATCAATGTTAGCACCAAAATCAACAAAACCAACACAATCTGATTTCAAACTTTCATGCTTTACCTTTTCATTGTAAATAAGATTTACTTTATACTCTTGAGGATTTCCTTCACCATTATTCCATATCTCCATTACTTCTTCACCTTTGAGTTGGCTTGTACCTATACATAATGTTTCTATCATCCTTAAATCTTCATGTAACAATAAATCAACAATATATTCATGACATGTATCAAATCTAGGACATAGATTGCATTTACCCTCATCAAACTTAGTGATTACTTGTTCATTTCTTCATTATTTTCTTGTGTGAGAACAATCACCCTACTGTTTATTAGCTTCCTCAATTAATTCATCATATGATTCATCAATAAATTCATCACTACTTCAATTACACTCATACAACACATCATCATTCAACACAATTTGTTTACAATTTTCCTAGTTCATGGATTTTAGATTCTCTTACCTCTTTTTCCCCATTAATTTATTCTTCTTTTCTTTACTTCAAATCTTCACCAACAACTTCTTGGGACATATGCCATTATTATGGTTTCATCACATGTACTTACTTCTTCACTATGATTTTTGCTCTTGTTCTCCCAATCTTGATTTCTTACTAAGTTTTTGGATTTTGAAGTCACTTAGGGAATATATAGCCATGTTCCTGACTAACTTATTCATTTGTGCCTCAACCAATCCCTTGATAACCTATTCATCTCCATTCACCTATTTTTCATCTATACACTTTTTAGCTTTATTATGTACTTTGACTTTTACAAAGTATTTGTTTATCAAATCATGAAATAAAATAGAATTATTTAACTTTACCTGATCCTTGAATCTCTCGGGTGTCTCCATGTTTTCCTCTTTTTTTCCATTTTGACTTGAGTATTCTTCCTTGTCACTATAGGAGTTAAGAACTATATCAATTGATTTGATTTCTACCTCTAAAATGAGGTCATCCTCTTCCTTATCAACTCTATCATCATCTTCTCAAGAGATATCCATAAAATCTTATTTCTTCACCTTCTTCTCTTTCTTGAATGTGCCCCAAAAAATCTATTATTATAGGTAGATGGTATTCCTAATTGATCTCAAATTCCATCAAATTAAATTATTTACTTGTATTAATAGCCTCTTCCTCATTCCAAGGGTATTCATCTCATTATGATTAAGAGGTATAGTTCCTCATGTTATTTTACCTTCTATTCATGCCTCTAATTCACCTTGGCATGTTATGAATTCACCTTTGTATCAACTAATGTTTCATTTTATTCTACACTCCATTCCTCTTTATACGATTCATTAATGAAGCCTAATTGTTCTGTACACTCGTCATCTCATTATTTCTACATTCAACTTCTTCATTCCTTTATCAACTAGGACCTCTCCTACTATTGTTATCTCCTTCACAAGGAGTTCAATTTTTCTCCTTATGTCAGTTATCTATCTTTCTTTCTTCATTTCCATCTTCCTCTTTTTCTCTGCCACTCTCATCTCTCTCACTGCTTGCACCAAAGAAATCATCTATCCATGGAATCATTTGTTCTCCCACGGTCTTTATTTCTCTTATCCAAGTCTCTTTCACCTTGGATTGTGGTATTCTTTCTTCGTCTTATCCAAGCTCCTTCTTGGATATCTCAAACTGGATCTTCCTCTTCTCTAAGATTCTTTACTTTGCAAGCTTTGTGGAATTTAAGCCAAATCCTTTGTATCACTCTTATTCTACTAGATATATTTCTTGGGATTCTCTTCTTCTCTCTTGACTAGTTATAGTATTTCTTATCTTCTCATTCACCTAAAACTTTGAATCACATAGTATTCAACCATTATCACAATTATATAAAATGAAAGAGACAATGAATTAAACACTCTATAAATTTATAAACATATAACCGAGGTATCACCTATTTAATACCAAAGTGATGCCTTTCTTGTATATCATCTTCTTTCCATTAACATATACGGTATTGCTCCATAAAAGATAGAATTCCATATTATTCACATAAGACTTTGATACATTATATTAGTTCTCAACCTTCAATGATCGGGGATAATTTTTTATATCAAAATTTCCTAAACATCCATAAATTATATCAGTGCGAGAATATATTTTGAGACCTTTCCAATGACTATGAGAATGCAACAAATGGACATTGGGAGTTCTAGTTATGACCGGTCAAAGTTCAGTCAACAAGAAAGTCAACTCTAATCAATAGGTCAATGTTGGACCAATGACACTGTGACACATGGCGAAAAGGCAAAGGGATTTGTTTGTTGGTTTTCATTCTCTAGTCTTCAATGATCATAAAATGATATAGCTCTTGGGAGCAAGAGGCTCAAATTTTTCAATGGGGGGAGTCCAGTCGCCATGTGGTGGGTCCATAAGCCACCACTCGTCAAATTCACTTTATTTTTCTATCGAGAGACGACAAGTGGACTATGTGTTATGGATCAAGTTATACATCAAGCTATTGACCAAGTTAATTATTTTCTATACCACAATGTATGGGTCAAATTTCTATTATCTTGGTGAGACCACTTACAACCCAACGGTCAAACATTACCACATTGCCACCCACGTGGATAGACATCCCAACTTGTTAAGTGCTTGGCCTACACAATGGGCACATTAAATAGTAGCCACCACTTGGCCATGTTAAATCTGCCCCACACATATGCAGGCATCCACGTGGAAAGGTGAAGCGGTGGGGCAAAGGCCCATGCGTGGAGAAGCCCATGTGAAAGGAGGTAAGGCTAAGGTTAATTAAAACCTTAGCAAAAAGAATTCCGCCTAATGTGGGATATAACCCGCTTAAAAATTTTCTCCCTAAGGGAATTTATCCCTTTCTAAATGCAATCCGCCCACCATGGGAAATTAATCCCATCTAAATGCTACGGTGAGGCTAATATTAGCCTAAGGATAATTTTTAAATGCATTATTTAAGGGCCCTATTTGGGTATAAATAGGGGACCCATTTCTTTGTAAAGGACACACAACTTGGAAGCTCAAAGAAAGAGCTTGAGGAATATTTCTGAGTGAGTGGAGGAGTAGTTTTTTTATAAGACCTATTTAATAGGCTTATTATAAAGTTATGAAGACCTATTTATTTAAATAGGCATTATTGTGGCTAGGATTTATTAATACTACCTAGTCAGACCATAGTGCCACACCAAATTATTTTGAATCTGGAATATTGGACTGGAGTACCATAGGGTGTTACGAAGCGTTTGGAAGGCCGATCGAGAACCAAAGGATTCCAAATAGTGGAGATGGTTCCATAGAGCTTTCCGAATATGCCATGGAATGGGAATTCGGGTGATATATTTTACCCTTGTCATATGAAGGTCTACATATTTTTCTAAGCAAGTTCTTAATAGTTTCCATTAGGTTTTCTTGTGAAAGTACTATTGTAACTTACAAGTTTTGACTAGTGGAATGGTTTGAAAGAACCTGGAGACATAGGCAATTTCTGAACTCTGTAATCAACCTATTTGCAAAGTTTCATACTTATTACATTATTTTAAGTTTATTTTTAACGGGGTAAAAATTAAACGGTAATTTGATAATCCTACAAGGGTCCAAAGATTGAGTAGATAAAAATTTTGATCTATTTCGGATCATTGAAGGCCTTGAATCATACTTGATCATAGTGTTCATACTCCCCATATGCATTCATAATTTTTCTCACCTAGCAAAATGGATGAGTAGTCTCATATCTCGAGGATTACAAGAATAAAGGGATTATAGGATAGTATATGATACACCATTTTAGCTCATCCTGTACACCTATCATCCTATGATTTGCATCTAACAATCCACTATCCTACTATTTAGTGTGTATTTTTTAGCCTAATAGCATAGGTCACCTTACTCACTTGGTTTAATTTTATAGAAGATAAAGATTCATTATTTTCCTTTGATATATATGCTCCCTACAAAGGTACTTACAATTGAGTAAATGTACCACTCCATATATTCTCTTTCGTGACTACTAAAGGACAATCTTATAGCATGATATTGTCCTTTCCTCTCTAGTTTTGAAGATACAACAAAAAAATGCATGAATTGAAAGTTAATATGTTCTTTTTTACTCTATAACCATGTTATTTCTCATTTCTCATTTCTCAATATGTTTAAGACCTCATTTTAGTTGCATTTTTCAATCATGATTCAGCATACAAGAATGATATGTGTACCCTAAAATATCAAGACTATTATATACATGATAAGCCACTTAGAAATATCTCATTCTACCCTTAGTCTATGCATTCAAACCATGAATAAGTATGGCTCACAATTGATCTAAAAATATGGATCCATCATATTCTATCCATGTTAGTACCATTTCTCATACAACCACATTTATATCCTTAGGTGTCTCTCGATCCTCTATCTTAGAATGATTAACACTTATATAATAAGTTTAGATTTACATCTTTTAGAATATTTCTTCTCATCCCATTAGAATTTAGATACTATAATATCTCACTTCACAACTTTTATTAAACTTGTATAATATCCTTCTTACACTCTGAAACCTTAGATGGAGATCGGTTTAGCCATAAGTGTAAGAAACTATAATTACACGAGTCTTCTCATGAGACTAAATTAGGACTGTATTGTATTAGTGGTTTGAAAAGAGATTATTCTCTCATATAAACATCATGAAGAAGTTATAGTTTCTCTATTACCTTATCATTATCATTATCAAGTTATAAGACTTAAGAAATTATCAAAAATTTATCCTATATTACTTACCCTATTGACTTTATTACTACCATGATTCCCGAAATTTCTGTAATCAACTCGCTCATTACACACACAATGGTTCGATATGGAACTTGGGGAAAATTTTCTTTGTATCAAGACAAATATTTGTTGAAAATTTTATAGTATTTCATCAAGTGAATCAAAAATTATGTGGTAACCTATTTGAAACCCATGACCATAGAATTTAATATAACTCACTCAACTCTTTATGTCAAATTCTCAAATAAATTTCACTTCAATAGTGATTGATTTCTCCTCCTCTAATTATTTTTTTAATATTGGCAAATAGTTTTTTGAAAGGGACTATACCCTTGAATACAAAAGAAGGCCTGAAAGCCGGAATAAGAGTGAGAAACAGAGCTGATGGAACAAAGTCCAAGTATTACAATGAAGTTCTACGTAGCCCAGAAACAGCTACACAAACGAGACATAACAGCAAAACAACAGCAAAAAAACAGTAAGCCGACTGCCAAGAAACAGCAAAAATAACAACTAAAAGCAGCAGAAGCATCCAGGACTACTTCTTGGCAGCTTTATCGATACTGATCTTGACTCTTTTCCAGGCATGAAACATACCCAATGCAGTCATGTGGGCAGCATCCGTCTTATCGAGCTCCTCGATGGTTCTTTTGCTCTCTTTTTCATTGCCCCAAAGTGCAGCCGGGACACCGCTGAGGTTGGAAACACTTTTGGCATGACCCTCGATGAACTCCTCGATGGCCCTAAAGGCGGCAATGTTGTAATCATGTCTAGTCTTAGCCTTCCCTAGGCGGGAGTCTAAGGAGGTCAGCTTCTTGTATATGTCTTCAATCTGACTGTTATCAATGCTCCCTTCCCCCTCCATGCTTTTCTTACCTTTTTGCTTAGCTAGGTTTTTGACCTCATCCTTCAGCAAATTTATCTCAGCCTCTAAGGCCTCCAGCCTCTTAGAAGAGCTATCCATCTGTACTTCCCGGGGACTGGCACTACTAATGTTCAGCAGGTCACGTGCAATGTCAAGTTCAATAGGCTCCTTCCCCACAGCAAGAGTCTCAAGGTTGAGTCTCCTGGAAGCCCTGGTGATTGGTCTTTTAGAGGTAGAGGCGAGGTGGGTGACAGGAGCAGCAGCAGGAGGAATTGAAGGAGAAGCTTGTGCAGCCGGCATGGGGGTAGCAGCACCGGTGGCGGGGGCAGCAGCAAGGGCAGCAGGGGAAACAGGACTGGCAGCAGCAGAGCCCATCAAAGGGGGAGCCGGGCTAGGAGAGGAAGGAAGACCAGGGTACTTAAGAAGGCAGCATTTGTGAATTAACAATATAAGCCCTTGATGCAAGGGAACCACCCGGGTGTGCTTCTGGAACTCCAAAATGGAGCGCTCAAGGGAGTTTAACAGATAATGAGGGAAGCAAACCAATCTATTCCTACGGAAGTGGTTTAAAAAGATGAGATGCTTAGCAGGGACAGTGACAAACCTACCTTCCAAGGAGATGAATCGAATCATCATGCGAGTGACTTCATCATAGGGTGATGGAATTGAGCTGACAAGCAGACCCGCTGTGCTAAATATGAGCTTCTCATCTTCCTCCACAAATCTTCTTTCTTCAGCTTCTTTGATAACCCTTTTGTTGAAGAAGCGGTACCCTTCCAAGCTGAGGCCGGTCGCTTCAGCAATGAGATCTTCATTGACAAGTATCTTCTGTCCCCCATAGTCGACAGTCCTCTCTTTCCACTCCTTAGCAAAGCGTACAGAAATGCTTTGATCATGTCCCTGCACCCTATCAACAAAGTTGGTGAAGCCGCCTATGCTGAGAATGTTCCAAAGCTCAGTGTTTTCCTTCCAGTCGGGGTCCGCGCATGGCTCAATTTGACAGGGAGGTCCTCCCATCTTCTCTGTGGTATACTGGTTACAACAATTTCTCGAATGCCTCTGAGCATGAAGAACAGTCTGGTTCTTATTGTTGAAGGTCACATAAGACTGGGAACTATAGCCATTGGTCTTCTCACGAACGGCTGCGTAACTGCTGAACTGAGCCTGCGGGAAGTCGCGTGTGATAACCCTTTCCCTGTCAACAATCACATTGCATTTATCATCGGTTTTCGTGGAGCTTAGCATCCGGATATCAACAGCTGTTGTACCTCCCGCGTGCGCGATTTTCAAATCTAGATAACTCCACTTGAAGTTCCCTAAATAATTCTTGCTATCATTTGAAATTGATATTATTTGCCTCGCCATATTCATTAAAGCAGCACGTGTGAAAGTATTAATGATTCTGATCTTCCTCCAAAGATTAAGGCTCATCTCTAGGGATTGCTTGCTTATGAAGGTCCGCATGGATGCTGTTGTGAAGCTGATTAGGGATACTATCATTATCCCAGACGGTGAAATTTATATTAATGCCATAATTGGCCAGTGCATCCGCCAATTTATTGCCCTCCCTGTAAGTATGTATGATTCTGATGCTATTGAAGGTGTGACTAATGCTTATGGATTCAGAGATAAAATCTTTAATACTCCAACTGGGAGATGAGGACTGATTAAGAAGTTTAATGATATTAAGGGAGTCCCCTTCAACAACAAGGTTCTGAATATTTTGAGCCCGTGCAACTCTCAAGCCCCAGAGAGCAGATAATGCTTCGGCAAAATGATTGGTTTGAATTCCCATTTTTCCAGCATATGCAGCAATCAAATTACCTTTGTGGTCCCGTATTGCTCCTCCTCCTCCTGCTGTCCCAGGGTTTCCCTTAGAGGTGCCATCAAAGTTCAGCTTGTACCAATTAGAGTCAGGAGGATGCCATTTAATCGAAGATCTATCTACACTATTCCCAGGGTTGCTCCAATTTCCAATCTGCCAATTAGATAAGATGTGTTCTTCATTCTCAGGATAACACTTGTTCTTGGGAGGTTTAAATCTGGCCATGTCCTCTTTGAGACCTTGAGAAATTTTGCCAATCTTGAGTCAATCAATTTGGTATAATTTAAATCATATTGATATTCCTACGTCACTTCCCATTCAAACCATTACATGCATATTCCACAAGTACTAACAGAGTCATACAACCAAATCCTAATTTCATCATGAATTTTTCCTATTCAATAATTATCATTAAAATACATTCATTTGGATGAAAATACATATATTGAATGCTCAGAATAATTCACATACACATCTCTTTGTAACTCAACAATATGTCATCCATCATAATATTCACAATTCTTATTCTTTATCAATTAAAACATCATTCTTCCACCTAATAATATTATTTTTCTGCTCTCCCCCTTGATGCTCGATCCTTTTTCCTAAAAAAATAGATTTATTTATTTTTATATGTCACTCTCTTCTAGAGATCAAAATCCTCTATCCTTTGAATGCATATATCATATTTCCTAAATTGGCTTGATCATAATCTTATCGATGTAGTTGAGACATTCCCACAACTTACATGTATGAGATAGGGAACTACTTTCTATTTTGACTCTAACAAAATCTTAAACCAAGAATATGACAACTAACCATGATTTAATAAAAAAAAATAAGATAAATAATCTCCTTCCTACATACCAAATGGAGATTTAGCAACTTATTAACAACTAACTCCACCTATTTTCACTCTCACCACCCTTGTAAAGAATAATTACATCACAAAGTTTAAACATTCAAACTAGAACTTGGAGGAAAAATCTATGACAACTCCTAATACATGTTCATGCCTACAAAGGCTTATTCAACCCTTATCGTTATTCATTAAGTATCATGGTGATGTTCTTAAATCACTATCCCACCACCTCTCCTTCTAAGCATGTCCTCGAAGCAATAATACTAAGCCCAACCCCACACTTTTTCTTCCCTTCCTTCTTTCCCTACTAGTGAAGTGACTACTACTATTAGCTTATTAGCTATGGGGGACAAAGATGTTACTAAAAAAATGAAGGATGGAAGAATTAGAGTTGAGCTAGACCTATATTTTGATATGATCACTTGGATAAGGAAGGAATGCAAGGTGTTGAAGGAAAAATTCATAGGGTGCAAGATTTTTATTGAAAGTGGGAGTAAAGATGAACAAATGATGGAAGAGATGGAAAAGAGAATCAAAACCATTGAAGAAGAATAAGAAAAAATTAGGAACAAACAATGTGACATTCTCATTATTCTCAAGGGAAACTTGGACATCCTCTCAAGCATTACATCTATCCTGGAAACCAACAAAGGAAAGGAAAAATCCAAGGATGGAACCATTGTTAAGGACATTAAAGACAATCTAGGCATCCTCAAATAGAATGTATCAAATACCACAAATGAATGGTTGAGAATGCTTTAGGATGCTTAAGTTTTGTTCTCTTAGTACATTATACTATTCTTTGTTTTTTTTTGTAGTACTACTTTGATCTTGTTGGGGTTTTCTTATACTCTTGTTTTTGTTTTTGCGGCCTCTGTTTCTTTTTATAGTATCCCATATTCATTGTGATCTGATCTTATTTTTGTATGCTCTTTATTTGAATATTTCGGCTCTAGCCTTTTATACCCTAGGTAAGATCTCAGTAAAAAAACCTTTTCTCTTGATAAAAAAATTATTAAAAATAACCAGAATCGTTAGCAATTGGCCCAATCACTAGTGATTCTTGTCAATTTTACCTGTTATCAAGTTTTATCTAGTTTCATCAAGTATCTCTTATTTGTTTTATAAAACTTGTTTCTTCTAACATGTTTTAAAGCATGGCTCACTATTAGATGGAAATGTCTAGTAAATTACATGAAATCACAAGCATTCACTCACTACTAATAATCAAACAACCTTTCTACATAATCGACACTTCAAACAGGATGATTAGCTTGGCCTTATGATCTGATCTATTAAATTGTCGTTGTTGTGTTGTATCAGTAGTTGATCTCATCCGAGTACCATTCACAACAGTCCATATCTCTTCAAACTCAAGTTGTGTCTTGATTTTTGGCTTCCAAAAAGGATAGTTGTTTCCTCTTTGTAGTTTTGAATCTGGAAGAAATAATTTGGGGGAATTGGTGGCCATTTGTAGCATTCACGGATAGGGTTAGGATCTTTCACTCCGGGTATAAGGTCTCCCAATCTATATACTATCATTTCGATATACCAAACCTTTTTATATACATGCCCTTCTGATATACATGTCAAGACATGGAAGAAGCTCACCCTTTCTATATACCTGGTGGTACGTGAAAGAGGCATTAACGTACATGAAATAATTTGATATGTGGTACCAAGATACTACTAAAAGAGGTCTGTGTGATTATTGACAATGTCTTAAAGAAATATCCTTTGTGATAAGAGGTATATTTCTTAACCACAAGTGCATGATCATATTTGAGGAAAAAAACAAGCTAGAACATCCATCCCACATTGGAGGCTTTTGTAACTATTTTTGAGCCTCGTGATTTGCCTCAAATTGAACACATTTTCTTGTCGAATGACTATCAAAGTCAACTTTAAAGTTTTTATCTAGAGTTTAGTTTATTGACGGTAGATATTTAGTCAACCTAGGGACATATAAGACATATGATAGTATACGGTTGTGTGAAGAAAGTGCTAGAGAAATGTTCCCAATACCTTGAACTGTATATGAAGAATCATTACCCAACAAAAAATGGTTTTTCGAAGGTTTTTCCCTCATTGAAGTAAACAAGTCTCTATGGTTGGTCATGTGTTGAGTGGCTCCTGAATCAACATACCAGACATCACTAGATGACATGGATGGTTCAATTGACTGAGTAGTGTACAAGTAGTCTTCATTGCTCGAATGTTCTTCTTTCTCAGAAATATTCCAAAGTCTTTGATGGGATCTTATTTTCCAATTCCCCTTATTATTCCCTTGATTGTATTACATATCTTCCTTGTGAGATTTCTAGTGTTGAGGTCTAGATTTTCTTTATGAACCTTTCTTATAATTTTTATACTAATAATATTTCAATTCATTTCCTCTTTTATAGATTAGACATTTCTTCTTCTATTTCTTATCCCCTTGTTGATTCTAGATTCGATATTAGGGTTTTTTGTAGGAATTATGTTTTCCTTTCCCTTTTCCTTTCCATTTTTAATGATAAAAATATTCTCTTGATCTTCATCATCCTTATTATATAGGGCTTCCTCTTGTTGCAGTATATTTACCAACTTATCAAAACTCACTGTTGTATCTGACAAGTTTAGGGTTATCACAAAAATGTGGTATGAAGAAGGGAGAGCTCTCATAATAATGAGAATGAGAGCTTCATCAGTGACCACTTCTCCTAGGGATATAAGTGAAGCCCTCAACTCTGTAACTCTTCTCAAGAAAGCTTTTTTTTCTCATTTTGCGTGAACTTCAAAGTGTGTGTAACTGACTCTACAAATTTAATATGACATTCTTGTATTTGGCCTCATATATTGTTATTAACTTATCCCACACTTCTTTGGTTATTTTTACATCTCGAATGTGGGGTTGCACATAATCAGACACTTCAAACAAGATGATTAGCTTTTCCTTATGATCTGATCTATTAAATTGTCATTGTTGTGTTATATCAGTAGTTGATCTCATCTGAGTACCCTTCACAATAGTCCATATCTCTTTAAACTCAAGTTGTGTCTTGATTTTTGACTTCCAGGAAGCATATTTGTTTCCTCTTAGTACTTCTAAATTTGGAAGAAAAATTTGGGGGCATTGGTGGCCATTTGTAGCATTCACGGATAGGGTTAGGATCTTTCACTCTAGGTATAAGGTCTCCCAATCTATATACCATCATTCCAATATACCAAACCTTTTTATATACACACCCTTTTTATATACCTGTTGAGTACATGGAATAAGCTCACCCTTTCTATATACCGGTGGTACGTGAAAGAGGTATTAATGTACGTGAAATAATTTGATACATGGTACCAAGATAGTATTGAAAGATGTCTCGTGTGATTACTGAAAATGTCTCAAAGAAATATCCTTTGTGATAAGAGGTAGAGTTCTTATCCACAAGTGCATGATCATCTTTGTGGAAAAAATCAAGCTAGAACATGCATCCCACATTGGAGGCTTTTGTAACCATTTTCGAGCCTCATTATTTGTCTCGAATTAAACACATTTTCTTGTCAAAATTACTATCAAAGTCAATTTTAAAGTTTTGATCTAGGAGTTTACTAGCGATAGTATATTTTAGTCAACCTGAGGATATATACAACATATGATATAGTATACAGATTGCATGAACCAAGGGGTAGAGAAATGTTCCCAATCCCCTGAATTGTATATGAAGAATTGTCACCCAACAAAACATGGTTTTTGGAAGGTGTGTCCCTCATTAAAATAAACTAGTCTCTGTGGCCGGTCTTGTGTCGAGTGGTTCCTGAATCAGCATACCAAACATTACTAGATGAGATGGATGGTTCACTTGATCGAAGCGGTGTGTACAAGTAGTCTTCATTATCCGGATGTTCATCTTACTGGGAATATTTCCATGTTGATTGGGTCTTCTTTTCTAGTTCCCCTTATTATACCCTTGATTGTATTACATATGTCCCTTGTGAGATTGATTTTATTGAGGTCTAGAGTTTCTTGAAACCTTTCTTATAATTTTTATACTAACAATCTTTCAGTTCATGTCCTCTTTTGTAGAATGAACATTTATTCTTTTGTTACTTATCCCCTTGTTGATTCTGATTCTGATATTAGGTTTTTATAGGAATTATGTTTAGCTTTCCCATTTCCTTTCCATTTTTATGAGAAAAATTTCCTTCTCCTCTTCATCATCCTTATAATATAGGGCTTCTTGTTGTTACAGTAGATTTACCAACTTATCAAAACTCACTTTTGTATCTTGCAAGTTTAGGGTTGTGACAAAAAATTGGTATGAAGAAGGGAGAGCTCTCACAATAATGGAAACAAGAGCTTCATCAAGTGACAACTTCTCCCTGTGGCTAAAAGTGAAGCCCTCAACTTTGTAACTCTTCTCAAGAAATATTTTATTTTATAATTTTGATTAAACTTCGGTGTGTGTAATTGAATCTACAAATTTAGTATGACACACTCTTGTTTTTGGCCTCATATATTGTGCTTAACTTATCCCACACTTATTTGGTTGTTGTTGCATCTCAAATTTGGGGTTACACATCATCGACACTCCAAAAAGATGATTAGCTTGGCCTTATGATCTTATGTATCAAATTGTCATTATTCTCGTTGTATCAATACTTGATTTGGTCGAGTACCATTCACAATAGTCCATATCTCTTCAAACTCAATTTGTGTCATTATTTTTGTCTCCTAGAAGCATAGTTATTTCCTCTTACTAGTTGTGAATTTGGAAGAAATAATTTCGGGGCATTGGGGGCCATTTTTTAGAATTCACGACAAGGTTAGGATCTTATCATTCCATGTATAAGGTCTCCTAATCTATATACCGTCATTCCGATATACCGAACCTTTCTATATATGCACCCTTCCGATATACCCATTGGTACATGGAAGAAGCTTTCCCTTTTATATACCTAGTGGTACATGAAAGAGGCATTAACATACGTGAAATAATTTGATACGTAGTACCAAGATAGTACTTAAAGGAGTTTGTGTGATTATTTACATCAGCTCAAAGAAATTTCTCATCTGGATTTAAGCGAGCATGTTAGAGATATTGTATAGTGTGAACATTAGATATGATGAATATAATATTATCATGGATAATATTATTATAATGTGAATGTAATATTACATATAGTAAATAGTATTTACTATATGGTAATTAGTAAATTAGTAAGTTAGTAAGTTAGATAATAAAACAATGAGATATTGTTTTATTATCAATGTTATAATTAATGGTTGAAACCATTCGGGTAGATTGGTTTCATATGCAACCAAAGATTGTTGAGAAGGTTGTAGGTAAAGACAAAGACATTGTTATGAGAGTTGTTACTATGTAGCTCCTATATAATGGATTGCACACATATGGGCGATTAAGCGAGTTAATAGAAAAGAATTAAAGCTAAATCTATGCTCCTAAACATGTATTTCGTTACAGAGAAATTGTTCATAGATGGATGGGATGGATCATAGTGTACACTTTGTGTCTTTATTACTCCCATCGATTTAAATGGTCGATGCCTGATAACATTGTTGTAACTATATTAGGTGTTAAGTAGTAGTAGTAGTAGCAACAACTTTACCTCGTAAGCACTTCATGGGGGCATTGTTTATCAAACGTTGTAAATGAGATCTAGGATCTCGTGAGTGTTTTTGAACCAAATTTCACTATTTTTATTAGAATTTTATCTGCTAGTTTCTCGAAAGCGATTACAATATTTGTGGTTGACTATGGAAACTTGTCAATTAGTATAATATATTAAAGCATACAATTACATTCAAAAATTTGGAAAAATAAAATGGCAGGCAATTATTTTTTGTTTTACGGACCCTAGTGGCCTCTATAGCCCAATATGGTTTTGTGAGCAAAAAACTATAAAAGGTGGCTCAAAAATCTATTTTTCGATACCCCTCCTTAGGAAAATGTTGTTCAGAATCAAATTTGAGAAATTTTAGAGATTGTTTTTTGACCCTTTGTAGGGTTTTTCCCGCTAAATTTAGCAGGGGGTTTGGTTATCACTAAGGGCTTTAGTGATTTTTTTCCACTAAATAGGCCTCTAGAGTTAGCAAGGGCCGTTAAACTTCAATATTGATAATTTTTGTGTTGGGGGTGGGGGTTGAACCCCAAACCTCCCTTCCCAAGTCCATTATTCTAACCACCTTGGCGCCTATAGCGCTTATGCTAGAAAATGAAGCACATTTGTATTAAATATATTCAAAATTGACTCACCTATGGAGAGAAGTGACCTAGCAATGAATTGTCTTAAGAATGGAATCCTAGTGGTATAGATGGAGCTCCACATTGTGATGGCAGAGGATAAAGGTGGTTAGGTTTTTTGCTCCAAGTGGACCAGATTTCCTTATTCTTTTAAATGATTTTCTTTCTATACGCCTTTGTTTTTATTTCTCCACTATTTTGTTTACTTATAGGTCATAGTATTGATTGTGTTGACTATTGTTTTAATGATCTTCAACCATCGTCTCTATTTTAATCGATCTACTTTTGTATTGTTTGCAAGATCCTTTGCTCGCAAGTTTGGCAATAGAGCGAAGAAATTTGGTTGTTGATTTCTCATGCATTCAAGGAAAGGTGACCCGATCTACGGGGTAGCTTCAATGTTGAGTCACCATTTGGAATGTAGGTGCTCGCCATTGGGCTCAAATTGGGTACAACTAGCTAGCTGAGTTAGTGAATCAAACCACCAATGAAATGGACCTCGGCCTTCTTAGTTTCCAAAATCACACACAAAACATTAAATTTTCTTTTGAGTGAATAGAAAACAAGACTCAAACCACTAATGAAAGGTCTCATTTTGAGCAAACAGAGCTCACCAACACTAGCTTTTCATGCGAAGGAGATGTGACCCAATCTGTAAGCGTCTATACTTTCAGCTTAACTCTTGGTCAAATAGAACTCACCTTAACCAATGTGAAGCACGTCTCGATTAAGGTATAAGGAAAATTTTCTCATCTTGAATGTAGATCAATTTTTAACAATGCTTCACCGACCCAAATGCAACTCAGTCTTCACAGATCGGTTTGAGCTTGACTAATGTAAGGATGACTCAATGGAGTCCATTAATCAACTCATTAATACAATGAATTATGAGACAAACTAGAATGCAAAGAAACTATAGAGTAGGTTATAGACCTCCATAATTGATAATAAACAAATAATATTATCTGTACCTAACTAGTCCTCTAGATTTAGAGGTAAAACCCTAATTGGGGAGAAAAAAAAAAAATTTAATTAATTTCTTGAGTTTCAAGAAACAAATTTTCTCAGTGTAGAGGGCACCAAGGCAAAAAAATTGCTTTACATTTACCTAGAAATCACACAGGAGGTTGTGGGACTATAGGGAGATGTGGGAAGCACTTTGGAGGCACATTTGGCTCTCTGATGATGTACATTTCTTGTCCACAATTTTTCTTCCTATGCAACCTCTCTCCAACCTTTCTTGGATCTTCAACCAGCTCTGGTACCAAATGTAAAATAGGGAGGAAGCCTGAATATTTTATTAATAATCAAAATTAATTATAATGGTGTAGGCTGCAATATTTATAGATATTGGACAACCGGATATAAACAATGAAAGATGTTGCACAAGTGCAACAATAAGCCTTGATTACATAAGCTTCCAAAAGATCATCTAGGAAGTAATAACCAACTAAATACAAACAAGTATAGTTGTAAAAATAATGCAACAAATAAACAATACTAAAATAATGTGGTTATTAAATACATAACCAAATAATAAATAACCTAATACAATGCATAATTAATTAAATAAACTAAGTTTACCTAACACTCATAATTTTGGGTTAGGAGCATATCACCTTACATCCTTTGATGGTGAACCTAAAAAGGAAACTTTGAATGCCTCACACTTACTTCATATCTACTATTAAATGATTGATCATTATGACAAAGTGTTACATCCGAGATCTTATCCCTTCATTAACCATCAATCTTATCACAATAATGATTTGAAGGCATGTGGTTTTTTCCATCACTATCCTTGATACACCTTAAAGATGAGAACCACAGCTCTTTTCATCACATCTTTCACCATGGAAAATTTCCTCCTTCATAGGAACTCCGTACTCATTACATCCATCTAACCTTGTATCAACTGAACACATGTCATGGGGCACATATGTGTAGGTCATGTACATATATTATACCCTCCTCAAAATGATCTATTAGGGTCTTTCTCTCATCTCAAAATATAAAATCAAAAATATCTATGGATTCTCTTTATCAAAATAATATTTTCAAATAAAACTAGTTCGATCCCTTGAAGGACAACTAATAGTCAAAATTATAGACTGATCCCTCGAAGGATGACTATCTTGTAGAAAAAAAGAAAATATAGACCATACCCTCGAAGGATGGCTACCCATGTAAAAATGCTTCTGCATCGATCAACCTTCAAAAATTCAAAATATCAAAAATCATCCTAGGAAATCTTCTCACATTGATCAACTTTCCCATTACAACAAACTTCCCGCATCGATTAGTTTGTGTTAAAGTAAAATATGTAAATTTGGGGCATGTCTCTATGAAGCCATTGAAAAGAGAACTCTCTTCCCACATTCACCTACACATACATAAACCCCCTTTCATGTCCTAGGAAGGTACAAACACATCATTCCTCTCTTTGACTAAGATCTTGTGTAACTACCCATTGAAAATCTCATTTAATATTTATTGCTAAGGATATAAGTGCAAGTTCTTTCACATTACTTACACCCATCACATATGTATCAAATCCAATCAAGGCAATCATTTCATTTTTACCCTATCTCATTAGTCATATTTTGATAAAATCCATCATGAGATCACATTTTGGGCCATGTCATACACAATCATTTAAATCTCTACTTAAAATTTCATCACATGTCATAAACATACTTAACATTTTTAAAGTCAAATATTTCCTATTACTATATCCAATATATCAAACATCCGTCATAAACTAACACATATAAATCACACAAATCATAAATCACAACATCAATATAACAAACCATAACCACATATATATATATATATATATATATATATAATAATCCATCATCAAAGAGTATCAGTACATCATATATATCGAAGTCTTCATAAAGATCCGTATACATCAAAATCTCCAAAAATATATATACATCATTTATATCCAATAAAATTGATGCAGGAGCATCACTAAACACCTTCATTAAAAGCACATTTTCATGGTCATGAAGTTAAGGAGGTCAAGTTAGGTGTGTGGAGTCAAGAAGGATTGAGACTAGTTGGTAAAGAGGTCTTAATTTCAAAAAGGGAAATTTCCCTCTAGAACCTATAATTCAAATTTTAAACTTGTAAAGGTGGATGCTAAGTTTGGTAGTGGGTGGTTAAGCCTTCAATAGGTGTTTATAAAATTTTTAAGGAGTTTTTAGAGGTTATACAACCTTGAATTGGTTTAGTTGATTCATTAGGAGTTAATGGGAGATATGAAATATGAAATAATGATGTAATAAATTTGTTTTAGCCAAGGTTAGTTATATGAGTCAAAAGAAGAGTTTGTTAAGGTTGAAAACCATGAAAGTGAATAAGAAAAGGAAGAGAGATTTCAAATATAGGAGTTAGCTATCTCCAAAATGAGGAAGGGAGAGAGATACTTCATGTAGAAGGGAGTTTTGTAGGGTAATATATGAGTGTTTACAGAGAATACTCTATTTTTATATAAGAAGGGACTATGAAATGTCTAAATACAGTCAAGACAAGAAAATTTATGCATGAAATACTAGATTGATCCTTGATATTCATGTTTATGTCCTTAATAGTGTCAATATAAGTGGTTTGGAAGGTGTTGTTTTGATCTAAGAAGCTCTTGTTGTGAGATATCTTGTTGACAATAGGAATAATGGATTGTGACTAACATGAATAGTGAAGGTAACTTAATCCATGATGTATAACACTTAGATAAATTACTTATTTAAATTATTAAGGAAGAGGATGAAGTTATAATATATTGTTATTTGAATGGTATTTTATTGTCTTCTTAGAAAATCTGAAGTCTGTGTTTGAGACTGTGAGAAGTCTGGGCAAGGTAAATAGAGGGATCCACAAATAAAGGAGTATGTGCATTGATTTCTCTCATGATTTAGAAATTAATTTCATGATCTTATTGACAATAACTACCCATGACAAAATCTTATATGGTGATACCTTGTTTGATGGAATGTGATTGTATATAATCAAAGCGTGAACAAAAATTCTTCTTAGTATTGTGATGAATCCCTAAGATGACTGGATTTTTTGAGTGAACAAATTTCTCAAGCCTGACACACTTTCTTTTGAAATCAATTTGATTAAGTTTCTTAAATATGGTAAAGAGGTTTTCTCTCTAATTCCTCATGTATAATTATGCATATTTTCATGTAGTTGAAGCTAATTCACATGCATTCTTGACCTCTTGTTAGCACATTAATAAGGTTGGATATGCCTCAGTCTTACATGCAAAGTTTGAAGTTTTAAAGATCAAGTACAAGAAAGATGTAAATATTTCTACCTCTCGAGAGCCTACAGAGAACCATGCTAGGGTTTATGTTTTAATGGTGAAGGTGGATGAATCTTTGAATGAAAATTTGTATAAATCGTGTCAATCATGTCAAGTATTTCAAGAGGAATTGTTTAACTTCATCAGTGAAATCTTATGATTTTCTTACCATTTTCTTAAATGACATAGTGCTATAGTTATAACCCTAGTTAGAAGAACTACTTTAAGAAGGGACTAGATTTTAACCCTAGATTCATATATTAAAACTTGTAACACATTAAGGAAACCTTACAAGGTTCTCAATAAGCCTTACTATTTTATTTGGAAACTCCTAAGCACAACGTTATTCTTAACAAGCTTGGTTGTAGCAACCTTAGCAAGGTTTTAAAGTAAAAAGTGTAAAAGTGGAATAGAGGAGTTAGGCGAGGATTTAGATTCTCAATATTGGAAAGCATCTTTGAAAGAGTAAAAGTAAACTATTAGAGCTCATGGAGTCTTCTAGGTGTCCTTAAATCCTTCAGAGAATGATTGAAGGAAATAACCATTGTCTTGAGAGAAAAATAGGTAGTTTTGTGTAAAGCATAAAATTCACATGTTTTAGGTTGTTATAAATAAAAAAATTTGTATTCCTAATAGTAAATTGAATTTTTAAATGAATAAGATTGATGAGAGAGACTTGGGAAGGTTAAACTAGCTAATTTTCCTTATCATTGCAAGGACTAGTGAAGAGAAGGTGAAATCCAAATAGAAGTAAGTAAGTCTCAGAGGAATAATGTAAGAAGGATGGGCTATTTCATGGTTGGAATGAGGTTGTGAGGAGCATATGAAGAATTCCAAACCATGACCTAGAAATGGAATGCTACAAGGAGACTAAAAGAGTGAAATCTTAAGTTTTTATCTAGTAGCTAGACTAGAAGACTACGGGTAGATTGGGCACCCTAAGAAGTGATATTTTTATTTCTTGGTGAACCATACTTAGGGATGAATGAAATTGATTGAAAGGTTTAGAAACAAAGGAATGTTCTTGGAGAAACCTATTAGAATTATTTTATGATTTTTCTAGTTTTATACCTTTAGAGGCTTCTAAGAATTCCCATCTCAGAGTTACCCCGAAGGTTCAATTTTTGGGATTTTTAATTTTTACTATGCACCGCGATGGAAAATAAGGTGCACTAAAATATGATATCATATATAAAACCAATAACTCAGATAGCACTCCCATAACCACCCCGAGCACCCTGCATCACCACATTTACCCATATCACCATTAGGTCCTCCATCTGGTCTCCTAGGCGGCTAACCCACGCTACCCGTGCTTGCACTAGGTGCTTCTCCTCTTTTTCTAGATGGTCAACATACAAACTAACATTCAAAAAAATTCATCCCTCAAATACTAATAATGGGTTTTCCTAATCATACCCTTATCTCTCATCTAGCCACTAGCATATGCATGAGAGTCAACTATGTACTGATATAGAAGACCCCGTGATACCTAGGCCTTATTCAAAGCATCTCACTACTGATGATATCGATCTTGGTCTATAATATCCCCGAGTTAACTAAATTTTGAGTCCATACCACTCATTCACTATGTTGTCTTGCTTAGTAACCAACGCATCCCTGACACCATGGAGATCATCCCTCTCCCTCTTGGTACTATCCATCTATGCCTCCATCGTGGCCTTCTTGGTCATAACCTATGCTACACCAGATGTAAGATCTCCATCAACATGCTCCTCATCCTCTTAATCATCATAACTCACATGAACCACCTCTTGTGCTCCCTTAACTCAAGCATGCACTCTCCTCACTTGTTGTACTAATTAATCCCTCTCAAATGATATAAATTCTCAAGTCCACCAATGATGTACTCAGGTGTAACTCTTGTGTCATCAATAGAACTCTACATCCGTCATAATTTTTCCCATGGTCTGACACTAAACAATAAAGAAAGGTCTATCAAAACTTCTTTCGAGTCTTGGTATCCCCCTCCTCCCATTTATATTACATCAACTCCTTGAGAACATCCTATAGCAATCCAAATTACTATCTAAAACATTTGAATTGAAACATCTCATACTCACCTCCCCTCCTCTCCTTCACCCATGTATCTTGTTGTCTCCTAGAAATATCATTCTCATATTTAGGCCACTCATGAAAATCCAAGTATGGTCTCCATATAATATCTCCAATATGTAATCCACTCAACATATCTCTGTAATAACTCACCTTCCTCTTCCTCTTTGATCTACCCATATCATGTCTCCATCTATGAAGCATGTAAGGTCATATCTTATCCCCATGAACAAACCTATGGCCAAGAAATTGATATATGCTTATACACCCAACACTATAACAAGAAAGCAATATCAATCTCATACCTCTTGTGAGCCTTCTAGGCCCACAACTCTCTATATTTCTAAGCAAGTAAAGTGGGTTCCCACTCAAATACTATCTAATGTTTCATCATCTCATTTGCAACGCTAGTCATCATCTAAGGAAACCTACCTCCTCCAGAATTAGGTAGGGTGAAACATGATATGGTCATCATCATAGTCATCCTTGTACATCCATCTCTCAATAGAAAATATAAATCCTGATATGCAAACCCTCTTGAAACATACTTCACATCATCCACCTCATCCCCATATAACCTCCTCATAACATCTAGTCTCTCAAAATCCTCAATAGTATTTATACCATCTCTTTAGACTGGAAGTCTCTTAATCTGGGTGTACATAATCCAATGTAATATTCATCTCCCCATGGATAACCAAAAGTACAAGTGGAAGGATTCCACCTCTCCATCAATTCTAACATCAAACCTCGACACCTATGAACTCTCTTGTAATGTCTCATCCCTCCTAAACCCACTACCTCCACATGTTCCCAATCCTCATCCGACATGTCATTTCTCACCTCATCCAAAATGATAGGGATCCTATAACAAATCATTAACTTCATATCCACATGCATACACAAACACCTAAATAAACATTATCACACATATTGACATCAAAATATTTAAATATTTTTTTAAAAAGTCATAAAAATTAAGCACTCACACTTGAAAATATCAACTACAACATTAACAAAGTAGAATCACCGGAGATTCATCACAATCATTGGTGATATCATGAATTTTGGTGATTCCTACAATTCCCATCATTGAAATCCATACGCTACCATATACTACCAAAATCCTAAAATATACTTCAATCAATAAAAAATTCAAATGAATTCAAGTGAAAACAAGCATAACCAAACTTACCTCTTCATGTGTGGGTTTCGATGCCTCGCTAGAGGATGTCATTGCATTCAAGTCAAATTTTTGTGCTCCTTAATTTCTCTCAAATTCACATGGTTTCATTGAAAAAATCAACCGTTCACTGCTATAAATCACCTTTTATATCCATTAAATCAATTTTACCCTAATCACTGATAATTTTTTCAATCTTCGGTGATTTAGCTAAAATCACTTGTGATTATCATAATCTATAGTGATTCATCCTGTTTTACACACCTATTAATATTTTTTCAAAATTAAAAACTTTATCACCTTGTTCAAAGCATGTTTCCTCCTTTAAGGAACCCCAATCCTTGAAATATTAAACATCAAACAAATGAATTAACTTAGGGATATGTCATACGCCATGGGATGTAAGCCCTCCATCTCCCCATCACTTGACTTCCCCGTCATTACATCGTACCTTCACAGATCATATGTCCATAGGCATTGAACCCTTTGTTCCCCATATCTGTTGATCCCACATTAGCATACCTCATTTCGGTACCCCTTTGGAATGGGGAAAATTTATTAATGAAACACATGTCACATTTATCTAAAAAATAATAAAAATGGTGTTCTTTACACTCGCACTACAATCACCCCATTTTGACAGTGGGGTCACCCATAAAAATAAACTCATCATTATTTTTTTCTAGCACTTTACCGATATAAAACTACTAGAAAAAAAGGGGAAATTGTAGACACCAAAAATTTGCACCCTTCATCCCCTTCAATCCAATTCATCATTTACGCTCATAAATCACATTATCCTAAGTCATAACCCCTTTATCATATTTACCATGCATAAATTTTCCTTCTAGATATGTCAAATCTACATCAAATGATCTGAAACCACGCTAAAATAAAAATTAAACAAGAAAAATCACATCCCACCTATTTCACAACCTCTTTAACCATCGACCTCGTCCCCAACAACATAGAAAACTATTTACCCAAAACAAAAACAACAAAAAATCATTTTGGAAGTGGTTTTAACCATTTTTCTACCAAAAATCCTAAAACCCGGATCACGTAAACTCCGGTAATCACCAACGATTATAAAAGAAAAATTTTAATCTTATTTCCAATATCCTCAATTTCAAATCTCAAGCTCTTTATTTCAATATTACAACACTCCTCGCAAATCATCATTTAGTACTAGAAGAATACATTCATCACCGAGTATCATTATCAACATTTTCAAGGAATTTTGAAGTTTCTTTGGATTAGATTTCAACTTACATGGACTACATCAGCATCTCAGTCATCTTCTAGTGAGGTTTGAGGCTTCTTTTAGCTCCATTTGAATCTTCAAGTACTCTTTTTATGTATTATCATCTATTTGACATCATTTTCATTCATATACTACTCTAAATAATCAATCAAGACCTTCAAACCTGTCATTTTATTAAAATATTAAAAATCATATGAATCACCAGTGATTGGCCCAATTGTCAGTGATTCCTGTCAATTTTACCTTTTATCAACTTTTATCATTTTTCATCAAGTACCTCTTATCTATTTTATCAAACATGTTTCTTCTAACATTTTTTAAGCATGGATCATTGTTATATGGAAATTGGTGGCTAATCACGTGAAATCACAAGAATTCACTCACCGACAATAAGTAAAGAAAAACCTTTCTATTAGAACGGTTCGACATCATCCATGAATTAATCATGTGTGCAATCTGATTTTCCAAAACTAAACAAAACATTTAAGATGAGATTGAATTCTTACATGACATTGAACAAGATGCTTCACACTTTTTATATGCTTATTTTGAATGTGTACAAATTTAATTGGACGCTTTCCTAGGCTAAATTTGAAGCTAAACAAGACCTATAGTTTCATCTTGAATTCTAGCCACCTACATATAATATCTTTGTACCTATATATTTTGTATATGTTATCATTTATCACTTATCCATTGTAATTCACTTGATTTTTTACAAGGTGAGATGAAATCCTTTGAGGAATCCCTTTTGATTCGTAGAATCATCCTTTGCTAAGAATCTCATTTATCTATCTATCTAATCCATTTTGTCTAGTGTCCTGTGAGCGCAGTTTTCTTGCAGGATGTGAACTTGTACATACTCTTAGATGGAGCATAACTTCTATCAACATCAAGCATTAACAACCATCATCTACGGGTATCGTAAACCCCATGTCTTCTGAGGTTAGTTTTATTTTTATTATTTCACTTTGTTAATTCAAGTATAAAGGTAAAAACATCTCGTAACACTTCCATTATGTCATTGATCATATCATGAAGGATGACAATAATATCTTGTTGATATGTTGCGCTTGCATTCTCGAGGTGAAGGGAATGACTTGATAGAAAATTTTCCCCCATGGGGTTGTAAAAGTTGTCCTATATTGATATTACTCAATAATTTTAATCTGATTATACCTCGAAAAGCCATCCATGACTCGATAGCATTTCATAACTAGTTATTTTAGTCAACAATCATGTCAATATTAGGAATAGGAAGTCATCCTTATGAAAATATTTATTTATATCTCTAAAATATGTTACGTGACAAAATTCCCCAAAAGGAAATGAAAAGAAAATAATTACTATAAATTTATTTTCAAAGGTTGACTTCTAAAGTAGAAGAAATATATATTAAAGACCCCTTTAAAATTGATCGAGGAGTTACGTACATGGAATTCCCTTTATAAAATGGGGAGGAATAAAGATTTAAATTATTTCTCAAACTCCTTATAAAAAGGAGGGATTAAAATTTACAATTGTAGACCCGTTAGGGGTAAATGTAATTATTTGTAAAAGAATTATTATGAAAGGGTGTTTTGGTTACCAACCCACCTGAGGGGAATTATTTAAATCCATGATGGGGGAGATAAATAGGGGAGAGATATTTATTTGGCAAGTGGATCAATAATTTTTATGTGGTCTAAATGAAGGCAAGTGGTGGGCATTGGAGAGGGGCATTCTTGAAAAGTTTCCTAACTGGGGTACATAAAGTATAACCCAAGATGGTTCCTGGCCAGGGCAAGAAGATATTTTAATTGATTTAATTCCTCCATATAATGCGGCCATAGCTTGAGGTGTTGGATCTGGGTTACCATGTAGGAATTCATTGAGGAACATAGAGTCCTTCCTATCCCTCTATACAGATAAGTATTTAATTTTACAACTATTGTTTGTGTAATGAATTTACATTTTTTCGCATTTATAAAAGAAAGTTTTATATGTATATTTTGATTTTGTTAAAATAATTAAAATTCATGTGTAATAAATATCTATTGGATGTTTTATATGGAAAAGTATATATTTTTAACATGAAATTATTGGTCTAGAAAAAGTCACGTCACATTTTGGTATCAGAGCAATTAATCCTATAAGGCCTGTGACGTGGGTTAAATAATTGTATAAATAATGTAAATAAATAAATATTAAAATTATTTAAAAGAGAAAGAGAGAGAGAATTCAATATTAAATGATTATATTTAATTACTTTATTATTATAATTTTTATTTTATTACTTTTCACATTAGACTTTAGGTTTTTGAATTTTCTCATTGGCCTTTAAAATTTTATGACAAAGGGTTAATTTGGTTAGTGAAATATTTTATTTAATACCTATAGTGTGTAATATGTGCAGGTCAAGGTAAATTGTGGGGTAAAGGGATGTGTAAATAATTGAATGGTCTCCCACAGGAGACAACCCTCCTCGAGAAGAGGAATTTGAATTTTTCCTATTGGTCTATGACATAAGGGTAATTTAAACGGGGCCATAATTTAATTCTAATATTGTTACTATTAATATTTAAACTATAGGTTATGTAAGCTATGTCTATCATATGCTAAGTGGTTAATTAAAATAAAATTACCGCCTAACCTAATTTTAACTTTTAAATTAAATTTTACCTATATATTTAACCTATGTCCTGGGAACCCTGGAAAATTTTATGGGATTTTGAATTATATTAAGTATAATTTGAATAAATTATAGTAGTTGGACCACACTCATATTAATGCTTAGTATGAAATTCTAAACCTAGGACATATAAAACATTTAAAACAAAATCTAAATGTTTGAAGGACATATAATTATATTTAAATGTTTGAAAGACATAAAATTTTAATAAAAGTCTAACCCAGTTGCACCTTATTTTCTATCCCCCCATTTAAATTCATATATCAAGCAAAAGTCAAAGTTTATTTTAAAAAAAAACACACACACACTCTCCCTAACCGCCATGTCACTTTTCTTTTAAGAAAGGAATAAAAAGTAATTAATCCAAGTAAAATAATATGCCACATTACTTTAATATACATATAACTACTTTAACTTATTATTTTTAGTATCCATGTCCATTTCAATGATGAAACCTCATTAATGTTTTTTTCTTGTGAATAATTATTTTTAATTTATATGACTTATTACATTAGTATTATAAATTTTTTTGACCGATCTAATGAAAGGATTAAGTAAATTTAATTTACTTAAGTTTCCCTAAGGAGACAATGCTCCTTAACAATAGGAAAATGTTTTATTTATTTATTTATTTATTGTCTCAAGTCCTATTTATGTTCCTCGCATATAAAATTTATATATATATATATATATATATATATATATATATTATACTATAAATTATTTATGCTGAAATTATAAAATGTAGTCTAACCTTATAGAATAATAACTATAATCTAATTTAATATGCTAAACTATATCATAAATAATACAACTATAACTTCTATCTAAATAATTATAATAATAATAACAAAAACTATATACATAAAATTAGTTTGCAACCATCTTTGTAGGAATGACTATGAAGATATCAGTCACCTGTTCATACATTGTGATTATGCCAATAGAATTTGGAACTTTGTCCTTTCTAAATTCGAAGCTCTCTGGGTGTTGCCGAAGGATCTTAATCAGCTATGGAATCAATGGAACCCACCCTTCAGGCATTGTGTTATCAAAAGGATCTGGAAATTGGCTATCCCACATTTAATCTGGAGGATTTGGAAGGACAGAAATGATATCATTTTCAGAAATAAGAAACAAAATTATAAGCTCAGTATTGGCAAAATTTCTAAAGGTATCAAAGAGGATATTGCCAGATTCAAACCTCCCAAGAACAAGAGTTATCCTGAGAATGAAGAGTACATCTTATCCAATTGGCAGATTGGAAATTGGAGCAATCCTGGGAATAGTATAGATAGATCTTCGATCAAATGGCATCCTCCTGATTCTAATTGGTACAAGCTGAACTTTGATGGGGCCTCTAAGGGAAACCCTGGGACAGCAGCAGGAGGAGGAGCAATACGGGACCACAAAGGTAATTTGATTGCTGCATATGCTGGAAAAATGGGAATTCAAACCAATCATTTTGCCGAAGCATTATCTGCTCTCTGGGGCTTGAGAGTTGCACGGGCTCAAAATATTCAGAACCTTGTTGTTGAAGGGGACTCCCTAAATATCATTAAACTTCTTAATCAGTCCTCATCTCCTAGCTTGAGTATTAAGGATTTTATCTCTGAATCCATAAGCATCAGTCATACCTTCAATAGCATCAGAATTATGCATACTTACAGGGAGGGCAATAAATTGGCGGATGCACTGGCCAATTATGGCATTAATATAAATTTCACCGTCTGGGATAATAACAGTATCCCTAATCAGCTACACAACAGCATTCATGCGGACCTTCATATGCAAGCAATCCCTAGAGATGAGTCCTAATCTTTGGAGGAAGATCAGCATCAATAACACTCTCACACGTGTTGCTTTAATGAAGATGATGAGGCAAATAATATCAAATATACATGATAGTAAGAATTATTTGGGGAACTTCAAGTGGAGTTATCTAAATTTGAAAATCACGCATGCGGGATGTACTACAGCTGCTGATATCCGGATTCATAGCTCCTCGGAAACCGATGATAGATGTAATGTGATTGTTGACAGGGAAAGGGTTACTCTCACACGCGACTTCCCGCAGGCTCAGTTCAACAAGCACGCAGCCGTTCGTGAGAAGACCAACGGCTATAGTTCCTCAGTTTTGTGCGGCCTTCAACAGCAAGAAGCGGACAGTTCTCTACGCTCACAGACATTTGAGAAATTGCTGTAACCAGTATATCACAGAGAAGATGGGAGGGCCTCCCTGCCAAATTGAGCCATGCGCAGACCCCGACTGGAAGGAAAATACAGAGCTTTGGAACACTCTCAGCAAAGGAGGCTTCACCAACTTCATTGATAAGGTGCAGGGACATGACCAAAGCATTTCTGTACGCTTTGCTAAGGAGTGGAAAGAGCGGACTGTCGACTATGGGGGACAAGATTTTAGTCAATGAAGATCTTATTGCTGAAGCGACCGGCCTTAGTTTGGAGGGGTACCGCTTCTTCAACAAAAGGGTTGACAAAGATGCTGAAGAAAGAAGATTTGTGGAGGGAACTGAGAAGCTCACATTTAGCACAGCGGGCCTGCTTGTCAGCTCAATTCCATCACCCTATGATGAGGTCACTCGCATGATGATTCGATTCATCTCCTTGGAAGGTAGGTTTGTCACTGTCCCTGCTAAACATCTTATCTTTTTAAACCACTTCTTGCTTCCCCATTATCTCGCCGAACTCCCTTGAACGCTCCATTTTGGAGTTTCAGAAGCACACCCGGGTGATTCCCTTACATCAAGGACTTATTTTGTTGATTCATAAATGCTACCTTCTGAAGTACCCTGGTCTTCCTTCCTCTCCTAGCCCGGCTCCCCCTTTGATGGGCTCTGCCGCCTGCCCCCCAAGCTCTCCGGCTGCCCCCTGCCGCCCTCCACCGCCGCCACCCCCATGCCAGCTGCACAAACTTCTCCTTCCATTCCCCCTGTTGTTGCTCCCGTCACCCACCTCACCTCTACCTCTAAGATACCAGTCACACCGTGGCTTTCTGGGAGGCTCAACCTTGAGACTCTTGCTGTGGAGAAGGAGCCTTTTGAACTTGAGATTGCACATGACCTGCTGAATATCAGTAGTGCCAGTCCCGGGAGGTGCGGATGGATAGCTCTTCTAAGAGGTTGGAGGCCTTAGAGGCTGAGATGAAATTGCTGAAGGATGAGGTCAAGAACCTAGCTAAACAGAAAGGCAAGAAAAGCATGGAGGAGGAGGGGAACATTGATAGCAGTCAGATTGAAGACATATACAAGAAGCTGACCTCCTTAGACTCCCGCTTAGGGAAGGCCAAGACTAGACATGATTACAACATTGCAGCCTTTAGGGCGATTGAGGAGTTCATCGAGGGTCATGCCAAAAGTGTTTCCAACCTCGGTGTCCCATTTGCACTTTGGGGCAACAAAAAGAAAGTAAAAGAACCATTGAGGAGCTTGATAAGACCGATCTGCCCATATGATTCGCTTTGGGTATGTTTCATGCTTGGAAGAGAGTCAAGATCGAAGAGTTCGATAAAGCTGCCAAGAAGTAGTTCGGATGCTTTTACTACTTTTAGTTGTTTTTTTGTTGTTTCTTTCATCGTCAGCCATCTTGTTTTTTTGCCGTTGTTTTGATGTTTTGTCTCGATTGAGTAGTTGTTTGAGCTACTTAGAGCTTCATTGTAACACTTGGATCTTGATCCATTTTCTCTATTTCTCACTCTTATTCTCGCTCTCGTGCCTTCTTTTGTATTTAAGGGTATAGTCCCTTTCAAAAACTATTTGCCAATAATAAAAAAAAATTAGTTTCATGCCTCTTTATAAATTAATATTTATAAAATAAAAGTTTAAAATCTAACCACCTTGTTTTAAGTATTTGGATATAGTTCAAAAATTTCTACAAAAGGGAGACCGTATTAATTTAAAACTAATATTTAGAAGAAAGAGAAGCATTAATAATAGTACAAGGAGACATCAAGAAGTTGATTCCCTTATTGGTTGATACTCATTTTTATTATTTAAATTATAAGATCTACATTGCATTGGAACTCCACTTTTTTTTATTTTTTTGTTTTTTTGGATTTCCTTACATGAATTTGTGTGTAAACACAGAGAGAATATGTTTAAAGATGGAATCTCAACATGATTTGGATTACCTCAAACTTGAACAACGAAATCAACAACTATCCAGGGAAGTAAAAGAGATTACTTTGCAATTTGAAATTTTGAAAACGCAATTTGTTGATTCCATGAAGAGAAATACTGAGGATAATGATAAGTTTGATAAAAAATTGAGTAAAAAGAGGAATTTCCAACCCATTGATAATTCAAATTCTGTTGATGAAAATTCTTCTAGTTTTTATTTTGAGTCCTCTAATTCTGATAAGGGAGGTAGAAATAATAAGGAAATTAAATGCTTTGCAAAAAAAACAAACTGCCAGAATATTCAGGTGATGTAGGATCTAGAGAAGAAGCAGAGAGGTGGTTATCTAGTTTAGAATGTTATTTTGATTTGCAAAATACTGGCAGTAGAAATAGGACTCAAATAGCATCCTATCAACTAAAAAATGTTGCTTTAAACTGGTGGGAAGACACTATAAAATCATAAAAACTAAGACCTCACAAAATTAAATGGAATCAATTTAAAAATTTGTTTCAAAATAAATACCTTTCAGATTATTTCCTATAGGAAAGACAAAATGAGTTCTTTGATTTGAAACAACGTGCACAAAAAGTAAATGAGTATCGAATTTTTTTGAAAGATTAAATAGGTTTGTACCTTTCATTTCGGGAAGAGATAGAGTTGTTAGATTCATCAATGGACTTAGAGAGGATTATAAGGCTAGTGTTTGGTGTGGTAAACCAACTACAGTAGATGAGGCCTATCAAATAGCAGAACAATTTGAAAAGCAAAATGAGATTAAGAGAAAACGAAATGAGGATTTTAAGAAAAAGAATAATAATTCATTATATGGGAATAATAGAAAAATAAAAAAATTTGAGACTGCACAATGTAGGCATGCTAGTTTTGGAAATCAAAAAAATGGAAACAAAGAGTTTGCTAAGAAAAGTCCTAATGAGATTAAATGTTGGAATTGTGGAGAAAACCATTATGCAAAGGGGTGTCCACAAACATAAAAAGGGTGGAATAAAAATGATATTAAAAATCAAAAACATTACAGTAATAAAAATCAGCAGAATGGTATTGATCAAAAGAAGGATAAAACTTCAACTATGAAAATTCATGCTGCAGTCGATACAGGTACAGTACATCATCAAATTTATTTGATAGAATTACAAGGTAGAATTAAAGGTCAAAATGTGGTATTCTTAGTTGATTCAGGTAGTAGTCATAGTTTATTTCTCCTAATATTGTTTCTAAATTAAATTTGTCTGTCAAAGAAATAGAGCCTATCGCAGTTGAGATGGCAGATGGAAGGATAATTAGACATACTAGAGCCATGATAGAAGACCTAAAAATTCAATTAGACGATCTTGATTCTTGTGATCATTTTCATTTACTGAATCAAGGACAATATGATGCAATCTTGGGAATGACTTGGTTAGAGAAAAACAATGTTTTGATTAGTTGTGAAAATAAACAAGTTGTTATAAAAGATAAAAATAATTCTTTTAAAAATTTACAAGGGACAAAAAGGCCCATTAAACTTAAAACCATTTCTGCTATGCAATTAAAAAGGAGTCTTAGGAAAAATTGTAAATCTTTTTGTGCAATGGTAACTCAAGGCAATGATGGAACTAAGTTAGACATCAATATCCAACCTATAGTTCAAGAATTTATGGATGTTTTCCTAAGGAAATAGAAGAATTACCCCGAGAAGAATTGTAGAGCATGCCATAGATCTAATTCTTGGGGCTGAACCTGTATCCAAAGCCCCTTATCGACAATTGATTCCTAAGTTAGCTGAACTTAAAGTACAATTATCTGAATTGCTTAAACAAGGAAAAATTAGACCAAGTATTTCTCCATGGGGTGCACCGGTATTATTTGTTAAGAAGAAAGATGGAACTATGAGATTGAGTATTGATTATAGGCAACTGAATAAATTGACCATCAAGAATAAATATCCCTTACCTAGAATTGATGACCTATTAGATCAATTAAGTGGTGCTACATACTTTTCTAAAATTGATTTGCGTTCTGGGTATCATCAAATTAGAATTAAAGAATCAGATATTCCGAAAATTGCTTTTAGAACTAGATATGGACATTATGAATTTTTAGTTACGCCTTTTGGTTTAACTAATGCTCCTGTAACTTTTATGAATTTGATGCATGATGTGTTTAGACTTTTCTTAGATGTGTTTGTGATTATATTTCTAGATGATATTCGATATACTCAAAAAGTGAAAAAGAAAATGAAAACCATGTTAGGTTAGTTTTAGAAACTTTATGAAAATATAAACTTTATGGGAAGTTGAGCAAATGTGAATTCTTTAAAAATGAAGTTTCTTATCTAGGACATATAATTTCTCAAAAGGGAATTACACTGCACTCCATATAAAGTAAAAGTTTTCCAAGAGTGGGTAATACCAAAATATGTGCATGAAATAAGAAGTTTTCTTGGCTTGTCTGGTTTTTATCGTAGATTCATTAAGAATTATTCTAAGATAGCTTCCCATTAATTGATTTAAGAATTATTCTTAGGAGCTGAATTCTTTTCAACCAGGGAGAATGATCTTTGGAGCATAACTTGCAGAGGCTATAACTTTTGATCCGACGTTGATCGTCCCGAAATTTTACAGGTGGTCGATATACATTAGTACTATGCTATGGACAACTTTTTTGCAAGGTTGTGCTCATTTTGGCACGTTTTCGGGCTCGGATTCCATCATCTAGTGGCCTAAAATTGGCTCCGAATGTTTTTTCCGCTTTTGACTAGGTCTTAGAACTTTAATAACTTTTGTTGTGTTTGTTTAATAAGTCCAAATTTCACGTGAGCCCTAATTTATGAATGCATATTTGGAACGCAAATTTTGGGGTCAATCCGAGTTGTTTTGAATTTTAGGTTTATTGGCATTTTAGGTTTTTGAGTAGTCTTGAAATAAAAGGAGAATTGTAATGATGTAATAGATTACTGTGAATTCCAGAATGAGAAGTAAGCTATTTTGAAACTCCTGGTTTATTTACAAATCTGTTTATGTGTGTTTTTGGAGGTATTTCAACCTCTTACAACTGGATTCACATCAATTGGTATCAGAGCTGGATTTTGATCTTGCGGAAATAGTTAAGGTAACATATTACATTTTTATGTGTAGTTTTTACCTCTGTTTTATATAACCATGGCTAGACGCAGAGGGGAGGTTATGCCCAGATGAATAGGCATATGCAGGAGCTACAGAGACAAGTTGTTGAGCTCACAGGGGAAGTTACCCGCCTTAGAAGGAGACATGCAAATGGGGATGCAAACCCAGATAGTGATATTGAAGAAGAGACTCCATTAATGAATGAAGGAGGAGATGAAGAAGAAAATGAGAGAGACGAAGAAACCTTGAATGAGAGACCATTTGAGGAGAGATTGATCAAGGCTTTAGAGGGAAAGAATGATGACATCAAGATTAATGTTCCTGATTATGGTGGAGGGTTACGACCAGAGGAGTTGATTGACTGGTTAAATCGCATGGAAAAATTCTTTGAGTGGAAAACCCTTTCAGAGGAGAAGAAGGTTAAGTTTGCATGCACTAAGTTAGCCAGGACATGCATTGATCTGGTGGGATCACCTACAAAATGAAAGACAAAGGAATGGAAAGGGCAAGATCCGAAACTGGAATAAAATGGTAAAGAAGCTGAAAGAAAAGTTTCTTCCTGTAGATTATGCTCAGACACTCTTTCGAAGGTTCCAAAACCTAAGCGTAGGATCTCAAAATTGAGGAGTATACTAATGAATTTTACAAGTTATCAATTAGGTGGAACAGGAGAGTCTCGAAGAACAAAAGGCTACACGGTACATAAATGGGTTGAGTTACACCATACAAGATGAGTGAGTATGCCCGGATCCATAGCCTAGATGATGCTTATTAACTTGCATTAAAGGCAGAGGAAAAGAACAAGAGGAGTAATTTTAGAAGAGGTGTGAAGAGAGGTCCATCATCATCTCCAATGAGGGGCAGGGGTAGATTTGAATCTACAAAAGGTGAATCCTCTAATGCAGAAGGGCATGAAGATTCTGGTCAAAGCCATGGTAACTACCAAAGAGGTAGGGGATTTTCAGAGGGGAAGAGGTTATAATGGAGGACGGGGCTGGAATAGCCCCCAAAGGTAATATACATGTTACAGATGTGGTGAAGAGGGGCACAGAGCTTTTGAGTGTTCTGCACTATCCTACACAAGATAGATGGCAAGGAGAAAAACCACGAGTAAATCTGGTTGAAGCTGAAAAGGAGGAAGAAATGGAGGTTGCTGCAGACTTGGGTGAAACCCTCATGATAAGGAGGACGATGATTGTCCCAAGGAAGGAGAAAGAACGTGATGTTTTTGGAGCTGATTCGTGGCTTCAAACAAATATATTTTGAACAAGATGCACCTCTAGAGGAAAGGTATGTAAAATTATTATTGATGGTGGTAGTTGTGAAAATATGGTTTCAATTGTAATGGTTGATAACTAAATCTAAAATGTGACAAGCACCCATATCCCTATCATATATCATGGTTCAAGAAAGGAAATGAAGTAACCATAGATAAAAGATGCCTTATAAAGTTTTCAATTGGGAATACCTACAGGATGAGGTGTGGTGTGATGTTATCCCAATGGATGCATGTCATATATTACTAGGTAGGCCTTGGCAATATGATAGAAAGGTTACACATGATGGAGGGAAAAATACATATACCTTTTGGAAGGATGGTGTAAAGGTGGTCTTATTACCCTTCAAGGAAGAAGAGAAGAGTGAGGGCTTATTGGCTACAAAAGAGTTTGTTATAGAAATGGAAGAAGCTGGATGTTGTTATGCACTAATGTCAAAGAAGCTGGAGAAAGAAGGCTTTAATATACCTATTGCAGCAGAAAAGATACTAAAAGAATACAAAGATGTCATACCAGATGAGCTACCAGATGGGTTACCCCCAAAGCGAGATATTCAACACCATATTGATTTGATCCCAGGATCGGCCCTTCCAAACCAGGAAACCTATCGGATGAGTCCGACACAGAGTGAAGAGTTGAATAGACAAGTGACAGATCTAATACAGAAAGGGTTAGTGAGAGAAAGCATGAGTCCATGTGCAACTCCAGCGTTATTGACTCCCAAAAAGATGGAGACTGGAGAATGTGTGTAGACAGTAGAGCCATAAACAAGATCACAATTAAGTATCAGTTTCCAATTCCGCGATTGGATGATATGATGGATGTGCTAGCGGGAGCCCGATATTTTAGCAAGATTGACCTACGGAGTGGTTACTACCAGATCCGAATCCGTGAAGGGGATGAATGGAAAACTGCTTTTAAAACAAAAGATGGATTATATGAGTGGATGGTGATGCCATTTGGGCTATCTAATGCACCTAGTACATTCATGAGGTTGATGAACAGAGTACTCGAGAATACAATGGTAAGTTTGTTGTTGTCTATTTTGATGATATTTTGATATTCAATAAGACAGTGGAAGAACAATTGTTACATCTGAAATTGGTGCTAGACTTGTTACGTAAAGAGAGTCTATATGCAAACTTAAAGAAGTGTAGATTCCTTCAAAAGAGTCTTGTTTTTTTGGGATTTGTCATATCAGGGGATGGAGTGAGGATGGATGAGGAAAAAGTAAAGGCAATTTTGGAATGGCCTATTCCAAGGAATGTGACAGAGGTTCGTAGTTTTCATGGATTGGCAACTTTTTATAGGAAGTTCATCAGGAATTTCAGTAGCATTGTTGCACCCATAAGAGTGTACAAAAGGGAGGGAGTTTTATGGACCAAGGCAGCAACAGATAGTTTTGAATTGTTGAAGAAGAAAGTATCGAAGCACTGTTTTGGTATTACCAGATTTTAGCAAGGTCTTTGAGGTTAACTGTGATGCCTCACATGTTGGGATTGGAGCCGTGTTGAGTCAAGAAGGACGAACAAAGTGGCATTCTTCAAAGGTGAAAAACTAAATGAAGTCAGGAGGAAATATTCTACTTATGATGTGGAATTTTACGCTATTGTTCAGGCATTAAGGAACTGGAGACATTACTTGGCAAAAAGGAATTTGTAGTCTTCACTGACTATGAAGCCTTGAGGTATGTAAACACATAGAAGAAACTAAATAGTAGGCATGTAAAATGGGTTTCATTTTTGCAAGAATATACTTTTGTTTTAAAGCATAAGTCTGGTAAGTAGAATCAAGTTGTTGATGCCTTGAGTAGGCGTGTAGCCCTTTTGACAACAATGGAAAATAAAGTCCTAGGGTTTGAGGCAGTTAAGGAATTGTATGAAGGTGATCCTGATTTTGGTGATGTTGTCGAAAGCTAAAGGAGCCTACAAGTAGGTAGTGATTCTTTTGATTATTTGATACAGATGGGTATTTGTTTAGGCGTAAAAACAATTGTGCATCCCTGCTAGTTCAATGAGAGAAAATATTATAAGAGAATTGCATAGTGGAGGGTTGGCTGGACACTTTGGTATAAGTAAGACAATTTATCTTGTCGTAGAAAAGTATTATTGGCCAAAGGTAAAGAGGGACATCAGTAGGGTTGTAGCAAGATGTAGAGTGTGTCAAATGGCTAAGGGTCATGCACAGAATACTGGGTTATATATGCCATTGCCTATCCCTACAGGGCCATGGGTTGATCTGAGTATGGATTTTGTGTTAGGGCTTCCTAACACACAATGAGGGAATGATTCTATCTTTGTTGTGGTTGATAGATTCTCTAAGATGGAACATTTATTTCTTGTAAAAAAACTAATGATGCTTCCAGAATTGCAGATTTGTTTTTTTCAGAAGTGGTTAGATTGCATGGAATTCCAAAACGATCACTTCAGATCGGGACACAAAGTTTTTGAGTCACTTTTGGAGGACTCTGTGGAAGAAATTGGGGACACAACTATAGTTTAGTAGTGCATATCACCCCCAGACTGATGGGCAGATGAAGTAGTGAACAGAAGCTTGGGAAATCTCCTACGTTGTATAGTTGGAGAAAATCCAAAACAATGGGACTTAGCTTTACCTCAAGCTGAGTTTGCATATAATAGCTCGATAAATAGGTCAACAGGGAGGTCTCCTTTCCAGATTGTATATGGTAGGAATCCGAAGGGGGTCCTTGATCTAATTGTTCTACCAGGTGAAGATGAAACTAGTGATGATGTAGAAGCATTTGCAGAACACATTCTACAACTACAAGATGAAGTGAGGGAAAAGCTGAAAGTGAGTAATGCACAATATAAAACACTTCCAAAGAGGAGAGTAAGTGTATTTGAAGAAGGAGATATGGTGATGGTTCATCTTAGAAAAGAGAGGTTTCCAAAGGGAACATATAATAAACTCAAGTATAAGAAGATTGGGCCATGTAGGATTCTGAAGAAAATGAGTGATAATGCCTACAAGGTGGAGCTACCTGAAAACTTTGCTATCTCACTAGTTTTTAATGTTTCTAATTTATATAAGTTTCAGGTCATGATGAAAATGTTGCGAAGGAGGAAGAAATAAACTGGAAGAAATAGATGCCGAAGAAGAAAAAGGAGAGGGTAATGCATGTCTTGGACCAAAAGACAATCACTACTAGACATGGGAGCTACAATGATATTTGGTATAGTGGGAAGGTTTGCAGCAAGAAGAAAACACTTGGATTCCTGAGTGGGAGTTGAGGAAAATTGACAAAGGCAAAATTAGATGAGTTCCACAATGCACTCGCAGAGCTGAATTCTTTTCAACCAGGGGAGAATGATGCAGGAGCATAACTTGCAGAGGCCATAACTTTTGATCCGACCATTGGATCGTCCTGAAATTTTACAGGGTGGTCGATATACATTAGTACTATGCTGTGGACAACTTTTCTTGCAAGGTTGTGCTCATTTTTACACATTTTAGGCTCGGATTCCATCATCTAGTGGCCTAAAATTGGCTCTCAATGTTTTTTCCGCTTTTAACTAGGTCTTAGAACTTTAATAACTTTTGTTGTGCTTGTTTAATAAGTCCAAATTTCACGTGAGCCCTAATTTATGAATTCATATTTGGCACAAAAATTTTGGGGTCAATCGAGTTGTTTTGAATTTTAGGTTTATTGGCATTTTAGGGTTTTAGAGTAGTCTTGAAATAAAAGGAGAATTGTAATGATGTAATAGATTAGTGTGAATTCCGAATGAGAAGTAAGCTATTTTGAAACTCCTGGTTTATTTGCAAAGCTGTTTATGTGTGTTTTGGAGGTATTTCAACCTCTGCACTGGATTCACATCAAAAGGATAAACCTTATCAATGGACTAGAGAATGTGATCAAGATTTTAATAGATTAAAGGAATCATTGGTAACTACTCCTATTTTATGTATTCCAGATTTTTCTAAACCATTTTTGTAGTTATTGATGCATGTGGTTCGGTATTGGTGGTGTATTAATGCAAGATAATAAAGTTGTAAGTTATGAATCTAGGAAATTACTTCTGTCGAAAAAAATTATCCTATACATGATTTAGAATTGTTAGGGATTGTACATGCTTTGAAAATTTGGAGACACTATTTGTTAGGGAATAAATTTACTATAAAAATGATCATAGAAGTTTACAACATATCTTTACTCAACCTTTATTGAATATGAGACAAAGAAGATGGGTTGAATTACTTAGTGAGTATGATTTTGAAATTCAATATGTTCCTAGAAAAGAAAATTTAGTAACACATGCTTTAAGAAAAAAATTTTTGTTAATGCTTTAGCTTTAGAAAGAAGTAATTTTGAACAATCCATTAAAATTAAGTTACCTACTGATGTATATTTCAAGAACTTTATGAAGGCTTAGTAAATCAAACTAGTAATGTACATTTAAATGATAGACTTACTTCTTATCGATTAGGTCTAATGGATTATTGTATTATAAGAATAGAATGTGTATACCAAACCTTCCTAGACTTAAAAATAAAATCGTTAGAGATTCTCATGATATCCCTATTGCTGGTCATCCTGGATTTCGGAAAACTTATTTATCATAAAAAAATAATTACTTTTAGCCTAAAATGAAACAAGATATTAGAACTTATGTGCAACAATGTTTAACTTGTCAAAAAGTAAAATCAAAGCAATGTAGTAAACCTGTAAGTTACAACCTCTTAGAATTCCTAAATGGAAATGGAAATCTGTGAGTATGGATTTCATCACCGGGCTACCTCGTACTAGAAATGGTCATGATAGTGTTTTTGTTTTGGTTGATAGATTAACTAAAATGGCTCATTTCCTTCCAACTAAAATTAAAAATTTTGCATCTGATGTAGCTCATTTATTTATGAAAGAAATATTTCATTTGCATGGTCTTCCAAAAGATTTAGTAACAGATAGAGACCCAAGATTTACTTCTTCCTTTTGGAAATCATTATTCAATGAGTTAGGTACAAGTTTGAATTTTAGTATGGCATATCATCCTGAAACTGATGGACAAACTGAAAGAGTAAATCAAATTTTAGAAGATATGTTAAGGATGTATGCTAGTGATAAACCTAAAAATTGGGAAAACTATATACATTTGATTGAATTTGCATATAATCAGGGATACCATAGCACTATAAAAATGTCACCTTTTGAAGTTGTATATGGTAGGAACTGTAACACACCTATTTCCTGGTCTGACCCTATCCAAAGAACTTGGTATGATAATGATAATTTAAAGGAGATGGAAGAAATTATAATTAAGGCAAGACAAAACATGAAAGTTGCACAAGATAGGTATAAGAGTTGGGCTGATTCTAAACGGTCTTATAGGGAATTTGAAATTGGTGATCAAGTTTTCCTTAGAGTTAAACCTAAGCGTAGTTCACTTAAACTTGGTAAATATGCTAAATTAGCTCCTTGTTTTTGTGGTCCTTTTGAGGTATTAGAAAGAGTGGGTGAACTTGCTTACAAACTAGCTCTTCCTCCTGAATTATATAGGATACATGATGTTTTTCATGTTAGTTTATTAAAAAAATATGTTTATAATTCTACTCATGTTATTGATTGGAAAAATATATCTATAGAACCTAATTGTGAATTTAAAATAGAACCTGAATTAATATTAAAAAATAGAACTAGAAAGTTAAGGAATAGAGAAATAATTGAAGTAAAAATCAAATGGAATTTTTGTGATGTGGATAGTGCAACATGGGAAAAAGAAGAATATATGCATGAACAATATCCATATTTATTTTGACTAATGAACTTTGTGGTTCGTTTATGTTTTAGAGAAAGATAAAGCTACTGAGGTCAGCAGCTGATTTAGAAGGGGAGAAATGTTACGTGACAAAATTCCCCAAAAGGAAATGAAAAGAAAATAATTACTCTAAAGTTATTTTCAAAGGTTGACTTCTAAAGTAGAAGAAATATATATTAAAGACCCCTTTAAAATAGACTGGGGAGTTATGTACATGGAATTCCCTTTATAAAATGGGGAGGAATAAAGATTTAAATGATTTCTCGAACTCCTTATAAAAAGGAGGGATTAAAATTTACAATTGTAGACCCGTTAGGGGTAAATGTAATTATTTGTAAAAAAATTGTTATGAAAGGGTGTGTTGGTTACCAAACCACCCAAGGGGAATTATTTAAATCCATGATGGAGGAGAGAAATATGGGGAGAGATATTTATTTGCAAGTGGATCAATAATTTTTATGTGGTCTAAGTGAAGGCAAGTGGTGGGCATTGGAGAGGGGCATTCTTGAAGGGTGTCCTAACTGGGGTACATAAAGTATAACCCAAGATGGTTCCTGGCCAGGGAAAGAAGATATTTTAATTGATTTAATTCCTCCATATAATGCGGTCATAGCTTGAGGTGTCGGATCTAGGTTACCACGTAGGAATTCATTGAGGAACATAGAGTCCTTCCTATCCCTCTATACAGATAAGTATTTAATTTTACAACTATTGTTTTTGTAATGAATTTACATTTTTTTCGCATTTATAAAAGAAATATTTATATGTATATTTTGATTTTTTTAAAATAATTAAAATTCATGTGTAATAAATATCTATTGGATGTTTTATATGGAAAAGTATATATTTTTAACATAAAATTATTGGTCTAGAAAAAGTCACGTCACAAAAATATGTAAAATTTCTAATACTAGTGGGTTTCTTCTCGTATAAGGACTATGTTCAAAATCCACTATGAATAATCATTATGCCTAGCAAAGCCTACTACCAAATTTTTTTAGCTCTTATTTTACCTATAATCCAACATGAGGATGCATCTTTCTGATATTTTGTTTTATAGGTTTTACCTCTATGTGCACAACAAGGTTATGAACTACTAATTCGGGATCTATAAATTCGTAACCAAATAAAGATATCTATAAATTCACAAAAAATAAGAAAAAAGGTTTTCTATTCTTGGGCCAAGAGCTAATCTCCCAACTTGACCATTCTAGGAAATTTTTCTATACCAATATTGACATATATGGTATCCTCCACAAGCAACTTGGATTATTCCTCCATGCATGTAGGCTTATGGAGGAGATTGAGATCTTCTTTATCTAAAGGTGTCTCAATGATATTTTCAACTTTAGGCTGGAAAACTTCCTTGTGTATTGATTTTTCTTTTGTTTTTGTCCATAAGTGCCTTAAAGAGGTTTTCACTATAATACTTGGACTTATTCTTTTACAAATCTTCTTTATGGAAATATTTCCCTTGATTATTTTTTTACTTTGATTACAATACAACTTAGCCTCCTCTTCGAAATATGTTTATGAATTATGGTTGATGGAGAAGCCTTTCTTATAATCACCCATTGTAATATTATGACGAAGACCCATAAAATCACCAATAACATCAACATTTTAAAATATGTTGATTGACATGTTCTTTTGTTAGTACCAGTTAGCAAGTAATGAGTAGAAAAGATCTAATACTAGAATGGGAGGGGATATGATAGGGTTTAGAGTTAAGATAGTTGTGTCGAGAATAGGTTCGTGGAGGCAAGGTCTTCGTAAAGACTACACCGGGAATCAATTTTTTCTTTCATATTCAAATGAACTATATTCTCATTCATAAGATGTTGCTTTGAATTCTTGGGGATGAGACCCATATGGCTGAATGCCAATACCATATTTACAAACCTTACAATGGGGTACATGAAGAGATTATCGCATACCTTATTCGTTGATTTTGTAGCCATATCCTTTGTATCCCATAGCATACATCATTTTATTTGGGATAGCAAATTGAGGTGATTGATAACATGGATCCATTTCATCATTCAAAGGATAGGATACAATATTGTTAAGTAGCTTCTCATATAATAATAAACCACCATGAGTAAAATGTTTGATGTTACAATTTTCTCTGGACCGTTGATATTTGTTACAAGGCCTACTACACACTTTGGGTGATAGAGTAGGTAAGAAACTAAAATAGCTTGTTGGATATCATATTCTTTGCAGCCATTTGCAACAAATTTCATCTCCCGTGAAGGAAAATTAGAATCGACATAGAATTATCATTATCATTGGTGGACAAGGTATATGGATCAACTCATGAGTTGTGTACCTTTGATTGAATTGGAATGGCCATATCTATAGAAGGACATTCATAAGTGGTGGGAAAATAACCCAACAATTCTCTACAATGAGAAAAGGGTTGAGAATCTCCTGGAATACTAATAATTTTTCCTTCATGGTATAACTTCAAACACTAATGATACATAGAAGCTATGGCATGTATCACATGAATCCATGGGTGACGGAGAAATATGTTAAAAAGAATGCTCCAAGTCTAAAATATGAAACTTAATAACCGAGTAGTAGGCCCTTCTCCTAATGAGAAAGTGATCATGTTGGATTATTTTCATTCTTCATTTTCATTTAGTTTCTAGATCATTTTCAAGTGAAACCTATTTTAGACGCATATCGATAAATGCAATTGTCTAGTTTAAATGGCTTGGATGAGATTTGGCTTAGATCCAAGAAACATCATCGGGTCTATGTTGATAGAATGTGTTTCCAATATAGCAAGAAATTTTATGAACATGAAATATAGTTAAGAAACATAGTATTGAGACTTGACATCTAGATCGATAAAAAGTTTGATTAAGCCCATACCAAGTAATGGAATAATATAAGAATGGTGTGTATCATCTATGTACCTTATAAGGTGTATAATTCAATGAATCAATTAATTCATTTCACCTAAAAAAATTCTACGCATAGTCACCTACATTTCCATATTGTACTTTATTGCATCTATATTGTTTTTCATTTGCTTTATCATCTTGTGAAATTGTAAATTGGAAACTTACTTTTTAAGCAACTTTTTAAAAAAATTAAATATTAGAAAAAACATTCAATCATACCTCTTCAAGTATCCATCTTATCATATCCAAATTATCTGATATCTTTATCATTTAGGCTATTAATATATAATTTTGACATTGATACTACCGAGAGTTGTATACTTAGTTCTATTAATTTTTCTTCTATCTTAGGTGCCTTTCCCATGGTTTGTTCTAGAAGCTTTTTGATTTCACATATCTCCCTAAAAATTTCTCTTATGAAAGAAAAAATATGAGCATTTCACTTGGATATTTTTTTTGCCTATCTCAACCTTTGGTGGTGAGCCCTCATATCCTACTAGTTGTGTGGGGTTGATACTAGGGGCAATCATTCCTTCATAAAAGAATAATTAAAAATATTAAGTAAAAAAAGAGATAAATAAACAAAAAAACACTTTCATTTACAAATATAACTAGACTTTTGACCCTACCAATCTTTTTTTTATGAGCCCATACTTCCTACTAGTATAAGGATGTAGGGAAAAGAGGGAAGTGACCTTGCTTTCCTATGTATTTTCCTTGGTGATAGCTCATGCTTCTTACTAGTAGCATGGAGCAAAGACGTAGGGGGTCCCATCAATAAATCAAACATTTACAAATAAAATGTGCTTTGAAATATAAAAGATCCCAATAAAATGACCTAGATATGTATGTTACAAGATATTCATTCCTAAAAACCATATTTTATCAATCAAAATGCTATCTACAATCTAAGTCTAGTGAAAACTACAAGAAAAACACATTCTAAACTCGATTAGTGTACCTTGCTTAGGGTTGAGTTTTAGGTTCCCAATTAGATATTTATCAAAATATTGTATTATTTTCATCATATTAATTCTCCAAATCATAAAAATTATATCATTCTTAGCTCTTGGTGATGATCCCTCACATCTTACTAGTTACGTGGAGTTAATAATCAAGTGAGTTCATCTTTTATCATACCACATTCATCGCATTTTTCCACTAAAATAAAAGTTAAACATTTCTTGAAAATTAAAGTATCTAAATTACAATTTGTTTTCATGTTCATAATCATATACAAAATCATTATACATATCATATTATATCATCATCATCTATGGCATGCATTCATAAAACATTAAAAATGGAGTGAAAATTCTAACTTTGTAAGAGTACACATATAAGGTAAACGATGACTAACTCAACTCTTACAAAGAATTTCAAACCCAAAAAGAGATATCCAGATATGTATATACAATAATTTTAGTTTTCATGTACAATGCCCTCACACTATAAAAATTGTGGTCAAAATTCTCGCCTATGAGCCGAAAATCCAAAAAAATGATATATACACAAAAATGGTCAAAAAAAAAAAAAAGGCACATGGCCTATCCTTCTCTGTGACATCCCACTAAAGGTTTAGGATGAGGGATGATACTATGGAACCTACAATAATAATGACAAGGTGTAGTATGAGATACTCCATGTGTTGATCTATGGGAATGCCCATGAGACTATCCATGAGATTGGCCAAGTGATCTTCCAAGTAGTAATGGCTCTGCTATGAGAATTCCCTCACTAATGTCTCCTCTTAGCCAAATCATGTGATGCAAGTTCATTCCTCATCTAATTCATGGCCTTTATAGCATTTCATGTCAACACAAACACATTTGTGTGACATACAGCCATCATTGGGTGTCCAAAGATATGCAAACAACTACTTCTATGTCATCCTCATGGGGAGTGCAAATGTATAAAGGATAATCCACCTAATATGGTCATGCCATCCATCTACGGTATTTTCAAAGCATAATCAAGAAATGATGGGCTAGATAACTAAATAAAAAGAGATATAGTATGTAGTTTGTTAAAAGTCTAGTCTAGAAAGTAAAATTAGGAAAAGGGTATTTTACTTACTCGGATCTCTAGGCATCCAGGTTCAATCAACTCGGTGTTGGTGGTAGTGCAAGAGCTGGCATGGATTTATCCTCTACTCTCACCTTCTCTTCCATCCTATGAGGATGGATGACTTCTTGTCTCCCCTCCTAGGGTCAAAAGATCCTTTGAGTGTAATTTCTCTACCTCTCGTGTTTGTCTCGACTCTAGTAGTTGTGGAGGCCTCTCTAGTAACCTCCCACTCTAGGTCACTATCCTCCTATTACTCTTCCTTTGTCTCATCCTCCTCCTCATCCTTTCTATTGTGCACTTAACATACCTCTATCTGAAGGATATTTCTAGGCCTAACCTCTTCCCTAGTGGTTGGGTCTGCAGTGCACTTGTGGTGTGCCAACGAGAATCTAATGAGTAACCACTATCCACTCTAGCTTTCCCCTTAAGGTAGATCTTGACTCTTGGATTCTTTTGTATAGTATAGAACTTCTTGGATGGAATACATATAGGGTAGCCCAAACTACTAAGGTACCCCAAGGACTAGATGGGTATCTACTCTACTAGCCCAATCCACTACCTATAATATAGAACTACATGAAGAAAAAGTGATAGCCTCCTCACCCCATATGCCATCCATATCTTGATATGGCTATGTAATTATATCAGTCATGGTGAGTGTAGAAACCAACTAATATGGGCCCCTGGCTGGAGACATGTCAACCCTTCTAGCTGTTATAATCGCTCCAAGATCTACAATCCCAATTCCCCTATGATAAGGGATCATCCTCTCGTAAACCCAACTCATAACTAGAGTGGAATGGCTAAGGGACTTGACCCCTAGCCTCAAAAAAATTGTATAGATCATGATAGGTAGTACTTATAATGTCTACCCCCTTATGCATATATTGTACCATGCCTCTCTATGCTCTAAATAATAAGTGCCTAACAATAAATAAGTTTTTCCCTACCCTTATCTACTACCAAACACAAGGCCAAAATACCAATGATGACCTTACGCAAAGTGGGGATAGGTGCGATTCAATTGAAAATAGTATCATACCATACTTGGCATCGTATAAGGTTCCCTGTGCATCTCTCATGTAATTAGTCTAACTACAGGACCTAAACAATTGAACTTGCACTAGTTAGTACTAACTTCTACCGGTGTCAAGAACCCCCAAAATTTGGTAAACATCCTCCAAGGTGATCGTCCACTCACATCTACCTCTAGGAAGATATAAAGTTTTCTATTTTGCATCCTAATAGGTTAGTAAGTCACATAATAAATGACTAGCATGTGTAACTAATCGTGTCTATGATATCTTCCAAATCCCATGCCTCAAGTAAACCCCTCTCATCTTGAGTTATCCTCTCAAAATTGGAGGAAACCAATCACACTCACAGTCCCTTCTCCATTTGATATACTTCCATTGTATTCACAAGAAGTAAGAAAAGAGCAAGTTAGAATAATATAGAAGCATAATAAACTCACAAACACATTACAAAATACAACCAAAAACTAAAAAAATTCAATACTTAGTCAAAAATGGGAAACTTTCTTGATGGTTATGTAGCCACCGCTTTTAGCAAAGTGGTGGTTTTGTAATCACCGCAGAGGTTTTACATTCATCACTTTTCTAAGTGACAATTGTGTAACTCTTGCAATAGTTACATTGGCGGTTGTGTAATTGCAAAGCAGTTCCATCCGTAAAATGAGGTTCGTACCTTAAGGCCTAAAAATTCAATAAAATAACAAGTACATTGAATTATATAAAACAAATCAAAAATCCTACATGGCACCCCCTATGGTCATTTTCACTATAGATTCATCAAAATGACCCCCTACGGCTAGTTTTAAAATATTCCTACATTTTAGGGTAAAAACAAACAAATGTAAATAACTAACCTGATCGTGACCCACTACTCTTCCCACTGGTTGGGATGTCATCATGTTGGAGTGCTCTTCATTTTGACTCTAATCTCACAAAGAATCCTGGAGCTCAAATTTTCACTATGTGGGTATGTGCAAATGATTTCTATAAGTAGTAATTTTGATATATATAGTATGTTTTCTAACATTGTTTTGAGTGTGTGTTTCATAGGGCTAAAGAGTTGGCATAGGTAAACTTATCACCCTCACCGACATGGTAAGTACTCTTGTCATTTTAATTTAACATGTTTTATCGATTACATCTTTATCTCGTTGTTGATTCTTTTTTTCTCTTACAGTTGTAGGAAGATTGCATTGGTGTAATTTTAACACATGGGCATGTCGGGTATAATATCTAACTTTCTTATTTGGCAGCACCATAATCGAATTCACATTTTATGCCCCTTCATGGCTAAAATGATTCTCTAAGGGGGCAATATGTATGTACCAAAATTTATAGGATGTTATATTGTTGGAACAGAATAATCCCCAATGATGATAACATTCATTTCCATATTAAATGATGAAACCAATTCCAATTTCCTTTATTTTTCTTACCTATGTGACTTATTATTCTATAGTTCTTAGTTTTCTATCCTTACTTGCACAAATTATTTTGGCCCCTTTTCTTTATCTTTTTTGTTAAGTTACACAACTTTCACTAGTATTCCTTGGGCAGTGGTTACACAACCACTAGTCTATGTAGACTGGTGGTTTCATACGCATAAATTTGATAATGTAACAACGTGTTATTTACATGTGTCACTTCTTCCCAAGTTTATTTCTTTCATGTTTCTTGACCAAATCAGCTTACCTTTGAATTTGTTAGATTCGTATAGACTTCCTATTTTTCACTTAATATTCTTAGTAAGTTAACTGACCCTTTATGGTGATTTGGAACTTTTTGGTTTTCAATTGTGTTGTACCATTCCCCTTTTTACTTTCTATAAAAATCAATAGTTTTTCCGAAGCATTGGTTGGAGTATCTTGAATTGGAATTGTACCATTTCTTTGTCATAATCTTACTAAGAAGAAAACAAGAAAACTCAAATCCTTTTCCTTCTTACTATCTCGCTTGTATTGCTATCGATGCCTACAACCAGCTAGCTCCAACACTTCTATGTATTCTTCTATATACTAACAAGCACAAATCCATAGACTACATTGGATTCATTATTGGAAAAGAAGTTTGAGTGGATAGAGAGAAAAGCACAACCAATACTAGATATTTTCTGGTTCTACATTTCCAGGTTGGGGGTGTAATTCAATTCCTTTCAAGCTTTATAGTTTAGATTTCAATTTGTAATGAATTCAAAAATTTATTTTAATAAAGGAAGAATTTACAGTTAGTTTCATTTATTGTAAGTAGATTACTTTAAACACTCTTTCTCAACTCATCCATGTGTATTTGTCTCTGGGAAATATTTGGAGGAATTTCTTATGCACAGAGTCTTTTAATTCTTCACTGTCAAATTACCAGTAGATTTCATTTCATTCATTAGTCAGATTTTATTTGTACACGAGAAAATATTATATTTAGATATTCCTACTTGCTTATCCTTGTGGATCTACAAGGGGAGTGAGTTTGAAGAAGCTTATGTGTTTATGTAATTGCTTGAGTTTCTTCATAGTTAAAAGATTTTGTAGAATTGTAGTGTTTTACCGGGGAAGTTTCAGGGGAAGGAATTTCTTCTAAGAATATTTTACTTCTTCCCATGATTCTAAGGTAAAGCTAAAAGGAGAAATAGAAAATTAAAAATTAGTATAATCCTCTATTTAGGTTAAAGTAGAATCAATTAATTTGCAATGGAGAAATATCCACATTTGGCTATTTCACTATTTGTTTCATTTTGTTTTAGCATAGAAATAGTTATAATTGAATTAGAAGAAATTTCATGTGTCTGTGTATCTTTTGTTTACTTATTTATAGAAAACCAAAAAATCCCACCATGTATTAAAGTAATTATATTTGTTTATATTTCTTATTTCATTTTATTTAAAAGCTTCTAAAAATACAAAAACAAGTAGATTAAATTGTTTGCATTTCCTTAATCAATTAGTTACACATAGATTTAATTAAATTGAAGGAGAGTAATAAAAAAATTACATTATATTTTACTCATATTTACTTGGTTAAAGTAGGAGTTTATATTTAATTAGAATGGAATTAACATAAGCTCCTTACGTCTCTTTAGTGGATGAGGTTACTCAAACATAGCCTTAGTCCTTTTTGTTTCTTTGCATGTTTTGTTTACTTCTATAGATTACCTATTTCATCCCCACAATACCATCCAGGGTCCTAGGCATCCAAGAAAAAGTGTTTTTGATCTAACAAAGAGCTCAACCAAACATTGACAAAAGATTTATTGATATTGACCAAGGACTTAGAAAGCTCGTCTTTCATACCACCCCAGCCCCACCTACCATAATCATATATATGATTGCTTTGGACGATGAGGTGGATAACACCAAAGAGTTTCGGATGAATCAACCTCGTAGAGAATAGAATTTTTATTTTCCATCTCTCAATTCATATTTATGATCTTATTTGAAGAGTAATTTATGAGAGATGAAGGACGATTCCCTAGAATCCCACAACTATTTTGAGGTTTATTTGGCTCAACTGAAATTGATTAAAATCTTCATGTAGCCATTTTTTCTTGGTCATTCCATTTCACATGAGTAAGTTATATAGACAATAATTTCCCTTAATGATAAAATAACCATTGTTCTCATTGAAGACGTTTTTTTCCTTGATTATTATGTATCCTCTTTCTCCTATTCCATTTTTCCCATTTATTCCTATTTATCCATCACATAGCCATCTATCCATTCTATTTTAGTTGTCTCGGCACAACCTAGGGAGGTCATGTGTGGATTGGAGTCATGTGTTTATTCTTAGACATAGAATAACCTCTAAGGTACAATGAAAATAAACATCTTGGTGTAGTACATCAAAGAGAGATATCTTAGTTAGGGTATTATTTAGTTGTTTAATGATATATTAGGTTTTAGATGGAGCAAGAGGTTGATGAAATGGTTTTCTAAGAAGATGAGGAATAGATGAGGGAAGTTGTAAAGGTTTTATTGATGTAGGTGGTGAAAAACATTTCATAGGTAATTGTAGATCTTCTTTTGTAGGGAGGTGGATGTTATATAGTAATGAAATGTACTCGAGATAAGATGGTGTTCATTAAAAATACGTGGGTAGGGATGAGAGTGGAAGAATTAGCCATGATTTCAAAAGAAGAATAAAAATGAAAATGGACGTAGGGAATAGACATAGTGTCAATTTCACTAAATGATTTAATAAAATTAAAATCTAAAATAAGGACATTATTGAATAAATAGATATATCATTATTCAAGTAAGATTATGCAAAGGAAATGTAAGAAAGAGTGATAGATAAGGTTTGGAGGATGAAATATCTTACAACCGTAGGTCCGAACTACTTTTGGGCTAGTACATGACATCGAAAGGAAGGTTTCAAACTATATGAGCTCTAATTCAGGAACCGAACTACAATAATGTCAAGAACAAGAGTGCCTAGAATGGGACATGGCCACCTATATGCTTGTGTCTATTCTAGGAGATGGAATCTATAAAAAATTCTTAAGATTTGGATCCTTCTATTTCACTTAATTTTTTTCCTTGTTTATTGTGTTTTGCATCGGACTCGTTGTGTCACACCTCTAACCTTCAAAATAAACCCCAAATACCTACACAATATATATTGTAAATTCTTAAGTTGGTACTAATATATATCTGTCTTTTTTCTAATTGTTTTATTCTCTAAATCCTTTTTGGGAGAAATACGTGATGAGAACTGATTTTGAGTTGTATCTCTCATATATGGGATTATCTTTCTACTATGTGGTCATCAAGTATGCATTTGGTCTTATTGCTTCTATAAAGGTTTTTAAATTTCTACATACATAAGGTATAAAACAGATTGTATTTTGGTGCAAGGTCAATACTTGAGACGTGTTTTGCTAAGTGCGAGAATCGTGAATGAAATTTATCCCCGAAGCCCAAAGTTTAGGTATCTCCGGAGTTGTTTGGCCTAACCTAAAAGTACACTCTAATGTTCCTTGGAACTCCAAGATGAGTTATATCTTCCATAGTAAAAGTGGACAAGTATTATCTATTTTTGGTCCTACCCCAAAATGTTCAAAAAGAAGTTTCTCCTAGAATCTAAGAAAAGATCCTTTCCGACTTATGAATTGAATAACATTTCAGAGCTTGGGGTCCGATTTACTATTTTTTAGCTTTGACACAATTCGTGAAATTTGTTCCTGACTGGATATTCAATTTAAGGTAGAAAGAAATAAAGAAACACAGTCTTTCCCAATTTCGAGGGAAAACAAGTGACAAAGGCCCACTTCTTTCTCCCATGATTTTGTGCAGTTATGTGTGATATATGAAGATGCAAGCAAGGTAGAATGTCCATTTTGAGGGTGTTCTTGTTGCAAGAAAATAAAACAAGGAAATGCAAGATATGCCTAAATGATTTTAAAGAAATAATATTTGCACACATCATACATTTTAAAAATAGAAAGGAAACTCAAAGAAACAATTACAAAGTGAACAAAATGGGGTTCTATTTTAGAGGCCCCTTCCTTGAAAAACATATACACATACATATACATAGATGAATTTATAAAAGGATAAACATATACATCAATCCTTTAAAGGCACATCTTCACATGGAGACACTGGAATACATTTTAGTTGGTCATTGATGTGTTCAATGAAGTAGTCATGATCCACCGCACCAAACACAAATTAGACATCAGTCACCAAACCTTCACACATACCCATCTCCAGTAGTACATGAGTTCATAACCATGGCACTTCAAAGAATCGGGTGAATTACATTCTCCTTTCAGGAAAGTTTACCCACTAAGAAAGGACACATCCCCTCTCATATATGCTTTATTTTTCATACTTGAGGAGAGCCGAGATATGGGGAAATGAGGAATTATGATAGAATAACTATCTCTCATGTTTCTTCTATTCTTGAGAGGAAAATATTAGGTGTCAATCATAGACCATACTTCAATAAGGGTAGCCTCTAAGGCCATTAAACACTTATTTGTTTCATTCTCTGGTGCAATTGGGAGTTTCTCTTCCCCATGTTGAGTAAGAAAAAGGTTGGGCATTGTGATTTCCGTGGTCAAATTTAGGGGTTGGTAATAATTCATGTTCAAACACTAGTGATCATCGTCAATCGAAGAAGTAGCAAAGCCAACATGATTTCAATTTTTTGGTATCCACCTAGTATTCTAGGTGAACTAGGTGGAAATGGAGAACTTGAAAAATACTAAATGAAGGGCACAATTTTGAGAGGCACTGTAAGAAAGATGAAAGAGTGTCCTTCGAAGATGAAACACTGGGTGGACCACTGGTGTCTCGTATGCTAAGGAGATGATGAATGAGGGCCTCATGTGGAGTAGTCAATTGGAAACACACCCAAATTGGTGGGTTCTCTAAGAAAAATATTCAAGTTCAGAGGTGAAGAAGACATGGAAGCAGGATGATTCATGGAAGGAAAATGGTTGAGAATGTGGGAAGAAGTTAGGTGGTAAGTCAAGAACATGGTAAGCCACGCTTAAATAATATTTTATTTTGAATTAATGTATATGGGAGAAATAATTTGACCATTAATACCATATCCTCCCAAAATTGATGGCCTTGAGATGAATTTTAATTAAAAATTGATTATCCATGTAAAGTGTGCTACCAGAGATTTAATTGGCATGTTCCCGATTCAGAGATGTCACATCAAATATAATCTATTGGCCACATCATATTTTAAAACATGAAGGAAACAATCTATTTAATAAATATGGGAAAGTATTTATTCATGAAGGTGGCATAGTAATGATGACCCAACAACATATATCATTTAATGCTACTATGAGGAATTTGTAGACACCTAAAATTGGTTACCCAATTTAGTGTCCCTTCTCATCCGTTTACTTGCCTAGGTAACCTGGGGCACGTTTACATCACCAACTATCCCCTTGGGATAGTTTTCCAATTTGTGATTTAATCACCTACTCTAAATTTAATTCATCCCATCACATCTTACCCATGAGTAATTAAGTATTAAATATTTAATTACGCTTCTTCCCATGCATCTTAATCACTTATCTACCCCAAATTTATTCTACCCATGTATCACATCCATTTTTTAATCTTCCCTAAGCGGGATATTTCTCGTGGTCGGGATAAGTCTTGTCTTTCTCGAATCGATCAATTTGGCCATCTCGGGAGTCTTTTCCGCGATCGGCGCCGACCCATATGGTCGGCGCCGATTTTCTAGGAGCGGCGCCGATTATAAAAGCAAGCCCAGAACTCAGTTCTAGGGGCGGAAAAATCGAACCGAAAAAGAGACGAACGAGCGAAAGAAAGCACTTACGCACGAACAGAGAGCGAGAAAGATTCAGGTTGCAAGAAAGGGAGATCTTTTTAGCATCAATTGTCTCGGCTTAGGGCAGATCCGTCCTAATCAATCCCCGAGAGGAGCACCGTCACTCTCTGCCCGTATCATATCAACATCATACACCACCATCTATCATCTAGCGACTCTGTTCCAGCGTCTCTCCATCTTCGGCACATCTTGCAGACTACATTCACCTTCCAATCCCCGAATCTCATCGCGCAGTCCCTGATTGGTCAGTCTGCCTTCAGTTGACACTGATCTTATCCAGTCGACGCCGATCAGTCCCAGTCGCCGCCGATCACATCGGGCCGCCACCGATTCCACCCGATCGACGCGATTTCATCTGCAGACAGTAAAGGTCACAGGTAACACAAATCCAGCATTATTTCGCAGCTTCCTCTGTTTTTGTACTTTCGCTCTCACTGCTCAGGCTTTTATTTACTGCAATCAGAAAATCTAGTCTTTATTTACATCTTTTATCATGTATGCTTCTTTTCTTTATTGAAAACGTGGACTGACATCCGCCAAGGAAGTTTATCACTTCCCGGACCCGCTTCTCGGGCAGTCCACCCAAATATCTTCTAACGCCATCTTTTTCTGTCAAGCACCGGTGTTTTGCAGGTTACTCGGATCTATTGTGTAAATTGCTCGTGTACGCCCGTCTTGTCTACATCGGCTTCCTCATCCGTCCACATCTTCATCAGGTATCGATTTCATTGAGGTTTTTCAGGGTTTTTGTGCTTAGTTTGGTGCATTAACTTGGACAGGTAACAAGCGCGAAATTCTTGATCTACATTCTGGCACGCCCGGTGGGACCCAACCAAAGTCCCTTATTGGTAAGTTCATTTCTTTTCTAGTTTTGAACTTTGTTCCTTTTCTTCACTGATTTCTATCAGTCCTATTTGAGCATTTCTGTTCATCATTTCAATCTTGCTTTTTAGGCGAAATCATTATCTGGAAATTTTTCTATTTTTAGAAATTTTTCGTTTCACCATTATCTGGATGTATCTTTCCGGATCTTGTTTGTTGTTTGCTTGATCTTTTCTTGCGGAGCACTTTGCTTGCTCGTGGGATTGTTCGAGGGGAAGAGCTCAACAACGCGCTTTTTGAAGTCCACACACCTTGGAGAGCTAAACCTACAGGTATTCCTCTTTTTCGGTGTTTTCTCCTTTTTTTTTTTTTTTAGGATTTCTTTGTTGGTTATCTATCACATCCAAATACTTCAGTTTTTTTTGGTGCTTAAAAAGAACTTAATCGCATTTGGGAAAGAACTTGTTTGACTTGTCTTCATCGAAATCAAACATTTCGTTTTAAGTGCTTAAAAAGAACCTTTTCTTTGTCATTGCGTTGCATGCTTTTTCATCTAGTCTTAATTAGGTTGGAGAATTGATCAAAATCGGTAGTGACACTATTTGATTTTTATTTTTCACCCTTGCACACAAAGCCAAAATCACTAGGTATAAAGCATTTAAACAAAACTCCTTCCTCGGCCTCGCCTACTTGGAAGTGATATCCAAGAGGAAGAGCCTCACGCGGTACTAGGGGGCCGCGCTATAAATTCACGGAAGATTTTGGTATATATTGGCAAAGCACCCGACTCCCTTATCGCAGCGGTGTGTGAAGTGCGGGGGTAGGCCCCTATATCAAGCCACGTACCGGTCTTTTACTGAAGTGCCTTCGGGACTCCTCACCAAACATTACCCAAACCATCCCTAGTTTGGCTATCTGAGTAGTTCCTGTTCTAAAAAGCCTTCCCTAACATTTTCTTTTCTTAAAAGCATCAAAATTTAAAGGAGATAATCACTTGCGCTGCTTGAATTGTTTGTGCATTAGCTAGGACAATCTTCTTTCTTGCTTGCTTATGACGGTTATCACCCGGTCACAATCTAGGAAAATGGCCCAACAGGTTCCTTCTTCCTCCGAAATCACCACCAGCGTGGATGTTTCGGCACCCCTCCAATCTTCCTCGGGACCACTGTTAGTGGGTTCCCCCTCATGGTCGTATAATCCTTTCCATCAAGCCAAAACAATCCCATCACGTCCAGCTTCTCCTAGTCCATCAGAAATATCTTCTGACTTGGAGTCTATTCCTCGCGGGGATCCTGAATTTCAGGCTCTCCTTGATCGTAATCCGGTAGCCCTCATGGACTACCTAGTACACAAGTCGATCCAAATATCTGACCAAGACCCACCAATCCGACAAGTGTACAATTATCCTCGTGGATCATCCCAGGCCTCTTTTGAGCAGTTTGCACCATCTCTCTTGCCTCGAGCCACGGAGAAGGGCGAGGCCCCTATGCCTCCATTTTCTCTTCCACCTACCATGTCAACTAGTTCTCAATTAGTCTTACCTATCCCTAACACCGCAGTTACCTCGACTATTCCACAACCCGTTTCTGAGAGGTCTTCTGCCCTTGCTATGGTAAATGCGTCGGCACACCCGCACATTGCCGTCAATTCATCTATGCCCTCCATCGTTTCCCAAGGTCAATACCTCTTCATGAGCCAACCCCCTCCGAATAGTCAGTTGGCTCCTACTTCTCGTCCTCTAGGGGGTCTTTCTTCCAATATTCCAGCGACTGTGACATTCGCCCATCCTCTAGTATCGGCACCCTTGATACCTAATTCGGCAGTAGAAGGCCCCTTTCAAGTCTTGTTCCCCAACATGTCCAAACCAACCAACACCCATATTCCTCAATCTGTCCCTATTCAATCAACAAACATAGGAGTCCACCAATCACAGGCTCCATTCGTCACCCAACCTATATTTTCTCAACCACTTATTATCTCACAGCCTGCCTATACGCAAGCTACCTCACAACAAATACCTCACCAGGTGTCACCCAAAACACCTGGTTATTCCTCTTATCATCCTATCCAACAACAGATGAATCCCCCATTGACACCTCAACAACACCCACTACTTGCTTCTTATGTAGGACATACCAATGTACCTCCTCCCCAATCGGATGTAGTTCAAATTCTCTTCAAGAAAATTGCAGACTTGGAAGCCTCCACAAAAGGAGCCCGTCCTTCATACTCCTTTGAAGAAGTGTGCAATGAACCCATTCATCCTTCGGTGGCTTTTAAGCCTTATCCTCCCCAATGGGAACTTCCCAAATTCTCAAAATTTCATAGTCGGGAAGACCCTCAACAACATCTGCGAGCATTCAAACATGCTTGCTACCTTATCGTCCAGGACCAGGAACTCATGCTCCGTACCTTTCCTATGTCTCTAGCGGGTCCCGCTTTGGACTGGTACAATAACATCCCTCAACATTCTTTGTTTTCTTTCTCTCAATTGGCCCAGATGTTTGTTGAAAACTTCTCAATAAATATCGCCCATAAGATCTCAATTACAGATCTTTACAACATTCGCCAATTCGACGATGAGTCTATTGCAGACTTTGTCGCTCGTTGGAGAGGGATAATCAACCAATTGTCTTTCTCCCTTCCTCAATCCCAACAAATCGAGTTGTTCACCCGATCTTGTGCTAATCACATTTCTTCCACTCTAAGGATCCAAACTTTTCATACCTTTGAAGAGGCCTTTACAATGGCACGCAAACTTGAATCTCGCGCCATTGAACAAGGGAAGCTAAAACTTCGCTCCAAATCTAAACCAGATTTCTCTCGCTTACCAAACCAAATTCTTCCCCCTCTAAAGATAAGAATCAAGGGTCCACAAATGCTATCGTATTAAAAACACCAAGAACCGATAGTACTCCTAATCAACCATCACGAAGAGACCCTTCATCTACTCGAAAAGGGCCTTCATCTTCTCGATCCTTCGCTCCATTGGGGGAATCATATGCCTCTATCTTAGAAAAAATGTTGGAAGTTCGCATGATCGAACTTCCACCCATTAGGGATATTGATGAAAGTCGAGAACGTCCTTTCTGGTATAGGGAAAACGATTTTTGCCACTATCATAGAACCAAGGGTCATGACATCGAGCGATGCCAGACTTTCAAAAACCTTGTCCAAAAATTCATTGATAAAGGCGAGCTTATTCTAGATAACCCAAATGCTCCCCCAAATCAAGCACTGGACGTTTTCAAACAACCCTTCCCCAATCATGCCCCAAATCATAATTCTTCGGAATCTCAAAAACCAAACACCCACACTATCAATTTCATCTCTACCGAGGAATCTTCTTCTGAAACCAATCTATCCGCAAACACATCAATCGAATCAGATCCTCCTTCCTCTTCATCAATCACGGGAGTTCCAATATCTTTAGATAGTCCACCTTTGAATATCCCTACATTGCTAAACACGGAGTCATCTCTCTCCGCTCCTTTGTCCGATCTCCCATCCATACCCGAGACAGTGTCATCCTCATCTGTCTCATCATCAGACATTCTTTCAATGCTCGAGGCAATCACATCCCTCCGAGTTTCCACTACGGACACATCTACTTCCGTTGCTCCCATTCCCGCCGCAACTATGCCTTTGGTGAATGTACCCATAATTGTGCCGACTTCGACGGAAGTGTCTTCGATCTTGACCCTTCCTATCTCTTTTCCTACTACATCAGAAGTTCTCCCTCCGCAAGGCACTCCTTCTTCATCACTCCCTTCTCCCATCAATAGTGTTACTTCACCTATTAAGGAAAAATCAAAAGAAGTAACACCAACACCTGCACACTCGATTCCTCAACCTAAACCGCGACAACCAAAATCTAACACTACACCATCAGTACCATCCCACTTGCTTCCTCCGAAAAGGTTACAGTCACCTTATGCCGTGGAAGTTGTCACCATCCCTGAAAAAGGAAAACCCATATTTCGAACCATCAAGACCCTTGGTGCTCTTCCACAAAAATCTCTCTCCACGCCTCATAAACGATTGGATTTGCCCCGTTGAGAAGGCGTCTTCTTCTACACATCCATCAAAGTCATCATCTTCTTCTTCATCAACACCCCTAAAAGTAGACTTACCTACCCAAAAGATGCCACCTCTTCTATCAAGATCCTCATCTTCATTACCAAAAACCAAAGCACCCTATATTCCTCCTATTACACCTACCTTGAGGACTTCTTCCTCATCCGAATCAATATTATCTAAATCATCCGTAAATCCGACTAAGCAACCCCCTTTGTCTCCAAAGACCGCAAAATCTGTCACATTTCCATCCTCCTCAAAATCTATCTTAGGGGCTCCCCCTCCACCAAAGTCAATCATGTCTCATTTACTCCCATCCCAAGCACCCAAGACTGCTCCTCCAAATGTCCAAACAAATAAGAGGATCCCTAATAAAACTGTTAAACCTAACATGCAAGTTCTTTTACCTAGGCAGTCGGTTAATGTAAAAGAACCATCTTCATCATCTCCATCCTCATCTTCGTCTACCGGATTTTACACCGAAATCCTTCATCAACTTATCCAATCTTCATCTATAACCCTTCCTCCGATTAAACCATATAACCCGAAAGGAGTGAAACCTGCTTGGTTTAACTCTGATTTGATTTGTGCCTACCACCGTACTCCGGGTCATGATACTGAGGGATGTAAAGCTCTCCAAGCCGTTATCAAGAACCTTCTAGAAGAAAGTGACCTTTTGCTGGAGGAGGAGGAACAAGTACCTCCTGTCACCCTAGCCTCATCCGAACCTCAACCATCCATTCAGACCTCTAGTGGTTCCACGTCGCCCGATCTTCCACCCTCCCAAATTGACATGATCCATATCGCCACTAGAACCCAACGTTATCATAACCCATCTTCATCTTCAACATCTAGACCACGGGTTGTCATTTCTGCAGCCCCTGAAGGCGTGTCTCCTTCCTCATCAGCCCCACGACCCAAGGTCTCCATTCGTGCTGCACCTCGGACTCAAGTTCCCGTATCCGTTGAGGAGAGTGTCATGAAGCAACTCACCCAAGCTCCGGTCAAAATGTCTCTTTTTGACCTCATCCAATCCTCCCCACAACATCGCCAGGCTCTAATCGATAATCTGCGTCGCATCGCAGTAAATTCCGATGAGCCCCAACCCTTCGAGTTGGTTGTTGGATTGAATGGTCCATCGACCGCCATTTCTTTTGAGGATTCAGAAATTCCTCATCTTTCTTCAGAGGATTTGGAGGCTCCCCTCTTCATCACAGTCCAAGTCAATAACACTGCCTTAAAACGTGTTATGATCGATAGTGGAGCTGCTCTCAACGTCATCTCCTCCCACACATTCGAACAACTTAAGTTACCAAAGAATGTGGTGTCACCTCCACCCTTCGCCCTTCGATCATTTAACGATCAGCTAGCAGTCACTCTAGGAACTGTGGTCTTACCCATCCGAGTAGGTAAGAAGCTGCTCCATGAACTCTTCTATATTGTCGAAGGAAAATTCCACTATAACATGATCCTCGGACGCTCCTGGATTCGCGCAATGCATTGTGTCCCATCCACCCTCCATCGATGCCTAAAATATCAATATGAGGGCAAAATATACACCCATCCAGGAGATCCTTTTCCTTCTGCACAATGCGACATGACCATTAGGTCCGCCCCTTTAAAAGAAAATACATCTTCTCCAAATGGGGCCTCATCTTCTTCCATGCCTGCAACCAAATTACCGGATTTACAAAATCTGGAAGAGACATTGCAGCGTTTCTCACTAGGGGAGCTTCCTCTCTTATCTTTCGATGCCCATCTCAAACCTAATGAGTATGGTAGACCAGACAAGCAACCTGAATATCAACCAGGTCTCGGTCGCATCGTCACCATTGGTTTGCCCAATCAACAGACCAATTTCATCTACGGTGGTCTTGATACACCTCATTATCGCCCGGATTCTCCTCCTAGAGCCAAACCTTACCTAACAGGGTTTGATTATCTACAGAATCCCACGTTTGCAAAAACTTATCTATATCGATGCGCGTGGAAAGGCTTTGGCCTTGGAAAATATGAACAAGGTATACATGATCTCAAATCCATTCCTACTCTCATGCCACATCAAAAATTTGGGTTAGGATTTAAACCCCTTTCAGAGGCCACCGTCACTATTCTTGATGAACCCCTTCCTACTAAGGAACCATCTTCTCCCACTAAATCAGAAGCATCACTTGATGTGGATGACGACATTTCCATCCCACCTAACTTTTTTTTTTGATCAATACCATTTCCTTAGGGCCGTTAGTCTATGAGACTAACAATCGGTCCGCTTCCATACCTTTAATCTTTCCTGAAATAGTTGGAGACGACTCTCCTACTATCAACACTATCCACTGTGCGGATGACGATTCTGTCCTCACCTATCTGGGGGCAGAGGATTCTTATCTCCCCAAGACTATTCCTTCTGACACGTCTACCCTTCTCAACGAAGCCACTATCGACCTTAATATAGGGACTTCTGAAGACCCTCGCATCATTAAGGTTGGCCAATCCCTTAATCCACAGGAGTTAGGGGACTTTACCGCTTTTCTTTCCAAACATCGTCAAGCCTTTGCTTGGTCATATGAGGATATGCCAGGACTCGATCCCGATATTGTGGTCCACAATATCGTTACCCTTCCCAACATCAAACCAGTCAAGCAAAAATTGCGTAAAATGCACCCTAGAGTAGCCCTTCTTGTCAAAGAAGAGTTACAGCGCTTGCTCTCGGCTAACTTCATCCAACCCATCGATTATCCGCAATGGGTGTCCAATGTAGTACCAGTAACTAAGGCTACTGGGAAGATTCGAATTTGTACCGACTTCCGGGATCTTAATCTTGCCTGTCCAAAGGATGATTTTCCTCTTCCTAATATCGACCAACTCGTAGATTTAACTGCGGGTCATGAGATGCTTTCTCTTATGGATGGTTTCTCTGGATATAATCAAATCCTCATCGCACCAGAAGACCAACATAAGACTTCCTTCATAACTCCTTGGGGGACCTTTTGCTATCGTGTCATGCCTTTTGGCCTTAAGAACGCAGGAGCAACCTATCAACGAGCAATGACATACATCTTCCATGACCTCTTACACAAAACTGTAGAGGATTATGTTGACGATCTCCTCGGCAAATCCAAACGCCGTCAGGATCATCTTTTCATCCTTGCACCTCTCTTTGAGAGGCTTGTCCGCTTCTGTCTTCGTCTAAATCCAGCTAAGTGCGTATTTGGCGTTCTCACTGGTAAACTTTTAGGTTTTATCATTTCCATCAGGGGCATTGAAGTCGACCCCGCGAAAATAAAAGCTATCCTTGAGATGCCTCCCCCTTCTAACTTAAAGCAACTCCGCAGTCTCCAAGGACGTCTTCAGTCAGGGCGTTTTATCTCCCAATTGTCGGACCGTTGTCAACCTTTTCACCATCTTCTCCGTAAGAATGTTCATTTTGAATGGGATGAGCATTGCCAAAAGGCCTTTGATAATCTCAAAGCTTATCTTCTTTCTCCACCTGTGCTTACACCTCCACGCGAGGGGGAGCCTTTCTATCTTTATATCTCTGTGACTGACCATGCTCTGGGAGCCATGATTTCGCATCGGGACACTTGTGGTAAAGAACAAGCTGTCTATTACATCAGTCGCACCCTCCATGAGTATGAGACACGTTACTCCGAAGCTGAAAAACTATGTTGCGCTCTCTTCTTTGCAACTTCTAAGCTTCGTCATTATCTCCTTAATCATAAAACTTACATTGTCACAAGTGTCAATCCACTTAAGACAATCCATGCAAAGCCTTATCACAATGATCGTATCACCCGTTGGCTTATGCTCATGACAGAGTTTGACCTCGAGTTTATCCCGCAAAAGGCTATCAAGGGTCAGGTTATTGCAGATCAATTAGCTGATGCTCCTCTTCCGGACACTCGTGACCCCCTTGCTCAATTCCCCGATGAATTTATCCAACAAATTGATTTTGGTCTATCTCCATTTAAAGTAAAACTCTTCTTTGATGGATCCAAATGCCAGCAAGGGGGAGGTGCGGGTTTCGTGATGATTCCTCCTTGGGGTATGCCTATCCCAGTCGCACACAAATTAAACTTTGAGTGCACCAATAATATGGCTGAGTACGAAGCTCTTGTCTTAGGTCTTCAAAATGCCATTAATCTCGGCGCTCGCCATATTGACATCTTTGGTGATTCTGAACTCATCGTTAACCAAGTCACGGGTGTCTATCAATGCAAGAATGATATCCTTCAAAAATATCGCGACATCGTTCTTGCCCAACTCCAATCTTTCGACAAGTTCACTATCCAAGCCATTCCGCGTACTGCAAATCGATTCGCGGATACCATGGCCTCTTTAGCCTCCCTTATCCCGCCTTTTACCGAAGACTCGCGTCTTTATGTGGCTGTGCAACGATTGGATCAACCATCTTATCTTGGGCAACTAACGTCAATCAATGCTGTCACAACCCATACTCAGGATGAGTGGTATCAACAGATAGTTGATTATCTATCTCATTCGGTCCTTCCTCCAGATTTGTCTCCCAATGGTAGAAGGTCTTTTGTCCAACGCGCCAATCGCTACACTATCCTAGGCGGGATTCTTTACAAGCGCGGCTTTGATGGTATTTTGCTTCGATGCCTCAAAACCCATGAATCATCTAAAGCTATTCAGGAGGTCCATGACGGTATCTGTGGTGGACATTTTAGTGGCTTAGCTGTAGCCAAGCGTATTTTACGTTTGGGATATTATTGGCCTTCTCTTAATCAAGATTGTTGTGAATACACTAAGAAGTGCATCAAGTGTCAGCAACATTCCAATCTCACGCACATCCCTAGTCAGGCTTTGCAACCTGCGGCGGATTTGTGGCCTTTTTCGCAGTGGGGTCTTGATCTTATTGGTCTCATCAATCCTCGTTCTTCACAACGTCATCATTCTATCATTACCGCCACTGAGTACTTTACTAAGTGGGTAGAAGCTATCCCCCTTTCTTCAACAAAGGCTAAACCCATAGTTGATTTTGTCTATCAACACATCATTTGTCGCTTTGGCGTTCCACACAAGCTAATCACAGATAATGGTAAGTCTTTCAAAAACGCTGATTTGCAGAATCTCTGCAATGCTTTCAATATCAAGCTCAGTTTTTCTTCTCCATACTACCCTCAAGCTAATGGTCAAGCCGAAGCTTCCAATAAAACTTTGCGTAATATCCTCGCAAAGGTAACTAGTCGAGCTGGTAGGGATTGGCATCTACATATCCCTTTTGCTCTCTGGGCTTATCGGACTAGCATTCGTACTCCTACTGGTGCTACTCCCTTCTCTCTCGTCTATGGGTCTGAGGCTGTCCTTCCTTTGGAAGTCCAAATCCCATCTCTCCGTGTTTCTCTCAGAGAATTTGTCTCCGATGAGGATTATCGTCAAAATCGTCTAGCACAACTTGAACTATTAGATGAGCGGCGTCTTAACGCTCTTGATCATCATCAGGTCTATCTCGAGCGTGTCAAACGTGCTTATAACAAGCACTTGCAACATCGTGACTTCAAAATTGGTGATCTTGTTCTTAAGGAAAATCAAAATGTCACTACACTCGAAAGAAGTCAACGTGGTAAGTTTGCTCCCAACTGGATGGGCCCCTACATTATCACTCATAAATATGGGTCTGGGGCTTATCGTTTATCTTCCATGGATGGTATCCCTGAAGCGGAACCTCTTAATGCCTTGCATTTACGGCCCTTCTACTGTTAAAATCTATCTTATACAAATCTAGTCGCAACTCAGATCTTCCATCCGTCCTAATAACCAGTCATCTACTTTCGTGGTGATTTGAAATTGTGTGGTTCTCCGCCTATTGCCTCGTCTACCTTAAATATGAGTATCGCGGCTCTACTCATTGCACGTTTCTTTTGGATATGTTCCTCCTCATGGTAGGAATACCTTAATCACCACTTCATCTGTCCCAAGTACTTATCTTCATCGGATCTACTCGGGTCATGAGTGCATGTTCTTCTATGTTCTCTTCCCCTCCATTTGATCTATCTAGGTCTAAACTCAGCTTCTTCCAAAAAGTTTCAAAAAAAAAAAAAAAAAAAAAAAAAAGATGCTATCCAAAAAGATAGACTGATCCCTCGAAGGACAGCTATCCATACATTATCAAGTGAATCAAAAAGAAAATAGACCATACCCTCGAAGGATGGCTATCATTAAAATTCACAATACAGACCGCTCCCTTGAAGGACGGCTGTTTCTCAAAGAAAAATTCAAGGCTTCTTGTAATTAATCAGCCTTCCAGTCAGTTTATAGCATCACTGAAAGACTTCCCGCATCGATCAGTCTTTCCATATCAAGCAAACTTCCCGCATTGATCAGTTTGCTTTTCTGTCAAAATCATGAAGCTGAGATTTAGGACCTTTTGTCGATCATATGGAGAATCCTATTGCCCCACTATGGACATGTATTCTGTCCCTTGTAAGTTCCGACAAGATACTTACTTTTCTTTCCATTTTTATCCTAGATCTGGTTTGCGACTAGTTAGTGTCAGATTTATTTTAATCTTATATAGGGCCTTGTATGCTTGGTCTTTTGGTTTCCTTTCTGGATTTTATCTATGGTCGGTTGGGAGTCCAACTTATCATTTTCTTCTTCTCCGAGTATCTTCTCTTCTAAGTCACGGTTGTTTCCGCTTTCATCTTTGGCTCTTGTAAGGAGTATTCTCCATTTCTTTGTCTCGCAACCCTGTTAAATTGGCATTTCACATGTTAATTCAATCAAAATTTCTCTTCTATCTAGGTTCATCTTATCTATCAAAACATCTATCTGTATTCATTTCTCATTACAATTACATCCATATATCAAACACATTTGTCTATCTATCCATCAAAATATCGAAAAATACGTACATCTAAGGTACATTACATCTATCTATATCTCATCCATATATCAAACACATCCATCTATCTATCCATCAAAATGTACATCTAAGGTACATTACATCTATCTATATCTCATCCATATATCAAACACATCCATCTATCTATCCATCAAAATGTACATCCAAGGTACATTGCATCTATCTATATCTAAATCTATCCATCACAATGTACATCCAAGGTACATTATATCTATCCATATCTAATCCAAACATCCAACACATGTGCATCCAAGTTGCATCACATCCATCTATCAAAGTTATATCCACATATCGATCTATCTAATCACATCTATTTCTATCATCTATCAGTCTATATCTATCCAATCACATCTATTTTATCCTCTATCAGTCTATATCTTTATCCATCACAATTACGCTACATCTATCCATCTATCCATCAAAACATCTAAAAACTTGTGCATCCAAGTTACATTACATCTATCTATCTCTCTTTTTCATCAAAATTTTATCCACATATCAATCAAAATTCTATCCACATCACATCTATCATCTATCAGTTTATATCTATCCAATCACATCTATTTTATCCACATTTCAATCTATCTAATCACATCTATTTCTATCCTCTATCAGTCTATATCTATCCAATCACGTCTATTCATCATCTATCAGTCTATGTCTATATCATCATCTATCAGTCTATCGATTTATACTCATTTTTGCCCGTGGATTGCGGTATCGCTTCTCCACGTCGTTTGCTTCCATCTGCTAATCTCTTTGCCATAGTGTTGATGCTTGGCTGGTCTATCTGATCATTATTGTGCGCTACATGTTGTCTTTCGGCACATATTTTCGATATCACCATCTATTTCGAGTTTGTTCCCTTTGCGTGGAGCACTCGCTTTTTGTTTAGCCGCTTAGAGTTACGCGGGTCTGTAGGCACTAACGTCGTCTGACTTATAGACCGTCTAGTTGTCCCTACCAATGTGTCTCTCTTTAGATGTTGGCTATTTTGCAGTTCTCCTTACACTCATGGGTCTGTAGGCACTAACGTCGTCTCATGAGGAGACCGGCTAGTTTTCCCTACCAATGTGAGTTCCTTAGGTTGCTGCCCTTGTGTTTATTTTTATGCGTCCTCAATGATCAGTTCTACTCCAGCTATCCGACTGGGGCATCCTGCATTTTTTTATCTACCTCTTTCAAACTCGGGATCGTCTGTTCTATCATCCATCCCATCCCTAGTTTGAGGGGGATCACATCACCACAAATTCTTCTCTTCTTCCATCTCCATGTTTTTGTCTCATAACCTTGCTTATCGCAAGTTACTTGACAAAAAGGGGCAAAATGTAGACACCTAAAATTGGTTACTCAATTTAGTGTCCCTTCTCATCCATTTACTTGCCTAGGTAACCTGGGGCACGTTTACATCACCAACTATCCCCTTGGGATAGTTTTCCAATTTGTGATTTAATCACCTACTCTAAATTTAATTCATCACATCACATCTTACCCATGAGTAATTAAATAATTAAATATTTAATTACGCTTCTTCCCATGCATCTTAATCACTTATCTACCCCAAATTTATTCTACCCATGTATCACATCCATTTTTAATCTTCCCTAAGCGGGATATTTCCCGTGGTCGGGATAAGTCTTGTCTTTCTCGAATCGATCAATTTGGCCATCTCGGGAGTCTTCTCCGCGATCGGCGCCGACCCATATGGTCGGCGCCGATTTTATAGGAGCGGCGCCGATTATAAAAGCAAGCCCAGAACTCAGTTCTAGGGGCGGAAAAATCGAACCGAAAAGAGACGAACGAGCGAAAGAAAGCACTTACGCACGAACAGAGAGCGAGAAAGATTCAGGTTGCAAGAAAGGGAGATCTTTTTAGCATCAATTGTCTCAGTTAGGGCAGATCCTGTCCTAATCAATCCCTGAGAGGAGCACCGTTACTCTGCCCGTATCATATCAACATCATACACCACCATCTATCATCTAGTGACTCTGTTCCAGCGTCTCTCCATCTTCGGCACATCTTGCAGACTACATTCACCTTCCAATCCCCGAATCTCATCGCACAGTCCCTGATTGGTCAGTCTGCCTTCAGTTGACACTGATCTTATCCAGTCGACGCCGATCAGTCCCAGTCGACGCCGATCACATCAGTCGCCGCCGATTCTACCCAGTCGACGCCGATTTCACTGCAGACAGGTAAAAGGTCACAGGTAACACAAATCCAGCATTATTTCGCAGTTCCCTGTTTTCTGTACTTTCTGTCTGCTGTTCAGTTTCTGTTTTATTACTGCAATCAGAAAATCTAGTCTTTATTTACATCTTTTATCATGTATGCTTCTTTTCTTTATTGAAAACGTGGACTGACATCCGCCAAGGAAGTTTATCACTTCCCGGACCCGCTTCTCGGGCAGTCCACCCAAATATCTTCTAACGCCATCTTTTTCTGTCAAGCACCGGTGTTTTGCAGGTTACTCGGATCTATTGTGTAAATTGCTCGTGTACGCCCGTCTTGTCTACATCGGCTTCCTCATCCGTCTACATCTTCATCAGGTATCGATTTCATTGAGGTTTTTCAGGGTTTTTGTGCTTAGTTTGGTGCATTAACTTGGACAGGTAACAAGCGCGAAATTCTTGAGAGAGTGTAAATATATGTATCCTTTTTTTCTAAGTTTAATGGGTTTCACCTAGAAAAGTTATCACAAGTTTTGATATTTCTTTGGTTTTTTTGTGAAATGATGTTGAGGATGAAGTCATATGCATATTTTATTATGATTTTGTATGAATTGTGGTTGTAATTCAATTGTGAAAGTATCCTGCTACTAATTATCTCTTGTCTCGGAAAGGTGCCGTGAGAATTTGACGTTTTCGGGGGTAGTTGAAAGCATCATTTCTGAAACCTATAAAAATATCCCTGTAGACTGAGTAGGATTTGGGGATATGATTTGTAAATCTTGGGGTCCTATGATCTAGATTATTCCACATGATTTACACGGTTCATCTAGCCTTAGGTGTACTAAGATGAAATTTTACAAATTTATATCTTGCCTTTCCTAGAGCTTTCCCTACAAACCAGTCTCCTATAAAGGCTCACTCATTTTTCCACTCGCATTCATGTAGTAATGGAAACATACGATAGTTTATATTTTGTTTCTGAATTTCCCCAATTCCCTTTTAATATTTTCCCCTTTTTCCCATTTTTTTAGTTCAAGTTTCTCTTATCCCCACTAAATATAAACAACCTTTGGTAAACATCTTAACACACTACGCAGATCTCAGAATGTATATTCATACTTTACAAATCTTCCGGGGAGAACACATTAACAATGCATACACCTTGCACGTTCTCACCCCAATCAAATATCCCCATCATTGACCTCTAAAAAATTTTTGAAAACCCTTGGGATCAATGTGTAGGTCAAGATAAAACTACCTTTAGCAGTCCACATCAAGTCTCCGGGTTCTTGTAGTGCTTAAGTTACCACTCTTTCAAGCAATTGTTGCAATCGGTTGTTGTGCCTAACACCGATCATTTACTTCGAAGGATCTTGGATATCATTCTAGCACCTAGCCATGCCCTGTACTCCCCTAACCACATCTTAGGTCCTCTCACGCTGACTAAGGCATAGTTAAAAGAAGCAGGAATATCAGCCACACAATTTGTTTAGGTGCCTCCTTATCACCCCTTGGGAAGGCTTAGTGGGCAAGTGGGGGAAGACCCCACCCCACGGCTACTAAGAAATGTTTCACGTGGGTCATAATCCATTTCCCAATCTCCCTATACATCCATGCCTCATCCCTCTCCCACGGGGTAAATTCAAGAACCAACACCTTTCAAGCGTCGTTTCGGGGAGAAACCTTTGGTATTCATCTAGGTTTTTTATTTGACCTTATTTTGTTGTTGTTTATGACATTTGAGAATGCATTTTCATTTTGATTTACTCTCATTACCTTGTATCATTTATTTTTATAGATTTATCACTCTAGTGGTGAATCCATTATCCTTTAGTTATAATAGAGTATTGTTTTTTTCATTTTGGTGTATTCCAACTGAATTTATATGTCTTGTTTAAAATATGTGTTCAATGTTTACCATTATGTCATCTGGAATTTATATGGTGAAGATTTATCTATAAAAATTAGTTCTCTGTGAAGCATTCCATGGGTATCTGTGATAGTAGTGAGTTTTTGTTCCTTCTAGAGTCCCATTTTAAATAAATGCATTAAAACCATTTGACTTTAGAAAAATATGTGGGTACCCCCATTAGATCCCTGTCGTAATTAGACTCAAAATGTCAATGTTTCAAGGGTGTATGGTGATACTTCTATGGAACAACATCTTGCCATGTTTGAGGAAATGATGCATGAATACCAGGTGAGTTATGAAGATGTTTTTATGAGGTTATTTGTGTAGACATTGCAAGAAGATGTTAGAGACTAGTTTAATTATTTACTTGAGGAATTTGTTTATTCATGGATGGAAATGGTAACAATATTTGGAAATCAATTCAATGATGACCCTGCTTCCCTTTTCTGTGGGCATGGTGGAGATTCCATGTATTCAGTTGAAGGAAGAAGGTTCATATGTTTTAGGAATGAAGAAATTGACACTACAGAATATGTGTCAAATGTTAAGACATTGATTGAATAATGTGTTGAGCAAAATGATCATATTAGTTATGCTTGTGTATGGTGTGACAAGTGTTTTATTCCCCATAAACCCTATGTTGTGAATGATATACTTAATGTTGACAAATTGAAACTAGGAACTGAAGGAAGAAATGTGCCACATGGTTCCATAGACCAAAGTTGTGGGGTATATTCAACTTACCTTCTATGTGCCCGAATATCTAATGAGTTCTAGAATGTTTTCTCCAGAATATGTCAGGTTTTGATAAAAGGATTTAATACAGTGGTTTTATACATAGGTTGTATTCATCTCTTCATGATTTTTTTCGATAAAGGATGAAATTATTACTAAGTATATTGGAGTTTTTCCTCAATAGAAGATAGATGTCTTCTACTTGACGCAATAGTGGAACAAGAGAAGCATCTCAAAATACAGTGTAATTTTTCAGATGAATATGTAAAGAGGCAATTGTGGACTAATCATGCTCACTTTACAAACCTGAATGTGGATGATTTGATCCCCTTATATGTTCCTAAAAATGGTATAGTGGCCTTAGATAAAAAGGAATATAACTTTGGTGGTAATTATGTTGAGAATGATGTATCAATTGTTAAGAAAGATATGGGGGTGATTTGGATTTGTTTCTAAGAGGTGTTTGTGTTGGATTTACTATTGAGCCAGGTTTGGATGTTTACGATCCCCTTTTTCTGATCAAGCAGCCAAACATACCTTATTTCCAAAGTTTGTGGAGATGTAGAGGGTTACTTCACTTAATGATTTTGGGATGTAAGTTGATTCCTCTCTTTTGAGGAGTGAGACTGAGGTATGTGTGAGGGTTGATGTTGGTCCCTTTCTAGTTAAGAAAGATACATGAAGAATAGATAATATCCCTTCAAAAAAGGATATGACAAATATAAGTAAAAGTGGGCATGCATATTTGTGTCTTAAGGCTTACATTGAATATAAGAAGAACTAGATGAATGGGGAATTATCTACTCATGAAAGAAAGGAATTTAGTGAGCACCCTGATGTACACCTAGAAATCTTAAGAGTGCTATATTGTAAAGTATGCTATGAAAATAAGGCTATTTATGGGCAGGCTGTACTTTATGAGCAAGGTAGATCGATGGATCTAAATGATGGTATGATCTTATTTATACAAGATGAGATGGTTCTAGATAATAACATGTTAGTTGATAGTTTTTTTTTCATTTGAAGTAGTTAGGATCATTACATTTGGAAGTTGGTAGGTTAACTTGTGTATCTTGATGGGACAAGTATGTGTTGTATGAGATCCCAATGTATTTTGATGGAGGTTTTGGGTCCTCTAGATTAATTGGTGGTTTGCTTGTATAGTGTATAGTTGGATGCTTTATCTTTTTGGTTCCTTCTTGGGTTTCTATTTGTTTTTTGTTGTTGTTTTTTACTCTCATGGTGATGACTTACATTTTTTATCATATTTTGAATCCACTACCCAATGGATAGGCCTCTTATCTTATGTTCCCTATATGGTTTTCTATTGTTCTTTGGAAACCCACTAGGGGATTTCAACCCCAAGATGGTGTAGATGTTGTTACCCATACATGTTTGTCTTATTTTTTCTAACCATTCTATCTCTAAATCCTTTTTTAAGAGAAATACCTGATGCCAACTGATTTTGAGTTATATCTCTCATATTTGGGTTTGTCTTTCTATAATGGGGTGGTCAAGTATACAGTTGGTCTTATCACTTCTATAAAGGTTCTTAATTTCCACACACTTATGGTATAGAATAGATTGTATTTTGGTGCAAGGGTGGGAATTTAGATGTGTGAGTATGGTAAGCGTAATTTTTCAACAACGCCCAAAGGTTAGGTATCTCTAGAGCTGTATGATCTAACCTAAAATTAGACTATAAATTTCCATTGGAACTCTAATCTAGGTTATATCTTCCATAGTAAAAATAGATGGGTCTTATCTATTTTTGGGACCTACCCCATAATGTTCAAAAAGTAGTTTTCGCTAAGAATCGAGAAAATATCCTTACGACTTATACAATGAATAAAAGTTTGGAGCCCGGGGTCCGATTTACTATTTTTATCTTTGACATAATTCATGAATTTTTTTCCAGCCCAACTATCCAATTGAAGGTAGAAAGAAATAAACAAACACAATATTTCCAAATTTCTAAGAGAAAACAAGATGAGAAAATCCCACTTTTGTCTTCCATGATTTTGTGAAGTTATGTGTGATATATGAAGATATAGTCATGAGGTAGAATGTATATATTGATTGCATTCTTGTTACAAGAAAATAACACAAGGAAATGCAATATATGTCTAAATTATTTTAAAGAATCAATATTACACACATCATCCATTTTAAAAATAGAAAGGAAACTCCTAACAACAATTACGGTGAAAAAATGGGGTTCTATTTTAGGGGTCCCTACCCTTTAAAAACATATACACATATATATACATAGATGGATTTATATAAGGAAAAACATAAACATCAATAATTTGCAGGAAAATATTCACCTGTGGTACTGGAATACATTTTAGCAGTCATCCCTTTCCTGAATGAAGTCATCATGAGCCATCATGACAAACAAAAATTAGACATCGGTCACCATACCTCAAGATAGACCCATCTCCATCCATTCTTAAGTTCCAAACCATGGCCCATTTAGTAGTTGGGTGAATTCCATTCTCCTTTTAGGTGATTTTACTAACTCAGAAAGGGACATTCCCTCTTATATCTCCTTTGGTTTTCATACGTGAGGAGAACCGAGATATGGGGAAATAAGGAATTCTACTAGAAAAACCCTCTCTTATGGTTCTACTCCTCTTGAGAGGAAAATTTTGGTGCCTATCATAGATCGTGCTTCAAAAAGAAAAGCCTCTAATGCTGTCAAATGATTTTTTCTTTCATTCTCTCGGTGCAATTGGGAATTTCTCTTCCCCATATTGAGTAAGTAGAAGGTGGGCATTGTGATATCCATGGTCAAATTGAGGGGTTGGTAATAATCCTGTTCAAACACTAGTGATCATTGTCAATAAAGGCCATTAGAAAATCTAGTGGGATTTCAATTGTTTGGTATCCACCTAGTATTTTGGGTGAACTAGGTGGAAATTGAGAACTTAGGAAATAATAAATGAAGGGCACAATTCTGAGAGGAACTGTAAGAAATATGAAAGTGTATCCTCTTGAGAGAAAACACTGGGAGGAATGGACCTAGTGTCTTGTATGATAAGGATATGATGAATGAGGGCCTCATTTCACCCAGTAAATTGGAAACACTCACCCAAATGAGTGATTTCTATAGGAAAATGAATCAAGTCCAGAGGTGAAGAATACATGGAAGAAGGATGATTGATGGAAGGTAATTGGCAAAGGATGCGGGAGGAACTTAGGTGGTAATTAAGTAACATGGTAAGTCATTCTTAAAGATTAATGTCTTTTAAATTGATGTATATGGGAGAAATAATTTTTCCATTAACACCATATCCTCCCAAAATTGATGGCCTTGAGATGAAGTTTAATTGAAAATTGATTATCCATGTAAAATATGCCACCGGAGATTTAATTAGCACTCGCATGATTTAGAGATGTCTCATCAAATTTAATTATTTGGCCACATCATATTTTCAAGCATGAGGGAAACAATATATTTAATAAATATGGGAAAGGATTTATTCATAAAGGTGGCATAGTAATGATGAGATGATGACGGATATGATTTAATGCTATTGTGAGGAATTATTTGACAATGATTCCCATGGGTCTTAAGAATGTAACATAAAATTGAATCAGTTAGAATCCTGAATATTCCCTAAAACCCTTGATGGATAAGGATATAAAGAGGGGGTTTTAGAGGGAGAGGAGGAGGTTCTTAGAAATAAGGAAAAATGGTGGGAAGCTCTTGAGGGAAAGTTGGAGGGAATTTGCAGACGCACTACCAACTAGGAGACGACACAATTTCTGATAAAGGTTTTTGTTATGTAACTCAATTATTGGGAATCTATGTTAAGATGATTACATGTGTATAATCATTAACTGGATTTGAGAGCGTAAATATATGTCTCCCTTGTTTTTCCTAAGTTTAATGGGTTTCACCTAGAAAATTTATCAGGATTTGTGATATTTCTTTGTTCTTATTGTGAAATGATGTTGAGGATGAAGTGATATGTGTCTTTTGTTATGATTTTATTGGGAATTGTGGCTTTAATTTAATTTTGAAAGTATCATGTTACTACTTAGATCTTTTTTAGGAAGGGTGTGAGCATTTGACGTTTTCTGGGGGTACCTGAAAGCATCATTTTTAAAACCTATAAAAATATCCCTACAGACTAAGTAGGATTTTGGGATATGATTTATAAATCTTGGGGGTCCCTTGATCCAAAAAAATTAACATGATTTACAGAGAGAAATTTAACCTTAGATGTACTAAGATGGATTGTCAAGAATTCAGATCTTGGATTTCTAGGAGCTTTTCCTACAAACCAATCTCCAATAAAATCCTCACTCATTTTTCCACTCGCATTCATGTAATAATGGAAAAATATGATAGTTGAAATTTAGTTTCTAAATTTTCCCATTTCCCTTTGAATACTTTCCCCTTTTCCCCTTTCTTTAGTTCAAATTTCTCTTACCCCCACTAAATTAAAACAACCTTTAACAAAACTTTTAACACACTACTTGGATCTCAAACTATCTATTAACACTTTATAGATCCTCCTGGGAGAACATGTTGAAAAGCAATACACCTTGTGTGTTCTCATCTCTAATCTGAGATCCCCATCATTGACCTATAAACAACTTGTGCAAACCCTTGGGATCAAACACTAAATTTAGCAGTCCATATCGAGTCTCTAGGTGCTTACAATGCTTAAGTGAACATTCTTTTGAGTTATCATTACATTCGGTGGTTGTGCAAGACCTGGATCATTTACTCTAACAAATATGGGTTATCATTATGGAATCCGGTCGTTCCCTGTGCTCCCCTGACCTCATCTCATGTCCTCTCACCCTGACTAAGGCAGAGTTAAAAGCAACAAGGATATCAGCCACACAATTTTTTTGGTTCCTTCCTATCACCCCCTTGGGAAGGGTTGACGGGTGAGTGGAGTAAGACCCCACCCTCAACTAATAAATGACATTTCACATGGGTCATACTCATTCTCCTTGTCTCCCTACACATATGCGCCTCATACCTCTCCCTACTGGTGAATCTAGGAACCAACACGCTATATTACATTTCATACTCTATGTAGTTCTTGTGTGTGGGGGTTTAATTTATACCCTTTGAGTTGGGATGCCCTAATTGTAGGATGCCCTATTTATGGTCACATAAAGAGATAGTGGGATACAACTACTTTTTCCAAAATGTAAATATGTGGTATGGAATACAGAATAAACTCTCCTATGTTGTAAAATATGTAGTCCAAAATGTAGTCCTTGATGTAGTAGATAGAAAATATTATCTCCATATAGATGTATGTGTCTCTTGAATTATTTCCCTTTAATAATATTAAATAATCCATGTATATATTTTATTCCATTACATAATTTTCTTCATTAACAATTAAAAGGCCAACCAAGAGTGAAAAAGAAGACAAGAAATAAGTACCATTCAAAAAATCTAAAAAAGGAAGAAAAGAGGACACATGCACCCAAAGAGGAAGTAGCACCTAGGTTCTCCTATCTCTAGTGGATGGTCTTGTACCAAGTATAAAAGAGATAAGACTAAAATCATATCTCGAAAGCGGGATGTCCACTAGTGTGTAAAATTGTAAGTTGTTAATTAGAAATGACAAGCAATTAATATGAAAAGGATAAAATAAATGTATAAACAAAGTAAAGAGGTGTTAATTTGTAACTTTTTTGCTTAGGAATCATGCATAGAAATATTAAGTGGCTAGATATATATAGTAATTTTTGATTCAATGACTATAATAAGAGAATCGGGAAAGTGGCCTAATTGGCCCTACATTTAAAGAACAACAAGAATCTAAATTAAGACTTCCTATTGTCCAAACATCAAGACAATTTGGTCAAGAGTGTTTTCCTAAATTTAATCCCAAATTTCCTATTGAAGAACCCCTTTAAGAAATAGTTGCAACGTTGTTTAATCTCATTTCTCTAGAAGAAGAAGAAAAAAAAAATAGAAGAGGAATACTAAATGGTTGCACCTACGTCATGGGGATAGAATACATGCCCATTGGCCCTAACTCACCCACCTGCATGAATTTACAAAAGGTTTTAGCAAGAACTTCTCTAAATTCATAGGGGATGAGAAATAACATCATGATGAACATATTACTACATCAATAATATCTTGTGGTGTATTGGTATTTGAATACGAATATGTATTGGTCCATATATTTAACCAATAAAAAGAAAATTCTTGTTGTATATTGGTTTTAATACATACCATAAAGATCCATTACAAATTAGGTACAGATTTTATTTAAGTTTGAGGCCGATTCAAGCCTATTCAATATGCACATTCCCTACTTGAAAAATGGTTCCAGACTGAAGAAGGAACCACATGAACCTACGAGGGACTTTGTTGGTAAGTTCAACATGTTTATTTTTAAAATTCTAGAGGTTGTAAGGCCTAAATAGGATAACAAGTTAATATTATTCACCAATGCTCAATTAATGAATCTTGGATTTATTTTGAGAAGTCGACTTACTAATATGGATGAGGCTAGATAACTTGCAGTAGATGTGGAAGATGGCCTTGTTATGCCTATAAACATTAAGAAAGGATAAATCAAGGAAAATGCTTAAATATCATGTTATAGAGCTACAAATTCTTTTGTACAAAAGCTTTCAAATGATATAATTTCTATTAAGAAGCATATTTCACATAGTACCCCATACAAGTATATTCTAAGGAATAACTTCACAAATAATAAAATAGTTTTTTTTTCACCTCAAATATTTTCTCTTGAGGCTCCACCCATTAACACCACTTTTGGGACCTAATCAGATGAAAAATTAAGAATAGGATACTTCACAAGATGAAGGAAAAGAAGGTGAATTATTGATTGATAAAATAGGATCTAAAAAATTGGCTTCTTTGAATATGCATCTTCTTCCGAATATGAATATGATGATATGATAGCTAACATGAACATTCATTCTTATATTTTTTCACATATTTAAAATCTCTCGAAAATAGAGAAATCATATAAGAATAAAGAGAATGATAAATAGGACCTCCAACCAATGAATCTATAAATAGAATTGACAATAACTAAGTGAGGCTCTCCACTTCTTGCATATTTAGAGTTAGCTAAGAAGAATCTTGAATCTACATCTTCCCTCAAGACATCCTCTATTCCATGTAAGTCAAGTAGTTCCACTCGTTCTAAAAAAATATTCTTCCAATGCATTGTAGAAGAGTAATAAAAATATTCATATGTTATAAGTTAGTTTATTCCTATTATTTTTAATGCTCCTTAGATCTCTTCCTCCAACTTTGATATTATCAACCACATAAATAAACCCAAAGTTCAAATTTCTAAATCAAAATATCTACAAACCCATCTTGAATAGTTTGATAAGTTAGTCAAATTTATCAAAGGTGGTAGTTCAAAATTTAATGTACCATCCACTTCCAAAGGATTACTTCCCACTCATGTGGAAAGTAAAAGCTATAATATTTTATCATTCACTCCATCTACTAGAAACATTGAGCCTTTCTATGTTTTTTTATTAATCAATGGGTATTGACTAGATAACTTCATTATTGATTCTAATGATTCTAACAATGCCATACCTTATAAGGTTTTCCAATATTTTGTTTTGAGTATCTCCCATTAATTTGGTCATTTTTACTCCACTAAAACAAAAATAAGTTCCTCTTGTTGGCAGGATCAAGGATGCAAAAATTGCTTTAGTGGATTTTCCATAAAAGTGGATCAAGGGAAAAATCTTGGTGGCGAGATATGATGGCTACCTATAGTATACTTCTGAACATAAGTTTATGTCGGGATATGGGAGGTGAAATATAAATGGACAAGTATTCTTCTTCCATATCAGTAAAGAATGAAATTAAAAATCTTCTCCCTAATCAAAAAATAAAATATACGGTTCAAAAATATGATAACCCAAGATAACACATCTTATTCCAAGCTAAGGAGAATAGAAAGGTTCTATTTGAGGAAAAAGGTAATGGGAACTATTTCATGAGTTATGAGAAAAGTGAAGAGCTATCTATTCTAGATGAAAACTAGCATAAATTGTTGATAAAGTTTGGAATAAGAAGTTCAATGGAAGTTAATCATCGTGTGGTCAAGTGCGCGAATTATCCTATGTTTTCCACAAGTTTATTTATTCCCCTTGTCACACAAGCTCTTGTTTTATAAAACCAACAATACTATACAATATGAAGTTTTATTTCTCATGTTACAAGCTTGTAGGTGAAATAATTTGTCACAAGGGTAAACTATGGGTTTTTACCAATGCTTTAGGACTAGGTCCCTCTAGTTAGGAATGGGGCATCTCTATTTATTAAAAATGGGAATAACATACACTAATCTAACCATTATGGGTTTCCTTTTTACCATGGATCAAATAGGAATAATCCAATAAACCCGTGTGTAAAGGAAATGGAGGAAAGGTATGTGTGTTTGTATGGAGAGAGGAGAGAGAGTGAGGTGTTTTACTTAATAAATAACAAGCTTATTTTTGACATAAAACAAGAATATTTCTAAGTTAACAATGAGAACATACCATGTTAAGGAAAAATTAGAAAAACACAAGTAAATCCAATTTTATTTTCATAATATTTCATAAGTAACCATGCTCATCAAGAGATGGAGAGGAAATCATAAGACAAGGAGATAGAAGAAATGTAGTTTCTTGTTTGTATTAAGACAATGGGAGATATTAACAAGGAAAAGCTAACCATTTAGAATGGGGAATAAATTATAAAATATATCTTATAAAATGTCTCTCCTTCTATCCCTATGACTTTTCATCTCACCACCATGTGTCTTTTCAAATGTCCTAGGAATGGAACTAAGTCCTTTTCTCAGTTTTGAAAAGGGACTTTTTAAATGCAACATTAAGTCGCTTAAGTGAATAAGATAAAAGAGTGAAAAATTACATTCTCAATGAAGAAATAGAATGTAGAGAGAGGAAGGGAGGAGAGAGAAAAAGAGAGATAAGTGAAAATATAGAGATGGGAAAATTTCATGTTGACGAAGAACCCTTCGATGGATCTTTATTCAATGGTCTATGAATGAATTTCCCGTCTTTGACCTCATTTTGAGTTGGAATAATGTGATTGTAAATTCCTCATCTTTTGATGCATGTAAACACTTCAAAGAATTGAATAAGTTTTTATACACATTATTTTTATACTTTTACCGATATGGAAACATGATAATCCTTTCTGTTCATAAGGTTGTATTTATAACATGAAGATCATCACCTTCCTCTTTTTAGCTTCAAAATTCACCTCTTTGACACAAATATTTCCTTTTTTAATGAAATTAATCCTATAATTATCAAATACTTTATTTATCATATGATATTTATTGGAAAGTTTCCTCTCCTCCAAATAAAATAATTGATCCTTCATTCAACTGAAAATGCATAGTGTGAAATAATGAATCTATCATATCACTCGAGTGTTATAATTGTTTCAAACTTATCAAAGTGCTATTTATTTAGCATGAGAGGTTCAAAAACCTTTTTTATTGAACAATATCCCAACACTTAAAATTTTTACTAAGCCTTATTGTGATAATTCTATTTTAATTTTTAATTTCTTAATTTGGCACTTTTGAGTTTCACGATGTGTAAGGGAAATGGAAAATTTGATAGTGAATTGATTTTATCACTTTGTATTTATAGATAGTGATAATTAGGAAGGCTTAATATTTTTAGAAGTGGGTATTCCTATTGTTAGGATGGAATGAAGGTTATCTTAAAAAAATTGTTATTTCAAAAGGATACTCTGCTCCAATTTTTGAGAATTTCACCACGAACTCGAGGGGATCCGAAAAGTGATTTTTTATTTTGGGAAAAAATTCTATCCATTAAAAATAATATATAACACAATTTTATTTAAGGTTAGATTCATTTGAAATTTGTTTTGGAGAGGAACATATGATCCATATTTCATGGAAAATGAGCATGGGGTTTGGAAGATATGAGCAAAAAGGATTTTTAGCACGGAAGATATCTAAAGAAATTTAGGCAACATAACAACACTATAACAACAATGAAGGGAGATAAAATAAAAATGGAATACAAAAATCATAATTATGAAGTGCTTTAATAGATTTTAGGATTTGATTTTATTATACAAAAACCCACTAAAACACGAAATGAAAGGGTTTAACGAAACCTCCACGGATAATGAAGGAAGGTGGTAGATCCAAATGGGTACATGAAGATCCTATCCCAAAGAATTACAAACCTACACACATATAGAAAAATTTGCAAGAGAGATATTAGATCATTATGAGGTGAGTTGCTTGAAAAGGAAAATTCTAGGAACTAAAGGGATTCCTTTCACGAGTGTCAAATCACATTAAGACAATTTAGGTGGAAATAAGGGTAATATTATAGATATAATGAAATGATGTGCATGAAAATTTGTATATATGTAATTTCCATATGTCAGGACTCAATCAAAATCCTTGATGATAGTTTGAGGAGAATTGAAAAAATTTCCTAGTAGAGATTGTCCTCATTACTATGTTCGAGGAGAATACCAAACTTCTTAGGAATTTCATCCAGATTATGTGTGAGGACGATGATGCATATGCTTAGCTCATTCTTGATGTCGATTACTCCCATACGAATGGTTAAAGGGATATGGGTATGTCATACATGGTTTCAAGATCATAAGTTTATCTTGAAATGGTCATCTAACATAAATACAAGATTAAAAATATATATCATTAGCCATGATTACAAAATAAGGAGATTTTTGTAAAATGTACCAAAAATGAAAAGTTTGACTATTTTGGTAGGGATTGGTTTTAATTTGGTATATCAATATAAATCCACATGATTGGTGTTGATTACTATGGGTAGAGCCACAAATTTGAAATGATATTAATTATTAAGAAGAATAAAAATGTGGGACTATTCATGATTTAGATACTGATTTTTAGACATGGATATAGAAGTATATTAATTCAAATGATGAACATACCTTTTTAGGGGATGATGGTGATTTTAGAAAATATGATTGGGAGGGTAAATTCTCCAAAGGGATAATGATGTAGTGATAATGTCTCATCTCTTTCACGTTGGTAGGGAGTTTCCATTCCATAATGGAAAAATCCAATCCAAGAGCCTTGTTACCTATAAATTTTTTAGATCCTTGGGAAATGGCCTAGGTTGGTTTTTATAGGATCAATTTCATTTAAACCTAATTAGCACCAACCTACACCAATCATCACCAATTCTAGAAATCGACGCCAATTTCTATAATTTTTAAGGATAATGGTTGAATTTGGTTTCAACCATTTCCTTTTTCAATATATTTGGGGTTTATAATGGTTTTTAATCTCGTTGGGATTTTATTATGGGGTTAGGGTAGTTTTAAGTTGTTTCATTTTTATTTTTATTTATTTTGTAGTTACGAGTGGTTAGTAGTGGTTATATGTAGTAAAATGGTGAGTGTAAGTTAGTAGAAGGGTAAATTAAGCATGTGGGATTACTAGAGGTTTCCTAAGGTGTGTACACATGTGTGGGAATTAGGGTGACCTAATTCTAGTGTCTACATTTACCCTTTTTAGTGGTTTATGATGGACAAACCGTTGGACAAAAACAATTGAGTTAGTTAGATTTTTATTTGATAGGTGATTTCCCCTCAAAATCGGGTCGTTATGAGACATCATGATGATCACTAGTTTGAAAGGATTGTGGATGAATAAATAAAAGAGCATTTACATTTGTAAAAAAATTCAATTTTAGATAAATATACTAGATTCAAGATGCTCCAAGACCGGGCATGAGATATACTTCCATCAAGGTGGGCTTGCGAGATCCGAAGTCAAGTGATAGGGGAACAATGGGTTATCATCCTATAGATATAAGACTTATAGGAAGTGGTGGTAAAAGGTTCTGATAGGTTTTGGTATCCATCTTTGGGTCAGAATCACATGCTCATTATGAAATAGGATATAATGTTGTTTTTATGAGAGTCTTGGGAACTAAAAAGCAAAGCATAAATTTTTAAAGTGTGAAATTTTAATGGGATCGTTGTCAATTTGTAGGAATGATATCAATTCCAATAGAATCAAAATTAATTATAAATCAATCTCAATTAGGGTGGGAAGCTTATATATAGAAATTGGGTAATAATGAAATTTCATTCTACTCATTGTGTTTATTGTTATAAATTTATAATTTTGACATTTTGAGAGATGAAGGCTAGCAGGAGTGGAGAAAGGAGACAACAACCATATCAAGTAGATGTAGGTTGATTTTTTAAATGTTTGTTTATGTATTTTTTCTATATGGAGATACAAGATCATCATTTATTACTCATATTGACACCGATTAATTTAGGACCAATACTGATCCATGTAATCGAGGTCAATTGTATGGATCGGTCCCGATTTGATATGTTTTTGTTGGTTTTGAAAATTTGGATTAAAAAAATTCCATGGCAAATAGTTTCTTTGTGTATTTTTTATATGTACGTGAAGATATGTTTAGTGATGAGGGATTGGGTTTTACCATTGTCACAAGGATTACATGATCACAAGAGTGATGAGGGATGGACCATTTTCAAGGTATTAGGGTTGGATAGAATGCATCATTATAGGTAGGTCCATCGAGATTTAGAGATGATGGTGGTATTTTTAAAGAAACATAATAAAGCCATAGTGACATTCTAGTTTCTTATCGAGGAGATTACAATTACCCTAGAGGATGTGTATAGGATTTTGTAGCTTCCTATTCAAGGCGAGCCAATTGTTCATATCGATGAGACAATATGGGGGAAACTATGATGAGATTATATGGTGACACTATTTTGGATGTGATATATGTTATAGGGTGTTTTAACTTGAGTTGTTTTGAGATGATGGAGAGGATAGGATTTTTTTAATTACTATGATTATGTTGGGGATTAAATGTTATACTTTATCATACTTGGGAAGGGGCTAATTTACATGGGCATTTCCTAGGGTGGTGGCATATTTGGTGGAGTTACTAGACTATTTTTTCTTGGGGGATAGATCTAGTGCCACAAGTTTATAGGGATTTTTGGGAGTGGTATGAAAGCATGAGGTTTAGATTAGATACAACCTTTGTATTACATTATTGATCCTATGAGTACCTCCAAGTGATCGACCACGGGGTATTCTATGGGTCAAGGTGTGTGATCAATATTATTGTGTTGGATTTATGAGGTGGCATTGTGATTTTACCCATGATGTAGTATCATAGAGCCTAGAGTACTATGTAGGGTTACTACATGGCTTGGGGGTAGATGATGTTGTTTGGAGGCCATATGTACACTTCCTCATATGGCCGGGAGAGAGGAGATGAGTTTTTTATTATGAAACAATAGAATTAGATGTAGGGGAAGTGGGTAGATATGGTTAAGGTGGTGCCTCTTTTACAAGTGAGGTGATATTTTGTCTGGTATAAGATGTAATAGGTAACCATATTTTCTATAGGGGAGTTAAGGGAGATATAATGATGTTAGAAGAGTAGATGAGAGATATTTAATAGATGGTAGAGGAGGTAGTGCTAGCCGATATTGATGATGTTGATGTGACACCCAAGTATGCGGCATGATGGTAGGATCGGTTAGTGGTTTGGGGAGATATATTTGTGAGGGAACGATAGGAGAGGGGTGTTAGAGATCATAATCATTGAGGGGGGGTGAATCAGTCTAGATTAGATTTTTTTTTATTAATTCCAATTTTAAACCCTTCAATGATGTGTGGTTTTAAACTTTAAGAATTCAATCAAACATATGTCATGTACAATAACAGTGAACACAAAGATTACCATGGAAAACCATTTTGGGAGAAAAACCCACCACAAACCTTTTATTATATTACACAAATCAAAGACTTGCAAGAATATTACACATCCTACAAGATTTGTTTAGTGAAGCACCAACCCCACAAGGAGCACCAACCCATTACACATGTATTGATATTACATAGAACAAATAATTCAAGTGAATATTACACATCACAAGATATTTATTTAGTGAGGAAATAACCCCACAAGGATCACTAACCCCCAAATATGCTAAGTTACAACTTAGACATAATTTACATATATATTGATCATCTAGTTACAAAATTGCTTTTGCAATAGATTATGATCACCTTTCTGTATCTATCTATATTCTTCTTTACACTCTCTTCTACTCATTTTATTGGATCCCTCTGCTCAATCAATCTGTTACTATGATGCTCTACTCATCTGATAAATCAACCCTTCATCTATCTACTCTCTCATCTTTCTCTCTTTTCTTTCGTTGTTCTTTTTCATATTGATTTCAACGTATTTTATCTTGTGCAGCTCTTCCTTAGCTCAAATGCTTATTTTCTTACTTGAGCAACACCAAAAATGGCTCCAAGTTCAAACTATATTCTCAATCGACCCATTCATTTCCTTCAATTTGTGTGTCATGTATCTTCCTACTCTATCTCCTGAGAATTCAAACTATTAAATGCATACAACTAACTCCAGATTTTTTTCTTCTATATTCGACTTGATTACACCATTTTCCATGCATGTGCAAGAACAATTTATTAGTTGTTCCTAAAAATAAATTTTTCGATCTTTTTAGAATTTCTAATGTGACCCAGATGAGAGTGCCATTTTCTTCTTCAATATTTTATTTCTCCTTGAAACTCACATTCTCATAGAAGCGTCAGAATCGCATTTCCACAAAGTCAATAGGCATTAAATCTTTGCAACCTGGAACAACAGATTTTATTTCTTCTTCATGGAGATAAAATTGTGAACTTAGCTGAAATCACTTGATAATAAAATCACTTTGTCAATTTGGAGAAAAATCTCACTTTTTCATGTTTGAATCAAATTGATTTCCTTTGACTCTTGTCCAGTCCATATTCTATCATTTTCAGATTTCCTTAGCTCCTCTAACTTTCTCCTTTATATCGTGACACTTGTCTTTGTTTAGTGGAATTTTTCCTTCCTTGGTTGTTTTTTAGTTATCCACGACTCTTCTATGCTTCATGCAGATTTCCCAATGTCTCATGGCCATCCTCCTTGTCTAACGCCTTTCCGCGGCTTTGTTCTTTGTACACAACTCTATTCCTTTTACTTACGTATTTATAGTATTTAACGGTTTCCACGATTCTTTGTGGATTTCCTTTTATTTGTATATTTACTTCTATTTTCATTATATTGGAAGTTTTTCCTTTACATCCATGGCTTAATTAATCTCACTTGTGGCTCATCCTTTAGATCTTATAAATTTTCCAACTACATTCCTTTACCTGCAACACTCATTAAGCTTTTGTATCTTCTTCTAGATATCCACGATTCATGGAGACTCTGGTGGCTACTTCAAGGCTATGATGGTTATCTCCTTGTGTCTGCGGTTTATAAAAAAACCAAATAATTCCCTTAGGAATTATCCTCTATCATCTTGAAGCCTCTGTGAGGTTACACTACCAATCATCCTTCATCTTTTCATCTTTCTCACTTTACCAATTTGACTCATTTTTCCATCAACACAACTTGACATCAACTAGTCCATCTTGACATCAATGACAACACACGTGACACATGAAAAGGTCCAATAATATCCCCCTTTTTCATTGATGGAAAAATTCCAACCTTGAGAAACTTTTTGATGGAAAAATATGACTTGGTTGGTTCCATCATCTCTCCCCTTATATATCACAACATTTCTCCTCCTTTGAATGTAATAGGTTGGTTTCTCATATCCACTTTTTTCTCCTTTTTCTATATTACTGCAACACTTCAATTTCTCTCACCCTTTTGACTTTATTCAGTTGGTTTCTAACTTTCATTAGCTTCTCTCCCCCTTTGACAACAATGACAAAGGGCCAACTGGGCTGCATATAGCTAGATACAACATGTTCTTACCTCAAGAATCTCCCCTAGGATTATACTTTGGATCCATCTGTCTTGGTGTGTCCACAGAAATGATCCCCCTGATATGATGAATACTTTGATAAAAATGAGCTAGAAGACTAGCTCCCTCTCTCTTTGGCAATGTTTTGGAGCTGATATTTCATGAGAATGATCCCTTTCCTTTTGTGCACACCTTCTAGTTAATGGTGGGATCAGGAATGACCCCTAATTCATTCCTTAAGTGCTCAAATGTTGCTTTTGGTAATGGATTGGTCATTATATCTGTAATTTCCTTTTTAGTAATCACATATTCTAGATTGATTTTCTTTTCATTTAATTGTTCCCTCAAGAAATGATATATTATAGGTATATGCTTAGTTTTTTAGTGGAACACTGGGTTCTTGGAGACACTTATTGCACTTGTACTATCACACAATAAAGGAATTGGATTATCATATTTTACCTTGTAGTCTTCCAATGTCTGCTTCATCCATAGAACTTGATTACAACACATTTTCAACTGCTAAATACTCTGCTTCACATGTTGAGAGTGTCACTAATGACTACTTCTTGCTTATCTAGAATGCCGGATAATTTACAAAAAAAAATGCTCCACCACTTTTTCTCTTCCTATCATCAATGTTGCTCGCCCAATCAACATTTGTATAAGATTTTATGTTTATGTCACTTCTTTTGGGGTACCATAGTACATACTCAAAATTTTCAATGAGGTATCTCAAAATTCTCTTGACTTCCTTGAGGTGTGTTTCCTTGGATATTCTTGAAATCTTATAACCAATCGTACCACTTACATGATATCAAATCTTGAAGTGGTGGAATAGAGTAGACTACCTATCATGGATATGTATAAATTTTTGTCTACTTTTGGTGATTCATCATCTCTTCTCAGCTTACACCCTACTTCCATTAGTGTACCAATAGGTTTGCAGTCTTCCATCCTAAAAAATTTCAGCATCTCTTTTATTTACATGGTTTGGGATATGAATATGCCATTGTTTGATTGATTTATCTCGTAGCCCCAGAAAGATTATAGATCTCCCAACATTGACATCTCAAACTCTTCTTTCATCAAGTCTGCAAACTCATATGTTATCTTATCATGATCTCGTTGAATATGATGTCATCTATATAGACTATGACAATGATAAAATGTTATTCTTCTTCCTTGATATAAATATTGTTGTCTGAAACACATTTTCCAAATATTTTCTCAATGAGGTATGAATCCAATATGTTATACCAAGCTCTGGGATCTTGTTTTAATCCATACAAATATTTCTTCAACTGAACATATAATCCTTATCTTGATTAGTGAAATCCAACAGGTTGTTTAATATATACCTCTTCATTTAGAAAATTGTTGAGGAAAGCTAACTTCACATCCATTTGGAACACTCCGATCTTTTTGTATGCCACATAAGCTAGAAATAGTCTTATTGCCTCCATTCTCACCATTTGTCAAATGTCTCATCAAAACAAATTCCTTCCATTTGCATGTATCATTTACAAAAAAGCCTTGCCTTGTTTCTTTTCACTTCTCCTTTCTCATTCATTTTTTCCTAAATACCCATTTGGTGCCAATCACATTCTTGTTCCATGGTCTAGGTACTAGTTCCCATGTCTCATTATTTTCACTCGATCTAGCTCTCTATTCATTACGTCTACCCAAAGCATATATTTGCTTGCTTCGCAACATTCTTGGGTTCTATCATGGATAAGAGTGTTATGTCTTCATGGTTCTGCTACTCTCTTAGCCTTCTTCTTGTGATAATTTTTCCATCTTTGTTTCCAATGATTTGATTTGCGGGGTTCCTTAGTTTCTATCCTTTCTTCCTCTTCATCTACTTCTTCATGCAGACTGTCCAACTCTTCATCATCTTCTTGTTCTTCATGTTTGTCTCTGCTTTGGGTGCTAAATTTGGTGTATTGTGTTTGATCTACTTTAACATTTGTACTTTCAACAATCTTCTGCAACCACTTATTATAGCACCTATAAGCCGTGTTGATCACTGAGTAACCAAGGAATATCCCTTCATCACATCTTGAGTCAAATTTTCCCAAGTTTTCTTCATATCTTTTGATATAGCATTTACTACCAAAGACTCTTATGTGCTTTACATTTTCTAATCTCTTCTTCCATATTTCATATTTATTTTTGTCACTATTTATCCTTAGTTGATATTTATTCAAAAGATAAACCACAGTGTACACTACTTCACTCCAATACATGTCTGAGAGTTTGGATTCATTTAGAATGATCCTTTCCATCTCTTGAATAGTCTTGTTCTTCCTCTCAAAACCCAATTTTTGAGGTGTTCGATGGTTGATAATTGTCTTATTATTCCATGTTCTTCAAAAATTCATCAAACTCATTTGACCAAAATTCTCCGCCTCTGTCTGATCTTAGGAATTTGATCTTTTATTCTTCTCATTTTCTACCAATGCCTTGAATTTATTGAATCTATCTAAGGCTTCTGATTTTTTCTTCAAACATGCTACCCATGTCATTCTAGTGTAATCATCTATTAGAAGCATAAAATATACCTCACCATTTATACCTTTAGTTTTGGTGGGGCCATGCAAAGGTTTGTATGAATCAAATCTAGTGGTCTAGTTATAGAATACTCCTTTGATTTGAATGATCTCCTTATTTGTTTTCCATGTAAAAAATCCTTGCATAGATCAATATTTCGAATATGTCGATGTAATATTTTTCACTTAATTTTACCATATTTTCAAAACTCACATGCCCCAATATCCTATGCCACAACCAGCTATAATCAATCTTACTTGTGAAGCATTTTTCATTGTTTATCTCATTGAGAACATACATGTTGTTCTTTTTTCGCTTTACTTTTGCAAATTTCTTCCCTGTCCTACCATTGATAATATCACAACCCTTTTCATGGAGTATAAATTGCATCCCCTTTTGTACATTTGACTTACACTCAAGCAGATTTTGTTTAAGACCTTCAACATATAAAAAAATTCAGTTATGGTTTTTCCATTATCTAAACTCAAAGTTCCTTTCCCAACTATGTTTACTGAGTTTTTATCACAAAATATCACAACACCGATGCATTATTAGATAAAGTGATGAATTTAATTTTTCACATGTCATATGGTTGGAACATCCACTATCCAAATACCATATTTTATCTTCATTTTGCACATGGAATGTAGTCTGCACAATTGAACATGACTCTTTTCTCTTGTTCTCATCTTTCTTTACAACATACACCCATTTATTTTTTTTTAGGAGGTTCATGTTTGTTGGTTGAATCTACATTACTCTTATTATGATAGTTGTGTTGGGCACCATTAAAGTTTGATCTGGTGTAAGATGGGCCAAATTTTCTTTTATATCCACTAGATATTTTTCTACACTAGGTGGCTTTATGGAAAAATAATTACATAAATAACAATAATCATAAAAAGAATGTGTGTACCTCGAACATATATGATTCGGGAGTAGAAATTATTCTCTTCGTGGCATTGATAATCTTCTTTTCTATGGATGATGAGATATTACATGTTGATGCGAGACTTGTTTTCTTTATTCTTTGCAGGCTCCTTTTTTCTGTTTCTTTGAAACCAATTCCATACTTTTCATTTTCATCACATTGGCTACTCAATATATCAATCAAAACACTTGAGCTCTTTTCAATTTTTTCATACACCTTTAGTTTACCACTCATTTTTTCCATCTCATTTTTATTTTCTCCAATTCCGAGTTCAGCTTTGAGAACTCATCCTCCTTAGATTTGTAGGAGTTTGAAATATTTTCCAACTATGTTTCCAATTCCTTGAGCTTATTGGCATCTGTTGATGCAAAATCACAGCACCCCTGGATGTTGATCAGATTTCTAGGTTGATCACTCTAGCATCCAGTGTGATTGCACAACATTGAAACCTTTCTCCAAGTGTGGGACTTGCAGAAATGAGAAAGGAATCTCCAGAGAAGGTTGGTTCCTGCTCCTAAACTACCTGCCACAAGCTATTCCAGTGTAGGCAAGCTAATCTAAACCTAATCTAACCATGCCAAGGAGACAGAGAGAGAGAGAGAGAGAAAAGGGAAAAACAACAAAAGCCTACACTAAAACGGTGATACACCAGAGAAGGAGAATGTTGAACATCTATCAAAACTGCCATGGAACAAGGAGAGGTGAGCAATGGGAAGGATGGACAGATGCATCATAGGCCCAAGGATAGATTTCACACAGAAAATGTCCCAAAACTCCATGAACACAGCTCCAGACCTGCAATGAACATTCAAACTTGCACAAATACCTGCAATGAAGAGAGGCAAGAAGAAAACAAGCGAAAAATGAGCAAGGATGGACAGATGCATCACAAAACACATTTTTGTTGCTTCAGAAGTTTGCACAAAACATCATTTCAATAGTAAAAGGCAAAAATGCCATTACAGAGCAAGGGAGGAGGTTCAAACAACTTGTAATAATTTTCTCCAAAATGAGCCAAATCTGGCTTTTACATTGCATGGGTCGAGCCCATGAGAGAGAAAACATACAAAAATGTGGGAGCCCATTCCTCATTGATTGAAAATGCATTAAATCAGTATGGAGGACCTTACAAACCCATACCCTGTCATTTTCACCAAATGGGAGGAGAGTGCGACCCATCCTGCATTAAATTTGGTCGCTGAAATGTCATTTCTGCCCATGGATACGTACCAGAGACGTTTTTTGAATTTTCTCTCTTGAAACTAAACCAAAATTCAAAATTGACCATGTAATCATGTAGATAATTTCATAAGATTTCCAATGATGTAAAGAACGTGCAAATCCGAGCTCTGGATCAAAATATATGAAGGTCTAAAGTTTTAGGGCAAAACGACCCAAAAAACGGATGTCGGGAAAAAGAAATTGAATTTTTCGCGCTCATTGCTGGTCTTGGATGAAGACGTGTGCAAGCGCGATTGGACGTGAAATTCTCTCTCCTCCACCTTTCCACGGGCTTTCCCTTGAAATTTCGACCTTTTTAACTCTTCAGAAAATTTTCCATTTTTTCCCCCGTGCCCCGCCACTTGGGATATGTGGCACGCTTTGGTTGGTTGACAGGGGTGCGAGGGCATCTTTTACCTTTTAGTTTTTTGGCCAAAAATTTTTCCAAATTCTCCAAGTCCTCCCCGAGCTCCGCACTCCCCTTCTCTTTAGGACACACATCCTCTTTTTATTGGCTTGGGCCAACCCTTCAAACCTCACCCTTTGAACTTTCAAGCCCAAAAACACTTAGTCGAAATTTTTATTGCGCCTCCCCTTGTGACACGTGTCACATTCTGATTTGTTGGTGGCTTTTCCGGGTCTTCACGTCCCTCGCATATTTTTGGCCCGGATGTCCCAAACCATCTGGGACAAATTTCTCCGATCCGCCCGATTCGGGCTTCCCTGTCCCTCTTTGCGGTGAAGACACGTGGTGAGATTCCATTGGCTCTCGGCTCCTTCGGCTTTTCATGTCCCATGCGTCCCTTTGGCCCAAATGTCCTGACAAAAGTCTCTTGTTTCAGCCACAACCGGTCGGTTTGTGTCCTCCACGTACTTTTGTCCCAAATGTCCCAGACTACCTGGGAAAAATATCTCCGATCCGCCCGAACTGGACTGACTTGCGCCAAACCGCCCGATCCGCGTCCTTCGCGTACTTTTGTCCCAGATGTCCCAAACTCTGCGAAGCAAGACTTAGGCAATTTTCTTCATTTTTCCGGCCGGTTCGGCTTTTCGTGTCCCAGCGTGGCCCCGATGTCCCGATCTTGGATAGTGCATGACCACCTGGCGGATTTTCAGCCAATTCACGCCCGACGTCCCAACTGTCCCAAGTGCTGCCTGGGATAGGACTTAGCCGATTTTCTCCATTTTTCTGCCCCAAGCTTTTTTTTGCAATTTTTTCACCTTTCGACCTGTTGAGTTTTCTTCTTGGATGGGAGAGTTAGAAAGAACCCGAGGGGACCCCAGAAACATGATTTTGGGCCTTAATCAATCTATTTTCCTGGGACCGAATAATCTGATGCATGTTATCAAAATTACCCTGGGGGGTGAATTTTGGATAACAGTTTTGGTGACTCAGCGGGGTCATCTACCTGCTAGATGAATGATCAGTAGCCTGAAGCAATCCATTGGGCATGGAGTCATGAGTAGTAGCCTAAAAACTAATCTGAACTTTGAAAACTTCCCTCTGAACCACTTGAATCCCATTGGACATGGAGTTGTTCTCACCAAAATGCCACCAAAACGAACTGTCCAAGAGAAAAACCAGCACCACAAAAACTATGTACACAACTGAAAATCATACATGCTCCAAATGAAACATTCAGAGTGTGCACAAGCACTTCTTCTACTGAAAGCAAACCTACCTACTCTACTTTAACTGGAAGCAAAGGCAAGCTAAACAAACCCTGCAATTGGTTGTGAGAAATAGCTTCCCTTTCTCAAAAGTGGCAGCCATGCAATTGATTTGGAGCTGATCATGGCTGTTAGGATGAGTGGAAAATCAACAAGAAGCTGGTCTTCCACCCAAATCATCAAGGTATCAGCTAAAGGCAAATTCAATACCTCTTTTAGTTGCTCTACATTTGGATTGAAGAGGTATGACAGCTGATCCTTGGTACTTTGTAGCTCACCCTCATGCTCAGAAGCAAGCATGACTAGTTGTGACTTCTCTTTGGCTCCAATGAAGCCAAATACCTGATTGGGCAAGGTATGGTCCGTTTGATATGCCCATAGCTCTAATTTTCAACTCCAAAAATGGAGTCTTCTTGTAGACCCTCCTGAATGGATGGTGTGGAAGAAATGGTGAAATTCCTCTGTCCTTTCTCTTCCTCCAATGAAGAACATGAAAGATTTAAATCTTCCAATCTTGATTCCAAAGAGCTACTATAAGATGCAGGCTCCTGCAAATGAATGTTCTCCTTCATGACAGCGAGACTCAAGTCTTTGGAATGTGGATGATGAAAGAGAAAATGGTGGAAACTCAATCGGTTCTTCTTCATCAAAAGCAGTCCTCCAAATCGGCAGATAAAGCGCCTCATGGCTGTCCTGCTGCAAATGCTCCACTTCCTCCATGGTGTCCTCTTGATCAGTAACTTGATCACCATGGTTTCTTTCACCCTCCAACATTGAGTTTGAGAGATCAAACTCCTCTTGATCTTATAACTTGAGAGAGGTGAAGTAGAAAGAAGAAGCGAAGGTTCTCTGTAGCTGCTTTGTGCTCAAAGCCCTTGGATCTACACTTTTCTCCTCCACAAATAGAATGTGCTCCTCTTCTTTTGGATCTAGAGCAGCTTCTCCTTCCTCTAATGTTTGAAGACATTCTTACTCTTGATTGAACTCTTCCTCCAGTATGAATTTTGCAAGTCAAACTCTTCAATCTACTACTCTAGAGGACAAGTTGGGACTGCAAGATCTTCTTCTTCGCTGCAAAAAATCAGTCCCACCACCATGGTTTCAACCTTAGCCTCTTCTATAGGCTTTACCTGAAAAGGGATCTTCTCAATTCCAAATTTTGCAGCCAAACTTACTAAGCTCTTAATCATTTCTTCTTTCCTTGGCTCTTCCTCTTGCTATCCTTCATGGCCAATTTTTGCAATTTCTTCTTCCCCACATGGAATTGGGAATGTAAGAGGAGGGATAGGTTGTAACTCAATTGATTTGGAAATTTTTTTGGTAGTAGAGGAGATGAAACCTCTTGTTTCTTTGGGGGAGAGCGTATTTCTATTAGCTCTTGTGGAGGGGATGACTGTTTGGAAGGAAAAAGGAAAGAAGAATTGAGGTGTGGTGGAAGACTGAGAGGTGGAGACATGGGATCAACATTTGGGACAACAGATGGAGAGTTTAGAATTTGAAATTCTAAATGAGATGATGTTGCTTGAGTAATGGGAAGAGAAAAACTAGATGATGGTGTAGAACTTACCCGTTGACAAGGTTGTTCAACAACAAGTGTATAGGCCTCTATTTCTGCTATCCATTGTGCAAGTTGGGGCAGCATCTTCATCATGAAGTCTAGCTTCTCCTGAGGGATGAAGTGTCTTGGAAAAGGGCCTCCCCATGGACAAGGAGTCCTATAACCAATTCTCGAAAGCTCTCATTTGAGTTGTTGCTCTGGACTGCACCATCTCTACCTCCATCTTTTGGATTTTCTCCAATGAGACCAGCATCTTGCATCGATTGTCTTCATAACCAGCATACTCTTGCTCTTGGAAAGCTCCATAGCCAAACTGATTTTGGCATTACTGTTTATATGGGTACGCATACCGATCTTGAATCTGCTCAAAATGTTGATTTGGAGGATTTGTAAAACATGTTGGAGGTGTGATAAAGCTGCATTGTTGTAAATGTGAGTTCCATGATGGAAATAAAGTCATGATTGCACAACTTCATGGAATGGAAAAGAATGAAAGAGATGGAAAGAAGGATGGATGGGAATGGATGAAAACAGTGCAGTAACTTCAGAATTGGGTTTCTGATCGGATGGAGTCGCCGGATGTGTTGCAAGTGCCTCCAAAGGCTGAAATCTTCACAGGAACACACCAACCTACAAAAGATGAAGTGGAAGACCTCTAAGGACCCACCGGGTGTGCCAAAACTGTTGATGCAAAATCACAGCACCCCTAGATGTTGATCATATTTCTAGGTTGATCACTCTAGCATCCAGTGTGATTACACAACATTGAAACCTTTCTCCAAGTGTGGGACTTGTAGAAATGAGAAAGGAATCTCCAGAGAAGGCTGGTTCCTGCTCCTAAAATACCTACCACAAGCTATTCCAGTGCAGGCAAGCTAATCTAAACCTAATCTAACCATGCTAAGGAGACAGAGAGAGAGAGAGAAAAGGGAAAACAGAAAAATCCTACACTAAAACGGTGATACACCAGAGAAGGAGAATGTTGAACATCTATCAAAACTGCCATGGAACAAGGAGAGGTGAGCAATGGGAAGGATGGACAGATGCATCACAAGCCCAAGGATAGATTTCACACAGAAAATGTCCCAAAACTCCATGAACACAGCTCCAGACCTATAATGAACATTCAAACTTGCACAAATACCTGCAATGAAGAGAGGCAAGAAGAAAACAAGTGAAAAACGAGCAAGGATGGACAGATGCATCACAAAACACGTTTTTGTTGCTTCAGAAGTTTGCACAGAACATCATTTCAATAGTAAAAGGAAAAAACACCATTACAGAGCAAGGGAGGAGGTTTAAACTCCATTTTCAACCCTAGAGAAGAAAAGAAGGGAGGGCAGAGCTGAAAAGATGAACAACTTGTAATAATTTTCTCCAAAATGAGCCAAATCTGGCTTTTACATTGCATGGGTCGAGCCCATGAGAGAGAAAATGTACAAAAACATGGGAGCCCATTCCTCATTGACTGAAAATGCATTAAATCAGCATGGAGGACCTTACAAACCCATACCCTATCATTTTGACCAAATGGGAGGAGAGTGCGACCCATTCTACATTAAATTTGGTCGCTGAAATGTCATTTCGCCCATGGATATGTACCAGAGCCATTTTTGAATTTCTCTCTCTTGAAACTGAACCAAAACTAAAAATTTACCATGTAATCATGTAGATAATTTCATAATCTTTCCAATGATGTAAAGAACGTGCAAATCTGAGCTCTGGATCAAAAGATATGAAGGTTTGAAGTTTTAGGGCAAAACGACCCAAAAAATGGATGTCGGGCAAAAAAATTTGAATTTTTCCGCGCTCCGCTGGTCGGACGCCACGTGGCAAGCGCTGATTGGACGAGTAATTCTCTCTCTTCCACCTTTCCGCATGGGCTTTCCTTTGAAATTTTTACCTTTTAACTCTTTGGAAAAATTTCCATTTTTTCCCCATGCCCCCGCCACTTGGGACACGTGGCACGCTTTGGTTGGTTGACAGGGGTGTTGGGGCATCTTTTACCTTTTATTTTTTTGGCCAAAACTTTTTCCAAATTCTCCAAGTCCTCCCCGAGCTCCACACTCCCCTTCTCTTTAGGACACATGTCCTCTTTTATTGGCTCGGGCCGACCCTTCAAACCTCGCCCTTTGAACTTTCGAGCCCAAAAACACTTAGTCGAAATTTTTATCGTGCCTCCCCTTGTGAAACGCATCACATTCTGATTTTTGACGGCTTTTACGAGTCTTCGTGTCCCTCACGTATTTTTACCCAGATGTCCCAAACTGTTTGGGACAAATTTCTCCGATCCGCCCGATTCGGGCTTCCTTGTCCCTCTTTGAGGTGAAGACACGTGGCGAGATTCCATTGGCTCTCGGCTCCTTCGGCTTTTCGCGTCCCACACGTCCCTTTGTTCCAAATGTCCCAGACGAAAGTCTCTTGTTTTAGCCAAACCAGCCGGTTCGCATCCTCCACGTACTTTTGTCCCAAATGTCACAGTACTACCTGGGACAAAGATCTCCGATCCGCCTGAACTGGACTGACTTGTGCCAAACCGGCCGATCCGCGTCCTTCGCGTACTTTTGTCCCAGATGTCCCAGACTCTGCAAAGCAAGACTTAGGAAATTTTCTTCACTTTTCTGGCCGATTCAGCTTTTCGCGTCCCACACATCTTGATGTCCCAACTATCCCAGATGCTCGTAGATCGCCTGGATGCCTTTTAACCGATTCGCGCCCGACATCCCAACCTGTCCCAAGTGTTTGCTGGGTTAGGACTTAGTTGATTTTCTCCATTTTTTCGCCCCAAGCTTGTTTTTGCAATTTTTTCACCTTTCTCAACTTTGTTGGGTTTTCTTCTTGGATGGGAGAGTTAGAAAGAACCCGAGGGGACCCCAAAATCAATCTATTTGCTCGGGATCGAATAATCGATGCATGTTATCAAAATTACCCTGGGGTGAATTTTGGATAACAACATCTTCTTTTTCTCTTTAAGAGTATATTCCCTCGAGAGATGTGGATTTATTCTTCATAATCCTTTAATTTTCATCTCACTTACGATTCTTTTTCATACACTTCTTTAATTCTAGAAGGGTAAATACTAATTATGCTTCAAGATTTACTTCGACTTCTTTTTCATCAGAGTTTTTGACATCAACTGTGCTCTTCCCTTTTGAGATGCTTTCTTAAGTTGCATCCATGGCCATAAAAAATATTCTAATTGGGATTCATCATTTTCATTTTTAGAGATACCAAGATTGCTTGATTTAGAGTCACTTGATTCTTCCTTTGAATAAAAGTTCCTTTTGTTCTTGAAGAACCTTTTCTTGTTGTTTTTCTTTGTATATCCTATCTCTCTCTTTTTATGTTTATGAATGTCCTCTTCATGTTTAGACTGATTATATTTATTCTTGTTTGGACACTTTCCAAAAAAATGACCTACTTGTCCACATGCGAAACACTTAAATGGGATTTTTCCTTTATACTTACTTGAACCTCTTTTTAGTCTTCTCGATGAACATTTCTTCAATATTTTCATCATCCAAATCATCTCCTGAAGCTGATTCTTCTTATTCTTCTTGCTTGGATTGGGTTTATTTCTTGACCTTGAATGCTACTTATTTCTTGGAAGTTTTGGATCCAATAGTCCTCATCTCGTATGCTGAAAGAGTGCTATGTAATTCATCCATCGTGAGATTCTTCATGTCTTTGGCTTCCTCTATAGTTGATACCTTTGCATCATACTTTCTAGTCAAAGATCTCAAAATCTTCTGCACTATGACAAATTCTTCTAGTTTCTCTCCTAGACCTATGATCATATTTATGACTTCATCTATTCTTTGCATGTAGGTCACTATGCTCTCATCATCATTCATCTTCATATTCTCGAACTGAGCTCTATAGGTCTACAATTTTTCTAGCTTGACCTTTTCATCACCTTCATAGATACTCTGCAGCTTGGTCCATATCTCCTTTGTTGTTGTGTAGTGCATTACTTTGACAAATTCTATTTTAGTTAGGTTGTATAAAATGGCATTCATTTCTCTTGAGTTACATTCATATTTTGCCTTATCCGTGGAAGTAGTAATTGGTGTGGTTGGAGGGTTGTATCCTTTCTCAACAAATTCCTAGATATAAAAACTAAGTGACATCAAATATGTCTTCATCATTATTCTCCATAATGCATAATTCATTCTAGTGAAGAGAGGTAATCTTGATGGTGACAAATTGTGTGCCTGATTTTTTACCATGCTTGTGATAGGAGGATCTCCTTGAAGATGTTAAGCTTCTACTATAAGGACATCGCTCTGATACCAATTGTTAGAGATCACAAGCACTAAGAGGGGGTGAATTAGTGCAGATTAAAACTTTTTCACTTAATGTCAATTTTAAACCCTTTAATGATGTGCGGCTTTAAAATATGAGCATTCAATCAAAAATATGTCATAAAAAATAACCCTGAACACAAAGATTACCATGGGAAACCCTTTTGGGAGAAAAACCCACCAAAAACATTACTTATATTACACAAATAAAGGACTCAAGTGAATATTACACACAACAAGGAGCACTAACCCCTTACACCTTTGTTGATATTACACACAACAAAGAACTCAAGTGAATATTATGCATCACAAGATATTTCTTTAGTGAGGCACCAACCTCAAAATATGCTAAGTTACAACTTAGACTTAATTTACATATACATTTTGATCATCTAGTTACAACAATTTCTTTTGCAATAGATTATGATCACCTTTTTGTATCTGTCTGTGTTCTTCTTTTCACTCTCTTATGCTCATTTGATTTGATCCCTCTACTCAATCAATTAACCGTCCTGATGCTCTTCTCATCTGATAAATCAATCCTTCATCTATCTGCTCTCATCTTTCTCTCTTTTCTTCTATTTCTCTTTTTCATCTTGATTGCATCATATTTTCTCTTGTGCAGCTCTTCCTTAGCTCAAATGCTTCTTTTCTTACTTTAGACACAATAAAAATGGCTCAAGTTCAAACTATATCCTCAATCAACCCATTCCTTTCCTTTGATTTGTATGTCATGTATCTTCCTGCTCTATCACCTGAGAATTTGGACTATTAAATATATACAACTAACTCTAGATTTTGTTTCTTCTATATTCAACTTGATTACACTATTTTCCATGCATGTGCAAGAGAAATTTATTAGTTGTTCCTAAAAATAGATTTTCCCATCTTTTTAGAATTTGCAATGTGACCAGATGAGTGAGCCATTTTCTTATTCAATATTTTATTTATCCTAGAAACTTGGATTCTCATAGAAACCGTGAATCGCATTTCCACAAAGTCAATAGGCATTAAATGCTAATAGCTAGAATAGTATTTTTCTTTGTTCTTCATGGAGATCAACTGGTATACTTAGTCGTAATCACCTAACAATCAAATCACCATCTATTTGGAGAAAAACTCTCACTTGATCATGTTTGAATCAAATTTATTTCCTTTAACCCTTGTCCAATCCATATTCTATCATTTTGCAAATTTACTTGGCTCTTTTAACTTTCTCCTTTGTATTGCACCACTTGTCTTTGTTCAAAAACATTTCTACTTCCTTGGAGGATTTTTAGGTATCCTTTGCTCTTCTATGCTTTATGTGGATTTCCCAATGTATCATAGCCATCCTCCTTATCCAACGCCTTTCCATGGTTTTGTTCTGTGTGCGACTCTATTCCTTTTACTTGTGAATTTTATAGTATTCCTCGATTTCCATAGTTCTTCACGGATTTACTTGTTGAATTATGGAGCTCAATTACTTCATTGTAGCATGAAATTGGAACTTTCTAGAAAACACAATAACCGACATCATTCAAGGCCAAGTAGGAACCAATGAATGCTAGGCGTAAGCTGGCATTGGTTACTGTGCGTCGAAGTTTTTATTGACTCTCGGGAATTATATCTATTTTTAGCATTAAAATATATTTATTGATTGTAAATACATGACTAAGTGCCCTAAGTCTATAAATGACTATATAAGCACAAAATCTAGGGTTTAGAAGATAATGATAAACAATAATTAGAAAGAACTTGAAAAATGTTGGTGAGAGATAATTCTTGGTGGTAGATCAAAAGCTTCAAGGAAGAAAGTACTTGAACATCGAGAGGTGTGGAAGATTGTAAATCTTCATTGTATAGATTTTCAAAGATTTGGATAACAGATTGTCTTTTTTCTTGGTGGACATAGCCCTCACTAGTGAACCACATTAAATCTGGTGTTGATTTATGTCTCTTGTTTTGTATATTTCTTCTGGTAGAATATCTGATTTTATTTGCATGTATGCTTAGATATGATATATTGTCTGTACAACCGGTGTACTAACCCCAACATTACTTTTATTTTTGGCTTTGCTTCTTTCTTCCTTATACTTTGGTGGCTTTTATTTTACATTTTTGGATTCATTAATCTCACTTGTTGCTCATCCTTTGGTTCCTTTAGTTTTGACGACTACATTTCTCTACCCGCAACACTCACTAAGCTTTTGGGGCTTCTTCAAGAGCTTAGCTTTGACTTCATACAAGCTTCAGAGGCTGCTTCAAGACTATCATGGCTATCTCCTTGTGTTCAATATTTGCATTAAAATTGATTAAGTCCCTTAGTAATTATCCTTGATCATCCCGAATCCTCTGTGACTAAACACTACTAATCAACCTTCATTTATTCAGCTTTCTCACTTTACCAATTTGACTCCTTTTTCCATCAACACAACTTGACATTAACTAATCCATCTTGACATCAATGACAACACACATGACACATGAGAAAGGTCCAACAATATAAAGATATAAAGATGTGATAGTTTTTCTTGGTATAGGACATATTAGGTAACCTTATTTTCTATAGGGGAAGTTAAGGTAGATATAAAGATGTTAAAAAAGTAGATGAGAGATATTCAAGCGATGGTATAAGAGGTAGTGCTAGATAATATTAATGATGTCGAGGTGACACCTAAGTATGTGGCATGGTGGAAGGATCATTTGGTGTCTTGAGGAGATATATTTGTGAGGGGCCAATAAGAGAGGGGTAATGAGAATGTAGATATGGGAGGGGAGTCTTAAGGATAGGGTGGAGGTGGGTTATAGGTTGAGGTGGATAAGTTGAGGAAGAGGCTAGCTGAGAGAGAGGCTCAAGTAACTATGTTAGAGGAGGATGTAGTGAGGTTGATGCGGTAGCTTGAGGAAAGGGGTGGGCGGGTGATGGATTTAGAGACAGAGCTGGGAAAGGTTTCATAGGACCGGGATAGGTACCTTTGTCATCGTGATCTCTTGAGGGATAAATTTTGAAGCATTGGGGTGATTTGAATCAGGAGTAGGGATGTCAAGAGGAGTAGGAGCATTGGGAGTGGTGGGTGGAGCTATGATAGGAGGTATGATGGAGCTACTAGGCATAGTGATTTTGATTGATACCATGTGTTTCATCTACAACTAAGATATTATGAGGGTGTGGTGGGGGAGATACTTGTAGATATTCCATGATACATATAGCATGTGGTGAGTCAGTAGGAGGCATATTAATGAGGCTCTTTTTTGCTAGCATAAAGAGTTTTGGATGGCCGAGGAGGAAGCCCAAGGGTGGAGCTAGAAATTTAGAGCCCTTGGATGTACATTTTACTATGTACTTATTATATGGGCAGAGTGCCTGATTTTTTGTGATGTATATTTATGTGTTTGTGTGTGTGTGTGTGTGTGTGTGTGTGTGTGTGTGTGTGTGTGTGTGTGTGTGTGTGTGTGTGTGTGTGTGTGTGTGTGTGTGTGTGTGTGTGTGTGTGTGTGTGTGTGTGTGTGTGTGTGTGTGTGTGTGTGTGTGTGTGTGTGTTTTTTGGATAGTTAGATGTGTAAATGTGTTTTCATGATTGAATAATATTTTATGGATATATTTAGATATGATGATGGTTATAGTAGTTGTGAGATGTGGATGTAATATAATTGTATGAATGTGATGATTTAATTTATCATGGTGAATATTATATAGATTAGATGTGATTGTATTGTATGGGTGTTGGTTTTATTGATATGTATGATGATGGTTAAAGAATTTTGTGGGATGTGAATGATTAATTATTTTAATTGAAATTTATATGTATGTGATGGAAATTTCAATGATAATGCACTTGTAACCCTAGTTGGTGGTATCATATAACAAAAATGGTTATTCCATTTAAGGTTATATGATTCATTTAATATAAGATGAGATGAGATATGTTATCTTCATCCTTCTAACATTTTCGAGAGTTACATGTATCTTATATGGGGAACTATGTTCTCCGTAGAGGTTCTTAGGTTTTTACATCAAATTTTTATTTTATATTATGTTGGTTGATTAATGTGGGAATCTTGTGTCTTGAAGGTAAATTTTATAGATGCGGGAAGCTTTCTTAGGATTATAAAATATTTAGATATATTTATGATGGTTGATCAATCCGGGAAGCCTTCAATTTGTCGCCATGTATGTGGAGTTTTGAGTAGAAATCCTTTGATATAATGGTCTAAAATAATAATTTTTGACTTGTATGGTGATGGAGGATATTTTTAGTGATATATGTCCTTTAATAGAGAAATCTATACTTTTCTATAATGAACTTCATTGCATATCGAATTCAATTCTTTTGATTGAGGGTGGGCCTAAAAGATAACTTTAGGAGGGTAGGTTTGGTATACAAAGTAACATGTGTATGTTGAACATGTTATTTGTCGGTACACACAAGTGAAGTAGGGGATTAATTAATATAGGATCCCCTACTATAATTGAGGGAAATTTCCATGCATAATATAGTGATGGGAGACCACATAATTTTAAATCATTTCTAGTGTAAGGGATATTAGTTGGTGTTGAGAATGGGGGATTTTAGTTAGACTAAGGTCATGTAAGTAGATATGTTAACAATAGAAAGGTTGCAAGTGCAAAGTTTTAAGAGGATTTTATCATGTTTCCCATCAAGGGAGGCTAAATGATGCCTTTTACCCATATTTTTGATTGATAATATATGGTCCAAGCTAGTTTGGAGAAAACTTTCCACATTTACTCTTTTCCATATTTTTGACATGTTTATTTTCTTTAAGGACAAGATCGCCAATGTTCAATTCACATTATTTAATATGTTTATTATATGCACGTTTAATTATTTATTGGTAGGTATTAATATTTTTGAGGTAGGTTAGTTGATGATCATTTAATAATTCAAGTTTTGATATACATTCTTGATGATAGTATTCCTCGGGGATGAAATCTTAAAAGAAATGTGTAGAGATGGAATTTTGAATTGAAGTGGAAGAATGTATTCGGTGTCGTAAAATCAAGAGAAATGATTAGCACCCATGGGGGTTTGAATGCTAATCTAGTAAGCCCATAATGCAAAGGGAATTTGGAGATCCCAATCTTTACTAGGATGATCAATAGAATTGCTAAGTATCTTTTTAAGGGTTTTATGAGATGCTTCAATTTGTCTCATTATCATGTGGATAGCAAGATGTGGAGAAATTAAGTTTAATATTTTAGGTTTCACACAAAATTTCAAATTTTTTATTGTTAAATGATTTACCATTATATGTGATGATCTTATGGGGGATGATAAAGAAACAAAAATGTGATGATGGATGAAATAGATGATCTTATCTTCTTTAGTGAAGATAACGTGGATAGCTTCCATGGATTTTACGAAATATTCAAGATCATAATAATGGAATTATGTCCTTGGGGTGACTGATAATTAATAAGGCTAAGTCCCCTTTATGAAAAAGGTCGTAAATATTGAGCAAGTTACAGAGCATGACTGGGGATGTGTGTAAGGTTAGAATGTTGTTGAAATTTGATGCATTTTCAAACATATTGACAATAATGTTGGTTAAGTGTAGGACAATAGTAACCCATCTACAAGATTCATTTAGTGATGGAAAAACCATTAAATTATCTATTGTATATTCTATCGTGGACTTCTCAAAGATATTGTATATCCTCTGAAGATTTAATACATAAAAGGAAAAGGCTATCAAAATATATTTTGTAAAATATAACCCCTAATACAACATAAGCGGGATGCACATTTTAGAAGTACATCCTACTAGTTTTGGATATGTCTCGAGGCTATCATACTTTAGGAAAGAGAGTCGTATATTTGGGTGTACCAAATATCATCTTGGATATCTTGTATATGATATATGTTAGGAAGATAAGTGTTGGTATAATATGTTTGATCTATTTTTATACAAGAATAAAAAAATTATAATCATATAGAGATAAAAGAATGAGGGATATGAGAGATGCCATGGTATCTGTAAATTTATTAGATGAGTGTGGAGTTGTTTGGATTTCATAATGATCAAAGGATTTTAGGAGATGGTCAAAAATGGTATTAAATATTTGTAGGGTATCTTTTTACATTAATACATTCCTTTAATTTGATTTATGACAAGGTTATAATCATCATAGATTTCAAGGATTCTTATTCCATAAATTGCTCTGGTTTGGAGACCCATGATGAGGGATTTCTATTTAGCCATGTTACTTGTGCAATAAAAATTTAATTTGAAAGATATCGAGTAGGATTCCTCCAAGGAGACATTATAAGTATTTTGGAACCACCTTATTGGTATAGAAACAAACTCACGTACTTGGGTATATTTCTAGGTCCTAATAACATAATACTATTTATATGATTCCTAAAAAACAAAAACTAGTAATTGAAATCTATATTGGGCCCATTTTATGTCTTTACGGTTTCCTCTTTAGTCTTGCACACCAACTTCTAGCTAGGACACCAACGTTCGTGCACCCTTCTCCCCTTTGGGTGCCCCCAATCTCTTTATATCTTACTCGCCTCTTTTGGGCCTCTTTGGGCATATTGTTTTCTTAAAGGTTGACCATTTAGTTGTCAATTATGAAATTCAAAAATGGGAATCATATAAATACAAAGCTATGTGACTATAATAAAGTAATAATCCCTAAGCATCTATGATCACCACCTAAGGTTACATCCAAAGGAGTTATAAGAATATTAAGGAATACATTTAGCACTCACTTAAGGGATAAGGGACAACATTCTATTAATACATGCATAGGATGGGAATTTCATTTTTCCATCCTGATCTACTTACATGACTACATCTATCTATTTCTCATTATCAAGTGCATCTCGCACAAGAGATTCCTAGGGCATGATTTTTACACAAACGAATATGAACTACATGGAGTCAAAGATATAGTGTAGTGCTTTGTCATAGCTTCATTTTGTCGAATGACCTCCGAGGTTAGTCTCGACTCCCCATTTGTATATTTTTCATTTTAAGATTTTTTTGGGGTTTTACAAGTTATCTCCTTCTTTAAAGGTTAAAAGAGAATATAGTGATAATTCATCGACACACAAGCGGAAAAAAATGAAGGTGTGAAACCATCTTATTACATAAGAAGAATCAATTTATGACTATTTTTATAGTTATGAGCACCCAATAGAGGTCTCCAAAGTGTGCAAGCATCCCTAACCCATCCCACACACCCTATTCTAAGCTCAATAGGAAATTACAAAAATTTTAGGGTATGGTTGTGATAGTATTCTCCTCATGTTTACTAACTTTCCAATCCAAAGACACTTCATTCATTACAAAATCAGCTAAGTCTTCTATTTCCTCTTTTGAACCTAGGGTTTCATAATTCTTTATTTTATTTCTTGTGTTGGAATTATGCTATAACGTTTATTTATCATATGTGACTTTGAAATATCTAGGGTTTTACAAAATTCCATATTTGTTAAATCATTTAGTGAACTCGTCTCATTCAAACACTATTGGGTCCTCATATTATCATTTCTCTCATTTTCCTAGGATCCTCTCATCATGGATATCTCTATTCATGATTTCTTACTAGCCAATCCTGATTGTAGAGCTAAAATCACTTCTCTCTTGGATAATACTTGAATTCCTTCTACTACTCATCCAAATATAGTATATTAGTCATTCGTAGATGCATTTTCTCAACATCTTAGTTTTTGATCTAATATAGCTGAAAATATTTACGTTTATGAAAATGATCCTCCACTATATATATCATCTTGGATTTATATATGGGTATCAAGCGAACAATCCTTTCTAATGGATATGAGCTCAATAGTTTTACTCTATCACTCCTTTATAACATTGGTCTTTCCTTAGATTTTTTAACAAAAAATCCATTTCTCTCTATGTGTAAGATTTTTCTACACGTTCGTGCATAGGCACTATCACTTTACCACTCATGGTTAGGCCAAAAACTATTCCTACTATATTTTGTGTTATCGAAATCATAGTTCAATAAAATTTCTTACTTGGTAGGCCATGATTTCACACCATGTAGGAAGTTCCCTCCATAGTTCATCGATGCGTTAAATTCTTACATGAGGGATTTGAATATACAATCGTTGATGATCATGACCCATGAAAATATTGTCACGTAGATCCAACCACTACATTACCTACTCCAACTTCTACTTCTTATATGCATTCCATTGGTTATCAACCACCGGCGGACTATCCTACCAACTTACCTCCACTCACAGGAACTGTTTGTGCATTGGACATTGTCCCATCAACATCATCCCCACCCCTTCTAATTAATGTTATAGTAATTTTTTTGGGGGTTTTCCATACACTAAGCATCATACCACCTTCAGCATCTTCTCATGAGCAGCCTACATCTGCACTTCCTCCTTTCACATGCACTCTTTTCATGAATAATTCTTATTGACCACATATTCTATTCAATCCTACTAGTTCTTATACTATTTTCACATATGATGGCTTAGCTTGTCTAGGATACACACTTGATGATCCTCTCCTCCACCTCATTCTCCTCACCTATACCATGGATATGTTTACATTACTACTACTTATGGCCTCCACATCTTCCATCTATCAATTTTTGTTGAATGTGCTCCTTACATTTCTCTACTTACTCTCGGGCGCAAGATTGACTTGACTACATCGGAGGAATTCTATATCACGATCATATCTATATCACATTTCCCATGTAATTTGGTCATTTTTCTATTTACAATGATTCATTTATTGGTTATACAAAAATCTCACTCATTAGTATGCACATGGATTTCTAGTACCACCTTTCACCGATGAGGAATACGTAATGGGCATGTACAATTTATGTCGTAATGGATCCTTACATAATCAACCACATACCATCACTTACCAAGTATTTGATGTATCTCCATTTGGCTTTGACCATGACACAAATGATATCTTAGAGGATGTTACTTGATTCTTATACACATCATACACTGGGGGATAATACTTACTTTTCCACTCCTAACATCACTAGTTGTCTACGATTTCTACTCATACACTTCGTGCTTCATATTTCACTTCTTTGAGCATCATTACAAATATTGATACACATAAATTTTATCATCATTAACCTATGACACACTATCGTGCTATGGTTCACACTTCACTATTGAGGCCATATTAAATCCATGAAACTCACCACATTCACACTCTTTATGCTCTAAGCATCAATTATCTATATTTTTATTGAACATAATTCAAACCATTTTTCAATGATGTCCTCTTGTTCTATGGTTCATTATTGATTATCGAGGGCTATTTTATAAATGTAATTCATCTCATACTCATCCACATCCACTCGGGGTGATAATCCTATCATATTTACTTTTCATTTTGTTCCATTCACACTCACAACATGTTGCATATCATGGTTGGAATTATTCTTTTTTATTATACTCGCATGTTACACTTTTCTTACTATGTTATAAGGATATCCAATATGTCATTATCTTTCCCATATACACATATGTGTTCACTTTTATTTAGTTGTGGATGCATACTTCATACATTTCCATACATGTAGCATATATGCTAAGCATTGTACCTCTTACCAATGCCATCAAGGATCTGGGAATATATTTTTGTACACATTACATATGTTATTATTTCATTTTATAGTACTTCTTATTCTTATTAGCACACTAATTTATCGATATGTACACGTTTTATCATTATTTTTATCTTTCTAACATGCTAACAAGTGTTTCATGTGTAATATTTTCTTTGCAGAACTATTTGCCACCATGGTTATCTAATACTTTGCTTGCTACTATTTTTCATTTTTACCTTTATATGACATTGTTTGTGGTATTTTACCTATGTTTTTTTATCATTTCTTTTATAATTTTGGTCACTTAGGCCTTGATTATATTGTGACATTGTGAGTGATGTCCCATGTTTGAAACCCTCTTTTCATGGTCTACATTTTCTTCTTGCTTGCTAGATTACACATTGTCCTTATATGTGTATTTGTCTTGATTTCACTAACACATGTTTCTAGCCACTTTGTTTGTATGTGCCTTGGCTTCTACCATGCACATTCCACCCCTACATGGAATCAGTTCCATATCAACATTTGGTGCTCTCTATTGGGCTACATCCTCTTAACGATATCAGATGTACCCCAAATAAGAGGTCATACGAGGTGAATCGGTCACCCCAAACAATAACTTATAGATTATGGAGATGCTTGTACAACATAAGAAAAAAACATAAATACAATCATAAAATGGTCTAGATTCTAATTTGGGTCCTTATTTTAGCACAAACACCAGCACTAAGTTACAGATATCATTTCCTAGGCACTCCGACCTTTTCTAGGTGCCTATGACCAAGGGAAGTTATAATTAATTTTTCATATTGGCACAATTTTAAGCACTTTATAGAGCATTTTTCATAACATAAGTACATTCCTCCTGTAATCAAAATGCATCATATTTTCTTTTCTAATTGGATCTAACTAGATCAACACAAAACAAAATAGGATCACACCATTTGTAGTGGTGTATTAATTTAGGGAAGCATTAAACAATGAATAATAACACTATAAATTTCTCCCAAACACTCTTCTTCCATGGTCTCGAGATCACCAAAAAAATTCACTTGGCATGAGATAACCCAAAAAACTCACACTTGGTGTGAGATCTCCAAAAAAGCTTACACTTGGCATGAGATCACCCAAAAACTCACACTTGGCATGAGATGTCCAAAAACATGCTCTTATATAGTAGTTCAAGACATTTTCTATCCTTTTCACTCATCGTGGATTAGGTGCACACACTCCTTTTACTACTTTTTTACATTTTTACATATGTTGACATGCTTTTTTATAGAGTTTTCATAACACATGACTTTGGCTACTCTTTCGCTCTACTTCTATGGGTCCGTCCTTAATACACAACAAGAAACAACCCCACATTAGCAAGTAAAATAATGAAAATAGGTGAAAACATGGCACAAAACACATACGCTTTAGCTCTAGGGTCACTTCCTCTTCCTTAGCTTCCACACTTCATTTTTATCACTACACACTTTCACTTGTCTCCTCAAAGCATGATTTCACCATCAATCTACATGGTTATCGGTTACACATATCTTATCTACTTTATTTTATTTATTATTCACTCAATAACATAAATTAGGGAAAATTTAGATACAAAATCAGCTTGGGTATATTTCTAGGTCCTAATCACATACCACTATTAATATTATTCCTGAGCTATAAAACTAGTAATTGACATCTATCATTGGCATATTTTCTTTCTTTTACCTAGTATGATATTTATTTCTTAATCATTATTGACTCGGACACAAGCACCTAACAAGGAAACTAGTGCCCATGCACTACCGACCTCTTTATATCCTACTCACCTCTTTTGGGAATCTTTTATGTATTAAGCATCTTATTTTCTTATGGATCATACTTTTATTTACCAATTACAAAATTCAAACATGGTAATCATATAAATACAAATCCATGTGACCATAATAAAGGACCGATATCTAAGAATCTATTATCACCACCTAAGGTTGCATGCAAAGGCATTCTAAGAGAATTAAGGCATCCATCTAGAACTCACTCAAAGGACAAGGGACTACATTTTCTATATACATGTGTAAGAGGGGAAGTTCATTTTTCCATCCACACATCTAGTCATATTGCTACATCTATCTATTTCTCTCTATCAAGTACATCTTGCACAAGAGCTTTCTAGGGCACGACTTCTACACACACGTATAAGAACTACATGGAGTCTTAGATGTAGTGCAATGGTCAGTCATAATTTCACTATGTCAGGTGACCATTGGGGTCAATCTGACTCCCCATTTACATATTTATCTTTTTATGATTTGATGTGTTTTGGGGTTTTACAGTTATCTCCCTCTTTGCAAGTTATAATTGAATACATTGATAATTAAATGACTAACAAAGCGACCAACAAAGAAGGTGAGTGACCATCTTGCGACATACTAATGATAAAAATTTAACTATTTGTGTAGTCATGAGCGCCTAAAATAGGTCTCTAGTACCTAGGATCCCTTGACCCATTCCAAGCGCCCTAGTCCAGGATCATCCAGAAATTAAAAAAATTGTTGAGTACAAATTCAAGAGTCTCCTCCTCATATTTACTAATTTTAGAGTCCAACAAACTTTGAGATTCATTATGAAGTAAGCTAAGTATTCTATTCACTCTCTTGCACCTAGGGTTTCATATTTATTTAAATTATTACTTGTGTCAAATATGTGTTATAACGTTTATTTATCATATGTGACTTTAAAATATATAGGGATTTACAAAAATTTCATATTTGTCAAATCATTTGGAATTTATACCCATCAAATAATAAGGTCATTTTGAGAGGAGTATTATCATAATCAAGGGTGGTGATAGATTCATCAATAAATTTTTTACAAAGCAGTTAATTATTGGAAAGGGGACTTCTACAAGTGGATCAGCAATAACCTACCCTTTAGTATATCATCATTAGCCATCTAATTATGAGATCATTATGATATGGCTTAGAATGCATTGATTTTAGTGGATTAATGCTTATGACTACATAGGTTTTGTGATTGAGGAGGTAATGAAGAATTTTGGAAGTTATGAAGTATAAGGCACAACAAAAATTTTCTACTTTTGAATAGTTGATTTTGTAATCGTGAAGGATGCATCTTATATAATAAATGGCCTTGTCTTTATCTATATTTTTCCAATGTTCCGCCATAGCCCCCAAGTTATAATCAATGGAAGATATGTATAAATATAAATTCTCCCCCTCATGTGGAGGTATGAGCACTAGAAAAAATAGGAGATATTGTTTAAGGACATCAAAATACTTTTGGAAATCATCATTCCAATTGAAATGGATGTCCTTTCTAAGGAGGCAATGGAAGGACTGACATTGATATGATAATTGAGAGATGAAATAGAAAATCAATTGAAGTTTTTCTTGTTGACTTTAGATTTATTTAAGGTTAGATGGAGGAGGCATTTGATTTATAAATTTAAATTTGGGAGGATATACTTCAATTCCCTTGATAAATACCGTGAATCCTAAAAGCTTCCCTGTTAGGACCCCAAATATGCATTTAGCGGAGGTTGATCCGAAGAATAAATTTTATAATATAGGTGAAAATTATGTTGAGGATGATAATATGGTTCTTTCAGTGTTTAGACTTACCCAAGAGATCATCTATGCATATTTTATGGTTTTATGGATAAGGTCATGAAAGATATAGGTTGTTATATGTTGGTAAGTTGCTCCTACTTTTCTCAAGCCGAGAGGGAATTACTCTATAATAGAAGGTTCCATAAAGAGTGATAAAGGATGTCTTATGTTGATCTTATGGTGTAATGAGGATTTGATTATACCCAAAGAAACCATCCATAAGATACAACATTTAAAGGCATGTCATTAGGTTGAAAAGTTGGTCAATGTTAGGGAAGGTAAATTACCTTTTAGAAATTCAAGGTTAAGATCTCTAAAATCTATGTAGATACCTAATTTTCCAGAGGTCTTGGTCACAAGTACAATGTTAGAAACCCATTTTGGATAATCAATGGGTACATTAAACTTGGTTGAGAGGAGATACTAAAGTTATTCATTAATAAATAATGATATGTGAGGATGCATTTTACAAATATTTTTATTCATGTGTTTAGTGTCGAGAGATGGTGATGATATTATGGACAACGATGTTAAAGTAAATGCCGGGCATGTCACTATAAGACCATGTGAAGGCTTGACTATGATCAGATACTAATATGGTGAACTCATAGAGATTTTAATACTATTAAACTTGACAAACTTTAAATATATTCACCTTTTAGGGTGTGCCTATGTTAATGTCGTGTAGTGGAGTCATTGAGGAATGTATGCATGTTATAAGGTAGGTATTTCTAGAGATAATGATCTTTAGCACCCAGGTAGGTTAGGATGGATTTATCGTCATGACAATAAAGAACGTGAATAGTGGGAGAATCCTCTGTTATCATATCAGGTAAAACTAAAAGAAGGGTCTTATTTTTTTATTTTTCTTGGTAATTCAATGGTCCAACTATGATTGTATTGAGTAAAAACATGAGGGATAGATATGGTGTCATTAGTGTTAGAGGAGATGTATGATGATAATGAGGAGGTGGATTCAGATTTCAGGATTAGTGGTGGTGGATTCAGGGATGGTATTTTGAAGCCTATTATATGATTTTTGTGGGGATTTCTCAAGTCTTAAAAGGGTATCTCATGTGGACCTTACTCATATATGTCCAATCGAAAACTCTTCTATGGGCAGAGATGAAGTTAGATTTGGTAAATTTGAGGCTTGTTAAGGAATTAGAAGTATGAGGTGAGTGATTTATTATGTGATTGATTGTCGATATGTGAAATGGGGTCATTGATACCTCAATAGAAAAGTTGTGTTCCAATTTTAGTCTCATAGAGAGGCTCCTTATTGGGTCTCCCATATGTTTTTGGTGTAGCAAGTGTATTGAGAGCTAGGAGTTGATACTCCCCAAAGAACAAACATTACATCATATCTCCGGATGATTGATTATTTGTTAATTCAAATACAGAGATGGAGGAACCCATGGAATTTTAATTTAAAGATGTGGTTTTTTTAAGGGAATCAATACATCATTTTCCTATCTATCATATGACATGATTTGAATGGGTTAAGATCAACAATGACTATAAATGTCTTATGTTCATGTTTGTATTTCAAGAGTCGGTATAAGGTTGAAGGGACACACCACATATCACATATCCAAAGGTGTCCTAATAGTATATTATATTGAAATTAATCTTCTATAAGGTATAATATTTCATGGAGGAATTTTACACCTAGTTTTATAGGTAGGATCATTGTGCCCAAGGTGGGAGAAACATTATTGTTAAAATAACCTAATACGGTGGGTGGAAAAGCCATGAAATTTTTAGGTACATGAATTTTTTTCAAAGTGTGGGATTAGATGATATTGATGTTGGTCATATTGTAACAAACGACACTTTCAATAAGGGTATATTTGATTTTGGTAGTGAAAAATAGGGTGGATTGTGGTCTTCAGGATGTAAAGATGGGATCTTGGAGTTGTCAAATATGATGGTTGTAGACATTTTTAAGGAGCCAATAAAGTTTATAAATGGTTGAGGTTCATCTGATTATGCTTTGAGATGGCTTGGAGAGATCCTATCATAGTTTTTACGATGTTAAGGGAATTTTGGATGAGTTCATAAAGAGACATTTTTATGGGTGCTTGATGTAATTGTTTAAGAATTTTGTTCTATATAGATTTCATGGATTGAGACTAGGGGGATACAAGAATGGAGACCTTGGATACCAAAGATGGTGAATTGAGATATTTGATGGGGGCTGCAGAGATGGATATTTTAGGCCTTTCTTGAGTATGGGATTTTGAGTCTTGGGAAAAATCTTTCATGGATATGTGGATTGCATTAATTTTAAAGAAAGAAGACTCCTTGGAGGAGGCCATACCTTTACTTGATGAGTTATCATGTGATGTTTTTGAGTCTTAATCTCAAGGGTTTTAGGGGTATGTCTAACTTGGTATTTTGATTTCATCATTTTATGATTCAGATGTGGCTTATGATGATATTTTTTTGTCGGAAGAACATCCTTCCTGAATAGATTTTGGATTATAACTTAAAGGGATTTACATTCCCTACATTGTTTTCCTATCACAATATGATAAGTGTAAACCATTTCACGCTTGTACCAAGTAGGTTTTAATCGATGGGGGTTGAAGGGATTGATTAGGAGTAGTGATATGGATGATTATTGAACAAGTTTTTCAAGGATTATGGTGTGGTACCTTAGAGGACCTTGTTAAGATGGTGATGAGGTTATAGGGTCTTTATATTAATTAGATGGTTTGATATTATAGGTCATATGAGGTATGTATTAAATAACTATATTAGGTATAGTCTTAAGGTTGGGTTTGGATTCTACAATTGTGATTATAAGTTTTGATGAAGGATGCGATCCTATAATAGAGGGTAGTGATGTAACATCCTTAGGTATTCTTATTTTGTTTTGTGTGTGAGAGTGATAACTTCTTGCTGTGTGACTAGATAATTATTATATAGGACTACGAGGTTTTTTATCTAGCATTGACGGACCTTATATTTGGGAGGGATTATTACGCACAATAAGATTATCTCTTACAACCCAAAGAGATAAGATTAGGGATATTTTTGGAGTATTTATTATGGATATTACTTGATTGACATGTTTTTTTATCCAAGGGATGACCAATAAGGAGGTCAAAGAGATATGTTTTTTTAATTGGAGCTTTATATAAGATGTATGTTGTTTATATGGTGGAATTTGGTTGATGGTGTTGATAATGTGACCTGATAGGATTTTGGGGTCATGCAAAGTACTAGTTCGAGTTGTGTCATTAGTTGGGGATGGTTTAGAAAAGGTTTTTAATACATCTATGGCTTGATTAGGAGGCACATTAGGATTTTCTAGTTTTAGGTCACCTCAGTCAATAAGGTCTTGGAGGATGTTTCTAAAGGAGTGGCATTTATCAATGCCATGGCCACGAACCTAATGATATTTAAAATAGTATTCTTTTCTATACCAGGATGGATTATGATTGGATTCATCGATAGGTAAGATAGGACGGATGTGTATCAAACAAGAAGTCATGATATTGTCAAAGATATAACTTGAAGACTCCCCATATGTGGGTAATTTTTAGGAGGTTATGATTGCTTAAAGTTTGAGTGACCCTTAAATGCAGTTTTTAGGACAACAACATTTACTGAGCCTTTGGATTTTTCATTGTTGCAAAAATCTTGGAAGAATTAGGATTAATATTTTTATATCGTACTTTAACTTTACCATCTTTGAGGGATGAATTTCCAATTTTTAGGCCATGTTAAAGTATCTATCAAACATTTGAAATGATTAGATTTGGATAGTGGAATATACATGTTTTTCACAAGGCCAAGTGTGCAACTCAATCAATTCAATTTTTGGTAGAGAGACAGATAATTAATTAATGATTCCTCACTATGTATAAATTAATTCAATGATAGACTCATTTTTGAATTGTTTAATGGAATATATATCAGTGATGGATATTTGTTGTACTATGTTGACAGAGAAATTATTTAGGAATAATTGGGATAGCCACATGAATGATTATAACTAATGTTGAGGTATGTTTTTATACCAGTCAAGAGATGGCATGGCTATTAATATCCTAAATGTCCTTAGAATAAGGTATTGATCGTGCATTATTTGGTAACAAGAGTGTTGGAAGGCATTGAGATGTTGTTACGGGTCTTCCTTACTATAGAATTTGGTGATTTTTGTAGTTCCCAATGTGGGGGTATGGTTTGAATGAAACTAATTGATTGATGGGTTCATTACAATTTTCTCAAAGAAGAATACATTTATGGGTCCCATGGTAGTTTCTTCTAGTATTTTCATTCTATTCATCAATGTTTTCATGGGATGTGTTGAAGAATGGTTATGAGGATTGTCAATTTTGTTGAGGGAAACATAGTTGTATTATGGGACACCAGTTGTGGGTGTTGGTTGGGAGAGGGTACAAGTTCAAGTGATATACCTTATTAATAGGTGGTAAGGATGTAGGGATAGAAAAAAATAAGGTTTGGAATATGGATGAGGACCGATGGGAGACAATGGGTTGGGATGTGACCATGAAAATTATATGTTGAGGCATACTAAAGGATCTTAACAAGGGAGGAGGAGAATTGTATTTCATGTGACTAACTATAGGCAGTGGGGTAGTTGTATGAGGTTGTGTACTATGAGAGTTAGCTAAAGAGGTAGATAACAGGGGTCGGTCTTTGGCTAATCGTATTTTGTGATGAGATAGTATTAAGTTTTAAGGTGACTATTGGGGTATGACATGGGTATGGATATTTCTATATTACTAGGGGAAGGATAAGATGAAACTTGTTTGATGGCCAGCTGATATGTGAGGTTAATGAGTCTAGAGTGGTCATAAGTAACAATGTATACACCTAATTTTTCATACTAGTTACTAACAAATTTTTGTGTAGATAAGGATCATTGATGCATCTATTTCTCAAGTGGGTTTCTTAATGGGCCTTTTGGGAATGGGGTATGACTATACACATGGTCATTATGGGATATAGATAGTACATAGAGATACATACCACCATATGGTCCTATCTTTAGTTACCCTTGCCTTCGTGAGTCTTTTTATGTTACACATAATAGCACTCCTAACACTTTCTTGCATCTAACTTCATCACCGAGGAATTTTTCACATTTTAGACCTTGATCCATAGAACATTTTCACACCACTTAACATTGGGTTCCAATTATCCGATGTCATTTACCGTGGTTGATGACATTGGTATTAAGTTTTTCCTTGGTTGATGCCATCACCTGTGGGTGATTTTTTGGTATTAGCTTTCCCCTTATCAATGCCATCACCCACAGGTGATGACATTGGGTATATATGCATGCCATACCCATACATTTGTAGGAAGAAATGAATGACATGGAAATTCCATTTGTTCTCTTTTGCATAATCTTCACATCTTATCACTCTACTTTTGGTCTATCTTGCACTTGATTTGGATGAGACACTCTTCTTGGTTGTTGGATTATTTGAATGATTAGGTCATCTATAATGATGTTAGGATAAGAATATTATTTTAATTCCCCACCCATATCCATTTTGTCTTGGCATACTATCTCTATAGAGAGATAGATGCATTGGTGGCCACCCCATAGGTAATTTTTCTAACTATCTTTATCATTTTATATAGATTAGTTCATTTCCCTTCCCATTACTTTATGTTATGTTAGTATTGTATGTACATCAATGTTATTTAACATATTACTCTTATATGATCAACTCCTTAGATTTCCTTTACTTGTATTTTAGTTAGAATACAATAGTTTGATTGTGCATGTTTATCTTCTCTTTTTATTGATATTTATCTCTTCCCATTAACTGATATCCTAGAAGGGTACTCTCCACTATCTTGATCATGCAGATCTTGGAAACCCTAAGTTGACCTATTTTAGGGATCACTACCCCTTAATATGTGACCTTAGTGTTCATTGTATCTCGTTTTAAATCATAAAAATGTGTGCTAGTTCATGTGTGTATCCTCTTCATTGTCTCATACCCTTGTAGAATGGAATACTTAGGAGTGCAATCCATTAAGGCACATTCTTGGCCTACCATATATATCTCGATGAACCTAATGTGAATCCTATAGACTGATGACTGAGGATAGCTGATTAAAGTCATCCATCTCAAATTTTTAATCATTCCAAATCACCAAAATATAGAACACATAAATAAATTATCTATACACATCCATCACCTAGGGAGATACCATATGTTCTTACAAAAAAATTTCCCAAAGCCATTAGTCCCTATGTAGTTTTACTTACACTACTGATAGCATCAGTAAGATCCATTTCATAACCTTATCTCATAAAAATAATCACTCTATCATGGATTATCTTGGCCCAGGATCTTCCAATTTTATTGTGTAGACATTTCTTAAAACCCTTCACCCGAAAATAAATTCATCTTGTGCATGGATTGTTTTGTCATAGGATTCCCTAGAAAGAAACCTCCCACCTGTCATAATGGCCTATTTGAGGATGAGGAAGAGGAAAATAAAAATAACAATACTTTTGATCACCCTCCTGAGATTTAGAAACTCCTCATGCAATTTCCTCACTATAAGGGTTAATCGGAAGAAATGATCAAGAACGTATCCTTGAATTGGTCTCCAAACAGCTTGATAATATGGAAAAAATGGGAAAGGTATTAAATTAGGTAAATATGATAATATCCCATAATTCTTACCCTACCAACGTTATCCTCAAACTCATTGATAGGATGAACTAACAAAATTCCATTATTGCATCTCAATTCCTTCAAATACAAGCCAACATGGATCAACTAGCTAATCACCCTACAACTAGCTCATAGGGAACCACACCCCCTCCTTTACAAAATGAGCCTAATGAGGTGATTATCTCCCAAACCCCTATCCACAAAAAAATTTATAAAAATTATTCCAATAATATCCTCTAGAACCATACATTGCTAACATTGATATTGAGGGTATTGTTCCTTCCATCTCCTCTGATGAGTTCATTGATCCCTCCCTTCACATTAAGGCCTTTAGAAATATTTATAAGGAGTGGATCAAAGACAATTCATATTCTACCACAAATATCTTAGCTAAAACCCTCACTAGGGATGCTTTGGATTGGTATCATACCTTACCTCCTAATTCCATAGTTGAGCTAGAGTCCTTGGTGACAATGACCTTGATGAATTAATTTCAATATCATGGATTACTTGAGAATAATAGTAATTCCTTCTTAAACTACCAATAATCCAAAAATTAATTAGTGCAATCCTTCATAAAACATTATAAGACCCTATCTATATGATTTGAACATAACATTCCTAGTGATAACATTTTCCAAATTTTCCTACGAGCTCTTGAACCTCACCTTTAATATAAGGTGATATATTTTTCTCCCACCTCTCTAAAAGACCATTTGAACAAGATAAAAGGTAGGATTATCTCATGATAGAGTTCAAGAAAGTTCCCTCTAAGACACAACCTAATAAATAAGTCCAAATCCTCTAAGGTTCTATGAACAAGAATGTGACACATTACAAAGTCTCTGATACTCTTCCTCTTGTCACTTATTATAATAAAACCATCTTTGACATTGACCAAAAAACTAATAACAAATTTTTTTATCCTAAATATCATCAATCATTGAGCAAGGTAGAGTTGAAATGTTGCTTACATAATCCATTTACCATGATTTCAGATCCCTCTCGACCTATTCCTCAATGGCATAATGAAATTAAATTTTTTAGTGGCATGATGATTTAAGTCACTCCTATAAGAAATTTTGTGCACTACACACAATTTTCATCAACTTATTATTATGATCCCAATTTGATGATAAAACCATCACTCAGGAACATTTGACTTAAGTGATCAAAGCCAATGATGTTATGAAAAAAATCTCTTCACGAAGTGATTAACCAAGCTAATGAGAAGTTACAAGTCTTCTCTAATCCAATCCCTAATCATAATACAAGTGATATTTATAAAAATAAAGAACATGCTATGAAAAAGGTAATTAAGACAGACTATTGTCATGAAATCATGGTTTCCATGAATGATGTTAGGTATGTCATAGCTTATGATGAACCCAAATATACCACATCATTCTAGCCTCAAACTAACAAGGTTTTTACCCCTTTTGTACCTCAAAATAAGTCCTCCTAAGGTAGAAATATCCCTCTTCTAGATGACATCGGACCTTGTGGAAAATATACTACAAGCATGATGGTTCTAGGGACTAGTTCACTATCGACAAAACCATCAACCACTATGAAAAATTTCCTACAAGGTTAATGATGTCTAATAATAATTCTATAGACCATATTGGCCCCTGTCAAATTAAAAATTTGAGGGCTAATAGCTTAGAAATTGAGTATAATATAGTCTCTAAAGTCTCCTTGATTACTCCTCATGGATTTATTCCTAAGGACTCCCATCACTCTCAACCCACTGCATAGTTAAGCCATGATGAGTGAAATCCTCTTGAATAATTTTCCCAACTTCCTAGATAAATCCTTTTCTAGAACACATGTGTATGTAACCTCACCACTAGAAGCATCTTATGATGGCCTTATTCGACATGAACATCCCTTTCCTCATGTTTTGGGAAATAATCCCACATTAATTGGCTTAGAGAAAGCATTCATTTTCAATGTGAGGATATCCTGTTCATATGGACCTTTCCCAGATGGTCGAGTTTTGAATTTGAATCCCTATATCCTCCATGATACCCGATGATCTATAGATTTATGCAAATGATCCACCTCTTTTAATATCCATCCATATTGGCAACACTACGGTCTAATGTGCTCTCATCGACAATGGAGATGGAATGTGTGTTTGCTCATTGGACTTCTTTAAGTCTCTTGGTTACTCCATAGACAACATAAAATCCACACATACAAATTTTGAAAGGTATGATTACTAATAGAGGCCTCTTATGGTGTGTATCTATTTACCCATCACCATTCCTCCTAAGAGTATCCATGTCATGATTTTCAACTTTACCATATCTTATAATATCCTCATAGGGTCACCTTAGACACATCACATACACATAGTCACTTCATCCTAGTGAAAAATTTAGTGGAAAATATTTGTAATTTGACAAATATTCCATATTTGGAAAATCGAAATGGAACAATTTTTAGTGTATGATAGTGTACCTTTCACCTAAATTTTCCAATATAAAATTTTTTAGGGGTTAGCTTCACGTGCTTTTGAAAATTCATCCTATATAAAAGGGTGTGATTTTCCATGTACCTAGAGTGTAATTGAGTAATATTCATCTAGAACTCGAGTTAGAGAAGCCAAGGATTTGAAAACATATGATAGGAAAATGAAGATGCGTGATAGGACTAGGAAAATATAGACACACGAAAAGAAACTATAAATGCATGATAGAAACTATGGTTTCACAAAAAATAGTGTTCCCCTTATCACTCACCCAATGAAATTTTCCTCACCTATCACGAAGGAAATTTAGACATTAGATTACTTAATGGAGTTTTTTTGTAAGATCAAGAAGGAAACAAAAATATCTCAAAAGGAAATATTGTTCAAGTATTATGAAAACTCTACAACTACCAATAATACCACTAGAATCAATTAGAATATAGACTACGTGGAAGATATTATTGATGCTTTGACATGACTTTAGAATGATATTAAAAATTAATGCCTATGATGACAATATTCTAGTGCTTTAAGATATCTCAAATACTCTTCCTCTAGAAAATAAAACAAGCTCATCAACACTGGGAAAAAATCATGTTGAGATGCAACTAGGAGAGGATCAAGATATCTAAAATACTGGACAATTTGTAACACCAAATTCAATTGAAAATTATTCTTCGTGATAGAGGAAATAAGATGATCAAGATATTCCTAAAAAACTTTTGGTACAAAACTTTAAAATAAAACAAGAGTTTGTGGAAACTTGGTAGGACATATAAGTTTGAGTGGGCTTTAAAATTTCCTTTTATCAAGCTATTAGAGCCTTATAATTATGAAGATATCCCAACTAAATGTACACATACAATATGTAATTGGAAACTAGGAAATCATAAATAAATGCAATTGAAGTTAGACACAATTTAAAAACATTATGGAAAAAAAATGTGTTTCAGACAACAGAATATGGATGGATAATAATAAAAACATATGGAAAAGAGAAAAATAATGCATACATCTTAGATAAGAAACAAAGTATGAAGCTAAATAGAAAATACATGGACATCTAGTGGAAAAGGGTGGGAAAATCACATCACAAATTCAAGAGGTGAGTCAATTAAACTTGTATGTTAAAAGCATACAGTTCTCTACCATATTGCACATCCTTAAGAAGGGAAGACCAATTTATGCTTTCATTTATTTTAATATGTATTTTCAACATAATAGAATACACAACATTCCTCAAACACATTGGTTAGACAATAATGAATGGGAAATGGCAACATGTCTTATAATTATTGAAAAGGAATATTTTAAAGAGAAAGTGAAAAATGAAAAGTTTATATCACTATCAATTAATGAGGTAAGCTGTTGATGCAAAATCACAGCACCCCTGGATGCAAATCAGGTTTCTAAGTTGATCTTCAGGCATCCAGTGTGATTACACAACATTGAATCCTTTCTCCAAGTGTGGGACTTGCAAGAATGAGAAAGGAATCTCCAGAGAAGGCTGGTTCCTATTCCTCTGTTCAGATGCACACGAAAAATGTAGAGGGTTCACTCAAAGTCTAATCTAATCTGCCAAGGAGACAGGGTAAGGAGATGCATAAAAAATAAACCTATGCTAACAGAGGTGATGCACTAAGGAATGAAGAACATCTATCTTGCCAGTAAACACAGACCATTCAAATGTGATGCAAGATCATGCACAGATAACAAAATTCGTAGTGAAAGATCAGAAGGATGCAAATGAACATAGAGAGGGTTGAGAATCATCCACAGACATGCATTACTTGCTCCAAAGATTGATACAATACACTACAAAATGCCAAGAGGAAAATTCACATTACAGTTTCAAATGGGAGGTTCGAACTCCACAAATTCGCCTGATAAAGAGAAGAAGGGAGGAGCAAAACAGGAAATGTTCGACCTTTAGAAAGAAGCCCCTCTTACAATATATAGGAAGAATGAGAGAGGGAAAAGAGTAGAAAGTCAGATCTACCCCAACCACTTCTAGGTTGCATTTAGTTCATCTCATTATGGCAGAAACGGTGGACCCTGGCAAAACGGCGGACTGTCTGCTGCATTAAAGCTGGTTGTTGAACACCAATTCTAGGAATTATCATGCGTCAGATATGTTTCTCAATTTCCTCTCTCCAAACTAAACCAAAATTCAGGATTGACCCTAGAATTGCATAGAGAATTTCACCAGCTTTTCATTGATATAAAGAACGTGCAAATCTGAGCTCTTAATCAAAAGATATGGAGATCTGAAGATTTAGGGCACAAAACAGGAAAAAATGTGTTTTGAAACTTTTCCTGTGCTTCGCCACCTAGATGATACGTGTCAAGAGCTGATTGGGGGACAGGGGCGCGTGGTCTTCTTTTACTTTTAGCTTTTTTGGCTGAAACTTGGCCAAATTTTCTAACTCCTCCCGAGCTCCGCGCTTCCTTGTTCCATGGACACGTGTCCAATTCCTATTGGCTTGGGCGGCTTCAAACCTCTCTTTGAACTTTGGATGTTTTTCCTTGTGAGACGTGGCGTTACGATTCATCCTTGGGGCTCGCCCAACTATTCCAAGGGCCGCCTGGACCAGGACTTAGCCAATTTTCATGATTTTTTCTGCCCCAAGCTTGTTTTTAGCATTTCTTCCATTTCTTAGAACTTGCTCTTTTCTTCTTGGACAAGAGGGTTGGAAAGAGGCTGAGGGGACCCCAGAAACATGATTTTGGGCCCTGAATCAATCTGTTATCAAAATTACGGGAGGGGGGGAATTTTTGACAACAATAACAATATTTGACAACACGTCATGGGCTACAACAATATTTATACTTTTGAAAATCATGTAAAGTAGCCACATCTATTAGCTATACATAAAATGGTGGAAAATTGTAATGTTGAAATCCTATATAAAATATTTGTTACCAATTTGAAAGATATTATTGTCATAAATGACTATGAACTTGCTACGAAGGTGGTGTGTGTTGGTGCCGATGGTGCGTAAGTTATGCAGGTCATCAAACTAGACTTTGTGTTTGATTTCAAAAAAACTATACCCTTATATGATTGTAGTTCATTGTATGTCTCATAAAATTAATCTAGCATATAAAATAGTTAGAAACTTTGAAAATGTTGCAAGAGTAGAAGACCTTATCCAAGAACTTCATTCCTATATGTTAAGCAAGTACAAAATGATTTCTTAAGTTTCAAAACTTTTCAATGGTAATGCTTGATAGAAAAAACCTTCTCAAATATTTTGATACAAGTTGTATTTCATTGTATGATCATGCATGCATAATTAGTGAGGAGTATTCATCCTTAGCTAGTTGCATGCATAAATATTGTAATGAAGTTTGAAAAGCTAAGGATTTGTTGTTCCAATTGTGAGATCTATAAATATTACTTACATTGGTTAGAATTCTACTAATGTTTAAGGTGATCAATATTTTAATGAATAATTCATAAGAGAGATCCATATATATTGTTGATTTTATACAGATGAGAAAGTGGGTATGTCAATCTCTTGATATATCATACTTGTCGAAAAAAGATTGGATACACCTATTTTTGATAGTTAGAAAGTTTTATTGCATTCTAAGAATCCTAATACTTATTTCATATTTAATATTCATGATCACCTTTGTATAAATGTTAATAGGAAGGAGATACCTCTACGTTTACAAAACCAAAAGATATTCTAGGAGCGTAAATAGATGAAGTTATTATGCCTCATGTTCTATTTGATACTATTAAATATCATACACGAATAAATTTTCAAATTTTATAATATCCTTATCTTCCAAAATCGAGATCATTTTAGTAAAGATAACATCCATGAATCTATGGGAGTGATGAATATGATATTTTGTAATACTATATATGATCATTCAAATATAGTCAGTAAGTTATTTCATAGATCCATGGGTATTATAATGGATCATTTCACAAAAACATCAGAGGTCAAAGGTGTTGAAATCAAAGGCATTTTGAATAAGGAGTTAAAAAAATTGCAATCAACTCATTTTATACTCACAATGGTTGACCAGTATCATTATTTGGATGAAACTCAAGAGGATGGTGTAATTTACAAGGTTCTAGAGAAAAATCTCCCATAGTAGTGTGTTACAAGAAAATATCATTGAAATTTTTTTTTCTACAAGTTCTGCAAAAATATGATTTTGGGATCTGTGGAGGATGAAAGGATGTTAAGTTCTTTATATTTTGTAAAATTAAAACTATGAAATAGATTGGATAAAAATCCAGAAATTTGTATCTTTACTCCATGGACATGTTTCCTTATGATAGAGCAATTACACATTGGAATTCCCTTTCTGAAAGAAGAGGTATTACTAATACAAATACAAATACAAATGATCTCAATGATGAGACTAGATTTGGTGTGTTCTCTAACTCTACAGATTTAAATATCAACTATGAGGAGGCTATTAAAAATGAATTATTTCAACTCTAGCTATCATTTAAAATGTTATAGGTATTACGTAACATATATTGTTTCTCACATGACATTTTAAAATTTGATATGTAGTCAATTTCATAATAATAGTTTTGAATATAATTATTTATTATACTTTTGTTTTTTTATGTATTTATAATCATGTTTTATTTATTTTTGTATTTTTAAAGTGCTTTGAAGTTTTCTTTATGACATGCATAGTTTTTAAGACAGCCTAATCTATTAGAAAACTATTTTTCAAATATTGTAACTAGATGTAAGATAATAAATTATGAAGGAGAAAAATTGAATTTCACTTATCAGGAACATTCCTCTGTTATAATCCCTGTCATAACCCATAAATTTTCAAGTAGCATCTTCAGAAACAAATCATATGGGAAGATGTGGTCAAGAAAGACAATTCGAGAGAAGGGGAAATATTTTGATCAATAGGTGGAAATTTGTGATGAGTCTTTTAAATAATACATTTCATACTTCCTAGATGACAAAGGAGAGATGCAATTCAACATCTATGAAAAATACTCAATGAATCCATTAAAAATCACTTACTAGTGCTTATTAGTAAAATCGAAGCTATCATCCCAACATTGACACTATTAGGTGTTGGGCCTAGATGAAATGGACTCCTAGAGGGATTATGGACATCTCATTGATGAAAAAGGGATTTTTTTGTCAAAATATCCCTTAAAGAAGATTGGACCAAATATCTACTTGATGGACCCTAGTTTCTAGGGAATATGGGTCTTTTTCTTAACAAATGGGCTCCTATCTTCAACCTTGATAAATAAAATATGAAAAAATGCCCATGTGGGTCATATTTCTTAAACTTCCACTAGTTTTTTGGGAGGAAACAATGTTAACTATAATTTATAAATCTATTAGCTATCTCATTGGATTTGATGGATCCCCTAAAGCCAAATCTAGACTCTCAACAGCCCAAATTATGTATAATTTTGAATGAAAGTCAAAAATACCCAATAACATTACATTTCATTCATCCTTAAGGGCTTAAAAAAGAAGTGGAATATGATAAATTTAGGATGAAATGAAAATATTGTTCTTAAATGGGTCATAAATCATATGAGGATAGTCCTGCTCTAATACCGATGATGTTGTGTCCCACTCATCGCAAGGTCCAAAATGGTAAAAGAAAACCCAAAATTTTGATTGAATATGAAAATAATAGTAATAATGGTGGCTGTGAAAATGAGAAAAGAATGAACTCTACTAGAGAAAAAATAAATATTTGAACCCAAAAAACAACACCGAAATATTAAAGGAGTTCGAGGAGTGCAATGAAAAAACAACTCATTTGGTAGCTTAAGACACATGTGAAATCTAGACCTAAAGATGATTTTAAGTCTTATATGTCATATTCCTTTAAGGAATATGTTTTATCTCCATAGTATTCATCATCTCTCAATCTGTCTAAGTTGGATCTTGTAAGAATAAAAGATATGTAGAAAGAACATCCTTCTCTAAACTAGAAGGAGATTAAAAAATCAACTCTTGCTCCCTTGGCCCCTAGTCAAATCAAGGAGGTAATCTAGATCCTTTCCATCCTTCTCTCAAGACTAAGAAAAATAGAAATATTCAAAATTATCCTCTTGAAGAATTAGGACTAGCCTTCTCATTCTCGACTGCACGATAAGGAGAATCTTTGTGAGAATCCATCTCTCATTCCTCCAAAAAAGTTCTAAAAAAGGAGATTATCTAAATCTTTCTCAATCTCCTATCAAGGCTTAGCAAATAAACAATTTTGAAGGATATCCTCTTGAGGATGGAGAACTTATCATTTCAAATTCTACCCCAGGAAGTAGAACCTTAATGTGAATGTGAATTAGCAAATTCAAGATGATAGAGATCGGACCCCTCCTCTCACCACTCAAAAAATGGAAAAGATAAAGATAAAGGAAATGGATACTCAGAAGCTTCTAGTTCTTAAAAGAAAATGCCTAAATCCATATATGTGGGAGGAAATAAATATAAGGGTAGGTATACTTTGGGATAAAAACGAAAAGAATGACTCGAACAGAGATTTCGGATGACACACAACTAACTCCGAAATCCCAAGGTTATGATAAATATCTCCTCAAAACCTACAAATGAAAGTCATTTCATGGAATGTCAAAGGCCTAAATGGTTGAAATAAACATTTTTAAAAATATTTTAGAAAAATCAATAGGCCTCAAGTTTTGTCACTTCTAGAAACAAAGTTACAGGAATATATGAAAAAGAGAATCAAGAGATATTTTTTGAAAATTTCCAAGGTTTGTAGCATCAATTCTATTAGCGCTTTGGGAGGCATTTCCACCTTTTGGGACAGTAAGTGGTTAAAAGGTTTGGTCATCCTTTAATCCATGCACCACCTAGCCATCCTTTTTTCTTCGGTAAGAAACACTAATGATGTTTGGATTTTCTCAAATATATATGCTCCTAATACATTTAATGGTAGGAAAAAACTATGGTTTGATATGAAAGATTTCAGAAATAAATGTAAAAATTTCAAATGGTTGATAACTAGGAACTTCAACACTCCTTTATCACATGTGGAAAAAAAGGAGGCAAGCATGATTATAATATCGGTATGGAATATTTAGTTGATATTATAAATGTCATAACAATATCATTGAAATTGATCTAGAAAGAGATAAATATATGTGGAGTAAAAAACGTATTGGGGTATATTTGAATCATGTTAGACTTTATAGATCCATGATCTCTAGTAATTGGTCACTTACTTAAGATTTCAGACTTACTTCTTTACTTAAAATTAGTTCTTCTCATAACCCCATTATCCTCCAACTTCTTAAGAATGATAATAAAAATCATTATCCTTTTAGGTTAGTAGAAATGTGAATGGATCATCTTGATTTTTATGACAATATTAAATAATGGTGGAATATTCAGTTTGTTGATTTAGCCATGTATGTGGTTGTCCAAAAAATTAAAAATGTAGCAAATAATATTAAAAAGTGTAACAATGATGTTTTTTAGTAACACATTCAAAAATGAGATAAAAATCAAAGAATATTTAGCCAATCTAGAAAAGAGGTTCATGGAAAGAGGTTTAGATGTGAACAACTCCTATTTGGAAAAAAAAAACTCTTACATAATATCACTCCATCATATCCCATGAGGAGACTCACTACATATAAAATTCTAGAGCCCTATGGTTGAAGGATGGATACCACAATACTAATGTCTTCCATGTATACCATTCAACGTTGTAATCACAACAAAATCAAGGAGATTACTATTAGAGATAGTAACATCAGAATAAAATTAGATAATATCAAGAAGGAAGTTGAGTTTTTCTACTACGACCTTCTCAATGGAAACTATTTTCAAGAGGATGATGAAACTATTAACAATTTCATTGAGTATATCCCTCTTAATCTTGTGGATAAGTGTAGATTTAAGAATCTTACCGATAAGGTCACCATGGAGGAACTCAAAAATAATTTATTTTCTATGGATGGTGATAAAAACTCGGGTCCATATGGTTTTCCAGCCATCTTCTATCGAGACATATTAGGAAAAAGCGTAATAATGATCTTCTCCAAGCTATAAATTAATTCATTCGTACAAGCAATATTATGAAGGAGATCAACAACACCTTTATAGTATTGAACCCTAAATATAAAGGACAAAATAATTTCAAAGATTTAAGACTAATCATCATTTCAAATATGTTTTATAAAATCTTTACTAAAACCATATCTTTAAGACTATAACCACTCCTCCCTGATCTCATTTCACATCAACAAGGAGGTTTCTTCAAAGGAATACTAATTCAAGATGGTATTATTCTTGTTCATGAAGCTATTCACTCTATGGAGAAATCCAAAAAAGAAGGAATGATTGTTAAATTTGATATAAACAAAGCCTTTGAAAGATTTTCTTGGAAATTACTTGACAAAGTGCTGGAAAATTTTTACTTTACTACCTACTTGAGGAAAATAATCAATAATTGCATTTATTCTCTGATGTTTGTTGTTTTTATTAATGACTCTCCTACAGTTTTCTTCAAGAGAAATCAGGGCATTATACAAGGGGATCCAATTTCTCCTTTTATCTTCATTTTGATGGCTAAAATCTTAAGCAAAAAATTGTCTAATGTGGTTTCCATGGGATCTATAAAGGGTTTTAAACCTTCTTCCATTGATCTCAAAGTGTCTAACCAACATTTCACGGATGACGCTATTTTCATTCTAATGGCTTTGATTATTGAAGCTAAGAGGCTGAAAACTATTCTTAATAATTATGAATATGTTTATGGGCAGCTTTTTAATTTTGAGAAGAGCTTGCTATATTTTTTCAACACTCTGGTAGAAGACATAACAAGATATCTAGCATTTTGGGTTCTTGTATCCTTTCACTCCCTTCTTCTTATCTTGGCATTTTATTTTTCATAGGTAAATTCCTAGTGGAAGTTTGAAATTCTCTTCTCGAAATATTCCAAATGAAATTAGTTTGTTGGAAAGGTGCAATTATTTCCCAAGTTGGTAAGTGTCTCCTCATCAAAAGAACTCTCTAAAATCTTCCTATCTATTCAATGGATCTTTTTATAATTCTAAGGGATGTCATTGATAAAATTGAAAAAATCCAAAAGAGATTCCTTTGGATAGGTATTGAAGAAAAATATATAATCCCTCTTGTGGCTTAGGAAAATGTTTGTCACCCTAAGATATAGGGGGGCATTGGGATTAATAATATTAAATGGATGAATAAGGATATGGTGGCTAAAATGGGTTGGATAATTATCAAAGAGAACCTTCCTTGGGAAACCTTAGTCAGAGAAAAATATCTAGATAATTCTAATAACAACATCTAGCTTCATAAACAAGACTTACCTTCGAATTCTCCTTTCTGGAATGCTTTACTTAATTATAGACATATCCTAGTGAAGGGAAGTAAATGGAAACCTAGTATTGGTAGTAATATCTCCTTTCGGGAGGACAAGTGGATATCCTCTACTCCTCTCAAAGATAACGAAGAATGTTCCTAGCTTGTGGCTCCTTACTCTAGACCGATTGGGATGAAAGTCAAATACTACATCATGAATAATCAAGATGGTAAAACCTAGATCTAACTTCCCGTATTGATCCCATTCTAACTAAAAATATTAAGAAATTACATGAACTTATTAAGACCCACCATTTATTCCTCATGAACACCTTGAATGATCTCATATGGGAGAACTCTTTTGATGATTCTTACTCAAATAAAATAGGCTAACTTCTCCTCACTCTCATCTAGTTATCTAGAATTGAATGGAATAATATTTGGTTCAAATAATTGACCACTAAGATTAACTTCTTATTATGGTTGAGTATCCAAAATATAATCTTAACTATTGATAAATGGATCAAAAGGGGTCAACATATTCCTAACACATGTAGTATTTGCAATATTTTAGAGGAATCAGTCAATCATCTATTTCTCCATTTCCCCTATGTTGTTCTTGTTTGGAATGTTTTCTTCAAGCTTATGGGGACTAGTTAGGTATTTTTATTATATCCTCTCATCTTAGCAACAATATATATTCCTCGTTTCAAGCATCTCGATTATAAAGATAATATGTGTCTTATCCTTCATCACGTTATGTGAAATATTTAAAAGGATCATAATGCTATCATCTTGGAAGATAAGAATCCTTTTTACTTAGGATTTTTAACCGCACTCTTGAAGGTGTCAATAATAATGTTACAAACTTCAAGCCCAAAAACAAGCTTCTTCAAATTGAAGATGAAGCCAAGTTATTAGCTAAGGAGAAATGCCTCTTCTTCATCAACAATATTCTGGTCGAAGCATTGATAGATCTCTCATATCTTGGATGCCCCTAATCTCAGATGCTTTAAGTTAAACTTTGATGGAACCTCTAAGGGTGACCCTAGGAATTCGGGGGAGGTGGATATATTCATGGGGATAGTGGATTTTTATAGCTTCCTATGTTGGTCCTATGTGGATCAATTCCAACCATTATTTGGAGGCTTTGGCAGCCCTCGGGGATTAGGCTAGTTAAATATCTTAATATTCATAACATTATCATTGAGGGTGATTTAGTGAATATTATCAACTATCTACAAGAATCCAATAAGGCTAGTTGGTCTATTAATCATATCATTTAACATGCCACTCATCTTGCTAATACCTTTATTATCTTTTTCTTTATTCATACTTACGGGGAAGGAAACAAGATAACAAGATATTTGGTTAATATAAGGGTATTAACAAGTAACTTTAAGATTTGGAGACATAGTGATAATATTCCATGTAATTTCCTTTCCATCATTAACTTAGAGCAAAGACATATTTTTTTCCCAAGTGTCGAGTTATCTCTTGGTGGTGAGATTGTGAGGGATCTTTACATCTTAATAGCATCGTATTTTGACTCTAAGTACTCAATTTTATTTTCTTTCCCTTTTTGTAAAGATATTCACAAGTTTTTAATATATTTAGAGGGAATAATGGGTGGGTAAATATGTCAAGTTAAACTAGTGAATAATGTCCATTGGAATAAGAATGTCAAGCTCTGGGATATCCAATGAAAGGGGGTTTTAAAACTTAATGAAAAGAGTTCGGGGCCTTGAATTTTACCTTTTATATGAATTTGTGAAGAACTATAAGGACAAAAATTTAATTTATAAAGAAAGGGAATGTTTTTATCAAAAGGAGTTCATTGCCAACATCACGGGTCTATAACTAAAAGGTAGCAAATTCTTGAAAACAAGTATGATAGGGTTGAGGAGGAATCAAAGTTTCTCAACCTTAGGGAGAATCTTGTTCATGTTAAGAGTGGTTTTCTCATATATTCCTTGCCAAATTCATATGAAAGGGTCAATCTTGTGTTGATGAAATGTCTTACCATGGAAGGGTGCTTTAAGGTAATCCTTGCTTTCATCTCATGTTCCATAATATATTTTGTAGAATCACTTCAATTAACTTTCCATTTTACATTTTACACTTCTTAGAACACTCAATTAATTTGGTTTCTCAGGGAAAGAGAGCTCATCCCCTTCATCATGATGTTATAATTTTGAACATTATTAAATACACCCCCTCTTTTCCCTCTACTTCCCCCTTCCCATGCCCTCCACCCCTACCCCTTTGAACTCTAAGTGAGATATTTTCCCCACTTATGAGTGAACCCTTTAGAGTAAGAAATCCAAGGTTATCCCTAAAAGGTTCATCCCCTCCTCTTTCTCCCTTGGGTGAAGGGGAGACTACGTGAGCCTTTTTTCCATGGGTATAAAGAACTCAAAACCCACTTTGAATCCACTATCCCGACCTTGATAACTAAATTTTATCTTCAAAGTAACATGATAAATTGGTTGAAAGGAATGCGAGATCTAAAAGAAAAAATTAAAGCGTGTGAAATTGCAATTGAGAATGACAAAAAGGATGATAATCTACTTGAGGACCTCAACAAGAGGATTTCTAACATTGAGAAAGAACATGAAAATATCAGGAGAAAGAAATGTGACATTATTTCTATACTTAAAGGAAATATTGATCTTCTCATTAACATCACTCATCATTTAGAAGAGATCAAGGAAAACAAAAATCCAAGAAGTACACTAGCTTCAAAGACATCAATAGAAGTTTGGAAAATATCAAGACATTTTTTAACGTCATGAAATAGTTTCACTTGAGTTTCTATTATCCGAAATACCCCTCTTTATGTAATTTTGATAACTTGCATATTCATTTAGACTTGAGAAAGTGTGAACTAATAAAAAAGGAGAAAATTAGTGTTGTGGACATTTCTTTCCTCCTTGTTGGGCCCCTCCTTTCCATACTTGGCCAAAAATTAGAAAAATTGGGTTATATGGGACTAAATTGGCTAAATTGACTTTTTGAGGAATAAAATAAAACTTTCCTTCATTCCTCATGTTCCCCACATTACCACATTGACCCCAAAAATGTGTTGGGACTGTGTATTGTGGAAATATCAAGTATTTTAGGAACATGTGTAATAGTTCCTCGGGCCTTGTGTTCTTTGCATCGCTATTCGACTACAAGGTAGGTAAGAAGGTAGTATTACAAATGAAATGGATGTTAGGGGAACAAACGAAACAGCTTCAGTAAAGTCAACAATTCTCCAAATTGGTGGTTGGCTAACTAACAGAAAAAGAAAAGATGGAAAATACATTGATACATGCAGAGAATAGAATGAAGGAACATAATATGCAAATGGAAAAGTCGGGCTTGACAAGCACAAATAGAACTATTTTTCAGTTATATCGATTCTTTAATCAACCAATGTGTCCAAACTTGGAATAAAGGGGTTAATGTAGATTGTGGATGCTCGTGAGGATTCAATTGTGACCATCTTGAGCCTTGAACTTCAAATGGCCATAACATTTTCCTTGTAACTCTAAATTCCACAAACTTGGTACCGTTGGAAAGCTCTCAGCATGTACTACACCAAAAATTTGTATTTCTTAATTTACTTGAGGGTAGGTGGGTGAAGAGAGGCAATATAATAAACTATTAAAAGATACAGTTTCAGGAGCTCAACCACCCAATTCGATGAGGTATGGTGCCGATTCCTTCTCCCACAACAAAAATATCATGTGGGAATGGTCTTTGAAGTATGCTCGTGCTTATATTTAGAAATTCAATGTATAGTTTTTGTGGTTGAAGGTGGAAATTTGAATTTCCCTCTCTCTCCTTCCCATTTTCTATATATTATAAAATGAAGCTCATTTTTAAAGGTTGTAGCTTATTTGTAATGCTAGTACAACCTTCTACAAGTGTTTTATGTGTATTTTGAGTTGTAGGCCTTATATTTAGACATTTACAAGATGATTCTTGCCTCCGCCTTCATTTTAATGGACTATGCATCTATTTGAAGCAATTAAATTCATGTTTTGTTAGGCTATTCATTTCCCTAGCTTGTGTTTATTAAATTATCTTTCCTCTCTATTACATTTTTGGTGTATTATGCATGTTTATTATCATCTTTCAGGATTCATTTCTATTTTTCTCCATGGGAATGAGAGTTTGAATGTCATTTGGGACTGTGGTACTTATGTCATCCCTCTCCTTAATTTTTTTCCCATTCTCACTCATCTAAGATTATCTTTCCTCCTTTTCTTGGTGTCATCACTTCCCCTTAGCTTTGTATTTTCTTTCCATGGACCTCTCTTCCCCTAGTCCCTTAAATTATTAGAATACCATTATATAGTTGCATTTCCTTCATTTGAAGTAGCTTAGAATTAGGATTAGGTAGAGGAACTAGCCTTCTTTGGAGTTTTGTCTCAAGTAACAAGTGACCCATAACTTGAGAGACAATCCCATGTTACCCAAAGACATTGATTTGTCATCCATACCCTAATGATAAATTAGAGGGTGTTTTTTTAGATATAACAGTTATGACACCCCCGATGGGATGTTTTAGAAGTTAATATTTTCATTTTGCCAAGTTTTTGTGTGTATCTTGGAAAATTTTATCCTTTTGGAGACTTTGAAATAACATGTCTAGTGACTCCAAGCTCCATATCAACTAGTTTTAGTAGTGTTAGTGCCTCCATTTCATGAGAAGGATTCAGACTAGGTTAAGGGAAGTATAAGAAGGATATTTTGATTACTTGTAGTTGAAGAGGCAGCTCGGTTCAGAGATCACCATCTCTACCAAATAGAGTCCTCTCTACTCCTCCCCTAGTAGGCCCTTCTTTCTATCATATAGAATTCTAAGACCTATCCCAATCATGTCACATCAAATAAATCTACCTTTCTTCGGTTTCAATAGTCGTAGTCCTTTATCTCTCGATGTAAAACATGAAATATAGGTGTGTGTGGTCAAAATAATCCATTTTTCACCTGGAAAACCCATACTACCCTAGATGACCATATTCAAGATGTTGCTAATGTTTTTGGTCCATTTTATTACTAATGATGATGTTACATTCGGACTCTTGGTCTCGTAATTGAAAGGAAATTTTCTCTAATGATATAGGAGTTTAAGACCTACTTCAACTCATAACCGGGATGAACTTGGCACAACTCTTTACAACCATTTTGAGGATAGATCAAATCACTTGTCTTTGGTAGAATAGATGACAAAAATGGAGGTCCCCTAATGAGAAAATGACATTTTAACATCATATTTCAAGGGATTTGGGACTGATTCCTATAGTGGACACCCCAACATGCATTTATCTATTATCTAAAGGCATTAAATTGTCATGTTTAAGTCATGATTCAGTCTATGAGGGGTAGGAGATTACCAGTTTCTTATGACATTTCTATTAGGCTGAGATTAGTCTTATTCGGGCTATCTAATTTTCTCCTACACCTCTTATGCCTATATTATTAGAGATTGAGACACCTACTTCTCATTAAACCCTTTAGTTATCTCTTATTCCATCCCCAATAAATCAATGTTCTAGAAAAGCATATATTTTCTCAAGTTCCTCACCTAAGTTACAAGAGATGATGAAACAATTACAAAAATTTTGGAATGATTTGGTGTTTATTTTATTAGAGGTAAAAGTTAGGGTTGAGGGGACCCTACCCCCTTACAAAGAGTTACAAAGCATACTTACATATTGGCCAATGGATTTACCTTTAAAGGCCATTCATGTTCCAAAATTTCAAAAAAAAACTTCATAATAAGATATCTATTATATAAGATTTACAATATATAACAGTCTAAAGGATTATACTAACAAGTAAATGAACAATAGATTCAAAAACTTTGAATTTCATTATTCTTTGACTAGTTCTTCCACCATCTCCATACAGCCATTCCATTCTTTGACCAGTGTTGCTATAGTCTCCTTCTAGTACTTGTAGTTTGGTTCTTGAATCACCACCTTCGGCCCTATTCCATCCTTTTCCTTTTCTTTTGCCTACTCCATGGACTAGGTCATTTTAGCCAGATTTGAGATAGTAAATAGTAATTTTCACGTTAAGGATATGTGCATCCCTTATTTGTATAATAATACCTTTCATTTTCAACAACTCACTTTCCATTCCCATGCTTCGGAATTCAGATTTTTGAGGTTTTTTGCTAAGGATAAGGGAAGAAATTTTATCCACTTTGTCATGCAGCTCCATAAGGTCCATAGAGATCAAGATAATTTTGTGCATATTGATATCGTAATCGTTTGCAGTTTTCAAACTCTCTCATAAAAGCATGGGTTTTAACAGCCAATTCCTGGGCTGAGAAAAGCTCCCTCTGAACCATTTTAAGATTATGTAGACTGTGGATAGCTTCCTCAGTGTTCTTGGAATGCTTGTCCTTGGAAGACTCCTGTTCTTTTATGCTGGCCACATCCTCACTACTCGCTCCTTCCCCTTCAAATTTTTCATGAGAGGATTCCTTCTGGGTTGGGGTGTCACCAGGGCTTTCACCTGAAACAATGGTGATGTTTTCCTCCTCAGCCTGATAGGGATACTGCACTTTCCTATTCTAAAACTTATCCCCCCCTTTGCCCATGCTTGACCTGGTACATTTGGCCACCGGATTCCTAGGCCCAAAATCATCACAAGCTATCTTCCTTAGGGTCCAGACTCCCAGTCCTTTTTCCCAGAGAGATGTTTGAAGCCGAAGCCCCAAATTTATCATTTTTTCCCAACAGGGGAGTGCTCAGCCGAATGATAGTTTTGATCAGACCCTGGTGTAAAGGGAGAATGAAAGTTCCTTTCTTCACCATAGTAATTGATTTTGCCAAAGAAGAGAATAGGTAGAAAGGAAAGTTATAGGGTTTGGAATTGCGAATATGGTTTAACATGGGGAAATGGTAGCCATAGATAACTTTATATCTTCCTTCCAAAGTTATGTAAGACATTATCAGTTTGGCAATTTCATCAAAAGGGGAAGGTAACTTACTCCGAGCATATCCATTATGCAGAGAGATGGGATCCCCTTTTCCTTGAAAGAAATAATCAATCTCAAGACTGTAGTCAGATTTTGGCTTGAAAATACATCTACCTTCCAAAGAGAGGCCAGTCACTTTTGTGATGAGCTTAGGAAAAATTTTGAGAGAAAAATTGCCGACCTGAACCTTGCCCTCATTCCATGTTTTTGCAACTGCTTCGCTCAGACTCTCATCATGGCCCTCAAAAGTGTGGAGAAAAGACAACAATCCCGCTGCATCCAAAAGAGATTCGGCATCCTTGGAGATCTCTCGGACACCTAGATGGTTCAGTGCAAACCAGCCCCCCATCCTTCTGCACCTAAAAAACTTTTTGCATAGAAACTAGACCAAAAATCAGCTTTGTCTTTCTCGCTTCCCCAAATCCAAAATGACCAAGTGCCCTGTGAGAAGAAAGGGAGCCAACTCACACACGAAAGAAAAAATCATGAAAGGTTACTAGCATGAGTGAGAGAGTTTAAAAATTATTATTGGAAGGAACGAAAGAGACTCCCTCCCTTTTCATGATTTCAATGAAATTGGCATTCATACCAAAGAGGTGCTCAACAACTTGGAGACCACTAGCGGTAACCCCCAGATTAGCTACAAAGTCAGCACCCGCATTGCCTTCCCTATACACATGTTTGAAAGAAATATTCACAAAATAATTTAAAAAGAACTTAGTTTTACTGATGAAGTCTTCTATAGATATGGCAGGTCTAGATGAACCCTTCATACAAGAAATGATGTACAACGAATCTCCTTCCACTTCCAGAAGGTTGAAACCTTTTTCTTTTGCAATCTTCACCCCCCAATATAGAGCAGTTGCTGCCTCTACCACATTATTTGATTGTTGTCCAAGGTCAAAGAAATAAGAAAGAATAAAATGACCAAGAGAGTCCCGTATGACTCCTCCTCCCCTTGCTTTCCTGGATTCCCTTTAGCTACTCCATCAAAGTTGAGTTTTAGAGAACCTTCACAAGGAGGATTCCACTTAATCCCCAACCTGGGATTAGGCCTATTTGTTTGAGGGTTCCTAGAAACATTCCAATTCATTAAGAAATGTTGTTCATTATCCAAGTATTTCCAATTCTTTATTCCTGAGGATAGAGAAATTGTTTCTAACTTCCTGAAAGAGGTTTTTATAGACAGTTTGATAGGAAGACTCTTGTTTTTGAATATCCTTTTGTTTCTTTCCTTCCATATTTCCCACCATAGATGACTTAAGCTCATGGCCCATAGATTTTTTATCCCTTGACTATGAAAGGGGCTCTTCCATTGGTTCCAAGCTTCCTTTATATCTTTGGGGATGACCCAGTTTACCGAGAAACAATCCAAAATGGAGGATAACAATTGATGTGCATACGGACATTCCAGAAACATATGGTTTACTGATTCCATTTTTCTTTTGCATAGCACACATCTATTAACCCATTGGAGTCCTCTTTTTACAAGATTATCAACCGTGAGGATTTTATTTTTAAAAGTGAGCCAACTGAACACATTAACCTTTGGTGTTATATTCTTGTTCCAAATCTTTCCAGCCATTAAATCTTCTTCTCCAGTTTGTCCCTTAAAAAAAGGCCATAGGATGATTTGACAGAAAAATTTCCACATGGTTCCTTATCCCAAATGATTCTATCTTGGTCCTTGCTATTAGATGATACATAATTTTTAAAAACTCATTGATCCCTCTCAAGTGATCATTTAGTTTCGTCTATCCAATTCCAGAATTTTCCATGTCTGAAAACTCTCTTCATTAGCCATGTAGTTGTTTACTTTTTCTCCATACTTAGCTTCCAGTAATGCAAAGATTTGTGGAAATTTATCTTAAAGGGTGAAGTCTCCAACCCATTTGTCTTTCCAAAAACCTATCTCATTGCCTCTTCCTATTTTCCATCTGCTTCCCTTATTCAGAATTTCTTTGGCCCAGTTAATGGCTTTCCATATGCATGAGCCATTGAAAGTCACCTATTTAAACATCCATCTTTTATCATTATCATCCAGCCAATATTTTTTCTTAAGAATTCTAGCCCAAACTCCATTTTCCTTTGTTAGTCTCCATCCAATCTTAGCAAGTAGAGCTTTATTCATCTTGGACCAATCTCTGAGACCAAGTCCTCCAAGATTTTTGGGTCTACACACTCTACTCTAGGCAACTAAAGGGATTCTATCTTTACTTTCTGTGCCGCTCCATAAAAACCTTTTTTGGATCTTTTCCAACCTTTCCCCTATTGTAACAGGAAGTTGGTATAGTGACATGACATACACTAGAAGACTCTGGAGAGAGCTAATCAGAAGAGTGATTTTTCCAGCTTGGGATAACAGATTAGCTTTCCATCCAACTAATTTCCTTTCAAACCTTTCAATTAGAAATTTCCATTCAGAACATGAGGGTCTCTTATCCCCAAGAGGAATTCATAAATCTGCGGAGGGCAAGGTTTATAGGTACATTCAAAAATTTCTACAATCTTCTTATAGCGGTTGTCCATAGTATTCAAAAAGAAAAGAGAACTTTTTCTAAAGTTGATTAGCTGTCCGAGACATCCATATAGTCATCAAAAATGGTTTTAAGTTTTCTTGCTTCTAGAACAGTAGCTTCCCCCACCACAAAAGTGTCATCAACAAAGTGTTGGTGAGTAACTTTTTCCATATCAAGTGCTGGAGAAATCCCTTTGATGAAGCCTTTTTCCATTTCAACATTGAGTCTTCTACTGAGAGCTTCTGCCATTAAAATGAAGAGGAAAGGGGAAAGGGGATCCCCTTGCCATAATCCTTGTGTGCTAGGAAAGAACCCAATAGGACTTCCATTCATGAGGATAGAAAACCATGCATTAGAGATGCATGCCTTAACCATATGTCTCAATGTTATTTCAAAGCCAAACTGTCAAGGATTTTGTCAAGAAAGCTCCACGAAACCCTGTCATAAGCTTTTTCCATATCCAGTTTTAAGAATAAAGTAGCCTTCTTATTGATTTTTGCCAAATGAATAGTCTCTTTGATAGAAATTATCCCATCCTATATTTTTCTTCCTATAACAAAGCCCCTTGTTGTTCTCGAAATGATATTGGGTAGGATCATCTGAAGCCTAAGGGCAAGAATTTTTGTGCAGATTTTATAGGAAGTGTTACAAAGACTTATAGGTCTGAAGTCTTTTAGTTCCATTGCATTACTACATTTCAAACCAGAGTCAGAAAGGTATAGTTCATGTCCTTTAACATAACCTTCTTCTTGAAAAATTCCCTCACTGCTTCAAAAACCTCTTTTTTAATTATGTCCCAGAAATTTTGGAAGAAAAAGGCTGGAAATCCATCAAGCCTAGGTGCCTTGTCTGGCTGAGTTGTTTGACAACAAATTCCACTTCCTCCATGGTAGGAATCACTATAAGCATCGCATTGTCTTCAACCGAGACTAACTTAGGAATACAATTTAAGAAATCCTGTTCTTTCAAGAGGTTTTGATCCTTGCTGTTAGAGAGTAAATTTTGGAAGAAAGAAATGGTCTCTTTGTCAATTTCTTCTTGTTCCTCAACCAAGACACCCCCTTCCTTACTGATTTTGTTAATTTTGTTAAAGTTTCTTTGCTTTGTTAATAAAGAGACAAAAATATAATTTTTTCAGACCTTATTAACGTCCATATCAACCTAAAAATTCCTCTTATCAAGCATACAAACCTTGCTCTCAATATTCACTTCCAAATCAAAATCAATTTCCCTTTATAAGACCATTTCAATCATATAATCCAAATGTGACTAGTGTTAGGAAATAAGAGATAAAATATGTGGAATAATCCTTACAGAATCACAACAGTAGAAACTAATATGCAAAAATATTATAGATCTCAAATAAAAGTGCAGAATAAATAACACAACACGAGAGAGACAAGATTTAATGTGGTTCACCCAATTTGGGCTACGTCCACCAAGAATCACTTGCTCGATTTTATTACAAGCCTCCACTCTCTCAATATAATACCTAGATCCGTTTAGAGTTATGCTCAACAAACTCTCTGCAATTCACACCGAATTCAAAACACAACCGCAATACATTTGCTTATCTTTCTATCATATGCATAAGACCATATAAATAGACAACTACTTAAGCAGTTTTACAAAACCATGGGTATCAAACAATTGGCAAAAACAAAAAACTGTCCCATAAACCTATGGGTAACTGAAGAGGTGGTTTTACAAAACAATGGGTACCAAAAAAACCATGGGCCCAAAAACATCCCATAACGGTTACCCATTACCCATGGTTTAATAAACCACCCATAAAAATTTTCTTCGGGGGCTTCACCCCCAAACCCCCCTAACCCACTCACCGGTGAGTGGGACCGCCGTAAAAATACCCGAGTCTAACACATAGAAGGTGTACCACACTCTAACGTAAAAATAGGCTCCACAAACATAAAAATCTCCCACTTGGAGACTGATTTCCACCGAGCAAGCTTCTAGACCCTTCACTGTCATCCACGAAGGCCAACCAAAGCCGAACATAGCTTTAGTTTATCCCTTGTGACCACCTTGGTCATCATGTCTACAGGATTCTGACTGGTATGAATCTTCTCCAACTTCAAATTATCTTCCTCCAAAGTTGTCCTGATGAAGTGATATCTCAACTGTATATGCTTCATCCCGGATTGGAAAGTAGAGTTCTTAGCTAGGTGTATAGCACTCTGACTATCACTATGTACCTTACATTCCTCCTGCTTATGCCCAAACTCCTCAAGCAATTGTTATAACAAAATCATCTCTTTACTTGCCTCTGTGGCAGCAACATACTCAGCCTCCATGGTTGACAAACCCACCAGCTTCTGTAGTTGTGAAATCCACTCACTATTATCCCACCTATAGTATAAATGTAACCTGTCATGCTCCTCCTACTGTCTACATCTCCAACCATGTCTGAATCTACATAACCATGTAAAGTGGTGTCTCGATCCATCAGTAGCACAAAATTGTCCCCATGGTCCCTCTCAAATACCGAAGGATCCACTTTCTTGCTTTCAATGCTCTTTACCTGGATCACTCATAAATATACTCACAGATCCCACTGCATGGGCAATATTAGGCCTAGTGCACACCATATCATACATCAAACTACCAACTGCTAATGAGTAAGGTACCTTGGACATCTGGTTTCTTTCCTGCTCTGTCATGGGACACTGCTCCTTTGATAACTTGAAATGGCCTGCCAAAGGAGTCCTAACCGGTTTAGCATCCTGCATGTTAAACCTGTCCAATACCTTCTTAATGTACTCTTCCTGAGATAAAGTCAACTTCCATTCCTTCCTATCCCGAGTTATCATCATACCAAGGATTTGTCTGGCTGCCCCCAAATCCTTCATATCAAAGGATTCACTTAGTTGTTTCTTGAGTACTTTTATTTCCTGCATATTTTTACCTGCAACCAACATGTCATCAACATACAAACACGGGATAATATAACTTCCATTCTCAAATTTCTTTGTATACATACAATGGTCAGAATGACATCTAATATAACCTTGCTCGATCATGAAGCTATCAAACTTCTTATACCATTGACGTGGAGCTTGTTTCAAGCCATACAAGTTCTTCTTCAGTTTACACACCATCTCCTCTTTACCTTTGACCTCATAGCCCTTTGGTTGCTGCATATATAGTTCCTCCTCCAAATCACCCTGGAGAAATGTAGTCTTTACATCTAAGCTTTCTAAGTGCAAGTCTTTTGTTGCCACTATTCAAAGAACAGTTCTAATATAAGTCATTTTTACTACAAGAGAAAATATCTCATCAAAATCTATACCTTGTTTCTGTGCAAGCCCCTTAACCACCAACTGGGCCTTATATATTTTCTTTCCTCCTTCTTCATCTTTAACTTTGTACACCCACTTGTTCTACAATGCTCTTTTTCCTTTTGGTAGCTTCACCAAATCCCAAGTCTAGTTCTCCATGAGAGACTTATGCTCCTCATCCATGGCTTACTCCCACTTCTTACTAGCATCTACCTACATTGCTTCATCAAAGCTCTTTAGCTCTCCACTATCAGTGAGTAATAAATAATAAAGAGAAGGAGAAAAATGTTCAAGTTCTTTTCTTACCCTAGAAGACCTCCTCACTATAGGAGTTTGGGGTTCCTGCTGAGTAGGTTCCTGAACTGATTCATGGGTCACTTTCCCATCTGGAAGATCCTCTACCACTGCATATTATTTCTTGGATTCTTCCTGTTTTCCCGCTGAATGCTTTCTTATACATGACTTTCTCATTAAAGACCACATCCCTAGACCAAATTATTTTCTTGTCCTTAATACTCCAACATTTAAACCTAAAGTCATCACCACCATAGCCAATGAAAGTACATTTTTCTAATTTAGCCTCTAGCTTGGTCCTATCATCCTTGTCTATATGAACAAACACCTCACATCCAAAGACTCTAAGAAATGAATAATCAACTTTCTTACCATACCATGCCTCCTTAGGTATGCCTCTATCTAAGGCACTTGAGGGTCCTCTGTTTATCAAGTACATAGCTATGCTCACCACTTCTACCCAAAAAAAAAGAGGCAGTCCTACATGTAACCTCATGCTCCTAAAGACGTTGCATTTTGTTCTATTCATCCTTTCGATACCCCCTTCTACTGTGGAGTTCCTGGAACCATCTTTTTCCTCACGGATTCTATTCTTACAATAGTAATCATTAAATTCATTCTGAAATACTCCTCTCCATTATCTGACCCGAGACATTTTAGCTTAAGACTTGTTTCATTCTCTACCAAGGCTTTCCATTTAACAAAAGTGTCAAATACATCAAATTTGTTTCTAATACAATAAACCCAAACTTTCCTTGTTGCATCATCAATAAAAGTAACATAATAACTTGAACCCCCAAGAGATGATACCTGAGCTGGCCCCCACACATCAGAATGTACCAGCTCTAACTTACTCTCTTTCTTCGTAGGTCCAACCTTGAGAAACCTTACTCGCTTCTGTTTCCCATATATGTAGTTCTCACATAAATCCAAACATGTTTCTATATATCCAAGCAAATTATTCTTTATGATGTTCATGCCCTTATGGCTCATATGACCGAGCCTATAGTTCCATAATGTTGTATCTACATCTGAAGCCACAAGATTACAATCGTTAGTACTATCAGTGGTTAAATACAAGGTTCCAACCTTCTTACCTCTTGCCACCACAAGAGCACCCTTGGTAACCTTCCAAGAGTTAGCTATAAATATCACAGTACAACCATCACTTCCCAATTTCCCGTCGATATCAAATTTCTCCTTAATGTAGGCACATGTCTGACATCCTTTAATAGCCATGTACTCTCATTCTGCATCTTAACCTGAATAGAACCTTTTCCAACTATACTACAAGGCTCATCATCACCAAGAAAAACATGCCCAAAATCCCCTTGAACATAATCAACAAAACAATGCATATGTGGAGTAGCATGAAAAGAAGCCCCTGAATCTAAAACCCAAGAGTCAATACTATTATGCAAAGAAAGAATCAAAGCATCCCGACATACATTACCCGATGCCACATTTTCCTCCTTGTTTTCTTCCCGTTGTTTATTCTTGTCCCGAAGCTCCCAACAATCCTTCTTTGCATGCTCGGACTTTCCACAGCCCAACATATAATCTTGCTCTTAGATTTTGACCTTACCCGATATTTCGATTTTCCATGGTTTCCTCTATTCTTCTCTCTCCCTCTAGTTTCCACTCTCAAAGCATTCCTCAAGTAGAAGATTCCTAGAGCTTTTTCTTCACATTTCCTCGCTTAGAATCACCCCTAAAACATCCTCAAACTTCAACTTCGAGTTAGCTTAATCGAGTTGCTTCATCGCCATTACAAAGTGCTATTCCAACTTTTAGGTAAAGAGCACTGAATTGATAAATCCCTAACTTCTTCATCAAATTCTATTAAAACCGAAGCTAGCATATTCACAATCATATTGAAATCATTTAAATGATCTGCCACTGAACTATTCTCAGACATCTTCATATTAAACAACTTTTTCATTAAAAATATCTTGTTAGAGGCAGAGGGTTTTTCATACAACTTCCCTAATGCATCCATTAGATCTTTTGTATTCTTTTCCTTTGAAAAATTAAATAATACTAAAGATGCAAGACATATCCGGATCATTCCAAGTGCCTTCGATCCACCAAATCCCATTCCGCATCTATCATACTTGAGGGTTTATTCACCTTCTCAGAAAATGGAGTATAAAGATCCTTCTGATAAAGGTAATCTTCCATCCGCATCTTCCAAAGACTAAAATTTTGTCGGTTGAATTTATCAACCCTAGATCTTCCATCATCTCGCCATAGCTCCCACTCAAGATAACCCCGTGATTCAACACTTCAGCAAACCAAACTAGGCTCTGATACCAATTGTTAGGAAATAAGAGATAAAATATGTGGAATAATCCCTTACAGAATCGTAACAGTAGAAATTAATATGTAGAAAATATTACAGATCTCAAATAAAAGTGCAGAATAAATAACACAACACAGAGAGACAAGATTTAATGTGGTTCACCTAATTTATGCTATGTCCACCAAGAATCACTTGATCAGATTTTATTACAAGCCTCTACTCTCTCAATATAATACCCAGATCCATTTGGAGCTATGCTCAACAAACTCTATAGAATTCAAAGCATATCTGCAATACATTTGCTTGTCTGTCTATCATATGCATAAGACCATATAAATAGACAACTACTTAAGTAGTTTTACAAAACCATTGGTATCAAACAATGGGAAAAAACAAAACCGTCCCATAAACCTATGGGTAGTCAAGAGGCGGTTTTACAAAACATTAGGTACTGAAAAAACCATGGGCCCAAAAACAACCCATAACGGTTACCCATTACCCATGGGTTAGTAAACCACCCATGAAAATTTGCTTCGGGGGCTTCACCCCCAAACCCCCCTGACTCACTCACCGGTGAGCGGATCACCATAAAAATACCCGAGTGTAACACATAGAAGGTGTACCACACTCTAACATAAAAATAGGCTCCACAAACATAAAAACTAGTTGATCTCAATATTTGGTTCCCATTTAAAATAACCTTGTGCAAGATTATGATTAGTGTTTCCGTTGTCATATTCCATGAAATAAAGAAACATGCCCCAATGGAAATTCGAACCAAACTTTGATGGTAAAAACTAAATCTATATCTTAAGACTTACCCATAGAGTAAAATCAGAAGCAGATAGTTACTCAAGGGATGCCACCAAGTGATAATTCACTAGTAAATTGGCAACCTGGAAGACTTTTATGGGATAACTCATAATTTTCCACAAGGTCGACTATAAATACTAGATATAAGAAGAGTGTTCACATATAGTCCTATAGGTGTTTTCATTGATGCAAAACCACATTAATGACAAATTTGATGATGGATTAGGGTCATATAATGTTGTATATGATGTAGGCATGATGATTCAAATGTTTTTATGGTGATATAGTGAGTTTAAGTGAGAATTATCTTCTCTTGCAATCCTATTCAAGTGCCTAAGTGATGTTGCATGATGATATGAAATTCTTGGTTGCTTAAGAACAATTTTGACATGATGGATAATAGGTTTTGAGAGTGTTTAGGCACTCATATTAGTGGCATGCTATAGATATAGGTGATTGGATATGTTGTGGATGCTTATTTGGAGCAGCTTAATGGTTGCTCAAAGGTATGAGATTGATATTTGGAGCTGAATGAGATCATTTATTCTTGAATTAGGGTATATCAAGGTTTATCTGGTATTTTTGGGTCATTTTCAGTGGTTTTATGATTATTTATAGCATTCTTTTAGTTTACCCTAGCTTCTACACTGTGAAACTTTAAGGTGTTGTTATGCAAGTATAAGTATCTAGAGATTTTGACATATGGTGATGACATTATAATTATTTTATATGTTATTTTTATGTTTCATGGTGCTTTGAGAAAAAATTTAGGTTTTCATGAGGTGTATTTCTCAAGTTATGTCATTTTTTGTTAAACAAGGTCAAAATCTAGAGTAATTCCATCTCGAATTGGCACTTATGATGCTCACCCCGAAGTGTGTGCTTTTAATGGGACCTTATAGATTTCAAGGATGTTTCTATTATGAATCTATAATGTTTAAAAAATAATAATGAGTTCATTTCATCATCAATATTTTATGAACGAATGTTAAGAAGATAAAGCGGTCCAAAACCCTAGTCAAACCCTACTAGGAGTTGTTTGTGGAAGAAGAGGTATAGTGACCTAGTTTTGATTTATTAATAAAAATTTATGATTTTATGATGTATAGGAATATCTTATATTTACATAAATTTATGGTATATTTCATGGTGATGAGTGGGCCCCACTCAAACTCGTGAAGTTTTAAAGAAGAGTGTTTTGGGACAAGGTTGTCCAAATGAGGTATGAGCTAAATTAATGTTATGGAATGTATGGGAGATGATATTGATTTAGATGGATTTTTTAGGACATGTTCATTTAGGTACATGTTCAAATGAGATTCTCTCAAGTTGACGAGTGAAAGGGCGCTTTTGAGGCCTTAAAAGTAGTGTCCATTAAAATGAGTATATCTAGAGCTACAAGTGAGATTTTGAGACGATTCAAGTTGTTTTGGAAATATAATTCAGAGATATTTACATTGGTATGTGTTTCGTCTCATGATGATGTTTTTTTATATTTTTCTAGGTCCTTCTTTGGAAAGGAAGGTTTTTCCAGTGTAAGAAAAGATGTGTTTTTCTGAAATTTTTGAGTTGATTGAAGAATGAGATGGATTAGGTGATGATTTATATAACTGGAATGTGAATAAGGATACATTTTACATAAAAATAATCCATTTATAGGTATTTATTATTCATATTTTTTGTGAGATAATATTTAGAAATTATTTTTTTGGCGGAGTTGATTTGATGAAGACAAAAGTGGTTGTGGTTTGAAAAAGTTGTTGATTCAAGGATTCTAACTTGCTTATAAGTGTTCTACAGGTTATGTAAATTACATAAATTTATAACATGACATGTTTTGGTTGATTTTAAGTGATTTAGTTGCATAACTAAGTTTCCAAGGTGTTGAAGGGTGTAGGAAACAGCGGTTTTGAGAAATACAAAGAGTCTTGGACCCATTAAATGAAAGAATTTGATTGTTTGAAATAAATTTCAACCATGTATGAATGTTAAATGATATTTTAATCATGTTTAATGATTCATGGGTCATTAATAAGTATGATTTTCATGTAAGGTCATTTTTATCTTTGTTCCCATGGGGTTTTGAACCATGTTTTGCACATGTAATTAGGTTTTTAGCCAATCGACCTACTTGGGTAGCTTTTAACTGTTGTAATTCAAATTTGGGATGTTTTTATGATGTATGGGTTTTGAAAAAGGAGGGAAAATGTGTTTTTTTAAATTTTAAATCAATAGGAGCTTATAAAAGTATTATTTTGGGTGCTTTTGCAAGCAAGTGGTGTGTGTGCAAGTTGTGTGACCTAGGTGAAGTTTTTTTAAGGTGTGTGAAAATTAATTGAGGATAGATCATATGTGTGATGGTTGAAGGAATATCATAAATCTTGTGTGTAATTTTTTGAAGGGTTTATAAGTGAAGGAAAATCTAGTTACGAGGGTTTGATCACCTAGGGTTTGAAGAGTTGAAGAAGTGTGAGATTAATACTTGATCTCCATTAGTTTTGGCAGTATAAATAAGAGATTAGATTATCATAAGGTGGTTGAGTTGGTGCTTAATCATCTTTGGGAGTTGTAGCCTCCTTGTGGAGTTAGTGCATCAAAAAATTAGGGGTTGGTGCTCCTTGTAGGGTTGTATTTCTACAAAACTAGGGGTTGGTGCTCCTTGTGGGGTTGGTGCCTCACTAAACAAAAAACATATCAATAAAAACATTTTATTAGTATTTTTTCTTCCCCTTGAGGGTTTCCCACTTATTCCTTTTGTTCATGTGTTGATTCTACATTTCATGTTTTCTTGCATATTTTATTTTTGATTGTTTGCACACATTTATCATTGCATAAGTAAATTTTTGATTGTTTGAATAATCATAAATCTAGTCTAAATTTTTATAAGGACTGATTCAACCCCCCTCTTAGTCCATTGTGATTCTAAAAATTGGTATCAAAGAATGTCCTTTTGGAGAAAGTTTGATAGCTTGAAAGGAGATCCTTGAAGCACAATATGGCGAGTAGCACTGTCATTGGAAATGCACCATTATTTGATGGAGTGAATTATGATTTTTGGAGCTTTAGGATGAAGTCCTATATCATGGCTCAAGGGTTTGATGTTTGGAATACTGTGGAGCATGGCTATACTCCTATCACCTCTCCAACAACTGATGAAGAAAAGAGGGATTACACCAATAATTCAAAAGCTTTTAATGCCATCATAAGTGGCCTTGGAAAATATGAAATGGGAAAAGTAATACATTGCAAATCAGAAAAGGAATCTTGGGGAAAATTTAAAGTTATATATGAAGGAGACTTAAAGGTAAGAATTGCAAAACTTCAAGCATTTAGAAATAAGTTTTAATATCTTAAGATGAATAACGATGAGTCTATTCCAACATATCTTCTTAGAGTTGAAAAGGTTGTTAAGAGTATGAAAAGGTTTGGAGAAGAAGTGAAAGAAGGAGTAGTTGTTCAAAAGGTATTGAGATCTTTAACTCCTAAATTTGACTCCAAAGTCTCTTCCATAAAAGAAGCTAAGGATTTGACTCAACTGAAGATGGATGATCTACATGTTACTTTGAATACTTATAAAATGAGAATAGGTGACTCCAAACCAGCCAAGAAGGAGATTGCATTCAAATCTGAAATGAATTCTAAAGGAAAAAAGGTAAATTATGATGATGTTACTCTTGAGATTGAAGATGAAGAGATATTTTCCATGGTTGCTATAATATTGAAGCATGGATTTGGTAAGTATAGTGGTAAAATTCCATTCAGATGTTTTAATTTTTGTGAAGTAGGACATTTTACAGCCAAGTTTCCTCATAGGCATGAGAAGGAGGATGATGATGAAGATCATGAAGCTGAACTTAAGAATAAAAAATAAAATTTTGGAAAATGTAAGAAGAACTTCAAGAGGTTTAATCATAAGGACAAAATAAGCTTCAATATAAACTAAGGTGATGAGTTATCTGATGCAAGTAGTGGAATTTCATATTCTAAATCTGAATGATATGGTGATATGATTAGAAATGAGGCCTTTTTCATGACTAAAGAAGTTGTTATGAGGTCATATAATGATGGATCTTCTTTGTTAAAATATATTAGTTCATGTTATTGTAGTTATTTTGATGACAATGATGAGGATGAAAAAGATGATTTTTGATAGCATTAAAAGAGAACTAAATCATGTTGAAAAAGAGAACCAAAATATGAATTTGCAAATCAAAAATATGAAAATCAGTTTCATAAGCTAGAGGAACAATATGTGGTTGAATCTACAAAGCAAAGTGAATCAATCAGGTTGCTAGAGGAGAAGGTAAAGTATCTTGTTTCAAATATGCAAGATAAAGAAATTTTGTGCTCAAAATATGAAGAAGATATAGAGTTCTTAAGGGATAAGTTATTAGAGATTAGCAAGAAGACTATGTCCTTACAAAAATTTGAGAAAATTTCTAAAGACCTAGATGATCTACTTGGCAAACAAAGAGTAGTAGATGATATGACTGGTTTAGGTTTTAAAGAGAAGTCTAAAGAAAAGGAAGTGAAGCAAGAAGTTATTGTTTCAAGGAAGGAATCAGGTGAACTTTTTGTTAAGGGATAAAATAATGTCACACCGAACAAGGAAAATGTGAAATCAAGGTCTATTAGGTATCCCAATGCCTCAAGGTATGAGATAACCTTAAATGGTCATTGTTTTACTTGTAATGCTTTTTTCATAGGGCTAGTGAGTGTAGAAGATATTCTATAGATGATCATCCTGGGATGGATAATAGAAGTGAGTTTTCTAAGAGGATAGTATGCTATAATTTCAATGAACAAGGTCACACAACTAGGTATTACTTGTATGATTCACCTAATCAAGATGAAGGCTTCAAAAGAAAGAATTCAATAGTATGCTACAACTGTAATGAGATTGGTCATGTGGCAAGAGTTTGTTTTCATGCTTATTTAAGACAAAAACATATGGCTCAAGGACCTAGAGTGCATGGAAATAAATTTCAAGGGGATAGAATGCAAGATAGTGGTCCTAGAAGGGCATGGGAACCAAAGAGATGCAATGGTGTCTCATCAAGAGAAGATGGTAATGAAATAAGAGGTGTTTATTAGGGATCAAATCAGAAGATAGAGGATGAAAGTGTTTTACAGGTTCCCAAGAAGGCTTGGGACCTTTTAAAGACCTTCTTTTAGGTCATCATGGTACATATATACCTTCACTATGCTTCTTGAGGGTATATCAATGCATATGAAGCATTCAAGAGAGGGGGAGTTGTCTGATTCAAAGTGTGCCTCCTCCATAAGGTAAAGGTATGTCATATTATGTTCTTGTTCATAGTCTTGTTAGTTCATGATGGTGGTTTTTATCTCGAGATGTTTTGATCCCCAGTCTTGTTGTCACTAGTAGGTCATATGTGAAGTTCTGATTGTTTATGTTTTCATCATCATGGTGTGTGGATGGTCGTGAACAGTTTTATATGTTCTTGAGTCTCTTTTTCATGGCATAATATATGTGTAAGGTTTTGATTTCATAAATTATGTCTCCATAGTTTCAAGTCTCGTGATTTGTAAGTATTAGAGGAGTATGTTTTCTATGTTGTCTTGAAAAGCAAAATCTTTGTCTTGATGGTGTCTTAAGATCAATCATGGGATGTTGTGTCATGTATTGGGAATTTTTTTGAGCCCTTAGTGTGAATGAAGATATGGAGGTGTCTCGAGAAAGTAAAATATCTTCAAGAGTCTCGTGTATTCATTCTTCCTAAGAAGTTTTGTAAGTGATCCGGACATCTGTATTGGTATGTGTATTTTATTCATACTTGTGTCATGAACTTACAAGGTAGTAGATTGAATCCTGAGTGTGTATGAAGATGAATAATGTGATCAAGTGATAACTTGATTAGTATAATGCTGTTAAAGGAGGGTTTTGGCCAAGATATGACCAAATTAGGTGTGCACTAGACAAAAGGACGAAGTTTTTAGGTATGATTTTGGGTGTTCATGAACCTTAGCCAGTGAAAGAGGTGGTCAAATGTTTTGAATGGATTTTCTTAGCATGTATGATCAAATTTTGAGGTAATAAAAATTATTTTGTGTATTTTTACCACTCCTCTTCCTAGACTAGTTTCACACAGCTTCACATGAGTGGCATGGATGGAAAGTTGTTTTTGGAAGCCCTAATGATGGAATTTGAAGCTAAAATTTGGTACTTATCATATGGAATAAGAGGATAAAATGATTCAGGTGGTTAAAGTCCTAACAAGGTGTGCATTTTCATGAATCTATGAAAGTGTTGAAAATTTGATTGTGTGGTGCCTAGAGACCTAATCTGTGTTAGGTACTTCTTGAAATCTAGGAGTGTCTCTTTTATAATGTGCTCACAAGGTTATTGATGGATGTTTTCTAGATAAATGGGAGTTTATATTAGGTGATAAGTCTTCATGATTGTATATATATCAAAATTTAAGTGTGAATTTTGTAGTTCCTAAGGCTATAAGTCTGTGACAATGTATTTAATGATGTAAAGTAGGAAATTGTGACTTTGTATGCTTATTTGATCTTATTATGGATATCAAATGGTTTGAGACCTTTGAATAATAGTAAGTTGAGAATTTTATAAGAAAACGTTTGATATCTATCAAATTCATGACATCTTGATGATTTATAACAATGCCTCATCCATAAGCATAAAAATGGCCTCGAGTGATCAAAAGATCTATATATATTACACATATGTCCAATTGATTTAAGGATGAGATCTAAGGAGAAAAAATAGATCTTCATGTTTTTTTCAGGAGAAGTGATGATTTGTTGCTCCTTGTTACTAGTGCAAATTGACCTACTACAGTGACTTCATGACTGGGATAAGCATTGAAAGATGATTGCTACAAGTGAAAAGGTGAATTTTCTTCATCATTTGATGTTAATGAGTCTAGAGATGTTAATGTATGCATGAATAAATATGTGTTGTGCCCAAAATGACTTATATTAGACTTGGTAAGTCCATTTTGACATACTAGTCATTCCATACAAAATATGGCTTACTACAAAGTTTACGAGGAAGAGTATACTTTACTAAGCATTTAGGCACAAGAGATGTTATACATGATTTTTGAGGTGTTATGATCCTTTTGACTATGTTTTTTAAGTGCTAAAGGTGTTCTTGGGCCTAGATGTATTATAAATAGATGATCTCAAGGGCATTGAGCTTATTGTGACTTCTTGAGGGTCTCTTATATAAACGTTTGGTTCAACATGTGTTTGGACCTAAGGTATATATTTATGCATGAAGGAAGATTATATAAGGCCCTATGGTGTAAAAGGTTAATATAAACCTTGGTAAGCTTACTTAGATTTAGTTATTGACCTTTGTACAATATGGATAGCTATAGGTAAGAGCATTGACATATTGCATTATGGACGAGTTTGCGTTATTGAGAAGACAATGTATATACTTGCATTAAGGTGGTGTGATGTCATGAATTCATGAAAAATGGTTTTCAAGATTATTTTTGAAGTGATACTTGCTAATCACAAGCTTAATCCATGAAATAAATAGAGTGCTATTGTATCTCGGTCTGTAGAAAGTATAATGAAGTATATGTGATGAGTTTCAATGTTATCATTACCTCTTAAGGTCTAACGGGATTTTAAACTTGTGAAAAATGGTCTATAAACTTGGAATTAGTCATGGTTAATTCAAAATGTAGGAGAAGAGCCAAGTGTATACAGTGAATACGGTGGTCGAGATATTACTCCTACAGGTGTAAGAAGGTGTGCATAATATTTTCATGACATGGGAACTAAAATGTGTGCTTGTAGAAGATGGTATTAGTGATCTCAATCCATTCAAGGTATGAAGTAGTTTTTGAAGACAACTTTTGGTTATTTTTTTTCTCATAAACACATGCTCTCAGTCAAATATGATTGTCCTAGACTGAGAAAGTTGTTTAAGACGTTGTAAAAATGTATAAGGTGTTCTTTAGCAATGGATCCAAGGTAAGAAGTTCATTTCTATGCTTGTGGGACATAATTGAAGGTCTTAAGTCCAAGGGGATATATGAATTACATTTTCAAGGTATTAATGAAGTTCTAGGGCATGCCAAAGTTGGTTAAAATTACACTAAGATGACTGATCAGGGACATGAGTCCATGTGGTTGAATAATGACAAGAATGGTAAGTGACAAGCTTTATATATGTCTAGACAAGTTGGTTTCAAATCAAGAAAGGTGATATGATGATATTTTATTCTCACTTTGACATTTTGGCATGTTCATGATGCTTATGCCTTAGATAATTCTAAGTTACAATTGGTTCTTGAAGGCTAAAATAGGGATAATATTGGATTTAGATTATTTTGCATCCCTAGAAGGTTGAAAATGATGTTTTTCTCCTAGAAAGGTATGATAATGTGTCTTCATGATTTATAGATGATGGTCAGATGTTGTACATTCTTGGCCTAAGGGGAGTATAGTGGTCGTATGCTTGAAAAGAAGTCAAAAATAAGGTTTGAGTAATTTATCAAGATCTTATGCTAAGTTGAGATATTTGGTTGATGTTTCTAACCAAAATTTGATGCTATGAAGTTGAGGAAGGTGAAGAATATGTTGCTACAGGTATGCATTTGTCATTAATATAACAAGGGGGGGGAATTTCATGTAGTTTTCCATCAATGAAAAAGGGGGAGATTGTTTACATGTGGTCCTATATGTCTTTTAATTGATGAAAAACCACATTAATGACAAAGTGGATGATGGATTAGGGTCAGATAATATTGTATGTGATGTAGGCATGATGATTCAGATGTGCTCATGGTGATACAATGAGATTCAATGAGGACTACTTGCTCTTATAATCCTATTCAGGTGCCTAGGTGATGTTGCATGATGATATGATATTATTGGTTTCTTGAGAAGCATGTTGACATGATGGATAGAAATTTTGGAGAGTGTTTAGTCACTAATATCAGTGGCATGGTGAAGACACAAGTGTTTGTCTATGTTACAAGTGCTTATTTGGAACAGAGTGGTTCTTAGGAGGTATGAGATTGTGATATGGTGTTAAATGATCTCATTTATGCTTTAATTTAGGTATATAAAGCTATATGAGGTATTTTTGGGTCATTTTTCAGTTTTTTTTTATGATGAGTTATAACATTCTTTCGAGTTTTCCCTAGCGTCTATAGTGTGAAACCTTAAGGTGTTGTTATGAAAGTCTCAGATTTCTGGAGATTTTGAAGTATGGTGATGAAATTATGATTATTGGATATTTTATTATTATGTTTCATGGTGATTTGAGTAAAAATTCAGGTTTCCATGAGGTGTATTAGCTATATATCGAGTTTTGTGAGATAGGATCAAAATCTAGTGTAATTCCACTTGAGTTGGCACTTCTAATGCTCAACTTAAAGTGTGTAATTTACATGGGAACTTGTGGATTTCTAGTATGTTTATATGGTTAGTATATAAGGTTTCAAAAATAATTAGGTCATCTAAGCATCAGGGTTTTAAGAATGAATGTTAAGAAGATAAAGTTGTCTAAAACCCTAGTCAAACCCTAGCTAGGAATAGTTTGTAGAAGAAGAGGTATAGTGAACTAATTTTAATTAATTCATAAAAATGATAATTTTAAAATGTATAGGACTCTCTTATATTTCCAGAAAGGTATGGTAGAGGTCATGGTGATGAGTGGACCCCACTCAAATAGGTCATTTTTTGAAGAAGAGTGTTTTGAGACAAGGTTGTCCAAATGAGGTATGAGATAAATTGATGTTATGGAATTTATGTGAGTTTATATTGTTTCCATGGATGTTTTAATACATTTCCATGTACGTACATGGTCAAATAAGCTTTATTCAGGTTGATTGGTCAAAGAGTAGTTTTGAGGCCTTACAAAGAAGTGTCTACAGTAAAGTGAGTATATCCGGAGGTACATGTAGAATTTGGAAACGATTTAAGTTTTTTGGAAAGAGGATTAGTATATATTTATATTTAAATGGGTTTTTCTCATTATTATTTGTTTTGATATAGTTTCTAGGTCATTATTTTGACAGGAAGGTTTTTGTTAACGGGATAGAATGTGTTTTTATGAATTTTTGAGTTGATTGAAGCATCGGATGGATTAGGTAATGTTTTATATCCCTAAAATGTGAATAGGGATGAACTAGGAATCAAAAGAATCTATTTATAGGTATTTAATGTTCATATAAATGTTTTATGACATAATTTTTAGAAACAACATTTTTCATAGGTTAATTTGATGAAGACAAAAATGGTTGTGGTTTGAGAAGGTGGTTTATTCAAGGTTTATAACTTTATTAGAAGTGTTCTATAGATTTTGAAAATTACATAATTGGTCACTTGGCATGGTTTGGTTTATTTGAAGTTATTTTTGGCATAATGAATTTTCTAGGGTGTTGAAGGGTGTAGGAAGCAACAATTTTGAGAAATACAAAAGTAGTGGGCCAATTCAATGAAATAGTTTGATTGGTTTAGATAAATTGAAAAAAATTATGAATTTTAAATTATATTTTAATCATTTTTAATGATTTATGGGTCATGAATAAATATATTTTTATGTAAAGGCATTTTTATCTTTGTGCCCATGAGGTTTTCAGCCTTTTTTAGCACATACAATCAAGTTATTAGCAAGGACGACCTACTTGGGTCACTTGTGACTATTGTAGCTAGAATTTGGGATTTATTTATGATGCATGGGTTGTTTAAAAGGATGGAAAAGGTTTTTTCTTGAATTTTAAATCAAGTGGAGCTTATAAAAGCATTTTTGGGTGCTTTTGCAAGCTAATGGTGTGTGTACAAGGTGTGTGACCTAGGTGAAGTTTTTATTTCAGGTGTGTGATAATGAATTGAGGTTGGATAAGGTGTGTGATAAGTCAAGAAAGATAAAAAAATCATGTGTGAAAGTGTTTGAAGGGTTGAGAAATGAAGGAATATCTATTTGTGAGGGTTTGATCAGCTAGGGTTTGAAGATTTGAAGAAGTGTGAAATCAATACTTGATCTCTATCAGTTGTGGTAGAAAACAATAAAAGATCATATCATCATAAGGTGGTTAAGTGGGTGCTTAATCATCTTGGAGTGTTTTAGCCTCCTTGTGGAGTTGGTGTTTTACAAAATTAGGGGTTGGTCCTTGTAGAGTTATAGCTCAATAAATTAAGGGTTGGTGCTCTTTGTGGAGCTAGTGCCTCACTAAATTTGAAACATATCAATAAAAAAAAAAGCAAAGTGATTTTTCTTCCCCTTGAGGGTTTTCCACTTATTTCTTGTGTTTATGTGTTAATTCTATGTTTCATGGTTGCTTGTATTTGATGTTGTGCACACATTAATCATTGGATAAGTGAATTTGTGATTGTTTGAATAATTTGAAATCTAGTCTAATTTTTTCTAAGGAATGATTAACCCCCCCTCTCAGTCCATTTTTTTTCTAATGAAGAGAGTTACAAAAGATGGGTATCTAATGAACATAGGTCCTTCTTAACCTTCTTTGACACTCCAAGGAGGTGTAAATTCAAACATAGCCCCAAAAATGTAAAATCAGCCTAAGGTTCCTTCCATATCTTGTAAAGTTCAAGAAAAAGGTTATTATAAGTAAGGAATATATGAAATATAATTCAACTCCATTCAATATACTTGAAAAAATGAATAAAACTAATGTGAGCATCTAAATGTGGGATTCTTTAGAAATTTTGGGGCAAAGGGATCTCTTGCAAGAATATATGGCCAATCTCTCTATCCCAAGTGATTCATCCATGAAACAAAAAAGGTTTTTCTTACTAATGAAATACAAAAAAGGAGGATCAACTAGGTAGAAACACGAATCCTCCACCCTTCTACATATCTTTGATCATTGGCAATCATTTAGTTCACAATTATATGATCTATTCTAGAGAAACCAACTTTGTGATGCCCAAACAAATTATATATTAGCTATACCTAAAGTATGAATATATTTCTAAGGGTGTGGTATAGTTAGATGAAACAATAGTGGGAACTATTGGATTTATCAAAGGTCTAATCCTCATGCTACATGCATGCCCTAATTTCTCAGTTCCTCAAGATATTTTCATAATTGATTTATGTCCACTCTTTTCTCTATGTCTATCCAGATAATTTAGTGTTAAAATTGGAGGATATCTATCGATGAATCATCTCATATGCTCTTTACAACCAAGTATATCACTAAGGATACATTAAAATATGAACCTGTTACCGTGTATCGAGAGATCCTTATGTGCCTAGCCCCATCAATTTCAATTATACCATCTTTGATCAAGAGGATTGTCCAAGTACTCAATAAGAATATACTTAGATTGAGGGAATTCATGACTTACTACTTGATCAATGGAAAAGTGGGTGTTATAAATTTTATCCATATCGTAGGTTAAGGAAACCGACCTTGGTATTTATTTTATTCATGAGGATAAATCACCTCTACCTAGTATTGTTAAATGAAATGATGAAGAAGAGGATGGTATTTGTAAAATATTCTTTTGACAGATCAAGAAGCACACAAGGTGCAGGAGGAGGTGTAGTTCTTATGTCTACTAAGGTGTATATAATATTAATCTTCTTTCGTATTTAAATTCAGCTGCTCTAACAACATAGAAAAATATGAATCCCTAATCCATGGTTTATAATGGGAAAGGAAGAATAACATCAAAAATTTATAGAGATTTGGGATAGTGAAATGATAGTGAACCAAGTCATAATATCAAATGTAACCAAAAATGACTTGCTAAAATCCTACAAACATAGGGTTTGGGATCTTTTAGAATAGTTTGAAGCTTTCAAAATCCTATTCATTTCAAGAAAAGAAAATGAAGTTGCTAATAGGTTAGCTGTAGTTGGAGAAAGGTTTGACATTGTTAAGAACGTTAAGAGATACAAAGTAAAACCATATATCAAAGTGATAGTGAGGCCTGTTATACTAGACATTGGCACAAATTTTCAAGTGTTTGAAAATGATTAGTAGATTATCAATTTTATTCAAGATGAGGTTGAGTTTTCTTCAAGAAATCAAGAAACATTGGAAAAGCAAGATGGAGACCAACTTTTTAACTAAGATCAAACAAACTTCCCAAGGGCCTAGTAATCTTGGAATCCATTTTCAACCCCAACGACTAATTCAGAAGAGAAAATACAAACATAAATGTCAAGGGTGAATATTTAGAACCCATCTCAGTTGGTGAAGGAAAATTGCTTCAAATTGTTAAGGTAAGTACTCCACAAGAGAAACATACTTTTGTATAACTTTTCCAAGAATTTACTAATATTTTTACATGGAGCTATGAAGACCTTAGAGATTTTGATCCTAGTTTAGCTCAACACATCATTGAGTTGGATTCAACTTCCAAATCTGCCAAACATAAACAAAGACCTCTTAATCAACTTATTGAGCCTCTAATGAATAAGGAATTAAATAAATTGATTTAGGAAATTATCATTTTACCATCAAACATTCATCATGGGTAGTTAATCTAGTTCCAATACAGAAAAGGAATGGAGAAATTAGACTCTTTATTGATTTCAGATATTTAAACAAGACCTCCCTAAATGATCATTACCCACTTCCCTCTATGGAGATATTTTTTCAAATGGTAGAAAGTTATGAAAGGTTTTTCTTCTATATGGTTACTCTTTCTCTAATCAGATCATGGGAAAGGAGGAATATCAATTAAAAACTACCTTTACCACAAAATGGGTAACATATTCCTATAGAAAAATGGCTTTTGGTTTATTAAATGTTGGAGAAAAATTCCAAATATCCATGGATATTTCATTTAAGGCACTTATTAACAAAAACATTCTTGTGTATCTCGATGATATAACGATGTCCTATAAGAATGTAGCTAATCATATTCTCCACCTAAGATAGATATTTGAGAGGTGTTGGTAGTTTGGAGTTTCTTTTGATCCTAAAAATTGGATCTTCCTAGCTCATGAAGGTAAAATCCTTAGTTATATTGTCTATAAAGAATGGTTCAAAGCATTGATCAAGAAATTTTTAGTGTCATCCTTGCATTTTCAAGCTTGATCATAAGAAGGAACTTGAAATATTCTTAGGAATAATCAACTTTGTTAGGTTATTCATCCTAAATTTTTCCAATCATGTCAACCTATTGACATTGATGTTAAATAAGAGTATGGTTTTAAAATAGACTACTAAAGGAGAAGACAACTTTAAAGTCCATAAAATGGCAATAGCACATGCCATGACTCTCATTGATATTGATTTTACAAAATATTTCACGTTATATTGTTTTGGTGGAAATGAAACAATATTTTCCTTACTAGTGTAGCTGAATAAAGAAGGCTTGGTATAGCTTGTTACATGTTTTAGCCAAGGTCTAGAGGATTATGAGGTAAGATAATCACTTTTTGAAAAACATGCCCTTGCTATTATAAGAAGTTTGAAGAAATTTAGGCATTAATTATCCAAAAAGAAGATCCATTTACTAGTTTCACATGCTGGCATGAAAGACTTCCTTCTGTACAAGGACCTCAAAAAGAAAAGATTTGGTTGGATAACCAAAGTAATGGAATATGATGTTGATATTAAGGAAACTAAATTGGTCAGAGGCAAGCGATTATGTGAATAGCTAGTCTCAAATCAACATACTAATGAATAATCCATCCTCATGCTTCAACATAATCAAGAGCAATCAGAAAATGATTTGATTACTTTTTGTTGGACATATGATGTAGTAAACTTTCTCCAAATGTGCCAATGACCTCAATTTTTAAGCAAAGCTAAAAGGAGTTATTTCAGACTTCATTCCATTCCCTTCATGATCATTGATGGCATTATATTTAGAAAAGATGTTAATGGTGTTCTCTTAAGGTGTATTAAGACAAATCGGATAAACAAAGTGTTTCATGAGTTTCATAATGGAGAAGCGGGAGGTCACTTTGCTCCAAGAATTAAAAAAATCTCGGGATAATGAAAGCTAGTTGCTATTGGCCTAACATCTTCAATTATTGTTACACATGGGTCAAGAAAGGAAAACAATTTGTATTGTTTATAGATAAAGAAAGACTAGCATCCCTTCCACTCCACCCCATCTTAGTAAATCAACCATTCATGTAATGGGATTGGACTTCATTGGAGTGATCAACCCACATTCAAGATTGGGTCATAAATGGATTCTCACAACCACCGACTACTTCACCAAGACATAGGTAGTTTTATTGAAGGAGGAAAATTAGGCTAGAATTCTATACTTTTATAAATTTATTGTGACTATATTTGGTGTTCCTTCCACGATAATTTTTTATAATTCTTTGGCATTCCTTGACATAAAGATATCTTATTGGTCTATTAAGAATGGTATCTACTTGAGCACCTCTTCAAACTATTACCCCTAAGGTAATGGGTAGGTTGAGTCCACAAAGAATAACCTTTTGAGGATCATAAGGAGTACCTTGGATGAAAATCAAAGGAATTGACACACAAAATTGAAATCAGCCTTGTGGACTAGTAGAATCACTCCCAAGAGATCAACTTGTAGCTCCCCTTACAAAATAGTCTATGGTAGAGAAGCAAGGCTTCCAATATCTCTTGAATCGCCAACATTGGAACTCATCAAGTAGATGGAGTTATTTGAATTTGATTCCATGGAAGTCAGGTATGTAGAGATCATGGAACTAGAAGAGTTGATAAATCAAGTAATGAAAACAATGGAGAGAGATCAAGATCAAATTTGAAGATTTTTGACAAGAAAGAAAAGGCCGGGATTTTCCAAGAAGGGGACCTTATTATGAAATGGGGTGTAGACCAAGAAAAAATAGGAAGATATTCAAATTTTTATGTAATATAAAGTGGCCTCTCGATTTAACAAATATAAAAATTGCTAAAACCCTAATATTTTTCATAGTCGGACATAATAAATAAAATGCTAAAGTATAAATTTGACACAAATAATACGGTAGATAAAAATTAAACCCTAGTTGTAAGAGGGAGGATAATAGAATTAGTTGATTTCATAAGTAATCCCAAATTTTTTAGACTAGAAGACTCGAGGAATAAGAATAGGAAGTTGTTGCAACCGTTCTCAAAACATTTTCCGACTACTAGATATGCCTAGAATGGGGTTCCTAGATTAGGTCAGCGGTTTTGGGTGCTAAGATTGCTTTTGGGAACTAGTTCTTGTGAAAGACCTTAGAAACTTATTTTCATTTTTTCAAAGGATGGTCAGTCACCTTCATTATTTTTCACTTTTATGTCACATTAATCCCATAGAGTTCGTATCTAACCTGCAAAATAAATGATATCCTGCAAAACCCAAAAACACATCAAATCCTAAAAATAAAAAAGATGCAATTGGGAGTCGGGATGACCTTGGAGGTCATCCGATAGAGTGAAATTTTGACAAATCATTGCACTACATTTCAAAATCCATGTAGTTATCATATGTGTGTGTGTGCAATAATCCTTCCCTAGGTGGTTATTGTCCAAAATGCACTTGATAACAAGCAATATCTAGATGTAGAAATGTAGATAGATGTGTGAATGTAAAAAAATTCCCCTCTCATACGTGTATGTAAAAATGTAGTCCCTTGTCCCTTGAGTGAGTTCTAGATGGGTTCTTTGATGCTCTTGAAATTCCTTTCGATGAAACCTTAGTTGATGATAGTATATTCTTAGAGCTTGGTCCTTTATTATGGTCACAATGCTTTATATTTTTATGATTTCCATTTTCCTAAATTTCATACTTAACAATAGGAATCTTGGCACATAATAATATAAGAATCCCTAAAGATAAATATTCCCAAAAGGAGTGAGTAAAGTACGAAAAGGTCGGGGCACCCGAAGGACAGGGGAACTTGGGTGCTGGAATGGTTTTGGGCGTTGGTGTCGAGTCATAAAAGATGAAGCGTAAAGTCTCAACTTAGATATAGGGTGTAAGAGGACAGAATGAAGACATCAAACACCAAAAAGGCCAAAAATAGTTGTCGATTGCTAGTTTTCTCACTTAGGAATCATATGAATAGTAGTATGTGACTAGGACCTAGAAATGTATCAAATGTTTCCGATTTAGTGTCTACCTTATCCCCCACTTTATGTTGTTGATTGAATACATGATATCATAAAGTAGATAAGATAAGCACATTTGATAACCTTGTACATTGATGGTGAAAATATGCCAAGGAGACAAGAAAAAGTGTGGAATGATAAAAATGAAGCATGGAAGATAAGATAGAGAGAGGAAGCAACCCTACGGGTGAAGCGTATGTGTGTACCATATTGTACTTATTGTCATTTTCACTCAATTTTTGCTTATGTGGGGCTAATTATTGTTGTGTATTAAGGATGACCCTAAAAAAAATTGAAAGAGTAGTCAAAGTTGTGTATATGTGAAAATTTGATCCAAGTATGTAAACATTATGTAAAAATGCAAAAAGTGTTAAAAGTAACATGCACACTTGACTCGTGACGAGTGAAAAAGATAGAAAGTGTCCTAAAAATGTTGTATAAGAATGAGTTTATGAGGATATCTCATGCCAAGAATGATTTTTTTGGGTGATCTCACACCAAGTGCGAGTTTCTTGGATGATCTCACGCCACGCTATAAGAGTGTTGCAGAGAAATTTCTAGTGTAATTCTCCATACATGACTACTTACGGATGATTTATACACCACTGAAAATTGTGTGATCCTTCTTTGTTCTATTTCAATTCAACACAAATAGAGAAAAAAATATAGCATGTTTGTTAATTACTTTAGGACTGTGCTTGTTCTATGAAAACTATTGTGTAAACTACTAAAAATGTGCTGATCTAAGAAGCAAATTGTAACTTCCCATGATCATAGGCACCCACAAACTCATGTCTATATCCAGGCACCTTTGGCATTTGTGTTGAACTAAAGACCTAAGTTAGATTATGAGAAATTTTTGTAACTTAAGTCTTCTCTGGTCATGTATTGTGCAAGTATAAACTATGATTATGTACTTCGAATGGGGTGACTCATTCACCCAATGTGTTACCCACTCATTTGGGGTACATGCAACTTCATAAAGATAATACAACCCAAAGGAGAGGACCAAATTTTGATTTAAAATTGATGTGTTATAAGGTTCGGGATGTGCATGGTAGAGACCAAGGAACATGTAAAAACATGGCAATAAAGTTGTGTTAGTAAAATCAAAACAAGTACGCATATAGAAGAGAAAGTGTACTATAACATGCAAGAAGACAATATAGACCACGAAAAGTGGGTTTTAAACATGGGACATTTCTCACAATGTCACAAGTTAATCAAGGCCAAAGCATCCAAAAGCATACAATGTGCACACAAGATAAGGGGCAAATCCCACAAACAATGGAAGACAAAGGAAAATAATGACGAACAATAACAAGCAAAGTAACAGATAACAATTGTAGAAAATATACCTACAAAGAAAATATATTGCACATGAAGCATCCATTTTCATGTTAGAAAGATAAAAGGTATGTGAAGATATGTATATATTGATAGAGTAGTGTGCTAGTAATAATTAGTATAAAATGAAATAATAGAACTTGTAGTGTGTGGAAAATATATACCCCAGGATCTCTGTTGTGGGGCTGGTAAGAGGTATAGTACCAAGGATCTACCGCGTGTGTAAATATTTTTATGAATTCTACATTCACAACTAAATACCAAGTGAACACACATGTGTATATAGAAAATATAATGACATACAATTTATTTTTCTAAGATGAAAACAAATGTACATGTAAAAAGTACAAGTAATGAAGATCATGTACAACCAAGATATGTAGTATGTTGTGAGTGTGAATGGAATGTAAAGTGAATTTGATAGGAGAATCATGCCCCATGATCAAATTTAAATGAGTATGAGATTAGTTTCATGTATAAAATACCCCTCGACCATCAAGAATGGACCATACAACAAGAGGGTTTCATTGGGAAATGGTTTGAAGTGTGTGCTAGAAAGATATCATCAATGAAGTATAGGTCATAGAGTGTGTGAATATAATTAGGTTAATTTCAGATTTAGACCCTCAGCATTCGAGTATGAACCATGGAACTAGAGTGTATCATTGGGTAGTGTGATGTGCAAGAGTGTGATGCTAGAAAGATGTGTCATGAATGTATGAGTGTGAAATGTTTCATGTGTATGATGTGAGGTTAATGTATGTAGTATGTTCTCAACATTCAAGTGTAAACCTTAGCATGAGAGTGTGTCAAAGGATAATGATGATACAATTTTTTTGTAATGGCATGGAGCGTAATAGTACAAATGTGAGATACCTAAGAATGCTAAGAGGGAAATAAGTATGATGCCCCCAAGAGTTTTAATGATGGATATCTATGTGATGACATGAGAAACACAATGTCATTTTGGGAGAGGATTATATGTGTCAAGATAAGAAAGAAATCCAACACAATGGTAGGTAAAATTAACAGTAGGACCATACAAGGGTGGTGGAGTTTGAAATGTGTCCTAGCCATTAGTAGAAGGCATAACTTCTTTGACAAAATAAATCAAGAATAGAAGTAGAGTAGGATGGAGAGGAATCTTGAATGGTGATAGCTTATGTGGTATTGATAACATTATAGAATACTTGAGAGGAGAAGAGGATGGATTGATGTTGAGAGGAAGTTGCTTAGGTGACTCTTGACTTTCCGTAGAAGGAACATTAGTAACAATGGCATGATGCTCATTAGACATAGATGAATCAAATTTAGGAACCTAGTGAGATTTAGCAAATGGATATGAACATATAGGATCATTTTGTCTAGCAAATGAAATGAGACCATAATGCTCAAGGTGGCCAATTTGTCACTTAAGAAAAGAAAAATCGTTGACATTGTGTCCATTTATGTGATGATAATTGCAATATGGATGACATTTATAATTTGCAAGCCTATAAGGAGGATAGCAATGAGTAGATATAAATATGCTCAATTTTTGAGTGAGGAGCTGCAAAAGAATATCTTGTTTCTTAGTATTCAGATCAAACTTTAAAGGCACGTGGAGCAAGTAAGACTTGGGGTTCATTGATATGAGCACATGTAGAAGACATAGAATGAGGATGAGAAGAAGAACTAACATGAGCCTGAGAAGTGTCCTTAAGATGTTGGTTTTAATATTTAATAGATGTAATCATGGATTTCATATCCTTACATTTATCTTGAAATAAAGAATATGAAGATTAAATAGATTTCTGATTTATTGGTGATATTAAAACTAATAGAGTCATCAGAAATATGATCGAAGATGGCACGGACTTGTGAAGGTGACATATTTATAGGGAGATACATAGTGTCTAGGGTTTTGTCTAGAGCATATTTACAAGATGGGTGCATTTGAAGCAATTGAAGAAAGGAGACTTGAAAAAACTTATGATTCGTGAGAGAAGAAAATGGAGGATCCAAGAGTGTTTAGATAAGACAAGTTCACTAAATGATTTAAAAATATTAAAATTTGTAAGAACCTAGTATATTTCAGAGTCACACATGATAAATAAAATGTTGAAGTACATATTTGACACAAGAAATAAGCTAGATAAAAAAATAAACGCTATTTGCAAGAGGGAGGATAAATACTTATCTAATTTCAAAATTAATCTTGAAGTGTGCTAGACTGGAAGACTGATGTATAGGAGGAGAAAATTTTCATAACCGTTCTTAGAAAATTATTTAGATGCCAAATATGAAACCGTGCTCGAGTGAACTTATGACTGAGATACACTACATTTTAGAATTTTTATAGTTCTCGTGTGTGTATGTGCAAGAATCGTGCCCTAGGTGGCTCTTGTGAAACATTAACTTGATAGTGAGCAATAGTTAGATGTAGCAATGTAGATAGAAATGTGGATGTCAAAATCAAATTCCCCTCCTATGCATGTATGTAGGAAATTCAGTCCCTTTTCCCTTAAGTGATTGCTAGATGGATGCTTTGATGTTATTGAAATGCCTTTGGATGCAACCTTAGGTGATGATAGTATCGTGTAGAGCTTGCTCCATTACTATGGTCAAATAGCTTTATATTTATATGATTTCCTTTTCTTGAATTTCACAATTAACAACTAGAAGGATAAACCATAAGAAAATAAGATTCTCAAAAGATAAAATATTCCCAAAAGGAGTAGTAAAGTAAAGGCGAGTTAGGGGAACCGGAAGGAGGGGGTGCATAGGTGTTGGCATCCTATCAGGCGCTTGTGTCTAGATTCATAAAATATGAAACAATAAAGTATTAATTGGGTTGTAGGGTGTAAGAGGATAGAAAGAAGACATGAAAAACAAAAACAAAAACAAAAACAAAACAAAAAACAAAAAAAAGGCCAAAAATAGTCGCCAATTGATAGTTTTCTCATTTAGGAATCATATGAATAGTAGTATGTGAATAGGACCTATAAATGTACCCAAAGTACATAATTTAGTATCTATAGCCCCTACATAATTTCAGGATACAACTCAAACAATGTTTTCTAATTGTCAAAATTTTATGGATAAGAATTGTAGATTCCGTGAATGGAATATATCTCAAGCATTATTATTAAGGGAAATACCTTTCCTTTTATATAGTAGTTTAGTCTTCAATTCCTCTAAGTGATTTTCAACACATTGTCTTATTGGTAGTTTAGTTTCCCTCTCCTTAAGTGCTCTGCCACAGTGTTTTGTTTCTTTTCGATGGGATAAGGGAAAAGAAAAGGAAACTAACCCACCAACCAATCCTATACCCAACATACCATTTACACCCATACCTAAAATCACTATATGCGGCCCCATGTACCCCATTTCTAATGGCATCACACATCACACCATGCTCAAACAATTACATCAATCTCCCCTCAAAATTTCCTTATATGACCTCATTCAAACCTCGGAATCCCATTGTCAAGCTCTCATGGAGGTTCTTTAATCTATTGAGGTTTTACCCAATGACCCTACACCCGTAGCCTCCATTATCACACCCCATCATGTAGCGTCTCTCACCAAATTACCACCTTCATCTTCACCCCACCCTATTCACCAAGTAGCCTCCCTTAGCTTCTCAAAGGAAGAGATCGTGCCACACCAAAATGATGACCCGGACCTAGCCCTCTTCATCTCTGTCCACATCGACAACATATGGGTACGTCGTGTGATGATTGATGGGGGCACTAGCATTAACATCATTTCATCCCATGCATTCACTCAAATGTGCATACCTGATAATTACATGCATAAACATCCAATCATGTTGCGTTCATTCAATGACGCTATCACCTCTACACTAGGCACCGTCATCCTCCACATTTGTGTGGGCCCCCACACTATTCCAGAATTGTTTTATGTCTTAGAGGGGGAATTCCAATATAACCTATTCTTGGTAGACCCCAGATCCATGTCATGGGTTACATTCCTTCGACTTTGCATCGTTGTGTAAAGTTTAAGCGCGAAGGACACACTTATACCATTCTAGCTAACCCCTCACCTTTCAAAACATGCAACACACTTTATTGACCCAATGATGTGCTCATACCTATTAAGTTGTCTACCTCCACAACCGCTACTTCTTCACTTACGCCTCCACCTACCAAAGCAGCCGCTGCTTCTACCGCATATACCTCGTCCATTCCTACCACTGCCATAATCTCCACAACTAACCCATCAGCTTCCCAATCCATTAACTCTACCTCAACATCGACCTTCAACACTTTATCCATACCAACTACCTACATACCAACCACTAATCCCTTAGAAGGTGTTTTTCAACACCTCACTCTGGGGGAGTACCGCTTATATAGTGTCAACACATTCCTTACTCCACAAGAGTATGGAAGCCTTCACCAACACCCACGTTACGATCACCATATAGGATAACATCTCCTTTATGGTCCTCCTTACCTTTGTACTAGTCTCACCTATGGGGGACTTGATACTACCACTTACACACCCGAACCACCGCCACAAACCTGCCCATTTTCTGCTGACTTCCAATCACTTACCAATCACCGTTTCACCCACACCTTCCTACACCAATGTGCATGGAAGGGTTTTATTTTTGGATTTTATGAGCAAGGCCACCATACCGTTATTCCATGTACCACCCACAAACATAACGATCGTAGTGGTATTGTCTTTCCTGAACCACCTACCAAATAGGTCTGCATTGAACTCATTAAGGACACTAGCTCTTCTACACCTTCTTCACCCACTCCACCTTCACCGATGGAGTCGATGGATCTTAAATCTATCCCTCCTAAAAAAATTCATAAACACCATTTCCTTGGGGCCTCTGACTTATCAATGTGAGGGCAAGGCCCCTTCCACTCTTCCCTTCCTATATCTTGAAATGATCGATGATGATACACCTTCAATTAACATCATTCAATGTCAGGATGATGAATCCATACTCACCTACCTTGGTGCAAAAGACTCATATATTCATCGGTCGTTACCTTCTGAGACATAAACCATGTTGAATGAATTGACTATCGAGATCAACATTCATACTCAAGATGACCCACACATCCTAAAGATCAGACAATCTTTAGATGTTGCCAAATAGGAAGCCATCACTTCTTTTCTCAGAGATCATAACCATGCTTTCACTTGGTCTTACACAGACATGCCCAATATTGACCCCACCATAGTGGTCCACAATATCGTAATTGTTCCCGATGCCAAACCCATCAAACAAAAGCTAAGGAAAATGCACCCTCGCATTGCTCTTCTCATCAAAGAAGAACTTCAGTGCCTTCTTTCCGTTTCCTTCATCTTACCCATTGATTATCCTTGTTGGATTTATAACATTGTCCCTATCACTAAGCAAACCTGGGGACTTCGCATTTAAATGGACTTCGCGTGACCTCAACCTAGCATGCCCAAAAGATGACTTTCCCTTACCTAGTATTGACCAGCTGGTTGACCTTACTGCTGGCCATGAGATGCTATCACTCATGGATGGCTTCTCGGGTTATAAAAAAATCCTACTTTCCCCAGAGCATCAACAAAAAACCTCATTCATCACCCCTTGGGGGACCTTCTGCTATCGAGTCATGTCTTTTGGCCTTAAAAACATTGGTGCCACATATCAGCAGGCTATGACTTACATCTTCCATGACATCATGCATTGCATATTGGAAGATTACGTGGATGATCTCTTGGCTAAATCTAAATGCCACTCCGAGCACCTAACCATCCTCAAAACCATCTTTGACCACCTCATTAAATATTGCATCCGCCTTCAGCCTAAGAAATGCATCTTCGTGGTTCTCTCAAGAAAGCTCCTAGGATTTATTGTTTCCATCCATGGTATAGAACTTGACCCTACTAAAATCAAGTAAATTCTTGAAATGCCTCCACCTACTAACCTTAGATAACTCTCGTAGTCTACAAGGTAAGTTGCAGTCCATTTGTTGTTTCATTTCCCAATTATCTGATCGATGTCAACCATTTCATCATCTGCTCAAGAAGGATGTCTCCTTTAAATGGGATGATGACTGTCACAAAGATTTTGAGGCCTTAAAAAATACCTTCTCCAACCACCCATACTCATTCCACCTAAAGACGATCAACCTTTTTACCTATACATATCAGCTACCAATCATTCCTTGGGAGCCATGCTTGCTCATCGTGATGAACAACACAAGGAGCAGGTAGTTTATTACATAATTCATACTCTTTTGGACTATGAAACCTGATACACCCATCCCAAAAAACTTTTCTTAGCCTTATTTTTTGTTGCCACTAAACTCCGTCATTACCTACTTAACCACAAAACTTATGTTATGACCAACATCGACTCCTTACACTTCATGTACGACAAACCTTATCAAAATCAGTGGGCCGCGTGATGGCTTATGCTTTTAGCTGATCTTGACCTCAAATTCATTCATCAAAAGTCCATCAAGGGTCAAGCTATCACCAAAAAATTGGTTGACACACCTATTTCCGGGATCAACCCTCTAATTTTGACTTTCCGGATGAGTCAATTCTACCCTTTCCCTGATGAACCTCCTTACCAAATGACACTCTTTTTTTATGGTTCTAAGTGTTAGCATGGGGGCGGGGCTAGTATTATCCTCATTCCTCTTGATTTTGAACCCATGCCTTTATCTTTCAAATTAGATTTTGAATGTACCAATAATATTGTTGAATACGAAGTGCTCATACTAGGTCTCTAAGCCGCATATGCCCTAGATGTTAAATCAATCAACATCTTTGGCGACTCTCAATTGGTCGTAAACCAATTCAATGGTATGTACCAATGTTGTAATGATATATTTCAAAAGTATAAACATCATGTAGACATACTTTTGACCACCTTTGATCGTTACACCCTTTAAACCATCCCACGTTCAACCAACAAATTTATAGATACCATGGCCTGACTTAGCTTCTCAAATACCGCTTCACCTGCAGATTCTACAATCTTCATCATCGTATAATGACTCCAATCACCTTCTTATTTACCTCATGTTTTTACTCGATCGGAACCGATACCCCTAACACGAGTGACCTTTGGTATAAACAATACTCCAACTACCTTTCTCTCTCCATCTTACCTCCGATCTTACCCGTAATGGACAACACTCCTTCCTTCAAAAGGTCTCTCATTACATCATCTGGGGCTCCTATATAAGCGTGGATTTAATGGTATTCTCTTACGATGCCTCACAATTTCTGAAACTCCTTATACCATTAAGGAGGTTCAGGATGGCATATGTGGAGGTCACTCCAGTGGCCTTGTTGTTGCTAAGCGTATTCTTTACCTAGGCTATTACTGGCCAACCCTTAACCATGATTGTTGTGACTACGTCAAACATTGTGTAAAATGCCAAAAACATTCCAATCTTCATCATACACCTAGTCATGCCTTACAAGTCACTCATGACCTTTGGCCCTTCTCTCAATGGGGTTTGGATCTTGTCAGAGAGATCAATCCTCATTCATCCCAACGTCATCAATGGATCATCACTGCTACCAAATATTATACAAAATGGGTGGAAGCCATACCACTCATTTCCATGAAAGTGGAGAAAATATGTGAGTTCATCAACCACCACATTATTTTTCACTTTGGTGTTCCTCATCACCTCATCACTGATAATGGAAAACAATTCAAAAATAAAACATTACAAAAATTTGCTACACCTTCGGCATTTAACTTAGTTTCTCATCACCTTATTACCCACAAACCAATGGCCAAGCTAAATCCACTAAAAAAACTTTTAAAAATTCTTGTGAAAGTGGTTGACGATCTTTGGGAAGGATTGGCATACGCACATTCCTTTTGCCCTATGTGCATACCACACTAGTATTCGCACTTCCACTATGGCCACACCCTTTTCTCTAGTCTAGATTACAGAGGTAGTTCTATCTCTCAAAGTCCAGATCCCCTCACTCTGTATTTCTCTCCATGACATGCTCAATGATGATGAATTTCATTAGGACCATTTAGCACAGCTAGAGTTATTAGACGAACGTCGTCTTAACACTTTGGATCACCTTCAAGTTTACCAAAAATGTATCAAACGTGCCTATGACAAACATGTTCATGAACGAACCTTCCAAGTTAGTGACCTTGTCCTAAAAGAAAATCAACATGTAACCAAAGCAGAAAAAAGTAAACGGGGCAAATTTGCTCCTAATTGGCTTGGACCATACATCATAACTCATACCTATGGATCAGGAGCTTATCATTTATCTTCACTCGATGGTAAACCTGAACCTGAGCCCCTTAACGCCTTACATCTTCAACCATTCTATTGTTGACTTATCATCCTACCTCACCTTTTGTCTCTTTCCATGCTCATCCCTTGAGCACTATTCACTCCATACACCTCACCAACGATTAAACAAGAATCATGTGAGTACCTGTCACTAGTTATCTTCTCTTGAATATGTGCACCATGACACTGCACATAGCATGATTCTCATGGATACTTTTTGTCTACCTTTATATGAGATCCCATGGTTGTTTTTCCTTACCTTTTGAACAATATTCCTATCCTTCACCTTGATCTTGTCCATGACTACAAAGACCTCACATGGGACCAAACTCCTTGAGTCAAACTTCTAATAAAAGATGACTCCTTTAAAAGGACATCTTCCCTCGATAATTACTACTATAAATAGAATGCTCCCTCGAAGGACAACTATGTACAACTTAAAAAAAAAAGAGCAACAAAAACTACCACATCACTTAGCTTCACGAAGACCTCAAAGAGTTCAATTTTATTTATCCCATATAGACTTCCCTGCATCGATCAATCTATCTCAACTATAGGTCAAAAATAACAACCTTTTTTCATGGACTTGCCCATTATGACCTTATATCTCTTGTCGAAACGCATGCTACCTCATACCGTATAAAAATTAACTACCTTTCACCCTTCTTACCATTCCCACTCCCATTTCCTACTTGCCTCAAGGGACTTCTTGGAACTTAGACATTTAGTGATCATGTGACTAATTTTCACCATAGAACAGTCAATCATGCAATGTCTTTGGGTCTTATGTTCATCACCTCCTCCAAGGTATGATCTACTCGAGTATGATCCTCCCCAATCAGGTGGCTTTATTTCCCCCTCTCATCTTTTAACCATCTTTGCTTACATTTTGATTACCTTATACAGGACTTGGTCCTCGACGCTTACTTTTGGGGTAATCTTATTCTTTCACCACAATCGACCCCACCTACATCACTTTACCTGTAATCCACCCATACCTACCAAACAGAAACCCACAACATGCCAAAAAACCTACCAACTCATTTTCATACCTCCTCATATTCTTCCCTAGCTTATGGGAGAACTACATCGACCTGAGGTCCCTTTTCGTCGGGACTATATAGGCAGCACTTTGAGGGCATGGGGCCCTTGGAGGTTATCTCGACCATCCTCTACCCTCAAAAATTCATCTTCCATGTGCCTCACATTACATCACACCTAATTTTTTTCCCTTTTATGCCCAACATTGGAAATTAAACCACATACATAACAAGTTGTTTCATATTTTAAACATTACCATAGCATACATTTATTACACCTACCATTTCTCTATCATCACTATACATAGATTATATCACACTTCACATATGACCCATAGTATCATTCATTGCAAAAAATAATGAATCACAACTTCACCTACTTTCAACACAACCATGCCTAACAAACCTGACTCAATCCATGCCTATAACCTAACTCAACCATGCCTAAATCGACCTGACTCAATCCATGCCTATAACCTGACTCAACCATTCCTAAACTGACTGACTCAACCATTCCTAAATCGACCGACTCAATCCATGCCTATAACCTGACTCAACCATGCCTATAACCTAACTCGATCCATGCGTTAATTGACCTGACTCCACCATGCCTAACTCACCTAATTTCCATCCATATCAAAACAATAAATCCATATCTCATCTAACACAAGCCATAAATCAAAATCTCATAAACACATCAACAAATCAAAAATACCATGTATCTCATCATATAAATAAATAAATGTGTATCTCAAATATACATGGCTATCTCATCATGTCCATCATCTCAAAATGTCGCACGCAGCCAATATACAATACAAAATGTCATCGGCACGCAGGCTAGTCTCATATATACAAAAAAATAATGAAATAATACAAAATATCTTTAGCACACAGGCCAGTATATACTCGAAATATACAAATCACTCATACATCCTCACTTTGTCTCAAAGACACATGCACCGGTATGTGATCAAAAATACAACTATCTTCAGCACACGGGCCAGTATATATATCTCAAAAAATAGCTATCATACATCAAAACCGGTGACCACATATCAGGCATCTCATCGGCTATCCTCCATCTCTATGTCACCTATACCATCAACCTCTGTGTCCCCTGTTGGCACCTCACCTAGAGCCGGTCTCGTGCGGCTAACCCGGTTGGACCCTCGTCCCGCATATGTAACTATGCTCTCCCCTACATCCAATATAAACACAACATTAATTTACCTATATCAATCCCTATTCACCAATTATCATTTTCCTACACCCTATTTTCACCCTACCCATCTCAACCACCTAGCCCACATCACTTTTGGACCCTTGTGCCCACTAATCCAACCCAGGTATCGGTTCATCCTAACCGACCTTAATCACCCTTTAAGCGCATTGGTCACCTGTTTGGTGATCGATACCGGTTCACCCTTACCGACCATGGTTACCCCTTAACTAGCATCAGTCACCTGTTTGGTGACCGATACTAGTTCCACCTAACCGACGCCGGCCACACTTGACCGATGCCGATCACTATCACGAAAAAACCCACGACTTCCCAAAACCCCCCTTTTCTAAAAACCTCCCCCTGCCCCTTTTACCCCACCTACAATGACCTAAACTACTCCTGGACCTCTACCCATCCCACCTATACTATTTACTACCCTCCCCATTCCTCCTTTTACCCAATATTCCCCCATTCCCAAATTCCATTTTTACCCACCCACAAAACCGAAAAACCAAACAAAACCTAAACCAACACTACAATAATCCTCTAATCTATCAAATCAACAATGTAGAGTAGGCGCTTACCTCATCACGATGTTACCATCTTGGAGGTGAGTACGGCCGCTATATCTTGGTGGCCCAACCGATGTATCTCTAGCCTTTGCCATCACCGAATAGCTACTTGTAACCTCGACCAATCAAATCTCTCACCCTGATCCCGTGGACCCACTACTCACCAACCAATCCCTCATCAAATCACACTACCAGCTCATTGTTTTGTTTTGTCTAGACACTTTTCTCTCTTTTCTCTCTTTTTGTCATTTTCTCACTTTGCACAATAACAAATGAATAACAAAACATGTGGATTTTTTGTTTTTATAACCAACCCAACCTAACCAATGTCAATTACCCTTGACTGGCATCGGTCACGTGCCCTACCTACCCATCATTGGTTGACCTATACCGATGTCGGTTATCTGTTAGCATCAGTCACCCTCACCTACACATTGCCCTAAATTAACCCCTTTTACCCCACCCTTCACCCTGACCATTTACCCCACCCCACCTTTACCCTACCCATTTACCTCACCTTTCCAACCCTCATCATTTACCCCACCCCACCTTAACCCCTACCTTGGCCTTACCCATGCCGTGACCTAGATATTTGGACCTAGACCATCGCTAGTGACCTTTGACCTCATGTGTTCATTATACCTTATATCAAGCTTTTATTACCTATGTTGATTGACGATGACCTTACCTAGCCTATTGCCATGACCGTTTATACAAACCCTACCTCTTTGGTGTACTAGAACATACCTAAATGTTCCCGAACCTAACCTACATTGTGTTTTTTCGACTATAACCTATACCTTGGATCCGGAATCACTTCAACCTTGTTTAGATAAACCTCTCAACCTTGTATGATGTAGAGTTTTCCTACTCTTCAACCCGGTAGCATGCTTTAGTTTAGACGTGTGTGTGCATTTTATTGTTACTACCTTTGACCCTGATCCATTACCTAGAATGGCCCAAGTAGACCTTTTACCTTTTTTCCCCTGTGTCCACCTTCCTTTTCCGTACATTTACCTTTTATCAAACCACTAACTGATTCGCCTAGTGCCTTCCTCGGTTCTTGGTTTAAGGGGGATCACCTCAACCACACATGGGGCAACCACATCTTATTTTTGTTAGTGTCTCTTACCAATACAAGCTATGCAACAAAAAAGGGCAAAATGTAGACACTAAAATTAGGTCACACTCCCCTTTGGTCCCTCGGAAAATAAGAACCTTTCATCACATTCACCTAACCATGGCCCCTTTCACCCTAATAATATTAATTTAATTAAATTAATTCATTATCCTCACCATATTTATTATTTAAATATCTTAATTTAAATAATACCCACACATACAGTTCACTTAGACACCTCACCAAGCCAACTCAACCTAAGACCTATTCTTAGTAAGTTGCCATAACTAACTAAGACTTACCAAAACCCTAAAAATAAATGCCTACATTTCCTCTAACCACATTCCCACATGCTTATAAGAGGCTCTCGGTTTAATCGTGGGTTAACGACATGAGATCTCGAGGAAATCAAGAGGATCTCCCTAGTTTAGTAAACCTAGGAAATCCTGCCTTGACCGACGCTGGTTACCCCTAACCGTCACCGGTTAAGCTGGAACCGTCATCGGTTACCCTTTTAACCCCAAAAAACCTTATTCTCAAGGTTGGAAGTTGAAAAAAATAAGGTTGGAAAACGTTGGCAGAAAGTTGATGAACATTAACACATTCCAGAGAGAACACGCATGCAAGGAAGGAGATCAAGCATCTTTTCCTGCACAACCATCCCAACCATGATCTGATCTAACCAAGCCAAGAGGAATGTACATGCAGCCCATGTAGAAGCTTTCTTTCAATTGGTGATCACTTGCAGCCTTCAAACCTCTCATCAGCACCTCCATCCCTCACTCATAGGCATCCAAGATCAGAATCCAAGTAAGTATAGTGTCATACTTCTCTGGTTTATTTCATTTCATCATTACTTTATCATCTATTATTTACCTAGCCACCTATTGACCTCCTCCAACACTTCCACCTCCATATACCCACTAAAACCTCACCAAATCCCTTCCAAGTCACCCAATACCTCATCTCAACCAACCAAAGTCCTTTGTGCAATCATAAAGGAGACCTAAAGCTTGTTCTGTGGCATTCCCAGATTTCCACAAGAATTCAAAGATCGGTTACACCTAACCACCGTCGGCTATTACCCTTAACCGACATCGGTCTCTGTATTTTCCCATACAGCCCAGAACAAATACCTACCCACCTAATTTCACCTCACCCTCATCCATATGTGATTTACCTGAGACCTTTGTCGGACTGCAGAGACCCGAACCAGCCACTTGACCTTTGGATCTTATTCTAGCCTAGCCTATTAGATTAGATCTATTTCTTGTAGTGTTTTAAGTGACATACCTAAATCATTTCGAATTACAATAGGATTCACTTTGTTTAAAGTAGTAAATTGTTTAAAATAGTGGAATGATAGCCATCTAGGAAGTATCACACTTCTCGGATCTAACATACGCTAGGCAGTTCACCGCATATATGGTTTAATTCCTTCTGGTGGTCTTGTTTTTCATTATAGGTAGTTCCTCCTAACCAAAAGGAAGTTCTCACAATTAGCTGTGGATTTAAAATTCATACACGCACAATAACCCATCAACCAAAGATTTGAACAGTATTCCTCCTACACCTGTTACCCTATTTGTTTCATCAATACTTCAAATAAATGATCTACATTTAGGTGAAACAAAATCGATAAAGTGCATGAAGAAAGGTTCTTATTTTAATATATCCCTCACTATATATGTAAGAACCATAAGAACATGAGTGTTTCATCAGGGGATGAGGTAATAATAATCACCTACTAAAGACTGAGGTGGCGTAAAGTAGTGGAAGTATGTGGGATGGAAGTAGCATGAGTGTATGAGCCAAATTGAATGTCATATGGAGTAGTGATGGGAGGTGTGAATGCCAAGGGATGTGGAAGCCAATGTGAAGTAATAACATGATGTGATGGATGATATGGATGAGATGGATGAGATGGTGTAGCGATGGATGGACGTGATGGAGAGCATGCATGAGTGACGACCTATGGTGATGGACGAACAATGACCTTAGCACAAGAAGGAGGAGATAACTCAACTAGAATAGTAGGCCATGCACAAGGGAGTAGTGATATGGATTTCTCATGTGAGTGATAGCCAAAGGATATGATTCCATTATCCTCTAATTGTTGTAATCAATCTGTGAAGGTGAAGCAATCATTATCCCTATGGCCATTGATATGGTGATAGTTACAATATGGTCGATCACACTAATGTTGTAAACAATGTTGTGGATGATGTTGGTTAGAAGGTAAGAGAATTAAATGCTCATTAATAAAAGCATGCATCACATCATGTGGTTGAGCATGATGAGAAAAATAAAATGGTTAGCATGACATAGGTGTAGAAGATTGAGGTGTGGCCTGCCACGGAGTAGGAGAAGAAGGACGCTTTTGTGATGTAGTAGGTTGAACTTTATTTTGAGGATATCATGTAGGGTGCTCAACGATGGTAGTGGAAAAGAACTAAATGATGTAGCAGTGGTAACTATAGGTGTAGGATCTATAACATGTGTGGAAATGAGGTCTTATTATAGATCAATAACTTTATAGCATAGAAGTGTGAATGATTTGCATGTGTCGTATTACAACCGTTGTTTTAGTGTGGGAATCAAACCATGAAAAAGATAAAATGATTCTCTAGATTGATAGATTAAAACACTAATTGGTGCATACAAACATTGAATCATAATATGTAATCCATGATAGGTTATGTTTTTCTCGATGTAAAGTAGGTAGATGATCATAAGTAACTCTAGGGCCATTTTTGATGATAAAGCGATGAGGAAAAACTTCTTCCATATCATGATAAGTGCTAATAAACCCAAATTGTAGGTGAGTATACCATTTCAAAGCATCATTGGTAAGGCTATGGTGAAAGGATTTAAGAAATAATCGATCATTAGAATATGAAGCCATAGCCATATGATAATGTTTGAGATGTAAGTAGGGGTTTCCAATACCATCAAAACATGAAAAGGTAGGCATGATAAAATCCTTAGGAAATGTTGAGTTATGAATCTTCTTAGGAATAGGGTTGTCATGCAATGAATTGTTATCAATGGAATCATAGTAGGCCTTGCTTTCTAATGTGAGTGATTGAACTTGAGATTGTAAGTGACCCACAACATGCATGAGAGACAAGATGTCTTGTGAAGGAATAGTAGAAGATGGAAATAATGTGTTAAGTAGTTATAACTTTCCATTGTGAGTAATCATAGGTACATCTAGAGGAGAAAAAGGATATTCCGATGCTAAAAGAATACTCGGTATAGGCACTGAAGAAGCTATAGGTGATGAAGGATATGGAACATCCATAGAAGTAGTAGGACTAGCATCGGAAACATCCCTAGGAGATGAAGTGACAGATGGAGATGGAGTGATAGGAGGAGGTGAAGTGGTAGGAGTAGATGAAGTAATAGATGGAGATGACTCATGCATAATATTAGATATAACATTAGTATAATATGACAATAGATCAGGAAATTCACACTCAACGGTATGTAAAGTAGTAGAATCATGGCTATCAATTATTTCATCAAAATTAGAGAGAGACTCAAACATGAAAATTTCATTAATAAGATCATCAACATAATGTGAATGAACAGGTGGAGAAGTAGGTGATAGATCAGCCAGTATGCATAAATGTAGGTGGAGAAGAAGCATGAGATGTAGATATATTAGTGGTCTGACTAGGAGGAGAGCCAGTATGCATAAATGTATTGTCATTAAGAACAAACATGAAATTAATAACATAATCATCTAGAATTTCTGTAGAAATGTTAGAAGGAGGGTCATGGCTAATTGTATAACATGGTGTACAATGAGTGAAGCTCATCAGATCATAAATAATGCCAATAGTAGAATTTTTAAAGCTAGTAGGCACATGGCATTTATTGGCTAAGAGTTGTTGTTGAATATGATTTGGCATAGTAACATCACGATATAGGGAAGTGAGTTCAGTGATGGTGGCCTCATCGTAGATAGGATTAACACTCACATGAGGCATGATGAATTAAGAAGGAGAGGAGCTATCCTTAGCCATTTAGGGTTTTTGTGGATCCTAGGGGAAAATGTTCTAATCTATGGGTTCACCAAAATGATTCTATAAAATTTGAATTTTATTATGAATCTAAGAGTACAACAATGCAATAAATGAAGTATACTGAAATATAGAAACTAAGTAATTTATTTTGTAATTAAAATGAAATAATAATGAAAGGGGAAAGGTACTTACTGGTTTAGACTTACCTCACAATGATCTTGGACTTAAGAGAAATGAAATGGTGGAACAGAGTGTCATAACGAACCTCAAAAAGTAGCGGTGAAGGAAGATCCATCTAGACTAGGACACCTAGGGAAGGATAAGGGCACTGTGGGCTCCTTGAGTCGTGAAATAGCTCAAATTTTTATTTTGATATGGTCGTTAGGTCTTTGCAATACTTCACCTTTATTCGGTTAGATGTTGCACTTGGTTCAATGATGTTTTTTTCAACCCCAGTGAATAAATTACTTCCAAGATGTTAGGAAATAAGGGATAAAATATTCGAACAATCCCTCACAAAATCACAACAATAGGAACTAATATGCGAGAAAATATTACGGATCGAAATAAAAGTGCAAACATAAAGAGACAAGTATTTAATGTGGTTCACCCAATTTAGGCTACGTCCACAAAGAATCCCTTGTTCAAATTTTATTACAAGCCACCGCTTTGCTCTCTCAATACAATGCCCATATTTGTTTAGAGCTATGCTCAAAAAACTCTACAAAATTCACACCCAAATTCGGACACATCTGCAATGTTACCTTATACCTACCATATGCACAAAACCACATAATTAGACAACTTCTTAAGCATTTTTACAAAACCGTGGGTATCAAAACCATGGTGTAAAACCATCACATAATCCTATGGGTCAAAAATCCTACACATATGATGAAAAACACATTTCCAAGTATATCGAACATGTTTTGTTTGAGGCGAAAAAAACAATTTTAGGGGTTGCACCCTAGACCCCTACTCGGGGGCTTAGCCGAGCCACGAACCCTAGCAAGACAACTATGGAAAGTGTGCAATACTCTTAGGGTATAGTCTTGAACACTTTCACACATAAAAAAAGCTCCACAACCTAACAATCTCCCTCTTAGGGACTAGTTTTCCTATGAACAAGCTTCTCAACCATTCACTAGTTTCCATTAAGACCAACCAAAGCTAAACACATGACTTCATTTTTTCCCTTGTGACCACCTTGGTCATCATGTCTCTGAGGATTTTTACTTGGTATGAATCTTCTCTAGCTTTAACTTCTCTTCCTCCAAAGTTGTCTTGATGAAATGGTACCTTAACTATATATGCTTCATCCTAGAGTGGAAAGTAGATTTCTTGGCTAGGTGTATAGCACTCTGACTATCGATATGAAACTTTCCTTCCTCCTGCTTATGCCCCAACTCCTCAAGAAATTGTTGTAACCAAATCATTTATTTTTTTTCCTTTGTGGTAGAAACATACTCAGCCTCCATGGTTAACAAAGCCAACAAATTTTTTAGTCGTGAAATCCATCTTACTTGTTGTCCATCCTACGGTGCAAACATAACCTGTTGTGCTCCTCCTATTGTCTACATCTCCATCCATATTTGAATCTACATAACTACACAAAGTGGTGTCTGATCCAATGTAGCACAAAAATATCCCCATAGTCCCTCTCAAAATCTTGAAGGATCCACTTTACTGCCTGCCAGTGATCTCTACCTGGATCACTCATAAATCTACTCAGCGCTTCCACTGCATGGGCAATATCAGGCCTAGTGCACACCATGGCATACATCAAACTACCAACCAGTGATGAGTAAGGTAACTTGGACATTTGGTTTCTCTCCTTCTCTGTCTTGGGACATTGCTCCTTTGATAACATGAAATGGCCTACCAAAGGAGTCCTAACTGGTTTAGCATCCTTCATATTAAACCTCTCCAAGACCTTATTGATGTATTATTCCTAAGATAAAGTCATCTTCCATTCCTTCCTATATTGAGATATCCTCATACCAAGGATTTTTTTGGCTTCCCCCAAATCCTTCATAGCAAAGGATTCACTTAGTTGCTTCTTGAGTACTTTTATTTCTTACATGTTTTTACCTGCAACTAACATGTCATCCACGTACAGACAAAGGGTAATATAACTGTCATCCTCAAATTTATTTGTATACATGCAATGGTCAGAATGACATATAATATAACCTTGCTCCATCATGAAGCTATCAAATTTCTTATACCATTGGCGTGAAGCTTGTTTCAAGCCATATAAGCTCTTCTTCATTTTGCACACCATCTCCTCTTTACCTTTGACCTCATAACCCTCTGGTTGTTACATATATAGTTCCTCCACCAAATCACCATGGAGAAATGTAGTTTTTACATAAATTTGTTCTAAGTTCAAGTCTTCGATGTAACTATTCCTAGAACAGTTCTAATAGAATTCATTTTTACTACGGGAGAAAAAATCTCATCAAAGTCTATACCCTTTTTCTATGCAAACCCCTTAACCACTAACCGGGATTTGTATCTTTTCTTGCCTCCTTCTTCCTCTTTGACTTTGAAAATCCACTTGATCTATATAATGCTCTTTTGCCTTCGAGTAGCTTCACCAAATCCCATGTTTGGTTCTCCATGAGACCCTGATGCTCCTCATCCATGGCTTGCTCCCACTTCTTCCTGACATATACCTACATTGCTTCATCAAAGATCTCTGGCTCTCCACTATCAATGAGTAATAAATAATAAAGAGAAGGAGAAAAATGTTCAGGTTCTCTTCTTACCCTAGAAGACCTCCTCAATATAGGAGTTTGGGGTTCTTGTTGAGGAGGTTCTGAACTGATTCATGTGTCACTTTCCCATCCGGAAGATCCTCTACCACTTGCATATTCTTTCTTGGATTCTTCCCTATTTTCCTACAACTGCTGCTTATACATGACTTTCTCATTAAATACCACATCCCTAGATTGAATGATTTTCTTGTCCTTAATACTCCAACATTTATATCCAAAGTCATCACCACCATAACCAATGAAAGTACATTTTTTTGATTTATCCTCTATCTTGGTCCTATCATCCTTGTCTATATGGACAAACACCTCACATCCAAAGACTCTAAGAAATGAATAATCAACTTTGTTACCATACCAAGCCTCCTTAGGTATGCCTCCATCAAAGGCACTTGAGGGTCCTCTATTTATCAAGTACACAGTTGTGCTCGCCACTTTTGCCAAAAAGAAAGAGGTAGTGCTAAATGTAACCTCATGCTCCTAACACGTTCCATTATTGTTATGTTCATCCTTTCTGACACCCCATTCTACTGTGGAGTTCCTAGAACCGTCTTTTTCTTGTGGATTCCATTCTTAGAATAGTAATCATCAAATTCATTGTTGTAATACTCCCCTCCATTATTTGACCTAAGACATTTTAGCTTAAGACATATTTCATTCTCTACCAAGGCTTTCCATTTAACAAAAGTGTCAAATACATCATATTTTTTCTAATACAATAAACCCAAAATTTCCTTGTTGCATAATCAATAAAAGTAACATAATAACTTGAACCCCTAAGAGATGATACAGAGCGGCCCCCGTACATCGAGAATGCACCAGCTCTAACTTACTCTCTATCTTTGTAGGTCCAACCTTAGGAAACATTACTTACTTTTATTTCCCATATATGCAGTCCTCGTAGAACTCCAAACCTATTTCCGTATATTTGGGAAAATCCTTCTTTATGATATCCATGCCCTTATGGCTCATATGACCAAGCCTATAGTGTCACGATATTGTATCTACTTCTAAAGCCATAAGATTACAAATGCTAGTGCCATAAGTGGTTAAATATAAGGTTTCAACCTTCTTACCTCTTTCCACCACAAAAAAACCCTTGGTAACCTTCCAAGAGTCCATTGTAAATATCACAGTACAACCATCACTTCCCAACTAGCCTGTCGATATCAAATTTTGTTTTAAAGTAGGCACATGTCTAACATCCTTCAATAGCCATGTATTCCCATTCTACATCTTAACCCGAACAGAACCTTTTCCAACTATACTACAAGGCTCATCATCACCAAGAAAAACATGCCCAAAATCCCCTTGAACATAATCAACAAAATAATGCCTATGTGGAGTAGCATGGAAAGAAGCCCCCAAATCTAAAACCCAAGATTTAGCAATATTGTGCAAAGAAAGAATCAAAACATCCTAACATACATTACATGTTGCCACATTTACCTCCTTGTTTTCTTCCTATTGTTTCTTCTTATCCCAAAGATCCCAAAAATCCTTCTTTACATGTTCGAGAATTTTCACGGTGCCGACATACTATCTTGCTTTTGGATTTTGACATTGCCCTATCTTTCAATTTTCCACGACTTCCTCTATTGTTATGTCTCCCTCTAGTATCCACTGTCAAATCATTCCCTAAAATAGAATATTCCCTACATATTTTTCTTCACATTTCCTCACTATGAATCACCCCTACAACATCCTCAAACTTCAACTTTGAGTTAGCTAGAAACAAGTTTCTTACCGCCATTACCAGGCTATTCTAACTCTCAGGTAAAGAACACAGAATTAATAAAGCCCTAACTTCTTCATCAAATCCTATTATCAGAATCGAAGCTAGCATTTACAACTATATTAAAATCATTTAAATGATTTGCTACTAAACCATTCTCAGACATCTTCATATTAAACAACTTTTTCATTAAAAATATCTTGTTAGAGGCAAAGGGTTTTTCATACAACTTCCCTAATGCATCCATCAGTTCTTTTGTAGTCTTTTCCTTTGAAACATTAAATAATACCGAAGATGCAAGACACAGCCAGATTATTCTAAGTGCCTTCTTATCTATTAAATCTCATTCTACATCCATCATGCTCGAGGGTTTATTCACCTTCTCATATAACGAAATATAAATATCCTTCTGATAAAGGTAATCTTCCATCTGCATCTTCCAAAGAATGAAATTATGCCCATTGAATTTATCAACCCTTGATCTTCCATCATCTGCCATAGCTCCCACTCAAGCTAAAACTTTCCCTGCGATTCAACACTTCAACAAACCAAACCAGGCTCTGATACCAATTGTTAGGAAATAAGGGATAAAATATGTGGAACAATCCCTCACAGAATCACAACAATAGAAACTAATATGCAAGAAAATATTACAAATCTGAAATAAAAGTGTAGAATAAAATAACACAACACAAAGAGATAGTATTTAACATGGTTCACCCAATTTGGGCTACGTCCACTAAGAATCACTTGCTCATATTTTATTACAAGTCACCACTCTCTCAATATAATACCCAGATCTATTTGGAGCTATGCTCAAAAAACTCTACAAAATTCACACCCGAATTCAGACACATCTGTAATGTTACATTATACCTACCATATGCATAAAACCACATAAGTAGACAACTACTTAAGTAGTTTTACAAAACCGTGGGTATCAAAACCATGGCCCAAAACCGTCCCATAAACCTATGGGTCCAAAATCCTGCCCATATGAGAAAAACACATTTCCCAATATATCGGGCATGTTTTGTTTGGAACCCTAATGAGACAACTATGGAAAGTGTACAATACTATTAGTATCAAATATTCAACACTTTCACACATGAAAACAGGATCCACAACCTAACACAAAACCCCACACAAGGCATCAAACACTAAAAAAATAAAGATGCAAATGAATGGGTGACTGTTTTTACATTTGCCAAATAGATGGACTTATAACTAAGCATTGCACTACATCTCAAACCTAATGTAGTTTAATGTGATTGTGTGTGCAATAATATTCCTAGGGTGCCCGAGCACCAATGATTCCAAAGTAATGGGGAATAACTAGAAAAATTCAAGATGGTGGATTGAATAAAATAGAATCCCCTTCTTATGAAGCATGTATGCATAATAGTGCCCAAATGCATTCCCTTTCTCTATGTAGATAGCTAGCCCTTAGTAGAAATAGTCCACCCTTAAGGTAGTATGTATGTTGTGTTTATATAGGGATCTCTTGCTCAAATTTCAACACTAATGACCCGACATGCCAACTAGTACCTAGGGAGATGGGAGGGAAAACCATAAAGACTGACCTCAAATGTATAAATTAAAACCAACTATGATGAGGACCAAGTCACCTAGAAATTAGAACCAGGGTGCCCCAGGCACCCTAATCCCTATCTAGGTACCCTAGTCAAATACTAGAGATGACAACTGAGTGAACCATGACAGATAGGATCCCCTAAAACCTGATCGAAACTGTGTGAGTGAGTGAAAATTTTATAAGATAAATAGGATGGGTTATTAGTGAATACTTGTCTTACGTAAGATCCATATATAAAACAACAGACTTGGTGGTATAATAATAGTAGTAAGTGCATGATTTTTTTACTACACCCATCTCATTAGCCTAAGTCCCCTACTCAAATAACCCCTTCACATAGGCGTTCCCCACCTCCTTCACCACACCGGTCTCCTTCACACATACCTCATTGCTCTTATACTACACCATCTTAGAACATCATCATATGCCTTTATCTCCTTGGATATCGGGTGGAGAGCCCTTGCCCTTTACTTTCATTTAATATCATTCTATCCTCTTCACACTTAGGGGGCACCACACTTGTTTCCCCACTCCTAGAATCATCGGTTGTCCTGTAATATATACTACTATGCTTTGTGCTTCATATCTTATCTTTCTCACTATTCTTATACACTTCGATACATGTCTTGTATCACCATCACCATATGTTGCACTCTTGTTCCACGGATCATACTCGATTGTTAAGGGTCTACATCTGAAATGAACCTCACCATGTCTAATTTTCATGCTCTAAGATTCATGATCTATCTTTCTAACACACATTTTAAAACCATTTCCTAATGACACACTCTTGTTATATGGTTCATTCTTAACTACTAGGGGGCATTTATAAATGAACCTCATCCCATACACATCCATTGGGGGCATATTGCTCTATCACATTCAAACATAACATACCATTCCATCACACTCATACATTTCATTTGTATATCTTGGTTGCACTTACTTTTGTTTTCCTATACTAATCACATAATGCACTTTGATTACTATGTTATTTAGATACTCAGTATGTCATTATCATTATCATATACACATGCACATTCACTTGGTATTTTGCAATGAATGTATATCTCTTCTGAGTTCTCACATATGAAAAGATTCTCAGAATTTTATCTTTTCCAGTCCCACCAAGGCTCCTAGGGGCATCTACCTTTCCTACTCTCACACATTACAAGTGTTATTGTTTCATCATTTACTACTTTCTAGCACATTACTTTCCATTGATACATATATGTTTTGACATACTTGTTTTTAATATTTCTAACATGATAAAGGGTGCTTCGTGTGTAACATTTTATTTTTAGGACTATATGCCACCATGGTTATCTACCACACTTTTCTTGACATTGTTTTCCATTGTATGTTATTGTTTATGAGATACGTCATATGTCTTGAGTGATCATTGTATGCTTTTGACTGTTTTAGTCTTGATTGTCTTGTGGCATTTGTGAGTGATGTCCCATGTATGAAACCCACTTTTTTGATCCACTTTGTTTGCATTTCTTCTTGTTTACATTGTCTTCTATTGCATATTTTCTACTTTGTATACTAACACATGTTACTAGCCACTTTTTTTGCATGTGCCTTGGTTTCCACCATGCACATTCCCCACCCCTGTAGGTATATATCTCATCTCAGCATCATGTCCTCTCTTTTGGGGTGGATTCTCCTACCGACATTGTATACACCCAAAATGAGTGGGGCATACATTGGGTGAATAAATCACCCCTACAGTAGCTCATACCTACAACACATATCTACATAGTACGAAACAAAACATGTAACAATTACAACAATGGCCCAAAATCGGGATCGGGGTTAGCATCATAACACAAAAACCAATACTCAACATCAAACAGTAGCACTGGGTGCCTATGTCTTCCCACAGGTGCTAATGTCTTGAGGGCACATAAAATCATTTGATGTGAAATTGATATCTTATCTAATATAAATAAGAAACAATTACATTATATAATTGTACAAATCAATAAGAGACAATGTTGCAGAATGAAGATAATAACATAAACACAAAATTAGAGCACAAATATATAATAAACACACTATATTATTGATTGAATAATTTTGGAGAAAATTACATAGAGAGTAAGCTTACAATATATAGGAGAATGACATCCTTAATACAAGGATTCAAATCCAATCTTTAATCCCACAATATCCTCTCTTATCTCTCCTAGAATCACTCCCAAACCCATAAATCTCTCACAAAACACTCAAATAGCTACATGAGTTGTTTATTCAACAAACTCACAACTAATACAATATCCTATATTATTAATAATGAGTTTTTTATGACTCATATTAATAATATTACAATATTTTATTTTTCTCACACAAATATGATATTAATATAACAATATTAATATCTTACTAACACACTAACTTACTAATGTAATATATGAATATTACATTTAACTATTACAAACAATAATGTGAGCACTAATCCAAGGAATATTCCTAACATCATCTTATCATATAAACACAATTCACATAAGTCTTCAAAGAAATTCTACGATTCTGAGCATGATCCTCTAGTTACATAATGCCTGCAATCTCCTTTAGTCGATACAACTTGGAACTAATTCAAAACAATCATGGCAGCGGGAATAAATTAGGGACGTACCATCTATAATGGTGCTCATCGGGTAGAGTCATAGATGGAGAGTAACACTATACCTCTCTCCCCAACACTTTCTCTTTGGCGTGAGATCGCCCAAAACTTGCACTTGGCGTGAGATCACCTAAAAAATCGTTCTTGGCGTGAGATCACCCAAAAAAATCACTCTTCACAGCATTACATGACACTTTTATATCCTCCTTTATACTCTTTTACATCAGGTGAAAACTTTCCTTTTAGTACTAATTTTACATACTTTTGTATACTTTACACAGATTTTTCATACATGACTTTGACTACTTGTTCACTCTTCTTTTACAATTTCGTCATTAATACGCAACAAGAAGCAACTCACAACAACAATTATAATTACAACAATAGGTACAACATAATGCATACACTTCACCCCTAGGGTCACTTTCCTTTCCTAGTCTCCACACTCCACTTTTGCATCATTCCATGCTTCACTTGTCCACTACGCATGCATTTCACTACATGCTCTACATGGATCATAAGGTACACATCTTCTATCTACTTTATGTTATCAAGTATTCACTCAACAACATAAAGTGGTGGAAAATGTAGACACGAGAATCACACAATAGGGTATATTTATAAGTCCTAAAAGCATATTATCATTTGCATGATGTCTAAGCAATAAAACTAGTGGTTGACAACTATCATTGGCCTCTTTTCTTTGTATTTTTTTTTTTTTATTTTGTATTACACACCTTGCAACCCAATTAGAACTTTACTTGTTTATTTTTATGGATTCGGACACTAGCTCCCAAACCGGACAAGAACGGTAACACCCAAGCACTCTTGTCCCCTCCGAGTGCCCTCAATCCTTTCTTATCTTACTCACTTATTTTGGGTCTCTTTTGTATTTTGGACATCTTTTTCACATGGGTCACCCTTCAAGTTGTCAATTATGAAATTCAAACAAGGGAATCATAGAAATACATAGATATGTGTTCAAAATGAAGGACTAAGCACTTAGCACTATTATCATCACCTAAGCTTGCATTCAAAAGGAACCTAAAGTACTACAAGGAATCTATCTAACATCCATTCAAGGAAAAGGGACTACATATTCTACATACACAACATAGGAAAGGGTTGTTCATTTTATTTCATCTACACATTTCTACTGCATTACTATATTCTAGTTACTACCCGCTATCTAGTGTAACTTGTACAAGGGAATCCTAGGGAAAATTTTCTACACACACTCACAAGAAATATATGGGTTTTAAGATGCGTGCAATGCTCGGTTGTAAGTTCACTCTCGGGGTGACCACCAAATTTAGTCCGAATCCCTATTATGTATCTTTTTAAGATTTGATGTGGTTTATGGGCTTGTGCATGTGAACTTATCTTTTGTAGGTTATGGATAACTTCAACATTCAAAGAGTGATTATCAGGTGATCAATAGGAAATAATTATGACACTCTTGTGACATAGTAAAAATAGATTTGACCATTTGCATAGTCATGGGTGCCTAGTAGCAGATCTCAGTGCCCATGCACCATTTTCCTAGTGTGGGTTCCCATGTAGGGCTTCGTTCGTGAGTTAAAAAAATTATGTTGATCATTTATGACACTCTACCCAACCTATTCAACACTTTTTCTAGTCCAGATTTAGCATAAATTAGCTAAGTCTCTTCATCTATCTCTTGTGCTTATGGTTTCATATTTTAAATCTTAGTTTGCTTGTGTCATTTTTATATTTTATCATTTATACATTAGTTACTCTGCAATACTTAGATTTAATTAATTCAAATTAAATTAAATCACCTGTAAACAGAATGCCTACCTATATACATCCACAAACCATAACAAATCTAATATAAAAGATGCAAAATGTGGATTCAGACTAACCCGGTGGTTACCCAAAGCGTAAACTTATTGCGAGCATTGCACTACATCTTAGACCCCATGTAGTTCTTGTATTTGTGTGTGTATAAAAATTCCCTAGGATACCCTTCGCAAGCTATACAAATGATAGTGGGATAGATATAGAATGTAGCAGTGTATAGTATGTGTGAATGGAATAGCATAGACTTCCCTCCTATGCAGTGTATGTAGAAGTGATGCAACCCTTGTCCCTTTTATGAATGTTATATAGATTCTGTAAAGTGCTTTAGTGCTTTTGGATGTAATATTAGGTGGTAATAGTAAAACTTAGTGATTGGCCCTTTATTTTTTAGAAGTAACTAGTTATATATATGATTCCCTTGTTTAAATTTCATTATTGGCAACCTGGGAGGCTGGCCCGTGAGTGAAAATATTCCTAAAAGATAAAAGAGACCCAAAAAGAGCAAGTAAAGGTAAGAAAGGGTTAGGATCACCCATTATGGATGAAGTGTCTAGGTTTTGGTGTCCTAATTGGGTGTCAATGGCTAAGGCCATGAAGGATAAATCGGTTAAGTTTTTTCATGGTTATAGGGTGTGTAAGACCAAAGAGAAAACAAGAGACAAAGAAAAGAGGCCAAAGATAGTTATCAACCACTAGTTTTCTTACTTAGGAATCATATATACATTAGTATGCTTTTGGACCTAGAAATGTACCCAAGTGTGTGATTTTTTGTCTACACTTTTTCCCTTATTTTCTCAAATTTGAAATGTTACATCATTTTTTATCTTTTCTAAATTATTACTCATCACTTTGGGTCATAATTTTTGGATTTTAATAAAAAAATTCAAAAAATGGAATCATATATATACATGACTTACTCACCATTATTAGGGGCTAGATAACTAGATCAATTAGTGTAGACAAAAAATCAAGCACATATTACTATTTTACTATACCGCAAACTATGTTGTTATATACATGGGTTTCAAGTAATAAAACTATTCACGAGTGAAAAAATTCTTAGTCCGTCTACTTGCTTTGGTTATTTCTATTATCTTTCTCCTTCACATATATCACTTTTGTACCCAGTTTTGGTCAAGTCACATAGATATTTTTCATCAATATTTTCACATTTGTCGTCGAGTTATCCATGGACACTAGCACCTAGGCACTCCTTTCCACCCTAGGATCTCTTGTCCCCTTTGATCTTGTTCACATTTTTGAAATTTGTGGTCATCTTGTTGGAGCTTAAATTTTCACCTATCCTAGATTAGAATGAATCGGGGCTTTAAGGAAATATGGGAGTATCTCCAAGTTGTGGGACTTACGTTCTTGAGACAAACCTCCGAAAAGGTTGTCTTCCTCAACCTATTTCTAATACTATAACTACTCCTAAGAAATGAAATTCGAGTTACCTATCACTACTTTACGATTCCAAGTGACCATGCTTTGAGAAGGAGATGCATGAAAATGGAAACCTAGGCTAAAGGAAGGTGATAACACCGAGAAAGAAGGGAGATGAATACACTTAGCTTTGATCTAGTGGCCATGAAAAAGAGAAGTTCTCCGCTATGGCGACAATAATGTCACCCCATATAGTGGTGAATGGCACCCTAAGGCCTAAGTTGGCGAGTAAATGAATGGGAGATCTGGCCAATCGAATCGGGGCGTAGGACTCGAGTTGTTCTGGGCGGTTAGGAACTGAACTCTATTTCTTGTCAAGTCAATAATGCAATCCGGGTTCACTACGTCTGCTAAGCACCTAGAATGGGTGTTGCTATGCTATGCTATGCTATGTTATAATTTCTATCTACTCCTACTCTACCCATAGTCCTCATGGTCTTTCGCCCGGGCCACACAGATAGGGCGAGGGCGAATCAGATGCCCAACCGCAGAGAGCGCGAAATCGATCGCCATAAAAGGAAAATCTAGGATGGCACTCTCAACCTCTCGAGAGATTCTTTTATGATCCATCACTATAAAGAGGGAATAGCTTAATTGATCGATGAATATAGATTGATTGATAAGGCTATTCCCTCGATGCGGAGATGCTGTACTGTAGATATGAGATATATCTCTATGGGGTCGAGACAGTTGTATATAGAGGGGGGCACCATATCTAGAATAGAGAATAGAGGGGTGGGGGCACCACATGATGCATCCATTCTATCCGCCATTCTCTATATCCAAAGGAGTGATACAACCAGTCACAGTCATTGGTCTATATCCATATAGAGAGTTCGATGGGTGCCCAGATAGTTCAGGGGTGCCCAGTAGAAGGATGAAGTCGGAGCCGTGGGATCTATCTATATATAGATATAGATATGGGTGAGTGAAAATGCCCGCGAGGAGGGAAAACATGCATGCCATAGTCTCAAACGCATTCACACATTCATTGTAATAGATCATAATAAACAAAATCCTGTAAGACATATTAATATGCATAACAAATCAATAATTTAAACAAAGGAAAGAAGATGCAACAAAATTTGAGCTAGCATAGAGAATAACCACAAAACACAATTTTTATGCTGCCAAGTGATGCACAATCGATTACTGAGAATGAAATAGGTAAGGATCTACATGAAAATAATTCATATTTGATGTCTACAACTCAAAATATAAAGGAACAAGGCTCTGAATAATGTTCTTAGTAAAGTAATGGGGTCCAAACTTTTACAATGATCAATGCTCTACTATTTATAGAAGAAGAACAAGAGGAAGGGAAGAAAGAAGAGGAAAACTCATATTCAAACTTCCAACCACTAACAAAAAGTAATAAATACCTATAAATGCACCTACAATTTTGTCAAATCATCCTCCTCATGTTTTTTTAGCTTGTGGAAGAAGGAAGGAGGTGAGATAAAATCAAATTTGGGTGGTTGAGTTGACTAGATGTGTATAATAATGGTCCGAGATGTGTTTCCCTCTTTTCCACCTAAAAAAACCCTCCAAAATATGATTTTGAATTATCTATATTATAGACCATATCAATAGCCCTCCAACAAGACCAAGATTGGATAGATCTCGAGCTCTACAAAGATAAGTGATGGTGATTTGAAGTTCTTTTATGCAAACTAGAAATGTAATGACATGTGGCAAGCTTTGATCATCGGAAGGACTCGGCTAACTATTCATTTCTTTTTTCTTTTTTACCACGTGTAAAGAACTCATTTTATGTGAAGATTTGGCATGCAGTTGACATGTTATAATAAGTTACGTGTTACACACTTTATCGGTGAGATTACCATGTGGCTTTGGATGACTAGTGTGTAGGAATGAACTTCGCGTGTTCGTAAGAGTAAGAGGTGTGATAAGGAAGAATGAAAATGTCTCGTGAGCATGTGCACAAAGGGTGTGTATGGAGTGGAAAGAAAATATATTTTAAAAATTATACAAGTATGTGGGGATGCACGGGCATTCGATAAAAGGAATGCATGAAAACATGAAGGAAAGGGAAGACATGAGAATACACAAGTATGCAAAGGAATGGATGCATGGAATAAATTATGCAAGGAAGTGCACAAGTAAAAATAATTGCACATGGGGGAACACATAAAAATTAAGAAGGAATGGCATGCATGATGAATCATACTAGGTACTTAACAAAATCATTTGTAAGTCAGCATGTGCATGAAGAGGATGCACAAAACTATTGGAATGAAGGTGGGCATGTAAGGCTCCACGTAGAGGGGAAGGTGGAAGCACATGGAGGTAAGTGAAGAGAAGAGGAAGAAAAAGGAAGAATCAAGAAGGGGCATGTAGGGGTGTACGTAAAATAAATGTAGCCAAGCACAAGTGTCAGAGTATAAGATCAAAAGTGCATGTAACTTGAATATATGAGGTCAAAGCCAAAATGAAACTATAGGTTTTCCAAATAACTAGGGTGGTTATTTTGGACAACATTTTTGTGACTTTCAAGGTCATCTTCATGCTAGATGAAGGAGATCATTATCCTTATAAGCATCCATTAGGCATGGATTCTTCCTGAAAACATGAATTTCTTATCTCGTAACCTAAAGAACACCCCTAGAGTCATTTGAGAACACTCTTTGTCTCGAATAAAACAGCAACTCTCACATGAAGATATTTAAATTTAAATTTTATGAAAGTGGAACATTGTACACCATCATATACAACTTCCTAAATTGTTGGAAACTTTATAACCATATTTCCACCCTAAAAGAAACAAAAGAGTGTGCACAAGGGGGCATGTGAGAGGAAATGACTGTGTATAAACAAGATGATGTGTGCATAGCACACTTGGAGGAATTGAAACTACTCTAATATGTACAATAATGTAGAAGACTTAATGAGAAATGTTTGAGGTCGATCCCATTAATGGGATTGATAGTGTATTTCAATCAAGATGAGACAACTTAAAAGAGTTATCCTCCTTGCAAGAACACATGATATATTGGCCACTCCAAAGTTCATCAAGCTTTGAATGGTGCTAAGGTTTAACTCTATCAACATGTCATTTTAAGACCAGATCACCCACTTTGAAAGCTCGAGGCCTAGCCTTTCTATCAAACCACTTCTTGGTTGATTTTTATGCTGCTCTAATTTGTTCATGACAAAGTTTCTTACTTCTTCAAGTTCAACCAGCTCTTCCATCATGACTTCTCTCGATCCATGCCCTCAAACTCTAGTTTTGGGCTAGTTCTAGTGAATGAAATTCTAAAGATAAAGGGAGTCTAGCGTCCTTTCATAGAAAACCTTATCGGTGAATTACCTATGGCCTTATTCACCATGATTTTGTCATCCCAAAGTGCGTATGAGACCTTTGTGTGCCACGCCATTGGTTTATGTCCATTATCCGCTTCATGATTCTCGATTAGGTTCTTGTTAGTAGAGTCTAGGAATACTTTTCCCTAAGGGTAGTAGTTAGAAGTAGTCTTCAACTATATACTGAGTCTAAGATCCCAATCAGAAATTTTAGTTCCAAGGAAGGATTTTTCATTATCATAGATAATTGTCTAAGGAACACCAAACCTTGTCACAATGCCTTCGATTAGTTAAAGGATGACAGGCTTTGTTTATTCCTTGAGCACAACAACCTCTATCCATCTAGTAAAGTAATTTGTAGTTGTGAGCACCCACTTGTGACCAGTGCTCGAGGGAGAGTTGATCAAGTCAATGAATTCAAGACCCCATTGCGTAAAAGATCGGTCCACTTGGATTGGTCAGAGGGGAAGTTCTGCCAATTTCTTCTTTCTTATAAATAAAGCACATTTTTACATTTCATGACCTAATTGTGCTTGTTTGCAAACATGGTAGGACATAAGTATCATGCCTTGATGATTTTTATCATTGTTGCTTTAGCAAAGAATTTTCCACTAGAGAATCCATCATAAAATTTTGTTAATACTCTATTGACCTACGGTCCATCAATACATCTTAGTAGCACACCATCAATGTTTCTTTTGAAGAGAACACCATCAATAAATGTGTAGGGAATAGACTGGATCCTCGATGTCACCTCTTTTCTTTTCTTAAACTAGGAGGGTGTGCTTAAGAAGAAAGGAATGTTTCCATGTCTTCCATCTAGTTGCGCACATTGGTATCTTCTTTCTGCTCATGTTCAGAGTGTGTGAAATCTCCTCATATAGAAACAAGTGAGGTTTCTTGTCCATTATGTGCATCTTTAGAAAGTTTCTTACAGAGCATGTTACCTCTAACAAGCTTCTAGGCTTTGATAGTCACATCATACTCCATGATTTTGGTCACCCATCTTGCTCTTTTCTCACTAATGTCTGCTCACATGATGAAGTCTCTCACACTTGAGTGTGAAACTAGCACCTTAACCAAAGTGATTTGTGGCGAGAATAATTTTGAATTTTTAGGGTACGCATGATGGAAAAACATGTTTTTCATGTGACTATATTTCATTTGTGATCCTTGAGTGTTTGATCAAGAAAGCCACTAGCGTGCAAGAAATTTATTTCTTGATTTTTTTAAAGTCTTTTTTTCCTTTTGTTGTCCACTTGAAGACTATGTCTTTCTTGAGCATTAGAGTGATGGGTCAAACCAAACCTGCAAAGTTAGGAATGGATCTCCTAAAAAAATATTTTACCTAGGAATGATTACAAGGCCTTCTTATACATTGGCAATGAAAGAGAAAGGATTTCATAAACGTGTTCAAGAATGATAGAAATAACATTCTTGGAGACCACATGGCCTAGAAGCTTTCCTTGTGCAACAAAAAAGTTACACTTCTTGGGGTTAAGAGATGCCCCAAATTCTCTACATCTCTCAAAGAATTTTTCTAGGTGCATCATGTGATCTGTGCTCTTCTTTGAGAAGACAGTTATGTCATCCAAGTAGACTAAGATGAACTCATTGATATATAATTTGAAGGAAGTTAATAGATCTCTAGAATGTTACGCTGCATTTGAAAAATGAAAAGGCATCTTCTGATATGCATATGTTCCCCATTTGGTTGTAAATTTAGTTTTGAATTGATCCTCTTCCTTGACCATGATCTTATTAAAACTAGAATACCCATTTAGCATGGAAAATATTTGCGTGCTAGCCATTATCTATAGAATCTGCTCCATGGAAGGAAAAGGATAATGATCTTTCAAATATTCCTTATTCAAATATCTAAAATCAACACAAATTTTGATTTCACCATTCTTCTTGTGCACTAGAATAAGATTCACCACCCAAGTAGAGTATTTGATAGGAAATATAATATTTTACTCAATGAGTTTGGATAACTCCTTCCTCATAAGGGGATCTATCTTAGGATTGACTGGTCATTTCTTTTATTTGATGGGCTTGATACTTGGATCAAGATCAATGGAGTTTTGAGAAACACTTGGAATAAATCCTTTGAGGTCTTTATACTCCTAAGAGAAGATATTGTTGTATTTTTTACACAGAGAGATGAAGGCCTATTTTTCATCTTGCGTGCACTCTTTTTCAAGCAAAAACTCTTTGTCATGCATACTAGTGACTAGAATACAATCTTCTTGTGTTGTGCGCATATACTTTTCTTCACCATTGAACTAATCATTGGGGCTGAATATGTGTTCTAAGGTAACCATCCCTTCAGGGAAAAAAATTTATCTTAAGTTGAATCACTTAGTCCCCTTAGTTGTCATGCAATTCAACTTGTATGCTTGAGGATAATTCAAATTCATTATGAATGAACTATGCAATTTGTGCTTCACTTTCAAACACTTTCCAGCTGGTTTCATTGTCTAGAATAGATGGCCTAACCACCATCTTGACATGTTGTGCGTGGCCTTGGATAAAAGCCTCAATAGGTGAGAATTGTTAACCAAATATGGCCATATAATCTGCTTCTTTGTTCAATTTCTTTGGCACAACCTATAGATTAAGAGCTTCAAAGCTCTCCAAGAGATCCCAAACTCTATGTTTATAAGATTTCAAAATCTTATTATTTTCTACGCTCTTGTTTATGACTTGGTGGATAAAAAATTCATTATCCCCAAAGATATGTAGTGCTTTGATCTTCCTTTTATCAGTAATAAGAAGGCCATGCACTAATTCTTCATATTTTGGTGCATTGTTGGAGCAAACAAACTACAACCTGTGAGAAAGAATAATTTCTTATCCTTAGGAGAGATGATAACAACACATGTGCCCATTTTTCTTATGTAACCATGAAAATACATTTTCCACAATCCAGAAGTTTCTTCATTTTGTTTGAGCGTGTTATGCAATGTGTAGCCTTGTTTAAGGATGTAATAAATACCAAGACTAGTTTCAAGAGATGTATCATAGGGATCAAACTCATAACGCTCTTTAACCCATTCATCTAATAAAATATCAAGAATTGGAGGAGGAATAGGCTACTCTTCTAAAACTGAATCTTATTCTTAGCCTTCTTGGATGAGGTAATTAGCTTGGAGAGGGGATGGGTCATATGACTCAACATGATAGGAAAATATAGGCTCGGCTTTTATGGTAAACCAATTATAATACATTGTTCTTAGTAGCGTATGAGACAATCAAAAGACAAGTAACCACCCACCTTGGAAGTAAAATTTCTTGATAAGCAAATGGTAAACAAAGGAGGTAGGTCAATGATTGATACATCTTGAGTTATGGTCGAGGATTGGACATGTATGAATGGTTGAATCTAGATCCTTGATGACTCCTAGATTAGTAACAATACATCTATAAATTTTCAAGACTCCTTTAGGCATAGGGGTGTACCTAAGACTTAAGACGTCGGTAATTTTATCGAGGCATGAAAAAGTATTATCCTTGAATCAATCATACTATTATGCACAAGGTGCTTTCCTATTATTAAGGACATATATAAGGGTGGGTTTTTGATCACTTTGTTTACTTTTTCTCCTCTAATTGATAGATGTTGTGAGTAGCATGAGGTATTTGGATAACTAGATCAACATGGGAGTTGCACCAGAGCTTCATGTAATAGGTTGTGCTGAGATGGAATAGGCCCAAAGACTTGTGCATTTAAGGCGTAATAACATATTTTATTGATTTTCTAGGTGCAGAGGCAAGGGTCTTAGATTGTGTAGAGGATTGATCTACCAAAGGAGGGGCACATTCCACTTTAGTTGAAGTTTTACACATAATCTCATGCACAAGAACTTGTGCGCCAGAACTATTGGGTTGATGAGTGTCTTTTGATGCTTCCTGAGTGTCTTGGTTGGTAGGAGTAGAGAATTACACGTTGGATTCCAACATTCTCTTCTTATACCTTTTGTTATCAGTAACCCCTACGTGTGGCATACTTGAGTTGTCCCTAACTTGGTTTATTGCACAGAAGTATTCGACACCAAAGAACATAAGCTTAGTCTCAGGAATAACTTCTATCACTTCTTCACTTTTTGGTTCACACGTGCTAGTGGAAGGATAAAAATTGAAGCATTCTAGACCATGTAGGCCTCTACATGGAAGGCATTTGTGCATTTATACCGATTATGTGGAAATTTGTAAGGAAAGTACCATTTTGTCTCTTAGACCATGTTGTTCGTGCATGGAACTAGTGTTTTGCTTTTGTTGGGCCTTTGGAAGAGGTTGCACATGAACTATTTGTAAAGGATGATGCGTGTTGGCTTGTCATCTTTCATTTTGTTGGTTCTTTCCATATCTTTTATTTGGATATTGATTTCTAAAGGGTTGATGGATTTGATTAAATCCTTGATTAGAGTTATTTTGAAGGCTTTTGCCTATTTCTTCTCTAAAGATATAACTTTATTGGACATATTTCTAATCAATACCTTTATTTCCTCATGATATTTTTTCGTGAGGGATAATATGATGTGGAGGTAGTGGGATGAGTTCTCTGCTCAAGAATAAGAGTAATAGGAAAGGCTAAGGTTTTAGATGGACTTCAGGAAACAAGGGCACATGTGGTCTAGGGGATAATTTTCTAGCTTGGATTAAGTAATTTTATGCCCTAATGGCTAAAGGATAGGCATCGAGAGATATTTTTGCCACCCATAGATTGTGTCATTACTATAATATCAGAATTCAGAGCTCTTAAGAAGTAAAGAAAATAACCTTGAGGGGTTGGTTTTAAGAGGATTGGAATTCGATCCCATGTTCTCTGGAATATGAAGTTGACATCAGCTATGAGCTCATTAGGAGATCTCTTGATCATTGTGAGTTTTTCTAATAAGGATATATTATCATCTTTCTCCTCAAACTCGGTAACAAAGCATAGTGCCTAGTCCATCTCATTTAGTGATAGAGGAAGATCTTAAGCTTATATACCACTAAAGAAATTTTCCTTTGAGTGAAGATGTAAATAGCCTTATAGCTACATCATCTTTAGTAACTCAGTGAATAGAGCATACATTTGTAATGTCTTAAATGTGTATGATAGGGTTAATTTTATTCTCATCAGTAAAGAATGGAATGCTTTTGAGTGCAACCACTAGTATATCATGTTGCGCAGCAAGAGCCAACGGACTACAATTGTTGAAATTTAAAAAGGTCATATTTCTCTGTTACACCATGGATAGAAAGGGTCTAAGTGCTCTAGTAGAGTGCACTTGAATATATACCAACATGAGGATTAGATTGCGTCCTATGCATGGAAAATTGATATTCACGCGTAGAAGATCTGCTACTTCTTCTTGGAGAAAACTAGAGATACTCAAAAAATTATTTAATTGTTGTGTTTTTCTTGTATGTATCCTTATCATGAATAGGGCACACAAACTACTAAAATAAGTATATTTAAGTGTTGGGAGTTGTCATATGTGTTGAAAAAATCCTCTAAAGGCTATAGATCACTAGGTCACACACCAAACTTAGTAAAAATGAAATTTAAGCTTTCAATACTTATCCTACCAACCGTGCCAAAAATTGTTGGAGCTCAAAATTGCACTCGTCCTAGATCAGAATGAACTAGGGCTTTGAGGAAAAATGGTACTACCTCCAAGTTGTGGGACTTGCGTGCTTGAGAAAAATCTTCAAAGAAGTCTAGTTTCCTCAACCTATTTCTAACACTACAACTACTTCTAAGAAATTAAATACAGCTACGTATCACTAATCTACGATTCCAAGGGACCGGGGTGAGAAGGAGAAGCATGAAAATGGAAACCTATGCTAAGGTAAGGGGATAACCCCAGAAATAAGGGGTATGAACACAATCAACTTTGAGAGAAAATGAAGTAAAATGTATGTAGAGAGGGTAAACATGTATGCCATATGTCGAAATGCATTAACATATTCATTTTCATGGAGAACAACAAACATAATAAGTGCAAGAGATATTATTATGCACAACAAATCAATAATGTAAAAAGGAAAGAAGATGTAATAAAACTTGAGCTATGGAAGAGAATAGCCACACAACACAACTTATATTTCTTCTAAGTGATGAACAATCAATTAAAAATGGAAGAGGCAAGGATCTACATGTAAATAACTCATATTTGAGGCCTGCAACTAAAAATGCAAAGGAACAAGGCTTTGAATAATGTTCTTAGAAAACTAATGGGGTCCAACCTTTTATAATGAGCAATGTTCTACTATTTATAGAAGAAGAAGAATAGGAAGGGAAGAAAGAGGAGGGAATCTCATATTCAAAATTCCAACCACCAATAAAAGCTATAAATTCCTCTAAATGCACCTAAACATTGTCATATTTTCCTCCCCATGTTTGTTTAGCATGTGGAAAAAGGAAGGAGGTGATATCAAATCAAATGCTGGGTGGTTGAGTTGAATAGATGTGTAAATTAATGGTATGAGACATGTTTCCCTATTTTCCACCTACCAAGTCCTATGAAAATATGATTTTGAATGTTATAGAGTATATCCCACATCAATAACTCTCCAATAAGACCAAGAGTGCATAGATCTAACCTTTGCAGTAGAGAAGCTATGGTGATTCAAAGTTCATTATGCAAATTGGACAGAAATGACAAGTGGTGTGTTACGATTGGCTAAAGGATTTGGATGACTATTCATTTGTTTTGTCTTTTTTGTCACATGTCGTGTAATCAATTGATGTGAAGATTCAGTGTGTAATATGCATGTTTTGATGGGTTGCGTTTTGCACACTTTGTTTGATAGATTGCCAAGTGGCACGGGATGTATGGCATGGAGCATTTCACTTGGTGTGTGCACAAGAGCAAGAGGTGCGAGAAGAAAGAATGCATATGTTTATGAGCACACGGGAAAAGGGTGCGCATAGAGTGGGAATAAAAGGTGTATACCGTAAAATTATACAAGTATATAGGGAAGTGTCGAATTCGATGAAAGGATAGTGTAGAAACATGAAGGAAAGGGCATGCGGGAGAATACGAAGTGCACAAAGGAAAGGATACATGAAAGTAATTGCATAAGGAAGTGCTCAAGGTAAAAATAAGTATGTGGGGGAGGGGGAATGCATAGAAATCAAGAAGGGCATACATGAGGAAGCATACCAGGGAATTAAAAAAATTATTTGTAAGTCAATAGATGCGCAAAGAGGATGCACCAAATTGTTGGAATGAAGGTGGGTGCGCAAGGTTGTGTGCAAAGGGGAAGATGGAAGGAGATAGAAGAATAAGGAAGAAAGGTGGAAGCACACAGAAGGAAGTAAAGAGAAGAGGAAACATAAGGAAGAAGAAAGAAGGGGCATGCGTGGGGTGCACATAAATAACTCTGACCCAAGCACAACTACCAAGGTATAAGATCGAAGTGCATGCAACATGTATATCCGATGTCGAACTAGAATGAAACTATAGGTTGTCCAAATAACCAAGGTGATTATTTTGGACAACACATCTTTTTTTGGTTTTCTTACTCCTTTCCTAAGGTCCTAGTCACATGTCCTATCACTAGTGTTGAAATTCAAGCAATCGATCACTATATCTATACAACATACATATGATTATATGGGTAGGCAATTATTAAGGGCTATTTTATCTATATACTCTCAAAGGGACTGAATTTTAGGGATGATTATTATACATATGCTACATATAAAATGGAATTTCTAAATTCCATCCACAAATTTTTCATTTTATCTATCTATAAACACATTTTCATCTAAATGTGAAATGGGAAAATTTACAATTTTTAGCATGACAATGATACCCTTGTGTCAAAATTTTCAAGTTTTACCTTTCCGAGACACCCCAAGTCTACCCATCCTCAGCACCAACCTTACCCATTCAAACTAATGACCTCCCATTGGATGTTAACTCAGTCCCCTAGGTGAATTAGGAAATTCAATTTAACCCCTAGGTGATTTTAGGTGTTCTTAAAGAATGCTAATTTTGGACATTATTGGGAAGGGCTACCATTGGCCTTCCTAGGACAGGTGCAACCCCCTATAGAGGAACAAAGGATCAAAATCCAACATGTGGATGAATTGAAGGTATAATAACATCATGTATTTTGTTTTGGAATATTCAAGAAAGATTCAGAGGAGTTGGGGCAGATTCATCAAACATAGGGTTCAAAGGTCTAAGCATTACACAAGGCCAAAAGAGCTATTGAGCTTCAGGAAGTGATTTTGGGAGCTTTGGATGGAGTTAGGAGATAAACAAGACATATTCAAAAATGGAATTCATAGATATACAAGATGGTGAAATCATATTTTCACAACACTTTGGCGCAATAGGTTTATATCTAGTTTTTTAATGCTCATCTAGGAGCCGAGAAAAAAATCTATTTTTAGGGATTAAATGGAGGAATAAATATTTAATTACCCCACCATTGGATTAAAAATTCCTTTTTCAGCCAAATTCATATAACATTTCACCTTGAAACTCATCCGGGAGCTCAAGATATCATCATTGCAAGTTTGCTCTCAAGTTCCCATACTTAGCCAATTTTTGAAGTGGACACGTGTCAGCTCCAAGAGTCGATGCATTTTGATGTCCATTTTATACCTTTATGAAAGGGACGTGATGGACATGAAAATGCACCCCAACCCTTTTAGCCCTCTAATCACCCATATGACCCTCCACACTACCATTTTAGCCCCTGGGAGCTACTTGGAGCCTATCCTCACAATGCACGGATGACTGTCAAGTGTCACAACGACACGATGTGCAACCGATGTCCCTTGTCCCTTTAGCTAAGGGAACAAATGGTAAATTAAAATTCACCCATCCCCTTGTGGCCCCCAATTCATCAATGTGACCTTCTAAAGTGTAAAATTTTAGCCCTCATGAGCTAGTTAGAGTCCTTCCTCTCACCGCATGAGATGATAGCCGAGTGTCGCGATTAGGTGCAATGTGCAATTTGATATTCATTTCATCCCTTTAAAAAATGTAAATAGGGGACACAAAAATTTTCCCAACTCCATGAAGCTTTTGAAAGCCAAAAAAATTGTAAAAAACTAACTATCATGTTATTTCTCCATTATTGCTCGTGAAACTCACTATCGGAAGAAAGTTACAGAGAACTTGCATAACTCCATTGCTACACCCAACCAACTCCATGAAATTCATATTCATCCAAAAACATTGAAAATCATAAAAATAATGGATTAAAACAATAGAGAAATGAAGAGAAAATGAATATTTTTTCAGGATAACCTCGAAGCCTTCCAATCAAAAAAATCTTCATAACTTTCAAAATACAAGTTGGATTGAGATGTCGTCTTTTGCAGACTTCCTCATTTTTCAAGACAATCAAGGTGTAAAAATATTATTTCATGAAACTAGAATAGTCATGAATGCACAATATATTATTACACGTTATATTCCATTCAATAGTAGGTATAATTATATAGGCTTATTGATCTTTGTTGTTATAGGAAATAACCTTTAAAACCCAAAATCTCCTACTATCTACGTGAGTTATTTTAACAACTCAACAAATACCAATAATATAGGCAGTAGTAAATTATATTTCCTAATATTCCCCTCCTTAGTGTGAACATGGGAAAAACTTTCTTGTGCACTTGCACTGCTCATGATCCGGTGATTTTCACGGGATGATCACAAACCACAAGGATGGTTTTCCAAGCGAGTTGACCAAAACCAAGAATGGTGGTTTTGCAATTGGTTTACCACAAACCACAAAGTGATAGTTTTGTGAATGGTTTACCATCAAACAATAATGGTGGTTTCATAATTGGTTTACTATAAACCACGAATGAATGTTTTCAAGTGGTTTTCCCTGACCCACATCGTGATGTGCCAAGTACTAGTATCACCCCTCATCACATTTCACCGCAGGGAATGATATAGGAAATTATGCTAAATTATGCTCCTTATACACATATAGAAAATGCTGACATAATGGAAATGGAACATTGGATTATGTTCCCCCCCTCAATGTGAAATTTCCACTTATTCACACAGAACACCGAAATATGAAGCACACTAAAAATGGAACATTGAACACAATGGAAAGAACACCATAAAAACTGAAATCAAATTATACACACACATGTGACAAAACCTTTTTGTGGTCCCATCGTTGGCAACTAACGAGAGGTCATTGATTTACCTCCAGCCTCCATTTTCCTCCATCCTCCTATGAAAGATTGTTATCTCAACTTGATTTGATCATGGAGCTCATTATACAATTTATCCCCATAGGATGGATGTCGCGTACAAGTGAAAATGCATCCAATTATTTAAAAGTGAGGTAATTTTTTTATTTTTCAGACTTTTTACAATGACTTATATTTGACAAGAATACTATAATGACTTTTTTGACAATACAAGACTAAAAGACTTACAACATAGACTATTTGAACCAAAATTTATGATAAAATGATAATTACAAATATAAACTATTAACATAAATAATAAAAATAAACTTAGAGACATACAAAGAATTTGATAAAGACACTTAAAACATCCTAAAGACTCAAAATACAAGAAATTTTGATGACAAATAATTCACAATGACAATATTTGACTCCAAAAATAGATGAGACTAGGGACACAATTGATAATATCAATTTTTGACTTACAAGAATGATAGGCTATATGACTTATGAGACGCACTTAAAATAACAAAAACATGACTCACTCTAAACCTATTGAATTATTAAAACTAAAAATGAATACTTCACCAATTTTTAGAGGTTCACTAAAATAGACGCCATGATCATTCAACACAATAACCAAGTCGACTATATACGAACCCAAACAAAGGTGTCACTGGAACGTATCTGTGTTTTATTTTGATGAAACTGAACACAAGTATCTATCAGGAGTGATGGTACTCTACCTGCTGGAATTTGTAAAAACTTGTTGCTTTGCTTTTCCCAATCATCCATCCCCCACACACAAAGCTATGTATCTACTCCTCATCAATGGTAGAGTCTCATTGATTACAAAATTGCTAGATCATTGAATGGGATTCAATGCAAAATGTAAAACCATTGCATACAACTAGAAAAATATGCATGCAGATATCTCCTGAGCATGAAAGATGAGGGAAGTGGCACTTTCCACCAATGTGGCATATGAGAAAACCAACCACATGTATTATTAAATTAATTCAACTATTTTATCCATTATGATCATGCTTGATTTGTATTTGAATAGTGATTTGGAATTAGATAGTAATCAATACGACACTTGCATCTGCCTAAAAATAATTTGATAGGAAATCGTGACTCATTTATACCTTGATGTATGAGATCGGATGCAAATATAGCCACAAACAAAATGGGCATCTCTTTCTTCCAAAATAAAGTAGTCTCAATAGTTCTAATGTAAATAAAAAATTGTTGAGAAATACATACAATAGGAAACAATGATGAAGGCCGCTACAGGATGGAGCTCGTGGTACTTCCTTGCGCACTCCAGTGTCCACTTGATAGGAAATGACCACACCTTCAGACGATGTCACTTATCTTGAATGGATAAAATTTGAGAATGACAACAGGGATCTATGCAGACTCCCAATCATGAGCTTATAAATGACTCTCATGGCAAAGGATCACAACGCTCTTCATCATAGGGGATCAAAACAATGAGCTCCATGAAATTCATCTCCATCCAAAAAAATTGAAAATCATAAAAGAGAATGGATTAAAATAGTATAGAAATGAAGAGAAAATGAATATTTTATGTCGAGATAAACCACGAAGTCTTCTTATAAAAAAATTCATAACTTTCAAAATACAAGTCGGATTGAGATGTCATATTTTAGAATTCCTTATTTTCAAGATGATCAAGATGCAACAAACGGGAGGTCAAATGGTTCCTTGAATCATTTTTCCAATAAAAATCCCATTTCATGCCCTAGTTCACATTTGTTGGATTTCCCATCAATCTGGTGATGGAAACAAGCTAAAAACTTGCACACGGACTCCAAATGAAAAACCTATTACAACGGAGTTGATTTCATCATGATTGGAGACAAAAACATACCTAAAATTTCAATCTCCATTAATGGCCGCCATGGCATCTCCGTGTCGAAAGCCACTGCCAGGAAAAAATTTTAAATTTTATTTCCAAGCATTTTACAAGGGAAATCAAGTGAAATTCGAGAGGATGTGACCACGATTACGAGCCGAGTCTAAAAAAATATGTTTCATCACAAACCAAGCACCGGAAATCCACTTTCCAAAAATAGTAAGCTTTCCTACATAGGTTTGCTATCTTTGGTAAGTCTTCATCAAAAGTGACTGCAGACAAAGATAATGTGCACCGAAGGTCACCAGGAAGTCAGAATGAGTGTTTAGAGTAGAAAATAGTGAAAATGACCACTTACTAAAAATAGTAAGTTCCTATATGGGTGCTTACTAAAAATAGTAAGTCACCCCAAGAAGTGGCCGAGGTGAAGGCAGTGTGCATAGGAGTGAATGAAGAAGTTCATCTCATCGGGATGGTCAAGAAGAGGCAAAAATCACCTCTTACTAAAATAGTAAGTCTCCCATCTGGACACTTTTATTAATGGTAAATCACACTCAAAGGGTAATTTTGGCACAAAGGGACATAGAGGGATGATTACTCAAGTCAACATCATCATTCGAGATCATCCATGGGAATTTCTCACAAGGCATTCAAGATCCATCTTAGGGAACTTGACAGTGTCTCTCGACACTCACTTCATGGCTCAAGTTGCAGGAGTATCATGTGTTGGGTGGAAGTTGCGGTCATGGAAAAATAGTTCATTCAACTTAGAAGTATTGGTTATGAACTCCTATCTCTTTGGAAGGGATCTTCGTGAGTTGTGTTTTTGGTCATCATGATGTCATTCAACAATGTTCTTAAACACTTAACCCAAGGTGTCCGTAAGTCATCTGAAGGAGTTTCTTAGGGTGGAAAGAGTTCAGGATTCAAAGTTCATCACATCGGAGCATTCCATTGAGTCATCTGGAAGGATCAATGGACTTTGTCAAAGGTAGGTTCTTTTAGCATTGTTCTTCATTCTTCTTCTTCTTCTCTCTCTCTCTCTCTCTCTCTCTCTCTCTCTCTCTCCCTCACTTTCTCTCTCTTCTCAATGTTCTAATTTTACGTTGGGGTTACACTTTTTCATATGTCTTAATGTTCCTAATGTAATAAGTCACCTTTATGTTATAAAAAGGGACTTAATGTTTTCCTAAGAAGGTGAAGAGTCTTAAGTCATGTCGAGACATATGAAGAGTTATTGGGGGTTATATGAAGAGTCTTTTCTCTTCCTATAAATTTTAAATCCATTCCCATTTCAAAGGGTTGGTGATCGATTTTGTAAACTCAAGAGTGCATTGTACTTAGAGAGAACAAAGGAGATAGCCATTTTCTTCCATTTTCCCCCACTCTCAAATTTATTCCATTTCCATACTATGTACAAATTTTGTTTGAGCATCAATACAAGAAGGAGTTTCATGCCTTTTTTGATGAGGATATTTTAGAAACTTTGAGTTCTCAATCTTAACTCATCTTGTTTCCATTTGTAGGGTTGTTTCTTCCTAATTTTAATGCATGTGATGAAACTTCTAACTGATGTATGAAAGACTTTGATTTTCTACTTGTAGCATTAGTTATCTTATCTAACATTCTCACTCCCTTTCCCTCTCTCCTAGAAAATTCCTCCCTTGCAAGAAATTGCTAGCTTTTTCGCATAAGGTTAGTGGAGTGCCCCTATTGGATCCCGACCACGTAAGGCCAACCCAAATAAAACTCACCTTACTCATGCATGCATATATGGAAGTTGCACCATTTAAGTAGAGGGACTTAGATTCCCATAGATCATTTGGAAGAAACCCACTAATTTGTCCCTCGACAAATTTTTTTGCCAATAATTTTTGGCCCACCATGGGGTAGACTTGAGTAGCATCTACACCCAAAATATGGATGCAAGGTCTGAAAATCCAAAAAAAAAAAATCAAATATTAAAAAAAAAAAAAATATATATATATATATATATATATATTTGATAGAAAATCATTTTTGAAGGTGACTCCATTGAGGAATGAATCCTTGTCACGTTCATTTCCTACACCATGAAGAAATTTCTAGATTGGAGCGAAGTACCAATGAGTGATAGTGATGAAGAAGAAGAAGAAGAAGATCATGACCGAGAAAATAAGATCATTGATCAGCCATGGTTCTAGACTAGTGTTTGCAAAGGAAAGAAAAAATAACATGTCACCGATGAAGAAGAAAGTAGGGAGTATTGGAAAGGATTTAAAGGAAATATAAGATAAGGTTTAAAGCTCAAGAATATTCCAAAGCCTTATAAGAGATGTACGAGCAACTTGAAGAAGCCCATAGCGAGGAAGAAGAAGAGGATTTTTCTATGGAGGAAGATCTTGAAAATCATTCATACCACAGGGTTTTCATCCCCAAAAGGTTCTTGAACACCATTAAAGAAAATCCTATCCTTGAGCCTTCCGATGAAGATCAAATCAGCATTCAAGAAGATGACAAAAGATAGGATGGTGCAGGATCCACTAAAGAATATTTTTGCATTATCATATAACTCACTATAAATTTGAGAACATTGCCCTTTTTCTACCACTCTCTCGATGAATTCATTGCATATGGTGATGGAGAAATGAACATGATGAAAAGAGAATATGTGGAAAGATTCAAAGCATAATAGAAGGAAATTCTGATTTTGAGGCCTATCATGAAATTTGGAGGTATGCTTTGGCCTTGCAAAGTAGGTACAAACACCTCGAATCACTTCATGATGTCAAAAATGAAGAAACTCAAGAAGATCCCGAGAGATTGTTTGTACTAGGAGGTGTTCATTCTCGAGAAGATTCTTGGATGCTCCTTGAAGAAGATCTTATCATGGAACCTTCTCTTAAAGCCAAAGTAATATCATGGAGGAAGAGATAGAAGACATGAAGATAGAACCACCATTTAGAAATTCCCTCTAGCTCGAGGCACAACCCATAGGGGAATAATATATTCAATAGAGGATTATTGTTGCCTAATGGATGATTCAATGCTTTCAAAGACTCCACCAATGATGAAGAAGATGACCAATTTGAAGTAAGCATGAATAATCCCCTTTCAAATTTTGATTTTTCAATTAATGATGAAATGGACATGTGCAAAGAAGTGAAAGAAATCCACCCAGCATCATGGACCAAAAATGATGAATTCAAGATGGTCATGGAGGATTTTCCTCTCTATTTTGATCCTTCAAGTGATGTAGAGATGATTCATGAAGAAATAAAGATAGTCAAAGAACCAGATTCTCTTCCTGATTCAATCATGGATGATCTGATGGAAGAATATCACTTCTTTTTCCAAAGCCAAGGAGAATGAAACAGTTTGAACACAATCTCTTCTCACCCAAGGAGTAGAATGATCATCATGGTGAGTATGAAGTCTTCATTGTCCATATGAGAAAGAGGATTCGATAATGGATGATTAGGATAATGTTGAAAGTTCTTCCCACATTTTTGCTTCAACATGGTCCCATCAAGAGGATGATATGGATTTTGAGCTCGAAGGAGTACCATTCCCACAAAGCATGGACCTCTTCTCCTTGTCAGAAGGTGTGTGAATCAAGTGTGCTCGTGCTTGCAAGGAAGTGAATATTGGGAAACACAAAGCATGGAAGAGGTGAACGAGGATATTTCAAATGAATCATGGACATGCATGGATCAAATATTTTCAACCATTTCTTGAAAGCACAATATAGAGACACTTTCAATAAAAATGAAGATGAACCTATAGAAATACCAGAATAAATATTTGTGCAAGACCTCTTGAAGACTGTGGAAGAGACTAAAGACCCTCAACTCAGCCTTGAACTCTTGACTCGGGCTATGGAGATGAAAAATAAGTGTGAGTCAAGTTGTGCTCCTCTTTTTTGATATACCAATGTTTGATGCCAATATAGAGCTAATGGGTGGGTTTGATGACTTCCCCAATTCCTTGGTTGATGAGGGGGAATGTGAAGATATTTCTTTTTCTTCCACATTGTATGAGGAAGGTTGTGAATGCAAAAGAAGGAAGGTCCTTGAATCTCCTTTGGAATTCCTCAATCTTGAAGATAACATCTCTGTTGTGGGAGATGATAACAGGGAAAATATTGAGCTGATTTGCATTGAAGAAAGTTGTTTGGAACATGAAAAAGTTGCAAGAGTGTTGGGAGTATATTCAAAACCAATTTGTTCCCACCACTTCAGAATGCTTCACCAATGCAAAACAAGAGTTCATATGGAAAAATCCACTAGAGGGTGAAGAATGCTTATATGACCAAAACAAGAGTTACAATTTTTAAAATGATACCAAGGTGGACTTCAAGCAAATGGATATTGATAACAATCACTGGGAGCAATGAAGTGAGAATGTGCATGAATCTTGTCAAGGAATTCAAAATCAGATTGCACTCACCATCCTCCAAGCTCCAATTTATCTTTAACATGTTTTCCTAGTGCAAAAATCTCTCGAGGATGATGAAGACCTTTAGATCAATGATTTAACCTCCATCTTTGAAAGCAATTACATGAAGCAACAAAGTGGTATGTTTAGAAAGGTGATTGGATGTGAAGAAGACATGTTTTTTCTCACTCCTTCAGGTGTCTTGCTAATGAAGGAGATGATTTCACATTTCACAACCCCAAGACAAAGTATATTTCCATGACAAGGTCAATGCTTCCAATTTTGAAAACATGGAGGAGTGGTTTCTCACGATCGTAGGAAAACAAGAGAAATCTTCAAGAGGAAAGAGTTTCAAGAAGGTGACCAAGTTCTCAATGGATACAAGAACATTCTCAGTGTAGTGTGAATATGAAGATGGAGTCTTGGTACATCTTATTCTTCTCAAGCCATGCAAGGCCATCACAAAAGCATGGTTTGATCAAATAACAATCTTTTATGCTTCAAAGGTTCAGACTTCAGTCCACTATTCCATGATGGCATGTACTTTTCTCAACCCATTACTAGGTATGTGTATATTCTTTCCCCACCTCTATAGATATCCCCCCTTGTATATAATTTCCCTTTTTTCAATTGTGTGTTGATTTCCCCTTCGTGTGTGTGTGTTGTGTGTGTGTGTGCGTTTTGTGTTTCCTTCTCTCTCTCTCTCTCTCTCTCTCTCATCTCACAGGCCACAATGGATAAGGAGGCATTGGTCATTATATAAATGGATAAGGCATTGGTCATTATTTTTAGTTTGATTCAAGGATTATTCATGTCACATCTTCACTACACTCAGTCCATACCATGTCCCCAAGCTAGATCTAATTGTTGTCATGCAAATGTACAATGGGAAAATTTATGATTTTCGAGCATGACAATGATACCCATGTGTCAAAATTTTCAAGTTTTACCTTTCCGAGACACCCCATGTCTACACATCCTTAGCACCATCCTTACCCAGTCAATCCAATGACCTCCCAATGGATTTTAAATCATTCCCCTAGGTGAATTAGGAAATTCAAGTCAACCCCTAGGTGATTTTAGGAGTTCTTGAAGAATGCTAATTTTGGACAATGTTGGGAAGGGCTACCACTGGCCTTCCTAGGACAAGTGCAACCCCTTGGAGTGGAAAAAGGATAAAATCCAACATGTGGATGAATTGAAGGTATAATAACATCATGGAATTGATTTTGGAAGATTCAAGAAAGATCCAGGAGTTGGGGTAGATTCATCAAAAATAGGGTTCATAGGCCTAAGCAGTGCACAAGGCCAAAAGAGATATTGAGCTTGGGAAGTGATTCTTGGAGCTCTGGATGGAGTTAAGAGCTAAAAAAGACATCATCGGAAAGGGAATTCATAGATATACAAGATGGTGAAATAATATTTTTCACAACACTTTGGTGCAATAGGTTTATATCTGGTTTTTTCCATGCTTATCTAGGGAGCTATAAAAAAATCCACTTTTTCAGGGATTAGATGGAGTAATAAAGAGTTTAACCCCCACCATTATTAGATTCAAAGGACCCTTTTTATTCAAATTAATATAACATTTCACCTTGAAACTCATATGGAAGCTCAATATATCATTGTTGAAAGTTCACTCTCAAGTTCCCATACTTGGCCAATTTTTGAAGTGGACACATGTTAGCTCAAGAGCCTAGCACATTTTGATGTCCCTTTCATCCCTTTATCAAAGGGACATGAGGGACATGAAAATTCACCCAAACCATTTTTATCCCTCGATCACCCATACTGACCCTTTGCCTTTACCATTTTAACCCCGGGAGCTAGTTGGAGCCTATCCTCATAGTGCTGCATTTTGATGATCACCAAGTGTTGTAACCATGCAACCTGGCACGATGTGCAAACTTTATGTCCCTTTCATCCCTTTAGATAAGGGAAAAAAGGGACATGAAAATTTTCCCATCCCCCTTGTGGCCCCCAGGTCATCAATGCGACCTTCTACAGTGCAAAATTTCAGCCCCCAGAGCTAGTTAGAGCCCTTCCTCTAGCCACACGGATGATTGCCAAGTGTCACGATTAGGTGATGTGAAATTTGATGTCCCTTTTGTCCCTTTAGTAAAGGGACATAGGGGACAAAAATTTCACCAAACTCCATGAAGCTTTGGAAATCCAAAAATTGTAAAAACTAACTGTCGTGTTGTTTCTCCATTGTTGCCCGTGAAACTCACACTATCGAGAAGAAAGTTGCAGAGAACTTCCAAACCTCCATTTCTACACCCAACCAGCTCCATGAAATTCCTCTCCATCCAAAAACATTGAAAATCATAAAAATAATGGATTAAAATGACAGAGAAATGAAGAGAAAATGAAGTTTTTTGCCAGATAACCACGAAGTCTTTCAATCGAAAAATCTTCATAACTTTCAAAATACAAGTCGGATTGAGATGCCATATTTTTGCAAACTTCCTCATTTTCAAGATGATCAAGATGAAAAAAATGGGAGGTTGAATGGTGCCCTGAATCATTTGTTCCAACAAAAATCCTCATTTTGTGCCCTAGCTCACATTTGTCGGATTTCCCATCAATCGCGATGGAAACAAGCTAAAAACTTGCACACAAACTCCAAATAAAAAATATCACAACGGAGTTGATTTCATCATGATTGGAGAAAAAACTAGACCTTTTAAATTTGAATCTCCATTAATGGCAGCCATGGAAGCTCATGTGCCCAAAGCCACCTTTGCAGGAAAAATTCTAAATTTTATTTCCAAGCATTCTAGTGGGCGAAATCAAGTGAAATTCAGAGGACGTGACCGTGATGATGAGTCGAGTCTAAAAAAATATGTTCCATTGCAAACCAAGCATGAAATAGCCACTTTCCAAAAATAGTAAGCTTTCCTACACATGTTTGCTATCTTTGGTAAGTCTTCATCAAAAGTGATTGCAACAAAGATAATGTGCACCAAAGGTCACCAAGAATTTAGAATGAGTGTTTAGAGAAGAAAATATGAAAATGACCACTTACTAAAAATAGTAAGTTCCTATATGGGTGCTTACTAAAAATAGTAAGTCACCCCAAGAAGTGGTGAGGTGAAGGCGGTAGTGTGCATAGGAGTGAATGAAGAAGTTCATCTCATTGGGATGGTCAATAAGAGGAAACAATCACCTCTTACTAAAAATAGTAAGTCTCTTTTATCATCTAATTTTGACTTCACAAATTTAATAAACATCGAAATTTTGAAATTTTTATAAAGTATTATTTTATGTTATTTAACTCCCTTGTCGCGATTATTTCATTTTTGTGATTGTTCCAATCTTCCTTTCATCCATTTCAAAGTGAGAACTCCTTCCTTACATTATAAACTGCATTAATAATTAATTAATTAATATTTAATTAATTTATTATCCTTTATTTGATAAAATAAATTTTTATTAACTTTTGGGTTTTTAATTAAATAAATATTGATTAAAATTCATTCGAGAAATTTTTATTTAATTGTCGGGGGGAAAGTAAGCTTTCGCTTCCAATTGTCGGGGATGCCAAATTGGCTTCCCATACCCGGATTTCCCTTTCCCTGCAAATTCATTTTATTTCCCGCTTGTGGGATTTCTTCCACTGATTGTCAATTCAACCAATTGGCAAATGAGAAAAAAATCTCTCGATCTCCCACATGGGGAAATAGGGTGGGGATTGTCTGTCTTGCCATTTCGCTGGCAAATGGTTATCTTTTTCCCATTTTCCCCGAGCAATTAATGCCACTACCCGAAGGAAGAGGGGTCGGTTATTTCAACAAGAAGGGGAAACAGTTACGGGGAAGCTTTTTTAATTCCTGTAACCATTTCCCCGTGAGATTAATTGAATTTTCGGTGAAAGGAGAAGATCTTCCACGCATTGGAGATCATGTGAAGGAGGATTTCCACACATTTTTCAGTAAAGGGTAGTCCAAGGCATGTGTATTTGTTTTGTTGGAGAGTCCAAAGCAAGGAAGATCCTCCACGCATCCGTAGGAAGGAAACAATTGGTGAATAAGATTAGGAAGGAGATTTTAATTAGCAAAGAAGAACGCAACATTAAAACCAGAACACTCCACGCATTCACCAAAGAGTTCCCACACAGAAAAGTAAAAGAAATATTAGAGGGAATAAGACAAAATGGAGGTAGTTTTAGGAAGTCCGCACATTAAGGGAGATAAGAAAATTAGCACAAAATAGCCAAAAGTAATCACAAGTTTCCACGCAGGTTAAAGAAAATAGTTTGCATCAAAATCTCAACGCATTCATCAGGCAAAAATCCATGCACCAGGAGATTTATATGCTGCCAACAAATTCTACACATAGGCCATGTGAGGAAGTCCACACCAAAAAAGAGCCAAGAAACTAGTCAAAGGAGAGCAAATTTCCAATGCAAAATAGAGAAAAAGGCATCTATTTTGTCTTCATTGAAAGTTGCCCATGCAAGAAGAAGAAGAAAGAATAGTCCAAAACAGAAAGAAGACATTAGTTTTTTCTTAAAACACCTCCACACATTGGACAAAGGATAAATCAACAATTTTAATAGATTGAAGAAATACAAATCATTCACCAAAACAAGACTGCCACGCGTGCATGCAATAAAAAAATAAATAAAAGTTTTCAGGCAGGAGTTTAAACATTTTTCCACGCAAAAGAAAGAGCCAGCTGCTCACGTGGGAAGAGAAAGGAAGTTGTCCACGTTTGCAATACGAAAGAAGCACGCAGGAGCTCTCTAGGCAAGGAAAAGATCACGCATGCCATATAAAATATATCGTTGAAGGAAAAAGCCAAAAATAAACAAATTTCAACGTATACACAGCCAAAGGAGATCTCCCACGCATTAGCCAAGAAATAAATCTCATAAAGACCAAACTCACGCTGAAAAGGAGAAGTGGATTCAACAAAAAAATAAAAATAAAAATCCAATTCTCCCATGTTGTTCCCAGGCATTTTTGCAGCTCACGCGCATTCACCAGGCAGGTGAAAGGAGAATACAGCCACACATCATCGTGAGGAAGATTGCTCACGCCAAAAGAAGAAATCAGTCCAAACAATACCATGTTTGCAAAAAAATAAAATTAATGAAGAAAACAATAAATGTGGAAAGAAAGTGCCGCAGGTTGTATTTGTCGAAGTAATCGACTTTGGAGCTTGATATCTCGAAGTTGAGTGATTTTCGAGAAGAACGGTTTGGTTTGTGAATTATTCCCATCTTTGTATACTCATTTGAAAAATTTCAAGTGCAGATCACCTCATTTGATATTTTTCATGAACCCAAGAAAAACTCAATTTGCTCTATTTTGCCACGCGCACAATTTCAGCTTGGCTGAAGGCCTACTTTGAGAATTCATATCTCGAGCCCAGATGATCGTCAAGAGAAATGGTTTAGTTCGTTGAATTATCCCAAAATTCATGTACTTATTTGCCAAAATTTAAATATACAACACTTCATTTGATATTTTTCACGGAGTCAAATAAAATGCAGGTTGCATGATTTCGCTGCCGTGCGTGCAGTTTTAAGCCTATCAAGGTGACTCACTTTGAGAGTTGATATTTTGAACTTGGATGATCATAAAGAGAAAATAATTATTTATTTAGATTCTCCCCACATTCATATGATCCATTACCAATTTTTAGATTCCCAGGGTGACGTTTGGTATTTTTATCGAGGCTAAAATTAACAGATTTTCACGCTTTTACACTTGCATTTTCCTAGCAGTTTCAGAAGAGTCAACTTTGATCGTTAATATTTGACTGAAGAATTTTATTGGAAAAAAACCCTCTAACACACAAACTTGTGGTACTTTAATATACTCCCTCATCTAATGAGAGTTTCTTATAACAAGATTTGGTATTTTTCCCGTAAGGAGTTTAGAGATAATTTGTGCAGTTTTGAAGTAAGAAAGTAATAGTCGAAATCACGCTCGTCGAGAATCATGTCACCTTCAAAAATTTGATGTTGCGGTATGAGTTCCAAATAATTCTACCCACCTCGACGCTCCATTCATAGTATGAGAACATCATTGATACCAACTTGGGACACATCGACGTAAGTCGGTTTGTGATCACATATCAACTGAAGGTGGGTCACAATTTTCCTAATGCTTGTTCTGAATTGGGCATCACTTGCATAGATGCATCATGAGATCTACACAGTGTGGTGATTCAACTCTAATGGCTCAAGCGAAACAACCTCGACTTTCTCATTATGCGGTATAGGTCTTTTAAGCTATTAGCATGTCCTTGTCGGCTCTCGATTAGCGATGGCGCAATACTTCATCAGCCAGTCTTAAAGTTGGAGCATTCTCGAATTGGATGATCGTGAGTGGATCAGAATGCCAACACTTTAGGATGGTGACAAAGACAAAATACATAACTCCAGGAAGTGAATTGTAATTTTGGCTCTTGGAAGATCTTCTCAATGGCGAAAAATCAAGAGTTGGATTCTAACAAGCCAAGGTGGCGTAACGACTACAGTCTCGCGAAAAATGAATAATTCACCATAGAAGGCTATTCAGAGCATGTGGAGAATTATGTGGAATTGTGAATGCAAATACAAATGAAGACAAACTTGCTCACACCAGGATGTTGCTCAAACGGAGAGGTGGATGAATTGCTCAAGTTTCAAGCTCGACTCTCTTGTCATCTGGAGGATTGTGGAGCACGATCAATGAGTTCATTCCCATACGATTGGGATAGGTAGACTCTTGGCCCAATGGATAACGAACTAATCATAGGTGTCTTGACCTAGGTGGCGCATTGTTGACTAGGATGTTTATGTGTGTGTCCAAGTCATTTAAGTGGGGTCCACATGTACCCATTGCTTTTTGTTATAAAGTGGTGTTATTTAACTCACTTTTAGAAAAAAAAATGATAGCTTAAGTGGGTTCTATTTTTAGTCAATTTTAAAATTTGGTTGAAAAATTCAAAGTCACTTAAATTCCCTATTTAATGTGCATTTAAAATCCTAACTACTTTGTAACCAACTTTTGGGTTATAAAAGGATGTTAGGGGTTCATTTGTAAGGGTGACTCTGAGAGAGGAGAAGAAAATACTTTTGTATGTAAACTTTACTTCGAAGAAAGAAAATTTGTGTTCTTTTGAGAAGACACTTTAGAGTTAGTGAAATATGAACTTTGTGTCTCATTCATTGTCTCTTATAGCATTTTATGTTCTTATGTTCATTAGATGTTAGTGTTTGAATCTTGCATGTAAATATTGTCTTGGATCTTATTTTCAACATTACTAATATGTTGTTCTAGTTCACAGTGATCAAGCTCTGATTATCTACTTGCTCATGTGTGTTCCCTTTTACTCATTCTCGTTTAGCTGATGCAAACTCCACTTTATTTGTGTTAGTTATTGATTGTTCTTCTCCATGTAATATTAGGCTCTACTTTTACCTAACTCTTGCATGTTCTTTCCATTCATTCCATTCCATCTCTTTCATTCACTTGTTTTTCCATTGATGTTCCAAAACACCCCCCACATACAATTTTGAATGTACAAATGTAAATATAGTTTTTGTTTTCAATAAAGGCAGCCCCACCTTCATTAAGGAGGGACTTCATTCCCACACTAATGTTGCATGTCATTTCGCATGCATGCAAATCCATATGCTAACATTCTTCCATTTGGACACCTGCTATTAATGGTAAATCACACTCAAAGGGTATTTTTGGCACAAAGGGACATAGAGGGATGATTACTCAGGTCAACATCATCATTCAAGATCATCCAAGGGAATTTCTCATAGGGAATTCAAGATCCATCTGAGGGAACTTAACAATGTTTCTCGACACTCACTTCATGGCTCAAGCTACAGGAGTATCATGTGCTGGGTGGAATTTATGCTCATCAGTGAAACAGTTCATTCAACTTGGCAATATCAGTTCTAAACTCATATCTCTTTGGGAGGGATATTTGTGAGTCGTGCTTGTGGTCATGATGATTTCATTCAACAGTGTTCTCAAACACTTAACCCAAGGTGTATGTAAGTCATTTGAAGGAGTTTCTCATGGTGGGAAGTGTTCAGGGATTCAGATTTCATCACATCAGAGCATTCCATCAAATCATCTGGAAGGATCAACAGACTTTGTCGGAGGCATCTTCTTCGTCAATATTGTTCTTCCTTCTTTTTGTTCTCTCTCTCTCTCTCTCTCTCTCTCTCTCTCTCTCCTCTCCCCAACTTTCTCTCTCTTCTCAATGTTCTAATTTTACATTGGGGGTTGCACTTTTTTATGTCTTAATGTTCCTAATGTAATATGTCACCTTTATATTATAAAAAGGGACTTAATATTTTCCTGAGAAGGTGAAGAGTATTAAGTCATGTCGAGACATACGAAGAGTTATTGGGGGGTATATGAAGAGTCTTTTCTCTTCCTATAAATTGTAAAGTCATTCCCATTTCAAAGGGTTGGTGATCAATTTTGTAAACTCAAGAGTGCATTGTACTTAGAGAGAAAAAAATGAGATCTCCATTTTCTTCCATTTTCCCCGCACTCTCGAATTTCTTCCATTTCCATACTTTGTACAACTTTTGTTTGAGCATCAATACAAGAAGGATTTTCATGCCTTTTTTGATGAGGAGATTTTAGAAACTTTGAGTTCTCAATATTAACTCATCTTGTTGCCATTTGCAAGGTTGTTTCTTCCTAATTTTAATTCATGTGATGAAACTTCTAACTGATGTATGTAAGACTCTGATTTTCTAATTACAATAACATTCTCACTCCCTTTCCCACTCTCCTAGAAAATTCCTCCCTTGCAAATATCTGCTAGCTTTTTCCGCAAGGTCACTAGAGTGCCCCTGTTAGATCCCCGACCGCAAGGCCAACCTAGATAAAACTCACCTTACTCGCATATGTATATACGAAGCTACATCGTTTAAGTAGAGGGACTTAGATTCCCAAAGCGTTGGCAAGAAACCCACAAATTTGTCCCCCAAAAATTTTATTACCAACAAACCCGCTATCTTAGCGCTATTGGCGTAAGATCAACATAAATACACTATTGCACACACAAGCACATAGAACTACATGGAGTTTGAGATGTAGTGCAACGCTCAATCGTAAGTTCACTATGTCAGGTGATCGTTGGGGTCAATCGACTCCTATTTATATATTTATTTTTCAAGATTTGATGTAGTTTGGGGGTTTTACAAGATATCATCTTTTTTTGCAAGTTTCATGCGCATTCAAAATCATCCAATGACATATATGTGACCAACAGTGAAGGATAGTGAAACCCTAACGACACAAGAAAAATCAGGTTCCGACCCTTTGCGTGGTCACAAGTGCCTACAAAAGGTCTTTAGCACACAAGCATCCTTGCCCTATTATAGGTTCCCATATCTAGGACAATCTATAAGTTCTAGAATTTGTATCAAGCATTTTAGACACTCTTCCCAACCTGTTCATCAGTTGCTCCAGTCCAGATCGCTTTGGGGTAAGAGAAAAATTGAGATAAGTTCCTTATCTCTCTCGCTTGTTTATACGGTTACATCTTTAGAGTGTGTAGCATTTGTATTTTCTTGTATCTCATCATAGTATTAACTCTGTAATTTAGATTTAATATTTGAGATTTTTTAAAATCATTTAGTGAACCCATCCTTAGTTTAACTCGTTGCCCTATAATCCACAAAACCCTAAATGGCTAAACATAGATCTTCCTCTCCTAAGAAAGTTATGCATCATGTTAGTGTGAATCCTATCCTTGATGATGTTGTTGAAGCTGAACTTAATGATCTTTATCACAATGCTCGATTTGATGACAATGTTCAAATATTGCTTCTTGCTAATGAACACAAAATTCCTACTAGTTTTTACAACTCTAGTGTTGGCTTTTTTTCACGACTGACCAAGACTTCATTGGATGCACCCCTTATTCTTTTATAGTCACCAAGGCTACTCCATCTTCTATTTCTGTTACAGCACAATATGATGCTCTTATAGATTACATGTTTGGTCTTGATTGTGCCATTGTGAATGCAAATAATGTTACTTCCAATGTTGCAAATGTACATGTGCATGATGATGTTTCTAACATTATTCTATATGAATGTAAAGCTATATCTCATGACTCTCTTTATAAAGATACATCTTATGATAGTTCTCTTAATATTTCTCTATATGTTGATGATCCTCTAGACAAGTTTCTTGCATGTGAAATTTTTCCGATTGTGATGTTGATTATATTTTTGATCATAAACATGTTAGTGAGGATTTTATTTCTCTTAAGACTACTAAATGCGAATTTTCCACTCCGCTTTCTTCTACTCGAGGTTATTTCTTATAGCACTTGTGGTGATTCTCCCACTTATGCTAGTTAGTTTCTTATCATTTCTTCCGATTCTACTCCTAGTACTTATGTTGATATTCCATGTTGCTTTCCTTCTCTTCCACTCTTTCTTCTTCCTCTCTGAAACTATTCATGATTCTCCTATTCCTACTAGTACACCTCTTATTTCTTCTACATTTGCATCTAGTGTTCACATCGATCCTTCAAATTTTGTTTCTTCTTCTCACATTCCCATGATTACTCACAATGGAAAACTTCATTCTCTCCATGTGCCTCTCACTTCTTCTATGATTGCTTTGACATGATTATTTATCACCCATGAATGTTGTTGCCAGTTGAAATCTCAAGTTCATTCTCTCACTCTCGAAAGAAAATCCTACTATGCTTCTATTGATAATAACTCTCTTCATGGCAATCTTATTCCAAAGAAAATTCACAATTCATCTTTTCCTAAGGATTTTATCATGCCTACCTTTTTATGTTTTAATGACACTGACAATCCATATTTGCATCTCAAGCATTATCGTTTAGCTATGACTTCTTATTCCAATGATTGGTTATTACTAAAAGACTTTCTTCATTGTCTTATTGACAACACTCTTCAATGGTATACTCATTTACCTTATGGATCCATTAGTACATATTGTGAAATGGAAGATGTTTTTCTTAGACGCTTCATTCTTAACAATGGTCCTAGAGTTACACATGATCGCTTACCTAGCTTGCATCAAGGAAAGAATGAACCTATTTAGGATTACATTTTACGTTTCAATTCTTGTATACATCAATTATTATTTTATCCCATCAATTTGGAAAAGAAATTTATCTTTTTTCATGGCTTGATTCTTGCATTGAAAGAAAGATTATAATATGATACATGTGAATTGTTTACACTTTTATGCTATAAAGTTATTGATCTAGAACAAGATTTAGTTGTTACACATGTTATAACACTCCCTTATATTACTTCTACTATCACATCATCTGCTACTTTTTCCTCTTCCTCTGTTCAACATCCTCCAAGATCTCTATCTCCTCCACCTCGCAAGCATGTTCCATCCCCTCCACCACATAAGCATCCTCCATCTCCTCCACCACGTCGGTCTCCACCTAAGTCTTCTCCATCTCCTACTCGGGAGCCATTACATTTCTCGCATGCTGCTAAGCCTCATGATGTTTTGTGTGATTTACTTGATAAGCACTTAATTCACTTGCCCTCTAATCAACATCCTCCTCCTCATCACTTGCATCGCTAATCAGCGCAATCGCCCTTATTGCAATTTTCACTAGATCAATGGCCATCAAGATAATGATTGTTATGCTTTACACAACAAATTACAACAATTATAAGATCATAATGTCATTGCCTTTGGATATCTCTCTCTCTCTCATGAGTAGTCTCTTTCTAATTATACATAAGTTTGCTTTCATACATTCACTTGTCTCATCCACCTACTTTAAGGTCGTCATTCTTCCATCTCCTAAAATCATTATTCATCCACATCCTCCACCTAGCTCATCCATCGCAAAATCATCTCACCCACCTCATAGTGTTACTACTTCACATTGGCTTCCTAAGCCATTGACATCTATGCTTCCTACCACTACATCTCCCATCATTGGCACCATTTCATCCAACATTTAGTTTGGCTCTTACACTCATGCTTTACCACCACTTCACATGATTCCATCGCTCCTCGCAGGCCTCTTCACCTTTGGTAGGTGATTTCTATCACCTTGTTTCTCAATGATGCACTCTAGTCTCATGGTTCATACTCGAATGTTGAGGGTATAAATATAAAATGAACCTCACCATATTCACACTCTATAATTTATTGATCTATCTATTTAGCGCACATTATCAAGCCATTTCTTGATGACACACTCTTGTTTTATGGTTCATTCTTGATTTCCAAGGGGTCTTATATAAATGAACCTCATCTTCTCTACACATACAATGGGGGAATTGTTATTATTCCCCTCTCTTCAACATACTCACACATGATCACAAACATCATTATATAACATCTTACTATACCATGTTTAAGTCATTTTATCTACTACACCACATAACATACATCTATTACTATTTATCAAATACATTTCTTTTCTATTTCTTATCTACATCATCATCTATTTCAAATCAACATAATAATTTACGCAATGTAACTCAAACATCACAAATCAACACATGACCAACAATCATCACATCACATAGCAATGAACATCAAAACACAACAATAATATCAATCATCCATATATATATAAAAAAATCATAGTTTCAAAAAACAATCATTGGAGGGAAAGCCCTATCCATCACTACATGCATATACATCATATCTCATCATCACTATTGTTATATACAATTGCAAGAGCTCTAGAGCTAGATGCTTCACTGCTCAACCTATGACACTAGTCGCGACCTCAATATCTCTCCACTTGCCTCCGTAATAAGGCCACCTCGACCGACTACTCCGTGAATCGGCCTTGCAACTCCACATACTTCGTGAACACATCCTTTACTAGGCTCCTCCTCCTATAGCCTCCCTCACTCATTGAATCTATGCATGTTCCTCATCTCACTCGCTCAACAACAAAACAATGCATGTGGCTGCCACTACACACCACTGGCTCAAAAAAATGGGCATGCTCTCCTGCAACATATACTCACTCCAACATCCCACCTCTCACGAGAACATATGAAGGTATATTCTACATCAGTGTGTGGATCGATGAATCAATGATCAAGGACCAATAAGCATCACTTGTAACCATCCAAACACCACATTAATTACTACACATGTTTACCAATATACAATAACCAAGTAACAATTAAAAATACCAACAAACAATACTTATGCTCATTTAATGTCATTACTAGGCCATCTCCATTAGGGGTAAGTGCATGTCCCTCTACTCCTTGGTGGTGCACCCACCACATCTATGACAATTGGAAAAAATAGCACCCATCGATGTGACGCCCACCATGAATTATAAGCCTAGATACATCCTACATCATCCACTTGTATTGTCTCTATGACCGCATCCACCTCATTCGGGTCAGGAGGGACTACTTGTGCTCCCATGGAGCCTAGCCTTTCTCTTGGATGCCTCAGTGCCCTAATGGCTCTAACCCATACATATGACTCTAGGGGAACATCCTGATCCATACCAAACTACATCAACACACACTCTTCTTGACATAACTCAGCCACCCCTAGGAACTAGTCCTCTAACCACATCATGCGTTGAATCCACCACATCTCTACATCATCCTCTAATCACTTGTCATAGTCTCTATATGGCCTCCATATGATGGACCCTACTCCTATCTAATCAAACATTGATCTATAAGTAGTTGTATCTAGCCTCTTGCTCGTGTGCCTACCTATCTCAAAAAAATTATATCGAGGCCTAGCCTAATCCTCGCATGGCCCACTAAGTGGCCTCAATATAGTAATATGCTCATAGGCCCATACATGTAGTAATGTGGTGGATCATATTCCACCATCATGGTCCTCCTATGTAAACCTATATAGATCTCGATACAAATGTGCCAATAAACATCGCACCCATACAAATCTTGTACCATGTTTCTCTATTCGCTAATAGATCGATGCATCTTATACAAGATGACCACTCTGCCACCCTCTACTATCACCAATGAAGTTATAATCATTACAATAAACTTTCACGATCATGGAACACCTAATATCAGTATGACATCTAGACTAATATGGGTCTCTAGTCTGTACCGTGTGCCTGTAAAGTATTATCTAGCTGCCCTCATCTACCTCTAAGCATCCACTATGGCCATCACCTATACTCTCTCACCCACAACTAGTAGTCACAATATACGATACACATCCTCTAGGGTCACAATCATCTCCCTAGTAAGCAACCAAAAGTACAAGTATATGCACACCACCTCTCACACAATACAAGTAATCATAGGCATATTATGGGGTACCTCCCCAATCTCGCTATGTGCCGCATGTCAAGCATAGTCTAGTATGTCCCACTCTGCATAAGATAATCCCAACATCAACAATGTACTCAAATGTCGACCTCTATAGAACTCCCTCAAATGAATATCTCGTTGCACAATACACACACCAACAAAAACTCGATATTAGTACATCATACATACTCAAAATCAACTATTCAATTCATCAAAATGTCATAATTTAATATCAAAGTCCTCTCCTAGGTCACCAACACCTAGGAGTAGGTCGCGAACGCCTGTAGGAATAAGTCACCACCACCTAGAACTAGGCACTTACATCCCAAAGAAAGTCAATGCCTTGGACTACTCCCGCTTAGGTCGAAAACGCCTAGAAATTCAAAAATCCAAATTTTACAAAAAAATGACAAAATTGAGCTAATTTCATCACATTTTTCAAAAATACTTGTACTTATCAACTCATCTGTCATCTCGTGACACCGCGATTGCCACCATCTCAAACCTAGTTAACCTCATTGCCCTAATTTACAACATCCTCGCAAGCTTAGAACTTAAATTCTATATCTATCAAGGTTCAAATGAAGTCACTTTTCACTTTTTACCCTTACTATATATAACAAGTCTCAATTTTTCATTTGACTATAGTTATCATTTGAGTGTGTTCTTCTAATTAATACACATCACGGTTTTGCTCATATCTTGAAATTCGCTACTTCATTTTCCTCCTCGTTTCGTCATTCGGTTAATAATTTCTCCCATCATCGTCTTTGTGCACATTCCACACTACTATATTCCAATCTAACACATTTTCAACTCAAATACATGTGATCTTGTAACATCTTCTATACTACACTTTATTCACTACTACTCGCTCTCACGTCTACTTCCGGCTCGGTCCTCATTGTTTCCATCCCTCTGCATTTCATTGAAAGGGGGCATGTAATGGGATCACCCTATGATCCCTCGCAGCTACTATGTGATTATTCAATACTCTTTATACATCATTATCAAAAAAATTCTCGACACTAGTCAAGTGAAGGTATAAATCATCTCATACAACATTCGACATTTTCTACTACTTCAAATATATTCCCCTAATGAATAATCCAGGGGCAAAAGGTAAAAGTCTTATCATGAGCAATCTATCACATAAATTCAATTTCAAATAAATTGTTTGGAATTCAAATCAAATCAATTAATTGGTACAACATAACATCATTTCATTATCACTCCCAGATGACCTAACTTGGGAGTTGCGTCACTTCATTATCTCTCCCAGATGACCTAACATGGGAAATCACTTTTTACATCGCTTCCAGATGACCTAACATGGAATCCATCTAGCATTATGCAAATTGCCACACTCATGAGGTGGGGGAAATGAGATGTCATTGCCTTTCCTATACTGCTCCTATATGGGTTATTCAACATAGAACTAAACATGGATCAAAATGGAACAAAATTTGGTCTTTATCCATCTACAATGGTTGGAACTTTTGAGGATGTAGTCATAGATGGAGGGTAAAATTATACCTCTCTCCCTAACACTCTTCCTCTAGTGACACAACACCCAAATCCTTTAGTTTTTAAACATACAAAATTTGGTGGGAATTAATCACTCCCTTCCCATTCAATTCTCCATTAATAACAACTCAAAATATCTAGATCTTCAAATTACTCAAATCAAATCACTAGTTTCTCCAAAGTTCTCATTACAATGGTTTGCCATCTTTATTCATCTCCATATGAATTTACATGTTAATCCATAGTTCGCCATATTATATGTCCTTATATTTTATGTGTACATCCACAAAAGGGCTTCTTTGGAATTCTCACTAGTATGCTCCTTACTTCCTTTACACTACTTGAATTTCATTCAAATAGCATAAAGGGGGGACAAATGTAGACACAAAATCACACACATATTACTATTTTACTATACCGCTAAGTATGTTGTTATATACATGGATCTCAAGTAAGAAAATTATTCACTGGTGACACACTTCTTAGTCCATCTACTTGCTTTGGTTGTTTCTATTGTCTTTCTCCTTCACATTTGTCACTTATGTACTCAATTCTAGTCAGGTCACAGTGAGGATCCCTATCTATCATTCTTTTCACATTTGTCGTTTGTTATCCCTAGAAACCAATGCCCAATCTAGACACCAGCGCCTAGGTGCTTTTTTTCCACCCGAGGCATTCTTGTCCCCTTTGTTCTTGTTCACATTTTTGACATTTGTGGTCGGCCTTTTAGTTTTTTTACTCCTAACCCGAGGTCCTAGTCGGTATGTCGTGTCATTAGTGTAGAAATATACACAACATATATACCATTATATGGGCGGGCAATTATCAATGGATATCTTATCTACATACTATCAAAGGATTTGCATTTTTGGGTTGCTTATTCTCGCATACACTACATATGAAGGGGAAGTTTTGAATTCCATCCACACATTTTGCATTTTATTGAGCTACAACCCACTATCTTATCATCAATGGCGCGAGGGAAACCTAAGGACACTATTGCACACAAAAACACATAGAACTACATGGAGTCTAAGATGTAGTGTAACACTCGGTCGTAAGTTCAACACTTGGTCGTAAGTTCACTATGTCAGGTGACCATCGGGGTCATTCCGACTCCCCATTTGCATATTTATTTTTAGCATTTGATGTAGTTTGGGGTTTTAGAATATCATTTATTTTGTAGGTTGTAGGTGCATTCAACAATCATCCAATGACATATAAGCAGCTGACAATGAAGGATATCAAAACCCTAGCAATACAAGAAAAATCAGGTTTCGAACCTCTGCGTGGTCATAGGTGCCTCTGAAGGTCTCTGGCGTCCTCACCCTAGTCTAGGAACCCATGTCCGAGCCGGTCTGTGCAAGTTCTAGAATTTGTATCAAGCATTTTCGACACTCTTCCCGCCTTATTCATTAGTTGCTCTAGTCCAGATTCGCTTTTGGATAAGAAAAAATCGGATAAGTGCCTTATCTCCCTTGTTTGCTTATACGGTTACATATTTAGAGTTCCTAACATTTGTATTATGTTTTATCTCGTCATCATAGTGACTCTGTAATTTAGATTTAATATTTCAGATTTTGTTAAATCAATTACTTACAATCCACTACTTGGGCAAACGACAATATTCAAGGATTTGTGTTTGGGTTGCATTATTCACAATATATAAGGGGCTATTTTTGAATTCCATCTCACACAATCATCTTGAGGGAAAAGTAGTTGTAGCCTTCTATCTTAGTGTGACTAACACATGGGAAAACTAGCTTGAGGACACAATTCAATCACACACACACATACACACTAAAATTACATAGAGTCCGAAATGTAGTGCATCGCTCGGTGACAATCACATTGGGGTGAGTATTGAGGTCGGTTCGACTCAAACATATCAATTATTTATTCCATCTAATATTTTCACGAGATTTGAGTAGGTAGCTAGTGTTTGTTTTGTAGGTTCACATAATATAGTGAAACCTTACAACAAAGTGGATGTGTTGAAAACGAAAGGAAGAAGACAAGTTCAAACCACGAAAAGATCGAAACATAGTTCTTTATAAGGACTCTAACGCCTTGATTCGAGACACCAACACCGGGGTGGTCATGTACTCATTTGGGTGGTCCTATCCAAAGAGGTTCTAGATGCGTTTCTCGGACATATCACACACAATTCGGATCCATCCTTCTTAGTTTGTTTCCCACCCATATCTCAAGATACAAACTAAGTCATTCATATCTTACTATTGCTTACACTTGTTTGTTTCTTGCATGATAGATCTTGTTTATTACAATTATATTCACTTGATCTTAGTCTTGATTAAGATTTAAAGTAAAGGGAGGCAAAGAGAACATAGACATACCCTCTACCCAAACTCCGTACAAAATCAATTTTCCACCCCCTAGTTTCCTACCAAACCTAGAGGGTCTATCTATAGAAGTCACTTTTAGGAGGAATGCCTATAAGGAAAAATAACAACTATATGCTAGGAAATGTCAGTATCAAATTCAACAAACTCATTAGGCAGTTGAAAATCAAAAGCCTTACCTTCCTGATGTTGGTCAAAGTTGTTGCATGTAGTGTTGGTCATCGATGGGGACATGCTCTCCGATGTTGTTTACTTTCAAGTGGGGGATGAACATCCACGTCTATCTTCTCTTGGTGTCTAATGATTAGGGTTAGGAAAACACTAACCTCCCTCAATATTGCAACCATCATTATTGTTTTTATCTTTTGATTAATATATTGATACGTTTTAATTTAAAACAAGGCCAACATTTGGTAAATCGCGTCGAAGGTGATGTTTTGTGGGTAGAGGGAGGAAAATTACATAGAATTCTTTTAAAATAAATGTGAATGAAAACAAGTTCTTTAAGAGATTTGGTTTGTGAAATGAGCCTACCATCTTGCAATTAGTTTCAATGTGAATATATTGCGAGAAAACATGATTATAGAAAAGTTATATATAAGTGTATTTAACAATATAAAAGAAGTGGATATTTCTATAAAATTTTAAATTTAGATTAAAATTATAGTTTAATAATTTATTTTTGATAAATAGAATCATAAAAATATTTCTTTGACAAGAAACACATAACAATAAATATCAACCTTATTATCCTTTTAAAAATTTGGAAAAATGATTTTTCCTTGGTATGTACCCTCATATCTCATATAGAATTAAATATATAAGGGTGACCATTTGTGAGTTTTTTGGAATAAAAATATAATATAAATGTCAAAATTTATGAGTTGAAACTAATTCATTAAGTGACATGACATTGTGGCCCACATGCTACTAAAATATTAATATCATTTTTGCCAATCATTTTGGAAGAGGGTATATTGTTTATCAAACAATAGAAAGAAACAAAAATAATGAAATATTCTTGAATAAAAGAAAACAAAATATTCTCACAAGAAATTAATGCAAAACTTTATAAAAATACATGAAATATTATTTGAGTAGAGGGATGTTGGGGGTCACAAGGAAAGTGAAAATGAAAAAATAGAGCAGTGGGTGGATAGCGAGACCTGAAATGGGCATGAATAATTGGAATGCTAATTGCTCCTAAAAACTTATTGGGAGTGCGGCCTTTGAAAAGAGTTTCCAATATATATAAGTAGCAGGGTCGGGGTTCAGAGGAAAAACAGAAGAGAGCAGAGGACTAGGGTTTTATTAAGAGAAAGGGAGGAATGAGTAACCAGAGGGCGGTGTCGTTTTTGACAAATGTGGCGCGTGGAGCAGTGGGGTTGGGGTTGGCTGCGAGCTTTGTGAATGCGTCGTTGTACACAGTTGACGGAGGGGAGAGGGCGGTACTGTTCGACAGGTTCAGGGGCGTGAAGGAGGAGGTTGTTGGGGAGGGTAGCCATTTCCTTGTCCCCTTGCTTCAGCGTCCCTTCATCTTCGACATCCGCACTCGCCCTCACACCTTCTCCTCTGTCTCAGGCACCAAGGACCTTCAGATGGTGCACCTCACTCTGCGTGTGCTCTCTCGACCCGACGAGGAGCACCTTCCTCGCATATTCCAAATGCTCGGTCTCGAGTACGACGAGAAGGTGCTTCCTCCATTGGCAACGAGGTCCTCAAGTCGGTGGTGGCGCAGTTCAACGCCGATCAGCTTCTCACAGAACGCCCTCGCGTCTCGGCGCTGGTTAGAGACAGCCTCGTGCACAGGGCCAGGGACTTCAACATTGTGCTCGATGACGTGGCCATCACCCACCTCTCCTACGGTGCCGAGTTCTCCAAGGCCGTGGAGCAGAAGCAGGTGGCTCAGCAGGAGGCTGAGCGGTCCAAGTTTGTTGTGGCCAAGGCGGAGCAGGAGCGCAGGGCCGCTATCATCCGAGCCGAGGGCGAGAGCGATGCCGCCAAGCTCATATCCGACGCCACCGCTAGTGCCGGCACTGGCCTTATCGAGCTCCGACGCATCGAAGCCTCCCGAGAGATTGCCAACACCCTCTCCAAGACCTCCAATGTCTTCTATCTTCCACCCGGGAATAACATGCTGCTCGGTCTCAATCCCACCAGCCGCTGATGCTGATGCTCATGCTACTATTGCTTGCCTTTTCCTTCACTTTTGCACCTCTCTTTCAGGGTCTCGACATTAAGGATGTAATTGCTTTCTTTTCTTTTATTCAGCTTCCAACTTCAATTTTGCATGAATTTCAATTTATTCTGTTTCTTACTACTGCTACTTAACATCTATTGTTTATGTTCAAAATAGATATTTTGTCTCCGCCTTATGTGCTGTTTAATAGCTCACCTCCCAGGAATCATTAATAGTCCACATTTGGTGGCAGTTACTAACTGATAATTAATTTCCTACCTGGCTGATATAAACAGTATCTCCCCGGACTTCATCCTCAGACAAACCTAGCTGCCTTATTCTGATGTAAAGACTCAGTCTTTTTTAACAGAGCACTTACTCATGGGACACTGCACAATTCTTGCACACTCATCTTTATGTGGGCAGCTTTTCCCGCTTAAATTTCCTTTGCCAAGTTATCCAATTATTATTGCATTATCTTTACCAATTTGAGAGTGACACAACGTGGAATGCCTTTTACAAATTATGAGATTCTCTTCCGTTGTATTCTGAATGTGTGACCATATACTTTCGAGTTGTTGTGGGCATAGCTTTTTCCTCTTTTAATTTTGCGCTATTCCAAACAGCTCTAGTCCATTATGTCAGGTTCTATCATGCAATGCAATGTTTTATTTCTCTTGTGCTTTAAATTTCTATTGATCCATTTCTGCCAAGATTTTTCTTTTACTTCTCTCTCCTCCACCTTCCCTTCCCTTATAACACATTTCATTGGCATATTTACTTACTCATCTTTGTTATGGTACCCTTAACACCCGCTGGGCCACGATTGGATGTATGTCCCTACTGTTTCACATCTTTTTCCACTTGTTGGTTTTTTTCTTTGATGTGGGTCCTTCCTTTATTGGCATAATACTTGTATTTCTCTTGTTGTAATCATGATTGCCCATCTTTTCAAGCTATATATTTGTTACGGCTCATGGTTGTATTCAGTATTCAGTGGGTCTGTAGTATAGGAAAAACGGAATAGAACTGTCCAGAAAACTTGTTGCAGAAATTGCCTGTTACTTCAGAATATATTTTCCGCAGCTGATTGCCCAATTGTGGCAGTACATACTAAATGCAGAGGAGTTGGAAGGAAACCCAACAAAAATAAAGCAAATAGAGCCCAAAATAATGCCTGAACAAGAAAAGAAGGAAATAATTTTTCATGAGATCTTTGGATACTAACCTAGAATGATGCTGAGAGCAGTGAGTAAGTGCATGGTACTTCGCTAGATAAGCAAGATCTCATGGACAACTGGCGCAGAATGACCAACCTTAAAAACATCCCCACGTTGGATTTCCTAGAGTCCTATTATAGCTAATATTCGTACTTTGGCTCCGTTTCTTTTGCAAGTGGGACAAATATGAATTACATAAAACTCTAAAGTAATAGAAAAACACAACTGATGGATATAAACGCTAAACTTGTTAACTATAAAAAACAATGGCAAATAAGATTTTTAACTACTCACATAAAGTACCATTTAGTACAGAAGTGGGTTTTGTCTCTGGACATTGTAACACTTTCCCTCCTTCAATTAGTTTCCACAGCTCAATTATGGTCCTGGATGTTGTTATTTGAAGGCCTTGCCTTCAGGTGCGGCACGGTAGAAGTTTGGTGTTTTGGCGTGGACTTACATCTACAAGCTGATTGATCCGAGTTTATTGGATGAAGTCTCTAGCAAATTGTAGTCCTTAACTCCTTGCTTTGAGTTGCCAAAATTGACTAGAAACTAAAGAGCTGCTCAATTTCTATTTAGGGGAGACATGGTATGTGGACTTTTAACCTTTTGACCTACCACCTCCTTCAAGAGTGAGACATGAATGGTGTTATGCACTTGTGGCTCTGCTGGTTGTTTCAAGAGCATATGCGACGATAGAAACTAAAGAGCTGCTCAATTTCTATTTATGGGAGAAATGGTAATTGGAATTTTAACCTCTTGACCTACCACCTCCTTCAAGAGTGAGACATGAATGGTGTTATGCACTTGTGGCTCTGCTGGTTGTTTGAAGAGCATATGCGACTTATTCCACTCTTGTTAGGATCTTAAGAGGTTTATAATATCTAGGACCAAGTGCCTCCACCCTTTTAATTTTGAGAGGTTTCAGCTTATAATGTTGTAGTCTCAAGCAGACCCACTCTGTAACTTCAAATTTTCATTGCAGTGTTCATCTTGTTGAGGCGTCATCATCTACCGAGTTACCTTGATATTCTTTAAAAAATTCAATTTCTTTTTTTTCCCTCCTCAATAAAGTTGTGAATTACAGGTAAATTGTATATCTTCAGTTGGCAAAGGAGTAAGAAGTGAAGGCTCACAATGTTAAGAGAGCCTTAAACAGAGACCATTCCAATGGATGTTTGATATGTTGTGCTATATTAATTTTCTGCCGAGTACAACCATTTTTGTCCACGAATCCTGCTAGTCTGCAGTAGTTTATCAAATACCCTTGTTGGATTTTTTGTTCCTGTTTGGGTTTGTCCATTTATTTGAAGTGGAGAAATTGTAGCTGGGGTTAAAAAAATCAACAAGTGTATATGGTACTTTTTGCTAGTTGCTGATAAATTTTGAATCTCAGTTGCAAAAGTAATCTGTAGTTTTTCATGTAATTTGTATTTGTTGCATAAACAAATTGGCAAGTTGTGAGGTCTTATTTATGAAATCCTGACAACGAATGAGCGTACTCATTCAATATATGAAGCACAGGGTACACCTTTTCCTTCTGCATTAAGCAAGCATGTAATTGAATCCAATTTAACACCCCCATTTTTTTGATTGGGAATGGCAATTGCCAAAGCAAAGGTGGAATGCTCGAGTGAAAAATAGACAGTAATTCCAAAAAGTTTATCAATTTGTATGGACTGAAAGCATAAAATTTCTAATTCTAATAGTTGTTTTATTTATCTGGAAAATCTCCCTTGAGAAAACAGAGTCCTCAACATCTTTTTGAGCCCATCTCAATGAATTTGTTCCTGTTGTAGTAAATTACAAAGAAGCATTAGGACCCGCAGAAGGTGAGGAATGAAATTCTGCTAGGAATATTTCTTTGAGAACCTAGAATTATGTATAGAGAATATGATGTTTTTTTATAAACAATTGTCTCCTGTCATCTTCATGTACCGTCTCTGTTGAAAATTCCTCTACACAGTTGTAAGCAGCGTCTGATCTTAAAGAACCCTTAACTAGATACTGAAAGCCATTCAATTGAACTTCAAATGTTAGAATTTCCAATCACATGCAGTATATAAATACTAACTGAAAAATACTCAGATCTGCTCCAAAGCATAACTGCAATGCTTTGGAACACAGCACGCACGTTGATTGAAAAATTGAATGAATAAAACACCTACCCTAGGTCTTTTATCTCTGAAGAAGAGACCCAAAAAGTAGCCCTGATTGTAAAATTGGATCCATCTCAAAATTAAATAGACCCTTGGCCTAAATTTATCCTATTGATATGTGCCTTTAAATAGACAGTCAAACTTTACAGACACAAACTGAATACATAATTGTTTTTGTAACACTGTAAAACAAACTACATAAAAGCAATTGTTAAATCCAGACAACCAAGAATAGCACTGTTGTTCTCTATGACCATACACTCTTCTAAAGTGTGTCCAATTTCTTCACGTGTGCCCTATTGGAGGACACATTCTGAAGTACTGTAATCTAACACTCCCTCTTATTGAGGAATGTATTCTTCATCAATACTCCTTGCTCGGAGCATCTCAAACTTCCTCTTAGCTAGAGGCTTCATTAGAATGTTTGCAACCTATTGATCTGTTAGATCATAACCTAGAGCAATTGCTCCTTTCTGAACTTTGTCTCTGAGAAAGTGATGTTTGATGTCAATGTGCTTGGAATGATTATGAAATACAATTTTTTCAGAGTTTGGTACAACTGTGATTGTCATACCAAATGACTATTCTATTTTCTCACATGTTATCTTCACAATAAACTTGTGAAGCCAGATGGCTTCACAACTAGCAGTTTTTACTGCCATGTACTTTCCCTCCGCTAATGGCAGTGAAGTCTGCTTCTTGATGAACTAGGATACGATGTAAGTATCATCTCAAAATTCTCTTCCCGTCACTTAAATCTCCTAGTATGAATCAATGAATCCATGCAACATCAACTCATCATCCCTTGCATATCTCAGACCAAAATGTATTGTGCACTTCAGGTACAGGAGCACGTGTTGCAACAATCTTGTGAATTTGGCAACAATTCAACTATGATCTAGCTTATAGTGTTCATTGCAAAACATATATCTGGTTTGATATTAACCATATACATCAGGTCTTGAACAATTCCTTGTAGACCAGAAGATCGACCACATCTGAGTCCAAGTCAATTTGTAACTTTAGATTCAATAACATCATAGTGGCAATGGGTTTGCAATCCATCATTTAAAACTTATTTAAAACTTCAACTATGTATTTAACCTGCCCAAGTAAAACCTCACCTATCCTCTGCCACACCTTTAGACCCAAGAAATAGTGCATTAGTCCAATGTCCTTCATGTCAAATTTTCTGGCCAACTTTTCCTTGTACCCTTCAATTAACTTCTTTAAACTCATTGCAAGTAGTAGGTCATCTACATATAGGATAAAAACCAGCCAATTAGGTCCATCAAATAAATAATACAAATTGGGGTTTACAACTCCTCTGGTGAAGTCCAAGCCTAACAAGTATTTATCAATCTACAAATGGTCTCTCACCCATGCACTTCAAATCGTCTTCGTTGATGAATGTACACCTCCTCAATTAGGGCATTCAAAAAAGCAATTTTAACATCAATTTGGTGTAATTGCCAACCAAAAAATCTATTAAAGACATATTTGACTTGATAGAAGTAAGCAAAGGTTTCGTAGTCAACTCCTTGTCTCTAAGAGAAGCTTCTAGCTACAAATTAATCCTTGTTTTCTATATGCTGACATGCTTCACCTAGTCCAGCTACTTGTATCCGCAATTGATTTCCCCATTTGTCTCTACACTTTCTCCCACACTTTATTCTTCATGATGGAGTTTTATTCCATTGTGGTATCCTTCCATACCGTTGACCTTGCTGCCTCCTTATAATTGGAAGGCCTTGCATCAATGATGGAAGATAGAAGTGCAACATAATTGGGAAATCTATAGGAAGACTTACTTGAAATTAAGTTTTTGGAGGAAAAATTTGCCCGTCTCCTGCAATGTCTGTTGATGCTAGTTATGCTTATTTTCCATCTTGGGTGGTGTTATCAACTAATTTTGACTTTGCAAAATTACAACGTGAAAATTCTGAAATTTTTGTCTTTTCTCGCATTTATTACCCTCGTCATGATCGTCTTATTCTCATGGTCATTTTGGTTTTTGTTTCATCCATTTTGAATAAGCCCTTCTCCCGCTACGACGCAAATTGTGTTTTAATTATTTAATTAATATTTACCTTATTATTTAATAAAATAAAATATATTAAAATTTTAGGATTTTTAATTAATAAATATTAATTTAATACTCATGAAAGTTGTTCAACAAACTTGGAAGAACTTTTTGTTTTATTGTTGTTACTTTCATGAGCAATTGTTGGGGGCAATTATTTTTCCGCTTCCAATTGCCGTGGACAATTTCAATTTTGCTTCTATCATTTGGAAATTGGGAAGGAGATGGTTATAAGAGGTTGTAGAAGCGGGAGAGATTGGGAAGAAGAAATAAGGAAAATATTGTAGACATTCCAGAAGAAGGAAAATCTCATTCTACAGACACTCCTCGGCTTTCACACGGAAACCTGACATGGGCATTAGCTAGAGCCAGGCAACCTTGAGAGTTCCAGGTAGTTGTCTCCATTTCAGAATCACACAGTTACAAGAGGCCATCCTTCTCCATTTGCTACAGACCCTCCATGCTCTGTGCAACATCCCTGATCCATTGAGCACACAAATACCCATATGTTGACAAAAAGGGAAGATCCACGTGGGTGAAAGCTTGGAGGGAGGAAAATACCAACAAGAAGTTTCTTTTTGAGATCCACGCATTACCCAAGGAGGGATCCACACACGGAAATTTGCCCACGCCAAGGAAATGGTGAGAACCATTCTATTCCCACGTGCCAAACAAGAAATTTTCCAAAAGCCATCATGAAGCCAAAGGGGGAAAGCCATGTAGCGGAAGGAGGAATTAATCCAAAAGTCAAAGGGATCCATGAAATTTGTCAAAGAAGATATCAAAAATCCACGCCAAAGGAGAAAATCAACATGCAAGAGGGTAAAGGAAAGCCCATGTAGTAGTTTGAATAGGCCAAAGACAAGTCAAAATGCCCACGCATTGGGCAAAATAACAGGCTCACGTGCTGGAGGAAGAGGTTGTCTACGCACTCAATCCTTGGAAAATTTCTCACACATTTGTTTTTGAGATCCACAACCATTCACATGCCACACACATTCCAAGGAGAGTCTCGCATACAAAGAAGCCCACTCATGCATAAAAATACAGAGCTCATGCAACCCACATAGGTAGATAATAATAAGAAGTTTCTTTTGAGATCCACGCAGCCCATGCAAAGGAGGTGAGATCCATGTTGCCAAAGGAGAAGGATTTAAAACACATAGTCGGAGATAATAAAAAAATGGTCTAAAATTGTAGTATTTTTACCGGGTGGTGATTTGAGCTTAGTTTCCATATTTTATTTGTATTATCATTTTGAATTCGGAACCGCTTTTATTCTTTTTATTTATTTTTAAAAACTAATAAAAAAGTTGTATTTTTCTTGCGGCAATGGTGGTCTGGAGACTTAGACCCGACACTTTCCCAGTGTATGCATTTTTTTGTTTTCCGCTTTAAAATTCATAATGGGTGAACGCTCTAATAAATCGGCACTAAAATACGCATATCAAGGATTAGTTCCAGCATCGTCCTTAAATTCAATGTATGATAATATTTTAGATACCGATATGGGTCATGTGGATATGGTCCAATTCTGTGACAGGGTAAGGCGGGAAGGAAAGAATGTTTTTTCAAAAAGGCTCTATCGTTGCGGCTTACCTCAAGCAACAACATTTCCAGTTGCCATACAATGCCCCGAATTTGTCCTAGCTTGTGCCGAACATTATGATCCTGAGCGTCGAGGAGTTTTTAATGACAAAGATGAACCTTTTCTACTCAATTCTCCATATCATATGGAAGATTTGTTAAGAGTGCCACTTCATGAAGAAAATGTTGACATCATGCAAGAATCGACACAACAATTCTGGGATGAAAACCCTTTGAGATGGTCGAAGATGGTTAATAAAAATTGGTTGGTCAAACCAAAAACTCACACTTCAAGAATTCCCAAAGAGTTGTTTTGGGTAGAGTTTCATGAAGAAATAGGAGATATGATTACTCTCCTCAAGCAAGGTTTTTGGTCTCCCTTCCGCTAAAAATTTTCATCCTTGGATGTACAAGTTCATTTGTATCATTCTTGATGCAAAGATGTTCATTGATTGGGCAAGTATCGTTAGCAATACTCTCCATAAGCAATTGATTGAGGTAAGAATGACAAGTCATTTTTACATGACCTCATATTTGATCTATGTTGTAGCAAGGAGGATATTTTCAGGGCTAACAACTAGAGGTACGATGGGTCCGACAAGAATAGTGTTTTTCACTTTTACCCACAGCTGGAGTTCAAGAACGGTTCTCACCATTTCCGGAGGGTAAACGATGCTTTCCTTTTCTATATAATCCGGTCACTAAGGAGAAACCCAGAGGAAATATTTTCAGAAGATGCCAAGGTAGTGATAAAACAATGGGGAACTTGGTTTATCCAGTTTCCCTCTTACTCCTATATACGAGTTGATGGATTTGTGGGAGCTCCTTACAAACTTCCTAAATATGTCAGTGACAAATTGACATTGATGGAACTTTCACGTCTTTTCAAAATCCATTGCCTACTGGTGGATAAATGTAAAGGAGGCATTCATTTCCGATTCAAATTGGGGAATACAAATGTCCAAGTTCCTGCAGCAGAACTTATGGAAAAATAATTTTCCCTCATGACTATACATTCTTTCACAAGTAGGGCTCAATTTGATATTAAAGGATCCATGGAAAAAGCTCTAGGAGCAAGATATAGGCACAAGGCAAACATAAAAGACTATTGGGTAGAATGTGCGGATGACAGGGAGGTGAGACGACGACAATTTTCTTGTCTCACACTGGCTCAGATAACAAATTACGGATTGAGGGACCCTCCTTTGACCCTTGTTAATAATGGAATTGATCTTATGGATCCTGCCTATGATCAGATAGTTTTCACTCCACTCCTTGGTATTGATTGGAGTAAAGGAGATGAAACTTCTCTAGATGTCATGAATCAACCTGTGTTGAAAAGGACTATGATGTGGTATGAGAATCAGATGGCCAATCCTCTCCCATTTTAGGCACATATGTCTGAGATACAAAAACTGCCAACAAGGGGAGGACTTACATAGAAAAAGGTGGTGCAAAACTTCTTCACATCAGTCTCCACCAACATCATCACATGCATCTCAGAGGAAAAGTCGGTGGTTACCCAAACTTGTCTCTAATAAAGAAGTAGTGTCTCAAGGGTCGGTAAAAAGTGTGCATCTTCGGGAAGGAAAAGAACGTGTTTTGGGATTTCTACCCCAAACTCATCTGTTCACATCACTGAGAGTTCCAATAGGCCCACTAAGGATCCAAGTCATCAATGTTATACACCAGAGTCCAAGCAAATCCTAGTGGTACATATATCTAATTCTTTCGAGCATCCAGGTGATAAGGGTATTTCACAAGAACATGAGGATAATCAAGAATGTGTTGCAGATGCTACTTCGCCAAGGATTGAGGCCACAAAACAACTACCTACTGGTTTTAGTCATGAGAAAGGAAAAGAGGATATTTCTTCCAGTTCTCGACTTTTTTGTGTCAAATTAATGAATGAAACATTGAGTGGGTTGATTCGAAATCAAAAAGAGGAAGAGATTGGTCAAAGTGGCCAACATTGATTTGGAATCTCTTTCTGCCCTTTCCAACAAAGTTGTGCCCAAAAAGCCTAAGGTCTTCTCTAGTAGTGATTGATGATAACGGAGATAAATTTGCAGAAATTGCAGTTCCAACTACTGAAAAGGATCGTGGGGACATGACAATCACTGACTATGAAGTATCCAAAATAGCCCTTGGAAAGACCACTTTTGAAAGTGATGTTGTTATGGCAAAGGATTCAATGAACAATGTGCTTAAAAGGTTGGAGAGATACAAATCTCAAATTTCCCAACTCAAAGAAGAAAAGAATCAGTTGATCTCATATGTTCAACATTTGATCAACCCAATTGCGTCTTCATTCCTAGGTTAGAGATGGTGGCCATCCCTAGATCAAGAAATTCTCAATCAATCAAAGGATGTGATCACTCTAGGGCACACTCTAAGGTCATGGGTTTCCAAGATAGAAAGTGGTGGGTTGAGAACAATTGATGAGGTGATAAAAATATCTGAGAATATTTATGCCTACCTTGATTCAATGTTTCCATTCAAGGAATGCCTCATTACAGAATTAATAACATTGGATCATATTTTTCCAAGTCTTCAAGATCTTGCCCGCATGGAATCTACATTCTTAGCCTTAGAGGGAATACTTGAGTTTGATCATCGCATGACACAAATTCTATGGCTAAATCATGTTAAGTCCAAGAAAATGATTCTGGAAGACTTAGTAATTCAGTTTGAAGTATATGAAAATGCTCTCTTCCATTCAAGCCTTCATCGAAGAGAAGACAAAGGAATTCAGTACAACATCTGGTGGAACAATTTACAAAAGATACATGAAATGTATATGGATCACTTTTTATGGATCAATGTTTTAGGATCAAACACCTTTGTGAAGAGATCCAATCTAAAGTTGCAGACCTGCATACCATACCAGGTAAGATTCTTGAAATGCAGGTACTTTGTGAGGCTGGTCTTCTTCCGAGTTGTTTTCCGGAGGAAGAGAAGATGCACTGGACATTGCAGAAGCTCAAATCTTTTGAATTGGCGAAGAATCAAGATCCTTGTTTCGCCAACAACATGGTAGGGTGATTTCCTATATTTTCTCATGGGTGGGAGAGTCCATTTCTCATATGATTGAGATAGGTGGACCCCATTTCAATGGATAAGGCATTGGTTTTTGTTGTATGTTTTAAAAGTGGTATTTTAAAATGATGTTATTGTTGAACTCACTTTTGGAAAACTTTGGATAACTTAAGTGATTTCTATTTTTAGTTGCTTTTAATAAAGTTGGTTGAAAAAGTCAAAGTCACTTAAGATGCCCTATTTAATGTTCATGTAAAACCCTAACTACTTTGTAACCAACTTTTGGGTTATAAAGGAAGTCGGGGCTCATTTGTAAGGGTGGCTTTGAGAGAGGAGAAAAAAATACTTTTGTGTGCAAACTTTATTTCAAAAAAAGAAACTCTGTTATTTTGAGAAGACATTTTGGAGTTAATAAAATATGAACTTTGTGTCCCATTCATTGTCTCTTATAACATTTGATGTTCTTATGTTCATTAGATGTTAGTGTTTGAATCTTGCATGCAAATATTGTCTTGGATCTTATTGTCAATGCTACTAATATGTTGTTCTAGTTCACAATGATCAAACTTTGATTATCTACTTGCTCACGTGTGTTCCCTTTTACTCATTCTTATTTAACTGATGCAAACTCTCGTTTTATTTGTGTTAGTTATTTATTGTTCTTCTCCATGCAATATTAGGCTCTGCTTTTACCTAACTATTGCATGTTCCTTCCATCCATTCCTTTTCATTCCTTTTCTTCATTCCATTCCATCTCCCTCATTCACTTTTCTTTCCATTGATGTTCCAAAACACCCCCACATACAATTTTGAATGTAAAGGGGTAAATATAGTTTTGGTTTTCAATAAAGGAGGCCTCACCTAAATTGAGGAGGGACTTCGTTCCCACAATGTTGCATGCATGCAAATCCATATGCTAACAGGTGGTAATGTTGTTTCTATACATGTATTGGAACTTGGTTGATCTAAACCTATACTCTAAGACCTATGGATCAACACTTGCAACAACAAGTGTTGTCTCCACTTCAACTGGTTTGGAATTTGTTGGGATCTGGAAGACCATGCATCCTCATTCACCTTCACATCCCCACTCACACTTTCTTCCTCTAAGATGGAACATAGATCTTCCAAGACTTAGAGGTTTCATTGTAATATACCCTTCAAACTAGAGGTTTCAAGCTTTGTCCTCTCCTCCTCGGAACATGCATGAAAATTGGACTCCCGAACACTCCAAGATGAGAAACATCCCATTTCTCCCTTGTGAAAGTTTTCTTTGGTGTCTTACTTTTCAACACATTGGGAGGACATTTGTTTAATATGTAGACTACAACACTACAAGCTTTTGACCAAAAACCCATTCACAAATCTAAGTCACGATTTCTAGACTTAGCAGTCCATATTATGGACTTGTTCTTTCTCTTTGCTACCCCATTATGTTGTGGGATGTATGGTATTATGAATTCCTTTTTGATCCTTGCTTTTCTACAAAAGGAATCAAAGTCATTGGAGACGTACTCCCTTAATTATTTGATCATACAAGCACCTTGATCTTCTTTCCTATTTGGTTCTCATTAGGGGCTTTCAACTTTCAGAAACCCACCGAACACCTCATCCTTGGTTGTCATAAAGTAAATCTAGGTCTTTCTGGAAGAATCACTAATGAAAAGTAATAATGGACAAATTACTTGTCAACAAGTTGATGATGTAGGTCTATAGACGTTTGAATGAATCATATACAAAATCTCTCTTGATCTATGCTTGTTGTTTGGAAAATTGTCAAGTACACATCCTCGCACACCCATCTTCTCCACCTTGAAGTCAGGGAATCCAACCACCTTGTCCTTTAGAAGAGGCAACAATCCGTAGTTCAGGCTCAAATCCTTTGTGTTAAATCTTGTACAAATTGTCACGGTTGTTCAATAAAGCTCCCCACTTCATCGGATTTACTAACCACCTATAACTACAACCCTTTTAAACTCCATGGCCATGAATCGACCAACCTTGAGGCTATGGTTCTTGAGGATTACTTATTGACTAGTAAACCTAATTCTACACTTAAATCTATTAGACAAGAATCTAAAAAGAGATTCTTAGTTAGACCAAGAACATATAGTAGTACCTCATCCAACTCTAGAACTTTTACTGGCATGCAAAATGAGACAGGCCCTAGTCTAGTAACTAAGAACTTGACATCATCACCAAGTTACACTTGCATGTTGCAACGATCCCCTAGTGGGTGATTGGAAAAACACTCGAATTTTTTTACCCTATGCTACGCTACTACTAAGCACTTGACATCATCACCAAGTTACACTTGCATTTCAGTAGCGATCCCCTAGTGGGTGACCAAAAACACCGGAATTTTTTTTGAATCAAAATTTTAAATCACCTTGCACATAATTGGGGACGAAAATCAATGTTGTCTTGATTTCCTAGTAATGCACTTTAATAATCAAACACATACAAGAAGCAATACAATAATAATATGAGTAATCAAAGTTCAATTATACAAAGTAGATTAAGTGTTCCATTATGCTTAACTCATATAATTTTCTTCCATTTAATTCCATAATGAATTAATTAACAACGTTTACAACATCAAGTACAATTACTTAGACGATATCATATGTAAGTGTTCATCCAATTATACTAAGACAATTGCAATTAATCCATTTATACATGCATTCCATTTATAAAATTCCAATAAATTTTAATAAAAACAATATGAGAAATATTTCCATCCAATGAGTCATTTCATTGCTTAGTTCATTTTGTAACAATAATGTCCATACAAAATGCATGATTTACAATCCCATAACTAGGTTTATAATAAAATACAAATTTCGAATGATTCATATAATCAATATACTTAACTCTCCACTTTATAAATCATTTACAATAAATTACAACTTGATAGATGTTTCAATTTATAATAGTTTCAAATATACAATGTATACATCCATTTGTCTCAAATACGAATAATACAATGAGTAACATACATACAATATATCACATCTATGTCATGACAACACTTGTCATCTTTCGCTAGAGATTTATTCTAATGCCAAAGATGTGTAATGATAGAGAATATCATCGTAACACTTTACCTCCAACTACGATCCTTACAGATTCCTCACACACCTCTCGTGAAATGAGAGTGGCCCTACCCTTTGCAAGGAGGATGCAAATAACCAATAAGGTAAGAGAGAGAAATATGTGGTGTAGTTACAAAAACTATTAGACCTATTAACATGGTAGGATAAAAATAACATCCTAAAAATGAATTATAGTAGTAATAAATATATTTTTGGCAAAAATATCGGGACAACACTAAGTGCACATTCCTAATGGAATCGACAATGTATAAGGGCATGAAATAATTCTACCCAACTATACATGTGGGCAACATTTGATTCTTTCCACAAACCAACCTTTAACCTTTAACACTTACCATATGTGAAAATTACATTAGGTAAACAAACCCATCTATACAAATCACTCCCTAGTTCATATACACATCTCTCAAAACATTCCCATTCCCATATACAACTCACAAACATGACATCTCTATCTTTCGACATCAAAAATGGATAAAATGATGACACATTAGATTAAAGGATCAAGTAATGGTAACCTTCACAAATGTCGCATACCACTAGATCAAATTATCATTACAAGGACCCTAACCAAACCCTTCTTGTTCCAAAATAATATAAGGCAAACAGGGGATACAAACATGTTGAATGTCCCATACCATCCAAGAGTGATGCCATTATGGGGATCCTAACTACAATTTATCGATAAAAGCATAAGAGTTATAAATTCCCCATAAATAGTTTTAAGTGCATAGTTAAGGTTTCATGTGTTTCAAGATTACTAATTTTCTCAATTTGATCATTTCCGTCATTTAAAACATAATTTTATTCATAAATTGTATCATGAGTTCCCACACATGTTCTAAGCTATAAAAATGTTAAGTCTCCGAATATAAGTTTATGACATAAAGGTTCCATGGTTCAATCCACAAAATGAATTGAATCACACAATTACAAGAACATATAAACTATTAAAATAAACACGTGGTTCCATATTTTGTCACGAGGATGAAGAAACATCATATCCCTATAGAAATGTTGTCTCACATTTTACAAGGTTTAATATTTACCCCAAAAGGTAGAGTATTGATTTACACTTCCTTTACAACCTCCCCACTCTTTCTTATAAATTTTATAACCCTCTTTTGATCAAGTATAAATACGGGGTTATCTTATTAGTTTCAATTTCATAATACGATGCCTTAATGGGCACCTTTCAAAAGAAAACAAGTCGTAATAAAATGAATTTATAACCGAAATTAATCATTTAATTTTTTAAACCTTGATAACATTTTGAACCAAACCTTAGTAGTTAAATTTGTAATTAAAAGGAGTAGGGGAGGGAATCGAGTTCATGACCCCTCCCTTATAAGTCAATTCCATGACAATTGTCCAATTCTTTTGCTTAATCAAGCATAAGCTAAATTCATATTTATGCAACATCTGTTTTCATAAATCGATTTTTCCAAAAGTTTGAAATTCTAAAATATTTGGAGAGGGGCTCGTGGGTTAAACTCACGAGCCCGTGGTTAAGGCTAATGTCTTGGCCATTGGGCCAAGCCTCTATTTGAATTAAAAATGCACATGTTTATTTATATAAAAAAAATCTTATTTTCTTAAGAAATATTTCAAATGGTTTGTGTGTGCGTGGTAAAACCTAGGACCCTATAATGCAACACAAACAATTAACCATTACACCACGACATACGCAAGCAAGGACCAAAGGTACAAACATTATTTAAACTAGGTAAGAGAAAAATATGTTATCTCGATGTTATTAGCCTCTCCTGGTATTCTCCTATGTGCATGCAATCCAACGCGTCCTCTTCTTTGTAACCTTTTCACTAATTCTCTACCCATCTCTCATAAATGTGTGTTTCTATACCCGTCTCTCATAAATGTGTGTTTCTATACCCGTCTCTCATAAATATGCGCGTCTCATATAATTCTCTTTGTATTTTCTAAGGACTTATTCCTTCATGCCTTCTATCACTTCTCTTTTTCTATTTTGGTCTCTCTCTCTCTCCTTATTTTGGCTCTTTGCTTTTCTATATTTGGTTTTTCTTGCATTTTACGACCCTTCCTAGAATATAACTACTTGTTTTTTGTCTTTTGAAGTCCCATCTAAGCTATTCTTAGCTCCTTCCCAATGGTTAAGTGTTGTCATTTCATTCATTAAATATTCCATGCAAAGTCATCAAACTCCTTGTTCAAGGTTTAATGCCCATCGTTTAATTGGCCAAAACTTGTCATCCAAGGGTTTAGAAATAAATTGCTCAATCTTTAAGTGAAAACAAGTCATTCAATCTCCTTGAGACTCATTCTTATACATAGCATGCACAACCATGTGGGTACTATCGTTCGAGAAGGGATGAGATCTTAACAATTTGACAATGCTTAACAGTTTTGCGTTCAAGGTGGAATGCGTTGGGAAAATTCAAGCCAAGATCGAGGAGATCAAATTGGAGTTGAGATTTGGTAGTTAGCTTAAGTTCTAAGTGATGGTAAGGTTTGAAGAGAGGGTGAGCTTGAACCGTGTTCTATCACTATAAGGACTCTAGTCCTATATTAATTGTGTCGAGGATGCTTGTAGGATATATGCAAAATGTCGTAATGCTTAAAAAAATTCATGGCTAAGCCATGCCACCATAGGCTATGCCCGGGATGGTAGGTGGAAATGAACATAGGGCCCCTTGACAATATTAGCCCGAGCCCGAGAGTGTAAGAACCCTCAATATAATATTGGAAATTTATTTTTTTGGTTTGTGTTCTTTCATGCTAGTTTCCATATAATTCCACCAAGGACACGACTCACATCCCTAGCTCCTAACTTAAGCTATCTGCGACATGGAAACTAAAAGAAACAACTAATTTTTGTTTATTGAAGGGAAAGTACAATAATCAAATGAAATTATCTATTTGTAATTTAATCAATTTAGTCAATCTTATTGTAATCAAATTAGATAATTACACAAGATAATGAATTTATTCCACTTCATTCAATTGAATAAGCACCAAGAGCATACTAACATATGAATGTAAATGACATAGGAGATAATTCATTACCCTTTCCTTCTTCTATAAAGATACTAATGATACAAAAGATTGTGTTTTCAAATTTGTAGATAAGAGTTTTCACATACACTACATCTTCATCTTCATTATGTTCATCATGATTGTCCTTTGTAATTATATAGATTACAAATAAGAATACAATATTTTTTTTAAAGACAACGATATAGAAGGACATACGGATAATTCTCAATGTGAGCATTACCGAGATAACATTAGAGATCATGTCAAGGTCACATTAATGAAAGGATGAGAGTGATAAAATCATAAATGCAATTTTCCTCTAACCAAAAATCCAGTTTGGTTCCCCACGTACTTCTCATATCCCAAGAGTGGCCTTACCCTTCACGAGGAAGGTAGATACATAAGTCAATACCAAAAGAGATAATTTAATGTATACAAATCCCTATAGCATATGACCTAACTTGTCATGGTGTAATAAATGACGGTGAATTGGAAAATAATAATTACATTGTTATTAAACTAAGTATTAATTGCTTATGACCATAAGGTTTATATTACAAAGGGTGACCCCCAATGTATCTTGAATCATATTTAATGCATTCCTAGTAATTCCAAACATTTAAGTCAATCTTTGGTAAACCCACGAAGGACCTATTCTTGTTATTCTTGAGCCATGGTGAAGAGTAAACTAATTCCCCTATCATTTTAGTCCCACTTTTCAATGTTCACTATGCATTAACTATCAAATACTGATTCTTCTCATCCATCCTAACCCCATATTGAATGACAAGTGATCTCCACATACTAAACAAACATTTGCATGTGAACACAAATTGATAGGTGTGTGGTTGATAGTGTATTGCATCAATGACCTTACCATTGTGCGCAAAGAATTATTCTCACACTTCGAGTGGGGAGTATTGCATTCAAGCAAACAAGATTCTAACGATAAATCTAAGGTTTGCATGATAAGGATAGATGCAAAAAGTAATAAATTCTTTCTCTAAGATGTGAAAACGTAAGAAATGGAAGAATATGTATCCATACGTTTCATCTCCTAATATATCATAGGGATGTTATATTTCCATTTCATAACAAATTCATGCCAAGGTTTGACGATTTCCACATGGGATTTTGAAAACAAATCCCTTTACTTGGTAAATGTAAATTCATCCTAAAACACCAACATGGGATGGTTAACAATTAAGTTACATGAATGTTGATTTATTATAATCTCTCTAAAATAAAGACTATAATCTTGTTTATAAATTAAAAATATATTTAATCATGAGATTGGTTTCGTATCAATTGACGTCTAAATCTAAATCTTTGTCAAACACCAAAGTTGGAAAGTAACCTATAAGTATTGATGTTGTTGAATTTATTTTAGAAGATTTGTTGGGCATAAATTTTTTGAATGGTATTTAAATTTGGATCATTTAGTTTGTAAATGTAACAACACATTGAAACACTAAATCATGCTTCTTAAAAGGTACACATAAAAATTAATTTTGCATAATATTAACAAACTTAGTCCGAATACAAAAAATACAACCTTTTTTTTTGTAAGAATATTATAGTCACGAAATCATGCACTTTCTATTTACATCACACCTCTAAATATTTCATTATATGCATGATTCCTAAGTAATAAAACTAGACATTAACAACACTTGTTTTACTTTTACATTGCTTTATCCCTTTTGATACTCTTGACATTTTCTTTTCTCGAATGGTCACTTTACTTTTGGACATTGGACAACACATGAACCAACTTTGTATTTCCTATTATATCCTCCGAGCATCCCAAACACTACTGTCCCCTTTTGAGAACTTCTTTATTTTCCCCTCTTTTCAAGTTTGAAATGCTAAATTATTTGTTATATTTTCTAAAATATATTTTATCACTTAGGGTTGTCCTTTTTGGTTATTAATGATGAAATTCAAACAAGGGAATCGTATTTACATGACTTACTATAATTGGGGGTAAGAGGACAATTGGGGGCTATCACTTACTATCTACTACTTGGGAAAAGTGCAATACTCAAGGACTGCATTTTGGGCTGCATTATTCACTACATAAGAGGATCTATTTATGAATTCCATCTCACACATCTATCTTAGGGGAAAACTAATTGTATCCTATTATCTTGGTGCAGCTGACACAAGGGAAATCTAGTTTCAATGGACCCAATTCAATCACACACAAACTAGAACCACATATATTCTGAAATGTAGTGCAAAGATTAGTGACGATCACATTAGGGTGACCTCTAAGGTTAGTCTGAATCAAGCATATGCATTATTTAATCCATCTACTGTTTTATTGAGCCTTATGTAGGTAGCTAGGGTTTTTTTCGCAAGAACATATGCAATATAGGAACTCTACAATGAGGTGGATGTGAGAAAAACCAAGAAGTTAAGTTCATATCCTAAAAAAGAACATAAGTAGAACACTCGCCATAACACTAACACCCAAATTACACACTAGGGCTTGGGGCCGTCCTATCCCGATTTTAGTTGTTCTGTTCGAAGAGGTTCCAGATCTTAGTTTCTAAAATAGATCATACATAGATCAAATTTGACCTTCTCAACTTGTTTTCTAGCCTAGAATCGGTGCATATCTACCGATACGAGCTAAGTCACTCTTATATCCCATATTACACTCTTGGTTGTACTTTACATGATAGATATTACTTATTATGTTATATTCAATTGATCCAAATTCTATCATTAAGCTTTAAATTTCATTAAGTCATTTGGAAAACCTGATCCTTGCATACTCTATATCAGATCTATTTTTCTCAAATACCAAATCCTAGTTGCATTTTATTCATTTGAAGATAATCAATTTTTGATCAACATCACTTTTAATACAAATCTATCTATTTTTCTATCTTGCTTGTGTAAAATTATTTTATGGCTTACCATACAATTGATGAAAATGCTTCTCCATTATATATTCAAGTTCATAATCACAATGTGCTTGTTAAACATGTTTTAATTGACAATGGATCTGACCTTAATATATGCAACATTTCTTTTCTATCAAATAGGCCTTTCCATTTCTGATTTGAATCCATCTACTCAATGTATATGTGGCTTTGATAGCACACCTAAGTTAGTGTTGGGAGAAATATTTTTACCTATTACTATATGACCATGCACTCTTAATGTTCTATGTCATGTTATGCTTAGTAATTTCCATTGTAATATCCTTCTAGTCCACCCTTGGTTATATAATACACACACAAATATTTCTACCCATGTCATAACACACAATGTCTTTGCAAAACCTTCTTCTATGGATGATGCTACAACTGATTCAACACCTCATGTTGTTGGTCTTTTTGATATATCTCTCATACATGATAATGCAAAAATCATTGTATTATATAACATTATCCTCATGTTATTGGCTTACATGATGAAATTTTTATTGAAACCCATGACCCTATGCTTAATAAATCCAATGTTACATCACTTGCTACAACTTCTCCACCACAAGTAAAAATACAGTGTGCTGATTTGATAATGATTCATGAGGACCTTCCCTTACTAAATTTCCAAGCTTCCATGCATGAATCATATGCTATGCCTACACCTCACCTTACTGCACCCATGAGGGAAATCAATACCCCTCTTTCAAAATTTATGTCTATAGTTTATTTTATCATCATACGAGCTAGTACATATAGCTTTAATGCTTCCAATCTTCCCAAATTGCACCTATTGCTTATGAAGAGTCTTTTATCTCTACCTCCATTGCTTGAATTTGATACTGATGAGTCTCCTAACATTACATATGTTCTAAATCTCTTGACACACACACACATTGATCCTTATGTTTACACTTACTCTTTCCACTATTGACAAAAAACCCAATATACCACCTATTCTAGTTTCTTCTACTGGCCATATCCTTATTTTGTATGTCATTGCATTTACTCATACATTTGGGATCTTATACTCCATAGGATTTTCCTATCACTATGTTGACATTGTTCTTTGGTATATCTTATGTTTCCTAAATTGGTATTATTACTTCTTTGGGGTTCTAACTATTCTTGTTTCTCCACATGTATGAGACATTCATGCTCCACATGCTATGATACATGCACTTTCACATGAAACTTGGTCCTCGATCATGTTCACCGTGTTCATATTTTTTATCTTGGTAGATAATGGATCGTCACCCCTATCCTCATTAGATAGATCACCATGGAAATCACACTTGGGGCATATTACTCCCCCTCGCTACTCAATGACCCACTCTTATTATAGGTTTAAACACAATTGTTAAGGGAACACTTAACTACACGGACCTCACTTTGTACACATACACCGTGGGAAACCCCTGCTCCCCTCTCATAGTTTTTCTATTTACAAAAACACAATAATCCTAGCTTAGATATTGATTGGATGTACTCTTGTTTTCTTATGCTATTTTATGTTGTGTTAGGAAAGCGAGGATAACTAATAAACACATATTAGATATCCACCATAAATTTTCCAAGGATTATAATTGATGACTATATAATAAATTATAATGAATCAAACCATAGATTGCATGAATACCAACTAAAATAAATAGCTCATAACACATAATAATGAACACATAACACATGATTTAAGTGGGAAAACTTTTTGGTAAGAACCCAATGCAAATATTACTCGATCTTTATTGAGATTGAATTTCACCCAACAATTACATATTATCAAAGGTATTACAAACCGTAAACAACATTAGCTCAATGTAGAGTACTAGCTCACATATTTCACATTCATGTTTCTTATTTTTCTCACATACAACTCACATCATGCATCATGCTTTTTCTCAACAATATCAAATGAGATCACCTTGTTTTATACAAAGTGGGGAATCGATTTTCGCTTCACTCTTATAATTCAAATTTGAATTAACAACCACCTTACACTAGTCAACATGGGGATCAACTTACTTATGTTTTAAACATAATTTTTAACCAAATCCTTTTAACAATCTTTGACAGGTTTTTAATTAAGTGGTTTCTAATTCATATTACAAACCTAAAAAATCCCCTTAATATTAAGTAAGGAAATATATGTAAAATTTATTTTTATACAAAAAGAATTACAATCTATAAATCATCAAATGAAGATTTAGGATAGCATGTAAACATATAAAAATGTTTCAAAACACATGTCGAGTTACCTTTTTATACAAAATAAATTACAATCCATAAATCATAAAAATGATTTAGGCTAACATGAAAACTCATAAAAATGTTCCCAAAACACATTCAAAACCAAATTTTTAAAAAAGGAATTACAATCCATAAATAATAATAAAAATTTAGGATACTATGTAAACAAAGCACTTTGTTCAATGGATTTTAAAAAATCCGCAATACACAACTTTATTTTTCAAGCGGGTTTTGATAAAAACATGTCATGGTACAAATCTTTAGTGTTTCACATATTTTGAAAATATTTTGGTACAAGGATTAGTGTTTCGTAGATTTTGAAAAATCCATGGACAAGGCTCAATGTTCTATGGATTTTAAAAATCCACAACACAAAGCTTAGTGTCCTACAAGTTTTAAAAAAACATGTCATGGTAAAAAAATTAAGTGCTTCAAGAATTTTGGAAAATTGACAATACACTGCATATTATTCCACAAGTTTTGAAAATACATAAACTCTATGGTACACAAGAAAAAAATTCTCAAAATAAAGTGATTAAGTATGAAGGCTTACATAAGATTATGGAGTTTTTTTATAAAACAAGAATATCTCATATCTAATGCTTTGTTGGGTATTACAAGTAAACTCATATGTTGTGATTATTTACTTAAGATTCACTTATAGTGATCTTTTATAAAATGGAAATAATATTGGGAGTTTACATCAGGACATTAAGAGGTGGCATTGACATGCTCATTCCCCCTCAAGGGAAACTTTGAAAGGCCATATGCTCATATGATTTAGAGGTGGAGATCAAAGTCATCCACATGATCATTTGAGCCAAATTCTGAAAGGCATAACATGGAACTAATTTTGTAGAACTTTGCAGCACACAATGGATTTGTAAAAATATCGATACTTGATCTTTAGTGGAACAAAACTTGAGATCAATGTCACCATTTAGAAATTTCTCCTAAATAAAGTGCATATGTATTTCAATATGCTTTTTCCTTTGATGTTGAACTGGATTGTTTGCAAGAGAAATGCAACTTTGGTTGTCACATAAAAGAAGAGCACTTCCTTTGACACCCATATACAGTTCATCCAACTACATTTTCATCCACATAGATTTCTTTACTACTTCCAAAACACTTCTATACTTTGTTTCAACAGAAGAGATTGATAATGTTGGTTTTTTCTTACTACTCCAAGTGATTGCAAATGCAACCAACTTAAACACATATCCAAAAGTATATTTTCTATCCACAATGTCACTAACATGATAAATTTATATCATTACTATAGGAATAATAAAAACCATAATTAATTATACCTTTGATATACATTAAAATACTTTTTCACATTTTCTATTGGTCATCATAAGGATCCTGCATGAATCTAGAAACAATTCCAACTACATAAGATATATTAATCCTAATGATAGTTAAATAAATCGACTACCAACATGTTGTCTATATAAAGTATGATTAAATTTATCACATATAGGTTTTGGATCTAATTTCACACCAAATTCCATAGGAGTGGTAATAGGTTTACAATAAATCATGTTAAATATTTTGAAAAGGTTAGTAGCATATTGTGCTTTAGATGCAGTAATAGATTTGTGATCTTGAACAATGACCATACCTAATAAATGATTGAATAGTTTTAAATTAGTCATTACAAAATGTTTTCTTAATTTTGTTTGATTTTAGGAATTATATTCTTATCACTACTAGTAATAATTAGATCATCAACATATAATATAATAATGATAATATGACTGTATTTAAATTTTACAATCAAATCATTATTAACATTTTTTAAAACCAAGATCTTAAAGGAAGTTATTTATCGTAGAATACCAATCTCTAGGAGCTTGTTTATGACCATAAATAGATTTTTAAGATTATAAACAAATAATTCCTGCTAGGTTCTTTAAACCATTTAGGTTGACACATGTATATTTATTATTTCAAGTCACCATTTAGAAAAACACTTCAAACATCCATTTGGTGAATTTTCCATCCATGTTGAGAAACTAAAACAAGGAGAATCCTTATAATGCTCATTTTGGCTACATGAGAAAATGTTTCTACATAATCTAAACTAGGTTTTTGAGTAAAACCTCTAGGTACTAATCTTTCCTTGAACTTGTATATCTTACCAATAAAGTTATACTTTATTTTATACAACCATATAGATACTACATGGCTATTAGAACTATAATATTAAGTGTATCATAATATTTAGTTTATATTTAAATAATATAGAATAACTTATATTCTTATTATTTAAATATAAACTTTATATTAGGTGGTTAGTTAATTTAATTAAATAACATTAAATTGGGGAGGTGTGCCCGTCACTTAAGAAGGTCATAACCCTTTGGGTTATTTAAATATGACCATAGGTCATATTTAGGATATCGAATAAATTTAAATATCGAATCATGTGATTCGGGTAATCTGGTAAAACATGGAGTAGAAGTGAGGAGGGAGTTTTTACTGGACTAGTTGTAACAATTTCTCATATAGTGGATTAATTCTTCCATGGATTTTACCCATTTGGGGTTTTCCACGTTATATTCTATGTAATTGTGTTCTTTCCTTTATGTTTTTATTTATTTTACTTAGATGTGCACATGTAGATACTAAATCACGCACTTTGGGTAATATTTAGTCCCATTCTCGTACTACCTAGGCACATGTTCACACACATACTCAAAACTATATTCGGGTTTGAAAATTAGTGTATCATTCATTTATTAAGTCCACCATTGTGGCCATCGAGGATAGTTCAGCCCATTCATTTGCATTTTTATTTTTTAGGGTTTGATGCTTGTTTGGGGTCTTACAGGTCTATACTTCATCATTGATCATTAAAGACATATGGAACAAAGAAGTGAGTTACATGGGATAGACAACAAGGGATCCACATCATCATTTGGCCCTGCAAATCTAGTTTTGGACCTCCTACATAGACTAGAGCACCCAAAATTTAGACTAGGGTGCCCATATGCACCCCGATCTTCTCCTCGGCACCCCAATCTAGCCACATAACTCAAATAGATCCTTTTCAAAACCTCTACATGTTCGTTCCTGCTTCCAAAATATTTATTTTATTTTACGACACAGTCTATATCAGCCTCCAAATCAGCTAAGTCATTTCCTTACCCCTCTTACACATTAGGGTTTCTATTTTCATTAGCCTAGTTGCTTGGGTCACTTTTTATATTTATTTACTAATTTTATTTAATATTATTTATTACTATTACTAGTTTAGATTAGCTTAATAATTCCAAATTTTATTTAATCACACATTTATATTTATTTTTATTAATTAATGTTAACCTAACATTTAAGTAAGGTTAATAAATTTTCATTATTCCCTCATCCCTGTGATGGTACTAGAGTGGGATTAAATAATCTAATTTAATTATAATGTTCTAAGATTGCAACAAATTAGGAAGTTAGAATGGACGGGAAAGATCTCATTTGTGTGATTTATCTTCCTTTTTACTGAGACACGTTAAATCCATTAAACCTCACACACGGGTGGGAGGTATTTCAAAAAGTAGGACAACCATAGGAAAATTATAGACTTTTACGAGGGTTTCGAGAAGATTATTTCTGCAGTAATTGGTAGGAAGAAAGAGAAAATGGGAGGGGTGCCATGTCGTTAGATTTGAGTTCGACACTGGTTTGGAAGAATAATGAGGTACTTTAGAACCTCCTACACAAAGGAGGCATCTCAAGCTTCATCGAACGAATTCGGTGGTCATGACCTAAAAATTTTGGTTCACTTTTCTACAGATTGGAAGGATAGGAGGGTCAAGCATTGTGGGCATAGGGTTATTGTCAATGAGGAGCTGATTGCAGAGGCAACAAGCTTAGAGCTGGAGGGCTACTAGTTTTTCAGTAAGAGGATTGATAGGGTCACTGAGGCCAAGAAATTCTTTGACAAGGGTGAAGAGTTGGAGTTTGTTCTTTTGCGGGCATAAGGGTAAGGTCTATTCCCACATTGTATGATGAAGTGACAAATATGATGGTCAAATACATTTCTCTGGAAGGACGTTATAAAATGGTCCCTATTAAACACCTTGTTTTTCTAAACCATTTTAGAAGGAATTTTGTGGTCTTTCCGCATTATCTTCTCAACTCTCTGCAACACCCTATTCTAGATTTTCAAAAGCATGCCCATGCCATTCCTTTGCATCAGGGCCTTATTTTTCTGTTGAATAAGCTTTATGTTGCGAAGTTCCCTGGCTTCCCGATTTCCCCTAGTGAATTGCTCACTACCACATCCTCTGCTCCCAATTCCACCCATTCCAAGTCCAAATGCAAGAACCCCATGAAAGAAAACACCCCTCTCACTGGAAGGATTCTCAAAAGCTCTAAAGAGATGGAGGTTTCTCAAGACTTGCTTCATATCATCAATGCCGGTATTGAAAAGGACCTGCATCAGGAGGAGTCTCAAGAGGCTAATAGACTGGAATCCCTGGAGAAAGAGATGAAACAGATGAAGAAGGATCTTCGAGTATGGAGAAGTAGAAATGGAAAAGAAATTTTGATGAAGAGAATGAAAAAGACAAGGATCAGATTACTGATATATATAAGAAGTTGAACTCTCTTGATACCAGATTAGGGAGAGCTAAAGATAGACATGAACACAACATGGCTATCTTTAAAGCCATAAGTGACTTTCTTGAGCAACAAGTTTGGAGCATTGCTATGCTAAGTGGGATCCTTGCAACTATTTGGGGGAATGAGAAAGAGAGGAGTATGGCCTTTTCGTAGTTGGACGCTTCAGACCCAACGCACACTACCACTTTGGATTGTTTACCTCGCTAAAGATGATCAAGTCCATAATAGAAAGAGCATTAAAGAAATAGATTCATTTGGGCTGGTGGGATTTGGTTTTGAAGTTGTTCCTTTGTGATCTTTTTGTTGTGATGTTGCTGCTTTTTTGTGGTTTTGTTGTGGTCTGTGTCCTTTTTTGCTTCTAGTTGTAACCTACTCTTGGTTACTTTTGGATACAATGTTATATCTGGATTTTGATCCTTTTTTGCTAAATCTTCATAGTCATATCAGGCTGGTGAGCCCTTTATGTAACAGGGTATAGTCCCTTCAAAACTATTTACTAATAATAAAAAAATGGTTAGGAAGTTAGGTGGTTAGTTGGTTATAATTCTATTTAACCCCCATCCCTTTCCATGTGGTTGGAATAAATGCATGTGCACAAGGAAAAAATTACCATGGAGATTTCAACAACGTATACAAATTTAGAATTCAAGAACTTACCAAGGCCCTAGAAATTAAGGTAAGGGTTAATAAATTTTGTGAAATATTTTTCTATAGTTTATAAATGTTTGCAGGTAAATTCAAGATATCAAAAGAAAAAGTAAAAAAATTCAATTGAAATTTAAGGTTACAAGTGGAGACAAGAATCCAAAAAATAGGACTTAAATTTTCTTATTGGTCGGTTAAACCATCTTGTCCCCTGGTAATGTAAATAAATTTACTTTCACTTTGAATTTCAAAAACCCTATCTCATGTCCTATATGGACCCCTGTAAATTTTTTTGCACCTATAGTTTATAATCAATATAAACTATATATATTTTTATTTTATATAGTTTTGATCAAATTCCTGTTGTTTTATAAAAATAATAATAATAAAAATATAAATTATATATATATATCTATAACCTATAAACTATATTCTATATAAAACCTAAACTACATAACCTAAGAACAAAACTATTCGGCTCTAATACATAAAATAAATATTAATCAAACCTTATTATAGGGGCCCCCTCCAACCCTCTCCAACCCCCATCCAACTCCATGCCACTTGGCATGCTCTACGCGACCCTCGCATTAACCCTTCATCATCCTCTCCATGTCCCCGTGGCTCTCACTCCACTCCATTGATCGCTTGCCCTCACCCACAACCCCCATAATATGTACTTTTAAATTCCACATGGGGATGTAATGGGGGTTATAAATGCTTTAAAATCTTATGTGATGGGGGATGGTGGTGTAACTATAGTCATACCACCCCATTGTGTTTAAGGCCCTTTCGGGCATAGCTCCCGAGTGGCTTGTTGTGTTGTGTTTTGAGGATTTAGTGCGGCTCAGCCCATGTAGCATTGTGGCTCGGTTGGTTGGTAAGATAAAACATGGTTGATTAATTTTCATAGTTTAAAATATATGGTTTGGAAATTATATTCGGTTAATATGGAATATGGTTAACTCAGTGATAAGCTCATCGAGTTGGTTAGCCCAACTCGGTCGAGTTGATAGAAATTCATACCCAATAAGGAGAAAGAGCTCCCAATTTTTTCATAAACCTTTTCTTTCAATATATATATATATATATATTATTGTTTGTTTATTTTTCAAAAAATATAAGATAAATTATTAAAGTTGTTTATTTTTATGGGAAATAGCAAAACAATATAATATGTTTTTGTTTAAAGAATGATATATTCATAAGAAATGATGAAAAAATTATCATCGTCATTTTGTTAGAAAACTAATTTTTTCAATTACATTTCAATTTATTTTTTAATATCATACTAACACTTTGTGTATAGATTATACAATTAATGTAACCTCATTTTTGGCATAAATTAGTTAGTGTTTGCTTACGAGGATTAAAATACGATGAAGGTGGTTTTTATTAAACTCTTATTCTAATCCTTATTTATTATTTATTTCTATTTATGCAAAAATGGGGTCTAATAAATTTTCAATTAATAAAACTCAGATATTGAATGGAAACAATTACAACATTTCGCAGATTCGATTAAAGGCAGAATTCATGGCTCACAAATTATGGGCAGTTGTAAATGGAACTGAGAGAGCTCCAATTAGAAGACAAGAAAATGCTAACAACGTCATTACGTATCAACATAAAGTACACGAGTCAATGTCCATTATTTTACAAAGCATACGAGATGATTTTATGCTTCATATCGAGAATCAAGAAAGTCCGAGTGAGGCTTGGGCTCAATTGGGATCAATGTATGAAGGTACGCATCTATAAAAATATTAAATTAATTTTATAACTTGTGAAAACTCCCATGAAGGGAGATGAAAAAGTGATAAACTATTTAGCAAAAATAAAAAAATATTAAGTCACAATTAGATGGATGTGGCAGTAATTTAATTTAGGATAAATTACTTTATTTCATTATTCAATTGAATATTCATGAGAAATTTAGAAATATCATTTCAATAAGACATTCTAGATTTGCAAACCCTTAGTGCTCTCCTCATACAAGAAGAACAAGTAATGTCAAATTTTGATTCTAAGGAGAATGCCACACATGCACTTCTCGCTTAGAAATCAAAAGGTAAAACCTCTAGATTCAACAAAAATCAAAAGCCAACTTTTAAACCTCCTAAAAAAGACAAGAAACATGGAAATCTAAGAGTTAGCTTTGATGGAAAATGTCATTACTGTGGTAAATTTGGACACAAGAAAGAGGATTGTAAATTTAAAAATAATAAAACAAATTTCAAAAATCAAAAGGGTAAAAAATATGACCAAAACCAAAAATAAAACCAAAAAAAGAATTAAAAAAATAGTCAAAAATCAAATGTAATTACTTTATATGTCACCCTTGTCACTACAAAATAAAATGAGTGGATATTGGACAGTGGTGCTTCTAGGCACATGACCTTTAGATATGATATCCTATATGAACTTAGTGAGTGTATCATTCCATTCTCAATATTCAAGGTCTTCAAATGGTTTTATTAACAATGTTTTATTAGTTCCTAAACTTAAAATGAATTTTCTTTCTTGTTCTCAGTTGAATCAAAATAATTATAGTGTAAAATTTTAAAAGATAAATGGTTTATTAAAAATGAACACAACGTTACTATAGTTGAAGACATTCAAACAAATGGTTTGTATGTGTTTAATGTATTTCCTTATGCTTCTTATTTAACAAATCAAAGAAGTGACATGCAATTATGGCATGAGAGACTAGGTCATGTCAACTTCAGAAGCATGTATGACATGTCTCGACTAAACCTAGTAACTGGTCTGCCACCTATTTCCCAAAATTATGAAATGTGTGAAGGATTCTTACATAGTAAGCAATTTGCTAATCCATTTCACCTTTGTCATCATGATGATAATTCTTCTAAACCTTTGGAACTCGTCCATAGTGATGTTCGAGGACCCCTAGAAGTTACATTTCTTAATGGTTCTTTGTATGCTATCACATTCATTGATGATTCCACTCGTATGATTTGGTCTTATTTTATTAAAAATAAATATGATGCCTATTTAAAATTTAAGGAATTTAAAGCTTTAGTTGAAAAGATCGATCCATTACTCAGATGGATCAGTGGTTTCCTATAATATAGAGAGAGGGGCTCAGATGGATCAGTGGGATGGTCGACATCCATTTAGTGAGCAGCTTCACTCCCGGCCCGGCATTTAGTGAGCGTGAGCAGCGGGCGAACCGAAAAGGGGATGATCCGGATTCGAAAGCAGGGAACGTATCTTCTAGTTATAAAATTAATAGGATTATGATTGATAATGGGGAGAATATGACATCAATAATTTTACTCATTTTTGTTGAATGTGGCATTTAAAGGAACCGACTACTCCTTATTCCCCTTAGCGAGAATGGGATTGCAGAGAAAGGAAAACAACACCATCTTGGAAATGGCTAGAACCATGATGCATTCAGATTAGGATCTTAAATTCCTCTAGGATGAAGCAATGGAATTTTTGTTCATATCCGAATAAAGTTCCCACTAAAGCCATGATAAATTTAACTCCTTTGGAAAAGTGTCTAAATAAAAATCATGTGTGTCTCATTTGAGAATCTTTGGTAGCCCAACTTCCCTCTTCATTCCAAAATCAAAACAGAAGAAGCTTGATCAAACCTCTTTTCCTTGTATCTTTGTAGGATATGGTATCACAACTAAAGGGCTTAGGATATTTGATGCATCAAAAATATAATTTGTAGAGAACATGAATGTTAAAATTTTGGAAAACCCTTTTTGTTCTTCTTTTTCTTCATCATCTGTTATTTATGATGATTCTAATGAAAATGAATTTAAAATTTAAAATTGTGAAAATGGTGTGTGTGATGAAGAAACTAGTATTGAACCTATAATTAAAAAATAAAATTGTTCCTAGTTCCTTTATAGCTAAAAGACCTAGATTGGATTAATCTATTATTCAAGAATCTAATCGGAAACCTTGAGAAAATGAATAGAAGTTAACATACATATCATGATTTGATGAATTTGTACGAACCTGAACCCCAATCTTTCGAATAAGCTTCTTCTGATGAAAGAATGCTATGAAATTTGAATATACTGCCTTGATTAAAAATCAAAATTAGAGTCAGTCCCTCCTCCTAAAAAATGAAGTATAGCTAAATCTAGATGGCTATACAAGATTAAATATAAAGAAGATGAAAATGTAGATAAATTCAAATCTAGGTTAGTAGCTTGAGGTTTTACTCAAAAACCTGGTATTGACTATGTGGAAACATTTGCACCTATTGTAAAAATGAGCACAATAAGGATTTTAATTTCCCTAGCTGCTCAATATGGTTGGGAAATCCATTGGATGGATGTCAAAAGTACATTTTTGAATGGATATTTAAAATAAGAAATCTATATGAACCAACCTAAAGACTTTAAATAACCAGGTAAAAAAATGTATTTTTGTAAATTGAAAAAATCTTTATATGGTTTAAAATAAGCTCCTAGAGCTTAATATTCTAAGATTAACAATTTTTTCAATAAATTTGGTTTTTCTAATTGTTCATCCGAAAATGATTTAATTGTTAAAGTTGAAAAAATGCTATCATTCTCATCGTATTTTATGTTGATAATTTACTTATCACTAGTAATTCTAACAATTTAATTACAAAAATTAAAGCAAAATTAATGCAATAGTTTGAGATGATAGACTTAGAATTATTGCATCATTTTTTGGGCGTGGATATATTTCAGGATAAAAATTCTATTGTTGAGGTCTGCAAAGTGACTTAGCACCACACAACATAAGCATTGAGGTCTGGAAAGAGACTTAGCATCGTGCAGCTAAAGTGTTGAGGTCTTGAAAGGAGACTTAGTTCCTTAATGCCTGAACAATAGCATAAAATTCCACATCATAAGTAGAATATTTCCTCCTGACTTCATTTAGATTTTCACTGAAGAATGCCACAGGTCATCCTTCTTGACTCAACATAGCTCCAATCCCAACATGTGAGGCATCACAATCAACCTCAAAGACCTTGCTAAAATCTGGCAATACCAAAATAGGTGCTTCTGATACTTTCTTCTTCAACAATTCAAAACTATCTGTTGTTGCCTTGGTCCATACAAACTCCCTCCCTTTTGTACACTCTGTTATGGGTGCAAAAATGCTACTGAAATTCCTGATGAACTTCCTATAAAAAGTTGCCAATCCATGAAAACTACGAACCTCTATCACATTCCTTGGAATAGGCCATTCCAAAATTATATGCAAGTAATTTACTTAAAATATTTAATACGATTGATTGTAAATAAGTTAAAATTCCTAAAGAAGTTGGATGCAAACTTGATCCTAAACGTTTATGTGAAAAAGCTAATCCTACTTTGTATAGGAAACTTGTAGGTAGTTTGATTTATCTAACTATTACTAGACCTAACATTTCTTATGCAATAGGGATTGTTTCAAGGTTTATGCAGGAACCTTATTAGGATCACTGGAAGTTAGCAAAAATAATTTTGTGTTATATTAAGGGCACAATTAATTTTGTTTTACATTATATTTATTCTAACTATGCATATTTATATGGATATTGTGATTCTAACCATGCTAGTGATATGATAGATCACAAGTCAACAACTATATATGTATTCAAGTTTGTTGTAGGTGCAATTAATTGGAGTAGTAAAAACCATTTGACAATTTCCATTTCTTTAACTGAGGAAAAATATAGAAGTGCAATGGAAGCAAAAAAAGAAGCCATGTGGTTGAAGTAGTTGTTAGAAGAGATGTACATGGAAGATAAAGGAATGGTACTCCTCTTCTATGTGATATCTAGAGTTGCATTGCTATTGCTAAAAATCCAGTTCAACATCAAAGGACAAAGCATATTGAGATACATATGCACTTTATTTGAGAGAAAGTTATCTGTGGTGATATAGATCTCCAATACTACCCAAATTAATATCAAGTTGCAGATATGTTTATGAATCCATTGTGTGTTGCAAAGTTATGCAAGTTCTGTTCAATGCTTGACCTTTCAGAGTTTCCATTGAGGGGGAGTGTGCATAGAAATTCCACCTCCTAACGGCCGACCGGTTGTTTACTCCTCCTCTATACTTCTATTCTAGTTTAAAAGCATTGTAAAAGATATTGTATGATCTATGTAAATTGATAGAGTTTACGAAAAATATAGTCTAGTGGTTGCATATATTTGTAAAGGAGGTATTTGTGTTATAAAAGGATCCTAGAGATGTGGTATAAGAATTTTTCCATGAGAAACAATGGGATTTAGTCTCAAAAATCATGCTTAGCCTAAATCATTTTATGATTTATTTGATTCCAAATCCTTTTGTACCAAAAAATAAGTTGAGCATAAAGGTGGCATAATTCCTTCAAATATACATATGCTATCCTAAACCTTTAGGGTTTATAGATTTGTAAATCTTTTTACAAACAGTAATGTTGGTATATGGATCCCCACTTAATATTAAGGGGGAGTGTTAGAACTATAATATTAAGTGTATCATAATATTTAGTTTATATTTAAATAATATAGAATAACTTATATTATTATTATTTAAATATAAAATTTATATTAGGTGGTTAAATAATTTAATTAACTAACATTAAATCGAGGAGGTGCGCCATATCACTTAAGAAGGTCATAACCCTTTGGGTTATTTAAATATGACCATAGGTCATATAAAAGATATTGAATAGATTTAAATATTGAATTATGTGATTTTGGTAATCCTGGTAAAACATGGAGTAGAAGTGAGGAGGGATTTTTTATTGGAGTGGTTGTAATAGTTTCTCATATAATGGATTAATTCTTTCGTGGTTTTTACCCATTTGGGGTTTTCCACGTTACATGTTGTGTAAATGTGTTCTTTCCTTTATGTTATTATTTATTTTACGTAGATGTGCCCATTTATATTTATGTTTATGAACTAATGTTAACCTAACATTTAATAAGGTTAATAAATGTTCATTCCTCCCTCATCTTGATAATAACTTCTATTAGAAATAAGAAAGCCTATTCACAAGTTTTATTCTTGATTGGAGCATTGTATTTAGCTTCCGCATATTCAATCCATATTTCATATAGAATGCGTTCTTCAAAATAATATTGAGGTTCAACCTCATACAAAGTGTCCAAGGCATGATAAGTATGCTTTGAGTGCAGGTCATTTTTCTTAGATTATTAGGTTAAGAGCTAGAAACCAAAATTTGAGCCCATTTATGAACTCTATACTGAGTACACTTGACTACACTATTCTAGGTGTTGGTTACCACTTGAATACACTATTCTAGGTGTTGGTCACCACTTGACTACACAATTCTAGTGGTTACCACTATTTTAGGTGGATATTTCCATGATTCTAGGAGGAGGTTACACATTTACCTCCTATATATACATCTCTTGCATTATTCTATTTGATCGTATTGAGTTGGAGCTATTTCAGTTTATTGTAATTATCTCACTTGTATTTTCATAATTTGCGAGTCTTATATTCTTGCATTGTTTTGTCTTGGAACAGTTCACATCTCACATCATTCACTGTGCAATCTTAAAACTAGTATATCTATGACACTTCTACGATATGATATCGAGTCAAGCTGGTATTGAGGTTGTCCAGTTATTATTCTACAAAGTTATTTTCATTTGGGATCAATATTTACAAGCATTTGGGTGTTATTTGGTGTTGGTTTTTCCTTTTTTTGGGGTAAATATAATATATTATTAGGATTCTAAGGTTTAAAGGTCCACATTAAACTTATACAATTTTGGAGATTTCTTTTTTGTAGGCCCTAAATCATTATCACAGATCTCTCGGAAGATTTATCCAGGAACCGGGTGATTTCAGAATTGTGAAGGGCATTTTCACTTGTGGTAGTGCTTTACATATTTGTTTAGACTTGCAAAAGGAACTTTTTCCGATCCATAGGATTTTTCATACCTGATTTTTTTTTCCAAAAGCCCATACATGCATTTAAGATCCATCTTGGGTTGTTGTTTTTTGAGTCTCATGACAATGCTTTTTTCTACACTCGGATATGCAACAATTTAAGGACCGCAAAGAATATCTTCTTGATCAAATGTTGCTGCAACCTATATATAATAAAAACATTTAAATTTAATATATTAGCCTTGGGTTCATCAAACCCTCATTTTTTTTTCTAAAACTTCATTTTAGTAAAAAGTTCATATTAGCAGATCGGATATTGGAGCAACCCCGGAATAGTGTGGATAGATCTTTGGTCAAATGGCATCCCCCGAATCCAATTGGTTCAAGCTGAACTTTGATGGTGCCTCTAAGGGGAACCCCGAACAAATCACTTTGGAGGAGGAGCAATACGGGACCATAAAGGTAATTTGATTGTTGCATATCTTTGGAAAAATGGGAATCCAAACCAATCATTTTGCAGAAGCTTTATCTGTTCTCTGGGGTTTGAGAGTTGCTCGGACCCAAAATATCCAGAACCTCATTGTTGAAGGGGACTCCCTTAATATTATTAATCTGCTTAATCAGTCCTCTTCTCCTAGCTGGAATATCAAAGATTTTATCTCTGAGTCCATAAGCATCAGTCATACCTTCAACAGCATCAGAATCATACATACTTACAGGGAAGGTAACAAGCTGGCCGATGCAATGGCCAATTATGGCATTAATATAAATTTCACTATTTGGGATAATGATAGTATCCCTAATCAGCTTCACAACAGCATACATGCGGACCTTCACACGCAAACAATCTCTAAAGATATGCTTTAATCTTTGGAGGAAATCCATAAATTCTTCCACAGGTGCTGTTTTAGTTTATTTGGCGTGGCATATGATATCTACTCCAAATGATGGCAAGATTTTGTTTAGGAACTTCAAGTGGAGCCGTCTAAATTTAAAAACAGCGCACGCGGGAAGTACAATAGCTGTTGATATTCGGTTGCCAAGCTCCGCGAAAACCGAAGATAACTACAAGGTGAAAGCTGACAGGATAAGGGTTTCCACGCGCGACTTCACGCAGACTCAGATCGGCAATCCTACAGCCGTTCGTGGGAGGACCAACGGCTACAGTTCCCATTTTTATGCGACCCGCAACGGCGAGAAACGAATCACTCTCAACGCCCAAAGGTATTTTGAAAATTGTTGTAACCAGCACATCCTTGTGAAGATGGGAGGGCCTCCCTGCCAGATTGAGCCGTGTGCAGACCCTGACTGGAAAGATAACACTGAGCTCTGGAACATTCTTAGTATTGGCGGATTCACCAACTTTGTGGAGAGAGTGCAAGGGCATGATCAAAACATCTCTGTTCGCTTTGCCAAGGATTGGAATGAGAGGATGGTCGACTATGGAGGGCAGAAGATTCTTATTAATGACGAACTCATAGCCGAAGCGACTGGCCTCAGCTTGGAAGGATACCGCTTCTTCAACAAGAGGGTTATCAAAGAGGCTGAAGAGAGAAGATTTGTGGAGGAGGAGGAGAAGCTTATATTCAACACCGCGGGTCTGCTTGTTAATTCAATTCCTTCTCCGTATGATGAAGTCACCCGCATGATGATTCGCTACATATCCTTGGAAGGCAGGTTTGTTACTGTCCCTGCCAAGCACCTTGTCTTTTTGAATCACTTTCGTAGGAGTAGGTTGGTTTGCTTTCCCCACTATCTGTTAAACTCTCTTGAGCGCTCCATTTTGGAGTTCCAGAAGCATACCCGGGCGGTTCCCCTTCACCAAGGGCTTATTCTGCTTATTCACAAGCACTGCCTTATTAAATTCCCCGGTCTCCCTTCCTCTCCCGGCCTGGCTTTGGGCTCTGTTGCTGCGCCCCTGTCTCCCTGCTGTCCCCCCGCCGCTACCCCCATGCAGCCGCTCATGCTTCTCCTTCTTTTCCCGCCGCCGCCCCCGCCACCCACACTGCTGTCTCTACTTCTAAACGTGTCACCAGGGCTTCTAGGAGACTCAACCTTGAGTCTACTGCTGAGGGGGATGAACCTTTGGATGACATTGCTCGTGATCTGCTGAACATTAGTAGTGCCAGTCCCCAGGCGGCACCAACGGATAACCCTTCTAGAAGATTGGAGGCCTTAGAGGTGAGCTTAAATTGTCAAGGATGAGGTAAAAAATCTTGCTAAGCAAAAAGGCAAAAAAAGCATTGAGGGAGAAGGGAGCATTGGCAATAGCCAGCTTGATGAAATATACAAAAAACTGACCTCCCTTGACTCCCGACTTGGGAAAACGAAGACTAGGCATGAGTATAATATTGCAGCATTCAGGGCCATAGAGGAATTCATCGAAGGACATGCAAGAAGTGTTTCGCAACTCAGCGGTGTCCCGATGACTCTTTGGGGCAATGAGAAAGAGAGTAAAAGAACCAGAGAGGAGCTCGATAAGACGGATGCTGCTCATATGACCACGCTGGGTATGTACCATGCTTGGAAAAAAGTAAAGATGAGTATTGATCAAGCGGCCAAGAAGTAGTCCTGTTTTACTACTGCTTCTTGGCTGTAGGCTTGCTGTTTTGTTGCCGTTGTTTTGCTGTTAAGTCTCGTTTGTGTTGCTGTTTCTAGGCTTCGGTGTTCTTTGCTGTAACTTTTGTGCTTTGATACAGCTTCTCTGCTCCTCTCTCTTATTCTGGCTTTTAGGCCTCCTTTTGTACACAAGGGTATAGTCCCTTTCAAAAAACTATTTACCAATATTAAAAAAAAAAAAAGTTCATTTCAAATTTAGTGTAAATTCATTTAAAATAGGGTTTATTTACAAGAAATAATTATTGTAAACTTTTTGATTGGTAGCTCAATATCGAGTGCCATTTTTTTTTCGCAAAATTTAAATATTTTTCATTTCCTAAAGCATTAGACCTATTTACTTTATAAAACGCACTAAGTTATAAAGCACCAAAAATGTGGGGGATTCTTGATATACTTTTTAGGGGGTGTACACTGTGTTTCCTCTCTTATTTGGAACTTCTTCCTTTCTACACATTTCTTTGTTTTATGCAACAACTACCTCAAATTCTCTTTCTATAGTCATGGATCTAAGTAATATTAACCCTCTTACACCTTTTAACTACTATGAATGGAAATAAAAAATGACCACTGCAATAAGGACTAAAGGGTTATACACGATCATAATGGGGTTAGAAGATGAGCCTAGTGTAGTTGCAGATAATATTAAATAGTTTAATAAGTGTGATGAAGAATTTTGTATTTTGTGTCTTTTAGTGTCTCCTAAACTCCTCTTTCACATAGAGTCCAAAACATCTCCTAATGAGGTGTGGAAAGCTTTAGAATACTTGTTTGGAAAATTTTACACTATGAGGAGTCATGAGCTCGAAATAGAACTTATCAACTTGATTCCTAACAAATTTGAAAGCTTGGAAGATTTTTTTACCAAGCTCAAGTCCTTATGATTGCAGTTAAAAGAATGTGGAATAGAAAAGAAGGATGAATAACTAGTTCTTTTAGTGCTTTCCAAACTAGGTCTTGACTACTTTGTCTTTGTTTCTACCTTTTATGCTACCAAGAGGGATCTTGGAGAAAATTGGAAAATTCCATCCTTAGATGAATTTATTGTTGATTTGAATAAGGAGCAAGATAATTTAATCCAAATGGGCACCTTGAAGTCATCCAAACCTCAAGCCCTCATAGTTGGGAATGGGAAATAAAAATCCTCTAGAAACCAAGAGAAGAAGTAAAAGAGTAAGGATCCAGAAAAAAAGAAAGAACAAAAATCCACTACCTCCTCCAAGTCTACCACTAAATCCTCCAGTTCAAATGAGAAGCCTAAGAAGGAAAAGGTTAAGTATTCCTATGGCAAGAAACTTGGGCATGATGAACACAAATGTATGAAGAAGTAAATTGACCACCTTAGTCATCTCCTTGAGAAGAATAACATAGGGGTCTCTGAATCTATCAAACAATATTCATCAACCCAAGAATATACTAAGGAAAAGGAAAAAGATAAAGAGAAACATAAGGGTAAGGCACTAGTTGCAGTTGCATCCTCATCTACTCATTCATGGGTTATAAAATATGGTTCATCACACCACATGGGTTAATCACATGTTGAGTTTTATTCCTTAGATCCTTGCAATATCTCCTCCATCACTTTGGGTGACGATAATCTAGCCATAGTTTTAGGGAGAGGGTCTATTTAAGTTGAAGGTGGAACATTCAAAAATGTTTGAAGTGTACCTTCACCTTCAACTAATCTCCTATCAGTGTATTAGATGACTCATATAGGGAAGGGCATGAGATTCCTATTTGATCCAGATTCAGTTGATATTAGGGAGTTGCATAGTGACACTATAGTAGCAGTGGGAAGGGTAGATCACCATGCTAGGTTATATACCTTCTAAATTTTTCACCTGATGTTTCCCCTACTACATTTCTCACACATTCAGAGCATATTATAGCATGAGTGGTTTAGCCATCTTAACTATCGCATTTACCTTGAGCAACTCAATCAACATGAAATGCTTATAGGATTTCCTAGTGTTCATTTCGTAAAGGGAATTTGTGAGGGTTGTGCTCTTGGAAAACACCTGAAGAGAAATTTGACTAGGGAAAATCTTGGAGAGTATCAACACCTTTAGAGTTGATTCACAGTGATGTCACAGGGGATTTTCCTCATCCTTCTTTCACTAGGGACAAATATGCTCTCCCCTTCATGGATGAATTTTCCAAATATACATCAGTCTACTTCTTTAGGTAAAAATATGAAGTGTTCAATTACTTTTGGGACTTCAAGGCACTTGTTGATAATCAACTGCGGAAAAAGTATCAAAGTTCTTCAAACAGATAATGGGGGAGTATGTTAACAAAAATTTGAGCAGCTTTTTTTCTCCACATAGGCTATTGATCAACAATAAACAATTCCTTATACTCCTCATTAGAATGACATGGAAGAATGTAAAAATAGGTCATTAAAAGAGATGGAGAAATGTTTGATCCCATTTAAATCTTTAACTCGTATTTTTGGGCGAAGCCATCAATTTTTCTTGTTAGATACAGAGTTGGGTTCTCCAAAAAGCTTTAAAAGGTATAACTCCCCTTGAATCTTGGCACAACATGAAACCAAAAGTTAAGCACTTTAGGGTCTTCGGATCTCTAGCGTTGGCATACATTCAAAAAAGAAACAAAGGGCAATGGAGCCTCAATCCAAACCTTGCATATTTTTTGGGTATCTAGAGGGGGTCAAGGGCTATATACTTATCCATCCTAATACTCATGAGTTGTTCATCAAGAGAAGTGTTAAGTTTCAGGAGATTCCCACCAAATCTTTACTTGACGCTTCTCCATATACTTTGGATTCACTTAGTTTTGATGAGCAATATGAGGATTTAGATCATCCACAATAGGTTCCTGAGGCAGAGTCTTCTACTTCTTCTAGTTTTTACAATGAGAAAAGTAATGAGGATTCATCCTCATCTACTTCTATCCATACTTTAGAGGATGAGGATTTGACACATGACTCACCCACTTTAGGCCCTCTTTGGGCTAGAAAGACATTTTAGAGTGTAGGCACTTAGGAAGGGGATCCAGAGGATGAAATACGTACTCAAGAAGACTATCAAAGTAGGCCACATGCCTTCTATACTTCAATGAAAGATCCATAGACATTCCGAGAGGCATCATGCATACCTGAGTGGGATAGTGATATGCATGAGGAATATAATTCCTTAATCAGTAATCACACTTGGAATTTGACTTCATTTCATAAGGGAAGGAAGATGGTTCGATGTCGATAGATATATCAGACCTAATTTGTAGAAGATGTTGATGTGATTAGTTTTAATCATTTTCTACTTAGTTGTGCAAAACATGGAAAGATTATGGGGAACTTATTTCTCTTTTCTACTATGTGTCCTAATTTACAAAATTGGGCTTATATCCATATATAATGGTATGGTATATGGGGTTGTGGAAGGGTTTTAAGTGGATACATTATTCATAGGAAGAATTTCTTATCCTCTTGCACTTAAGGGAAATATATTAGAGTTGCTGAATATATGATACATGATCTTATTCCTTTGCAGGGTTCTACATATCATCTTTTTAGTTCTTCTATTTGGAATTTGTGTGTTAGGTTGGTACACCTAATGCATCAATATTTCCTTGGCATAATTAGTGACTGATCACCACTTATTTTTCATCAAATTTCAACAAATATGGAATCTCTAAGGCATAAGAATGGGAGAAAATTCCCTCCACAAAACAAACAAGTGTATTCCTTCCATGTTTTGCATCTCTTTTGGAATTTCTTGTTGTAAATTTATTTATTGTACTTTCATTACATTTTTAGTCAAAGTTCAGTTTTTTTTTAATCTTGGGTAGTGACTATGATTTTTGTTGTACATTTCATTTTGGAGTATGTCAACACCAACACAACGAGACACTACAAAAGAAATTTATTGTGAGAAAATACAAAGTGTATCTATATACTTCGGTATATTTTACTTTATTAAAGCATGTAATTTAATTTCATACTTAAAGAGGGAATATAAACACTCAAAATTTATAATCTATCCTTTAACGTTGTTGACCTTGATATTACACACTTACATGTATGAATACACTCTTCTTACTCTTGCTTAACACACACCGATAGCTCTTTGACTACTTGATTATCTTTGCATATATCTCTATCATTAGTTTTTGAATTTTAACGATATAATTTTTTTAGAAACATCCATTCTCTAACCCATAAAGTCAAAATATGATTTTCCCCTCTCGGTCAAAACTATCATTTTCAGCCGGTTTGTACAAATATACAAGTTTACTCTACTATATGGTTTTAGAATGACATACTTTGGGATAATTATTCAAATTTTATCACATTCCTATGCAAAAATATATTCCCTTGGTTGACCTTTAATAAAATAATAACCTTCAAAATGATATATATGCAACTAAATCATACCTCATTTTAGAACCTAAAATTTTTAGAATTCCCATGTAAAATAAAACACAAAAGGCACTCCAACCTCCCTAAATGTGAACTAACTCATGAAAATACATTAGGGAAGAACAACCTATAGGTGTAAATTATCATTCCAGGTCTAAGAGTCTTTATATTCCTTTTAAAAAATAAAAATGATCCTTCCCATGTATTTGAGTAAGTGTGAAACTCAAGTTGAAGTATTGTCAAAACACAATTGTCAAGTTATGATTGCACTACAATAAATATCACATGCTAGGAGAATAATGTGTGGTTTGAGACCTCTTAAGATTAGTGATAATGTAGATGGTGTAAAAAGGTTCCCACAACCTACCTAACTTTATTTTTTAAGAACTCCTTACACTACAAGGATTCTAGGGTTTGAGTTGAGTTTACAAAGCCATTCTAAAGGTGAACAAAGAAGACCAAAACACAATAAGAATCATTTTTAGATAGGTGAAACACTTAGGAAGTTACATATCTAGATTCCAAGAAGATCTAAAATTTTATAGAAGGGTCAAGAATGTACGCACACTCTTGACCTAGTTGTACGATTTTGACCAAGTTCAAATTTAGGTGTTAGTTTTTTTAACGAAGAATTTTTAATCTCAAATTATCTTGTTCCCACATTAAGATCACTTAGACTCCACAAATCTAGACAATAAAAGATAATTCCAATCCTTCTTTATAGTTTTTGATAGTTTCTATATCAATAGTCACTTTGAAAATTTCTATGTGATTTGTGTAATTAATGTTAGAAGTTAAAATACATCGAATATCCACCTCTTGCATTATTTCATCCTTTTTAGGTGTGTTAATTAGAAACATACTAAAAATTTAAAAGGGAATGGAATATGATTCACAAAAAGTGAAATCAACTAGTTATGGGTAGAAATACTAGGTGGAGTAGTGGATTGATCTCTTTGTTGATGACGGGATTCTTATATCTTTGTAGAAATCCACTTCTTAGTCTTTTATTTGGTGACAAGAGCAATAATTTATTAGGATATCCTATAAAAAAACTTCTTCTTATCACAATTATGGCTATAAGTTGTAGATTGATTAACAAGGTTGGAAGCCGATAATTGTATTAAACTCAATCAACCATTACAATGGATTGCTACAATTCTTATAGGAATTGAGTAGCCATGTGCAGATAAAGAAATAGGTTACACAGGTAAAAATAAACTCACAACATCTTCCAAAATACATCCAGAAGCACATAAATTGTTATAATAATTATAACAATTATGCTTGTGAGAATAAAAGACAAATATGGTTAAAAACCATAAAACAACATACAAAAAAAATAGTTTATAATATAACCATATAACATTATTATTTAATCAATAAAATTAATTAAATAATCAATTTATATTATACTATGCATAATTAATTTAACATTCCCCCCCTTAATTGTGCATTGTCTCAAGGGATGAGGAGAGGAATTCTATGAACAACTCGAACTTGTCATGTGCAAGTGACTTCGTGAAAATATCTACTCGTTGTTCAAATTGTTGGACAAAATTGAAGCTAGATGTTGTGCTTCAACAAATGTTCACGTATGAAATGAACCTACTTCAATGTTCTTTGTTATTTCATGAAAAACTTGATTGCGAACAAGTTTGAGAACACCTTCATTGTTAACATACATGGTGGTCGGTTTGTCCTGTAGTATTCCAAGTCCTTCTAGTATGCGACAAAGCCAAATCACTTCACAAGCTTTTCCTGCAGAATGATACTCAACTCGTGGAAGAGCAAGAAACAAAGTGTTGTTTCTTGTTTCCCCATAATATTGGTCCAAATCCCATAAAGAATACAAATCCAGAAGTGAATTTTCTATCATCAATGTTACCTATATGATCTGAATCCAAATATCAAGTTAAGAATAAGTTGTCGTTCTTCTTGTATTCTAGACCAAGATCCACTAATCCTTTGAGATATCTCAAAATGCACCTTGCTACTTTCCAATGACAAAATTTGGGTTCCTGCATGAACCTTGATAGATAGCTCACTACAAAGCTGATATATGGTCTAGTGTATGTCAGGTAAATGAGACTCCCAATCAACTGCCGATAGAGAGTGGCACTTACCTCGGGAGATGGATCTAAACGAGATAACTGCAATCTATTCTCTATAGGTGTAACAATTGGTGTGAAATTCATCATCTTGAATTTCTCAAGTGTTGTCTTGGTATATTTTAGCCGAGAAATAAAAATGTGATTCTCTTTCGCCATACTTCCAATCCAAGACAATAATGCATCAGTTCGAGATCGGTCATGTCCAATAATCGATTAAGATCTTTCGTCATTGCATCAATCATCCTCATGAACTACCAAAGTGATGACTAGATCATCAACATAGACAACAATAATCACAATCTCCCCCCCTTGCTATTTGAGGTAAATATTGGGATGGTATGGATTTCTAACAAATCCATGTTGTACGAGATGTTCATCAATCTTGATGTACCATGCCCGAGGTGCCTATTTGAGGCCATACAGAGATTTCCCGAGTCTACATACCTTTACTTCTTGACCAGGTACTACATATGTGTTAGGTTGAGTCATGTAGAATTCTTCTTGTAAATCTCCATTTAGGAAGGCACTTTTTACGTCCATCTAGTGGACTTTCCCGCTAAACTGCTGCAATTTAGAGCAAAGATCATTCTGATTGTTTTGATCTTAGCTATGGGAGAAAATGTCTCCTCATAGTCAATGCCTTATTTTTGTGCATACCCCTTTGCTACAAGTCTTTCTTTGTACTTGTCCACTATCCCATATACTTTGTACTTTGTTTTGAATATCCATCTGCATCCAATGGGTTTCTTCCCTGGTGGAAGATTGATAAGCTGCCAAGTGTTATTTTTCATTACTGATTGATATTCAGAGTCCATGACATCTTTCCAAGATTTTGACTATAGGGCTTCTTGGACTGTAGAGGGCTCATCAAATTCAATAACTCTACTCATCAAAGCAAAGTTAACTTCTTCTCTTTCTTTACCACGAGTTTGTGGTCCAGGGGTGGAAGTATCAGGTGGAGCATCCATTCTTGTATCTCGTAATGTGCTAGTACATGACTTGGGCATGTGCTGAACTGTTCTTATGGGTTGTGGTTCTATTTGATCAACACCATCATCCTGATGCTCACTTTCATCATCAGTGGGAAAATCAGCTTCAATTTTTACAACTGGTGAAGAATCTACATCAGGTGAGTCTAGAGGAGGAGTCTCTCGCTTCCTTCTTCTAAAAACACTCAACATCTATTCTCTGGTGTAGACTTTTCTAGTCTTAGGATCCATCAATCTGTACCCAAGAGTCTCTTCACTATACCCAATGAAGATGATTTTCTGTGACTTCATGTCCAATTTCTTTCTATTATGCTTGGGTATGTGCATGCTTGCTTTGCACCGAATACTCTAAGGTGTGCAATAGATGGTTTCCGCTTTGACCATTCTTCTTGTGGTGTTACTCCATCAAGAGAAACTATGGGCACTTTGTTCAACAAATATACTGCAGCCTTTGTTGCTTCTACCTAGAATGCTTTTGCAATTCCAGAGTCATTGATTATACATCACACCATTTCCATGATAGTACAATTTCTTCTCTCAACAACACCATTCTACTGTGGTGTGTGTGGAGGAGGCATTTGTCGATGAATCCCATGAGTTTGTAGGTAGTATTTGAACTCATCACAAGTGAATTCGCCTTCTCGATCTGAGTAGAGAGTTATGATGTGATGACAGTTTCATTCTCAACTACTTTGAACTATTTGAAGGTTTCAAATGCTTCACTTTTCTTGCGAAGATAGAAAATCCACATTTTTCTCGAATAGTCATCAACACAAAGCATGAAGTACTAGAACCTAGAATGACTTGGCTGCATTAGACCGAAAAGATTGGTATGAACCAGATCAAGTTGACCATGAGCTCGATATGTACTCTTCTAGAATGAAGCTCTATGTTGTTTTCCTGCTAGACAGTGAGGACACTTGTCTATATCCTTCTGAAGAGATGGTAGCCCATGTACCATATTGCACCGACGAAGTGTCTTGAGATACTTGAAACTTACATGACCAAGTCTTCGATGCCACAACTGTGTTGAGGTGGAGTTCTTAGCCACAAGTGCTTGATCATCTCTGTGAACAAAATCAAGTTGGAACATGTGTCCCACATTGGAGGCTTTTGTAACTATTTTTGAGCCTCGTGATTTATCTCGAATTAAACATGTTTTCTTGCCAAAATGACTATCAAAGTCAATTTTTAGGTTGTGATCAAGGAGTTGATTGACTGAAAGAAAATTCTTTGTCAACCCAGGGACATATAAGACATCTGATAATCTTGAGTTGTGTGAACCAAGGGGTAGAGAAATGTTCCCAATCCCCTAAACTGTATATGAAGAATCATCTCCCAATGAAACATGATTTTTGATGGTGTGTCCCTCATTGAAATAAACCAGTCTCTGTGGCCGGTCATGTGTCAAGTGGCCCTTGAATTAACACACCAAACATCACTAGATGATGTGGATGGTTCACTTGATCAAGAAGTGAACAAGTAGTCTTCATTGTCTGACTATTCTTGTTGCTCAACAAGATTTCCTTGTTGATGGGGTCTTCTTTTCTAGTTTCCCCTTTTTCGCCCTTTATTGTAGTTATAATGTCCCATGTGAGATTGTTGTCGAGGTCCGTGAGTTGCTTGATGAACCTTTCTTGTAGGTATTATACCAACAATATTGTAGGTCATGTCCTCTTTGCTGATTGGAAATTGCTCTTTTGTTGTCTCTGTCCCCTTAATAGTGATTTTGATTTTGGGATTTTTGATATGAATTAGGTTTTCCTTTACCTTTTCCTTTCCATTTTTCATGTGAAGAAAGTGTCTGCTCCTCATCATCATCCTTATTATGTATGGCTTCTTGTTGCAGTAAGTTTACCATTTTGTCAAAACTAATGGTCGTATCTAACATGTTTAGTGTTGTAAGAAAAATGTGGTAAGAAGAGGGGAGTGCTCTCAGAATAATGGGAATGAGAGCATCATTTGAGACCACTTCTCCTAGGGCTAGAAGTGAAGCCCTCAACTCTGCAACTCTTCTTAAGAAAGCTTCGATTTTCTCATTCTATTTGAACTTCAATGTGTGTAACTGACTCTGTAAATTCAGTATAACATTATTTTTCTTGGCCTTGTATACTGTGATCAACTTATCCCATGCTTCTTTGGCTGTTGTGGTATCATGAATGTGGGTTTGCACATTGTTAGATACTCCAAACAAGATGATGAGTTTGGATTTTTATATGCTCTATCAAACTACCTCGCTATGTAGTATCGTAGTTGATCTTGTCGCAGTACTAGTCATAACAGGTCATATTTCTTCAAACTCAAGTCGTGTCTTAATTTTTTTCTTCTATGCAACATAGTTGTTTCCTCTGAGTAGTTGTGAATGGAAGAAAAATTTGGGGGCATTAGTGACCATTTTACAGAAATCACTGATAGGGTTTGGCTCTTATCACTCCTGGTATAAGGTCTCCCAATCTATATATCATCGAGTTCGATATACGTAACCTTTCTATATATGCGCCCTTCCGATATACCCGGTAGTATGTCGAAGAAGGTCACCCTTTCTATATACCTAGCGGTATGTGAAAGATTTCAATACGTGGTACCAAGACAATACTTAAAGGGGTTTGTGTGATTATTGACACCGTCTCAAAGAAATATCCTCATACGTGTGTGTAACTTTGCTATATACTTGGATAATTTCTCAGTCTAGATTTATGTCGTGCAATCGTTCATAGATAGATGGGATGGCTCATAGTGTGTGCATTGTGACCTTATTACTCCCCGTTGATTTATAGGGACAATTCCCAGATGATGTTATTACAGCTATATTAGGTGTTAAGTGTAGTAGTATTCACGATGAATTTACTCGTAAGTGTTTCCCAGAGGCATTGTATATACCGAACGCTGCGAATGAGATCTAGGATCTCGTGAGTGTTACAAAACCATTTTTTTCTGTTTTTGATTACAATTTTGTTAGTTTATGATCAGTTACAAAGTTTGCAGTTGACTTATGGCAACCTGAAAATTAGTACAATATATTGCAGCATGTAATTACATTCAAAAATTTATAAAAAATTGAATGAGAGGAAATTTTTTTGTTTTGCGGGCCCTGGTGGCCTCTGTGGAGCCCAATACAGCTTGCTGAGCAAAAAACCATAAAAAAATAGCTCAAAATGAAGTTTTTAGGTAGCCTTCTTTGGAAAAATGTGCTCAGAATGTAAAAATATGTAGAGTGGAGAAATTTTTTTTTTTTTTCCCTAAAATAGGGTTTTCTCGCTAAATTTAGTTAGTTATAACTAAATTTAAATTTTCCGCTAAAGTTAGCGGTTCCACTAAATTTTCTGCCAAATTTGGTAGTGGGTGAGGGAGGGGATTTGACCCCTTGACCTCTCTTGATGGGAAGTGTCTTACAAAATTTATGCTAGCCACTTGGGTGGCTAAGCTAAACAATTATATGTAAAGAGCAAAATGTAATTAAACACTTCCAAACTGTAAAACCATACCTCTTAAAAAAACCACGGTTTTGGAAAGGCGGTTTTGAGAAAAAATTCTAGCAAAGAGAAAAAATGATAGGTGGTTTTGGTGAGAATGAAGGTGGTTTTGAGTGTGTATGGCGCCTTAGATCATTTTTCTTCCTTCCTTTGAGCTTGTAATCTCTTCCTTGGTGAATTCTATCCTCCTCAACCTTAATTGCAATGAATAAAGGTAGTTTTGAGGAATTTGATAGCGGTTTTGAGGAATTTGATGGTGGTATTATAGGGGATGGGGCTAGGAAGTTGCAGAGGTAACTCTGGCTCTTATTTACTTACACAAGCTTCTCCAATGCTCCTCAAACTCTACTGCAATCCTCTAATATCCTTCAACCTGATCTGACACCAAATGTAGATTGAGCAATAGGGGTAGAAGCCTGATAATTGTATTAAACTCAATCAACCATTACAATGGAGTGCTACAATTCTTATAGGAATTGAACAGCCATGTGCAGACAAAGAAATAGGTTGCACAGGTAAAACTAAACTCACAACAACTTCCAAAATACATCCAAGAAGCACATAAATTGTTATAACAATTATAACAATTATGCCTATGAGAATAAAAGAAAAATATGGTTTAAAACCATATAACAACATACAACAAAAATATGGTTTATAATATAACCATATAACATTATTATTTAATTAATAAAATTAATTAAATAATTAATTTATATTATATTATGCATAATTAACCTAACATAAGTTGACTAGAATTTATAAAATAAATCATAATGGAGTTGCTAAGATCTTGGAATGGAGGTTTAAGAACCAAATGAGATAGGATCACACACAATATTAGCTGTAAATTAGAATAACATACATCATTGTTTCCACAAATACTATAAATATTCAATATGTAAACACATGTAATGTCCCACTGGGCATTTTAGAAATTATTGGATAAATGATATATGCACATGTAGATCATTAATTGAGATCCCGGTGTATTATAAAAATATTGGGAATGCCTCCAAGGTGTGGGAACTTGAATCATTTAGGAAGAACTATAGAGAAAGATGGATCTTGTTCTAACTACTCTATGTTATCACTACTCAAATCGATATACTAGTTATAAGAAAAAAGGGACGAGAAAACATGAAATACAAAAAATGACGATGTATTGAGAAGTAAGGGGATTTATCTCATTATAAGAGTTAGTTAGTGAGGAAAAAAACATAGATCCAAAAGGGAAAATATAAACCACAATAAACATATTTTTAGTCTAACCATCTCTCTCATCTTGTATAAGACACAATGAGTAATAAAACTATAAATGCTACACCTAATTAACTATAAATATAATAAAGAGGTAAGGGAAAATTCATGACATGAAAAATAGAATACATGATCCAAAATCATAGATGTATCCAAAGTTGTAATATAAATAGTTTCTATTAACATAATTCAAGGAATTTATACATTTACTATTATCAAGGAGAAATGAACCCTTTGGAGAGTGGTGTGATGTCTCCCCTTCCAACTAAAAAAATGGAAACAATCCTAGGTTTTTAGTGACTTGTATGTTAGAGTGAGTCTCCAGAGAGGGATGGTTTCCCTCGTGAAACACCTACACTAGCTTCTACTCTATTTCATGAATTGAGAAAATGGGGAAGGAAAGATTGAAAATAAAAAGGGGGGTGATAAAGCAGAAATATTGAGGATATCAAACTTATTTGAACCATATAGATGGACCACATGAACCACACACACCATACATAACTTACAATAGATATGTAAATGTAAAAGTTTAAGAGAAGGGTTTCAAGTGTGACAGTAATAAAGAAGGGAAACAATGGTTGTGAGAGGGAAATTTGGTAAGATCCATAACAAGATCCTGTAATCACACTTGTCAAACACAATCTATGACCTAACAATTTCCATATAATTGCATAAAGACATGGAAATTAGACTACAAATCAGGGATAAAATGATATTATGATATTAAATTAGCTTAAAAACATGATAATAAATAGCCTATAGGAGGGTAAAAATAGATATTTTATTGGTCTAAGAGGTTAGAATAGTAAAAAGATCACTCATGACCCCTTCTCTTTCATTCAAAACTCTCGATAACTCCAGAATTATGAACAAAAGTGAAGAGATTAGTCTTTTTTTACAATGAATTCCATGGAGTTTTATAAAGAATCAAGGGAGATAATAAGAGGAGAATAAAAGACATGTAAGTATAATTATTTAAAAATAGATGAATAATGCAAGAACATGAGATGAATTTGGTACCTTTTGCTCCAAAATAGCTCTTATCATCCTTAGAAAGTGATTGTGCATGCCAAAAATAAAAATTGACATCCTCTTGCATGTGCCTATTTTTTTAGATCCTATGCACGATCATAAAGAGTTATGATGTTTTGAAACTACCCCTTTTAGTCTCTACATGATCAAAATAGAGTCTCACTTGCATTATCCTTCCAATTTTATCCTATGAATGATCCAAATTTACAATCTTGAGTGGAAAAAATAGCTAAAAATAGCTTGTTTGGACATTTCGTGTTGTTTTTCAGAAGTGCGGTGGTCTCAGAGAACTGGTGTAATGCGGAAATAGTTCTATCTATTTCTTCTAAATCCAACTTTACTGACTTAATCATCTAAATAAATGATTTTCTCGTAAGAGTCGACATGGTGGTTTCAAGGAAGAAGAGGAATAACATGATTTAATAAATATAGGAATTTATAAAACCCTAATTGTAGAGTCACAACACAATGATAAATAATAAAGTACAACTTTGACCTAAGCAAAATTTTTTTTTGTGTCATAAGATATTTTCTAATGTTCTTTTTGATTTCTTGTAGGTCACTAGAAGATTAACGAATTAACTTGTAACATGTAAAACAAAAGACCTCTTGTAAAAATCCAAAACACATTAAATCTTAAAAAGAAAAAGATGCAAATGGGGAGTCATACTAACCCCGGTGGTCACGTGATATAGTGAACTTATAACTAAGAACTATACTACATCTTAGACTCCATGTCATTCTCTTTTGTGTGTGTGTGTGTGTGTGTGTGTGTGTGTGTGTAATCATGCCCTAGGTGGATCTTGTGCAAGATGCAATGAATAGAAAGACATAGATAGATGTAGAAATGTAAGTAGTCATGTGTGGATGTCGAATGAACTCCCCTTCTATGAAGTGCATGCAGGAGAATGAAATCCCTTGTCACTTGAATGGAGCTAGATGGATTCTTTGATGCTCTTGAAATTCCTTTGGATGCAACTTTAGGTGTTAGTAATAGATGCTTAGATATTGATACTTGATTATGGTCACATAAATTTATATTTATATGATTTCATTGTTTGAATTTCATAATTAACATCTAAAAGTCCGACCACCAAGAAAGCAAGATGTCCAAAAGATAAAAAGGCCCAAAATGGGAGAGTAAGATAAAAAGAGTTTAGGGGCACCCAAAGGGGACAAGGGCACCTAGGCGCTGATGTCTTAGCTAGGTGTTGGTGTCTAGAGCCAAGAAAAATAAAGTGGTGAAATTCTGAATGGGCAGTGAGGTGTGTAAAACCAAAAAGAAAGAAAGTAAAAAATAAATATGCCAAATATAGATGCTAATTATTAGTTTTCTCACTTATGATTAATATGAATAGTGGTATGTGATTAGGACCTTGAAATGTACCCAAGTTCATGATTTAGTGTCTACATTTTCCCACACTTTATGTTGTCGAGTGAATAATTGATAACATAAAGTAGATAAGAGATACGTACCTGATAACCATGTAGATAAATGGTGAAACCATGCTGAGGAGAAAAAAAAAAGCATGGAATGATGAAATGAAGCATGGAAGTTAAAGAAGAGGAAGTGAACCTAGGGGTGAAAGTGTATGTGTTATGTTGTGTTGTACTTATTGTCATTGTTGCTTGTGCTTGATGATGTGATTACTGCTTCCCATAAGGATTGAACTGTAAAAGAGAAGAGAAAAAGATTAGTCAAAGTCATGTATATGAAAAATTTGATCCAAGTCTATGAAAATATGAAAAAGTATGAAAAGGAACATATGCACCTGATCTGTGATGAGTGAAAAAGGATAGAAAGCATCCTCAAACACTATGGAGGATAAAGGGTTTTTGTGATCTCGATGCCAAGAATGAGTTTTTAGGTGATCTCATGCTAAGTGTGAGTTTTTTGGGTGACCTCATGCTATGAAAGAAGAAGTGTTGGGGAGAAAGGTATAGTGTTATTATCCAACCCTGACTACTTCCCAATGATTTATACACCACTACAGATGATGTGATCCTAATTTTTTCTAGTTCAATCCAATGTAAATAGATAAAAGGAGATAACATACATGCTGATTGCTAGAGGGTTGTACATGTTATGTGAAAACCGTTGTGTAAATGGCTAAAAATTTTGTTGATTTAAGAAAAACTATGTAACTTCCCCGGTCATAGGTGCCTAAGAAGGGTAAATTTGACTTTGTCTCAACATAACACTGGGACGTGAGTGCCTATATATAAAAATGAGCACCTAGGTGCTCATTTTTATATATAGGCACTCACGCGTCGTGTTGTGCTTGAGGACCCAAGTCAAATTTTGAGCCCTTTTGTAACTATAGACCGCTCTGTTCCTATACTTTGTAGGTCCGGACTTTGAGTCTTTACTATTGAATGGGGCGACCGATTCACCTAATATATGCCCCCATCATTTGGGGTGCATGTGACATCACTAGGAGGATGCAACCCAAAGGATAGGACCAGATGATGAATCTGAAACCGATACCCTATAAGGGGGAATGAATGTTCTTGGTAGAAACCAAGGAACATGCAAACAAAGTGGCTAGAAACATTTGTTAATGAAAACAAGAAAAATACACATATAGAAGACAAAGTATAAGATAAAAATTAAGAAGAGAATACATATTGTGAAAAGTGGGATTTAAACATGGGACATTGCTCACAATGTCACAAGAAAATCAAGGCTGAAGTGGACAAAAGCATACAATGTGCACACAAGATAAAGGACATAACCCGTAAAAAATGACATACAATGACAAACAATAATAAACAAGGTTTCGAGACAACCATAGTGGAAAATAGTTCCTGCAAATAAAATATTGCACATGAAGCACCCATTAACATGTTAGAAAGACAAATGTATGTCAAAGCATGTATGATATTATATAGTAGTATACTAGTATGAATAGGAAATAGTATAAAATGAAACCATAATACCTATAGTTTGTATGAGAAGTAGATGCCCTCGGGAGTCGTTGTGGGACTAGTAAGAGGTACAATGCCAAGCATTCATGCTACATGTAAATATCTATGTAAAGTATGCCTTCAAAAATAGAAGGTAATTGAACGTGCATGTGTATATGATAAGGACAATGATCTATATATATAAAACATAGTAAGCAAAGTAAACATATGAGTATACGTAAGAAAGAATAATGTGTAACTAAGATGTGCAAGTACACTATGAGGGTGAATGGAATGGAGTGCCCCCCTAAGCGAATGTGAATGAGTATGCATGAGAGGAGGTTAATTTATAAATTCCCCCTCAGCAATAAAAAATGAACCATCGAACAAGATTTATTCATTAGGAAATGGTTTGAAAATGTATGCTAGAAATATTTTTGATAAAGCATAGAGCCTAGAGAGTGAGTGGGTGTGATGAGGTTCATTTCATATTTAGACCCTCAACAATCTAGTATGAAATAGAGGACTAGAGTGCATCATTGGAGAGTGTGTTGTGATGAATGTGTGCTAGAAATATGTGTCGTGAATGCACCAAGTGTGGAATGTGTCATGTGTATGATGTGAGTTTCATGAATGTAGTGAGCCCTCAATAGTCAAGTGTGAATCATAGTAAAAGAGTGCATCATTAAGTGACGACGATACAAGTGTATCAAGATGTGTGCGAAAGAATAAATGCAGAGTGCAAAGTGAAATAGTAGAAATTTGAGACACCTGATAATGTTAGAAGGGGGGAGAGGAATAAACATGATGCCCCCAAGTGTATGATGATGAATATGATATTAAAAAAAGTGAAGTGTAAGGGTCCTCCACCAAATGTTTGTGGAGATGAATACATATGATCATGCTCTAAGATCAGTGATGTAGGAGTAAAATGATGTATCGATGAATGCGATTTATGTGCATGAGACCTATAATATAATGGACACATATGTGAAGGAGAATGTGGAGGTGATGGATTCCTATGTAAAGGATAATGTGGAGGTGATGGACACCAATGTCAAGAAAACCAAGGAGGTGATGTATACCTATGTGAAGGAGACGTCCGAGTGTTGGAACTAGACTAATGGGATGGAATAGTAGACCAATGAGACAAAGTAGGACGTGTGTGAATCAAAGAGCTAGGAACATATTACAATTTAGATTTGAGAGGTCAAGAGAACCTAGATTTGCTAGGATAATTAATTATGCATTGTATAATTATTAATTCTTTATTATTATAACATTATTACATTAATTCTTTAAGATTTTGTTTAGGAACTTCAAGTGGAGTTGTCTAAATTTAAAAACAGCGCACGCGGGAAGTACAATAGCTGTTGATATTCGGTTGCCAAGCTCCGCGAAAACCGAAGATAACTACAAGGTGAAAGCTGACAGGATAAGGGTTTTCACGCGTGACTTCACGTAGACTCAGATCGGCAATCCTACAAACTGCTCATGGGAGGACCAACGGCTACAGTTCCCATTTTTATGCGACCCGCAACGGTGAGAAACGAACCACTCTCAACGCCCAAAGGTATTTTGAAAATTGTTGTAACCAGCACATCCTTGTGAAGATGGGAGGGCCTCCCTGCCAGATTGAGCCGTGTGCAGACCCTGACTGGAAAGATAACACTGAGCTCTGGAACATTCTTAGTATTGGCGGATTCACCAACTTTGTGGAGAGAGTGCAAGGGCATGATCAAAGCATCTCTGTTCGCTTTGCCAAGGAGTGGAATGAGAGGATGGTCGACTATGGAGGGCGTAAGATTCTTATTAATGACGAACTCATAGCCAAGCGGCGGCCTCACTTGGAAGGATACCGCTTCTTCAACAAGAGGGTTATCAAAGAGGCTGAAGAGAGAAGATTTGTGGAGGAGGAGGAGAAGCTTATATTCAACACCGTGGGTCTGCTTGTTAATTCAATTCCTTCTCCGTATGATGAAGTCACCCGCATGATGATTCGCTACATATCCTTGGAAGGCAGGTTTGTTACTGTCCTGCCAAGCACCTTGTCTTTTTGAATCACTTTCGTAGGAGTAGGTTGGTTTGCTTCCCCCACTATCTGTTAAACTCTCTTGAGCGCTCCATTTTGGAGTTCCAGAAGCATACCCGGGCGGTTCCCCTTCACCAAGGGCTTATTCTGCTTATTCACAAGCACTGCCTTATCAAATTCCCCGGTCTCCCTTCCTCTCCCGGCATGGCTTTGTTGGGCTCCGTTGCTGCCAGCCCTGTCTCCCCTGCTGTCCCTGCTGCTGCCCCCGCCTCCGGTGCTGATGCCCCCATGCAGGCTGCTCATGCTTCTCCTTCTTTTCCTCCTGCTGCTGCCCCTGCCACCCACACTGTCTCTACTTCTAAACGTGTCACCAGGGCTTCTAGGAGACTCAACCTTGAGTCTCGCCGAGGGGGATGAACCTTTGGATGACATTGCTCGTGATCTGCTGAACATTAGTAGTGCCGGTCCCAAAGCGGCACCAACGGATAACCCTTCTAGAAGATTGGAGGCCTTAGAGGTGAGCTTAAATTCTTTCAAGGATGAGGTAAAAAATCTTGCTAAGCAAAAAGGCAAAAAAGCATTGAGGGAGAAGGGAGCATTGGCAATAGCGCCTTGATGAAATATACAAAAAACTGACCTCCCTAGACTCCCGCCTTGGGAAAACGAAGACTAGGCATGAGTATAATATTGCAGCATTCAGGGCCATAGAGGAATTCATCGAAGGTCATGCAAGAAGTGTTTCGCATCTCAGCGGTGTCCCGATTACTCTTTGGGGCAATGAGAAAGAGAGTAAAAGAACCAGAGAGGAGCTCGATAAGACGGATGCTGCTCATATGACCACGCCTTAGGTATGTATCATGCTTGGAAAAAAGTAAAGATGAGTATTGATCAAGCGGCCAAGAAGTAGTCCAGTTTTACTACTGCTTCTTGGCTGTAGGCTTGCTGTTTTGTTGCCGTTGTTTTGCTGTTAAGTCTCGTTTGTGTTGTTGTTTCTAGGCTTCGGTGTTCTTTGCTGTAACTTTTGTGCTTTGATACAGCTTCTCTGCTCCTCTCTCTTATTCGAGCTTTTAGGCCTCCTTTTTGTACACAAGGGTATAGTCCCTTTCAAAAAACTATTTACCAATATTAAAAAAAAACATTATTACATTAATTAATTATACAATGTTATATGGTTTTATTAACCATATTTGTCTTATTATATTCACGGGTATAATTTTTATGTTGTTATAACAATTATGTCATTATTCATTTGTGCTTCCCGGATGTATTTTGGAAGCTATTGTATTTTAGTTTGTTGTTGCATAGTTGCAACTCCATATTTGTTTATATCCAGACTATCTAATATGTATCAATATTGTATCCTGAACTATTATAATAGATTGATTTCACATTAATAAATTATATAGGCTTCCATCCCTATTTGTGAAACTACATTTCATACAAGAGTGAGAATTTAGACCTGTGAGGTAGTGAAGGTGTGGAAAGAGAGATCAACAGAGATAGAGGAGATTGGAGAAGGGTTTGTAAAAACTGAGAGCATGTGCAACTTCCTATAACCTCCCAACCCCATCCCTACCTCCTTACATCCTCTTGTTCATTCCGGTGTTTGGAACACAATTTTTCTTTATACTTTGGTGCACCCAAAGCACACCAGAAAATTTCCTATATGATTAGAATATTTTAATTTTTTATTTTTTTCCCCATCCAAGGGTTTTACCTCTAATTTAGAGGAGAAATTGTGTCTCTAATATATTTATTTGACCTCTACATTTGGAGGCTGTGGATTATATTAGAGCTAAGAACCGTATTTATCCTAGCAAGGACGAGCTCTCCACAGAGCTCTAAACTGAGATGCTTATTTGGTTAGAGGGGAGATGTTTGGAAATTATTACGGGCCAAGCTTTGCAACCACACAAGACCGAGCCAATAAGACCTTATAGTACATTGAACCATCTAGAAGCATCCTCTTGAGTTGTGTATATGCATTGGAAAATCACATTGGCAAAGGTGTTAATCAAGCCAATCGACCAAAACCGAGTGAAAGTTCTTTGCATTGGAGAATTGAAATCGGTAGAACCGATTCAAGTTCCGTGTTTTGGATTATGACCAAGTGTTGATGGTATCAAGCTCTGTATTGGTGTGTTTCATTGGTGTGATGATTGAAGGGCCCATCACCAAGCTCCTTACAATTTATGGCTAAGCCATCCCTCCACATGGTTTGCACCCACACACCGCACCACGTACAACAACAAAACATTGAAAGCATTGAGTTTTTGTTTGAGACAAAGTCGTGGTAATATGCATGGTTGCATTTTCATTAACACCAAGCCATTGATAAGGCTGAGCCATCCTGGTAGGCCCATGGCCAAACTACATCCAAACACACCGTAAACAATCGGTGATCAAGAAAAAATAGTGATCAATCCGTAAATAATGACTTGCATACAAAAAGGAAGGCGGTTAGAAGTCAAAGGAGTTTATCAAAGCATCAAAGAGATCAATAAAATTTTCAGATATGTTTTTGAGTAAATGGAACCCTAATCGCTCTCCTTTAGCCATGCAGCCATGTGGGACTCCAACCACATCACATTTTTCAAAAGGTGACTTGTTTTTCCTCTTTATTAAATATAATTTACTTCGCTTCAATATATAAGTGCTCATAGAGCCAAGTTGGATAAGTGGAATGACTTGGGGAAGAGAGGTATGGGGTTTGACCCCATCCCCATATATTTTTCAAACCAATTTGAATTTTAGAGGCAAAACCGGTGAAACGACCAAATATGGAGGTTAATTTAGTGGAAAACCATCTCTAAACAACTTAGTTACAACTAAAAAGGTCTCTAAAATTTTTAGCGAAAAACCCTAATATAGTTCATTTTTTTTTTCTCCTAATAGGCCTATTTTTTGATTGGACAACATTCACAAAAGGGGGTTACCGTAAAATTCCATTTTAAGCAATTTTTTTACGGTTTTTCGCTCACAAAGCTGTTTTGGGCTCCGGAGGCCACCAGGGCCCGTAATTCTTTTTTTTTTTTTTTTTTTTTGCCTGTCATTCAATGTTTTCCAATTTTTTTAAATTTAATTGCATGCTTTAGTATATTGCACTAATTTTTAGGTTGCCATAGTCAAGTGCAAACTTTGTAATCGATCGAAACTCGGCATAATATTGTACTAAAAATAGTTAAATTTGGTTCTTGAACACTCAAGAGATCCTATATCTCATTCACAATGTTCGATATATATAGTGCCTCTAGGAATTTCTTACAAGTAAAGCCATCGTGAATACTACTGTGTACTTAACACCTAATATAGCTACAACAACGTTGTCGAGCATTAACCCTTTACATTAATGGGGAGTAATAAGGTCATAGTGCACACACTATGAGCCATCCCATCCGTCTCGTGAACAATTCGCACGACATAAATCCGAGTTGAGAAATTATCCAAGTATATAACAAAGTTATGCACATATATGAGGATATTAATTTGAGACAATATCAATAATCACATAGACCCTTTCGATCTTGTCTTGGTACCATGTATTGAATTCTTTCACATACGTTAACGCCTCTTTCACGCATCAGGGTATATAGAAATGGTGAGATTCTTCCACATACCGCCGAGTATATCAGAAGGGCACGTATATAGAAAGGTTTGGTATTGGAATGATGGTATATAGATTAGGAGACCTTATACTTGGAGTGATAAGAGCCTAACCCTGTTAGTGATTTTAGTAAAATTGGCACCAATGCCCCCAAATTTTTTTCTTCTAGATTCATAACTACTCAGAGGAAACAACTATGCTTCCTGGAAGACAAAAATCAAGACACAACTTGAGTTTGAAGAGATCTGGCCTATTGTGATTGGTACTCTGACCAGATCAACAACTTATACAACACAACAATGATAGTTTGATAAAACAGATTAGAAGGCCAAACTCATCATCTTGTTTGAAGTGTCTGACGATGTGCAACCCCACATTCGAGATGCAAAAAAAGATTAAAAAAGCATGGGATAAGTTGAGCATGTATATGAGGCCAGAAATAAGAATGTCATACTTGAATTTTCAGAGTCGATTACATAGATCGAAGTTCAAGAAAAATGAGAAAATTGAAGCTTTCTTAAGAAGAGTTACAGAGTTGAGGGCTTCACTTCTAGCCCTGGGAGAAGAGGTCATAGATGATGGTCTCGTTCCCATTTTTCTAAGAGAACTCCCATCTTCTTACCACATTTTTGTAACAACACTAAATTTTTTAGATATGATAGTTAGTTTTGACAAGCTGGTAAACCTACTACAACAAGAGGAAGCCGTGCATAACAAGGATGATGAAGAGGAACATGCACTTTCTTCTCATGAAAAATGGAAAGGAGAAGGTAAAGGAAAACCTAATTCCTATCAAAAGTTACAACATCAAAATAAATATCAACATTAAGGGGACAAAGAACAGAAGAAGCATTGTCCAATATATAAAAGAGGACATGAATTGAAATATTTTTGGTATAACACTTATAAGAAAGGTTCATCAAGCAACTCTAGACCTCAACACCAACAATCTCACAAGGAACATACAAACTACAATCAAGGGAAGAAAAGGTGAACTGGAAAAGAAGACCCCATCAACAAGGAAATATTGTTGATAAACAAGAACAATTAGATAATGAAGACTTCTTGTTAACTGCTTGATCAAGTGAACCTTCCACGTCATCTAGTGATGTTTGGTATGTTGATTTGGGAGCCACTTAACACATGATCAGCCACAAAGATTGGTTTAATTCAATGAGGGACACACCTTCAAAAAACCATGTTTCATTGGGAGATGATTCTTCATACACTGTATTCAGGGATTGAAGCATTTCTCTACCCCTTGGTTTACACAACCGCATACTATCAAATGCCTTATATGTCCTTGGGTTGACAAAGAATCTAATTTTAGTCAATCAACTCGTAGATCAAAACTTAATAATTGAATTTGATAGTCATTCTGGCAAGAAAACATGTTTAATTCGAGATAAATTATGAGGTTCAAAAATATTTACAAAAGCCTCCAATGTGGGACGCATGTTCCAAGCTTGATTTTGTCCACAGATATGATTAGGAACTTGTGGCTAAGAAATCTACCTCAACATAGTTGTGGCATCAGAGAATTGGTCATGTTAGTTTCAAGTATATCGAGACACTTCACCTACATAATATGGTACATGGGCTACAATCTCTTCAGAAGGATATAGACAAATGTCCTCACTGCCTAGCAGGAAAACAACAAAGAGCTTCATTCCAGAAGAGTACATATCGAGCTCATGGTAAGATTGATCTACTTCATATCAATATTTTCACTTTGATGTAACCGATTCATTTTGGATTTCAATATTTCATTCATTGTGTTGATGAATATTGAAGAAAAATGTGGATTTTTTGTCTTTACAAGAAAAGTGAAGCTTTTGAAACTTTCAAGAAGTTCAAAGTAGCTGTTGAGAACAAAAATGGTCATCACATTAGAACTCTCTACTCAGATTGAGAGGGGGAATTTTCCAATGATGAGTTCAAAGAATACCTACAAAGTCACATGATTCGTTGATAAACACCTCCTCCACACACAACACACACGAATGGTGTTGTTTAGAGAAGAAATTATACTATCACGGAAATAGTGTGATGCAAGATCGATGAATTTGGACTTGCAAAGACATTCTAGGTAGAAGCAATAAAGACAATAGTGTATTTTTTGAACAAAGTGCCCACAATTTCTCTTAACAGAGTAACACCATAAGAAGCATGGTCAAAGTGGAAACCATCTATTGCACAACTTAGATTATTTGGGTGCAAAGCAAGTATGCACATACCTAAGCAAAATAGAAATAAATTGGACATGAATTCATAGAAACTCATCTTTATTGGGTACAATGAAGAGACTCTTGGGTACATATTGATGGATCCAAAGACCAAAAAAGTCTACACTAGCTGAGATGTTGAGATTTTTAAAAAGAAGAAAGAAACGTTTCCTCCTCTATACTCACTTGATGTAGATTCTTCACTAGTTGTAAAAACTAAAGCTGATGTTCCCACAGATGATGAAAGTGATGATGGGGATGATGGTGTTGATCTAATAGAACCACGACCCATGGGAATAGTTCAATGTATGCCCAAGTGGTGTACTAGCATGTTACAAGATGCAAGAATGGATGTTCCACTAGATATATCCACCCCTGGACCACGAACTCACAATAAAGCAAGAGAAGTGAACTTTAATTTTATGAGTAGAGTTATTGAGTTTGATGAGCCCTCTATAGTAAAGGAATCCCTGCAGTCAAAATCTTAGAAATATGCCATGGACTCTGAATATTAGTCAGTAATGAAAAATAACACTTGGTAGCTTGTCAATCTTCGACTGTGGAAACAACCCCTTAGATGCAGATGGATATTCAAAACGAAGTACAAAGAAAATGGGACAGTGGACAAGTATAAAGCAATACTTTTTCAAAGGAGTATGCACAAAAAAAAGGCATTGACTATGAGGAGACATTTTCTACCACAATTAAAATAAAAATGACCAGACGATCTTTTCTCTATTGCACAAGATGGTTGGAAAGTCCATCGATGGAAGTAAAAATTGCCTTCCGAACAAAGATTTACAAGAAGAAGTCTATATGACTCAACCTAAGGGATATGCTATACCTGGTCAAGAAAAAAATGGTATGAAGACTCAAGAAATATTTGTATGGCCTCAAACAGGCACCCGGCATGGTACATAAAAATTGATGAGCATCTCATACAACATGGATTTGTTAGAAATCCATATGATCCCAATATTTACCTCAAAAATAAAGGGGGAGATTGTGACTGTTTTTGTCTATGTCGATAATCTAGTCATCACCGTCGTTTAGTCGGGATGATCGATGTAATCGAAGAAAGATCTTAATTGACCATTTGACATGACAGATCTCAAGCTAAGGCACTATTGTCTTAGATTGGAAGTATGACAGAAAGAGAATCACATATTTGTTTCTCAGATGAAATATACCAAGACAACACTCGAGAAATTCAAGATGATGGATTGCACACCGATTGTTACACATATCTAGAAAAGCTTACATTTTCTCATTCAGATCCAACTCCCGAGTGAATGTCACTCTATTGGTAGTTGATTGGGAGTCTCATTTACCTGACCTACACTAGTCTAGATATCAGCTTTGTAGTAATATCTAGGTTCATGTAGGAACCCAAAGTTTGTCATTGGAAAGAAGCAAGGCACATCTTGAGATATCTCAAAGGATTAGTGGATCTTGGTCTAGAATACAAGAAGAATGACAACTTATTCTTGTTAGGATATTCAGATTCAGATCATGCATGAAATATTGATGATAGAAAATCCACTTCAGGATTTGTATTCTTTATGGGATCTGGACCAATATCATGGGGAAGCAAGAAACAACACTTTGTTTCTCATTCTTCCATAGAAGCTGAGTATTGTTCTGTAGGAGAAGCTGTATATGAAGTGATTTGGCTATGTTGCATACTCGAAGGACTTGGAATACCATAGGACAAACCAACCACTCTGTATGTTGACAATGAAGGTGTTCTCAAACTTGTTTGCAATCCAATTTTCATGAAAGAACAAAACACATTGAGGTACATGTTCATTTCATACGCGAGCATGTGTTGAAGCACAATATACAACTTTAGTTCTATCCAACAACTGAATAAAGAGAAAATATCTTCATGAAGTCACTTGCACGTGACAAGTTTGAGTTGTTCAAAGAGTTCCTCTCCTCATCCCTTGAGACAATGTAAAATTAAGGGGGAATGTTAGGATAATTAATTATGCATTGTATAATTAATTAATTAATATTATAACATTAATTAGTTGTATAATGTTATATGGTTTTATTAACCATATTTTTCTTATTATATTCACGGGTATAATTGTTATGTTGTTATAAAAATTATGTCATTATTCATTTATGCTTCTCGGATGTATTTTGGAAGCTACCGTATTTTAGTTTGTTGTTGCATAGTTACAACTCCATATTTTTTTGTATCCAGGCTATCCAATATTTATAAATATTATAGCCTGCACTATCGTAAGAGATTAATTTCACATTAATAAATTATACAAAGCTTCTGTTCCTATTTGTGAAACTAAAAGATTATCTAGCAGTGCAATGACAACCTCAAGAGGAGGTTGTAACCACTGATGTGTGTATGGAAGAACACCATTGTGTTAGGAATTAGGAAGGTGGAATAGTGGTATGATTTAATAACAAACCCAATCATGTGCACATGATCTAAAAAATTCCCTAAAATCTACAATAGTGTAAGTATAAACTAGAATAATCCAGATCAAAACAAAGTACACACACATAACACAACATGTATCATGGTTCACCCAATGCAGGATACATCCAATAAAGATAGAAATATCAATATATATATAATAAACAAGAGTACAAACAACTCTTCAATAGAAGAGTACAATGCATCTATCCTAGAGTATCTCCTCTCCTCCGATTTGTAAAAGGATCTACATGAGTGTACTACAAACATTCCTCCGAACCAGCAACAGATCTCACATACCCAAGAAATACCGCATCTTCCACCGTGCACCATGATCTCTTTTGGATTTGAAAACAAGACCTCTCACAAGTGTTTACCAATGTGTAACCATAACTATGCACCAAGAAGTAAGTCTCTCCTCCATCTCTGCATCTACCACTATGCATCTAGATCTCTATGGATCAACAATACAACATTATCCCATGGATCTACAATAAAATATATCACAAACACCTATGGATTTTCAATACAAGATCTCACAAAAACATGTGGATCTACAAGATGAAAACTATGTGCTTTGCACACTATGAAAGCCATTACATTGAGACAAGAAAATTCAAAGGAAATACACTAGAAGACATAACACTCTTCCCACCATTCAGATGTACCTGCTATTTCCTTTTGTCCAACTTCTCTCCATCAAGCTCGTATTCATGTAACCTTTTCTTATTTTTCTTTTCATCATCTTCAACCGGAGAATTAACATTCTTCATCAATCCTTATGTTCTAACCCTAGTTTTCTAGCTTATATAAGCTTAGAAAAGCTTAGGGTACCTTAGCTATGCATTTACAACCTTTAGATCACCTTTATAATCAACTGTTAGATCAAATCCTGTGTCTAAAATAAAAACATAAATACATAGGTAACTAGTGCCGGTTCCTTGATGATGACCGGTACTAGTTCCTTGTTGTTGATCGATACCAGTTACCTAACCAATGTCCATTCCTCCTAGGTTATCGACATTGGCTCCATGACCGATGTTGATTACTATGTAAACCTTTAAGTTGTAAAACATGCTACTTGTGAAGTTATTCAACTCCACAAATCAACAATCTCCCGATTGGGGATAAATTATTGAACCTATACCCGCACAATACCATCCTCTACATATAGTGAAGACAAACTATTCTTTACTTCAACAATTCTCTAAAAATCAGGAAGATTAAACCATCTTCTAAAAACAAGAAGATAACAAACCATGACTTACCATATACCTACACGAAGTTACTAATAACTAAGCCACCATGACTAACACACCTGTAAGAGCTCCCACTCAAACTGAAATACTAAGCTTCAACTGCAACCATAGCCATACCTATAAAATCAACCATGTTCTCCAACCATCTATCCATGTCTCCATGCTACTACCAATGAAACTGACCAAAGAAAAGTCAAACTGTAATAAGTGTAAGCAAAAACAAGATCCTAGGTAAGAAAACCCAAATGATTTCTACAGGCAACAAGTGGGTGATCAATCAACAATACTTGCATATCTCAAAGAATCCAAACACTAGATTCTACAAATCCAACCCTGCATAAACAACTTACATGTCCAAGAAAACCATCTGTAGATAACATATCTATCATGGAGTAACATAGTAACAAGAGGAAATACAAACATCCCCTACTCATGCTCAAGGGAATCTAAACCATGATCATAGGAATCAATGTGCAAAACAAATATCTACACCATTATAAACTTACAAAACAAAATCTATCCACATTTACAAAATCACCATGTACATTCATCCATGTCACCAGGCTCTCCAGAAGCTCCAAGTCTGCCACCGACTAACTCCAAAGCCAAATATGAATCATGTGCTCATCAATATAAACAAAAAAACCATGCTAACCATGCTACTAATAAATAGTGAAAATACTAAGAAACATATCATCAACATACTCTACACAACTATCCAAGATGAAAGAAAATAAGGGCAACATTGATAAACTGTAAATACACACTGCTATCACACCTCTAACCTGATAAACCATGACAGATCCCGCCAATCACTGCCAACCATAACAAATAGATTTTCCTTGTTTCACCCTTCAAACTCAAAACATTTCTCTCCCTCTTAACCCGTGATGAACAAACTTCAACCGCCATCCCATAAGGATATCCAGAACCAAAAATAAAAATAGAAGTGAAGTCAACATGCACTAAACACAAAATAGCTTTAAAATCGTGATCTGTCCTCAAAAACAACTTGTGCCTCATCCCACTCAAGGGTAGCATACTCCTCTCACTTTGCACATGCATATGTGTCTAAATTATAATTCCAACACCCATGGATTACTCCCACTTAACATGAACTCCCATGCACTACCTCTAATAACAAGCTCAAAAGATCCAATATATATAACGAGAAATAAAACCAGATGAAAGAAATATAAACATGATTCCCTTCTTAATAAAGAATACTTCTACATTAAAAAAAAAAAAACAAAGAATACTTCTACATCAAAAAGTTTGGAATTCTTGTGTAGTAGGTGAATCACCTTCTTTTCATTCCTGTGTACTCAACATATCTTGTTATTTGCAATCGTGTCTAAACATGAGTTTTCATTGATGATATCATCCTTTAGACTAGATACCCTTGTCCTCAAGATTCTAACACATCCCATAAATTAAAAAAATCCCACAAAATATCTATGGTGATATTTTTTTACTTGCATACACAATCCAAACATAATATTAGTTGCTTCAAACAAAAGAAATAAAACATGAATCATATAGAGATACCTGACTCAAAGTCTCACTAGACTAACCAAGCTAACTTCATCCTCTTTCTGATTCAATCATTGAAGTGATCTACACCATCTCTGCCATGTACACTCTATGCAAGAAACTCGATCCTCTAAAATAGGACACTAAACCATCCATGCCCTATTATGCTGGAAAACCTAGTATGATTCAATACCACGAGACCGACCTCCATTTCTTGATCGGTACTAGTTCCTCCGTGACCAACCCGGCTACCTAACCAATGTTAGTGCTACTGGAATAAACAAAAACCACAAAATTGACATAATACACCAAACAAGGTGCCTAATCTGAAAAAAATTGATAGTTGTGTTGAGCCAGTCATTTCAAGAAGCACCCAAATCTCATACAAAAACATTACAACAATAATCCATGCAATATAAAACTACATCAAGATGAAATAGATCACCTTTCCAAAGAAAAAGATACTCAACCACATATTCAACTGAATTACTTGCTCTCTACGATGGAATCCCCATATTCATTCTGTGTTATTATATTCTACCTCTCTACCAAAGCCTGTGCATCTAACTACACTAAGGATGCATAACTGCTCCTCTATCTCATACTCGTGATCTCGCAATCTAAAACCATGCATGTGTATCCAAAAAAAGGATTGCAATACCAAGATAAAACCATACCTCTGTAACCTAGATCTATAATATGACCAACATGCCTATGCCTCCAAGAACTAAGGACACCTTAGTAAACAAGACACATTCCATGCATCTCTTAATTTTGTCGATATATGATTTTCTATTTAAACAGGTCGCCAACGTCAGTTTCCCACTAACCGATCATGGTCACCCTTTACCCGACCATGGTCACCATGCCAACATCAGTTAAAGAAGTGCCAACACCGGTATACCATACCAACGCTAGTCATTATCTTTTCCAACAACCTTTACATTTCCAGCTTCCACTTGATTTTAAATCTCTTCCTGTGATTTACACATCAAGAAAAACAAAACCTTCTCTCATACACCTGTCAGTAAATGACTAACAAAACCATGAAGTAAACCCTTTATTTGAAAATCTAAAATCCATTTCTTTGCTACCAAAGTGGTATCGAGATAAGATAACAAACTAGAATCTAATACCATTTTTTGGGAATTAGGGATTGCAGAATAGTGCTATGATTCAATAACAAACCCAATCATACACACAAGATCTAAAAAATCCCCCAAATCTACAAAAGTGGAATTATAAACTAGAATAATCCAAACCAAAACAAAGTACACACACAACACAATATTTACCATGGTTCACCTAATGCGGGCTATGTCCACCAAAGATAGAGATCTCAAAATAGATAATAAACAAGAGTATAAACCAACTCTTTAATATAAGAGTACAATACATATCTCCAAGAGTATCTCCTCTCCTCCAGATCTCTAAATGGATCTACATGAGTGCACTATAACCATGCCTCCAAACCACCAATAGATCTCACATAATTAGGAACTACTACATCCGCCACTTGCGTGCACCAAGATCTCATGTGGATATGCAAACAATACCTCTCACAAAGGTCTACCAATGTGCCCTCATAACTCTAATCAAAGAAGTAAGTAACTCCTCCATCTCTACATCTTCCACCGTGCAAATAAGAAGACAACACCCTCTACAATAATAGATCTCTATGGATCAACAATACAACATGATCTCATGAATCTACAATACAAGATCTCACAACAACTTGTTGATATTCAATACAAGATCTCACAACAACATGTGGATCTACAAGATGAAAGACTATGTGCTTTGTGATATCGTATAAGCCATTACATTGAGACAAGACAATATAAAGGAAATATAATAGAAGACATAACACTCTTATCACCATTCAGATGTACCTGCTATTTCCTTCGTTTAACTTTTATCCATTGAGGCTTTATCTTCATGTAACATTTTATTATTTTTATTCTTCATATTCAAACATGGAGAATTAACATTCTTCCTCAATCCTTATGTTCTTACCCTAGTTTTCTAGCTTATATAAGCTTCTAAAAACATAGGGAACTTTAGATATACATTTACAACCTTTAGATTACCTTTACAATAAACAATCGATCAAACCGTTCGTCTAAAATAAAAACATAAATGCATAGGTAACCAGCTAGTTCCTCGATGCCGACTGCTAGTTCCCCTGACCGGTGTCTTGTTTCCTTGATGTGACCAAGATCGGGTTCCCTAACCAGTCTGCTGGTTCCCTAATGTTGACCAAAGTGTTAGTTCCTTGATTGATCTGGTTCCCTAAATGAATTTGATTACCTGTGTAAACCTCGCAAGTTGTAAAACATTCTACTTGTGTAGCAATTTATCTCCACAAATCAAAATGTTGATAGTAATTAATTGCATTTTGTGAATAAATTTAGACATAATTGATTCATGGAAATGATATCCCGAATAGCACGAAGCTAGGGAATACCTAAGAGCATGTCACACAATTTGATTAAAGGTTCCAAAATAAATGGAACAAGCATGGTAAGTGGACTAACTATATTTGGAAGCTTGATATAACCATATGATTTAAGAACCAGATATGAAATATGTGATAATAGATAGTTGATAGGAACAAGGATTGTGATAGAGCACACACATATGAATCGATGGATCAATCATTGTATTATTGATAACATGAATCCCGATAGAAGAATTGACATGTAATGTGTTAGAATAGAATGTGGCATGATAATTGTGATCAAAGAATGAAATTATTGGTGGAGATGTATCAACATGAGAAACTAGAAAATCAAGAGCGCGTGATGAAGGATGAGGAACTTTATGATATGTATGATTGACTAAATAATCAACCATTTTACTGTCATGCTAAGGAAGAGGATTATTGAAGATATTGAGCTTGTGATTTTCGTTGACCGACATAGATGCCATAGGATAAAGAAGCTCAATTTCATTATTATCAATAAGATCTTGAATAAGATGCCAAAGTTTGAAACATTGATCTGTAGAATGACCAATTCGTTGATGATAGAAGAAACTGAATTTTTCATTGTAATTGTAACCTTTAGGATAAGATGGGTCCAAATAGAGTAGAGGAGGAAGTGTAATAAGATTGTTCTCAATGAGTTATAATAATAGAATGTGCGGAGCACATGGCAATTTAGTAAATGTATGCTTAGGTGGTTACCGTTGAAGTTTTTTATGATTAGAGACAATGTTAACAATATATTTATCTTTAGTAGGTTTAGTAGATGGCTTGGAGGTTGATCTACTTTGAAAGTGTGTAGAAGATGAAGCTTGATCATGATACTTAAGATTTTTGGGGTGATAATGTCAAGTGGGATATACCATTATAGTACACCCCAATATTAATAAATTTTGTTTGATAAAAATTTATTATGAAGGTATTTCAAATTTAAGAGTGAAGAATTCTGATTGATTCACCCACCGAAATTTAATGGGCGATCCATCTTGGGATTGAATTTCTACAATATATAAATTTATACAAACTACCATATGAATATAAGACACAATTGATGATCATTGTATTAACTGATAAAGAGAAAGAGCTATGTAGACATTGTAAAAGATCGAGGAGTGAAGTGGAAGTGTTGGGTTAAAATTGTGTAAATTATTAATACAAACAGTGTTTTACTAGTGGAGTTTTTTCCTTTAGGTTTCTCCACTTAAATATGGTGTCATCTGTCTCTATTCTTGTTTATTATTTTCTTTCATCTCTTGCTCATTAAGCTATGTTATTCACTATCTATTTTAATATATTTTTGGACTGCATATAATAATATATAGTCTTTGGCATTTTAATGGTGGATATGTAATCTGTTGATTATATTTCCCCTACTAAATCTAACATGGTATCAGAGATGGTGATTGTGCATGTACAAGATCAATCTAGAAGTTTTTAACTTGAAGAGGTGAAGAAGCTTTAAGTTTATGGATCTACGAAATCTTAAAATTTTCGAAGTCACCTTCAAGCTAACTAGGTTTAAACTTCCAGTTCTCACCTAAATACTAGTTAAAATATTGGTTAAACATTGGCTAAATGGATGTTTAGATTGTGTTTTGTTGGTCTTAAAAAGGAACTTCAAGAAGAGCAACAATCAGGGGACAAGAAGTCCCTCCTCTTTAATGGGAGAGGTTCCCTTATTCAGAAACGAACCTATTTACACATATACAAAGCATGGTTTCACTATGGAACTTGGATATCATAAAAGTGTTTCCTAAATAGGTTACCAATTACAAAAGGACAGAGGAATGAAAATGTGAAAATAAGTAGAAAGGCACCATTCAGAATTATAGATGACAGAATAATTCCTTATGCATGCAAGATTACAGTGGATTGGAATAAGATCATTTGTACTTATGTTAATAAGATGAAATTTGAATAGACACACAGTTCTATAAATAACATCTACAAGAATACAAAGCTTCTCAGCATAATGTAAACAAATGATCTAACAATATTTAATGGACAACATATGAATAAAAGGAATCAGATAGACAAAGAATGGAAATCCTTCTGTATTGATTTCTTTGTGATTTACTTTACACTTTTATAAATAAGCCAAGTTCTTCCCTTCAAAATGGTGAGGAGAGGCCATTATATAGTTTACAAATTAGTTACTCTTTGGTAACTACTTCTTTTAACTAATGTTTAGTTAAAGGGCTGCTAATCGCAATACCCCAACTAATTACAATAAATTCGGGATGAAGAAGGGAAGAGAAGAGAAGAAACAGGAGAAGAAGACAAGCGTTCATGACTGGGAGGGGCCCACTGACTTTAGGATCCGCTGTCTGAATCTTTTCAACGCCTCTGCTATGTCTCTGCCTCGTGGGACTGATGTGTTGGCAGTGGACTGAGTCCAAAATCCGAGGCACTTCTCCATTTCTTTGTCGAATTTGACATGATTATGATAATATTTATTCGCTTCTTCTATAGCAGATTGAAGAGAGCAAATCTCCTTAATTTTTTCCTTAGAAATGGAAATCTCCTTGAACAGATCACCTTTGACAAAAGCTATGAATTGAGCTTTGATTTCTTGTAAAGAGAGAGGCACACCAGAAGTCTCATCATGAAGATGGTAATGTATATCCTTGAAGGAAGAAATAACTAGTGTTTTGAAGGCCTCACCCTTCTGCCAGCTATTTCTTAACTCTCACAAAGCCTCCTCGAGCACCTTGATTTTCCATTCCACGTTGTAGACCCAAGACTTTGAAAAATTATCCTTTGCATCCTCGAAGACCTTGCTTGTCATCAAAATATTTTCATTTGTTTACCCCATGAGGTGAAGGTCTACTATGCAACTGCTCCAAAGATTGAGTTCTTTATCTATGCTCCCAATAGTGGAGGAGAGCTTCGTTGAAAGTTGCTAACCTTCCCATGGAGTTTGAAGGATTCATCAATGAAATTCAATCCGCAACAAGCATATCATTCACCATGGCTTCCATAGCCCTTCCATAGATAGAATACTTGTGCATGTCTTTGATACTCTGCACTTCATCCTGGCTCAGAATTACAGGTGGTGGAAGAGTAGTCAATGGGGTAGGATCCAAAACTTTATCCTTGGACAGCAGGGACTTGATGAAACTTGTAAGAATCTGGGCCTGTTCCTCCAACTGCTCTATGGTTTTCTACCCTTTCTCTACCCTCCCAATGACTCTGGTGACTGTTTCCTGAAGATTGTGGATCTCACCTTCAGGGGTGGACTCTCCCATGGGAATTCTCGAGAGCTCCAAATCAGATGCTTGCAAGTCTTGCTCTGGCTTGTCTACCTTAGGCTTGGCTATCTCTAGGAATTGTTGGCCCTGAGCATCAGACACTATCCTGGAGGTAGTTCTAGATTTTTTGGCGTGAGTAGGAGGAGTAGTGCCTAATAAGGCCGCCACAACATCAAAATTGGGTCCTGAGATCCGGGAGGAAGACTTTCTCTTCCTACTGTCAACAAGAGGCTGCACCCATGCAAAAGAGGAGGAGGAAGAAGAAGGTGGGGCAAGAGGGCCAAGAGATAGAGAACTCATGGCACCCAAGGTTTGCACTGCTGTTGCCTCTAATTGGGATATGAGTGGAGCGCTTGGGGCTTCTAGTACAGAGGAATCACTAGCACCTGGGAGCTCAGTGCTTTGGACCTCCTTTTCTTTATCCATGGGGGCTTCTGGAGCACTTGTAGAGACCGACACTTCACTCTCCTTGCTTTCACTGAGAACAATGATGTTCTCTAGGGCTGAGGGAAACTCGTATGCTTCCTTAGAGGACCTTCCTCCACAGGCTCCTTCTTGACTTCTCTGACTTTCTTCTGATATACCTGTGTGGATGAGGAAGGAGTGGAGACTGTGGGACCTTGAGTTGACGAGGAAGGAGGGGTCTGCATATGTGCTCTTGAATCAGGTGACAATGCCTCTTTTCTTGGTGTTGAGGTGTCTTTGGAGGACTCACCTGAATGTCTTCTGAGTTCGCGAACTCTCCTGTCAAACCATATTTTGGTTCTTACCAAGACGGGAGCTAGGATTTCCGCCAGATCATCCTTCTCCTTTTTGAACCAATCCAAATCCTCCAAGGGAGTGTGTTTGACCACATTATCATACTCATATGAGTACAGGTCAGAATTATCATCCTGGAGCCCTTCAGGAACTTGGTACAGGTTAAGCTCTTGAATTAGTTGAAGAGAAAATCTGCCATAATGCCTCCTTCTGGCTTCAAAATCATCAACACAGTCAGCCCAATAATCTTTTATGTCTACCCTATGATGATAAGTGATCTTGATGTTCTGCTCAATAAACTTCTTCAAGTCAAAACAGGTTCTTGGCCTGAAGAAATGGACAGTGATGGGGGCCAGGGCTCTTTCTATGTTTTGAGCATCTAGGGCTGTTTTGCAGGTGTAGTTTCCCAAAGTGATGGGGAAATGCAAGCCAGTAATTTTCTTATCCCTGCAGGTTCTGTGCAACTTTTCTAGCTACCTGCATACTTCTATTAAGGCCATTTTATCATTACAGAACATGGGGAGTTTGAGAGGGGTGCTCTCATAGCTAAGCAAGCCTGATATAGGAAAATTTTCTAAATTGGATGAAGTAGGCACCGTAGTGCGATATCAGATTCATAGCTTCATCAGAAAATCTCCTCGCTGTGTCACTCTCTAGAAGCCTAACAATGTACATGGTGAAGGCATCATTTACCCTTCTGAAATTGTGATTGCTAGTTTCCAAGGTGAACTGAGGGCAGTAGGCATATACGGGGTCACCCTTATGAGCATCGATGTATGAGAAACCAAACCATTGCCTCGATGCTGCCAGAGTATACATCAGGTATGAAGTCATATAGAATTTCTTTGTTTGCTGTACATTAGACAGCTGCTCCGCTAGGTTCATACTGATGATCTCTCTGCCAAGTTGATATTTTGAGTCCCTTCACACACCATATTGATGAGTGGGCACATCCAGAAATGAAACTCATTGGTAGAGGGTAAGCCCATGACCCGAGCCAGTAGGATTATAAAATCCGACAACTCCTCATTGAAGTCTGCATGGAAAAGAACCTTGGATGATGAGACTCCCCCTTTTAGGTTTTTAAGCCAGGACTTTGCCACCCGCGCCTTGTATTTCTCACTGTCCTGATCGAAGAGGGCTTGCGCCTGGTTCTGGGAAATCACTATAGCATTGTCCATCTCTGGAATCCTTAGGGTAGTGCCAATGGTGGCAACATCAAGTTTAGCGATGAGTTCCCCATGCACATTCGTCAGCTCATTTGAATCAGGGTTGTAATGAGTGCCGCAGGAAAGCACCGTATCTACGCATTGCACCAAAATAGGGAAACCACCGGTGAATGCCAAACCACTGTCATGAATTACCTGTGCCATAGGTGAAGGGTTTACGTATCTGTCATCCTTGCCCAAAAATCTCCAAAGTCGAGGTGGCGAACCTCACTGTCCCCGATATCGGGAACGGCAGACTCGAGCGGTGAGACTTGCTCCTGGCCTTGGAATTTAATCTTCATTTTGATAGTAATTTGAAAAGTCAAGGTTGCAATCTAGACTCGGGATGAAATTGCAAGGGGAATGAGTATGCGCAGAAATCTTGATCGCGAAGGTATGAGCAAAGGATGGCAAGAAAGCAGTGTGCAAAATGCATAAGGGGCAGTTCATTATATAGCCGTTTGGGAGAGAGAAAGATAATTAATGCACATTAAATACACACCTACCAACTTGGAAAGAAAGATATTTGTGAAGAGGAAAAATTAACTCGAATGGCCTTTGGTTCATTTGGGACACGTGGGACGCGAAAGCGCGATTCGGCCGAAACGGGCGATGCAGAAAAGTATGCACAAATGCTTCTGGGACATGAGGGATGAAAGTACGCAGAATACGTGATTTAGCCGAATCAGATGAAAAGGGAACAATGGGCCCGGGTGAACTTGGGACACTTGGGACAAAAAGTTCGACGGGCCCGAAAAGAACGGACTTCGGGTAAAGCGGCCGATCGGGGAACAGAGAGCCCGAATGAACTTGGGACACTTGGGACAAAAATGTCCGACAGGCCCGAAAATCACACAAAATGACCCAAAAATGTAGATTTTTCCAATTTCTTGACTTTTCACATTACCAGGACAACAGAAAAGACATTTAACTTCAAAATTTTCAATTTTCAACTTCTCAAAAGTAGGGAATTTTGAGTGGACAACAACTGGCTCCTTCTGGGGATGACTTGGCATAGGTTCAAAGAATGAGACAAGGCAAGAATTTAGACAAACTAGGGGAAGTAGACCAGTACCTTATCCATTGGGCCATGGAGTCACCAAACCAAAACAATACAGAAGACAACACACCAAAACAAAGGGAAGAAAGGAAAAACAAAACACTATACAGAATATACAAAAGGACTTCCTAATCACCTATGACTTAAACAATTTTAGGTACTACCCACTATAAGGAAGTGGGAGAGAAGAACCATCCATATAATCAAGGTAAAAAGAATTCTTACCAGTAAAGTGCCTGATCTTGAAAGGCCCGAGCCAAAGGGAATCAAACTTGCCATGGATGCCACGAGGTTCATGTCTTTTATCCCATAATAAAACAATGTCTCCGATTTTGAAATCTCTGAACCTAGCCTTTTTATCAAATAAGACCTTTACTTTCTGTTGGTGGGCAGATATCCTATCAAGCAACTTTCAATCTGTCCTCATTCAATTTGTGGAGGTACATGATCCTCTTATCCAAAGAATCATTGAAACTGGTATCTTCAATGGCCTTCATTAAATGCAGGGCTGGTAGCTCCATTGTTACTGGTAATTGAGCTTCCACTCCGTATACTACCTGAAAAGGGGACATCCCAATGGATCTCTTAGGTGTGATCCTATCTGCCCAAAGAGCATCATAGAGTTTCTTGTGCCAGTTCCATTGGGACTCATTAACTAATTTCCTTATTATAGCCACCAGATTTTTATTTGTTGATTCTGCTTGACCATTCCCCTGAGGATAATAATCTGAGGAGTGAGCCAGGGAGATGCCATATCCATAACAAAAATCCATCATCTCGGTTGAAGAAAAATTTGAAGCATTATCTGTCACGATCTTGTTTGGCACACCATACCTTACCAAGATGTTCTCTTTAATAAAACTGCATACTACTTCTGAAGTAGTACTCTTTACTGGAATGGCTTCTACCCACTTGGTGAAATAATCTGTGGTGGTTAATACATGGGTATGACCAGCACTAGAAGAGGGATTAAGTGTTCCAATGAAATCCAAACCCCATTGTTGAAAAGGTTCTTCGATTACAACTGGTTTAAGGGGCAACGAAGCCAACTTAGGTCTACCCATGAAAGTCTGACATGCTTCACATTTATCAACCCACTTTGATGCATCCCTGAACAAGGTAGGCCAGTAATACCCTCCACGAAGAATCTTATGAGTAGTAATAGTTGATGAGTAGTGCCCTCCACATGCCTGATTATGAAAAGCAGAAAGTAGCTTCTTCTGTTGTTCCTTGTCCACACATTTTAAAAATCTCCCATCCAATCCACGCTTAAACAAGGCATTTTCCCACAAAACATATTGGGCTGACCTTAGTTTAACAAATCTCTTTTCTTTGGTAGTCAAATGAGAGGGGCATTCCCCATAGGTGAGAAAATGTGTGATATCAACATACCATTCGTCGATTGAGCCAAGAAACAAAACAGTAGGAAGATCAGCCTCATCTTCCAGTAACCCATGTCCAGCTCCCTCAGCGATGAGTTCACACAAGCCTTTTCCACGAATGAGCTTAGTTGGTCTGATGTCAATGTCATATTCTTGGACCTTGGCCACCCAGTTCCCTCTCTTGGATCCGAACTCCTGTTGTGTGAGAATGGACTTGATGGTTGTATCTGGTACAAATACTGTGGAGTGAGAATTAAGAATGTAAAAATGAAACTGCTTGACAACTTTAACCACTGCGAAAGCATGTTTCTCCATTATGGTGTATCTTAACTCATGATTTTTTAGAATGTAGCTCATGAATGCAATTGGGAGTTCATGATCATTAGAATCTTTTTGAGTTAGAACAACAGCCATGGTGTTAACTGTGGCATAGCAATAGATAATAAAATATTTTTGAAATTTGGACACGCTAAAACAGGAGTCTTAGCAATAGCCTCTTTAATACCTTCAAAGGCCTTTTTTCCTTTAGGAGACCAACCAAACATTTGTTTTCATTTCATCATTTGAGAGATATTCAAAGTTAGCTCTGCAAAATCAGGGATGAATCTCCTCAGAAAGTTAATCTTACCAAAGAAAGAGTGCACTCCTTTCTTGCTAGTTGGAAGAGGAATTTGCTGAATAGCTTGAACTCGCTCAGGATCAATTTTTATACCATATTTGGAGACAACGTGCCCCAATAATTTCCCCTCCGTGACACAAAAAATAGATTTCTTAGGATTTAAAGAAATCCCATGTTCTCTACATTTCAGCAAAACTGTTTCTAGATGTTGAAAATGATCTGCCCTTGTTTTAGAAAATACAGTCAAGTCATCAAGGTATACGATGATACACTTCCCTTTTAAACTTCCAAAGGCCAAGTCCATAGCCCTCTGAAAAGTGGCACCGGCATTAATGAGCCCAAAAGGCATCCTTTTGTAAGCAAAGGTACCCCAAGGGGTAGTGAAAGCCGTTTTGTGTTGATCTACGGTATTAACTTCTACCTAGTTATATCTTGAGAAGCCATCAAGCATAGACAACATTTCGACCCTCTATCGCTTGCAAGACTTGATCCATCATGGGTAAAGGATAGTTGTCCTTTAAAGAAGCTTGATTCAGATTCCTAAAATTGACACAAATGCGGATCTCACCATTTTTCTTTCTAACAGGCACAATATTGGCAATCCATGTTGAATGGTGAATAGGAAAAATGATTTTGGCTTTTAATAACTTCTGTATTTCCTGAAAAATGGTGTCAGCTATCTTAGGATTGTATTGCCTCTGCTTCTACTTGAAAGGCTTAATTCCAGGTTTGAGAGGGATAAAATGCTGCATCTCCTTTGGTTGAAAGGCTTTTAAGTCTTCATAGGAATAAGCAAGGACATCTTTATACTTCTTCAAAAGATTAATTACCTTCTTCCTCTCATCTGATGTACAACATTTTCCAATGTTTACGAGTTTAGGATCAGTAGAATTCCCAATATTAACTTTGTCATGTTCAGCTGATTGTTGAGGTCCAGTAGAAGCTTTAAACTTTACATACCTGTCGTGTTTGTCAAACAGTTCTTCTAAACTCACCAATCCTTTTGGAATCTTGTTTCCTTTGAGTTTGATACATCCATCCTGATCCGCCTCTTCTTCTGGATGAATTCTTCGTTAAAGGGCACACTTTCACGAGGTAAATTATCACTTCCTTCAAAGTACAACTGTTCAAAATTATCCTTGAGTTCTAAGAAAGAAAGCAAGTGTTGATCATCATTGAAAACTTGCCAGTTACTTGTATTATCAGGTACACTAGGTCTATGGATCATCTCAATGGTGAACTTATCTTGAGAAAAGTCAGGATGAGGTATAAGCAATGACCCTGAGACTACTAGTGAATCAGCCCTAGTATTCTCTTCCCTAGGCATTGCTTCAATGGAGAAGGCATCAAGAAATTCAATGGAGTCCCAAACCTGATTCCTGTAATGTTTCAACCTTCTATTCTTTACTTGGAAAAGGTTCCTAACTTGCTTGACAATCAACTCCGCATCTCCACAAGCTAGAAGATTCTTCACACCTTGTTCTTTTGCTACCTGGAGTCCAAGAATGAGAGCTTCATACTTTGCTGTATTATTGGTATTTTCAAATTGCAACTTGAATGAGAAAGGATGAATGCTTCCTTTAGGTGACACCAATATGACACCAGCTCCAGAACCAGCTGAAGAACAACTTCCATCAAACTCTAATATCCAAACACCATTAGGATCCTTATGTGACACTTTGGGGAGTTGGATTTCTTCTAGAGACATAATCATGTAGTTTCCATGTCCCATATCCTCATAGAGTATTTATTGCTTTGGGATCATCTATTTTTTATACAATATACTGATCGCTTCTTAGTGCACAGCTTCTTCATTTTCCCATTAACAGGTATGAGGGTATGTGACCAATCCATTTGAATTTCCCCACCCACATCCTTACAGAAGTTCCTACTTAGCAGCATCCCATATGAAGGAGGAATGTCCGCTACTAGGATAGTAGCCAAAACTTTCTTCTCAGGAAAAGTAGCAAAAGCCACTTGTGCATCCTTAATCCTTCCGACCAGGGGCACTTCCTTACTCTCCATGGAATAACAAGATCCGTAAGTATGTGTGAGAGTTAGGCCTAAGGCATGAGCTACTTTGGCAGGCATTACATTGTCTGATGCCCCGAGTCTATGACGTAATTACTGAGCCTATGGCCGGCTATAAGGAGTGTCACATAGAATGGTTTGATTTTTTCATTGGGTGAGGTGACAATGGCTACCAGATTAGGCTGTGGTGTAGAAGAGGGAGTGGGTAAAAGGCCTTTAGAGGTAGTTTTAGAATGAGAATTGACAAAGTGAATCATTTTAGCAAAAGCCTTGGGATGGGTTTGATAATATTCAGCCTCTGAGATTTGAACCTTAGTCTTTTTCAGGTGATCAATAATATCGAAAGACCCAGAAGTGGATGGGCTATCATCGCTTGGGATCCTAGGCTTATCAGTTTTAGGAGAAAAAGAAGTAACTTTAGTAGTATAATTGACAGGACTCACCTTTGGTGTGGATGAAATGGGGATAGGAGATCCTCTTTTTGTAATTACAGGGATAGTTGTCGGCTGCTCCTTAGATTTTTTGGTGGGCTGCATCACTTTCTCCCTCTGATTTTTCTACTCTTGAGTCATGACAGCGTATGATTCACTATTCATGTCTGCTACTACTTCATCATAATCATCTCCTTCATCAACGCCTTCAGTGGTGAAGAAATTAACTCGAGATCCCTCAAGTTTATCTGTTTCATCATCAACCTCTTCAACAAATTCTTCACAATCTTCATTAACCTCCTCATCCTCTGGTTCTTCAACTTCACAGGTTGCATTGACAGGAACTTTAATAGGAGGTCCTTCAAGCACTAGCCTTGTTTGAGAAGCAGGAAAACAATTTCTGGGCTGAAAATTCCTCCTTGGAACATATGCATAGGGAGTATGCTGAGCCAATTGTTTCTTAATGGCGATGAGATCATTTGCAAGTTTTTATACCAATGGATCAGTATTAGGTCCAGGAGTGGAAGAGGAGGAAGAAGAAGACTTGGATCTAGAAGGGTCTCTCTTCAACTTTCCTGACATGATTAAATCATCTTCAACACTAACAACAAGAGTTTGATCCTGGCCAATGTTGCAAGATTAGCCCTTCTCAATGCATAACTAACTTCAGGCAATTGGGCATTTAGGAAGAAGCATTTTTGGATTTGATCTACAGGTTGAGTATTTGGTGGAATTTTGTTAATTAACCTGTTGAATCAAGCCACAAATTCTCTCATGGGCTCTTGTGATTCCTTCTTTATTTGAGAAATTTGGGCTAAGAAAGCATGCATGTCTTCCACTAGTTTGAAACGGTTTTCAAACCTAGTTCTCATTGTGTTCCAGCTAGTGATAGCTCCGGGAAGGTGATAGAACCAATCAACAACATTATCTTGTAAAGTCTCAACAAAATCCTTACGAGACGTCTTCATGTTCAACTTTAACTCCACATGCAACTATGAAGGCCACGATGTGTTCATCAGGATGTACCTTGCCATCACCCTTGAATTTAGGAAAGTTCTTCCGGTTACCTCTGGGTAACTCATGCAAAGGCTGAGGAAGGGCAAGAGGCCCAACACGATGGCCCCAAGGAAATGGTACCACCATTCTTGGAAAAATGGCTAGAAGAGGAATTGAAAAACTAGCAAGAATCAGAGCTCAAAGATTAGGACTGCTTTTCTCTGAAGGAATACCACCCGTAGGGATTCTATCTTTGACAGGAGGAGTGCTTGTTGAACAAGCCTTTCTATTTCTCCTTGCAGAAGGAAAAGGAAACCCCTGTTGTTCCAAAAGTTGAAACTGAGAATCTTCAATACCAAGGGCCCTTCTCCCTCGAGTAAAACATGGAGTCACCAGATCAAAAGATGATCGATAAATGATTATAGAACTGGAATATGATTCCCCAGTAGAATCGCCAAAAACTGTTGGTGTTCAAAAAGGAACTTCAATAAGAACATCAGTTAGGGGACAAGAAGTCCCTCCTCTTTAATGGGAGAGGTTCCCTTATTCAGAAACGAACCTATTTACACATATACAAAGCATGGTTTCACTATGGAACTTGGATATCATAAAAGTGTTTCCTAAATAGGTTACCAATTACAAAAGGATAGAGGAATGAAAATGTGAAAATAAGTAGAAAGGCACCATTCAAAATTATAGATGACAGAATAATTCCTTATGCATGCAAGATTACAAAGTGGATTGGAATCAGATCATTTGTACTTACATTAATAAGATGAAATTTGAATAGACACACAGTTCTATAAATAACATCTACAAGAATACAAAGCTTCTCAGCATAATGTAAACAAATGATCTAACAATATTTAATGGACAGCGTATGAATAAAAGGAATCGGATAGACAAAGAATGGAAATCCTTCTGTATTGATTTCTTTGTGATTTCTTTACACTTTTATAAATAAGCCAAGTTCTTCCCTTCAAAATGGCGAGGAGAGGCCATTATATAGTTTACAAATTAGTTACTCTTTGGTAACTACTTCTTTTAACTAATGTTTAGTTAAAGGGCTGCTAATTGCAATACCCCAACTAATTACAATAAATTCGGGATGAAGAAGGGAAGAGAAGAGAAGAAATAGGAGAAGAAGACAAGCATTCATGACTGGGAGGGGCCCACTGACTTTAGGATCCACTGTCTGAATCTTTTCAACGCCTCTGCTATGTCTCTGCCTTGTGGGACTGATGTGTTGGCAGTGGACTGAGTCCAAAATCCGAGGCACTTCTCCATTTCTTTGTCGAATTTGACATGATTATGATAATCTTTATTCGCTTCTTCTATAGCAGATTGAAGAGAGCAAATCTCCTTCATTTTTTCCTTGGAAATGGAACTCTCCTTGAACAGATCACCTTTGACAAAAGCTCTGAATTGAGCTTTGATTTCTTGTAAAGAGAGAGGCACACCAGAAGTCTCATCATGAAGATGGCAATGTATATCCTTGAAGGCAGATATAACTAGTGTTTTGAAGGCCTCACCCTTCTGCCAGCTATTTCTTAACTCTCCCAAAGCCTCCTCCAGCACCTTGATTTTCCATTCCACGCTGTAGACCCAGGACTTTGACAAATTATCCTTTGCATCCTCGAAGACCTTGCTTACCATCAAAATATTTTCATCTGTTTGTCCCATGAGGTGAAGGTCTACTATGCAACTGCTCCAAAGTTTGAGTTCTTTATCTATGCTCCCAATAGTGGAGGAGAGCTTCTGTTGAAAGTTGCTAACCTTCCCATGGAGTTTGAAGGCTTCATCAATGAAATTCAATCCTACAACAAGCATATCATTCACCATGGCTTCCATAGCCCTTCCATAGAAAGAATACTTGTGCATGTCTTTGATACCCTACACTTCATCTTGGCTCAGAATTATAGGTGGTGGAAGAGTAGTCAATGGGGTAGGATCCAAAACTTTATCCTTGGACAATAGGGACTTAATGAAACTTGTAAGAATTTGGGCCTGTTCCTCCAACTGCTCTATGGTTTTCTACCCTTTCTCTACCCTCCCAATGACTCTGGTGACTGTTTCCTGAAGATTGTGGATCTCACCTTCAGGGGTGGACTCTCCCATGGGAATTCTCGAGAGCTCCAGATCAGATGCTTGCAAGTCTTGCTCTGGCTTGTCTACCTTAGGCTTGGCTATCTCTAGGAATTGTTGGCCCTGAGCATCAGACACTATCCTGGAGGTAGTTCTAGCTTTTTTGGCATGAGTAGGAGGAGTAGTGCCTAATAAGGCCGCCACAACATCAAAATTGGGTCCTGAGATCCAGGAGGAAGACTTTCTCTTCCTACTATCAACAAGAGGCTGCACCCATGCAAAAGAGGAGGAGGAAGAAGAAGGTGGGGCAAGAGGGCCAAGAGACAGAGAACTCATGGCACCCAAGGTTTGTACTGCTGTTGCCTCTAGTTGGGATATGAGTGGAGCACTTGGGGCTTCTGGTACAGAGGAATCACTAGCACCGGGAGCTCAGTGCTTTGGACCTCCTTTTCTTTATCCATGGGGGCTTCTGGAGCACTTGTAGAGACCGACACTTCACTCTCCTCACTTTCACTGAGAACAATGATGTTCTCTGGGCCTGAGGGCAACTCCGTATGCTTCCTTAGAGGACCTTCCTCCAGGATCCTTCTTGACTTCTCTGACTTTCTTCTGATATACCTGTGTGGATGAGGAAGGAGTGGAGACTGTGGGACCTTGAGTTGACTAGAAGAAGGAGGGGTCTGCATATGTGTTCTTGAATCAGGTGACAATGCCTCTTTTCTTGGTGTTGAGGTGTCTTTGGAGGACTCATCTTGAATGTCTTCTGAGTTCGCGAACTCTCCTGTCAAACCATATTTTGGTTCTTACCAAGATGGGAGCTAGGATTTCCGCCAGATCATCCTTCTCCTTTTTGAACCAATCCAAATCCTCCAAGGAGTGTGTTTGACCACATTATCATAATCATATGAGTATAGGTCAGAATTATCATCCTGGAGCACTTCAGAACTTGGTACATGTTAAGCTCTTGAATTAGTTGAAGAGAAAATCTGCCATAATGCCTCCTTCTGGCTTCAAAATCATCAACACAGTTAGCCCAATAATCTTCTGTGTCTGCCCTATGATGATAAGTGATCTTGATGTTCTGCTCAATAAATTTCTTCAAGTCAAAACAGGTTCTTGGCCTGAAGAAATGGACAGTGATGGGGGCTAGGGATCTTTCTATGTTTTGAGCATCTAGGGCTATTTTATAGGTGTAGTTTCCCAAAGTGATGGGGAAATGCAAGCCAGTAATTTTCTTATCCCTGCAAGTTATGTGCAACTTGTCCAGCTACCTGCATACTTCTATTAAGGCCATTTTATCATTGCAGAACATGGGGAGTTTGAGAGGGTGCTCTCATAGCTCGCAAGCCTAATATAGGAAAATTTTCTAAATTGAATGAAGTAGGCACCGTAGTGCGATATCAGATTCATAGCTTCATCAGAAAATATCCTCCCGTGTGTCACTCTCCAGAAGCCTGACAATGTACATGGTGAAGGCATCATTTACCCTTCTGAAATTGTGATTGCTGGTTTCCAAGGTGAACTGAGGGCAGTAGGCATATACGGGGTCACCCTTATGAGCATCGATGTATGAGAAACCAAACCATTACCTCGATGCTGCTAGAGTATACATCAGGTATGAAGTCATATAGAATTTCTTTGTTTACGTTACATTAGACAGCTGCTCCGCTAGGTTCATACTGATGATCTCTGCCCAGTTGATATTCTGAGTCCCTTCGCACACCATATTGATGAGTGGGCACATCCAGAAATGAAACTCATTGGTAGAGGGTAAGCCCATGACCCGAGCTAGTAGGATTATAAAATCTGACAACTCCTCATTGAAGTCTGCATGGAAAAGAACCTTGGATAGACGAGACGCCCCCTTTTTAGGGTTTTTAAGCCAGGACTTCACCACCCGTGCCTTGTATTTCTCACTGTCCTGATCGAAGAGGGCTTACGCTCCTGGTTCTGGGAAATCACTATAGCATTGTCCATCTCTGGAATCCTTAGGGCAGTGCCAATGGTGGCAGTGTCAAGTTTAGCGATGAGTTCCCCATGCACATTCGTCAGCTCATTTGAATCAGGGTTGTAATGAGCGCCACAGGAAAGCACCGTATCTGCGCATTGCACCGAAATAGGGAAACCACCGGTGAATGCCAAACCACTGTCATGAATTTCCTGTGCCATAGGTGAAGGGTTTACGTCTGTCATCCTTGCCCAAAAATCTCCAAAGTCAAGGTGGCGAACCTCACTATCCCCGATATCAGGAATGACAGACTCGAGCGGTGAGACTTGCTCCTGGCCTTGGAATTTAATCTTCATTTTGATAGCAATTTGAAAAGTCAAGGTTGCAATCTAGACTTGGGATAAAATTACAGGGAGAATGAGTATGCACGCAGAAATCTTGATCGCAAAGGTATGAGCAAAGGATGGCAAGAAAGCAGTGTGCAAAACGCATAAGGGGCAGTTCATTATATAGTCGTTTGGGAGAGAGAAAGATAATTAATGTGCATTAAATACACACCTACCAACTTGGAAAGCAAGATATTTGTGAAGAGCGGGAAAAATTAACTCGAATGGCCTTTGGTTCATTTGGGACACGCGGGATGCGAAAGCACAATTCAGTCAAACAGTGACACGGAAAAGTATGCACAAATGCTTTTGGGACATGAGGGACGAAAGTACATGGAATACACGATTCGGCCGAATTAGACGAAAAGGGAACAATGGGCCCGGTGAACTTGGGACACTTGGGACAAAAATTTCGACGGGCCCGAAAAGAATGGACTTTGGGTAAAGCGGCCGATCGGGGAATAGAGAGCCCGAATGAACTTGGGACACTTGGGACAAAAATGTCCGACAGCTCGAAAATCACACAAAATGACCCAAAAATGTAGATTTTTCCAATTTCTTGACTTTTCACATTACCAGGACAACAGAAAAGACATTTAACTTCAAAAATTTTCAATTTTCAACTTCTCAAAAGCAGGGGAATTTTGAGTGGACAACATGTTTGAGCTATTGTATGCTTAGATATTTGCTTCTGCATCTTGTTTCAGTCATTTATGGTTTAAATTTATCATATGTGAGCTTATTTTAAGTTTTCGTGCCGTTTATAGCTGTTTGGGTCATTTTTGACTTTGGATCCGAAAGATCTATTTAGATCTAGTTTGTTTGGAGCTTCTAAGTCTATTCTAATGGTAACAAATATTTATATTTTTCACTAGTTTTGTCTTTGCAAAGCTTGGGCTAATAATTTTGCACCATCTGGCTTTGTTTTGTCATTTTTATTTTGATCCTATCGATTTTGTGAAGCTTAGACCAATAAAATTGCTCCAAATAGCTTTGTTGTTCTTTTTTTTTCATGTTTGTGAAGCTATATCCACTCTTAGAGTGCCAAGTGGCTTTAATATGACACCTTTCTATCTTTTTGAAGCATGTTCCAATATTCTAGTGTCATCCGACTTCACTTTGTTAGTATTTTTGAATTTTTTCGTTTCTATGAAGTTATTTTGACTGCAAAGCTTGAACCAATTAGTTTTCTCTAGCGAGCTTTGCATTGCCTGCGTCTTCTAAATAGACATTTCTATCTTTGCAAAGCTTGAGCCAATCATAAGGATCTATCTTACTTAGTGGTGTCAATTTTAATTTTTTATCTCGATTTTCAGTTGTGAAACATGAGACAATAAGGGCTTTACACGTGTCTCCACATTGTTAGACTTGGATTAGTTGTCCTCTATTATTTGTAAAATATGATCCAATAGGAAAGCCTTAAGTCACCTAATATCTCACACTGTCAATGTTTTTTGTCTTTGCAAAATACAAACCAATAGAATTATTCCATATTTCGCATTATCTATCCCTTGTTATCTATTTCTGACATTTGTGAAATTTGAGCCAATAATATTGCTCCAAGTTGCTCCATATTTTGCATTTGTCAGTTTTTCATTTATGGTAGTATTATCTAATAAGAATTTTCCACTTTTTGCATTTGTCAATGTTTGTCAATCTTGCGAAAAGTGATCCATTTAAAAGGCTCCACACATCCTAGTTTGTTTTGGTAATATTGGTTGCACTATGAAGTGCAAACTAATAAAATTTGGACACGTACATATCTTTTTCACATTTGTCATTTTTTTAGAATTGTGAAGTGTGAACCATTTAAAATGCTCCATGTATATTCTTTTTGGCTTAGTCTTTTTCAGATTTCCAAAGTGTGAACCAATTGCTTTTTGACATGTATATTAATTTTTTAAATTGTGTCAGCCTTCGCAAGTGTTAGGGTGTCAGTATTTGCTTTGGCTTAGCCACTTAAATTATGACACCTGTCTTGTACCTCTTTTAAGTTTGGTTTACTTCAGGGAATTTAAGCTCACTCAAAGCTATTTTTTTAAATTTTGGCATAAAGACGCCAAGTGTCTCGTTTTTTAGCCCTTACACTTTTGATAAGTGTCTCTTTTGACTAAGACTTTGATTTCGCATTGTGTCAGAATGCAAAAAGTGATCCAATTAATTTAAGACATGTGTATATGGTTATTTTTTAATTAATTGTATTCTAAATTATTAGCTACATTTCAAATGTGAGCTAGTTAAAAAGCAACACATATATTTGTGTTTCACTCGTTGTGGCCTTGTCATAGTTTTTTTGACGTGTGTTTATTTTGGTTAATGTCACTTACCCAAAAAGGATTTGAATTTAATTTTTAAAGAGTTCACATCTGCCCAAGGATCTATTTTAAATCGACACATGCCTTTCTTGGTATTGTTGATTTATGCCACATGTCACCCCCACCTTGGCTATTTTTTAACTTGTCTTTATTTGCTAAGTAGCTCATTTTGAGCTTATATAGCTCATTTTGAGCTCACCCCTTTGAGTTGCTAAATAACTTGTCGAGATACTCTAGCCCAAATCAGTCCAAGCTTAGTTAGTTTGACTATAAAATTGATCTTAAATTTGACCAAATCAAGCTAATTTTTTTGATCAATTTAGAGCTGTTTGCATTCGTATAGCAATTTAAAATATCTGTAGCTAGCTTTTTATCTCTATTTGGCTTCCTTGATTTTTTTAGCTATATTTGTCTCCATTTCCATCTGAGCATTAAAATGGCTAGTTCTACTAATTTTTCTATGGATAAGTCTCAGCTTTTGAATGGAAAAAATTATAGCATATGAAGAGTTCGATTAAAATCTTGTTTTATGGCTAGAAATCTACGGGTTCTTGTGATTTGTGACAAAAATTTCTTATAGGGAGAAAATCTACCCCTAAAAACTAGAATCCCCTATCTCAACACATTTTCCTGTTGATATAATGGATCTAGACATCATGGGGGAGGTCTTTCAATCCTTGACTCGACTAGGCTTCTGTGTCATCTAGATTTGTGTTCAAGTTTTGATGCAGACACCATCACTTGGAGCATCAAAAGAGCCATGTGGATAAAGAGGCTGCTAGTAGTGATACACATAGGAGCTAAAGGAAGTATTCCTCCTCTATGTGAAGGCCATATTACTCTTGATAAAGAATCCAGTTAAACATCGGAGATTATGTTGCTAGAACCTTCCCAAGCCATTGTGTGTTGGGAACTACTGAAATTTTTGTGCCTTGTTGGGCCTATCAGAGTTTCCATTGAGGGGGAGTGTGTATGAAAATTCCACCTCTTGATGGATTATTATAAAAGACTTGGGTCAACTTTTAAGAGTGGATCATGACCACCCGCTTTGTATGTAATAAAGTGATCCTTTAGGGATTGGTTACACATGGTTGTAACATTATATGTGAACTGTAAGTATCATGAGAAAATGCATAAGGTAGTTCATTGTAAACTTCCAATACTTCCTCCATTTTGTAATAAGTAAATGTGTCACTCTATGTGAAGTTACTTGTAAATCACAATGAAGTCAGTAGTTATGGGTATGCCTTAGTTTATAAAAGGATCCATAGTTTGATGTAAGTATTCATATGTAAATCACTAGTCTTAAGACTTTATGTATAGGAATATTTGTAGATTTCCATTATTTACATGCTAGCATGAATCACTGATGCTGATTCATGGATCTGTAAATACTTTTGTAGAAAAAGGTAAATTTAGCATGTATGATTTGTCTTCCCACTTAACATTAAGGGGGAGTGTTGGGGTGATAATTTCAAGTGGGATATACTACTACAGTATGCCCCAATATTATTAAATTTTTTTTGATTAAAATTTATCGTGAAGGTATTTCACATTTAAGAGTGAAGCGACCTAACCAATTCACCCACCCACATTGATTTGGGTAATCCCTCTAGGGATTAACTATCTAGAAACGTATAAAGTTTTACAGACTGACATAAATATTGAGATCTAAATATAAGATATAGTTGATGTTCATTGTATTAACGATAAAGAGAAATATCTCTATAGATATTGTAAAAGATCGAGGAGTGAAGTGGGAGTGCTGGCTTAAAATTGTGTAAATTCTTAATACAAATAAAGCTTTACTAGTGAATTTTTTTCCTTTGGGTTTATCCACATAAATCTTGTGTCATCTATCTCTATTCTTGTTTATTATTTACTTTGAACTCTTTCTCATTAATCTATTTTTGTGTCTAATCGACTACATATCATAATCTATAGTCTTCTATGTGTTAATGGTGGATATGTAATCTATTGATTATATTCCCCCTACTAAATCTAACAAAGATTTCCCATAGATAATAGTATACTTTCACACAACTTTAGAGTATGACATAAATGATCAAATGATAGAGATGTATCAAATATGAAACTCTCGTAGAGGTAGTAATATAATTTAGATGAATAGATATTGAAGTTCAAATTCTAAAAGTACATTATACATCTTAGCTAAGTTGTTCTTATATCACAAGACATAATCTATTAGATGTTTGTTAGATCCTTGTTTAATTTTTGCTAGTTGAGAAAAAGATATCCTAGAGATAATATTGATATATAAATGAGTGAGAAAATCATCGATAAATGTGTAAAATATATTGTCGAGTGGAAAAGTAGATCGAAACCAACACATTGTTTAGTCTTAGAGATTTCTAGAAAATATCTTTGCGAGTAAAGTGTGATCATCCATATAATGTATAAATGCTACATGAGATAATGGAGATGATCTTGAAGGTCACCATGACCTTTAAAGGTGGGAAACTTAGGGGTGATGAAATTGAGAGGAAGCATGTATCTGGAAATGGTGGATGAAAAAGGAGTGTGAAGGAGTAAAGTGGAATCTAGAGATGGAGATGCATGAGAGGTAAGTAATTAAAGTTATAGAATTTGAGTTTGTAAATCATGATATAAAAAAGTTAAATTAGGAGTATTTGATATAAAGAAGTTAAATCAGAGTATTTACATTGGAGGGATTAGGTTGGATGACGGGAGTGGTAGTAGTGGGAATGGAAGAGGAAATATAAAGGGGTTGAGTAGAGGCCATGACAAACGAGGAAGAACAAATAGGGGGTGTTGTATCAAAATCTTGAGAGGTTTTAGTAGTAATCCAAGCATGAATAATATGCGAAAGATGAGTAGGGTTCTCATGTAAAGATTGATGAAAATTGGTAAGCTTATCTAATTACTCTTGATAAAAATGGTATCCTCATCATATGATTACTCACTATCAGATGTTTCAATGTTTTGGAGAGGAACTTGTTAAGAGTTAGCAAAGGAATTATCAGTTTCAACCATTGATTTAGAAAACCTATGGGAAGATGGAGGGAGTTCTATAAACTCAAAAGACCCAAAATGACCACTAAGGGTGATGGGAATAAGAATAAATCCATAGGAAAAAGGTTTGGATCAAGCAAGTGGTTCACTAAATGATTTAACAAATATAGGAATTTGTTAAAAACCTAATTGTAGAGTTAAAACACAATGATAAACAATAACATATGTCTCGACCTAAGTAATAAGTAAATGGAAATTGAAACCCTAAGTGCAAGAGATGGAGTATGAGAATTAGCTTATTTCACAATAATCTTACAGATGTACTTGAGATGGAAAAATTATGGAATAGGAGGATAGACTATCGAGCCCATAAATTTGTAGAATCTGTCAGAAAAGTTAGGACTAGGGTGCCTAAACTGGGTCATGGGTGTCTAGGTTCTAAATACCTTTTGTAGGCACTTGTGACTACGTAGAAACTTAGAAAATGATTTTTGTTTTGTCATAAGATGTTTAATAATGTTTTATATTGATCTACCGTAGGTCATTGGAAGATCTCTCGAATTCACTTCAGAACCTGCAAAAGAAAAGACCTCCTGCAAAACCCCAAAACACATCAAATATTAAAAATAAAAAGATGCAAATGGGGTGTTGGACTAACCCTTATGATCACCCATTAGATTGAACTTATGACTGAGCACTATACTACATCTCAGAATCCATGTAGTTCTGTCCACAAGCATGCATGTGTGTAGAATCATGCCCTAGGTGGCTCTTGTGCAAGATGCATTGAATAACAAACAATAGCTAGATGTAACAATGTAAGTTGATGTGTGGATGTTAAAATGAACTTCCCATCATATGAATTTTATGCAAAATAATGCAGTCCCTTATCCCTTGAATGAATCTAGATGGATGTTTTAATACTCTTGAAATACCTTTAGATGCGGCCTTAGGTGCTAAAGCAATAGATTCTTAGAGCTTGGTCCTTTATTATGGTCACATAGCTTTGTATTTATGTTTCCCTTGTTTGAATTTTTTAATTAATAGCTAAAAGGTTGAAAAATAAGAAAACAAAATTCCCAAAAGATAAATGAGGCCCAAAAGGGGTGAGCAAGATACAAAGAGGTTAGGGGAACCCAAAGGGGATGAGGGCACGTGGACATTGACATCCTAACTAGGTGTTGGTGTCCAGAGCTAAGAAAGATAAAGCCGTGAAAGTCAGACTGGGAAGTGAGGTGTGTAAGACCATAGAGAGAGAAAGAAAGCATAAAAAGAAGCCAAAAATAGTTGTTAATTACTAGTTTTCTTGCTTAGGAATCATATGAATAGCGGTATGTGATTAGGATCTAGAAATGTACCCAAGTGCATGATTTAGTGTCGACATACAATAACTATTCTAAGTGTAGTGATTAGACCCAAATTAACCGATGAAATGATTAACGAATATGGTGGGGTTTTGAGGAAGTGGATGAGAACAATAATTGTTCCAAGTGTTCCAATTAGACCCAAATTAACCAATTTTAAATCTTTTCCTTTGTTATTGAAAAATGTGGATAGGAAGAGGACACGAAGAACTTAATCACTATTCTAAGAGTTCTTGATTAGGATGACATTACCAATTCAAGTTTATAGCTAAGGGGTTGGGTATGATAGAGGATAAGGGAAGTGACATAATAGAAGAATGGTTCCATGAGTTCTACTAAGAGTAGATATATCGATTCAATTCCCATTCTTCCAATTGTTGGCATTTATGGCCAATCAGGAAACACAGGGAACACTTGAAGTATTCCATGAGTGCCACTAAGAGCTAATATATCCAATGCTATGGTGATGAAGGGAAATTAATGAATAAAGGAAAATTTCCACAAGTGCCAATAAATTTCCTTGGTGGAAATCAATCTAGGTGGTAAACCGAGGAACAAGTTAAGTAGAGGAACTTTTCCGCTTGTTCCTCAAATGTATGATTTACCCGATTTCTCCCAATTTGATCAAAATGACTAACTCATTTACATGAAAGGATTAACAAGAGAGGGAAGAAAGAACAAAACACTATTATTTTCCCCATACTTTTTACTTTTTTTTTTGAAATTTACGATCTAGAAAGCACCTTAACTTGTCAAGAAGACAAAAATGGATTGGGACTGCTTTTGGATAGAAATTTCATGACCTCCATGGGAAATCTTATTATTAGATGTAAATACTAGTTACCTTGAAGTATAAATTGGGAATGAAGTCATATCAAACTGATGCAACCTCCTAAAACCATGTGAACACTAAAAATACCTTCCCCTTATAAAAAAATAACTGTGCTAGATCACTTATTAGAAAAAAAAACATATTAGCAAAGTGTACAAGGAAAACAAAGAGTGTAAAACTAAGACAAATATGTGGAAGAAGAAATATGAGGAAAACAAAACGAATAACCTAATATGTACAAGGGTGAAACATAATCGTTATCCAAAATTCACCCCTAGGGTAAATTTTGATAACATGCATCGAATACTCAAGTCCGGGAAAATAGATTGATTCAGGCAAAAATCATGTTTCTAGGGTCCCCTCCGATCTTTTCTAAATCTCCTGTTCAAGAAGAAAGGAGCAAGTTCTAAAAAAGGGTGAAAAAGTTGTTGAAAAAAGCTTGGGCGAGAAAAAATCATGAAAATTGGCTAAGTCCTTGTCCAAGCGGCCCTTGGGGACAGTTGGGACATCGGGCGCGAACCAGCCGAAAAGCCCCGGGTGGTCCGCAAAGCATAGGGACATCGGGCCGTGGGGATGCGGGACGCGAAAACACGAACCGGTAGAAGGAGGAAATAAATTGACTAAGCGCTGAGTGGCACAGTTGGGACATCTAGGCCGTGAGGACGTGAAGGATGTGAACCACCGAGATCGGCTGAAACAGAGCTTTAGACCGGGATAGTCGAGCCGAAGTACGCGGCGGATGCGGGAGCCGAAGGAGCCGAGAGCCAATCAAATCACGCCACATGTCTTCACCTCAAATGGGACAGGAAGCTCGGGTGGGTGGATCGGAGGAATTTTCCCAGATAGAACTAGGACAACTGGGCTAAAGGGACGCGAGGGACGTGAAAAGCGGCGTGGCCGCGGATGAATCAGAAACACCACGTATCACAAGGGGAAACGTCCAAAATTCCAAAGGGCAAGATTTGAAGCACTGGATCGAGCCAATAAAAAGGGGACACGTGTCCAATGGAGAAGGGGAGTGTAGAGCTTGGGGAGGAGTTAAAGAATTTGAGAAAAGTTTTGGCCAAAAAACTAAAAGGTGAAGGATGACCCCACGCCCCTGTCCTCCAACCAGATCCTGCCACGTGTCCCAAGTGGCGGGGGTGCGGAGGAAAAATGAAATATTTTCCAAAGTATTATAAAGGTCAAAAATTTCAAGGAAAACCCACGGGTCAGGGAAGGAGAGAGAATTGCTCATCCAATCAGCGCCCGACATGTGTCGTCCCAGTGGCGGAGTGCGGGAAAAAATTTCAAAACCCATTTTTGCTGTTTGTGCCCTAAATCTTGAGATCACCATATCTTTCGATCTAGAGCTTGGATTTGCACGTTCTTTATATCATTGGAAAGCTTATAAAATTCTCTACATGATACGGGGTTAATCTTGAATTTTGGTGTAGTTTGAGAGAGAAAATTCATAAACAGCTATGACGCGTGTTCAATGCCGAAGTGACATTCCAACGACCAAATTTAATGCGAGAATGGGTCGCATTCTCCTCCAATTCGGTCAAAAATGACAGGGTATGGGTTTGTAAGGCCCTCCATGCTGATTTAATGCATTTTCAGATCAATGAGGAATGGGGTCCCACATTTTTGTACGTTTTCTCTCTCCCGGGCTTGACCCATGCAATGTAAAAGCCGATTTTGGCTCATTTTCGTGGGTGGAACATTTTTGGCATAGCAGACTTCTTCTTTCACCTTCAAAGCAAGTGGTTGTTGAAGAATCAGACCTCTTCAAGGATTGTAACAGTTTTCTACCTCTCTCGAGGTTGTAATGCGATGGTTTCGATCATGGAAATGATAATGCAAGCTTTGTGAATGGGTTTGATCCTTTGTTTGTATTATTTCCTTCATTTCAGATTCCAAATTATATCTTATCAGCTTGTGTATGTTTTATGTTGCAATCTTTGGTCTGTGTCTATTTGAATGACGAGAAATATTCACCACTCCTTTTGGTGCATCACCATCTTTAGTTAGTTTCAATTTTTGCACTTCTATCCCTGTCTCCTTGCAATTTAAAGTAGGATTAGGATTTGAACCTCTGTAGTTATGCAAGCATTAGATCTAAATCAAAGGAGTTTGAGGAACCAACCTCTAATATGGAGATTCCTCTCTCAGTTTAACAAGTCCCACACTTGGAGAGAGGTTTCCATGTTGTGCAATCACACTGGATGCTAAAGTGATCAACCTAGAAGCCTGATCTACATCCGGGTGTGAATCAGAACAACAGTTTTGGCATGCCAGTGGGAGAGTAGAGGTCTCATTTTTATTGCAGCAAAGTTGATGTGCATCTGCTACAATTTTCTTGCTTGAAAAGAGCTATTATTTGCATATCTGGTGACTCCAAGGGGAAGAATCAACTGGTTTCAGCAGTGTAGGCCTGAAAACTCATGAGAAGAGTCACCACAAGGTCAAGAGTTGGAGAAGAAGAAGTGCTATTTGAATACCTGCAATTATCTCCAAGAAGAAGGAAAAGAGGAAGAAGGATTCAAAGGTCTCCATCTCCACCAAACAGAACTCTCTCAACTCCTCCACCTAGTAGGCCTTTCATTCAGTCAACAAGGGTTTTAAGACCAATTAGAATGGCACAAAACAACCCCTATGTCAACTTCACAGAAACAGCCCACTTTCCCTCAATGCACAACATCCAATTCCTATTGCAGCCTTGAAGAACATTCCCTACTTCACCTGGAGAAAATCAGACTACTCCGGTGATCATGTTAAAGATATTGCTAACCTTTGTGCAATCCATGAAATCAATGAGATACAAGTGGTGTCAAGTTATCGGCATCTTCATTCACGGGTAAAGCATTGCAATGGGTTAGAAGCCTTGGAGCTGGTTCTATCAAAATTGGAATCATTTGTGTGTATAGTACTTCATGAGCAATTTGGAGAGAAGGGATACAACTTGTCTCTTTTGGAGCAGTGACAACCATCAAGAGAGCTCCCAATGAGGCGGTGATCGATTTCAACTTCAGATTTCAAAAGACTTGGGAGAGAATTCCGGTGGCGGTCAATGGGCCAACAAAGAAGGTACTTTTCTCTACTATCTCAAAGCTCTAAATTTTGATATTTCTATGTTAATTGCAAACTTGCATATTGAGCCTTACACTCCAAGTAAGATTAATGCCAATTGCTCAGCATTTGATCAAGAAGATCACCCAAGCACCGATGAGGCTGACACCAAGTTTGGAAGCATCCCGGATCTAACTCTTGATGAATGGGCAAAAAGGTACATGCATTTGATCCTTATCAAGAAGTGGAAGAATCTGAGCTAGGGGTCTATTGCATACACGAAGAAAATCAGCCTATTCCTAGCATCACCAAGCCAAACCACAAAGATGACAATGAGGTATGGCAGCTATTTTTTGATGGATCAAGGAGTAGGCAAGGTGCAGGAGGTGGAGCTATGCTTGTTTCACCTCAAGGAATAAAGTACTATTCAGCTTTTAGATTTCAGTTTGCATGCTCCAATAACACTGCTGAATATGAAGCCTTGGTGCAAGGGATGCATTGGGCAATCAAGAGAGGAATAAAGAACTTGCAAGTCTTTGGTGACAGTGAATTGATTGTAAATCAGGTCAAGGGACAACATGCTACCAAGAATGATCTTCTCAGGTGCTACAAGAACAGGGTGTGGGACCTCATGGAAGATTTTGAGGGTTTTGGCATCAAATCCATTCCTAGGAAAGAGAATCAAGCTCTTGAAAGCTTGCAGCGGTGGGAAAGACTTTGACATTATGGAAAGCATTCAATAAGACAAGGTACAACCAAACATCCACGTGATTGTGAGGCCTTCAGTGCCGGATAACAATGTTAGTTGGCAAGTGTTTGAGAATGACCAGCAAATCATCCATTTCTTGCAAGAAGAAGCTGAGTTCTCAGCCAAGAATCAAGAAAAATTGGAACAGCAGTATGGTGACCAAGTGGTACAGCTGAGAACTAACAAGCTGCCCAAAGGACTTATCACTTTGGAGTCCATTTTTAATCCATCTTGGTAGAAGAGAACAAACCATTGAAAATTGGAAGGATGGCAACTGAACAAGAAAGGTATGAGTTCATACAACTGTGTCAAGAGTTCCCTGACATGTTTGCTTGGAGCTATGAAGACTTGAAAGGTTTTAATCCCAACTTAGCTCAGCATACCATCGAATTGGATCCAAATACTAAGCCTGTCAGGTAGAAACAAAGACCAGTCAATCCACACATGGAGCCTCTCATGAGGAAAGAATTGGACAAGCTAATTGAGTCAAGGATCATATTCCCAATCAAGCATTCTAGTTGGGTTGCCAACTTAGTTCCAGTCAAAAAGAAGAGTGGAGAGATCAGATTGTGTGTTGAATTCAGAGACTTGAATAAAGCCTCTCTCAAGGACCATTACCCACTCCCTTCTATGGAGAAAATATTGCAAGTGGTGGCTAGCTCCGAGAGGTTTTCACTACTTGATGGCTACTCAGGCTACAATCAGATTATGGTGAAGGAAGAGGACCAGTTCAAGACAGCCTTCACAACCAAATGGGGAACTTTTGCATACAGGAAAATGCCATTTGGGCTGTCCAACACTGGTGCTACCTTCCAAAGGGAAATGGACATGGCATTCAAAGGTTTGATTAACAATGTGGTGCTGATTTACCTTGATGATATCACTATTTTTTCCAAAAATGCAGCAGACCACCTCTCTCATTTGAGGCAAGTCTTCACAAGGTGCAGGAGATTTGGAGTGTCTTTGAATCCTAAGAAGTGTATCTTTCTTGCACATGAAGGAAAGCTCCTTGGCCATATTGTCTCCAAAGAAGGATTAGCAATTGATCCAGAGAGGGTTGAAGCCATAAGAGCACTACCATTGCAAAGCCACAAGAAAGCCCTTCAGAGTTTCTTGGGAAGGATAAACTTTGTTCAGAGGTTTGTCCCAGATTTTGTAGCCCTTGTCAAGCCCATCACCAAAATGTTAAAGAAAATCATGGCTTTAAAGTGGACAGCAGCAGAAGGCAAGGAGAGTTTTGAGGCAATCAAAAAGCCATCTCTCAAGCACCAACTCTCATCAACCCGGACTTTCCAAGGATTTCATCCTCTATGCATTTGGAGGTAATGATACTATTTACGCCATTTTGGTACAGCAGAACAAGGATAATGATGAGCAACCAAATTTCCTTCTTGGTGGAGCCTAGATGACTATGAGGTGAGGTACTCTTTTATTGAGAAGCATATACTTGCATGAATCGAAGCTTGAAGAAATTCAAGCATTTAATCTCAAAAACAAGGTCCGATTCTTTGGTCTCACATCGGAGTCAAGGACTTCCTCCTCAACAAGGATTTGAATGAGAAAAGGGCAGGTTGGATCACCCGTGTCATGGAGTATGACATTGAGATCAAGATCACTAAGATGGTAAGAGGGAAAGGATTATGTGAGCAGCTGGTTTTGGGGAAGCAAAGAGAAGTATGCAATGAAGAAGAGGCTGTTTTGACAGTCCAGGACAGCCATGAGCCAAGTGGCAATCAAGAAGAAGACAATGCTACCCCCACTCCTTGTTGGACCCAAGGCATTATACACTTCCTAGGTACAGGCCTATGCCCTCCGGAGATGAACAAGACCCAAAGGAGACACTTCAGATTGCAGGCTGTCCCGTATGCCATTGTTGATGGGGTTTTGTACAAGAAAGATGTGAATGGAGTACTACTGAGATGCATTAGCACAAATCAGATTCAAAGGGTGTTGGAAGAGTTCCATGGTGGACCAGTGGTGGCCATTTTGCACTAAGAGTGTGACTCTAAAAATCATGAAGGCTGGTTATTATTGGCCCAAAATCTTCAAAGTGATTACTATGCATGGATCAAGAGGTGTAAGAATTGTGTATTCTTTGCAGGAAAAGAGAGACTTGCTGCCCTTCCATTACATCCAATCTCAGTTGACCAACCATTCATGCAATGGGGTTTGGACTTCATTGGAGTCATTAATCCCAATTTAAGCCAAGGGCACAAATGGATTTTGACAGCCACAGACTACTTCACCAAATGGACGAAAGCAATAGCACTCAAAGAGGCAAATAAGTCTAGCATCTTAGAATTTTATGAGGGGACAACAACCAGATTTGGTGTACCGCTACAATAATCTCGATAATGCATTGGCATTTATTGGATCCAAGGTGGTGAGTGGGCTGTCAAGAACGGTATTTACCTAAGCACTTCATCGAATTATTACCCTCAAGGTAATGGCCGGGATGAGTCTACAAACAAGAACTTATTGAGGATCATTAGGAGGAATCTTGACGAGAATCGAGGTCTTGGCATACCAAATTGAAATCAGCCTTATGGGCTGATAGGATAACTCCCAAAAGATCCACGGGTAACTCTCCATTCAAACTTGTCATGGAAGAGAGGTAATCTTGCCCATGTCACTTGAGTTGCCAAAGCATTGGAACTCATGAAGCAGCTGGAGTTGCTTGAATTTGAGCCCATGGAGGTCAGATATGTAGAGTTGATGGAGCTGCAAGAGATCAGAAATCAGGCATCCCAAGCAATGGAAAAGGATCAAGCATTGATCAAGAAGACCTTTGATAGGAAGGCCAAGGATAGATCTTTTCAAGTTGGAGATCTCTTTTGTTGAAATGGGATGTGGACAGAGCAAAACCGAGAAGGCATTCAAAATTTGATGCCATTTGGAGTGGCCCATACATGGTCACAAAGTGCAAGAACAACAATGCTTTCCAAGTGGCCTCATTGGATGGTGAAGAAGAACCGCAGATTCCAGTCAATGGAATCTATCTCAAGCGTTGCTTCTAGAGGGAAGTTCACTACCTTGTAAAGATTAGATTAGATTTTCATTCCTCCAAGTGCTTGTGCACATTGTTTTGCTGTAGGTTAGTTTTGTTTTCCCTAAGTGATTTGGCACAGCTTGCTGTCCATGGAGATGTTTTGCAATCCTTGCTTCCATCAGGTGATATTCCATCTTCCTCCTTGCACATACCGAATCAGTCAGGGTTCTAAACAGAATATTTGATGACTCCATGCCCAATGAACTGCTTCAGGCAACTGGTATCTTCTACCTAGCAGGTAGGTAACCCCGTTGAGTCACCAAATTGTTATCTAAAATTCACCCCCCAAGGTAAATTTTGATAACATGCATCAGAATACTCAAGTCCCAAGAAAATAGATTGATTCAAGGCAAAAAATCATGTTTCTAGGGTCCCCTCCAATCTTTTCTAACTCTCCTATTCAAGAAGAAAGGAGCAAGTTCTAAAAAAGGGTGAAAAAGTTACAAAAAAAAAGCTTGGGCCAGAAAAAATCATGAAAATTGGCTAAGTCCTGGTCTAGGCGGCCCTTGGGATAGTTGGGACGTCAGGGCGTGAACCGACCGAAAATCCCCCAGGCGGTCCATGCAAAGCATAGGGACATCGGGCCGTGGGGACGTGAAAAGATGAACCGGCCAAAGGAGGAAACAAATCGACTAACTACTTGAGTAGCACAGTTGGGACATTTGGGCCGTGAGGACGCGAAGGATGTGAACCACCCGGATCAGCCGAAATAGAGAGCTTTAAAGACTTTGGGGACAGTCGGGGCTGGAAGTGCACGCGGCGGACACGGGAGCCCAGAAGGAGTCGAGAGCCAATCAAATCACGCCATGTGTCTTCGCCTCAAATGGGACGGGAAGCCCAAATTGGGTGGATCGGAGGAATTTGTCCCGAGACAAGCACTAGGATAGCCGGCCCAAAGGTACGCGCAAGGGCGGGAAAAGCGGCAGCCGCGGATGAATTACTTAAAGCAAGCACGTATCATAAGGGGAAACGTCCAAAATTCCAAAGGGCAAGATTTGAAGCGTTGGCCCGAGCCAATAAAGGGGACACGTGTCCAATGGAGAAGGGAAGTGCAGAGCTCGAGGAGGAGTTAAAGAATTTGACAAAATTTTTGGCCAAAAACTAAAAGGTGAAGGATGACCCCATGCCCTTGTCCTCCGGCAGATCCGCCACGTGTCCCAAGTGGCGGGGGCGCGGAGGAAAAATGAAATATTTTCCAAAGTGTTATAAAGGTCAAAACTTTCAAGGAAAACCCACGGGTAAGGGAAGGAGAGAGAATTGCTCATCCAATCAGCGCCCGACACGTGTCGTCCAGGTGGCGGAGCGTGGGAAAAAATTTCAAAACCCATTTTTGCCTGTTTTGTGCCCTAAATCTTCAGATCGCCATATCTTTCGATCCAAAGCTCGGATTTGCACGTTCTTTATATCATTGGAAAGCTTATAAAATTCTCTACATGATTCGGGGTCAATATTGAATTTTGGTGTAGTCTAGAGAGAGAAAATTCAGAAACAGCTCTGACGCGTGTTCATGGCCAGAAGTGACATTTCCAGCGACCAAATTTAATGCAGAATGGGTCGCATTCTCCTCCAATTTGGTAAAAAATGATAGGGTATGGGTTTGTAAGGTCCTCCATGCTGATTTAATGCATTTACAATCAATGAGGAATGGGATCCCACGTTTTTGTATGTTTTCTCTCTCCTGGGCTTGACCCATGCAATGTAAAAGCCAGTTTTGGCTCATTTTCGTGGGTGGAACATTTTTTGGCATAGCAGACTTCTTCTTTCACCTTCAGCAAGTGGTTGTTGAAGAATCAGACCTCTTCAAGGATTGTAACAGTTTTCTACCTCTCGAGGTTGTAATGCGATGGTTTCTATACTTGAAATGATAATGCAAGCTTTGTGAATGGGTTTCAGTCCTTTGTTTGTATTATTTGCTTTTTCAGATTCCAAATTATATCTTATTAGCCTATGTATGTTTTATGTTGCAATATTTGGTCTGTGTCTATTTGCATGACAAAAATATTCACCACTCCTTTTGGTGCATCACCATCTTTAGTTAGTTTCAATTTTTGCACTTCTATCCCTATCTCCTTGCAATTTAGAGTAGGATTAGGATCTGAACCTCTGTAGTTGTGCAAGCATTAGATCTAAATCAAAGGAGTTTGAGGAACCAGCCTCTAATCTGGAGATTCCTCTCTCAGTTTAACAAGTCCCACACTTAGAGAGAGGTTTCCATGTTGTGCAATCACACTGGATGCTAAAGTGATCAACCTAGAAGCCTGATCGCATCCGAGTCTTTGTGAATCTACAACAACAATAACCTCAATAACATAGTTTGAGATATATCTCACTAGCGAGATGGGTTGCTAATCACCATTCAACTTGAATAGTTGGAAGTAATTGTGTTGTTTATAACCTATAATAAGATATGACCCACTCTATAAGTGGTCAAACTTAGTGTGTCTTCTAGGATTGGTCCTTTATTCATCCCATTTGAGCACTATACCTCCTTCTCTATATATTATTGCAATTTATTTCTTGTCAAATTATCTCTTTACTTGAGCTTGATGAAGCTCCTTGGTAACCATTGCATTGTTTCTAACTTCTTCTAATTCCATTAAATTTACAAATTTGATTTCCATTGAATGCACTTCCATCATTTACATCTATTTTATGAGATACGAGCTAGTAATTCATAAGAATTATGAAACCTTTCTTCCCTACCATAGAAAAACATGAAAGGAGATTTTTGAATCGACATATTAGGTGTAATCCTATCAACCCATAAGGCTGATTTAATTTTTATGTGCCATGATTCTCCTCCATAGTTATTTTGATAATTATGAGAAGGTTTTTGTTAGTTGATTATGATAATCCATTCCCTTGAGGATAATAATTGGAAGATGTTGATAGATGAATTCTAAGCTTGAATTCCCATGAATGTATTGTTGTGTCAAGTAAAGATAATGCATTATCATAGATAATGGTAATAGGGACACAAAACCTTGTGATAAGACTTTCATAAAACTCCAAAAATGAAGTTTCATTTTCTTCTTTCAAATATATTGCTTATGTCCATCTTGTGAAACAATTCATAGATATTAGAATCCATTTGTTTCATGCACTAGAAGGTGGGTTAATCATGCCAAAAAATCCAAACCCCATTGCATGATAGGATAATCTACTTGAATGGGTCAAAGACGGAAAGTTACCTACTTCCATTTTCCTACAAACACAACACACATTGAACACTTCCTTACCCATGCATGAGAATATTTGAATAAATCTAGGCAATAATAGTATTCTCTCATGATATTTAAGGATGTAGCTCTTGGCTGAAAATGACCATTGGATAATCATCCATGAAACTCTTCTAAAACACGCTCAATTCGATATGAATCAACACATCTCCAAAGATCACCATTTACATCCTTTCTAAAAAAATATTATAAAAACAAATGTAAGGCATGTACTGCAATCTGAAATACCTCCTTTTTTATCTTATCTAAACCTTATGGGCATTTTCCAGTATGAAGAAAATGGACCATGTCATGAGTCCAACTCTGAGGTAATGAAGGAATAGCTATTCCTTGACCATTATGGATCACTAAAACCTAATTTTTATCATCATGCAAATATGAAGCTAGTTATTCACACAACCCTCTTCCTCTTACCAGTTTAGTAACCTTAATGTCAACATCATACTCCATAACTTTTGTAATCTAGAATGCCATTTTCTCATTTAAATCCTTGCTCAAAAGGAACTTTACACTTGGATGAGAAAACCTTAAATGAAAATTGTTATTAGAAATCAAATGTTTGAATTTTTTGAGACTTATAATGACATAAATGACTTATTTTTAAACAAAATAATACCTTACCTTATAATATGCTAATATTTGACTGAAAAAAAACTAGTTGCTCATTCTTTTCATCATTTTGTTGTACCAACATGGCTAAGATTGTGTCAATTTCTCTAAAAGCATACAAAATGAAATATTTGCTAAATTTAGGATTAGTAAGTGTTGGAGCTTGTGAACATCTTTTTTGAATGCGTCAAAATCATTTCCTCCTTTTCATTTCAATTGAAAACTATGTTTTTTATTAGCATTAAAGTTAGTGGCTTCACTAAATTTATAAAATCTGGAATGAATATTTTGAAAAAATTAATTCTACCTAGAAAAATCTATAATGCCTTCTTATGATTTGAAAAATATAATGAAAAATTTTTACTTACCCTTTCTAGATAAATGGAAAGACCTTTCTTAGACACAACATGACCCAACAATTTACCTTCATGGACTGAAAAATACACTTTTTTGATTTAGAGATATGCCTTGCTACCAGAACCTTGTAAAAATATGTCTAAGATGAACTAGATGATCTGTAACATGATTGGAAAATATAGTTATGTCATACAATTAATAAGAACACAATTAATAATTAGTCCTTGAAATGCCAAGTCCATTGCATGGTGAATCATGGCTCATATGTTTGATAAAACAAATTGAATTTTCTTATATGAATACGTGCCCCATTTTGTGGTAAATGCAATTTTGAATTGGTTTGATTATTGCACCATAATATGATTATACCTATAATAACCATCCTAGAGTGAAATATGAGCCACTTACCATTTTTATTTTTTTTCTGTATTGATGGTAACAAATAATGATCTTTTAAAGATTCCCTATTCAAATATCTAAAATCCACACACAAGTGTATTTATCCATTTTATTTCTCATGGGAACCAAATTGGAAACCCATGATGAATGCTTCATAGGGAAAATGATGTTATATTTGATCAATTTATCCAACTCTTGTTTCATGAGAGGTTCAACCTTAGGATTGATGGGTATTTTATTTTGTCTAACTAGTTTTGCATTTAAATCCAACTCTATTGTGTGTTGAGATAAATATGGATTGAAAACCTTTAAATCACCATATATCCATGCAAAAACATCATCAAATTCCTAAGAAATTTGAACAAAATAAATTTTTTCATCTTGATTACATACCTTTCCCAACTTGAGTGTTTTGTCATTACCAATGCTGATTTTCTCATAATATTCTTGCTTGATTAACAAATTTAGATTTATCACCTATAACATGATCACATATATTAAATAAATAATCAAGAGTGACTAATCCTGTGATATTTTGTTAGATATCAATTAGATAATATGATTTTAATACCGTTGTTGTAATCTTGGTGGATTTTTATTGAAAAATCAGCTTCAACATGTACAAAATTAACCATTTAAATACTTTCTAGTTAACATTGTTATTAGGGATATAAGGACTTATAAATATCTTGATATGATGGTTATTTTTTCGCTTACTAATCTGATTTGGAATTTCAACCCGATTGCAAATTACAACTAGCATATCTACATATTTATTCTTTCCTCTCGGGATAGATTGTATATTGAAAGCATTAAAATCCATTATAAAATCTCACAATCCATTTTTATAAGATATCAGTAAATTATTATTCATTACATTTTTCCTTTGATTTTATTGTCATCTAACTTAGTGTCTCCAAACATCTACTATTGTCTTGCCCCTCTATTCCATACCCACTTTGAATACCATGCATAAGGGATTCATACTCATCTATATTGTTCATGAAAATAAAATGAAACCTTAAAGCTTAAAGATACTCCTCTTTTGTTGGATAAATCAACATGATTCCCCCACCTACTCCATTCTTACTTCTTGATCCATAAAATTATAATTTCCATAAACCTTCATCCTGTTGATATGATCGACAAGGTTAGGAATAATAGAATTTTCTTCATGTAGATAATATGTTCCAAGACCTGATTTTTCAATATGGCTATAAGGGTCAAAAACATGAATTTGAATATCCCATTCATCGAGTAATAATTCTAGAATCTCCTCAAGAAGCGTGCTTGGTTCTTGTTCAACTAGATAGTATTCTTCATCTATGATCATACAATTATAATTGATAACATTATAAATATAAGGATCTATATGACTTGTTGAGATGAGGTAATACCTTATTGTAAATTTGGTGCCATAACTTGTTCTAAATAACATGTGAGACCAGTCTAATGATAATTAGCCTCTAATTTTAGTAGTGAAATCTCTAGAAAGACATAAGGAAAAATAGGGAGGCATATCAACAATGAAGACATATTGAGGGATGGAGAAATTGGGGCATGCATGCAAGGTTAGGATTAGTCATATAATGAATCCAAGGGTTTCTACAGGTGTTCCATCTAAATGAACTAATCCTTTAGAAATAGGCTCATATTTCAGACCAAGTTTATCAACAATTTGTTTAGGCATAACTAAACTGGAATCTCTTAAATCAATCATGTAATTATGGACTAGATTTTGGCCTATGATCAAGGAAACATAAAAAGATGTGTTTTCAACCTTTTTAATTCTTGAAATTATTTTGGATCATGTGTATTAGTAAGAAAAACTTTAGATGGTTCTTTATATGGTTGGCTAGAGAGAATGAGATTAGAAAAAGCTTCTTACAAAAGATCCTTTTGGTGAGAAAAGAAAAAGAGTCCCACATTATTATATTGACCTTAGTTTTCTTTATATGATCAAGAATATTGAAAGATGAATTACTAAAATTCTGTTGTACTTTATTAAAATAAGTACCTTCTTGTATAAGTGGTGTCAAAATTGGAATCTCTTGCTGATTTTGAACTCTTGTAGACTGATTTTTCTGAATTCCTTAATGAATAGAAAATGAAACAACACATTGCAATGCTAGAGAAGGATAAGAATAATTATTACTAGTTGGATGATCCACATATTTTAATTATTGATTTTGTGCTTGCTTCCAAAGAAGTAAAGGGTTATGTTTTATAATTTTACAACTAGTTTACTCCACAAAATGATCCTTTTTCTAATTTATAATTGTAGCATCATTGTGCACTAATTATTGAGAAACCTATTATTGTGGTGAGATCTAAACTAATGATTTTTGAGACATAGAAGTAGTTTGCACCGTAAGTTCTTTACTTATAACACCATTGGGGAAAGTTTTCTAGTTATGGTATAAATTAAAAGTATACCACCACTTGTAATCTTGTATCCAATTATTTTAGACATGTAAACTTTATTTGAATGAACTATTAATGTTGGGATTGAATGGTTGGAAATTTTTAACATTAGAGAAATGATTTTGGACCTATAATTTTGGTTGGAATGGAGACCTATTCTACGATTAGGTGGATAATAAGGTCTAGAAATTTGATTTTGTTGTCTTTTAAGGGAAACTATTTCATTCCCAAAATATTTTAACATGATCCTCAACTCTTGTAAGTCATTTGATTGGCTTGGAGCTGCATTAGTTTGACTTAAAGGTTGAGTAATAGGAATTAGTGCTAGAATATTTGCTATTGTAAAGTATTTTAAATGGCATAGAGGATTGTACTTCTAGAAATATAGGAATAGGGGCCTTGGTGTAATATTTCCACCTTGTATGAGACCATTATTTTCCATAATGGCTACTTCATATGAATCAAGTAGTGTTATTCCACACATTAATTATATCATCACTGAAATATCAAAATTCAAAGCCCTTTGATAATACAAAAAAACATGCTCAGGAGTAGGCATTACACGTTGTGGAATTCTATCCCACATCTTTTTAAATTTGTAGTTGAATTTAGACATGAAATATTATGGTGATATATTTATGGTAGTCAATTATTACACTAGTGAAATGTTATCTAATTTATCTTCAAATTTCTTGCAAAAAAATTCTCCCGCTGATCCTATATGTTGATGGAATTCACCAACAATCCTTTGTACCACTACAATGCTTCTCCTATGAAAGAGGCTTCTAATAACATGAATACAACATTATCTTGAGTAACATGATAAATATAGAATATATTGGACACATTTTTAATGTGTTTTATGGGTGTACCTTGATTTTCTCCAGTGAAAAATGGAATGCTCTTATGGTAGACATAGGGATGTAATCATACAAGGCAAGATGTAGTGGGTTACCATCATTGAAGGAAAAAAACCATATTTCTTGGGATGGAATTATTGAGATTCAGATTTGATATGGGGAAATTGGGAGATAAAATTTTATTTTGTGGGATGGAGAGAGATTTCTTATATGGTTTAGAACTAAAAACTTGTTTCTCTTTGTTGAATTCAAAGGTAACTCAATGAAATCAAATGGAATACCTTTTAAATATGATCAAGTTGTATCTTTTGGCATGAACATTACATTGATCTACTACTAGGATGTGCTTTGAACTTATGAAGCCACTAAATAATAGATGAATGTGCCTGAAACAAGGATACTTTCCAAGAAAAATGTAGACACTGAATCTGACTACGTAATTTTACTACTAAAATTGCACCATTTATCATCTTTCCTAAAATTTTCATTATAATTAGTGATTTCCCACTAATTTACTAACATTCCCCTTCATCTCAGTCAATTAAGGAAACTTCATTAATTAAATAACATTTCCCTTCATTTTGGATGCCAATTAACAACACATAGTTATAATCCTCTTTTAATTAACTATCATTAGTTAATCAAGCCTTTTTAATTCCTTATTTAATCAATAAACCATCTTATTGGATAAATACCTCTTGCAAAACCCTTAAAATTATATCAAATTCCTCCTAAATCACCTCCAATAGATTTCTAATATTGTCTGGCCTATTAATTAATCCTAGTGATTAATTAAATCATTTCAACTCCCATGAGTTGTTAATTCTAATTAATTCTTTCTAATCATGCTTATCCCTTATAATTCTACTTTATCTTTTATCCCACATTCACTAGTTTTATAGCTTCTCAAAAATTGGAAAGCTATATATAGAACATATTATCTCCCTTTCAAACTTACACCACACTTTTATTAGTGTTATTATATGCAAAGAATTTTCTACCATTGAAGAACTTATTGATTTTGCACCCATTTATCCTCTCTTTGAAAAGAGTGGTAAAGGAAGATCCATACATGATAATTAAGCCGTATTGGTGAGATCATTTCCTCTTCTTGGATATATCCATCCTTTGACCTCATCGTAATAAAGATCAATTCAACATAGGAACAATTATAATCTAGAAAGCATATCTAAATTAACAAGGAATGAGTTATTGTTTTCAAGTTTACTTTAGATACATTAATTAGATTTTATCCATGCATAAATTTATCATGATGTTTATGTTCAACATGGAAAATTTTAGTGGTGAATTTTCGTAAACTTGTGAAAATCGAGGTTTATGGAAATTCGAATTGGTAAATTTTCTATGATTCGCCGACTTATTCACCAAAAAATTTGACCGACATGTCCCTTGTACTATTCATTTCACCTAGATTTTACACATATATAAGAGCTTATGAATGTAATTTGCCACCATTTTGAATCATTTTATGTGCACATTCACCGAAGTAAACATAAGCAAGCTGTTTAACCCCAAGTCTATCCAACCCCTTAGTCGTCCAACCCCTTGGCCATCCAACCCATTAGTAGTCCAATCCCTTAGCCATCCAACCATTTAGCCATCCAAACCCTTAGCAATCCAATCCTTTAACTGTCTAAATCTATCATCCAACCCCGTAGCCATCGAACCCCTTATCCCTCAAACCCCTTAGTCATCCAACCACTTAACCGTCCAATCCATCAGCCATCCAAACACTTAGCTATCAACCACTAGTTGTTTAACCCAAGATACGTCTTAACCCAGAGTTGTCTAACCTAGATCCATCTAACACTAAGCTGTCTAATCTTAGAGCCTTCAAACATAAGAGTCGTGCCTAAGTAGTCATGGATTATGGAAATCAGGGTTACAAATTCATTCAGTTCAAAAAAGGGTGCAAAGACTTTGCTTGGCTATTTTAGAAAATAAAAAAAAAAATGAAGGGGGTTTCTATATTAGCTGAAAATATCAGTATGCACTATTTACAGGTTATTTAGTCTTACAAAATTTGATAAGTATGTTTTTCATATTGTTCTTTGAACTCTTTGTACTCTGTGTAACGCTTTAACTATATGTAAAATTAATACTATATATGTAATTTTTTGTATAGAATTATATGCGCAGACGTTTTAGAAATACCTTCAAAAATAATCAATTTAAAGATAGCGATGATCCATTATATGTTGAGGAAAACATTTCATCCCTTGATGATAAATAAGTACAAGAAAATTCATCGAATTCTCATGATACACCAGCAGAAGTGGAACATTTTACTCCAATGTTTATTTCAGAAAAAGGAGACATGAGAATCAAGATATTCCTACCGAGAGCCTAGATCCAGAAGTTTAACCCTAAAAAAAAAAGAAAAAAATTCAGAATAAAGAGGACAAACTGGACAATTGGAAATAATTTCCGATTCGAATGGGTTGAAAAATATCTGTTTATTGAACTTGTGTACACATAAAATGGTAATGATGTTTCAACACAATGTCAATGCAAAATATGTGGTTGGAAAAGGGGATGGATCACATGATGTAGCTCAAACTAGACATAATTGAAAAACACTGTGGGAAAATATACATTTCCCAAAAGCAAAAGGATGGCAACATAGTTAGAACACATAAATGGAAAGATGAAAAAGAGTGTCTACATGTAAAATACGCATAAGAATATGAAAAGGAACAAAACGTATGAAAAATCTAAATGAAAAAGGTGGCACCATAGTAGCAAGATTGAGAAAAGCTATGGAGGCAGAAATGCATGCAAAAAGTATTTAGTTTTCTACCGTATTCCATATATTGAAAAGGGGAAGACCCATGTCAGATTTTAGAGAAAATAAAATTATGTATCAGGTTATTGGTCTACAAAACATTCCTCAATCTCATTGGTCAGATACTAGTGGCTAGGAAATTACAAAATGTCTATCTTTGGTAGAAAAGGAGGATCTGAAACAATGTGTTCAAAAGGAAAAGTATATTTCCCTTTCAATAGATGAGGTTACTACAGTGGATAATACTTCATGGATTTTTATTCATGTTTACACATTTGCTAATAAATTAAGAACTCCTCACCTCTGAGCAATTCATAATATGACTAAGAATTGTAATTCTAAAAATATTTGTAAATTGGTGGTCTCAAATATGAAGGATATCACCAAAATGGATGACTTTTCCATTGCAAAAAATAGTTTGTTTGAGAACCAATGGTGTATTTATGTAATGCAGGGAGCCAAAATGGTCTTCGCATTCAAATTTAGATAACTACTAATCCTTACATGATTTCTTACCATTGAATGGCTCACTGAATGAATCTAGTCTACAAAATTTTGAGCACATTTGAAAATGTAGCTAAAGTGGAGGAAATGATACGTGATATGCATGCTTAGTATTCTAGTAGTTTAAAGAGATTTTAGAAATTTAGAAATTTGCAATGGATTTGAAAGAGGCTAAGAATCTTCTCAAAGATGTAGATACCAGATGGATATCTATGTATGAACCTGCCTATAGAATATTTGATGAATATCCTTTATTGACATGATTTATGTATAAATACCGCAAGGATGTAGATAAATCTAAAGATCTATTGTGCCATCTAATAGACATAGAAAATTTACTCACACTCTATGGTATTTTTCCCATGTTGAGGGAGCTTAATATTTTAATGAAGCATGCACAAGATCGTTCTTTCTACATAACACTTAAAAAAGCGCGTGTGTTGGAGTCTTGAAAGTTTATATATTTCAGATGGGAGTTTTCCAGGTGTTGCTTTTGAAAACTAGAATGCATTGACAGACTTGAAAAATCTATGCTTCTTAAAATACAATATACATGATCATCTGTGTATAACAACACATGGGAAAGAGATTCCACTTCATACGTTCCAAAAAAGAGTTGATATGGCTATCTCAAAAATGGAAGAAGTAAGAGTGACATGAAATTTATATGATGCAATATTATTGGAAACTAGGAATAAATTGAGAAAGATCTCTGAATCTTTATCTAAAGAGATCCGGGAAAGATTCAAAAATGATAAAATACTTGAAGCAATGGGAGTTATTAGTGCAAATCTATAGCACCCCCTAAATGACCTTCGATCTCTGCAGATCGAGAATTGGGTCATTTAGTGTGATTGCACAACATTGAGTTTTATCCAAGGTGTGGGACCTTGCAAGGTGAGAAAAATCTCCAGAGAAAGCTGGTTCTTACCCCTCTATTTAGGTGTATGCATGAATTTTTGTAGAGGTTCTGATTCAAAATTCCTACTCTAAAACTACCAAGGAGACATGGTTGAGAGAAGCATGGAAAAGGGAAACAAAACTAAGCTAAAATGGTGATACATCGAAAGAGTGATGAAATTTTGTCTTGAAAATAAACATAGATCATAGAGATGTAACACCAAAGCATGCAAAGATTTCCGAATATAATGAAATATCGAAGACAATGATAAATGCATGAGAGGATTGGAGGATCATTCACAAAACATGCATTACCATTCCCAAGTTTAATACAATGCATTACAATGGCAGAGAGGCTAAAAACGTGCCATACTATCCATGTAAGGTCTAAAACTCCTCAAATTCATGTTCCAAGGGGAAGAGGGGAGTCTGTAAGAACAAAAATGTCCAACCCTTTACAAATGAGCCAAAACTAGCTTTTAATGATGAAGCAGAACAAAGAAAAGGCCAAAAATGTGGGAAAATTGATTTGAGATCTCCAACCACCAACAAGATCCATTAAAATAGTAAGGGAACCCTCAAAATCCATTTTTTAATGCATTTGGCCATGCTGGAGAAGAAACGAGTGCCATACCTCATCAATTTTGGTGGTTGGGGGTCGGTTCTACATTTTTTCTCATGACAGGAACATTTCTTCAATTTTCTCCCACAAATATCCATGAAAAATCAAAATTGAATAGTCCATCATGTGGATAGTTTCAACAGATTTCCAATGTTATAAAAAACATGAAAATCGAGCTCTGGATCAAAAGATATGGCCCTCTGAAAATTTAGAGAAAAACAGCAAAATTAGGGTTTGCGGGCGAAATTTGAACTTTCCCTCTTTTTTCAAATTGGGAAAATTTTCCAAAAAAAATCTACCAACCCGACCTCCATTGCCGCCATGTGGTGCCCTCTAGTTGATCCATGGGTTTAAATGATCATTTAGCCCGTTTTGCAAAATTGGAAAATTTTCCAAAAATACTCCACGCCTATGCCACTCCGGGACACGTGGCACCTTAAGTTGCTTGGCTTGGAGGATGCACTTCATTTTTTACCTTTGCACCTTTAACCACTTTAGAGAAAATTCTAAATTCCTTCGCGCCACCTTCGACTCCCACCGCACGACAAGACACATGGCACCTTTTCATTACTCGGTGGGGATACGCTTGTGTTTTTCACTTTGACGCACTTTGACCAAATGTTGAAAAAACGCAAAGTCCTTCCCCCCCGTCACTCCAACCTAACATGTGGTGCCATTTTATTTCCTTGTGGTATTTTAGGCAAAAAATTTTCCTTTTACCCTTTGACCCCAAAAGGCTAAGTGCCAATTTTTTTCCCGTGGGCCTGCCTTGGGAAAATTTCCCCTCCAAACTCCGCTGAGCCATAACTTGCAAAATACAAGGAGTTAGAAGGAATTATTTACCTTTCTAGAAATGGGAGAAAATTCTCTATGTGATGAAGCAATACCTAGAAAATTTTGAGTGCTTGAAATGTGTAAAAATTTGATTGAGGAACAAAGAAGGAAAGAATGAAGGCAAGTTAGCCAAAATAAGTAGGGGGCTCATTTTGGATAACAATTTCGTGAATCGAGAGGGTCATCTCGCTGTTGGATGAAGTGACCAGATGCCTAAAGAAATACATTAGGAAATGGGGTCATAAACTTAACTGCTTGTTACTCTCAATTCATTATAAAATCTCTAAGACGAAGATTATGAGAGTAGAAAATTACTTTGACTTGGAGCATGATCTCGTAAAGATGCATCGTTGGGGCAAAAAAACTTGTGCCAAAGCACTTAGGGAAATATAAATCTAAGCTACAAAAAAACAATGTGCATAAGCACTTGGAGGAAAGAAAGAAGAATCTAAGCTAATATGTACAAGGTGAGAATTTTCCCTTCTAGTAGCAATGCTTTAGATGGATTCCATTAATTGGAATTTGTAGTTCCTCACCATCCAATGTAGACAATTGGAAGGAATTGCTATTTTTGCATTTTGTGACCATGTAGGGGCCACTCCAAATGGCATCAAATTTTGAATGCCTTCTGGATTTGCTTGGTCTCGCATCCCATTTCAACACCTTGAATCTCCAACTTGGAAAGTTCTAGCCTTAGCTTTCTTATCAAAGCTTCTCTTGATCAATGCTTGGTCCTTTTCCATTGTTTGGTCTACATGCTCTCTCGATTTCTTGGAGTTCCATAAATTTTACATATCTAACCTCCATGGGCTCAAACTCTAATAATTCTAATTGCTTCATGAGTTTGAATGTTGGAAACTCAAGTGACATAGGCAAGACCGCCTCTTTCCCATAAACAAGTCCGAATGGAGAGTTACCTATGGATCTCTTGGGGTTATCCTATCAGCGCATAGAGCTGATTTGAGCTTAGTGTGCCAAGTCCTCTAATTTTCATCAAGAGTCATCTTGATGATCCTTAATAGATTCTTGTTTGTGGACTCACTTGGCCATTACCTTGAGGTTAATAATTTGATGAAGTGCTAAAAAGATCCCATTTCTAATAGCCCATTTAGTTATCTTTGATCTTATGAATGCCAATGCATTATCGATATTATAGTGGCGGGTATACTAAATCTAGTTGTTATCCCTTCATAGAAGTCTAAAATTCTAGATTCATTTGCCTCTTTGAGTGCCACCGCCTCGGTCGATTTGGTGAAGTAGTCTATTGCTATTAGAATCAATTTGTGCCCTTGGCTTGAGTTTGGATTAATGAATCCAATGAAGTCCAAACCCCATTGCATGAATGGCTAGTCAATCGAGATCGGGTGCAATGGAAGTGTTGCTAACCTCTCTTTTCCCGTGAAGAATTCACAATTCTTGCACCTCTTGATCCATGCATAATAATCACTAAACACTTTGGGCCAATAATAACTATCCTTCATGATCTTTGAGAGCTATCGGTCTTGGAGCAAAATGACCCCCAAATGATCCATTATGGAACTCTTCTAAAATTTTCTCAATCTGATTTTTCCCAATGCACCTCAAGAACACTCCATTGATATCCTTTTTGAACAAGATGCCATCAACAAGTGCATACAAAATATCTTGTAATATGAAGTGTCTTCTTTTGGCTTTGTTTATCTCTAGAGTGCATAGGCTTGTTTGTAAGAAGTGTATTATGTCTTGGGTCTAGCAAGGAGTGAGCACACCACCATTTTCTTTTTGAACATCTCCTTGTTCTTGGCTTTGTTGCAGCACCAAAATAACATTCTTCTCTTTTCTTGCTTCAATTGATTGACTCAAGGCCAATTTCTCACACAATCCCTTTCCTTGGACCAACTTGGTGAATTTGATCTCAATGTCATACTCCATGACACGAGTAATCCACCCTGCATGTTTTTTATTTAGAATTTTGTTGAGGAGGAAGTCTTTGACTCCCAAATGAGAAACCAATAGTTGAACCTTGTTGTTTAAAACTAGATGCTTAAATTTCTTCAAGATCCTAATCACTACAAGAAAATTCTTCTCAATGAAGGAATACCTTACTTCATAGTCCTCCAAGCTTTGGCTAAAGAAGGTGATTGGATGCTCTGCATTTTCTTCATTCTGCTTTGTACTAAAATTGTATCATCACTGCCAAATTCATAAAGGATGAAGTATTTTGATGAATATGGGTTAATGAGAGTTGGATCCTGTGAGTTAGCTTCTTTGATTGCCTCAAAACTTACTTTACCTTCAATTTTCCAGTTGAATGCCACACTTTTCTTCAACATCATAGTCATTGGATTGACAAGGGTTACAAAGTCTGGAACAAACATTTGAACAAAATTAATTCTTTCCAAGAAACTTTGAAGGGCCTTCTTATGCCTTGGAAAAGGAAGTGCTCTTATTGCTTCAACCTCTCATGGATCAATTACTAACCCTTATTTGGAAATAATGTGGCCTAAGAGCTTGCGTTCATGAGCTAAAAATACATTTTTGGGATTCAAGGATACCCCAAATCTTCTACATCTTTGGAACACTTGTCTCAAATGAAAGAGATGGTCTACTGCACTTTTAGAAAATACAATAATATCATCTAGGTATATCAGCACTATTTTGTTGATCAATCCCTTAAACACCATATCCATTGCCCTTTGGAAAGTAGCTCCGACGTTAGACAACCCAAATGGAATTTTTCTATATGCATAGGTTCCCCATTTGGTGGTGAAGGCTATTTTAAACTGATCATCTTCCTTTACCATGATTTGATTATACCCTAAATAACCATCTAGCAATGAAAACCTCTCGAGCCAACAAAAACTTACAAAATCTGCTCCATAGAAGGAAGTGGATAGTGATCCTTAAGGGATGCTCTATTCAAATATCTAAAGTCTACACACAACCTGATTTCTCGACTCTTATTTCTAACTGGAACCAAGTTTTCACCCAGCTTGAATGCTTGATGGGGAATATGATACTTGCCTCTATTAACTTATTCAATTCCTTTGTCATGAGAGGCTTGGTGGTCTCTGTTTTTACTTGACGGGCTTAGCACTTAGATCTAGTTCAATTGTGTGTTGAGCTAGCTTGGGATTGAAACCCCTCAATTCTTCATATCCCCAAGAAAATACATCCAAGAACTCTTGGAAAATTTGCATGAATTCATACCTTTCTTATTCAGTTGCCACTTTGCCAATTTGAAGTGACTTGCCTTCCCCAACTGAGATTGGATTTGAATCTTCTCCCTTGACTTGGATGTTTACTTTCTCCTTCCTAAATTGATCATTAGGATTGAACATGGACTCTAAAGTCACAAGTCCTTTTGGCAATTTGTTGGTTCTTAGCTTTACCACTTGATCACCGTATTCTTTGTGTCAAATTTCGATTTTTGGTGAGAAATCAGCTTCCTCTTGTAAGAAATTGAAGATTTGTTGATCAATCTCAAACACTTACCAAGTTGCATTATTATCGGCACTAATGGCCTCACCATCACATGGATGTTTGGCTGCATTTTATCTCTTTTGATATTCTCTACAACATCAAAAGCTACTCCAACTACTACCGGCCTATCAATAACTTGGTTCTCTTTCCTAGGGATGGAGTTGATGCCAAAGCCCTCAAAATCTTCAATGAGGTCCCACACCCTATTCTTATAAATCTTGATCAAGTCATTCTTGGCAGCATGCTATCCTTTAACTTGATTAACAATAAACTCACTATCACCAAAGACTTGTAAGTTTTGATGCCTCTCTTCCTTGACCAATGTAATCCATGTATCAAAGCCTCATATTCAGCAAAGTGTTGTTAGAACATGCAAACTGAAATCTAAAATCTAAATAATAATTAATGCCTTGAGGTGAAACAAGCATAGCTCCCCCTTCTGCACCTTATCTCCTTCTTGATCCATCAAAGAACAACTGCCGTACCTCATTATCATCTTTATGGTCCGGCTTGGTGATGCTTAGGAAGAGGCTGATTTTCTTCATGCATGTAATAGACTCCTAGTTCAGATTCCTCTATTTCCTTGTAGGGATCAAAAGCATGTACCTTGGTTGCCCATTCATCAAGAGTCAAATTTTGAATGCTTCCAACTTTGGTGTCATCTTCTGTGTGCTGGGATAATCCTCTTGATCAAACGTTGAATAGTTGGCATTGATTGGGCTTGGAGTATGAGACTCAATGTGAAAGTTTTCAATAGGTTCGGACCTGATTATGGCCTTTCCTCCATACCTTTTCCTAAATAGCATGTGTGACCAATTAGTAGATAGGTCTCCTCTAATTCTAGCTATGAAATCCCTTGACAAACTTATGGAAAACAAGGTGGCAAATCTATCACTGACACATCTTGCAAAACAGTGACATTGGGGCATGCATGCAAAGTAAGGCTCAAATATTTAATTACCCCAACTGTTGCTACTACTGTCCCATCTAATTGCACCACTCCCTTATATATGGATTCATATTGAAGGCCCAACTGATTACATATTTTCTTGGGAGTCATGGAACTACTTTCCGGGAATCAATCATACAATTATGTACTAGTTTATCCCCAATGATCAATGAAACGTAGAATTGAGCGGGCTTCATAATTTTAACTTACTATCCTCCAAGCTTTCCCTCAGGATGAGTAGCATTTTTGAGTACCTTCTCTTGCATATGAGCTTGCTGATTTGAGGTTGACCAATTCTTCATGGCAGCTTGTAGTAGATCCCTTTGTCCTAGGATGGATAGTGACTCCCACATAGATATGTTCACATTGGTCTTCTTCATTTGTTCAATGATGTTAAATGGGGATGAACCATCTCTTTGCTGCCCTTTAGTTTACACATTCTTTTCTTGTACATGGGCTACAACAACTGGTATTTGAGCTGGTCTAGAAGGTGGCTTAGGCTGTCATTACACATTTGGAACTACATTTTGCTTGCCAACACCTTTTGGAATGATGAAAGGTTGTGAATCACTTGGATCTAATGAATTCCATTCACCAATATTCCTCTTTTTTGACCATGTGTTAATTACTACACTTTGAGAAGGTGTTTGATTCATACCACAAAAATCTTCAACTTTCTAATTCACAAGTGTAGTCTCATTTGGAGTTGTATCTTGTTGAGATGTTGCTTGTTGTTGGTTTGTTTCTTGACTCACTTCACTCTCTACACTAGTTTCTGTCACCATCAAAGCTTGGTTCAAATCACCATTGAAGCACATAGAATGGTTATGATGTTCATTGCATGGGAAACACCAATCATACTCTTGAGCTATGTTATTTTACACCTGGCACTAAGGCTTTAGAGGTGGATGCAACATTGGGGTTATAGGGCTGAAATGGTCTATTGGCAGGAGACCTTACTTGATTTTGATTTGCAGCTAGGTTGGGTGGCCTATTAGGCTGATATGGCTATCTATTAGGTTGAGTTTGAGGTTGATAAGAAGGCCTAAAACTTTGAGCTTGCTGCCTCTTGAGTGTAACCAGCTCATTGCCCAAATTTTGCAATTGTTTCATAACTTCTTGAAGCTCATTTGAGGCACTAGAGGATGAAGTAGAAGTTTCATTTGAACTCTGATTTCTAGGAGTGGGAATAAGAGCTAAATTAGGTGCTTGACTAGTACTTGGGCTTCCCATTTGTGGATATAAGGGTATAGGAGGCCTAGGTGCAAGTTTACCAACTTAGATCAAAAATTATTAGCCCTAATGGTGATGTCGTAAGTTGAAAGTAGAGTTGCATCTCCCATGGATTGGATCAACATAGAAATGTTAGAATTTAAAGCCTTGAGAAAGTATAAGAAAGAACCTTGAGCTAATAGCCTCACCGCCAATGGGATTCTAACCCATTTTCTTTGAAATCTGAAATTGAAGTCCTGTCATTTGCTCATTGGGAGCTCTCTTGATGGTTGTTAGTTTTTCTAATAGAGACAAGTTGTCCCCTTTCTCTTCAAATTGGTTATGGAGGGTTGTGCACAACTGGTTCCAATTTTGGATAGAGCTTGCATCAAGGCTCTGAACCATTTCAAGAATTTCTCTTTGAATGAAGATGGAAGCAACTCGACAATAATCTCCATCTCAACAATCTCATGGATTGCACAAACATTAGCAATGTCCTTGACATGATCACCATGATTGGCCTGATCTTATCTAGTAAAGTATGGGATGTTCTTCAATGCTGCAATTGGAACTGGGTTTTGTGCATTGAGAGCAAGTGGGCTGCTGCTAGTAAAGTTGACATAAGGATTGGGTTGTGCCATGCTGATTGGTTTGAGAACCCTTGTTGATTGGATGAAAGGTCTATTAGGTGGAGGAGTTGATAGAGTTCTATTTAGTGGAGATGGATATCTTTGAATCCTTCTTCCTCTTTCTAGGGATAATTATAGATAGTTAAACAATCCATCCTCTCTAGTCCTTGACATTGTTTGGATCCTTCTCATGAATCTTCAAGCTTTGCTGAAACCAGTTGATTCTATCCTTTTGAAGTTGTCAGATGTGTAAATCAAGATCTTTCAAGCAAGAAACTTACAACAATTACACATCAACTTTTTTGTAATGAAGATGAAGACCTCTAAGGTCCCACCGGCATGCCAAAACTGTTAGTGTAAATCTAAAACACCCCCTAAATGACCTTTAGATCTACATTCTAGAATTGGGTCATTTAGTGTGATTGCACAACATTGAGTTTTCTCCAAGGTGTGGGACCTTGCAAGGTGAGAAAAATATCTAGAGAAAGCTGGTTCTTACCCCTCTATTTAGGTGTATGCATGAATTTTTGTAGAGGTTCTGATTCAAAATTCCTACTCTAAAACTACTAAGGAGACATGGTTGAGAGAAGCATGGAAAATGGAAACAAAACTAAGCTAAAACGGTGATACACCAAAGGAGTGATGAAATTTTGTCTTGAAAATAAACACAGATCATAGAGATGTAACACCAAAGCATGCACAAATTTCTAGAATATAATGAAAGATCAGAAGACAATGATAAACGCATGAGAGGATTGGAGGATCATTTACAAAACATGCATTACCATTCCCAAGTTTAATACAATGTATCACAATGAGAGAGGAAAAAACGTGCCACAATCTCCATGGAAGGTCTAAAACTCCTTGAATTCACATGCCAAGGGGAAGAGGGGAGTCTACAAGAACAAAAATGTCCAACCCTTTACAAATGAGCCAAAACTAGATTTTAATGATGAAGCAGAACAAAGGAAAGGCCAAAAATGTAGGAAAATTGATTTGAGATCTCCAACCACAAAAATATTCATTAAAATAGCAAGGTAACCGTGACAAATCCATTTTTCGATGCATTTGGCCATGCTGGAGAAGAAACAAGCACCATACCTCATCAATTTTGGTGGTTGGGGGTCGGTTCTACATTTTTTCCCATGCTAGGGACATTTCTTCAATTTTATCCCAAAAATATCCACCAAAAATAAAAATTGAATAGTACATCATGTGGAAAACTTCAGAAGCTTTCCAATGATATAAAAAACGTGAAAATCCGATCTCTCGGATCAAAACATATGGCCCTTTAAAGATTTAGGGCAAAATTAGGGTTCGCGGGTTGAAATTTGAACTTTTCTGTATTTTTTCAAATTGGGAAAATTTTCCAAAAAATCTCCACTGGCCTGACCTCCACTACCACATGGCACCCTCTGGTTGGTCCACGAGTTCAAACGTTAATTCTGCTCCTTTTGCGAAATTGAATTTTTTTCCAAAAATACTCCGCGCCTCCACCACTGGGACACGTGGCACCATTTGGCTGCTTGGTGGGGATGTGCTTCATTTTTTACCTTTACGCCGTTAACCACTTTGGAGAAAATTCCAAAGTCCTTCCACTGTCCTAAATCCCACCGCTGATAGGACATGTGGCACCTTCTCATTGCTCGGTGGGGATGCGCTTGTATTTTTCCCTTTGACGCACTTTGACCAAACACGAAAAAATTTGAAGTCCTTACGCCTCGCCACTCGACTTGACACGTGGTTCCATTTCATTTCCTTGCGGGATTTTGGGCCAAAATTTTCCCTTTTACCCTTTGACCCCAAAAGGCTAAGTGCCAAATTTTTCCCGCGGGCCCACCTTGGGAAAATTTCCCCTCCAAAATCTGCCGAGCCATAACTTGTAAAATACAAGGAGTTAGGAGGACTTATTTACCTTTTTGGAAAGGGGAGAAAATTATCTATCTAATGAAGCAATACCCAAAAAATTTTGAGTGCCTGAAATGTGTAAAATTTTGACTGAGGCACAAAGAAGGAAAGAATGAAGGCAAGTTAGCCAAAATAAGCAGGGGGCTCATTTTGGATAACATGAGTTGTAAATCCACTATTTTGGATTTTTTCTAGCAGAAAACCTTATACATCTACTAGTCCTTTATTTTTCAAAAACATGAGTGATCTAACTGACCATTTCTCTAAGACTGAAGAGATAAACAAAGTTTCTATAGAAGGTATTTTACAAAGAAAAATACTTAGTTCCTAGTCAATGGATTATGCTAATACTATGATACAACAAGTTCAAATTATACAAAACCCACAAGAATATGGTGCCATCAAAAGGATTTGGAAGAATATTTGTTCCAATAGTATTCTATGTGAATATTTGAGTGAGTATATTAAGTTGTATGAAGTCTTTCAAATAATGATTTTGGGTTTTGTGGAAGATGAGAAGGTTTTCAAAGTACTATCCTTTTTAAATTCAAAAGTTCAAAACAAATTGGATAGGAATCTAGAAAGTTGTTTGAGGTTGTATGTATCATGTTACTTAGTGGAGTCTTTTCCTTATGATAGAGCACTTGCATTATGGAATTCATTATTAGAAAGAAGAGGAGTTAGTAATATTATACCTGACCCGGGGGATCGAGACACATCCACAAATCATGCTACAATTGATTTCCAAGACACGAATGAAAGTGTTTCTCCAAGACTGTTTGAATTCACATAGATTTCATTTCTTCTATACATTATTGAGACTATTTACAATAATTTGATGTAATATGTATTGATGTATTTCATACAGAGATTACAAATTTCAATAAATGTAATATTATATTTGTCTTTATTTGATCCATTTCCATTGGAACATTGTCACTATCATTTTCTTGTATCCCATTTGTTTTTTATATTTGGTTTTCAGACTGAAATAAGGACATATTTGTCTTTTATATCTATTAATTGATTTTTTACATCTGCATGAAATCAGAAACGTAAATATTTTAAATAAAAAAAATCATGAAAATTTAAGCACCATTTATGTAAACAAAGAAACAAAAACATCATTTGTATTATGTAGAAATCCATTAACAATAAATATAGTTACAATTCCAAAGTACTCTTGAAATCATTCTCTCATGTGGCAGATTACTTTATGAAGAAAAGTATCAATTCATAAAGCATTGTCACCAATACAATTCCAAAAAGGGGGTTGTAAATAACATTTCAAATCTTCGAATAAGTTCTATCATATAAGGACACATTATGAGGGCATCCTCTTTTCTACCTATGATTTTGAATCATAGTTTTCCTTACGTCTGCCACATAGAATAAAAAGTAAAAAGGGTTGGCCACTATCTTTTAATTCCTACGTCCAGTGTCGGAATTGTGACAACACACTTGTCACATGGTGAAATTAACTAATATATTGAATTTCTTATGTTGTAGGGGAAGCTTGATCTTTTTCTTGCATAAGAGGTGGAGGAATATTCTCTATCTGTAAAAAGCTATCTGCTATAAATCCTAATGCTTGTAAATATCATGTTGCGGTATTGACATTTTCAAGAATATTCCGCTCCTCCCTCACTACATCTCCTACTAACAAAAGTGTTGCATCTGGATTTGTCTTTTCCTTCAATAAAACTTTTGGGTCCATCTCATGCTCCTTGATTATCATTCTCAATGTATTATTTTGTTTATTTAATACTATGATTTTTTCCTTCAGTTGCATACAAATGAATTCATGCTTTTACGGGAATTCTTCAAATGTGCTTCAAATATAGTTGATTCTTTCTTTAAATTTTCATATTTTTCCTGCAAAACATAAATATAATTTTTTTAGTCTATTAGATAAGTTGAAAAAATATATTGCAGCACTTATAATATTAGGATTTTTCATGTAAAAGATGACTCACCATAACTTTTTCTTTTTCTACATTTTCTATTAAAACATTTGTCTTATCTTTAGCCCATTTGTTATAGTAAGCCTGTGCTTTAGCATTTAGATTCTCCAACCTATTTAACATTATGTCTATAATATCATCATTGTAATCATTAGTATATGAAATTGTCCCTGACTAAGCTTTGTTTAGCAAAATGTCCTACCTTACCGGCTGGTTCTCTACGATAGTGAACAATGAATGACTTTGAGCACGGTTATGATATCATGTATTTATTTATTTTATCAAAAATTTATCTCTCCTCTCCCAAGACTACACCAAATCCACACTAGGAATTACAACTTCTTGAATTGTTTCCCCCATAATATATGATATTAAATTTTCTAATATAAAATGTGTCTTTTCATCATCTATTTGTGGAGCTTTTCTTGGAGGAGGAGGAGAGTCATTGTCATGTACTTCATGCACATTTTATTGTGGTTATGGTGGAGGTGGAATATATTGAATCATATCATGGGTCTCAAAATAGTTACCCTTATCTACATCACCACTATCGAATCCCAAATGCTCCTCATCAAGAGCGATGTTGAAAAGTTGTGTGGTCGTTACACTTAAAACACCACCTAGTGAGAGTTCAGGAAATTCTGTGGTTGTAGGATGAAAGTTTCTAGCCGAGCTTGCAGGAAACCTTATATTCTTGCCTAAAGATATATATTTTTGGACTGTACATGATGGTGGTATTGGTGGCCTCCTTGCAAGTGGAATGTGTTCGAAGCCATATTACATATAAGAAGCAAACAAAAATTGTTAGAAAATTATCATTATACGGTTGGGCCTTGTAAATGCTAAAAATGTAACTAAACAAAACATGCTAAATATTATATATTACAATTTACCTTGCATGTTCAGAGATGCAAACGTGACATTTCGATCTTGACCATCGAATGAGTTTGATCTTCATCACCAGTTTCAGTAGTTTCTAAATACAATAAATGTAGAAAAGAAGAGTAGAAATATTAAAAAATAGTACTACTTACATAATCTATACTTGTTTTTTGAATTAGTTAATTATATAAAAAGAAAACTTCATACCTATAGTTAAATGTGATGGTAGACATGATGCACATACCGACCCCTAGGTCATTTTTGATGAGGAACTTGTATTGGTGTTGATTCTGCTGAATCCATGTCAGAATCCATAGAGACCTCTAGAGGGGCTTTACCTTGAGCAATTGCCTCCTTATGAGATGTTGCAACTATAATTATTCTTTGAAAAAGAAATATTAAAATTATTATTTTATTGAAAAATATTGAATAAGAAATTGTTATAACAAGAAAACTATAAAAGTAATTGTTACTTGTTGTTCTTTAAGAGTGAGACCAATCATTTTATCATTAATTACAGTTGAAATTTTTGTTTGTTGTAATTTGAAGAAAACTTCTTGATAGAAATAAAAAATATAATTACAACAAGAGAATACAATCTTGGATTTATCAGATACATTGTAAGCATGGGAGACTTATTTTTTTATTTGGTTGAAAAAATATGTGCACCAATTGAATTGTTCACCTACTAGTGTTCAAAATATATATTAAACTACCCAATATGGAAGGTCTGTAGATCTTCCCGTAATACAATCCTAGCCTGAAAAAGTGATGCAACTATAAGAAAGAATTGGTTTGTAATACCTGTAGAAGAAGGCCTCTTGTTGAATGATTAAGAGGAGTTGTAATAACAGACAAGAAATGTTAGATGCTTGGGTGGTTGAGTAATGTTAAGAAAAAAAGCATTTGAAAATAATAAACTTACCATCAACCGTACATTGTAATGAGACTCCAAATTTTTTTGTCTTCATCTATAAGGACAACCTTTGTAGTAACGGGTGACTTCTTTTTGAATGGTAACCCAGGTTAACCAATGTACATCTACGGTATCAATTGTGAAAGAAATTTGATGACGACTCGGATGCATGAGGAGAATAGAAAACTATCCCTCATTCTGGTTGTAAGAGGTAAGAAGGTAATCAAGGATGGAAGTATCAATATCAAATTGGGGCATGTTGACAAGCCCAATAAATTGTGATTTTTCTATCCATTCCTTTTGTGCGTCTTTTAGTTTCATTAGAGCTATAATCTGTGGGCACATGAGGTTTTTGTATTGGAATTTGGGTGTAGGAGAAGACGTGGTGCTTGCCATTATTGAAATTTGGGAGAACTTTAAAGAATGGAGAGCTCAGAGCACTGGAAATGTTCATGGAAAAGTGAAGAAATGAACCCTGTAGGGGTATATATAGGGGTCTGAATGGTTTAAGGGACATGTGGCGAGAAAACTATTGGTTAGATATGATGGCCGCCCAACCCACGTTGGACATATGACCAACCCACTTGACCAATCAAATTGACCAACCTAATGATATAACCCATCAAACCCAAACATCCAATGCATGTGGCCAACCCACCCGATGGCTCTTGGGTTAAACGACTAATTGTTGGGCGGTTCTTTGGTTAGATGACTCGTGGTTGGAGGAATATTTTATTAGATGGCTCAAGGGTATGATTACTATTAGGTTAGATGGATAATGGGTTGGATAGATAAGGGTTGGATGACTAAGGGATTTTTGGTAGATTTTGATGACTAAGGAGTTGGATGGGTAAGTGGTTGGGTGGCTGAGGGGTTGGATGGCTAAGGGGTTGGAAGGCTAAGGGATGTGATGGCTAGGGGTTGGATGACATAATTAGATGGTTAAAGGGTTGGATGGCTAAAGGGTTGGATGGCTAAGTGGTTGGATGGCTAAGGGGTTGGACCACCCAACCAATCTACTCGCCCAACCCACCCGTCAAACCACCCGACCAACCTGCCCACCCACACCCTCCCATCTAACTTGTCTGACCAACCACAAGACCAAGATGCTCCATCTAACCTACCCGAATAACCAACCTGACCATCTAACCCGACCAACCCACTTGACCAACCTACTTGACCTACCTACCTGAACAACCTACCCTACCGGACACCTCAACCAACCTCTCAACCAACCCGCTTGACCAACCTACTCAACCAACTCACCGCCGACTACCCGACCAATCTACCTAACCAACCTGCCCAACCAACTTACCCAACCAACCTACCCATCCACTATGTGAAACCTCAAGAAAATTTCTCTATAAAAATTGCCTTTCCTTGAAACATTTTTTTAGAAATTTGCCAATAATTTGAAAGTTGATTTTTGAGATTCACCAAAAATTCTAAAATAATTTTTTAGAGGGGGCTTCTTAAAATGAACCACGATGTTTAATTATATTTTATCATACTTTTACATATACATACATATATATATATATATATATATATATATATATATATATATATATATATATGGCATGCTTGGTGGGATATTCCTTTGTCTCATGCTGATTTTTCTCATGTTTTTACAGTTAAATTTAATTTTTTCATACTAACCTCTATTTCACATACATTAATAAATCTTATATTTCTTAACTCTTTTTGTTGAGTTTGCATATGTTAAGTATTTATTGTAGGTGTGAAGGAGGTAAAGTGATGTTAAATTTCAAGGTTATCAAAAAATATTTGAGCTTTTTGACATTTAGGGTCAAATTCCCATGTTTTTGAAGTTACACAGGCTCCTTGAACTAACGTTAATGCTGCTACATTTACATTAAAAATCATGTGCTACCATTGATTCCCATACACTAGCATTACTATCGTATGTATTAATGTTACTTCCATGTGTGCTACCATTTCTATAATTTTCACCTTTTTCATACACATAGGGATTTCATTCACTAGTGTTGACCCCCTTGTGTCTGTGTTAAAACATATGCACTAGCATTGTATGCATTTTCTTCTTTGTCTATAAAGATAACTCCTTTGCGCTACTTTTAAAATCCCCGCACTAGTGTTTCATACTTTGCGCTAGTGTTAAATCCTTTGTGGTATATTTCTTTCCCTACACTACCATTAAATCCTTTGTGATAGTGTTAAATCCTGTGTGCTACCATTAAAACTCATGTGCTAGCATTATATGGAAAATTTTGGCTTGGATTTCAATAAACTCCAAAATATAATTTTTTGTGTTTACTGTTGTACTACTGAGTTTTTATTTGAATTAATTTTATAACATGTTTAATGTTGTATTTCCATGATTTATTTGAATTAGATCAAAACTTTTGTATTCTCTTCTCTTTCACCTTTTGGTGATATTGAGAATAAAAAGAAAATATGATCTTTATTTTTATAAAATTTGGATTAACTTGGAAATTTCATCATTCATGTTGTGTAAGGGAATGAATCCTTTACAAATCATTTTAATGGTCATTTGATTTAAGTTTTCCATTTTCTATCTAGTTAGATCAATTATTGTGTATGCTCTTCTTTTGCATGTTTGGATGATCTTGAGAATTCAAAGTAACCTTGGTTCACTTTATATAAGAAAACTACTAAATATCTTATGTGTAGTACCTAATGATTATCAAATATTCAAATAAAAATATACTAACTACAATGTGTTGTATGTTTCCAATGGTGTGTTAAACCACATTAAGTTCAAAAGATAAAAACACACCATTTATTCAAAACATTGTATTTGCAGGTTTAGATAAGGGCTTAAACCCATCCACTTTGAACTATGGGAAGTATCTTGGCATAAGCCATAAAACTCATTATGAGGATTACCACAGGAACCCCAAAGTAGTCCACACCTTGAGGGAACTAGTGGATGAAATAGGAAGTGCCCCACTACCCACTTGAATAGAAATACCTATGAGGAATGCTTCAAGTATTTCATATGAGCCCTCTTTCATTTATTTGATTGTGAGATAATGGTCCTTTGTCTAGGAGTTATATAGTGAAACATGCCTCTCTTAGACAATTATTGGTGAGTTTTGAGAACAAAATCCTTGGAAACCATTTAGCATTGGGTATAACTTGACCTTTTCCATCATGTTCTAAAGCGCTTTCAAAAAGCAAAAAATTATTTGGAGTCAAAACCTTGTTAGTTGAAAAGGGGAGAATTCATTGAATTTTGCACCATGTGTTATTCATCACGAAAATTACAAGAAATAACTTTGTCCTAGTTTCTACATTGTTATCGAACAAGGAAAAACTCTGCTAAAGTTATGCTAAGTATTTTTCATCACCACTTGTTCTATCTCCCTTGTTCTCTTGTTGACATTTTTGGTCAAAAGAGGACAACATGTATTGCTATCAAGATTGTTTCCACCACTTTTGCACATGCTTACATCCTTCCTTATTGCGACTGAGATGGTAAGCATTGAAAGTGTGTTGGTACATATTTATATTTTGATAGCCATGTGTTGATACCAATATTGATATGTCTCATTATAGCTAGGTGATCCTATATTGATTTAATCTTTCCATCTTTATGCTGCTTGCATTATAGCAATACATTTTTTATAGTTACATATTGTTTTTCCAAACTTGATATAAGTGTCAAGATTGTCTTGTTACACTACTCGCATTGTGTCGATTCATTGATATACTTGGACCTAGTTTTTTTCTCAAACATTATTGTAAGTTTTGGAAGGTGTTGTTGTCACGTTGTTCACATTGTATTAATCCCATTTTGATATGAACATATTTTTTTTCCTAAAAAACTTTATTAGAGTATCCAAATAGTATTGTTACACTGCAAACATTTATAGCCTCCATTTTCGACACTTATAATTTATTTTGATTAAACTGAGTTTATAGTATATACTTTACATTGTTATGTTAGTCAAATCACATCAACCTATTTTAGTATTTAAATATTGTTTGTCAAAAACTTGATTTAAATACTAAAATTGTGTTGTCATCTTATCATAACAATTTTTGAGATAGGTTATTAGACATAGGGAGTAGGCTCTTTCATGGTTGATCCCTTATTTGGGATTTTACTAGATATTATTTCCTTGAGATATTATTTCATCGATGACATTTGGTTGTATATTATTTATCCCTTTGGGACATTATTTGTAGTGGATTAGGACATTATTTAGTACATTATTTAAGATATTCTTTGTGGCATTCTTTTTGACATTTGCGGTTGTTACACTACTAGATTTTATCTATATACTTTGTGGTCCTTGTACACATTCATTAGAACTTAGATTTTTTTCCCTATGCCTCCTATTACCAGAATGGGACATAGAAGATTAGGATCTAATCCTTTTTTCAACACAAATTTAGAACCCTTACGTGAAGAGGAAACCATGATAGACCATAGTGGCAATAAGGTGGTATCTCCTCGGGAAAAATATGAGTTTAACCCAACATGTATAGATAATTTCCTCTTCTAAAATTGAGATCAAGTTCTCGCATGAGTAGTGGAATTAGGGGTTAGACTGCCACCTGAATTTGACCATAATCTTCTTATGAACATGATCCATGGAGAGGAAGAATTATAACGTCCCATTCCCACTGTTGATGAAATATTAAACCTTGGACATGCTTCTACTTCAAGAAAGGAAACAAAAATGAATAAGTACCTCCTAGAAATAATAGTGGCTATCAACTACCACCCCTTAAGATAAATCGTGAAGCTAGGAGAGAGGAGGAATCTTATCAACAACCTCCTCTACATAAAAATCAATATGAACCCCATAACGACAAGGTTACTTTTACAAGCAACAAAACAATCCCTTAGTCATATAATGAAAAATCTAGCCTCCCATGTCCATAAAGATATGGGTAGAGCCACATGTCAGTACAAACCTAAGGTTACGTATAATGATATTTACACAAAAAACCTTGGAGGTGAGACATCAAAGTCGAACCATGTATATATTCTATCCTCCCCTTCATGTGGCCAAATATTTGATCAGGAGTGGAAATCTATGAAGAATGCCCTTATGAGCCTACAAGAAAACAACGTAGGACACAATAAAAAGTACCAATTTGAAGAATTGTGTCCCTATCCTTTTGATCAAGAAATGCTACGCACGCCCTTTCCTCCTCACTTTGACTGCCCTAAATTTGATAAATATAGGGGTAAAGGTGATCCACACGATCATGTTAAGGAATTCTTCATGGCTTGCTAAGAAGTTACGTACATTAATAACTATCTCATTTGCTTATTTCCACGGAGTCTTGCAAGATTATATTTCGAGTGGTTTCTTCACATTCCTAAAGCTACTATTTTTTTACGTTTTTGTGTTAGTGGAAAAGTGTGTCCCACTATTTATTCGATATAGAAAGTGAAATTACTATGTTAGATTTGAGTAACTCCTAACAATGTAACAATGAAAACTTCACTGGTTTCCTACAATGGTGGTGAGGGTTAGCTAGTCACTTCCCCTGCTCTATCCCTGAGAAACAACTGGTTAGTATCTTTGTGCCAAACCTACATCCTGAAATAGCCTTCCACTTGTAAATGCATTGTGTGAGCACATTTGAGGAGGTTATTGAAAAAAGGAAGCCAAATTGAGAAATATTTATTGGATAAAGGGACTCTAAATCCCTTTCAAAGAGATCACCATGATTCCAAACCTAATGACAAACCTAAATTATTTAATAAAAAGAATGTCATAGGTGATAGAATCACGATTCCAAACGTGTGTAAGCCATCCGAGAACAATGCTTATTTGAAACTCTCCAAAGGACTAGTTATACCAGAAATAAAACTTTGGGTTTTCAATCCCCTTTTAGACTCTTTATCATCAATCCTAAAATAGTTAGATGTAGTGAACATGGTTAGGTTCCCAAATACTACGCCTTTTTCTAACGATGTAGAAAAACCATTATGGTACAAATACCACGAGTATTGTAACTTTCATTATGTTAAGGGTCATATCATTGAAAAATGTTTGAAGTTGAAACACTTCATTCAAGACCTTATAGACAATGGGGAAGTTGAAATGGATTCACCTGGACCCAATAAAACTTCTAACAAAAATTTGGGGATTTACAAAGAGCCATTTCCCAAACATAAACAAGGGGATAAAAATTTGGATCAAGGCCAATCATCCCAAAATAAAAATGCTAATTACGTTGTTGCTGAAACAATTAATCCTTTTGATTATTTTATATATTCACCCTATTACTAAGCAAGTAAACATTATTAAAATTAAGACACAAGAGTGTGCTGTGGCAACATGATACACTCATCTTATTATTCTAGAACCTCCTTTTCCTACATATCTAGATAGTCACTATGATATCCTAGATGAACTTGAGAAGACTACTACCTATATTTCCATCTTGGATATTCTTAAAATATCCAACGTTCATTAGGAAATCCTTTACAAAACCATTTAGGGGTCATAAGTGTTATATTGTGGAGCTTGTTTTCATGTGTGGAAGTGTTAAAGATTGTACACTAAAAGTACTTGTACTATATCCATATAATTTTGGCCTTGAAAAATGTGCCCGATATCTTGGGAAACATACTCTTCTCATATGGGTGGGATTTTTGACCCATAAGTTTATGGGGAGATTTTGGCCCATGGTTTCGGTACCCATGGTATTGTAAAACTGCTAAGAAGTTGCCTATTTGTGTGCTTTTGTACATGGTAGGGAAGATTGTAACATGGTAGATGTGTGAGTTCAAGTTTAAATTCAGGAGAGTTTTTAAGCACAACTCCAAATAGATTTGGGTATTGCATTGAGAGAAAAAAGTAGTTTGTAATAAAATTTGAGCAAGTGATTCTTAGTAGACATAGCATAAATTGGGTGAACCATGTTAAATACCATGTCCGTGTCATGTTATTTTATTTTCTACACTTTTATTTCATATTTGTGATATTATTCTACATATTAGTTTCTACTTTTGTGATTACGTATGGGATTGTTCTCAATCATTTATCCCTTATTTCCTAATAATGAGTTTCTATAGATATTGATCCTATGTGCTTCAAAGCAAAGCATTGGTGTCATATCTTTCTCCATATGAAAACATTACATTGATTCAACATGAGATTTTAATGGATGATCATATCGACAACCTCCTTGACGTAGAGGTGATCGTTACTCGTAAAAAGATTAAGAGAGTACTTGTGGACAACGGATTTTGCTTGAATATTTATAGCTTGAAATTAATTAGATAGCTAGGACACACCGATGTGGAACTTGATCCTAATAACATCACCATCAAGGCCTATGCTAATGTAGAGTGACATCATTTGTACAATAAATTTTCCGTGGAAGTCAGGCCTACTATTTATGATATTGTTATCCACTTTTGCACCCCATGCAAAATGGACCAGCTTGTGAACATGGGAATTGGAGATTAAATGGGGTGCATTTATTTTAGATGAAAAAGGTAGCTCATGGGTGGCTTAGCTGAGTTGTGACCAAATTATTTCTTATGCACGATCTAGAGGAACAGAGCGAGCTAAGCTCTATTGGTCACGGGTTTTGACTCCCATTGGTAGCATCGATGGATACTACGAGCCAAGAGAATTTTGATGCTACGGGATGGTAGCATGTTTGATGCTACCAGTTGATGACAGGACGTGGTGGGTTGATGGAGCCGAGAAACTAGGGTCACAAGTTACAAATAGCATAAAGGCACCAAGTAACATCTTATGGTATCACCGACTAGTATCATGTATCAGGTATTCTTGGTTGGTAACAAAATAGTGATAATGGTGACTAGTCGGGAAATTAGACAAATAAAAATTACTAAGTACCAAACTAGACTAACACACGCAACATGAGAAAAGAATGAGCACACATGAAGAATGAACATGGATTGCATTGGGACTATGCATGATGATTGAGGATAGACATTTTCCACTAGAATTCTAAATATAGGAAGAGTTCCAATCAAGTGAAAGATAAAGACATGAAGACTTGGTGGGAACCCAAGGTCTATTTTTGGGAATGATCATGCGCAGTTCAAGCGTATGCATGAGAAGTTAATAATATGATTAAATAAAGTGTTGATTATAAGATAGTCAATTATTAGCCATTGTAGAAAAGCATGCATGATGTTTATTTTTAGAACACCTATTATTGGAAAGGGGCATGGGATGTGAAGGGACAGTCCCCACCCCTATATATACTTGATGTTCACTTAGGTTAAGAGACAATGTGTGTGTGTGAAGTTATAGGGTTATCTTTGCTCTGTTGTACTAGCTTTCATGACTCTTCGGTGATGAATTTTTGTAATTAGCTTATGAAATGTAATGCTTATGATATTTAATGGATAAGCGATGGTCATTGATGTTCTTGTTTATGGTGAAGTGTTTATATAGTTGACCTTGATTCGGTTACATAATGTTATTTCTTATTTAAGTTCATTTATTGATCGTGTATTGAATGAGTAATTTTATATGGGTGATGGTGAATTTGCATGTTAACAACTTAAAAATTTTACATAAAGGAGGGACTGGTAGCTTCACGCACTTTGGTGAGATTTCGAGTCTACTTGAAGGAGGTACTGCGTTCCTATTGACTTAAGAGGAAATAAAAGACAACATTTTGGTTATGTTGTCGGGGCCTCTTTCAATCTATTTATAAGTATGTTACATGCAGATGGTGTATCGGTTGACTCCATAGAGAATTGAAAGTTGGGTTGATGAAAGACAAGATTAGTTTTCTTGGAGATGTATTTTTGGACTTGAGTTCAATGCGTGTAAGTGGGTGGAAGATCATACTTATGATGAGATTTAAGAGACATTTTTTCAGCCTTTTCTCTATAGATTTGTATGAGTGGTTGTCGCATATGCATAAAAGAAAATATGGGGAATAGAGTGAGGTTTTGGACAAAGGAAAATTAATAGAATTTGTTTGATGCTGATGAAGCTTGGACTCGTGTTGTAAATTATTAGTGGGATGTGTTGTGCACAATTATACTTTGGAATATACTATTTTTACGTATTAATTTTTTGAGGTTATTGAGTTTGAGTTCTTGTGTGAACCTAGAGGATCTTACATGTGTGCTATTACTTTGGAAATTAAGATCTTGATGCTAACATTAGATTTGTAGCAACAACCTATGGCTAGCTAAACCCCCACCACGTGTAGGGGTAGGAGTAAGTCTTTGTGAAGGATGGTAGAAATGATGGTAGAAAGGAGAGAGAGGAAAGATGACTCAATGTAAAATGAATCGGAAAGAGGTAATTGAAGAGGAAGCTTGATGTTGAGGAGTTTATGGAGTCAATGAGAATGATGGTTCATGAAGAATTTGAAGCTCACTTGGAAGACGTGGAGCTGGAGCATTAGGAAATTCCACACTTACGCAAGATTAGTAGAGAATCCCCTTCAACTTCGGATGAGAGAGAATTATTTGAGGAAATATTGAGGAACATAGGCATGTATCTAATCCAATCTAGTGACCTAACCCTTTCCCATGGTGTTTCATATATTGAAGTAGTCATTGAGAAGAAATCTAGTGTTAATGATAAAGTAGCAATGGGTAGATATAATTTTTTATAGATTAAAAAGTGCATCATACATCATCCATGATAACGCATTATGTGCCATTCTTTGGAGGTTTGATTGGAGGACTATTTTTAGGAGCATTACGTAGTTTGAACATTGACTCGTAGAACATTGAGAGTAATTCTAGAATTAATACAGCTTTGTAGACTAGGGGAGTTTAGTTTAGCACCGTAGTCGATGCACAAGGAGTACATCAACTGGTACAATACCTATAGCTAGAGGATCGGTTAGATCGGTGGGTCAAAAGGATTAGGATGGTTTGGATCAAATAGATTAGGAGGATCAGAAAAAGAGGAGGAAATACAGGTAGAGGTTCTAGTTCTAGATCTTATGGATAAGGTCCACATCCATAGTAACCACCCAATCAACCTCTTCCCCTTTTGCAACCACCTCAAGTATATTATGAGATGCATCTTCACTTATTATTGAAGATGCAACCGAACATGTGCAAAAGTGTGAGCTACTATGGAATGTGAAAGGGACTACTACTCTAGATCATAAGGAAAGTTAGTTTTTACCACTCTTCAAGGGAACATGCATATCTGGTACAAGAAGTATGATCCACATGGGATCTGTGGTGGATTATAATCTTTGTGCACGACATGCATTTTTGGCCAAGTTTCATATTCTAGATTTTGAATAGAAGAGCATAAAAATGCTTAAGGATATTAATCAAGGATTATCGAGAAAGTGTGGGAGAGTATAACACATGTTTCAAGACATTTTTAATGAAGCTATCTTATGAAACTCATCCTAGGAAACATGTGGAGTGGTTTTTTGGTGGTTTGTTGGCTCTTTTTAGAAGGGTGCTATCTCATAAGATGTTTACTAATCGTGCAAGGCCTTGGAAGCAACTCTGCATGATGAGGTAGTTGGAAGTGTGGATATTGATGTAAGCCCATTTTCGGAAGTGTATATTGCAGCCATGAAAAACTAGTTAGAGAATATTTCAGCTAATTCAAATAATGAGACATGTAATGACATATGGTGTACAGATTGTGAGGTTGAATGACATACCAAGGATAGATGTCCTTGCAATTCAGTGTACTCCATGTTCTTTGGATTATGTGATTTTTAATTTTGAAAATAATTTAGGTAGATGCCCTCTTTTACAATGTGTAATTCAGAAGAATGTGTCTATGTATTATAAGATCTGTAAGACTCACACTCATGAAACTGTTGACTATGGATTGATTGATCACATCTATGAAGCTATCAGGATAGGTCTATGCTAAGCCAACGTAGAAGGTGGATGTAAGGAATAGGAAGGAAAATATAATGAGGGGCACACTAATGTGGATAATAGGAATAAGGGATTTTTTGGAGGATATAGAAACCAAGGTTGCGGTATTGGAAGAGGATGTTTCCTTAGAGGATCTTGTTATACTTGTAGATCTCTTGATCACTATCGAGTGTGAATTCCCTTTAAATCTAATTTTCTCATGGTGTGGAAAGCAACATAAGTTCAAAGAATGTCTTGATTTATATGAGCACATGAGAAATAATTATAAGAATAATGACAAGGGCATGGGAATGATTAAGGTATAGTGCACCATTGAAGATCAAGTGGATGTCGAAGATAGATCCTACTCTTGAGTTACAACTGATGATGTTAGTTAATAGATGCACTAAGGATATGTGTGCGTGTGAAAATCTAAAGTATAAACCAATTATTACAAATTATGAAGTGATAAATGGAAAGTCCCTAGATTCAGCTCATCAAAAGGAGGTTTATCAAGAAACTATCGATGTCATTAGGGATTTGTAGGGTGAAATATAGTGCTTAAAGGAGTAGGTGGGCATGATGGAATGAGAAAATAAGGTTGAGATCCTACAAAAGGACGTGGATGGATTGATGGAGGTATGTAGAATATTACATAAAAATAATATCATTCCATTATTAGGAGAATGGTTGCGAGAAATGGTATAATGTGCTAGATCTAAGCACGAGAGACTGATACTATATGCAAATCTACCTCCTCATAGTCATGCATATGATAAGTATATCACACTTAATGCAATTTTGATGGATGGATTGTTATCAATATTGTGATAGACATAGATGCATAGGTTAATGTACTCATATTGAATGCATGGAATGGATGGGAAGACCACCATTGTAGCCTTCTACAAAAGTGTTGTATATGGTGAATAGAGTTAGGGCTATGCCTATTGGGGTATTGAAGAATGCATCCATTATAATTCAGGGAACCAGGTTTACTTGGGAATTTTAGGTATTGGAGCTCATTTGAAGTAGAAAATATCACAACACTACTTGGGAAACCCGGTGTTATGCCAATAATGCAGATTTGCACTTTCCAAGAGATACACTAGTTTTGAGAATAAAGAGGAGCATGTCATTATACCATAAAATATACAAAGGATTATCCATATGTTGAGATCTTGAGTGAAGAAGACTTAAACATGATATATTCATGCACAATAGGGACCTCGAAGTGCTTGAGCTATCTAAGGAAGGTGTGATTCGGTGGGATGATGCTCAACTAGTTAGTGATATAAAAAAAAATTTCTTGTGACAACTAGATGCATGGAACGTATGAGATGGTCGAGTGGGAAATCAAGAACAAATTCACTCACATGATCAAGTTGCACATTCTTAAGTGCTTGGGGAGTAACTAGGTGCCAAGGTCTAATGGAGAAGGTAATCTTGATGTATTTCTCCGCACTTTTGAGACCTAGTAGACTAATGAAGAAGATAGAAGAAATATGTTGGTATATACCTCACGTAGAACAAAAACATGCTGGTGAGAAACACACAGAGACAACCTTTTGGAGTGAAAAGAAGTGAGAATCACCTTCTCTACTAAGATTCTAAGGAGTAATTCACCTACTTAAATATGAAAATTTCATGGGAAGTCCCTTTCCTTGCATCACATCTAGAACTGTGAGAGATGTTGGATGGAGGGAAAGTAGGAATTACTTCCATCACTTTGGGTACATAAGTTCTACTCCACATTATGTGGCTATGTGTGCACATGGTATATCTATGTAGAACTAAAGAGAGATGACCACATGTATGATTCAAAAATTTGATTATTTTTCTACTAAGCCTTGATTCATGAAGCAATACAGATTATGAAGTGCCTTACTATGGGAGATAATGCAAAGGATGAAGATCTCAAGTCCGAGATACTAGGTGATTCTTAATTTAAGGCATGCTTTGATGATGAATAAGAGACAAATTTGGTATAGCTTGGTCATGCATAGATGGAAAACAAAAAGGGTAAATTGGTACATATGATCAATGATGAGGAAGTTGAGAATATGAATATTGACCACATTTAAGGTACACGTGAGGTGATGGATAATTTTGATGAGAAGGCACATGCTTATCACAAGCCTATGAAGATAAATAAGGTTAAAATTAGAAAAAAAGATGTGCTTAGAAAGAAGATATTATTGGTGATTGATAGTTTGAACAAGAAGTGGAAAAGATTATTGAGATTTTACATGCCTTCTAGGATTTGTTTCCATGGGGATATCATGATTTAAAATTATTCCATCCTGGTCTGGGAGAAATGAAGATCAAATTAAAGGAAGGTGCATACCTGGTTAGGAAGAGGCCTTATAGGATGAATCCTATTATACGTGTAAAGGCAAAAGAAGAAATTGATTAAATTCCCAAGTCTAGAATTATTGTGTCCATTGAGGAATTTGAATGGGTTAGTCCTATGGTGATAAATATTAAGAAGGATGGGAGGATAAGGATCTATGTTGACTATAGGGAACTTAATGTTGCTTGTGTAATTGATCCTTCTCTCACCCCATTCCGAGAGGAGATTATGAAAGGAGTTACAGGGAAAAAATATATTATTTTACAAATGGATTTTCAGGATATCACTAAGTGCACATCGCCAAGGAAGATTTGTATATAAAGTCATGCCCTTTGGATTAAAAATGTTCCTTTAATATTTGTACACATTATTGTTTAGATGTTCCAATATTTTATTCACAAATTATTACAGGTAAATTTGGATGACTTGACTGTGTATGGGTTAGTGAAATATCATTGTGACAACTTGAGGCTTATGTTTGAGAGGTGTAGGAAGTTGAGAATCTCTCTTAATATTAAGAAGTGAATTTTTTCCACACCCTTTGGAACTCGTTGGGGAACATTATATGTAAGGAAGTGTTGTTAATAAATCCGGATAAGGTCATATTATCTTGGGATTAGAGGAACCTACCAACCAAAGTGAGGTACATGGATTCTTAGGACATACAGGTTATTACAGGAACTTTATTAAAGGTTATGCTAATATCATTGCACACTTGGAAGAATAATTGAAGAGTAAGGGAAAGTTTAATTAGGGTGAGGCACATCAGAAAACATTTGAGACATTGAAGGAGAGACTCACTATTGTGCCTAGTTTTCACTTTCCTTTATGGACCAAACCATTTCAGATACATGTTGATGTCTCTATTACAACCATTGGCACAATGTTGGTACAACTGGAGAAGGTATTGTATATTATCCTATTTGTTTTGCAAGTATGAGTTGACCCATGTGGAGTAGAATTACATTTATTAGAAAATTAATTTATTTTTATAGAGATCACATGACCCTTAAGTACTTGGTCAACAAGCCTATTTTACAAGAGCGCATATGCAGGTGGATAATTTTTTTCAAGAGTTTGATTTCATAGTGGTTACTAAGCCTAGTAAGAGAAATTTAGGACAAGATCATTTATCAAGGATCAATTTTGATAAGGACATGTAGAGCATTGAGGATATAATACTAGATGCAATTTTTTTAGATTAAACCATGCACCCACTAACTTAGAGGATATCGTAGCCTTCCTGCGCATTGGTATAAAGCATGAGGGGATGAAGACACTAGAAAATAAATATATTTCTATACGCATGGTGGCTTATTAGTTGATTGGTGGAGATCTGTACAAGTTAGGACGTGATGAAGTCTTGTGACATTATGTGCTGGAGCATGAGCGTGAAGCTATTATGGAGGAAGCTCATGGTGGAATTTTAGGAGGAAACTTTGTAGGTGATGCTATAATGTGTAAGATTCCCATCACTAGCCTTTGGTGGGAGAATGTGTACACAAACACTAAATAATATGTCAAGGAATGTGACCATTGCCAACATCTTGGGAAGCCCTGGGAATAGGCATGAAATGACTTTGAGACCTATTGCAAGTGAAGAACCTCATGAAAAGTGTGCTATTGACTTTGTAGGTCCTATTTCACCACCGCACGTAGAAATGGTGCGTGTTACATTATTAATTACACAGATTATCGACAAGGTGAGAAGAAGAAAAATCTACAAATTATTACACAACTACAACAATAAGGTTCTTATGGGAAAAAAATATCAACAGCTTTATGGGTGTCCATTGAGCTTGAAAAGTGATAGAGGAACTCATTTCCTTAATGAGACTATCAGAATTTTATTGGCAGAGTTTATGATGGCATACCATAAGACTACTCCTTACCACCCATAGGATAATGACACCGCAAAATCTTTTAACAAGATTTTAGGACATACATTGACAAAAAATTGTGATGTTGGATGGAAATATTGGGATGATAAAGTATCTACTCTACTTTGGGTTTACATGACCACTTATAAGAATTTGAATAAGGCCACACCTTTTTAGTGGTGTTTGGTGTAATGAAGTTTTACTAGTAGATTTTATGTTATAATCCCTTCGTATTACACATGTAGGTGGATTGGATGAAAAAAGGTATGGAGGAGTGTAATGTAAAATTGATACAATTAGATAAATGACATCTTATTACACGTTGGATTAAGAAGACCGAGAAGGAAAGAAAGAAATCAAGGTATGATAGAAAAATTGAGAACAAGAAATTTAAATTTGGGAATATGTTCTCATCTTTATGACTCCAATTTTGTGCGTTACCCATGAAAATTAAAATTACATTGGTTGGGACCATTCGTAGTAGCTAAGATACTTAAATAAGGCACTTCTCAGCTCCGAAATTAGACAACACCATGTTGCTCGGTTAATTTAATGGGAGTAGGCTAAATCCCTATTATAAATAAGGATTCTTGGTGTTTATAATAAGGTAGTATTTCCAGCTAGATTAGGTTTCTATTACATGTGATTCCTTTCATTGTTTCTATGTTTTGTTAATTTTTATATTTCTTTTTTGTTGTAATAAGCACACTTGCAAGCAAGAAGTTGATCATTATTTATTGAATTCATGTGCAAAGGAACATACATAATTTTAGTGTGGGGTGAACTAGGTGTAAATGTGTGACATATGAACATCATGTTATTAGGATATAAGATAGAGATGTGTACACAAAGCTAAAACAAGGATGTACCAGTTGAAGGGTGAGTGTTATGAAAGAAATAAAAAAGGGTGTTAGAAGAAGGATAGTGATAATAAGGAAAATGCTCAGAAGAAAAACCACACATGAAGAATGGACATGTAGTATAATGCAAGGTACGCATAGGGATGGTAAACTACTAGTGCATGAAATAAGCTGGTTATGTAATTCAATACAAGGAAGCACACATAAGGAGGTTTACATCTTGGGAAGTAGTGAGCACACCGGAAGGTTATGATTGAAGCGCACAAAGAAAAACAATGAGAAAGACATGAGAAAAAGATGGGAAATTAGAATTAAAGATGTCGTATGGTGGTAGGTGGAAAAAAATTAATGTGGTAAAAATATTAAAATATTTGAAAAGGTGTTGTGGTAAATTCATATTTACCTTAACTTGAGAAGAACTTGTGAATTTTTAAGAGCGATTATTTTGTAAAACATTGTGAAATTGAGTACAAAGCCAAACAAATTATGAACTAGATTGAATTATAGACACGAATAAGTAAAAATAGATCGTGGAATAAGAATTGGAGCTTAGGGTGGCATAGACTTGTAGTTTCAGGGATTTTCAAGGTTCTCGTTAGGGTTTGTAGAATTAGGGAACTATTTGTGGAAAAGTGAAAAATGTGTGAAGATCTCATTGTGTGAATGATTTGTAGTAGAAGTTTTAGGATATTTGAGACACACAAGAAAAGTAAGGTGAAAATTTGAATTTACATGCTACAATGGAACCCAAGAAGGTAGTAACCACTTCACTGAAGGGAAAAGTAAAGGGAAAGGGAAAGAAAAATCCCAAAATGGAAGATCTGTAGGAGGAATGGTACTCAAAAATGCAGTACCTTGATGGGGTGCTGATGGGGAAAGATTGGGTGTCCCATGTATGAAGAATGGATATAAATGACTACAACCATCGAACAGACTCCAAAGCACACTAGATTCTAACATAGATTGTGTGGAAGATGGGAGAGATAATGGCAGAGGGAAAGGTAATATATGATGATGAAGGAGAGGGCATTTTTAAAAATGTTGGGTTGCTTTAGTTATATGAGGTCCTGTACTTTTGTAAGCCTAAGCACCTATACCAATCACTAAAGTCATACGTTCATGAAGACTTATTCTACTTTGCTGGAAGGAGGATGCACTTAACTAGGACATTGGTATACTAGTCTTCATAGCACATGTGTTAAAATTCCATTGGATTTGGATGATCCGATGAAGTAAAGAAGATGCGAAGGAATTCCACTATCGGTGAGGTAGTCGCGTGATGCACATAGTGAAATTGGATGACCCCGTGATTAGAATAGTAGTGCATTTCCTTAGCTAAATGGATAGGAGCGATGATGCAAGGTTAATAAATTATGGTTGTACATTTTTAAGAATATTACGCAGGAACTATTTTCTACTTAAACTTTGTAAAGCTAATTAGCTTAGACTAACACCTAGTAGTATAAATAGCTAAACTAAAATCTAATATAGTACCATCAAGATCAAATATTATGAGAATGCATAAGGAAATCTAAATGAAATTAATCATTTAAACTATAATCATTCTTACTATGTTAATGATTACTACTTAAATTGAACCTATGAAGATTATAAGCAATCAAAATATGTGTTGTTATTTAATTGATGGTGAAGAGATATCAATAAAATGGCTACAAGGCCATGTTTATATCTTCTCTTACTAAATAAGATTGAAGAAATGGATGAAAACGGGGATGCAAGATATTCCTACAATGGATTAAGACTCTAGTTCATATTTTTTATATGAGTGATACTATTCAAACTATGATGTAAGGTGTGAAGGTAAGAGCTAGGTCCTTTTTATAGTTTTTATTTAGGGAAATCTTGCATCTTGGTTCATGTGGGACAATTAATAAAGTAACTCTAGGATAATTAACCATGATTATATTATTTAAATAGTGAGTTAGCAACTCATGGGAGTTGGGGGTGTTTTAATTAATCAATTATGATTAATTAATAGGCTAAAATAAGCTTTTAAGGCTATTTGGAGGTGATTGAGGAGGAATTTGATAAGACTAGAAGCATTTGAAAGTGGTATTTAGCCAATAAAAGTGTTTATTGATTAAATGCACATTAAAACAACTTAATTAGCTATTATTAACTAGTTAATTGATTAAAAGAGGAATATAACTAACAAGGTGTTGTTAATTGGCATCCGAAATGTGGTAGGAGCAAGTTAATTAACAAAGTTTCATTAATTGAGAAAAATGGAGGAAAAATTATTTAATTATTGCAAATACCAAATTATATAACGAAATGATGAAATAAAGGATAATGAGTACCACTTTAGCATTAAAAGCGTAGAAACAAATTTTGGGTGTCTATATTTTCTCCTCTTTAGGGTGGCGTAAGTGACATCACTAAAAAGAAAGTATACAAGCATAAAGAAGTAATTTTTGGAAGAAAAAATATTAGAATGTAGGATTCCCCCTCCGGTATTGATCGGGTGATATAAGAAGTCAATCGACAATAAAAATAGAGAGGAAATGGACAAGAATCTAGGTGGAAGAAACTCTAAATAGTGAGAAGAAATGATAATGAATAATATGGAAATAACCTTTTCATCTAGTTCTCTTAATAAACAACTTTGTTTAAAAATGTACGCATACAAAAAAGTGTAAAATAACATGTAAAGCTATAATACTAACATTTGTTCATTGCTAAAAATTTTAACTCCATGTAACATACATAATGCAATGCAATACAAGAAAGTAAACAAGATAACCTAATAGGGAAACAAGTACAAACACACATACTCAAACAAACAACGTTTAAGATAGTTGCACCAATGTTTTTTTAATCAAGCTTCGAGTTCGAATGTTCATCTTTGAACAAAAAGGGTTAAAAATGATGCCCCAAGAAAGGATACATGTGAGGGGAATAACAGAGGACACAAGTAGTCCTATGAAAAATAATTCATGTGCTACAAAGCAAGATTAGGCAACTCGTTGTGCAAGATAGTACAAAACTAACAAATAGACCAACTTTGTTGATGAAGGTAAATCAAAACGAATCACGATTCATTGTGTGAGAACAAGTGAGAACCTAAGAAAGATGTTTTATAGGACATATTTATATGTTTGAGGAAAATCCATTTAATATAAACTTTAACTATGTGCATGCCATTTACAAATTTTTGAAAAAAATTGAATTTTACATTTTAATTTTACCGATGTTTTGGGATTTTTATTGTTTTACCAAATTTTATTTGGTTTTTTGATTGTTTTACTAAATTTTATTGGTTTTTTTGTTTTTAATTTTTATGACCAAATATATTTGAATGTTTTTAATTTTGAAATGTTTTCTAACGCTATGCATAGGAAAACAAATAAGTGTGGATGCCCCAATGTTAGATGGGATGCACAAGGGAATAATGCCACGTGTATGTGTATGAAGGTGAAGATGAAAAGTTACCCCCAACATTAGATGGAAATATATAAAGGAAAAATCTTCACACATAGAAGTTGTATCAGGGCCAATATGGATAGGTTCAATGTAACATTCCCATTTTAATACTTCAGAAACAATGATTTTTTTTTTTGGATCTATGTTCTCTATTCTAAATACATAATTTAGAACACACATATCATAACAATCATTCTTATAACAGATAACCATATGCAGCTGTAATGACTCGGTGTACCACCGATCTATTCATTCCATGACTCGGTGAACTTCCAATCCATTCATGTGTAACTTGAGCTTGAAGTTTTCTACTGAACACTTCATATTCATGGTTCTCTTACCCTATTATGGGTTCTGAGTGCTCTGCCCAAGGAACCTATCTAAATAATTTTTACCATTATTCATTGGCATCGTGATCCTTAGACTAGGTGACATAGGACAACGCAATCAACAACTTGCGATACTTTGGCCAAAGATTTATAACATATTGTTTGTATTACTTATTCCTTGATAGCATACTCATCAATCCGGAATGCATCCTTCACCCCACTCTATTGTTATATAGAACGTCTTATTCTAACTTCTGGTCCCCTTGCCCCAAGGTTTCACTCTAGTTTGGATTAACATCATAGTCCATGATATGAAGAGGCTCTTAAAGACTAAGGATAATTTGGCATACTGGGTCAACCGTAGTTAACCCCATGTGCCAAGGTACCCTGAGTCTCAAAGGGCTTCCACATAACCTGATTATGGTCCTAATCGGTCCCGGAGAGAAATCTTGTTCAAGTTCCAGGTGTGTAAATCTTAACGATCAATGCAGAAGGGTGTTGCCACATGTCATCTACCTTGTTGTATCCTTGAGAAGATCCTAATCTCCTCAAAGGTACAACCTGGCAGTTGACGTGTGTCAACATCCTACGGAACAACCTTGAAAAGATGTACATACCTCAGAGAAATTTACTTACATTAGGTTATATTTGGGTTACAGGACTTTATATAATTAGGTAGCCTTCCTTAACCCCGAGTCCAACACTCTTAAAATTACCTTTTCGTAATTAGGTTCCAGTTTTACAAAGGGTTAGAATTAGTTTAAAGATTGTTTCTGGTTGTTGGTTGGTACCTAGCAACCCCCCTTTATCCAACAAAATAGGGCAACAACCAGCTAAGTTTCTTCATTTAGAAAAAGACTAACCAACAAAGGATATGTAACAACCTTATAGGCTGAAACATATTAGACTTGGTACCATTAAGTCTTAGCGATTGATAACCCAATATTCCTTTTTTATTTTATTTAGTGCATTACAAAAGAGGAATGTCCTCTTCTTCTTATGGTTACATTTCAGGGCATAACCCATTCTCAATGTTCCCTATAAATGCAGTGTTCTTAATTACAGTTTTGTTAAAACACAATCATGAGTTATAAAGAATCACTAATCTCAAATGTAGTCTTCAGCCACATAACTAGCTATGGCTTACCTAATAAATTCATCTATATTCCATTGTATAATAACAATATGAATGCACACTCAATCATGTAGATAATAAGAAATCATCCCAACAATATAAGTTACGCATTCCACTTGGGTAATTTCCTCACTATTTCATTCATTTCCAACCTATACAATTACAACTTATGCACTTTGGGCATACTTTAAGACAATAGCCTTCAAACAAAAGAGATAACTTTTCTTTTCACAATACAATTTAGAAATCAAATCAGAATTCTTCATAAGAATCATTTTAGAGCAATCAATGCATCATATAATATTTTCCTTCCTTTACCACTTACGAAGTCCATCTACAAAAATTACTAGCATGGGTCAGTTCTTTGAACTGAGCATGATAAGCTCTAATTATTAAAACCAAGAGCATTCCAATAACTGTTTCATAAAAATAACCCTGTTGTAATGACAACAATTACTTCATACTCTCTAAACTTTATGCAATAACAATATAAGAAGAGTCATAGCACACTGTTTCAACAAAGCGGACTAGGATAAAATTCTATGATACTAGCCCAAGATATTAAGTATGATTGTTTCCAGCAGTCACATTCATGATAATCTAATGATATAAAAATTCACTGATTTTCATCTATCAATTGTAACTTCACTCTAATCATACCTAAATATTACAAGGGTAGTCCCACCACAATATTTTTAGGATGATTCTCCTCACCTTATGCAAGAAAGGTAGGACTATTCATTTTACCATTACATATCCATCTCAAGGTTAATACCACTTATACCATGATTTATACAGGTTCTTAAAGTGTCTTCTATTCTAAAAAAATTAACCATTTTAAGGTATTCATCCGAAATAGGATCATACAAGAAATTCAAACAGAATTGATGGATTATCTACCACCTTCAATTTCTTTTGTTATCCCATCTTCTACCTTAGTCTTCCTAATGTTCATCAATGAAAAGAATACAAGGCAATAAACACTAATTTCCTTGTTACAATTAGAATAAAAAACACGAGGTTTACAAGAAAATTTCACCTAATTAGACTAGGCAATGAAGGAGTCTTATAAGATTTAGGATTTACCCCCATCCCAATTATCTCTATCAACTGCTAAACAATTTTGTCTTCTCATAACTACTCAGTTTGAGTATCGCCGATTCTAAAGAAGAAAGCAAGTAGACCCTTAAGGAAAAGAGTAATAAAATAACCGACTTCCCTTCTTTTTATTTTTAATCCCTTATGCTTCTCATTTTATTTCAAAGATAACTGTAATGATCTAAACCCTACTAGAAACAAGTTTAGAATGAAATCAAGTTCCTAAGACATAAATAACATTTATTAGAACACCCAGAAAAGAGAAGCTGAACAATTCTAATACTTAATTTCACTCAAAGAGAAACAAAGGTCAAGATCTATATTTAGCATAAATTTTGTGAACCGATCAAGACTCAATATATAATTCCATTCAGAAAGAATTAAACTACATTTCTCTTATACTTGATCCATTCCAGCTTAAAATCAAGTTAGGTAACTTAATGTTTCCCAATTGTATCATAAACAGTTCAACCAAATTTCCAACTTCAAACATATATAAAGAACTAGTTGTCTTAAAACCTATCAACTTTTAAAGTCAGGTTGAAAGAGTTTCTATCGCCGTTAATACGGTCATGAAAACAAGATTTCACAAAACATGCAAGAAAAGACTACAAGCTACAGACTTGTTTTCTCGTATAATAAACACAAATTCCTTTTTAATGCTTATTCCAAACAACAAAAACTTTGCAGGTAGAATACAAGTTCATTCTCATACTGTTCCCCCGTGTATGCCGGTGTAGTCATCATTCAAGGTTTTACGCGAAACTAAACAACTAACTATATACTATCTTATCCACAATGCCCGTGGTCTTAAAAAAAAAAAGCTAATCACTTTACTCAGAGAAGTACAAAATAACATGCAAATATAACGTATTCAGAATGCGAAAAATTTATAGCAGTCATGGCTTCATAGGATGTTACCAACAAACCTTTCAGGAATTAACCACAGAACAAACAACTACTAGATAAAATGTGAATAACATAGGCTGGTAACACAAAAACAATATTGTTTCCGTCCAACTAAAACAAGTTTAAAACTCCCAACATAACATGAACAGGTGGGTCAATTGCAACCATAAAGACTTCTAATGAAGTCTAAATCACTTACAACCTTTTATCCACTGCAAGCCTTTTTCCATTACCAGAAGTACTCAATACTCACATCCACAGAGAGAGGAAAGAGATGCAAACAAATTTTCAAAAGAATCAAGCAACCTCCGATTTAACCCAGAATTTAAATACACACACAACCCAAGAAATATTCTTCATATCAGACAAGCATAAATACTCAGATTTCATTAGAACAGAGTTGTTTTAATGAATCACTTAGAGAAAAGCAAATATTTTAACAGTTAGGGCCTATCATGCCTGATAGTGTCACTTTAAAATCGAATAAGGCCTCTGGCTGAGCCCATTCTTTCTCTTCTTCTCCACGAAAGGTTCAATGACAAAATTCCACCTCCACCATGCCTCATATATTCTCCATGAAAAAGAAATAGATCTAAAAACCTCAAAATAGTCATGCAATGAAGTATAAACTGCTAGTTCGAAAGGCCAGTGTGCATGTAGAGAGAAAAATGGAGTGTATGAAAAATTAAACAACCACACAAAAATCCATTTGCATGCCTCCCTAAGTGATCCGGGCTCACGAACCCATGCACATTAATTGCATTAATGCCAAATCTCCCACCCAATCTTCCTTGCCACCACCTGCCAAGTCTGGTGAGTTCCAAAACTAAAATAACATGCGTTTCCATCTTTAGCGATGTTGCCACCTAGGCCTCCACCAACCAAACTAGCCACTGTCAAAGTTGGCAGTCCATAGAATTAAATCAACCTTATCCTCTTTGTAAATTCCTTAGAAATTTGTTTGCCAACATGTATGCGCCCCTTTAGGTTCCCCTTCATGCCATTAGTTTTAGGATAGATTAATGTCTAAGGGTAGATCTTAGGTAATATAAATCTAACACCTTAGGATATAACCTTAGTCATTTACCTTAACAATAGGTTAGACCACCCTTAGGTAATATCCCAACAATACATAATTTTGAAATTAGGTTAGATTAACATCACGTCCCGACAAATCAGTGATACTATGACGTTCCAAGTTGGATTCATAATTTATGTTTTAAGTATAAGAGCTTAGGTGGAAGGATTCACACATCCTACCTGGCTTAAGGTCCAGGTTATCTCTCTCTAATGCCATAAATGGATGGAAACCAAATTGAGACTGTAATGACCTGCCAAGGTCAATTCTAGAATCCAATAAAACTTTCCACCGCACGGAATTATTCTCAAATGAAGGAGGATTAAAGAACATATATGTATTCTAAGTTTAGTCAGGCTTAATAATTCACGAAATGTCAATACATAACTGTTCATCCCGAATATAGTTAAAACATTCCTTGGATCAATGCAATTGATCCAAGGATGAGTCATAGAGATAGATAAGTCTACAATCTCCTAGGAATCGTTTGCCACCGATATGCGAGAAAGTAAAGAAAATGAATCCAAGCATATTCCAGTTCAATCAAAGATCTCAAGAGTATAAAAGACACAACCAAATCAAGAATGACTTTCGAATCCAAAAGAACATATCCTCAAATGTAAAATCACATATCAATACTTGAATGCAAAGGAGAAAGTAACAACAGTTTAGGGTGTTACATTCTTCCCTCCTAAAAGAATCATCATCCCGATGATTACAACTTTTATTTACCTTATGGTCAGTCAATCCTTTCAATTACTTATCAAATCAACTATTTCAAACCTAACATAGTTCCAAAAATTAGTATTATGTTACTATTTATTCAAACTGAATAAATGTTTGCCCCAAAACTAGCTCAATTAATGTCATATAAAAGATAAAATCACCATTTTTATCAGTCAATAGATTCAATTCTATTAAAAAATAAAGGGAAAAATAGTTCTCATATCTTCCATATTTTCCCAAGTTGCACTTTCTTCATTAAACTGGTCCCACTAGACCTTACATTGTCATATTTCATGATTTCTCAAATGCAACTGGTGAGTTTCCAACACTTGAATGGGCTTAACCACGATTATTCTTGGGTCTTGGACCTACAAGGAATTCCAATTTAATACATGTGACAAATCTGAAACATATTTCTTAAGCAAAGAAACATGGAAAACATCATGCATTAGTGACAAAGTAGGGGGTAATGCTAATCGATAAGCTTCAGGGTTGATTACTTCAACAATCTCAAAAGGTCCCACAAAATGAGGTGATAACTTGGTACCTTGCTAAAAGTTATGGAACTCTTTCTTGGCTTAACACGAAGAAAAACCTTCTCACCAAGTTCAAATTTCAGGTCAACCCACTTTAAGTCGGCATAACTCTTTTGCCTATCTCACGCTTCTTTTAAGCGTTCACGAATCATTTTAACTTGTTGTTCCATTTCCGTAAGGATTTCAGGTCCAATTACTTTTCTGTCTTCAATGTTGTCCCAACTAACAGGGGTTCTGCATTTTCTTCCATAAAGTGCCTCGAACGGTGCCATTTTAAGAGAAGCACGGTATGTATTATTGTATGCAAATTCAACTAATGGGAGATACTCTTCCCATTTATACTGTTGATCCATACAATACATCCGTAACATATCTTCTAAAACTTGATTTACTCTTTTAGTTTGTCCATCCGTTTCCAGATGATACGCAGAACTGAAGTTCAGTTTAGTTCCAAGAGCTACATTAAGTGTTTGCCAAAATCTTGACGTCATTCTAGGGTCTCTATCAGATATAATTAATTTAGGTACTCCATGTAATCTAAAATTTTTGTGTACAAATATTTTAGCTAAAACAGGAGAATCATCCTTTAGATTTCCAACAATAAAATGAGCTACTTTTGTTAGTTTATCAACAACTACTAAAATAACATCATGTTTATTTCTTGACATAGGTAGCCCTTACATGAAATCCATGCTTATTACTTGCCATTTATACTACGGTATGCTATGGGGATATAATAAACCAGTTGGGTGCATATGTTCCGCCTTCACCCATTGACATTCAAGATAATGAGTCACAAAATTAACAACATCCTTTTTCATTCCTTTCTAGAAATATTGCTATTTTAGATTGGCTAGCATTTTAGTAATACCCGGGTGTTTAGAAAAGGGTGAATTATGAAATTCAGTTAACAGTTTCTTTCTCAAATCATCAAGCAAAGCTATGTATACTCTATTTTCATAATGTAAGATTCCTTCATTATCAAAATGAAAACCTTTGTATACCTTTCATCTTTTGGATCTGCAAGTAAGCACTATTTTTACTTCTTTGAAAGTACAAATCAGATTCCATTGCACTTTTACTTCATCTTTAAACTAAGTTCTTAATGTTATAAGAGTAAATATGTGCTTCCTACGACTTAGAGCATCAACTACTCTATTCTCATTTCCTTTGATGTAACTTATATGAAAATAATATTGAGACAAAAATCTAACCACCTTCACTATCTTACATTCGATTAGGCTAGGTGAAAATATACTTCAGCTCTAGATGATCGGTTTTCAACTCAAATGGTTTACAGTAAATAATGCCTCCAAACTTGAAGTGCATAAACTATAACAAAGAAGCTCTAAATCATGTGGAGCATAATTCAACTCACATAACATGCGTCTGTTACAATAGTAAAGTCTCCATTAGGATAAAGTAAAACTAAAATAGGTTCTAAAGTCAACTAACTTTTCAAATTTTTAAAAGCAGATTCACATTTATCATTCCAAACAAATTTCTTATCCTTTTTCTACAATGAAGTTATCAGTGCAGCCACTTTAGAAAAATCTTTAACAAATTTTCTATAATAACCAGCAAGGCCCATTAAGCTTCTTACTTCATGTACATTATTTAGCGTAGGTCACTTAGTTATTGCCACTATTTTAGAAGGATATATAGCGATTCCTTCTTTACTTATAACATGACCCAAATAATGAACTTCAAAGATCAAAGAAAGAACATTTGTATAACTTACCACATAACCTTCTCTTTCTCAGAATTTGCAAGAATACTTTCAAATGCTCATTATGCTCCTCAACAATTTTAGAATAAATGAGAATGTCATCCAATAATACAAGCACAAACTTGTCCAAGTATTCTTGAAAGATATTATTCATTAAGTTCATAAAAGTTCATAGTGCATTAGTTAATCCAAAAGGTAAAACCATAAATTCATAATGTCCATACCTTGTCCTAAAAGCAATTTTATGAATATCTTCATCCTTAATTCTTAATTGATGATATTCATATCAAAGATCAAATAAATAATCAATTCTAGGAAGTGGGTATCTATTTTTTATGGTTGCTTTGTTCAACATTCGATAATCAATACACAATCTAAGTGTTCCATCTTTCTTTTTCACAAATATCACTGGTGCTCCCCAAGGTGAAACACTTGGTCTAATCAAGCCCTTAGACAAAAGTTCTTGCAATTGAGCCTTAAGCTCATCTAATTCTGTGGTATTCATTTGATAAGGTGCTTTAGAAATAGGTTTTGTACCAGTTTGATTTCAATGGTGAAGTCAAACTCCCTTTTGGGTGATAAGCCCGGTAATTCTTCTGGAAATACATCACTAAAATTTTGTAACAATGGGTAACGTTCCATGAAATCGCTGTCTTCTTCTGATTCAGATATTTTCACCACATACAAGGTATAACCTTTATTTTTGGCCTTTTTAAGTTACATACTGACAATTTCCTAACTGAAATCTCTCATTTTACACCTTGAATATCTTTTATTTTCTGTAGATCATCCAAACATCTTATATGTTTTTCAAAGCAGTCAACTTTTGCTTTATGCTCAACTAACCAATTAACACCGATGACAATTTCATAAGATCCCAAAGGTGGAACATAGAGATCAAATTCAGTGGAAAAGTTAGGTAAGTCAAGGACTACCCCAAAAATACACATACTAACTATATGAACAGAGTTATTACCATAATAAACAGTCCATGATTTATCCATTTTTCCACCTTTTCTTTTAAGTTTCGAAGTGAGTTTACTAGAAATAAAACATCCAGTAGCTCCCGTATAAAAAAGAATAGTTACCTGGGTATGCCAAATAACTTACCAGGAACTTCAATAGGTGTAACTTACTTTTACGCCTACTTATCCGCTATTGCTTTGCATGTATTTTATGCACTAATTATGATCATCCTTCTTCAAAGGACATTGATTTGCATAATGGTCCTTGCCACAATTATAGAGCCTCCTACGAGGTCCCTTTTTAGGCTCAAGATAATTTCCAGCCTTAAAATTGTCATGTTGGCCTCCATATGACTTCGCCCATTATTATTATTCTTGACAAAGTTATTCCTTGCATTTCCAAAGTAGGCTTGTGCATTGCTTTGTTTTCTTACTATTATCAATGGAAAACTTATTTTTTTACCAAACTTTTTCCATGGTCCCTTCCTAGGTGCAAGAGAAGCTAAAGAAGAGTTTAATGTCTTCTTCCATACTTCCTCTTTATGAGTAGAAATAGCTTTTAATTTATGTTCCTTCCTTATGGATTTCTCAACAACCCCTTCCATAGTGGTTGGGCTGTGAACATCAACCTCTCCCCCAATAATGGGATTCAATCCCATGATGAATTTTCGTATCCTAAACTTCTCATCAGTTTGATATTGTGGTACATATTTGAGGAGTTTTGTAAACCGCTCCCAATACTCAGTTACAGTAAGCTTTCCTTGAGCTAAGTTCTAAAACTCTGTCATTTTCTGATCATAATAAAGTTGTGGCAGCCAACGTTGCCTAAAATAACCTTTAAATTGATCCCAAGTGATGTTAGTTTCATCAATATTCAACTCGGCCTTACGGATGTCCCACCATGAAGATGCTTCATGGGAAAGCTGATAAGCTCCCCAAATAGCTTTGGATTCCTTTGAGAAGTTTCTTATTGCAAAGTACTTCTCCATTTCGCTGAGCCAATTTTCAGCTCCATCTCCTAATGTAGTGCCATCAAATTTGGGTGGACTTATTCTTTTTATGTCATTAGTAAGTTCTACTGCCAAACTAGCCTTTTTGTTTTCTAGTTGGACAGGCACATTTCCATTGTTATTATCAACACCCAATTTGGGGTTGCCCTCTAGAGGTGGCTGATTATTATTACCAGCTTCTTCTTCCTCCTCATTTCCCATTACTTGCTGTTCAAGTACAGTCAAACGATCTCTTGTGTCTAGAAGGGAAGCAAGGATCTCATCAATTTTTTGGGCTATTACTACTCCTTCAACAGGTGGAGCATTATTCGCAACATTTCCCCTTGTTCTAACCATTTTCTGTTATAAGAAAAATCTAGGTTTTTATCAGATTATGGACACAATAGGTCTAAGAGCTGTAACCTTCAGCTCTGATACCAAGATGTAACATTCCCATTTTAATACTTTAGAAACAAGGAATTTTTTTTTGATCTATGTTCTCTATTCTAAATACATAATTTAGAACACACATATCATAACAATCATTCTTATAACAGATAACCATATGCAGCTATAATGACTCGGTGTACCACCGATCTATTCATTCCATGACTCGGTGAACTTCCGATCCATTCATGTGTAACTTGAGCTTGAATTTTTCATCGAACACTTCACATTCGTGATTATCTTACCCTATTATGGGTTACGAGTGCTCTGTCTAAGGAACCTATTTGAATAATTATTACCATTATTCATTGGCATCGGGGTAAGTGCACCAAGTTGGGGACAATTAAGTGGACATCAAATCCTGAATTTTACATTAAAAACAACAAAACATCAAATTTAGTCTTCCGGACTTGAACCATGCCGAAAAGTAAAAAATATGTCATAAAAATGGTACCATTGCGTAGGGGAGACTATTAGCTTTGTAGAAATACTGATTTTAAAGTGAATAGAAGAGGATAAATATCATTTTATAATTTTTTACTAATAGTAGGTCTTTAAGAAACTTTTTCTGTGAATCTTTATGTCTACGTTTAAGACTGAAAAATTTGTTTCACTTATCAGAATGTGATAAAACTTATACCATCCCAACCATGGTGAAATTATATACATGTTCAAAAAAATTTATTTGATTTCAATATTTTTGATGAAGTTATGGCAGGCAAATGGAAAGTGCTCTGTTTTCTTTATGTTTTCATACCACTTTCATGGAAAAAATCATAAAAAATAAAATATTACTCAAAAAAATACAAAATAAAATCCATCCCAAAATAGATAGTGGCATATAACTTCTCACCAAAGGAAAAAAATATAGATCAATTTTTGGTCATCCAAATTGTGGGCAAACAGACTATAATCTTATCGGTGTTTTTAAAAAAAAAACCAAGTCATTGAATTTTGAGTTTTTAATATAGCTAATCTTGTCCATTTTTTACAAAAAATAGTATTTTAGAAACTAGATTCCGGATTCTACGATTCATATTAATATAATTTTGTCTAATTTTGAGTGTATGTATTGCTAATAATCCCTACAAGTTGATATTATGTTTTTATTTGCAATAAGATGTCCACGGATGACCCTATATTTGTCCATCAACTTCCCGCACTTACCCATCGCAATCCTTAGACTAGGTGACATAAGACAATGCAATCGAAACTTGCGATACTTTGGCCAAATATTTATAACATACTGTTCGTATTACTTATTCCTTGACGGCATACTCATCAATCCGGAATGCATCCTTCACCCCACTCTATTGTTATATAGAATGTCTTATTCTAACTTCTGTCAGTCCCCTTGCCCCAAGGTTTCACTCTAGTTTGGATTAACATCATAGTCCATGATATGAAGAGGCTCTTAAAGACTAAGGATAATTCGGAATACTGGGTCAACCGTAGTTAACCCCATGTGCCAAGGTACCCTGAGTCTCAAAGGGCTTCCACATAACCTGATTATGGTCCTAATCGGTCCCAGAGAGAAATATTGTTCAAGTTCTAGGTGTGTAAATCTTAACGATCAATGCAGAAGGGTGTTGCCACATGTCATCTACCTTGTTGTATCCTCAAGAAGATCCTAATCTCCTCAAAGGTACAACTTGGCAGTTGACGTGTGTCAACATCCTATAGAACATCCTCAAAAATATGTATATACCTCAGAGAAATTTACTTATGTTAGGTTATATTTGGGTTACAGGACTTTATATAATTAGGTAGCCTTCCTTAACCCCGAGTTCAACACTCTTAAAATTACCTTTTCGTAATTAGGTTCCATTTTTAAAAAGGGTTAGAATTAGTTTAAAGATTGTTTCTGGTTTTGGTTGGTACCTAACAACCGCCCCGAACCCCCTTTATCCAACAAAATAGGGCAACAACCAGCTAAGTTTCTTCAAGTTAGAAAAAACTAACCAACAAAGGATATGTAACAACCTTATAGGTGAAACATATTAGACTTGGTACCATTAAGTCTTAGCGATTGATAACCCAATATTCATTTTTTTATTTAGTGCATTACAAAAGAGGAATGTCGTCTTCTTCTTATGGTTACATTTTAGGGCATAACCCATTCTCAGTGTTCCCTATAAATGTAGTGTTCTTAATTACAGTTTTGTTAAAACACAATCATGAGTTATAAAGAATCACTAATCACGAATGTAGTCTTCAGCCACATAATTAGCTATGGCTTACCTAAGAAATTCATCTATATTCCATTGTATAATAACAATATGAATGTACACTCAATCATGTAAATAATAAGAAATCATCCCGACAATATTTCCAACCTATATAATTAAAACTTATGCACTACGGGCATACTTTAAGACAATAGCCTTAAAAAAAAAGAGATAAATTTTCTTTTCATAATACAATTTAGAAATCAAATCAGAATTCTTCATAAGAATCATTTTAGAGCAATCAATGCATCATATAAGATTTTGGCTTCCTTTACCACTTATGAAGTCCATCTCGTAACAATTACTAGCATGGGTCAGTTCTTTGAATTGAAGGGGATAAGCTCTAATTATCAAAACCAAGAGCATTCCAATAAGCTGTTTCATAAAAATAACCTTTTGTAATGACAAAAATTACTTCATACTCTCTAAACTTTATGCAATAACAATATAGAAGAGTCATAACACCTTTGTTTCAACAAAGCGGACAGGATAAAATTCTATGATACTAGCCCAAGATATTAAGTATGATTGTTTCCAGCAGTCACATTCATGATAATCTAATGATATATAAATTCACTAATTTTCATCTATTAATTGTAACTTCACTCTAATCATACCTAAATATTAAAAGTGTAGTCCCACCACAATATTTTAGGATGATTCTCTTCACCTTATGTAAGAAAGGTAGGAGTATTCATTTTACCATTACATATCCATCCGAAGGTTAATACCACTTATACCATGATTTATACAGGTTCTTAAAGTGTCTTCTATTCTAAAAAATTTAACCATTTTAAGGTATTCATCCGAAACAGGATCATACAAGAAATTCAAATAGAATTGATGGATTATCTACCACCTTCAATTTCTTTTGTTATCCCATCTTCTACCTTAGTCTTCCTAATGTTCATCAATGAAAAGAATACAAGGCAATAAACACTAATTTCCTTGTTACAATTAGAATAACAAACATGAGGTTTACAACAAAATTTCACCCCAGCTAGATGGTGAAGGAGTCTTAAAAGATTTAGGATTTACCCCCATCCCAATTACCTCTATCAACTACCAAATAGTTCTGTCTTCTCATAACTATTCAGTTTGAGTATACTGCCAGTTCTAAAGAAGGAGCACAGTAAACCCTTAAGGAAAAGAGTAATAAAATAACCGACTTCCCTTCTTTTTATTTTTAATCCCTTATGCTTCTTCTCATTTTATTTCAAAGATAACTGTAACGATCTAACCCTACTGGAAACAAGTTTAGAACGAAATCAAGTTCCTAAGACATAAATAACATTTATTAGACCAACCAGAAAAGAGAAGTTGAATAGTTCTAATAATTAATTTCACTCAAAGAGAAACAAAGGTCAAGATCTATATTTAGCATAAATATTGTGAACCGATCAAGACTCAGTATATAATTCCGTTTAGAAAGAATTAAACTACATTTCTCTTATACTTGATCCATTCCAGCTTAAAATCAAGTTAGGTAACTTCACGTTTCCCAATTGTATCATAAACAGTTCAACCAAATTTCCAACTTCAAACATATGTAAAGAACTGGTTGTCTTAAAACCTGTCGACTTTTAAATTCAGGTTCGAAAGAGTTTCTACCATCATTAATACGGTCATGAAAATGAGTTTTCACAAAACATGCAAGAAAAGACTACAAGCTACAGACTTGTTTGCTCGTTTAATAAACACAAATTCCTTTTTAATGCTTATTCCAAACAACAAAAAAATTGTAGGTAGAATACAAGTTCATTCTCATACTGTTCCCCTGTGTATGCCGGTGTAGTCATCATTCAAGGTTTTACGCGAAACTAAATGACTAACTGTATACTATCTTATCCACAATGCCCGTGGTCTTAAAAAAAATAGTCAATCGATTTACTCAGAGAAGTACAGACTAGCATGCAAATATAACGTATTCAGAATGTGAAAACTTTATAGCGATCACGGCTTATAGGATGTTACCAAAAACCTTGTAGGAATTAACCACAGAACAAACAACTACTAGATAAAATGTGAATAACATAGGCTGGTAACACAAAAATAATACTATTTCCGTCTAACTAAAACAAATTTTTCTTTAAAAAAAAAACTCCCAACATAACATGAACAGTGGGTCGATTGCAACCATAAAGAATTCTAATGAAGTCTAAATCACTTATAACCTTTTATCCATTGCAAGTCATTTTCCATTACCAGAAGTACTCAATACTCACATACCACAGAGAGAGGAAAGATATACAAACAAATTTCCAAAAGAATCAAGCAACCTCCAATTTAACCTAGAATTTAAATGCACACACAACCCATGAAATCTTCTTCTTATCAGACAAGCATAAATACTCAAAGTTCATCAAAACAGAGTTTTTTTAATGAATCACTTAGAGAAAAGCAAATATTTTAACAGTTAGGGCCTATCATGCCTGATAGTGTCGCTGCAAAATCGAATAAGGCCTCTGGCTGAGCCCGTTCTTTCTCTTCTTCTCCATAAAAGGTTCAACAACAAAATTCCACCTCCACCATGCCTCATATATTCTCCATGAAATAGAAATAGATCTGAAAACCTCAAAATAGCCATGCAATGAAGTATAAACTGCTGGTTCGAAAGGCCAACGTGCATGCAGAGAGAAAAACGGAGTGTATGAAAAATTAAACAACCACACAAAAATCTATTTGCATGCCTCCCTAAGCGATCCAGGCTCACGAACCCATGCACATTAATTGAATTAATGCCAAATATCCCTCCTAATCTTCCTTGCCACATGCCTTGCCAAGTCTGGCAAGTTCCAAAACTAAAATAACATGCATTTCCATCTTTAGCGATGTTGCCACCTAGGCCTCCGCCAACCAAACTAGCCACTATCAAAGTTGGCAGTCCGTAGAATTAAATCAACCTTATCCTCTTCATAAATTCCTTGGAACCCATCGCCAACATGTATGCGACCCTTTAGGTTCCCCTTCATGCCATTAGTTTTAGGATAGGTTAATGTCTAAGGGTAGATCTTAGGTAATATAAATCTAACACCTTAGGATATAACCTTAGTCATTTACCTTAACAATAGGTTAGACAACCCTTAGGTAATATCCCAATAATACATAGTTTTGAAATTAGGTTAGATTAACATCACGTCCCGACAAATCAGTGATACTAAGACGTTCCAGGTTGGATTCATAATTCACGTTTTAAGTATAAGAGCTTAGGTGGAAGGATTCACACATCTTACCTAGCTTAAGGTCCAGGTTCTCTCTCTCTAATGCCATAAATGGCTGGAAACCAAATTGAGACTGTAATGACCTTAGGTCAATTCTAGAATCCAATAAAACTTTCCACCGCATGAAATTATTCTCAAATGAAGGAGGATTAAAGAACATATATGTATTCTAAGTTCAGTCAGGCTTAATAATTCACAAAATGTCAATACATAATTGTTCATCCGAATATAGTTAAAACATTCCTTGGATCAATGCAATTGATCCAAGGATGAGTCATAGAGATAGATAAGTCTACAATCTCCTAGAAATCAGTTTGCACTCATATGTGAGAAAGGAAAGAAAATGAATCCAAGCATATTCTAGTTCAATCAAAGATCTCAAGAGCAGAAAAGACACAACCAAATCAAGCATGACTTCCCGAATCCAAAAGAACATATCCTCAAATGGAAAATCACATATCAATACTTGAATACAAAGGAGAAAGTAACATCAGTTTAGGGTGTTACATTAACATGATGATGAACTTTGAACCAATGAGATGCTAGGAAGGAGAAAATATACCCCAACGTAAGCTAGCCAAGAAGTCGATGATATAAAGAAGTATAAGATTTTTATTGAAAGAAGGAAATTTTTTTCCCTCACACATAGTAAAAAGGAAATATTATACACATGGATGTTCTGAAAAAAGCATAAGAAAAGTGTAAATGCCATATAAGGACATGAAAAATGTTACTAGAAGACTAGTAATGAAAAAATGATTATCTAAAGGCACAAATCATGAGACAAAATATAGCCTAAAGTAAGATTTTGAACAAGGTTTAGAAAAAGACACTTGGTAACATAATAATCCTATTTTCTCATCGAGATCTAGTGTGTGCATGTGGAAATTTATTACCTCTTGGAGGGAATATTTGATAAACAACAAGTGAAGACACATTAAGTAATGTGCAAGAATGATTTATTTTCAAAGTTGATTCATGAATGGATGGTGGAAGGAAATCCGTACATTTCTCCTCTGCCACCCAGGACATCCATAGTCTCGATGGATACCTATTTGATTCTAATCACAACATTTCACTACTACCAATTTAGGTATCCATAGCCTTAGTAGAGATATTGGAAATACCCCAAGAGAGAGTCATATATTGATATGTGTTTTGCTTTTGCTTTTTCTTTTTCTTTTAATTATTTTTCTTTCTACAAACTTATTTCATCTCTCTTGATTGTTTTGACAAGGGGTTAAGAACCACTGATGGCTTGATGGAAGGATGTGGAAGTGATTGTGATGATGACATTAGATAGTGTCAACAAATATATCCAAAATTCCTTTCGCAACAAGTCTATTATATGTAGATTGTGATATGATCTCCAAGAGGTCATTCATTCTTTAATTTACTAAGGCAATAATATAAAAAGGTCAAACAGATACTATAGAGATAAATGTCATAAAAATGTGTGTGAATATACTAACCAAAATATCATTAAAGGAATGAAAATGGTAGATTCCTTGCAGAGGAATGAAAAGAAAGGGGAGAAAGAACATCCATGTGTATGCAATACCTGATTGCAATGTTTGATCTTTAAACCTTTGAATTTTTGTAATATTTTATTTTTTCCTCTTTTTTTGTATTTTTAAAATCGGGACCAATAATGTCACTTGACGTGATAAGATCTAACAAAATGTATGATATTTCCTTGATAAGGAAAACTAGGTGCATTTTGTTATCAAGAGTCATATTATCTCTAATATCGATGATCATGGTGAGATCATACTCAATAAATTAATGTAACTTATCTCAAAACATGGATTTCATATATAGAAGCTTGAGTTCCCTATCCAGAGGTTTATTCACTTTGTGCCATACTTGATGGTTACGTTGGTGTGCATTCTTGAATCATGTTTGATTGTTTAAATTATTTGGAACTTTGGAGCTCTTGAAATTTTTTATCTTCATTTGATGAAGAAACCATCCGGGTTTTCTCTAATCTAATACATGACTTGTCTAATCCCAAGAAGTGGAAGAAGAAAGTGAACAAAGAGGATTGATTTGATAAATACGATGGCTTGCCACAATAATTGATAGAAGAAGAATGTGATGGTTGCACTGGATACAGTCCAAGAATTGAAGATGATGGGATACTAGGAGGTGTCCCATAGATTGAAGATAAAGGGCTACTAAGATGTGGCCATAATATGGAAGATGGAGGGCTACCAAGAGGTGTCCCATATATAGAGGATGATGGACTACCCGGAGGTGGTCCAAGGATAGAAAGTGAGGGACTATTAGGAAGTTCCCTAGAATAGAAGAAGATGGTCTACTAAGAGGTTAGCCACATATTGAAGATAATGGGCTATTAGGATTTGACCCAAGAGAAGATGAAGATGGGCTACTAGAAGGTGGTCCATTGTTGACAAGGTTATTCATCAAATTTTGGATTAGCCGTGGAGCTAAGGAAATAGCCACTAAAGAAAGTAAGTAGCCACGAGAGACCTGGAAAAATGTGTTACAATGGAAAGAGCCGTGGAAGCCAATATCAAGCCATGAATTGAAGTCAAATCGAACCAATACAATACAGATGTTGACAAAGGCACGAGTCAAAGAAAGTGACTTTTTGGAATGTGTTGATTTTTGTATATTTATTGAAATTAACCTTTTATATAAGGGTGCGTCACATGAAATGCATGTGTGAGTGCCATTTTGAGATATTTTATACAAGAATTGAGATAGATAAGATATAATGAGAATAATATACATGTACTTGAGAATGATATAATCATTATTGATAAGTAAATAAAGACTAGAGTTTTGGATGAAATGTGTTATATACTTTTTTATGTTTATGTTCTTAGAGTAGATGTGGTGTATTCCCTTGTACATCCTTAACTAAGGTCAAATTTCCTAAGACTCACAATACTGTCAAGGTTTTTATGGAAACAATAGTCTAGATGCCATAACCCAAATTACATCATTACTAGGATGGATAAATAGAATTTGGCACATAATTGGAAACAAAGTAATGTTTTCAGAGAAGATTGTGGAAAGGTACGAGAAGGAGGTTTATTTTATCACCAGACATAGATTATACTTTCATTTGGCCTACAACTCCATGAACATAATACATTCCTCCATTACCCTATGAAGCTTCAGATGAATTATTGGCCACATCAGTTGAAGCAATTAGAAATCTCCCCATGGATTCCAGAAAGGCCAAACTACCTAATTTTGATGAAGTTATTGAGGAAACATTTGAAGAATATAGGAAAAAATACTCAAGTATAATATGGAAAACCAGAATCAAGTGGAGGAGTACCCAAGACATATAAAAGAAATAAATCCCCTACTATTGCAAGACCCATTACTAAAATATAGAAAACCATAAGAGAAAAATTGAAGTTAAAACAAGCCATAGAAAACATAGAAAAAGAAGAAGAAGAATCGAAAACATAGAAGAAATTTTGGGGTCAGAAGAAGAAGAAGAAGATACTCCATCACCCATACACCCATAAGAACAAGAAGCACCACATATTTCAGAAGAGGCAGAGCCATGGGTGGAAACACATTTAACAAAAATAGCCTATAGGTATTATCAAAAATGCCTATCTCTAGGAGGCATTTCTAGCTAGCACAAGAATATAAGGCCAACACAGGAAGAGAAAAATTATAATATCGAAGAAATAGTATATTATCTAGAAAAAGGGCTTAGTACTTGAGGACATTATGAGGTTACTCCCAGATGAATTAATAAAGGAGATACAAGAACAAATAGAAGCATAAGAGACAAAATTTGCCTAAAGGATCTTCAACAAGAAAGATTAGAATTGAAGAATAAGAAGAAAAATACTGCCACAGAACAAAACAAGTTCAAAGAGGTTGAAGAACTCATTGGGTTATTGATTAAAACAAGAAAGGAAAGGGAGAATAAAGCATCAAAACCCATAACTAAAGACTCAAAACATATAGAGGCAAAAATAGAAGAAGAAAAGAAGAGGAAACATATAGAAGAGGAAAAATAGAAGGCAATGAAGTGGCTAAACAAAATAAAATACAATTACAAACACAAAAAGAAGAAGAAGAAAAGCATAAATAAATTGCAAAAACTAAGAAGCTAGTTGAGAAAGAAAAACAAAAACAAGAATTGGAAGCTAAAGAAAGACAAAAGAAAGGGGAAATATAAAAGAAAAGGAACAAGAGGAAATAGAGAAGAAGGAAGACTGAGAGGCAACAAGAAAACATAAAGAAGAGAAGTAGAACAAGGAGAGAGAATAGAAAGAAAAAGCACAGAAAAAGAAGAAATAAAAAGAAGAAAAGGAGAAAGAATAAAAAGTAGAGAGAGAGAGGAAACAAAAAGAAAAACTAGAAAAATAAGAAAGAAAAAATAGATAAAAGGTAAAAGGAAGAGAGGGAAAAAGAAGAAAAGGAAAAGAACAAGAAATAAGAACAAGAAATAAGAACAAGAAAAGAAGGAGAAAGAAGAAACAACCAAGAAGGAGAAAGAAGAAACAACCAAGAAGGAGAAAGAACAAAAGGAGAAAGAAGAAAGAGAAAAGAAACAAAAAGAAGAAGAAGAACAAAAGGAGGAAAAAGAGAAGGAGGAAAAAGAAAGACAAGAAAAATAGATCCTACAAGCATCCTCCTCCACCAAAACATCTACAAGTATAGTGACAACACAAGCACCCCATGACTCTCTAGAAAATATCAAACAAACACTGCAACAGAGGAAAAAGGAACATTCAATACATTTGCAATAGTGGGTAGTGGAACAAACCATAGAAGGATATAAGGTAAATTTAGATAAACTCACTCCCCTACAGAAAACAACTTATAGCCAAGTACTTGAACAAAGTGCCAAACATGATTGGATGCAATGATGTATTGAGATGGAAGAAGTAATGCAAAATATGCTTTCATCCATTCAAATTGCAAAGCCACATATTAGTACTGCATCCAATCTACAAATAGAGGTGAAAATAGATAAGGTAGTAGTATAAATACTAAATGAATATATAGCTCAATTGGAGATAGAAAATAATAAATTTGAGAGGATTCTGTGGAAGCATATAAAAAAAAATTCTTAAGCCAAAACAATTAGAGAATCAGAAAAGAAGGAAAGACATGCAAGCCATGATAACCAAGTTAGAATCAGAATTACAAAATGCCACGGCATACTACACTTATACCATTGGGTGGCCTAGTGAAACTCAGAAAGAAAAAGTAGAGTTGGACAGGTTGGAACAAAAATTCATATGGAGTCCACAACATATGATATCACTACGGAAAAATATGGGACCTAAAGAAGAAAAATAGCTGAGTTAATTGAAAAATATCAAACATAGCAAAAGGCTCAAAATGAAAAGATATTGGACATGCTAGAATGCAACACACCACTTGACTAAGCCATGATTAGAATGCAGTAGGAGCTCACAACTTCCCACACTATATGGGGTCAAGTACAAGAAACATTCACACCATTTGATCTCATTTAGTTGATGTAGGAGAACAAACAACTGTAAGAGTGGATGAAACATATAGACACCCATATCAAATTGTGGTACAATTTTAAGAAACATATTATGCCAAAAATAACTAAGTACATCCCTTCTACTCCATCGCAAAGAATATTAAAAAAAAGAGGCATCTCACAAACCCGCTTAGGTGAGTCGAGCGAATAAAATCTTCCTTATACCAGACATCTAAATTTTTGGGGAGGTTGATGCCTCTACATGTTAGCATCCAATAAATATAGTTAGGTGAGGGAATCTCTCCTTATGCCGACATCTAAGTTTTGGTGGTCGATGTCTATATACTATGTTTTTGAAGATTTTTTTTTTGAGGAAAGAATGTGGTTCCTCATTAGTTGTTGTCTCAAGGATGAGAAAAAGTTTTAGTGGGGAGATGATGTTGACAGGGTTTTCCATTGAATTTTAGATAATTCAAAGAGTTAAGGAAATAGCCACCAAAGCCAGTAAGTAGCCACGAAAGATAGAGGAAAGCCATGAGATAAATAAATAAGCCGCATGAAAAGAGAGAAGCCATGGTAAACCATACAAAGCCGCAGAAACGAGAAAAATTCGTGATATGCTAGATAAATCTGCAATATATGGAGAAATCCATGAGAGAATGAAAATATCTTAGTTACACTAGAAATATCCATGGAAGCCTACATCAAGCCACAAATTGAAGTCAAATCAAACCAATCTAAGAAATAAGCCGATAGAGGCATGAGTCAAAGGAAGTGACTTTTGGAATGTATTGAGTTTTATATATTTATTGTAATTAACCTTTTGTATAAGGGTGCATCATAAGAAATGTATGTGTGAGTGCCATTTTGAGAGATTTTGTACGAGATTTGAGATAGATAAGATAGAATGAGAAAAATATACATGTACTTGAGAATGATGTAATCATTATTGATAAATAAATAAAGACTAGAGTTTGGGATGAAATCTATTGTATTATTTATTTTATGTTTATGTTATTAGAGAAGATGTGGTGTATTTCCCACATACATCCTTAACTAAGATCTAATTTCCTAAGCCTCACAATACTGTAGGGGTTTTTAGGTCAACACCCATATATAGAAGAAGGTAATGGGCTACTAGGTGGCGACCTAAGGTGAGATTGTGATTGAATAATCATGATCTATAAGGATTGATTCGGTGATGAGAAGATATGACATGGATCAATGCAAGAACCAAGAATTTCCTCACACAATGAAGAATGTGAAGATGGAAGAATAAGAGGAGGATCAAGTGTGATGATCCTAGGGTCTTCGTATTTTTTTATGAAAAACGAAATCAAATTCTTCCATACAATACGTGGATGTATTGAGGTCCAAAATGAATCCTTTCTCATGGTCCTCTAGAGGCATGTCATCGTGTAACCCATGAATTCTTTGATCGCTTCTTCATTTTGAAAGAGTCCTAGTTTCCATAGGCATATCTATGGGGAGATTATATAATCTATATATAGGGGGGTTAGATCTATAGATTAGAATAGAGAGGGGTACCATATACATTCTATATATCATCTAGGGCCTTCTCTACCTCTCCACCGATTGACATCATTATATGTTTTTGTTTTTTGACCATAGTAGGTTGATTAGAAGAAAGAGGTCCAACTGGTGTGGAAGACTTAGAAGATAATGACTCAAGAGATGAAGTAGGTTTGGATTCAGATGTCTCATGAGTAGAAGAAGATGTAGATTTAAATTTTGTTGGTATTGGATTTCCTAGAAGATGATAGAATTCCGTAAAATAAAGAGGATCAAGTAAAATTCCATAGATTGTGATGTAGGAGTTGTCTTAGATGATTGAATAGATGGATTGTGAGTCACTTGAATCTTCAAAGAAGGAAGACTTCATTAGGGCAATTGATAAATGTGGTCCCTGCAAAGAAAGGGAGGACCACGAATCAAGAATCACATTATATGTTTGATTGGAGGAACTTGGAATCACACGGATCTCCAAAGGAAGAAGACATCATTGAGGTGACTGATAAACAGTGGTCATGTGAAGAAAGGGAGGAGCATGACTTAAGAGTTGAACTAGAGGAATAGTTCAGATTAAAATCTTCAGAAGAATGAGGGGAGTCATAAGAATCAAAAGAGCAGTTTGGATTGGAATCCTTAGAATCACACCACCTAATATGAGATGAAGGTGGGGAAAGGGGTAACTGAATGGGTTTTATAGCATGAAGAAGCAAATGAGGCTTATCCATGATGGGCATATTTTTATGGGAATGCCAAAACTTTGATTCCCTATTTTCGTATATATAGAAAACCCTATGATAATTAGTCATTATTTTTCGTAGTTAGTTACAAGTGCCTTTACCTAGATAATTTAAGTGAACCTCTTTATGGTGAAGAAAATTATATGTCAATTCGAGAAACACAATGGAAACCAACTAGACATTTAACAACACAAAGGATACAAAGGAAAATTTTCCAATGTTTAATTTGGTTCAATAGTTGCTTGATAAAATATGTTTTTGCCAAGGTTTTGACAAATGTGTTAAAGTAATAGAATGAACCTAGGAAAAAACAAAGGGATTGGACCTTGATTTATGATGCCCCATCCTTGTGATAGGAGGCATAATAGAATGGGTTTTCTCTAAGGTTGGTTTAAAATGGACCCTAGGATAAACCAAACAGTGTAACGACGTCAAATCATCACAAAGAATGTCAATCAAAGAATGGTAACAAGTCCAAAAGGAAATGTGCACTAAGTACACTAATGAATAAATAATGAAACACTAACAAAAGGTATGTGTGGCAAGATGAATTTAGAACTCAAAAATCAAGACTATGACCTATCCATAAGAAAATTTACTTCCTACGTTTTCCAAGATAGGTTTAGTGAAAATAGTGACAACATAATATCACTATTTAGGTCAAGTTTAAAATAAACAAGACCTAAATACTAAGAAGGTGTTGATGCAATCTCCCAACAAGGTATACTAAAACAAGTTTTAGAAACAAACAAAGTCCAAGTTATGAAAAAGAAGGCTACAAATGTAAGTAGCACAACAACACTATTTGGACACGTTAATCAAGCTTTATGGAAAAATAAATATTTTAGTATCAAAATGATGTCACCACAATGTGAGTAGAGTAATGAACATTTTCAAAACTTGATGCAATGTTGGGATAAAAAAATAAGTATAAGTATATCAAGATGTTGCTAGTTATGTGAGCAGCGTAATAATAAAACTTAGAGACTTAGATCAAGTTTCACAAAGGAAACTAGAATTAAGTATAAAAAATTATATCACTATGATGTGAGAATCATGTTGGATTTCATAATGGAACATGGGTTGAAACCACAATCAGGGGACAACAAGTCCCTCCTCTTTAATGGGAGAGGTTCCCTTATTGAAAGCAGGAAAAACAAATGTACAAATATACAACTCTCAATGTTTGGACCTTGATATTCTGGAATGTTTTCATACTTACAAGATTATCAATCAGAAGGAATAGAAGAATATGGAGATGGGAGAAGGAAGAAAACAAAAATAATTTTAGGAAATAAAGATATCGAGTATCTCCCTACTTACATTGAACCAAGAAAATATAGAAAAGGATCAATTACTTCACCACCGGTGCAAATCTGCAGACACAAAGTTCTAAAAATTCACATAGACCAGAACACAAAGTTTCTATTGAATGAAAAACAAAATATCCATTACATCGAGCAAGGAGAGAGAAAGATACAATAGAGGAAAATAAGAAAAGAAAGAAATCACTTCTGTATTAAATTACTTCAGAATTTACAACCTTCCCAGAAAACCAAAATCCCCTTTTCCATGGCCAAAACCATGTTCTTATAATAATTCGTATACATCCATACTTTCCCCCAAGAAAATAATATTCGAAAGGAATAATGTTTGTTGCAAATCCACTTTTGGAAAGTGACATGAAACAAATGCACTCATGAAAAATAGAGGTTAAAAATGCAAATATTTTGTTAGTTCGAGCATGATTATTTTGGTAGGGTCATCTCATGATATTATTCTTCATGTGGTCCTTCCATTTCCAACTTTTAACCACTTTCATAGTACTCAAGTGCTTACTAGTAAGTTTTCTCCCTTTTTTTATTGTGTATGCCTAATAAACTCCATTTCATGATGATTAAACTTTACATCCCTTCAAACTTATCAATTTGGCTCCATAATAAACCAAAAATGCACCTTATGGGGAAACAATTAGAGGATAGAAAAAGAATGAAGAATGATCCATTTTTGCGTTTTGCAAAGCTTTGGTTCGTTAATGGTGTTAAAAACTAGATGAGTGCATTTGGCTATCTTTTCCCCTTTTTACCTTCAAATTTGGACCTTACACATGGTAAGATCCAAGTAACGATGGCCCTTGGGGAGAAATCTACATTTCCTTACATTAAGGAGAAAAAGTGTGATTTCTCATTTTGCTCTGCCCTCCCGCAGCTCCACCAAAACCCAGACACGTGGTGCCATCTGAGTTACTGAGGAAATGTGGTTCAAATCTACCATTTAAACTCTTTTTTAAAAAAAAGTTCAAATTCTCAAAAACCTCCACTGGCTCGCTTCGACTTTTCAACGTGAACACGTGGCACACCATGATTGGAAAAAGGGGTTGTGACCCAATTTGCAACATCTTAACCTTTGGGTGAAAAAGGCTCAAATTTTCAATTTCCCTGTAGGTCCACTATTCCGATTTCATCCTTCAACATGTGGTATCACCTGACTGGGTGTGGGAATGTGCTTAGGTTTTATACTTTATCTATTTTTGAAAAGTGGAAAAATTCTAACTTTTCCCCAAAAGTCGTGCCCCTACCATTGAATTTTCAATGTAGGCCAAGTGTCCCTTTCTAATATACTATGGGCATTAACTTATAAATTTTCCTTCGCATGCGTGGGGCCACGAGCCATTTTAGAAATTTTCACCCATTGTGGAAATAAGATTAAAATTCGAAAGTCCTCCTTGATCCACCAAAGCACCTGTGAATTGAAAAACAACCACGTGTCCCTTTCTGATTCTTCAACACATGGCATTACCTAATTGGTTGCGGGGATGTGAATCACTTTATATCTATCTTGAGAAGGGTAAAAATTCCAACTTTTCCCTTGAAAGTCCATGTCTCGCCATTGAATTTTCAACATGAATACATGTCCCTTTCGATTTTGTTGTGGATTTCAACTCAAAATTTATCCTTTCACTTGGGTGGGGCCACGGGTCATTTTAGAACTTTTCACCCTTTCACCGTAATGCCTTAGAGAATAAAATGGATCTGTCACCCCAAAATTTTGCCAAATGCTCTAGCCAATCGGGGGACTGATGGGAATAAGGGAAAAACTAACATATGTTCCAAAATCACCAAAAGTAATAAGTTCAAAAAGGAACCCACCCGACCACATCCAATGGGAAACAAACGTGTAGCTTCACCTTTTTGAGAAAGAATTTGATGGGGAAAATAATTGAGGAAGTTACAGGAAATGGGAAAATGCCATTTTTCTCCCGATGAAGAATTTATTTCTCTACAAAAGGTTAAAAAGAGAGATGCAAGGTCCCACACATTCCAAATGCATAAAAGAAGAACTAAAATCATTTTCCATCCATTAAAAATAGGTAAAACATTTTAACAAAGAAAAGCAGATGAAGAATTTTGATTAAAAATGTCATGTGAAATGAAAATGAGCATATGAGGAGTTTAAAACACAAATTTCGTCTATGACAGGTGTCACACCTTTGAAAATTGTTATATCCCTCTTTTGCATTTCAAGTGTTGACATGTGATTTTCTGGATAAAGATGTGTTCTTTTGATTGTTGAAGATCATGCTTGATAAGGATAAATCATTTCGTTCTTAAAAATCATTAGAATAAAATAATATGGTTATCAAGAATTCATTTTCACTTTGGAAAGGTGAGTTGCAATTTGGCTTTAAGAGTTGCAGACTTATTTCTTCTTCTGACTCATCCTTGGATCAATTTCAGTGATCCAAGGAATGTTTCAAATCTTCTTCATAGACTGAATGGTAAATTGACATTCAGTAGTTTAAGGGACATAGAAGACTGAACTTTGTATGATACAAATTCTGTGGTCTTATGTGAACATGTTTTCGTTCAAGTTGTATGTTGTGCTCGGGTCTTTGGTGATTGATCTTGGTAGGACATTAAGGACATAAAAGAAAAATTCAATTCACAACAGAGGAGGAGTTTGGAGTCCAAAACCTAAGGATTATCCTAATAGTATCCTAAGCTAGGTAAGAACACCTATGTTCTAGCTATGTTTACTTATTTGGATTTTTATTCTAACCTAAGCCTCTTATTCTAATTTGTTGGGTTGGCATCCTAACCTAAGCATTGTGCTAAATGAATAAGGGAAGGATTACTCAAGTAATACTAGGATATTTTAACTAATACCTAATACTAAATGGTTATGAATTGAATCTAACCTAAGGTGGGAATTACTATTGGAAAATGTTTTTAATACCTAAGTAGGTTATTGCTAGACTAACCTAAGTTTTAGGGGATCCATCCTAAACTATTAAAAGGGAACCTAAGGGGTCACATGTCTCTAAGGTGACAGTTCTAATGGAATTTAAATGAGTTGATAGGGTTTAATGGATGGAAGTACTACCAGATTTGGCAGGGGCTAGTTGACTTGGTGGAGGCATACGTGGAAGCTCCACTAAAAGATGGAATTGTATTTTTGGATGGAATTGGCATTCACCAGATTTAGGAGGCGGTGGCAAGGAAAGATAAGTGGGAAATTTGGAAGTAATGGAATTTATGGAATTAATGGGCCTCAGTCTTTGTGTGTAAACCGTCTTGGAAACTTGGAAGGTAGGTTTGTAGGAGGTTATTTAGTTTTGCATGCATTGTGGATTTTTCTCTGCATGGAGCTATCTGGTTCTTCAAACCAGTAGTTCAACCTTCATTTCAAAGCTATTTTTCATTTCAATGGTCTATTTTTAATCGAAGGAAAGTATACGAGGCATAGGAAGAAAATATATTTGATTGTTGATCTTTCATGGAGGAGAAAAAGAGTTGGAAGCTTGACTGGAAGTATCCTTTGATTTGGTAGAAGCACTATCAGGCATGATAGGCTCTAACTATTAAGATTCTTTTCTTTCTTCTAAATGATTCATTAGAACAACTCTACTCTCATGAGATTCATGTTTTCATGTTTGTCTAGTTATTTTTCTTGCTGGGTTTTATGAATCCTTGTGGTGTTTTGATATGAAACCATGGCAAAAATAATGTTGTTTTGTAAACCTTCTCTCTATGCAAGTTCTATGACAGCATGCATGTGAAGCTTGTATGTGAAACTTGTTTTTTGTAGCTCTGTTTTTCATTCTAGAACTTGTATTTGAGGTGGTTGTGCTTTGAACTGACCTTCGTTGCATTATAGGGTTCTAAATTGTATGGGAACCTTGAGTTCCATTTGATCTTGTTTTTGGGCTTCGTGTTTGGTTATAGACTTGTGTTGGAGCTTCATGTTGTTTGAAACCAGTGTTTGAAACTTATGCAATGCTGAGCTATTGCTTGAAGTGTGTATTTGGCACTGTACTCATATCTCATTTCTTGTGAAGTTCTGAAATTTTGTGTGAAGCTCGGGTTCGACACTGTACTCTTATTTAACACTTGAGTGTTATGAGCTTGTATTTGGGTCAATGTATTCGATTCTTCGGTATTTTTTTGTTGGGTTATTCTTTTATTAAAAGATTAAGCTTATAATTCTTTATTTGAGAAACTTACTCACTAGGAAACTGGGTGATATCTTGTTTGAGTCGTTTTGAAATCTCTCCGAGATTTGGTGCTGGAAATGTCTTGTAAAAAAAGGAACTTTGGTTTCATGACTGTATCGTCTTCTCTGAGATGGTAATGGCATGAGAATTGGGGGGGTGTTCTTTCCCCTCTATTTTAAGGAATTCTGCTTTCTGGGTTGATTGTTTTGTTGAAGCTAAGTCACCTTTGTCGCGATTTTGTGGATGTGAAAGTTTTGTTTTGGATTTTTGTTCCTGTTGCTTTGGAGTTAAGATTGAGACATCTTCTGACTTAGACATTTTGGGTTCTTGCTCTCTCTTTTGATTCTTTAAAATAATTTTGGGTCTCAGTGGAAGATTGGGTTATTACCCTTGGACACTGAAATTATTCAGAAGGATACTTTCTCCATTCTGTTGTTTTGTGTTTAGTTCTTTTGAATCACAAACTACTTACTCTTCGTATTAAGTGGTGAAGCATTTGTGAGTCTTCAGTCTTGGGTTCATGGATAATTCTGAACTTGATAGTTTGTTGTTTTGGGATTTTATTCTTGTCTGATACAGTGAATGAGTCCTTGTCTTTTTAGAGAAAGAAAGTATATATGTATTCTCTTGGGATCTAGTATGTTGTTTTGGGACTGCAATATGTTTTCATCCTGATTGGTTTGAAAATGGAAATTCTTTTATTCAGTTGAATGAAATGATTTATTATTGGACCTGTCCTTATAGAGTTTCCTTTTCTCTATCTTTTGGATAAGCTCATTGATTGAACTTCTCTGCACTAGATGCTCTTATGAGATGGTGATTCCTTTATGGCTTGTTGGTCTACTTGGTTCAAATCATTGGTTGTAATGATAGTAGCTAAGTTAGTTCTACTGATAAGTGAATGCATACTTGTTTTATCGACTGTTGTTGACTAAGCCTTCCTTATATGGATGGATAGGAGTAGGTTTTGTCTCTTGTAATCTATCTTTTTGGATGAACTTGAGTTGACATGTGGCAACACCCTTCTGCATTGATCATCTAGATCTACACACAAATAAGGACTTGAACTTAGTTTTTCTCTAGGTCAAGTTAGTAGCATATTTAGGATATGAAGTAACTCCCAAGGAATCAGGGTACCTTGGCACATCCAGTTGACTTAGGTCAACCAAATATGCCCATTTACCCTACGTCTTTATGAGCGTCTTCCTATATAAATTATGTTTCTAACTAGGGCTAGGGTTAAACCTGGGACAAGTGGATTGACAGTAGTTAGTAAAGACACTTCTTGATAATAGAGGAGTGAGGTGAAGGACATATTTTGAAATGATGAGTATGTTGTCTAGGAATAGTGACATAAATAGTATGTTGAAAATATTTAGCCAAAGTATCGCAAGCTACTGGCTACATTATCCTACATCACCTAGTTTAAAGTAACATGATATTAAATGAATATTGGTAACAAATATTCAGATATGTTCTTTAAAAATATCACTCAGTACCCAGTTTAGGGTAGGAAAACCAAGTATACGAAGTATACGATAAGTATTCAATACTTAAAGTTAACATAAATAGATCGGTAGATTACCAAGTTATGAAATGAATAGATCGGTGGATCACCGAGTCATTTACACTACATATGGTTATCTATTTGAGATTGATTGGCATGGAATGTTTGTTCTAAATAATGCTTTATTTAGAACAGAGAACATTATATAAAAAAATTCCCTTGTTTCTAAAGTCTTAAAATGGGAATGTTACAACAGGGCTCTAATTTTCATAAAATTAGATTTGAAAGGGTGGGGGAAATTAAGAGGAAAACAACTGGCTCCTTCTGAGGATGATTTAGCAGAGGAAAGAGGAAAAATCAAGAACCTTAGAGAATTCGAGGTAATTAGATCAAATCGATGTCTTAGCTAATGGGAAATAGAGTAAAAAGAAGCATTACCAACATAGAAGAGAACACAAAAAGGAAACCAACAAAAACAAAAACAAGGAAAGAAAAACACTATAAAAATGTATAGAGGGACCGCCAAACCTCCTAGGTTTTGAAGAACTTCAAAAATGTCCCACTATAAGGAAGTGGGAGAGGAGAACCATCCATGTAATCCAGGTAAAAAGATTTCTCACTAGTAAAATGTATAATTTTAAAAGGACCAAGCCAAAGGGAATCAAATTTACCATGGTTACCTTGAGGTTCATGTCTTTTATCCCAAAGAAGAACACTGTATCCCACTTGAAAAGTCTTGGGTTTATCCTTTTTATCAAATAAAGATTTTACCTTGAGTTAATGAGCTAATATTATATCAACCACTTGAAATCTGTCTTCATTCAACTTTTGGAGGTACATAATTCTTTTGTCCAATGAATTGGTAAAGTTGGCATCCTCAATGGCCTTCATCAAATGTAAGGCTGGTAGTTCCAATGTCATGGGTAGTTGAGCTTCAACTCCATATACCACTTGAAAAGGAGACATTGCAATGGTTCTCTTAGGTGTAATCCTATCTGCCCATAAAACATCATATAGTTTTTTATGCCAATTCCTCTGAGAGTCATTAACAAGCTTCTGAACAATGGTGAGAATGTTCTTGTTAGTTGATTCTACTTGTCCATTCCCTTGGGGATAGCAATCTAAAGAGTGTGTAAGGGAAATGCCATATCCATAGCAGAAATCCATCATCTCAGTAGAAGAAAAATTAGAAGCATTGTTAGTGACAATCTTGTTTGGTATCCCAAACCTTATTAAGATGTGGTCCTTTACGAAGTTGCATACTACTTGAAGTAGTACTTTTAACTGGAATGGCTTCCACCCATTTGGTGAAATAATCAGTGGTAGTCAAAACAAGAGTATGCCCTACACTTGAAGGTGGATTGAGTGTCCCAATGAAGTACAAACCCCATTGTTGAAAGGGTTCCTCAATCACCACTGGTTTGAGAGGTAAAGCAACAAAATTCGGTCTTCAAACAAAGGTTTGACATGCTTCACACTTGCCTACCCACTTTGATGCATCATTGAATAGGGTAGGTCAATAATATATAGCACGAAGGATTTGTTGGGCTATAACAGCAGAAGATAAATGACCTCCACAGTGTGGTCATGAAAGGTTAAGAACAATTTATTTTGTTGCTCTTTGTCAACACATTTCAAGAACCTTCCATCTATCCCTCATTTGAACAATGCATTTTCCCACAACACATATTACATAGACCTTAATTTGATGGCTCTCTTATCCTTGACACTCAAATGATATGGAAATTCTCCATAAGTAAGAAAGTGTGCAATGTTAGCATACCATTCATCAGTTGAGCTGAGGAAAATAACAACAAATATATCAACTTCTTCCTTGGACAATTTGGCATCAAATCCTTTAGCAATGAGTTCACATAATCCCTTTCCTCGAACTAGCTTGGTGGATTTGATGTCAAGATCATACTCTTGAACTTTTACTACCCAATTGCCTTCCTTAGTTCCAAATTCTTGTTGTGTAAGAATGGATTTAATAGTTGTATTAGACACAAGCACAATAGAATGAAAGTTGAGGATGTAGAAATGAAACTGCTTCACAAATTTGACCATTGCAAAAGCATGTTTCTCCATCATGGTGTACTTTAGCTCATGGGATTTAAAAATATAACTCATGAATGCTATGGGGAGTTCATGACCTTCAGCATTCTCTTGGGTTAACACAACAGCTAGAGTACTTTCAGTAGCATAGAAATAGATAATGAAGTCTTTGCTATAATTAGGGCATGCCAAGATTGGAGTCTTTGCTATAACTTTCTCGATGTCTTCAAATGAAACCTTTCTTTCAGAGAACCAACCAAAAGTCTACTTCCCTTTCATCATGTGAGCTATGTTCAAAGTAAGTTCAACAAAATTAGGCATGAATCTTATTAAGAAGTTGATCTTGCAGAGATAGAGTGCACACCCTTCTTTCTTGTGGGGAGAGGGATCTGCCGAATCATCTAGAATCTTTCTAGATCAATCTTGATTCCCTCCTTGGAGACAATATGTCCCTATAATTTTCCCTCGGTGATACCAAAGATAGATTTCTTGGGATTCAAGGAGATTCCATGCTCTCTACATTTTGGAGGGACAGTTTGAGGTGTTGGAAATGATTAGCTCTAGTTTTTGAAAACAAATCATTTCATCAAGGTATACAACTATGCATTTCCTCTTGAGATCGCTAAAGGCTAGGTCCATTGCCCTCTGAAAGGTGGCACCAGCATTGATGAGTCCAAAAGGAATTTTCCTGTAAGAAAAGGCACCCCAAGGAGTGGTAAAGGAAGTCTTATGCTGATCTGCAACACTTACTTCTACTTGATTATATCCTGAGAATCCATCAAGCATGGACAACATTTATGAACCTGTAATAGCCTACAACACTTGATCCATTATGGGGAGAGGATAATTATCCTTTAAATAGGCTTGATTCAAATCCCTAAAATTAACAGCAAATCCAGATCTCACCATCCTTCTTCCTGACAGGCACAATATTAGCAATCCACATTGAATGGTGAATGGGGAAAATGATCTTAGCCTTCAATAAATTTTGGATCTCTTGAAAGATTATATAAGAAATTTTAGGGTTATATTGCCTCTACTTTTTTCGGAAGGGCTTGATCCCAGGCTTTAGAGGAATGAAATGTTGCATCTCTTTTGGCTGAAAAGCCTTGAGATCATCATAAGAATATGCAAGAACATCAACATACCTTTTCAATAGATTTGCTACTTTTTTCCTCTCCTCTTGTGTGCAACACTTTCCAATGTTTACTAGCATGGGTTCATTAAGACTCCCAATGTTTATCTTTTCATAGTCAGCAGACTACTAAGCTCCTTTGGAAGTTTTGGACTTGATGTACCTATCATGTTTATCAAATAACTCTTCCAAACTTACCAGCCCTTTAGGTATCTTATTACCTTTTAGTTTTATGCAGCCATCATGATCCATTTCTTCTTGGTTATCTTCTTCATTTGGGGGCACACACTCTCTAGGAAGATTTCCACTTCCTTCAAAGTACATCTGGTCAAAATTATCTTTGAGTTCAAGGAAGGAAAGCAAGTGCTGATCATCATTAAATACTTGCCAATTGTTTGCATTGTCAAGCACACTAGGCCTATGAATCATCTCAATGGTGAATTTATCTTGGGAGAAATCTGGATGAGGGATCAGTAGAGACCCCGAGACAACCAAGGAATCATCCCTGGTGTTTCTTTCCCTTGGCATGGATTCAATTGAAAAGGCATCAAGGAACTCAATGGAATCCCAAACTAGATTCCTATAATGTTTCAACCTTCTATTATTTACTTGAAAAATATCTATGACCTTTTTACAATTAACTCTATATATCCATGAGAAAGGATATTCTTGATCCCCATCTCTTTTTCCATTCCTAAACCGAGGATGAGATCCTCATACTCAGTTGTATTATTTTTGTTTTCAAATTGGAGCTTGAAAGAGAAAGGGTGAATTTTCCCTTCAGGAGAAATAAGCACCACACTAGCTCTAGAACCAACTGAGGAGTAGCTTCCATTAAATTCCAAGATCCAAACGCCATTAGGATCAAGAAAAATTCCTTAGGATGGTTAGCCTCATCTTGTGACATGATCATGTAGTTACCATGACCAATGTCCTCATAAAGTATTTGTGCCTTTGGGTCATCTTTTTTTTGCATGATATATTCAGTTTGTTTCTCAGGTAGTAGCTTCTTCATTTTCCCATTCACTGGAATAAGAGCATGTGACCAATCCATCATGATTTCTCCTCCAAAATTTTTACAAAAATTCTACTTAGCAGCATACTATAGGAAGGGGGATATAAGCTACCAAAATGGTGACTAAAAATCTCTTCTCTGGAAAAGTAGCAAAGGCTACTTGTGCATCCTTGATCCTTCTAACCAATGGCACTTCTCTAATTTCCATTAAGTAACATGAACCAAAAGCACGAGGTTAGGGTTAATCCTAGGGCATGAGCTACCTTAGCAGGCATCACATTATCTAAAGCACTAGAATCAATAACACAATTGTTGAGTTTGTGGCTAACTATGAGGAGAGTGACATAAAATGGTTTGATCTTCCCATCAGATGAAGTGAATGCTACCACAAGGCTTGGTTGAGATGAAGGAGTGGGAAAGAGACCTTTATAACTAGGGGATGATGAAGGCTTGATTTGGAGTTTACAAAGTCTATCATCTTAGCAAAGGCCTTGGAATGGGTTTAGTAGAATTCGGTTTCGAGATCTAGACCTTAGTTTTCTTGAGATGGTCAATAATTTCAAAAGAACTAGAGGTAGATGGAGCATCATTGATAGGCATAGATGAAAATTTTGACTTATCAACTCTATCATTTGAAGAGTAATAAGTTTTAGGAGAAAAATAGAGGAGGAAGGGAGAACAAAACCTACTTTGGGTGTGGAAGAAGTTGGAATAGGAGCTCCTCCTTGCTTGCAACCACCGGAATGACCGTAGGAGGATCCTTATATATTTTAGTAGGTTGCACCACTTTCTCCTTCTTGTTGGCTTGCTCACGAGTCATGACAACATATGTTTCATTTTTATCTCTATAACTCTTTCTTCATAATAATCCTCTTCATCTATACCTTGATGGTGAGAAAATGGACATGAGATTCCCTCAACTCTTCTAATTCTTCATGATTCTTCCTCATGTTATTCACAGGTTTTGTCCTCCTCCTCATCATCATTAACATGTCTCTATACCAACTAATCTTCATTATCTCCAAGAGAAGATGTGGAAGAAGGAGATTCTTTGGATTTAGATGAATCTCTCCTTATCTTGCTAGACATGATCAGATCATCTTCAACACCGACAAAAATATTTGATCAACATCTAAAGTGGCAAGATTGGCTCTTCTAAGTGCATAGCTCATTTCGAGTAGTTGAGAATTAAGGAAGAAACATTTTTGAATCAGATCCTCATGGGATCATGTGACTCTTTCTTAATTTGTGCAACTGGGCCAAGAGGGCATGTACATCCTTAGTAGGTTTGAAATGCTGCTCAAAATGGGTCATCATGGTGTTTTAATTGGTGATGGATCCATCGGGGAAGATGATATAACCAATCAACAACATTATCTTGTAATGTCTCCACAAAAATTCTAACAGAGATATCTTCATGTTCAACTCGAGAACACCACAAACAACAATGAAGGCTGCAATATGTTCATTTGGATGAACCTTCCCATCACCTTTGAATTTAGGGAAATTCTTTCTATTACCTCTAGGTACTTCATGCAATGGTTGGGGAAGAGAAAAAGGACTAACCCTTTTGCCCCAAGGTAGAGTAGCTTCCATCATTGGAAGATTGTTTGGAGAGGAACTAAAACACCAGCGAGAATCAAAGCATGCAAATTAGGACTGATTTGATCTTGAGGGATGTCAGTCCCAGAAGTTTTGTCTCTAGTAGGAGGATTTCTTTCAGATGTTGTTCCTCTTGTTTTTCTTGTTGATGAAGGGAGAGAGAAACCTTGCTGATCCAAACATTGAAAATGAGAGTCTTCTTCCCTAAGGGTTCTTCTACCTCGAGTGTATCTTGAGTCGCGGATCAAAGATGATCAAGAAGTTGTTATTCAAAAATTGGAATCCATTTGTAATGAATTCCCCACAGAGTTGTAAACAACTATTGCATTTCGAGAATGGAACACGGGTTAAAACCATAGTCGTGGAAAACAATTCCTCCTCTTTAATGGGAGAGGCTCCCTTATTGAAACCGGGAAAAAAATGTATAGATATAAAACTCTCAATTTTTGGACCCTGATATTCTGGAATGTTTTCATATTTAAAATATTATCAATAAGAAGGAATAGAAGAATATGGAGATGGGATAAGGAAGAAAACAACAATGATTTTGGGAAATATAGATAGCAGAGTATCTCTCTACTTACATTGAACCAAGAAAATATAGAAAAGGATCAATTACTTCACCACCGGTGCAAATCTACAGACACAAAGTTCTAAGGATTCACACGAGAATATAACAATAATTTTCTATTGAATGTAAGACAAAAGATCCATTGAATGGAGCAAGGAGAGAGAAAGATATAACAGAGGAAAATAAGAAAAGAAAAAATGCACTTCTGTATTGAATTACTTCAGAATTTACAACCTTCATAGAAAACCAGAATCCCCTTTTCCATGGCTGAAACCATGTTCTTATAAGAATTCATATAGATCCATACTTTTCCCCCAAGAAAATAATATCCGAAAGGAATAATGTTTGTTGTAGATCCACTTTTGGAAAGTGACATGAAATAAATGCACTCATGAAAAGTAGAGGTTCAAAATGCAAATATTTCGTTAGTTCAAGCATGATTATTTTAGTAGGGGGCATCTCATGATTTTCTTCTTCATGTGGTCCTGCCATTTCCACCTTTTAACCACTTTCATAGCACTCAAGTGCTTATTGGTAAGTTTTCTCCCTTTTTTAAATTGCGTAAACTTGATAAAATCTGTTTTCTGATGATTAAACTTTACATCACTTCAAACTTATCAATTTAGATCCATAATAAACCAAAAATGTACCTCATGGGGAAACGACAAGAATATAGAGAAAAAGAATGAAGAACGATCTATTTTTGCATTTTGCAGAGCTCTGGTTCATTAGTGGTGTTAAAAACTAGATGAGTGCATTTGGCTATCTTTTCCCCCTTTTACCTTTGAATTTTGACCTTACACGTGGAAAGATCCAAGCAACGACGGTCCTGGGGGAGAAATCTACATTTCTTGACATTTGGGAGAAAAAGCATGATTTCTCATTTTGCTCTGCCCTCCCACAACTCTGCCAAAAACTAGACATGTGGTGCTATCTGAGTGGTTGAGGAAATGCGGTTCAAATATGCCATTTAAACTCAATTTAACAAAAAGATCAAATTCTCAAAAATCTCTACCATCCTGCTTTGACTTTTCAATGTGAACGCGTGGCACACCATGATTGGAAAAAGGGGTCACAACCCAATTTGCAACATCTTAACCTTTTGGTGAAAAAGGTTCAAATTCTCAATTTCCCCATAGGCCCACTGTTCCGATTTCATCCTTCAACACATGGCATCATCTGATTGGGTGCGGGAATGTGCTTAAGTTTTATACTTTATCTATTTTTGAAAAGGGAAAAATTCCAAATTTTCCCAAAAGTTCGTGCCCCCGCTTTGACTTTTCAACATAGGCCAGGTGTCCCTTTCTAATCTGCTATGGGCCTTAACTTAGAAATTTTCCCTTCGCATGAGTGGGGCCGTGGGCCATTTTAGAACTTTTTGCCCTTTGTGGAAATAAGGCTAAAATTCCCAAAGTCCTCCATTGGTCTGCCAAAGCACCTGTGAACTGAAAAATGACCACATGTCCTTTTCTGATTCTTCAACACATGGCATCACTTGATTGGTTGTGGGGACGTGCTTTGCTTTTTATCTATTTTTAGAAGGGGAAAAATTCTAACTTTTCCCCCGAAATTCCATGCCTCCACCATTGAATTTTCAACATGAACACGTGTCCCTTTCTGATTTGCTACGGATTTCAACTTGGAATTTATCCTTTCACTTGGCGGGGCCACGGGTCATTTTAGAACATTTCACCCTTTCGTTGTAATGCCTTAGAGAATAAAATGGATCCTTCACCCCGAAATTCTACCAAAACTACTCTAGCCAATCAAGGACCAGTTAGGATGTAGGGAAAAATTGACATTTGTTCGAAAATCACCAAAAGTGATAAGTTCAAAAAGGAACCCATCTGACCACATCCAACGGGAAACAAATACATAGATTCACCTTTCTGAGAAAGAATTTGATGGGGAAAAGGACATAAGAAGTTACAGGAAATGCGAAGACACCATTTTTGCTCTGAAGAAATTCTTTCTCTAGAAAAGGTTAAAAAAGAGAGATGTAAGGTCCCATGCATTCCAAATGCATAAAAGAAGAACTAAAATCATTTTCCATCCATTGAAAATAGGTAAAATGTTTTAATGGTGTAGACTGAGGAATTTTGATTAAAAACATTGTGGGAAATGAAAATGAGCATCTGAGGAGTTTAAAACATGAATTTCTTCTATGGCAGGGCTCCAATTTTCATGAAATTAGATTCAAAAGGGTGGGGAAAATTGAGAGGACAACACGTTTTAACAAGTCAAAAGAAGTCAATGATGAGACAACCTAACTACAATGAAAATGTTGACATGGGTATCATGATGAAATGGATATCAAGCTAAGAAAATGTACCAAAAAAATTTAAACATTTATCATCCAGTCTTAAGCAAGGACTAATGTAAACAACTGTAAAAGTGGTGGACACAATCAATCAATAGCACTACGTATGTATGTTTTCTTTTTTCCCAAATGAGAAACAAGAAAACAAAGGAGTAGAAAAAGTGGTGATGAAAAATACTTGGTGTAACTTTGGTGGAGTTTCACCTTGTTTTAGGACAAGTGAAAAAATAGGAAAAAGTAACACATTGTAAATTTCATGATGAGTAACACTAGGCCCTAACTTGGTGGACTCTCCCTTGTTCAAATAACAAGGATATGACTCTAATTTTTTTCTTTGTGATATATTTGTAGAACATGATAGATAAAGTCTAGTTGGATCCAAGCCACAAGCTCCTATTAGTTCACTCTCTAGGTGCCACAAACTATCTCTGCGAGCCCGGTCTACAAAGAAAGTTGTACTGAATAAATCTTGGAGTATTCAAACTTTACTTTACCCCTTTCAATACAATGATCAATAAATTACATTTAGTTATATCTCACTAGGGTTACGTGAAGATAATTTTGACACTAATCTCACAAAGGCATACTAGTCAGTTGGGTAGCAAAGTACTTCCATTTTTTCACTAGTTATCTCAAGGTGTGAACTACTTTGGGGTTCCTGGGAGCATCCTTATGGGTTTTGATGGCTTATTCCTATACAATTATCCTATTTTAAAGAGGACGAGCTGTAATGCTTAACTGAAACCTACAAGTACAATGTGTTGAATAATGTGGTGTGTTTTTTTATCTTTCAGATTAAGAAATGAGGTTTAGAACACCATTGACAACCTGCAACACACATGTAGTTAGATTTTGTTATAGATCCAAAGTCTTTGGCAAGTGTTTAGGTCCTGCACACAAATGATTTTAGTAATTTCCAATAGAAAGTGAACCAAAGTTGCTTTTGATTCTCAAGATCATCCAAGGACACAAGAGAAGAGCATACATAATGATTTGATTCAACTAGATAAATGTAAAGGAAAAATTTAAACCAAATGAACTTGATTTTTTTGGTGATTTGTTCATTATCTTAAGCCAAAAATGAAAGATTAAGTTTCCAATTCAGCCAAATGTTAGAAAATAAGACTAAAGTTATTTTTGATTCTCAAGATCACCAAAAGGTGCAAGAGAATAACATACACAAACTTTATCCTAACTAGATAGAAATGGAAAACTTCATATCAAAGTACCATAAAAATTCTTTGTAAAAGGTTCATTTCCTTAAGAAAAATGAATAATGAAATCTCCAAGTTGATCCAAATGTTAAAAAGATAGAGATCAAAGTTGTTTTTGATTCTCAAGATCACCAAAAGGTGAAAGAAAAGAGCATACACAAGATTTAGTCTAAATCAGGTGAAGTATGGAAATACAACATTCATCAAAGCATTAGACATGTTAGAAAATGAATAGTTTTTTGATAAAAGAAACCATAAATTTTATGTAATTAAAAGTCTAAAATTTGTGTTTTTACTAAAGGTAAATTCTTTGGAGGGACCTTACCCAATAGTACAACCAGAGGCTAGAGAGCCAAGATAATAAAAAAGCAATGTGATTTTTTGATCTGTGGGTGCCACACCCCAACCAAAAGAATAAAAAAATAAAACTAAGGGGCTATATACCCACAATAATCCCAACTACGAACCAAAAACAACAAAAATGTAACATAAAAAAACATTATAACAATTACATATGAAACAGAGATACAAAGACACTAACTAAATTTTTTTACAAACCTTAAGAGAAATTCTAAGTTCTTGATAGAGATTTAGTGTATTTCCAATAGTAGGGTACAAATTATATGCTTTAAACTTCTTTGTGATCTTATCTTCCATGCGGAGGTCGGGGTGTCATTGATGTCACATATTTGGCAGATGTGGATTTGCATGAGTTTAAGAATAGCTCTTTGTATGGCTAAGTAATTGCAATGATTTTCCTCTAGGTATTTTAATTTAGTGGCAAGAGTGTTTATTTCCTCCCTGAGGTTGGGTTTAGGGTTAGGAGCAGGTCCTTAGTAGCAGACTTGAGGAGAAAATCCACGTTGTCCTCAAGAGTTTTCATAGTCTCAGCATGCATAATAAATTTTTTCTCCAAAATAGAGGAGGTGTCCTAATCAAAGGAGATAGCAGGAATGACAGTGGGGGGCTATCCTCAACCAAAATATATTTTTCCTTCTTACTGCTATGAAGAATCCTTTTAGGAGGTGGTTCAGAGGAAGAGTCTTGGTACATGGGATTCTTGGAGCGAATATGGGGATCTGGGGAAGTGGGGAGACTAATTAGGGGTGGGAATCATTGGCCACAACATCCATTAAGTATCTTGGGTAATGAGAAAATGACTCACGATGTAGAGGAATTATCCTCTTATGCCCTTGAACTTCAAGATTGATTTTTCCATAGAATACAGAATGTAGTGTGATAAAATCACCTTAATCTCACTTCTAGAATGGTTGAGCAGGACGAGTGTAATGCATTAGAATAGGAGAGAATATTCCCTCGAGAGTGACATATCAGACCATCATTTAGGTGAATTCATCGAAAGGGTGTGGGATATAGGCATAAAAATTCCTTCCTTCTTGATTGCAATGCTTTCACCTTGATCCAAGAAAACCCTTTCCTCAACTTCCTTATCAAATTTTTCTTGAAGAACTTGTTTCCATCCGTGCTTAAGCTAGTGATAAAATAAATGAACTCCTAAGAGATATTAAAATCCCTGTCTTTGAATTTAATGGACTGTCTTTCCAATTCTCAAAAAATTAGAGAGATATATGTTGGTCGTGCCCCTTAATCCTTTGTATAAAATATGTTAAACCCCAATGTTGAGGGTTTCCTAGAGTTCAAAATTATCCTGCCACTATAGATTAAAAATGGGATTAAATCTACATGGAGCTCCTACCATTATGATTATCACTTGAAAATTCAATGGATTGAGATGAAAAAAATAGTCTGTAGTCCCTCCAACAATCCTATGAGTTATATGTCTATGAGTTATAGAGATGAAGCCCGAATCCTTCCCACACACTTTCTTGAATTGTAAAAAGCACTTGAGTTTTGAAGTAATGGGGAATGAATTCGAGTGAGATCAATTTTATTTGGATATCTAGATAATGGACTCCACACATGTAGAGTCTGTCGACTAAGGAGTACTGATGAATGAATTTGAATCATTAATAATGTTTTTCCTTGCTTCACAGGATTATCTTGGAAATCATACCATTCCTTGTAATTATTAATGCAAACCCCCACATTTGCTAATGTATCTGCTGATTTATTCCCCTCCCTATACACATGTTGGAAAATAATGTTTAGACCATTGCATAATGTATAGGCTTCATTGATAAAATATCTAATGGTCCAGCTAGGAGTTTGGGACTTAGAAAGGTTGTTGATAATGTTCATTGAGTCACCTTCCATAATGATATTGCCCACATTGAGGTTTCTAGAAATTCGATTCCCTAGAGAGATACTAGGGCCTTCGAATAGTGGTTAGTTTTCTTACCCATGGGACCAACATACGCTGCAATTAGAAGTCACAAATCTAAAATTTATGTTATCATTGCATATTTTGCTTCAATACCTTTCCAACGCAAAAAAATAGAGTCATTTTGAGGTCGGAAGAAAAATTTATGGCATCCGGAAGATCGATTATGCATACTGATTAACACTAGCGTTCCCCTTTCAATAATAGTGCACCCCTTTGAATACAAAAACACCCTTTTGAACACCATCATGCCCATTTAAACACCAACATTCCCATTTTAACACCAACACACCCTTTTGAACACTAACATGCCCCTTTGAACACCATCACACCTCTTAGAACACCAACACGCCCCTTTGAACACCAACGTGCCTCTTACAAAAAAACATACACAAAGAGAAGATAGTTCAACACCAACATGGAAAGGAAGACACCTACGCCCCCTTTGTAATACTAGTGTGTGGAAGAATAACATCACTGTGTCCCTTCATGTAGATGATAAAAAAATGAGAAATTTGGACAAAAATATCAAAATGCTAAAATTTTTATCAATTTGATCAAAATTTGACAACACCTCACCTCTTTTGATCCCTGAAAAGAGCTAAAAAAATTCAATCCTAACTAAACCAGTCAAGGAACTTCATATTTAATCAAAAATGTAAAATAAGGTTATTAAATAAAAACTTTGAAAGTGATCTAAAAATCTTGAAAATGAATGCAAAGGAAAATGAATGCGAAATGTTAACTACTTAAACTTTGTAAAGCTAATTAGCTTATAATAACACCTAGTAGTCTAAATAGCTAAACTAAAATCTAACATAGTACCATCAAGATCAAAGCTTATGAGAATGCATAAGGAAATCTACATGAAATTAATCATCTAAACTACAAGCATTCTTACTATGTTAATGATTGCTAAATAAATTGAACCTATGAAGATTACAAGAAATCAAAATATGTGTTGCTACTTCATTGATGGTGAAGAGATCTCAATAAAATGGATACAAGGCCATGTTTATATCTTCTCTTACTAACCAAGCTTGAAGAAATGGATGTAAATGGGGATGCAAGCTATTCCAACAATGGAGTAAGGCTCTAGATCATATGTTTTATATGAATAATACTATTCAAAGTATGGTGTAAGGTGTGAAGGTAGGAGCTTGGTCCTTTTTATAGCTTTCTATTTGGGAAAGCTTGCATCTTAGTACATGTGGGACAATTTATAAAGTAACTCTAGGATAATTAACCATGATTAGATGATTTAACTAGTGAGTTAGCAACTCATGGGATTTGGGGTGCTTTAATTAATCAATTAGGATTAATTAATAGGCTAGTAATAAGATTTTTAGGCTATTTAGAGGTGATTGAGGAGGAATTTGATAAGATTGGAAGCATTTGAAAGTGAGATTTAGCCAATAAGAGGGTTTATTGATTAAATGCATGTTAAAAAGGATTAATTAGCTATTATTAGCTAATTAATTGATTCTAAGAGGATTATAACTAACAAAGTGTCATTAATTGGCATCCGAAATGTGATAAAAGCTAATTAATTAACAAAGTGGCGTTAATTAACCAAAATGGAGGGAAACATTAGTTAATTAGCAAAAATCACTAATTATAATGAAAATGATGAAATAGAGGATAATGAGTACCACTTTAGCATTAAAACTACAGACGTGGATTATAGGTGTCTACACATAGAACAAGTGTTAAAATTCCTTGGATTTAGATGATATTGATGAAGTAAAGAAGCTGCAATGGAGTTCTACTATCAATGAGGTAGTCGTGCAATGGACATAGTGAAATTGGATGACCCGGTGATAAGAATAATAGTGTATTTCTTTACTAAGATAAATGGATAGGAGCAATGGGGCCGGGTGAATAAACAATGGTTATACATTTCTAAGAAAATTACATAAGGAAAAATTTACAACCTCACACAATTTGTAGATGAGGATATTATTGAGGAGGCCGCACAAGTGATAAAATAACTTTTAGGAACATCTTGTTACTTATAGTATTTTCTAAAATTGGGGTGCCAAATGGGCCCAATGGTAGGATATGGTAGTAACTCTGAATGAAAATAATCCATTGCAGAGAGTTTTACAAATTACACATGTGAAAATATAATTCTGCAACATGCAAGGTTTGGGGAGACAGGTGATACAAAAGGATGGGCGATGCATATAGGGAAGAGTGGCATATTCTGGTGAATTACCCACATAGCTAGAGGGGAAATAATATTTTTAGTGTATCAACACTTCTACATTGGCCATTTTGAGTTGAAGGATGGAACGAGGGCCCTTGGTGTAAGCTACCTTTTTCTTTCATAGCCAAATAATTCCAAAATACTATGAATATGTTTAAAGAGGCTTGTAGGGTCAGAATTAATGCTTGATAAGATAAATTATGAGCATCATAATTTGTGTAAGTCACTAGAATATCGTAAGAAAAATACATATGTGGAGACAATTATATCGATGATATCACCATGACTAGATCGTGACTTTTGAAATTACAAATATAACAACTATAAAAAATTTACATTTATCGAAGATGATAGTGGTTGATTGAAACTATGTTCAGAATGATCTAACAATCCTAGGGATCCCATAGGAAAAAATATGATCAGAGAGAAGATAGCGTTCTAGATACCCCACCTATTAGTGAGAAAGAAGAAGGAAGTGAGGAGGAACCCCCAATAAAGAGTGCAATTGTGAAGAATACCCCCTACACACAAGGAATCTAAGCTAGGTGAAAGTTCAAGGAGGTAGGTTGCGTAAGGAAGAAATATCTAGTAAAGAAGAAGTAAAGGGTGGTGTCTAGTGAAGACGCACAAGAGACCTTGGAGGAGACTAGAAGGGATGAAGAAGAAACTATGTAGCCTAGTCCTCTAGTACATGATATCAAGGAATTAGATGCCAAGGAGCATAGTGCACAACATGGAGAGATCCTAGTAATTGACATAGAAATGGAAGAGGTAGGTGCTCATATTTTGGAGGAGAGGCATGATCCTATTAGAAAGCATAGATTTGAGCACACACTCTTTGGGCCATAGGTTGAGAAAAAAATTGAGAAAAATGTTAAGCACATGGTAGAGCGCATTATGGAGTAGGAAGTAGAACGTGCTAAAGAAAAAAGTGAAGTAAAGACAAAAAATTGACCAAAAAGAGATCTTGTCTTGAGTTTTCGAAGGGTTCCCATGCAAATAAGAAACTAATGCATACACCCTAGGGCTTGATGATAAAATAAAAAGATGATCGAGTAAGGTGTTGTGTGCAAGGTATCAAAGTATAGTTGCCACCGAGGACTTGTTCGTTGGTCCTTTTCAGAAAGAAGAAGCTTTTCCACACATGGGGAAGATGCTCTACTAGGTGTTCTAGTCACATATGGAGGAGTCAGAGTTAAAAGTTAGCGCATAATTGCTAACAGATACTTGAATGAATTACACTCCTTGGGAGGCATACTTGATAGTGGATTCTCAAATGTAAATAGATGATCAAGCATGTAATGCACTCAAAATGCTATCAAAGGATGTGAGAGTTAGAATTTTTGACAAGGACTGTAGAATTTGGAATCTACAGAAGGATATGGAGAAGGATAGGGAGATCAAGGAATGAGAAAAAGAAATTAAGGAGAAAGAAAAAATCATTGCAGAGTTGAAGGAGCAGATGCGGTAAGAGAAGGGAAAAATATGTTCCGTGTACAAAAAGGCTAAATGGATTGCGAATGTAATTACAATTGCACGCCCATAATTGGTAGGAAAAGTTCAATCCAAGCATGAGATGGCCCTACATTACTTGGAGGATTTATCATGCATGATCACCCAGAACATAGAGGTTCTAACCCTGAAGTCTAAAGAAGATGTATTGGTGTGACATAAACATCATGATAGGGAACAAATAAAAAATACCTTGTATAGTATGATGCATTGTTTGCTTGAATAAAAATAATTGCGTAAGTTGTAGAAGTGGTATATGATAACTATTAACATTTTGATCATGTGGTTTGGTTTCTAGTTTCGGGGATAAAGAAGAGTTAAACGAGTACTAAGACAAGCATAATTCTAATAGAGTAGAATGGGAAAAGATTTTGGTGGAGGTAGAGAAGAGGAGGGAAGTAATCAATTTTCTGAAAACCTCACTTAAGGAACAACTAAAGGAATTCTTCCCCATATCACACACATAATGGATGCATTAAATGATGTAGAAAAACAACTGCAAGAACTTATAGAAGGAACTCTTCCCATATCACACACATAATGGATGCATTAAATGATGTAGAAAAACGATTTGCAAGAACTTATAGGGAAGCTAAGGGGGAATATTGTTGAATTAAATCTCACAAAGGTTCCTAGAATTATTGATAATGTGCCGGTTCAAGAAAGTAAATAATTAGAAGGGTGGAAAGATTTGGAGAAAATTTTGGTGAAAGAGTTTCCATGTGTCCTCCCTCCTAAGGAAGATTAGTTCTTTTGATTATTTGGTGCAAGCCTATTATTTTTTCTTTAATTCTTGGAGAAGGTTCTACATTCTTTCGCACAATTTTTTTTTAATTTGCTGAGGAATGATAACATACTTAATGTGGGGTAATGTTGGATGGAGAAAAATAACTAAATACAAAACTTGACTAGCACACACAACATGGGAAAAGAAGGAGCATGTGGGAAGAATGAGCATGGATTACATGTGGGACTGCACATGATGACCAAAGACTTATCCATTTTCCATAAGCATGATAAAAATAAGAAAAGTGCCACTTAAAAGATAAAGGCATAAATAATTGGTGGGCATGCAAGGTTTATTTTTGGGAATGAGTACATGGTTTGACCACATGCATGAAAATTTAATAATAGGATTAATGCAAGTATTATTTATAGGATAGCCTATTATTAGATGTTATAGAAAATCATGCATGATGTCTATTTTTGAGTAAATATATTATTAAGAAGGTGCATGGGTGGCAAAGGGAAATAGCTCACCCATATATATACTTAATGTTCTACTTAGGTTGAGAGACAATGTGTTTGTGAAGTGATAGGGTTATGTTTCTCTATTGTACTAGCATGCATGACTCTTTGTTGATGACTTTTTATAATCAAATTATGACATGTAATGCTTATGATATTTAATGGATAAATATGGTTGGATTATGGTCATTGATGTTACTTGTGTATGGTGAAGTGCTTATATAGTTGACCTTGATTATGGTTATCTAATGTTATTTCTTATTTGAGTTCATATATTGATCTATGTGTTGAATGAGTACTTCTATATGGGTGATGATAAATTCACATGCTAACAAATTGAAAAGCTTACATAAAGGAGGGACTTGGTAGCTGCGCGTGCTTTGAGTGAGTATACAAGTTTACCTAAATGAGGTGCTAGCATGCTTAACAACTACATAGGAAATAAAAGACTACATAGGTGGTGAAAGAAGGGATTCCGTGGTGTATGTATGCTATCACCGGTAGCAGAAATATACTACCAATCAGTAGATGAAATATGCTACTAGATGACAACAAAAAGTATAATATTGGCATTTTGTATAAGTGAAGTATCTCGAGGTGATGAAAAAAACTAGTTGTACGGTTGCAACCAGCCGTAAGTAAGAAGGAGAGGTAAGAAAATGTGATTGAATAACAGGAGAAAAACATGCTCCCGACCGACATCAAGATAACTATGTAACCGGTTATCGGAAAGAATTGTCCTACCATCTAAGATCACGAATGTATGCAACCAACTAGATACAAGAACATTAACAACAAGATGAGAAATCATGAACATAGTGCAAAGTATCTTAACAACCAGTTTAATGAGTTATGATGCTCATGACTTCTAGTGTTAGTAAGGTACCATTGGCAAATGAATTATCATGGTCTCCTACCTCTTTTTAGAGATTTAATGCAAGATATTGGTCAATGAGGAAAATTCAAGGTTTATGTCTATATAATATAAATTTCTCCTCATTTGAGGGGGATGTTTTGAAATGGAAAGTAACTCTATAAAAATTATTCCAAACATTTTTGAGTTACAGTCCTCGAATGGGGCATCTCAGTAAAATACTCTTTCCTTGTGTATATTTTGTAATGGATTGTGCATCTTTTGAAAAATAAAATTCATGTTTTATGGATTTTTCTACCTTAACATGTGTTTTATTGTGTTTCTCACCTCCCATTTCATTTACAGGTACATTGTGCATAATTCATTCTTTTTATAGGATTCAAATTTGTTGTACCTCACAAAATGGAGATCCGAACATTTTTATGTTGCAGGATTCATTAGTTGCTGGTTTTTATGTTTTAACTATTAGGTTTTCATTGTTTTGCTATTGGTTTATCTTTTGCCACTAGTAGAGGCAGCATTGTTTGGTCTTCATTGTTTCATCTTTTTCTCCTCCTATTATATAGGGTAGGGACCCTTAACCATTTTTCACCATTAATCAATTTTTTTGTTGTACCCCACAAAACCGGAGATCTCGAACATCGTTTTGAACCGTGGCTCTTCTGTTATCCCTCTCAACTTTATTTCCATCCTATTTCACTCACTCGTAATATATCCACTCCCTAATTTTGATGCTATCAACTCCTTAGTTTAGGATTTATGTTTCATGCATCTTCCTCTCTCCTTGGTCCCTTGGAATTATAGGTTAGTGTTAGAGTAGCTGCATTTCATTTCCTAGAAGTAGTTTTAGTACTAGGAATAGGTAGAGGAACCAACCTGTCTCTAGAGGTTTTCCTCATTTACAAGGGTCCCACACCTTGAGATAATCCCATGTTTCCCAAAAATAATGAATAATCATCTATAATTTATGACATATCGAGGGTGCTATTTTTGGTGATAATAGTTTTGCACACCTGGTGGGACAAAAGTCAATATTTTCATTTTTATCAAGTTTGGGTTTGTATATTTGTAAAATTTAAGCATTTGGATACTCTTTAGTAACACATCCGACGACTCTAAGCATATAATTAACTAGTTTCAATAGTTAAAGTGCCTTAAGTTTATGAGAAGAATTTAGACAAGTTCTAGAACAATAGAAGGAGTTTTTGACTACCTATAAATACGCCAAGGAAGAGAAGAAGGAGAAGAAACGGTTCAAAGATCACCATTTCCACCAAACAAAACGCTTTCAACAACACCACTTGCTGGGCCTTTCTTGTAGTCTACTAGAGTTATCAGACCTATTACAATGGGAAAACGACATAATCTAGGATTCATTAATTTTACTGGTAGCAGTCCTCTTTCTCTTAATGCTCAAAACCCTATTCCACCATTTTTACTTACAAGTATTCCCTTTTTCACCATGGAAAATCATACCAATCTATTTGAACATATATAGGACATTGCTAATGTTTTTATTATTCATCAAATTACTGAGAAAGATATGGCTATTAGGATTTTGACATCATCATTCAAGAGAAGAGCTTTACTGGTGGTTTAGGATTCCACAACATAATCAATTGTTAGTTGGAATAAGCTAGGAATAACACTTTACAATCAATTTGGAGAAAAGGAAGATAATATTTCTTTGTTGGAATGAATGATAACCTTACAGAGGGATCCCAATGAGCTCATGGTAGACTTCAACTTGAGTTTCCGAGGATGTGGTAAAGAGTTCCAACCCTTATGAGACCAACCGAGGAAGGTGAATTTCTATGTTATTTTAGATATTTAAATTATGCTATTGATCTAAGAATTCAATCTATGGGTGTATAACATTTCCTGGTGCTTATGTTATGGCCATTAGGGCTGAAATTATTTTGATTTAGGATGGAAAAATTACTCCTGACCTCTCATGCCCATTTACCTAGAAATGAAATGCCTTAATTAAACCCTTGAATTAACACCTATTCCAAACCCAAGAAACCAAAGCTCTAGTGAAGCATCCACCTCCTCAAGTGATTCATCTAAATTGTAGGAAGTAATGAAACAACTAAAAAAATTATGAAATGAGTTGGTATCCCTTAAGAGGAAGCAAGCCCAAAATGTTAGACCTTATAAGCCTCCATACCAACAAAATAATCCCTCTTATAAGCTAAAAAATACTTCAGCCCAAGCTGCAAATAAAAATCAAAACCAATTTCCTTCTGCTACACCCTTTCAACCATAAAATCCTATGGTAGTTAGCTCATCCCAAGCTTTGGTTTCTATTCAAAATAATATTGTGTAGTATTATGAGTGGTGTTTCCCCTGTAGTCTTCTACACAACCAAAAAACATGTCTCAATGAAATTATGAACCAAGATTTGATGGTGCAAAGTGCATTGGTTTCTCAAGATTCACTTGTAGAAGAAAATCAATAGTAGTTGGTTGATTAAGAGCCACCTCCAAGTGAAACTTCACTTGTGAATTAGAAAGAAGAGGAATTTTGTGGAGTAAATCAAAATCTTCCTCAAGGTGTGGCTACCAAGACTAGATCTAAGAAGAGAGATATTGATGAAAGACATGAAGAAAATGTAGGATCTAATCAAACCTCTTTGACCTTCCACTTAAACACAGCCCAAATTTTTAGAATCATCCTAAGGTACCTTCCATATAAGCTTAAGTGAAATAAAGGGTTGTTGTGAACAAGGTGAAATAGAAGGATGATTCACCCCCTTTCAATATCTTAGAGAAAATAAAGAAAATAAATGTGAGTATCTCCATGTGGGAGTCATTGGCAATTCCAAGCCAAAGGGATCTTTTGCAAGAAACCATATCTAACTTGTCCATCCAAAATGTGTCATCTAAAAATTAGGACAATATTATTATCAATGCAATACAAAGAGAAGGGGGTCATCAAACTAGAAATATGAATCCCCCACATATTTATGTGTCCTTAATCATTGGAGATAACGTAGTATATAATTGTATGATTGACTCAGGGGAAAACAACTCAGTGATGCCAAAGTAGATTGTAGACCATCTAGGCCTCAAATAGGATCCTATTTATAAAGGAGTTATACAATTTGATTGGATATTAGTGGGGACTGTCAAAATCATCAAGGGTTTTAGCCTCATATTGGATGCAAGTCCCAATGTCACAGTTCCTTAGGATGTATTAGTGATTTATTTTCCTCCACCATTTTCCCTATGTCTATCTAGGTATTTCAATACCAAAATTTGAGGCTATTTATCACTAGATTGGTCTCGCATGCTCTTTAGGACTAGGTATGGAGCTAAGGCCACTATTAAATCTGAACCAATTGCTATATACCATATTGATACTTATACACCCATCCCTATAATTGCTAATTGCATATCTTTTGATCAAGAGGAAGATACTTGAATTGGGGTCATTCCTAACTTAATACTTGATGAATGGGCACATAAGTGGCATAGCTATGATCCATACAAAGAGATGGAAGAAGCTGAATTGGGTGTTTACCATCTTCATGAAGAAAATACACCCCTTCCTAGTGTCACCAAGCCAAATGATGAAGAAGAGAATGGAGTTTGGAAAATGTACTTTGATGGATCAAGGAGTAGATAAGGTGCTTTGGAGGAGGAGATGTGATTATGTACTCTAAAGGTATGAATTATTATTCATCCTTCATATTTCAATTTATTTTCTCAAATAATACAATAGAGGATGAGTTAATTATCCATGGAATGCAGTGGGTAAGTATAAGGAACATTAAAAATATGCGAGTTTTGGGGATAGTGAATTAATAGTGAACCAAGTAAAACGCTATCATACATCTAAGAATGATCTAATCAAAACCTTTAATTACAAAGTGTGGGATCTGTTGGATGATTTTGAAGCCTTCAATATTTAGGCCATCCCAAGAAAGGAGAATGAGGATGCTTTGATAGACTTGCTATAATTGGAGCAAGGTTTTATGTTGATGAGGATATTAAGAGTGAAAAGTTCTAGTCCCATATCGAGATGGTAGTGAAAAATGCTATACTAGAAAATGTTATAAGTTGAAAAGTGTTTGCAAATGACCACCATATTGTAAACTTCCTTTAGGAAGAAGTTGTATTCTCTTAAAGGAACTAGGGAAAGTTGAAAAAGTAATATGGAGACCAAATTATACAACTTATAATAAACAAACTACCTAAGGGTCTAGTGACGTTAGAGTCCATATTTAACCCTAATGAACAATTCAATAAAATGAAAGAAAACATAGTGGTCAAGGGTGATGATGTAGAACCTATCTTAGTGGGTCAAGGAAAATCTCTTCAGATTGACAAGGTAAGCACCTCTTAAGAGAAGCATGATTTTGTGAAACTTTTCGAGAGTTTTCGATGTTTTTCCTTGGAACTATGAAGACCTTAGAGGTTTTGACCCTAATGTAGCCCATCACACCATTGAGTTGGACCCTACGAGATAAGTCTCGCGGAAAAGATAGAGACATGTCAATCCCCATATTAAACCTATAATGAAAAGGGAGTTGGACAAATTGATAGAGGCAAACATCACCTTTCTTATTAAGCACTCATCATGGGTGGCTAATTTATTTCCAGTGTAGAAGAAGAATTGAGGATATTAGGTTGTGTGTGCACTTCATAGATCCAAATAAGGACTTCTTAAAATATCATAACCCACTTCCTTTAATGGAAAAAATTCTATATATTGTGGGTGGTTTTGGGATATTTTCTCTTCTAGATGGGTATTTAGGATATAACTAGATTATAGTGAAAGAGGAGGATCAATTCAAGATTGCTTTCAATATAAAGTGGGGAACATATGCTTACAGGAAGATGCCATTTGGCTTGTCAAAGGCTAGAGAAAATTTCAAAGGGCCATGGATATGACATTACAAGGGGTAATCAATAAGATTGTTCTTGTATACCTTTATGATATGAAAACATTCTCCAAGGATACAAAATATCACCTCCTTCATCTTAGGAAAGTGTTTGAAAGATGTAGGGAGTTTGGAGTTTCTCTTAACCCTAAGAAATGGATTTTATTACCCCTGAAGGAAAAATCGTAGGCCAAATTTTTATAAATAAGGATTAAGCATTGATCCCAAAAGAGTTAGTGCCATTATGGAATTTAAACTACCTACTCATAAAAATATCTCCAAAGTTTCTTGGGGAGAACTAACTTTGTTAGAATGTTTTTCCCAAACTTTGCTAATCTTGTTAAAACACTTGACATTTATGTTAAAGAAGAACATAGATTTCAAGTCGATTGATAAAGGAAAATAAAGTTTTGTAACTATAAAGTAGGCCATTACATAGGCCCCATCCCTTATACATCTATATTTCTCAAAGGAATTTACTTTGTATGCCTTTGGAGGCACTGAACTAATCTCATATGGATTAGTGTAAATGAATCAAGAAGGATTAGAGAAGCCTATCGAATTCTTTAGCAAGGTACTTGAGGATTATGAAGTAATGTATTCATTCATTTAGAAATATGTCTGTGCTATAATAAGAAGTTTAAAGAAATTCAGACATGTAGTGTCCAATAATAAAATTCATCTACTAGTTTCACATGATGGTGTGAAATATTTTCTTCTAAAAATGACCTTAATGAGAAGAGAGATGGTTGGATTACCAAGGTCATGGAATATGACATTGATATTAAGGTGACTAATCTGGTTAGGGGAAAGGGGTTATGTGAAAAACTAGTTTCAAGTCATAATAAAATAGAAGAAGCCGTCCTTGTGCTTCAAGGTGATCAAGAGAAACCAACCAATTCCTCACCCAACTCTTGCTAGACTCAGGATATAGTTAAATTCCTCCAAACAGTCAATTCCCTCAAAGGTTAAATAAGGCCAAGAGGATACAATTTAGGTTTTATTGTACTCCATATGTTCTTTTTGATAATATTTTGTTAAAAAGGATGCAAATGGTGTGATCCTAAGGTGCATCAAAACTGGTGAAATGGAAATAATACTACATGATTTTCATGTTGGGGAAATAGGTGGTATCTTTGCCCCAAGATTAACAACTCTCAAAATCATAAAGGTAGGGTATTAATGGCCTAACCTTTTCAATGACTACTATGCATGGATTGGGAAATGTAATAAGCATGCCTTCTTCACGGGGAAAAGAAAAATAACATCTATTCCACTCCATCCCATCTTAGTAAATAAACCATTTATGCAATGGGGGTTACATTTCATCATGGTGATCAATACAAACTCAAGCTTAGCCCACAAATGGATCCTCATAGCTACAGATTATTTCACCAAGTGGACAGAAGTAGTTGCACTCAAGGAAGCAAATGAAGCCAATTTTTTGGATTTTTATGAAGGTATTGTGGCAATATTTGGTGTTCCTTCCACAATTATATCGGATAATGTCTTGGATTTTCTAGGAACAAAAATATTTTATTGGGTAGTGAAAATGGACATTTATTTGAGCACTTACTCAAATTATTACCCTCATGGTAATGGTCGGGATGAGTCAACAAAAAAATCTTATGAGGATCATAAAGATGAATCTAGATGAGAACCAAAGAACATGACACACAACATTAAAATAATCCTTTTGGGTTTATAGAATTACACCCAAAAGGTCAACATGAAACTCTCCTTACAGGTTTGTTTATGGAAGAGAAGAAATATTACAGTATCTAGAGAATTGAAAACATTGGAACTAATCAAGAAGCTAGAGTTGTTTGAATTTGAGGCCATGAAAGTGAGATATGCAAACCTCATGGAGCTTGAGGATATTAGGAATCAAACTATGCAGGTGATGGAGAAATAACAAGCCTAGATTAAGATGAGATTTGATAAAAGAAAAAAGCTATAAATTTTCAATAAGGAGACTTGGTCCTGAAGTGGGATGTAAATATGGAAAAACCAAGAAGATACTCCAAGTTTGGTGTAATGTGGAGTGGCCCTTACACCATCTCAATTTGTAAGAAAAATAATGCTTTCTAGTTGTTTAAACTAGATGGAGAAGAATTATGATTTTAGTCAATGGAATTGACCTTAAGAATTATTATTGAATAAAAAATATCCCTTGTACATAGTAGATTAGTTCATCTCTAAGTGCTATAGCACATTTTTCTATTCTTATTGTAGGTTTTCTTTTAGATAAATTCTTATGCACACTCTGCATGTTCCATTTAGGATGTGCATGTTTTTATGTTTATACATATTTGTTCCTTTTTTTGTTACACTTTATATTATGATGGGAACAATCATTACCCATCCTAGGGTTTCAAAATTAGTATCAGTCCATGTAGAATTTTAGGCGATTTAGGTATAGATTATGTAAACCTTAGATTAGTTTCGGTTTCAAACCTGATTCCATGCCCAATGGATGCTTCAAGGATATTGATCTTTGTGATCTAGTAGGTAGATCACTCTGTGAGTCACCAAATTGTTATCCATTTTTGAACCCCATGAAAAATGGACTAGCTCGTGAACTTGGTGATTGCAGATCAAATGGGGTATATATATTTCGGATGAAAAAGGTAGCTTGTGGGTTGCTTATCCTAGTTGTGACCAAGTTATTTCTTATGGGTGAGATGGAGGAACAGAGTTAGAAAAGCTGTTGGTCACATTTGACCCCTTTGGTAGGATAAATGGATACTACCAACTAGTAGCATTAATGGATGCTATCGATTGGTAGCATTTTGATGCTACCGTCTGCGGTAGCATGTTTGAATAGTACTTGTTGTTAACATGTTTGATGTTACCAATTGGTAGTAGGGACACGGTTTGTCAACGAAGCGAGTGACCGAGGGTCAAAGGTTAAAAAATGTAGAGGAAATGATATCATGTATGGGTACTACCGATTGGTAGCACAATGGAGATAATGGAAACCGGTCGAGTGGAGGAAGAAGGGATACAAAGTGATGTATGATTCTACCAGTCGGTAGAAGAAATATTATCTTGACCGGTAGAAAAAATTATGCTACCACTGATTACAGAAGCAAAAAAAATTGAGGTGATGAAGCGAGGTGGTGATAAGACTACAACCAACCAATAGCATAGATTATGCAACCGAATGGGAACAAGAATGTGAGGTAATAAAATGTGATCGGTGGATAGGATAAAAATATGCTCCTAAATAAAAATAGGAGAACTATGTAAGCTCGGTTAATGGGAAGAAAGAGTGACACCATCTAAGCATAGATGCATGCAACCAACTGGATACAATAACATCAACAACAAGCCAAAGAATTATGAATGTAGTATAAAGTATCTCAACAACCAGTTGAATGAGTTATGGTGTAAATGGATTCATATGAAAGCAAGCTACCATTGAGAAATGAATTATCATGATCACCCATACCTATTTTCTGATATTTAATGGAAGATATTGGTTGGTGAGGAAAATTCAAGGTTTTCTATCTATATAATGTAAATTTTTCCTCATTTGAGGGGGTATGTTATGAAATGTAAAGGAACTTTGTAAAAAAATTCTACAGATTTTGTGAGGTGCAAGCCTTTGATTTGGGAATTTGTAAAAGACTCTTGCCTTGTGTCTATTTTGTAATGTATGTGCATCTTTTGAGAAATAAAATTCATGTTTTGTGGAATTTTCTACCCTAGTTTGTGTTTTATTGTGTTTGTTTCCCCAGTGCATTTGTAGGTACATTATGCATTCTTCATTCTTCTTAGGATTCAAATTTTTGTGCCCCACAAAATGGAAATCTAAATGTCGGTTTAAACTATGGCACTTATGTCTTCCCTCTCTAACTTTATTTTCTGCATATTTCACTCACTTGGAATATCTCCACTCCCTATTTTTATGCTATCAACTCCGTAGTTTAATATTTCTGTTTCATCCATCTTCCTCTCTCCCTGGTCCCTTGGAATTATAAGCTAGTGTTAGACTAACTAAATTTCATTTCTTAGAAGTAGTTTTAGTACTAGGAATAGGTAGAGGAAACATCCTTTTTTGGAGGTTTTTCTCATTTACAAGAGTCCCACACCTAGAGATAATCCCATGTTACCTAAAAACACTGAATTCTTGTGTGTAATATATGACATATTAGAGGGGCCATTTTTGGTCATAACAGTTACCCAATTCCATATCTTGGACTTGGAACTACCCTAAAATATTCTCCTCAGTCACCCATGGATTCATGTCATATAGGCCATGACATAAAATTTCCATAAATGTATAAATATGTACCATGAGGGACAAAAATAACCATTCTTAGGGACTTATAACCATTTTCATATTACAGAGCATTATCTAGTTATTTCCCCACAATATAATAGTGTCCTTCTACAAAGATAGTTGTATAGGTTTAATTAAAGGATCTTTCCTACCACGTTGATCTTGATACACCATGCCCACATAAATATGACACTTCCTCACCTATTTCCCGTTTGCTACATGGGACATGAAGGTCCTCCCTACTGGCTATAGAGAATACAACCTCAATAGGCCCTCCTTATCTCCAATCTTCCCCTATCAATAAAAATGTAGTAGGCCTATCTATTAGCCTCAATGGTATTAAGAACATTGCAACATTGATTTATTTTTATGGTGGCCTTTTGGAAGATGAGAAAATGTTGGATACTTCTATATCCTAGTCTCTTGATGATGTGATGGCTTCTTGCTATCAAGCTCCCAAGTATGCCATCCCTAATAAGATGATGTATGCTATGGGCTATCAAGGATATGGATGTGGTGTCAATGAACAAGGAATGTTAGAACCTCTTCCAACACCACATGAAAAGATGGAAAAATATGACATTGGAATTTGACCGTATGGGTTCCATCCTCTGAAAGTAAAATCTAACTCTTTTGAGTGTTATGACAACTCTTCCAATTATGAAAATAAAAAATATTTCCACTATAGTCTCTACAAAGACCTTACCTCTACTAACATGTTTCCTGACACATCTATCTTCACCATATCCCCTACTACTCCTACATTAGACCTCATTCACCCATCCCTTGTGAATTAGGACCAACAACAACACATACCAATTGACTTATTTTAGAATGATGAAGCAATTGGAGAATTTATGGGTCTATGAGATGATATTCCTATTGGTGATCACAAGAAAGGATTATTTATTAATCTTGACACATATGCATACTTCGGGGAGGAGGATGAGTTCTGTGGTCAAAAAATTAGAAAGAGAATGAGGGAAAAATAACTTCCAAAAATCCTCATCAAAATAAAAATCCAAGTCTCATAGTGAGCACCTCTTTGAGGCACTATCTGACGTGTAAATTGAAAAATCTAAAATGGATACAAAAAGTAACCACTCTAAGGGTGAAAATCATGTTGATAAACCCTTCAAATGAGATCCCACCCCCCACCGATCTTACACATATGGAAGATGGATCCAAACTGATAATGGAGGAGATTATAGATGACCCCAAAATGGTAAAACTAATAGCTTCCTCTCAACACAATAACATAAGAATTTTGTCATACTCCTTTGTGAATTCTTAGATGTCTTTGCTTGTTCATACAATGAAATGACTAAATTAGATCCTTATCTAGTAGTGCATAACTTGGTTGTGAAAATTTTTCCAAACCAATCAAGTAAAATTACATAAAATACATCCTTGTGTGGCCCTTTTTGTCAAGGAGGAGCTAGAAAAATTTATAACAAGTAGGGTTCATTATAACTATTGAATACTCATAATGGATATCCAAAATAGTACCTATGTAAAACAAACCCATTGGTATTAGAATATGTACAGATTTCAAAGACACTAACAAAGTGAGTCCAAAAGGTGATTTTCCTCTTCCTAACATTGACAAGATATTTGACTCAACTGTAGGATACGAAATGATATCTCTTATGGAGGGATTTTTGGGCTATAATCAAACCAACATTGTAGAAGAGGATCAACATAAGACTAATTTCACTACCCCTTGGGGTACATTCTATTATCAAGTCATGCATTTTTGCTTTAAGAATGCATGTGCAACTTATCAAAGGGCCACAAATGTCATCTTCCATGACATGGTGCATGATATAAAGGAAAAATATGTTAACGATAAATTGGGTAAGTCCAAGACCAAATAAGAGCATATAAATTTCCCATGTTGTATCTTTCATCATATCGAGATTATAAGGTTAGACTCAACCCAAAGAAGTGTGTCTTTGGTGTGCTTTTGGGAAGCTTCTAGGATTCATTATTTCAAGAAGAGGAATTTAAGTGGACCCAAAAAGGTTACAACTATTATAGATATGCCTCCTCCCAATAACCTCAAGTAGTTGTGCAACTTGCAGGGAAAGATCCAAGCTATAAATAGATTTATATCCCAACTTGCTAATAAATGTCATTCCTTTACACATATTCTCAAGAAAGATGTTGATTTCCATTGGGGTACTTAATGCCAACAATCATTCACCTTACTCAAGGAGTACTTGGCCAAAATACTTGTTATTATTCCACTTATCATAGGTGAACCTCTACTATTATATATTTCTGCCACTCAAGTTGTAATTGGTGCACTTTTGGCTTAGTATGATTTGAATTAGAAAGAAAAATCCATCTATTATCTTAGTCGCGTGTTGATTGCTTATGAGCTTAACTATCCAAAATTGAAAAGACTTGCTTGGTTGTTTTTTCACTTTCCGAAAATTCATCATTATCTTCTGAATAATAAAACCAAGATAATATCCATATTTGACCCACTTAAATATCTCTTATCTAAACCTCGTGCTTTCTAGAAGGATCACCAATTAGATCATATTACTAAGTGAATTTTATATAGAGTATGTAAATAAGAAATCATTTAAGGAAAAAGTGTTTGTGGATCAATTAGCTAAGGACCTTTTACCTGGAACCAAGAAATTGAGTCTGGATTTATCTAACACTTCTATGATATATATTGAATAATTTGTTGTATGAAAGATGTATTTAGATGGGTCCTTCACTTTTTATGGCTCTGGAGTGGGAGTTATTCTTATAACCCATGCAAATGATTTAATCCCTCAAGATTTCAGATTTGGCTTCTAATTTACTAATAATGTAGCTGAGTATGAAGCCCTCCTTACAAGACTAAAATATTAGACAAATCAAGGTAGTCACCAATGAATATAAAGTCAAGTATGAGAAGCTCATGCCATACAAATGAATGGTTTATACTCTAAAATAATAATATGTGCAAATTACCTTTCAATAGGTACCCAGAGTAAAAAACCATTCAGCAAATGCCATGTCAATAATTAGATATTTACCAAAAAATCCTTCAAGGAAAAATGAGATGAATTTATTTGTGGAACATCTAAAAATACATATGTATGACATACTAGAAACATGTTTGGTATGTGAAGTTGTTGGTCCCTTTTCCCCTGGTACCTTGACATATTTAACTACCTCCAAAATGGAGCCTTTCTTCCCAATATTACCCATTTTGAAAAATGTAATCTCATCAAACACATTTCCCATTATACCCTTCTCGGGGCACCCTCTATCAAAGGGGCTACGATGGGAATATATTACACTATTTAAAATCAGAAGAGTTCATCCTTGAAATCAAATAGGTGCACATGCATATAGGTGGAATGGCTCTTGCTAAGAAAATTTTGAGAGTAGGCTATTATTGGCCTACTATGAAAATTGATTATTGTCAGTATGTACAAAAATGTCTGCTATGTAAAAAATAGCAATCTAATACATGCTCCATCACAATATTTGCAGCCAATTACAACACCATATCCGTTCTCCAAATGGGGACTTGATTTCATAGGGAGGCTCACCCCAAATTCCTCAGATGGCCATAATCACATCATAAATACCACTAAGAATTTTACAAAATGGGTAGAGTTTTTTCCTCTCACTTATGTTGATGGTTAATATATTTCCAAGTTTATAATGAATAATATCATCTGCCACTATGACATACCTTTTGCAATTATATCTGATAATGGTAAGTCTTTCAAGAATAAGAAAGTGAAGGCAATATGTAAATGCATCAAAATACACTAGAAATGGTCAACCCCTATTACCCTCAAGGTAATGGACAAAAAGAATCCTCACACAAGAATATTATTCTGTCATGGAGAAACTTGTCAAGAAAAACCACTATAAATGGAATCTTTAGATTCATCCCACCCTCCGGGATAAGAAGAAATCTATCCACACACCAACATGCGTAACAAAATATTATCTTTTCTTTGGTGTAGTGCCCGCTTCCCTTTGACACCTTTTGATGCTTATGCTGATACTATGGATTTCATTATAGACATTACTATATTTTGATTTAGTATGTGCTAGACATTGGATTATGGATTATTCTGGATTTTGATTTGATTATAATGCATGATGATTATTAGAGACACCTGACATGTGGATGGTGATATATTATTGGACATGGATATTTTATGGATGTTGTCGGATATGTGATTTTTGGATATTGTGATTTGATCTGGAAAATGAATATTTTATGATGCAAATATATTTGTTGATTAAAAATGTAAATGATGTAATACGTGACTTTGATATTGTTGTGATTCATTGTGTAGTTGATTTTTGTGATTTTTGTATCATATTGGATGTTCTGATATGGCCATGAGGCCGAAGAAGGTATTTGCATTTTACAGTTAAAAATATCACAACAAAACATCGGGGGATTGGAGACCAACCAAAATGGAATTCTAGGTGAATTCAACACGGTCACCATGGCAACTCATTTTATTGTGTTGTGTGTTGTTTTGTTAGAGATTCCCATGGGGGAGTCATCTTTATATGTGACCATGGGTTGTGTATTTTATTTTTATGGTTAATGTTTATTTATTGTTGTATGTATTTTATTTGTAATGTGTTCTCTTCTTTTAATTAATTAATTGTGACGAATTAATGTGAGAGATCATATGTTTAAAGTTTAATTAAATTAAATTGGGATATGGAAAGTAATTATTAGAGTTGTTGGCTGTTTATAATTAATTTTTAAGGGATGTGTAAGGTGTGTAAGAGCTTGTGTAAGTCAGTTTTTAGAGTAAGAAATACTCTACCTCCATGGAAATTCGAATTTGACCTTGGGGGCTGTTTTTGGAAGCTTGTGGGACAAGTAAAACTTGTCCCATGCCTCTAAATTTATGTTACCAACCATAATTATGGTTGAGGATGTGATTTGTGACTTTTATAATGCATTTTTATTCCTTTTTGTGCATGTTTTTAATTGCACTTTCTTACATTTTAATTTAATGGCTGTCCCTTGAGGTGTGGGTTGTTTTTGAGTGTGCAAGTAACTTGTCATTCTTCACCCACCTCTTTATTGAGCCTTGGAGTTTGGAGTTTGTATTTTGTGTTTGATTGTGAGGATGTATGATGTGGCATCCTACATGGATCCACATCATCCTCTTCTTTCCCTCTTCTATATATTTGAAACTCTCTTCTTGTTTTGGGTTGTTGAACCTTTTTGCATTCTTCCTTGGGGGTGAATTTTCTTGGGAGAGCTCTTAATTTTGAAGGAAGTCTCGGAGCTGTGTTATTGTCTTGGAAAGCTTACTGTTTGAAGTTGTGTTTTTGTCTTGGAAAGCTTGTAGTTGGGAAGCAAAATAACCATGGAAAGGTAGGGACTTAACTTTCTTTTTATTTCTGTTATTCTCTTGTTGTGTTGTGTGGAAAATGCATATTTTGTTTATTTGTTGGTTGGTTGGGTAGATTTCCTTAGGGAAGGTGTGGGAGAAGGCTATGGGGAATTATTGTTAAGAGGGGGCACATAAGGGAATGCCATTAGCATCATAATTTTTGTGGAGGGATTTTGGGTTTGGGATCCACCATGGAAAATAAATAGCTTGCATTTCTTACTCGTGGGGGCATAAGGGAGAATCTATGGGGGCATAAGGAGGGATTCTATGGGGGCATAAGGAGATGTGTGTGATGAATTAATTAGTATTTTGTATTTGGTGGGTGCCCATTCCCAATTGGGAGGCATAAGTAGCTTCCCCATAGGCCCCTGCTCCTTTAGCTTACAAGATCAAGTCTCGAGTTCTATTTTGATATGTTTTAAATGCGTTGTGAACTCTTGTTTTATTTTGGTGTTGCATTGTCTTTTAAAAAGGAAATGTGTATGTGAAAAAATGTTGTGTGTGGAAGCCAGTTGTTGCCATGGTTAAATTGCACCTTTTATTGTAGTTTGGTTGAGGCTCGGGGGCCAATGATGAAGGAAGGCTTATCCTTTCATTGGATGTCTTGCTTGGGTGGAGAGCGTTTCCTTTCCCCCCCTTTGTTGTGATCATTTGGAGAAGAAGAAATGGATCATGTTGCTGTTTTGGAGCCAAAGAAATGTACAATTTAATAGTCCCTACTTGTGAACAAGTAATTTTGTTCCTTCCGCTTGAAGTGGATGAATTGTATAATTATTTGTAATGAGAAATTTCTTGTATTGATGAGGAAAGATTGAATTTAAATTGTGTAATGTAAAGAACTATCTTCCATTTTTGTTTTGGAAAGGAATGTGAAAGAGTGTTGTATATTTTATATACTGTATTTGAAACCAAATGGAAAAGAGAAGTTGTAAAGTTGTAATTATTTTTAAACCAATAAAGGAATGCACTATCTTTCTCAAACTTGCATGGTTGTATTGGAATTGAATTATTATTGTGAATGAAATCTCTGTTTAATTGCAAGAAGAAGAAACACGTAGGTGGGAACTATACAGTATTGTTTCTCCTTTGAAATGTACATTAGAATTGAAATTAGAACTACAATTTAACTTAGAAATGAATGGTTGATTTAGTCAAGTAAAGGTGTTAGAATAGAATAGAAACTATATACACATTTAAATGATAAAATTGATATACAGATTTAAAAGAAATAGTTCACTGTTATAAACTTCATTCTGGAAATTCATTTTAATAAAAATGTACAGTTCAGACCTGCACTTAATAATCAACTTAAAAATGTTATAAATTAACATGCTAAGACATTAATGAACCCAAATGGACAAAGAAAACTCAAGAAAACAACTTAACCATTGCCAATTCGAATACAATCTCTCTAACAACCTTTTTTTCTGTCTATTGTTGGAAAAATACAATCTTGAATAGATTAAACAAATTTACTTCCCTAAAACACTCTAAACCCTCCTTAGACTAATTCTCCATGTCTGTTTGACATGTTGAGTGAAGGAGGAGATCTAATTTAACCAAATTTGAGAAGTTGAAAACTGCCAATTCACTAATTAAAAGCTTACAGATCCTTTTTACAAAATTGACCCTTAAAAACTTATTAAATAGTAAAACTTATGGTTCATGTGCAAATAGGGCATCAAGATCTTTCCAAAAATTCCTCGTTTTCCCAAAACTGAGCTTTCTAGCTCAAGTTATGGCACTTGGAAGTTTTTGTGCCTTGGCGGGAAAATTTGGGAAAATTTTCCTTGGTGGGCCTACAAGCCAAAAATTTCCCGTCATTTTGCCTTAGAAAAGTTTTGGGAAAAATTGTGACTTGGGAAAATTTTCACTTTTCCTCCGCCACCCGCAGCCAATCAGAGGGCACCACGTGTCCTCTTGGGGCTACGGTGGAGGCACGGTTCCTTTTTGAACTTGACCTTTTGAAAATTTTGGGGAAAATTTTTCATTTTGGCCCCACCGGCCCGCACTAATGAGACAAAGTGCCACGTGGCACCTTGGGGGTAGCAGAGGGGGAACCCTTTGTTATTTTGTCTTCAACCTTTGGAAATTTCAAAATTTCTCTCCTGGGCCCATAACTCCACCTCCCCCTTAGATCCTCTTCTTCCGTGGGCGCGTAGACCCGCGCATCCTTTGTTCCCTTTTTCCTCTTTGGGCACAATGTGCTAATTCCTCCCACCACTCTGTCCCCTCCCTATCTTCCCCGACGTCGTCTCTACAGTTGCTATGTGTCCCCTGGAGGACCGAAGAAGGAACAAAATGTTTTGTGACTTGAAGCCCATGCAATGGGAAAATTCCCTAAGCCGCCTTGTGAGCCGCCAACTTGTTCAAGGTGTTTTTCCCCACCTCTTGACACGTGTCATTTTAAGGGAAAAATTGACCTAAGAACTCGCCCACTCATATCTTCACTTCTACAAGGAGTTAGGAGGAATTCTTTATATCACCGGAAAGGTGAGAAAAATTCCTATCAATTGGGAATGGTTTAGGGAAATTTTGGAAGCACTAAGTATGAGAAAAATCTTGTTGAAACTCCTAACATGTTAGAGAGTGGGTATGTGGGTAAATTACTCCTTGAACCTAACTAAAACGTATAACCCTAAATTTTGAACCTTGTGAACTTGATATTAGTTAATGAAGGAAAGCATATGTTGTAATACATTGGTCTGGTTCCAACCTGTTAGTGAAAATTGATGTCTTGCAACCTGGTTGTAGACACTTCAAAGCAAAAAAATTATGCCCTAATTTTTCTAGCTAACCCTAGGTTGTTTCTTAGGTCTCAAGTGGTTGTTTAAATAGGCATCACATTTGGAATTAAACCCATTTTACCCTTGAATATTGAGATTCCTTCATTATGGATATCCTTGAGAGATTATCTGGACAAAGATGAAGATTATAGAGTGGATAGGCTAGCCGAGCTAGAGTTACTTGATGAAAGATGCCTCCATGCACTAGATCACCTCAAAGTGTATCAGAATTGAGTACGTAATAGCTACAAAAAATATATCATACCTCATCATTTTGAGGTAGGAGATATAGTTCTTAAGGAGAATTAGTTCAACACCATAAAATATTGTGAGAAGAAAGGTAAGTTTGAACCTAAATGGTTAGGACCGTATGTTTTGGTGAACAAGTTTGGTTCAAGTACATAAAAATTTACCTATCCTATTGGTGATGAAATTTGGGAACCCATTAATGCCATGAATCTCAAGAGTTTCCACACTTAAGCATGGGGACCTATCAAAAATAAAATTGTATAAAAATTAGAAAAAGAAACAAAAAAGTAAAGAGAAATAATTTTTCCAAGAGTGAAACCCACACAATGGTGGCACTTTTGACAAGTCCTTTCGTGAAAACCATTTTTTGGCACCGTAGAAGGATTTTTTGTTCACAAGTATCTCACACCAAGGGGCATGATCACTTCTTCCTAAGCTAGTGTTTTTCCTATAGTCTGAGATCCTTTTGAGCCTATCCTTTGTGGCCTTGATCTAGATGATCCTATTCTTGTATATATGTGTGGATTTTACCTTTATACATTCCCATCTATCACTGGGGGAATCCATACATCTTCATTTTTTTTTCCATGGTTATGGGAAAAAATTAAAATAAATAAAAAACATTTAAATAGAAATAACTAAAACAAACCCCTAAAATATATAACATTGTCTCACTAAAATACAAAAAAATGCAAAACATCTCGAAAATGTTCCATAAAAACAAAGTAGTGTTTCTTTGTTTATTTGTACATGTAGTGAGTTGTATTACATGCTTTCTAGATTAGCCTATTTTCTACGTGATTAGATTAATTCTTGCTTTAAATTTTTGTGTGGTTCAATGTATGTGTAATTTTTTTGTTAACTATTATTTGTGCTTATGTTCTTTGCGTGTACATTGTGTGTTTTCATTTCATATCATTCACATCCATAACATCATCACATATCAAACATGTATACTAAGATAACATCATATAATATCATTAATGGAGAAATATGAATTATTTTTACTCCCCCATCATAGACTATGATAAAAACATGGGCTAAACATACTATCTTATAAAAATGTGATGAAACATAAATTCTATCATCATATATATGTAAAAACATCAATATTTAGATATAAATATGTCTTAAAAGAGTCGATACAAAGATAATCCACAATGGGCATGGATAAAAAATGTGTGCCTTCATCTTGAGGCATAACCAAATACATACATATACATCATGTCAAAATTATGTGCCTTCATCATGAGGTGTATATAGAAAATAAATGCATGTTTATAATAAGGAGTAAACCTTGACTCTCACCAATAATAGGAATCCCGAGCTATGCCTCGGTGGATGCATCTAGCTAGGTGGAGGCATCTGAACTGATCTAGTGGACCTATATGGTCTATGTGATCTAGACATCAATTGACTATCTGCAATCTGACTATAAGGAAGTTCCTTCTATGTATCCAGAACTGCCACATGATATAGAGCTATATAATACCTACCCTCACCTGAATCTGCTATAAAATCATATACTATATAATCGATCCTGCGCCGCTGCTCCATGATGAAACACATTACACTCCTATAATGTGGGCCATATCTACTTACAATTTGTGTCCTCACTATTACCAATTGTGCCCTCTCTACATCGAGCTGATATCTCTCGATAGTGACCTAATATACCTATCTTTATAGGGTATGAAATGTAATTAAGGCCACATCACCCGCATTATTGCTATTTATCTCGAATCTATGAAGTGGCCAATGATGAACCACCTTTTGCTAGAATGACCTTGTAACTAGGAACCTATATCTGTGGTGGCCCCGTGTCAGCCCCACTCCATCACCATCCCTATCACCCCCATCTTTTGAAATATGTAGACTACCTACTCTGCGAGGTGACTATGGAACCTGTATGCCTTGTAATGATACTTGCTGAATTAGTGGCTCCTGTACCCATTTTACATGAACTTGTTGAATGACAAGAACCTTTTGTATCATTGGTATATATATATATATATATATATATATATATAGGGAGGTACAAGTGGAGATTTCTATACATGTGGCTATGTCTGTCCTTGTACCTATCCATGGCCTTGGGCTACCCTTAATTCTTCCTCAGCCTCCCTACCGGCCTTATCAAGCCCCGTCTCACAAATCTCGACCTTTGAGTCCTATCCTTACATTTGCTATACTAGTTATCATAGCTGCATTGGAATGGTGATACACCATGGCATCAAATTCGCATACCATGATGCATAATTTTCTATGGTCCATGGGGGGTTCACCTAGTAAAAGTATTGTATAGCACGCGCATTCGAAGGGTATTAAAGAATGCCCTTAATGTTATCTTTTACCTATAATAAGTATTCAATTGATAATACCCCCTCCTACTATATTATTAAATTAAAAATACCCCCTATAATTCCATGTACCTTACTTACCCATTTTTCCATTACAATTTTATTTACCCGTTTTAATTTATACCCTAATATATCAAATAGAAAATACCTATTACCAATTACCTTAATGTTAAGATTTAATCATTTATCAATATTTCTTTAAATAAATAATATGGTGAAATAATATCATTTATGTTGAAAAGAATACTCAATCCTAGTATTTTACAATCTTGGTGTTTCTTGTTTAAGAAACTCTTGATTCACATTTATTTATTCAAAAAGTGATTATAATATAAATTTATGACCACTAACCTTTTGTGATTTTAAGGTATTTAGCTTTAAAAAGTAGGGTTGAAATGTTTAATTTTTATATTAAAATCAACCTTACCTATTCTCTATCCCACATCTCTAGCTTAACCCCAATAATTAATTCAAAATATTAATAAATTAAACCCTTTCACCCCTAATGTCTACTGGTATATTGAATTTTATTTTATCAATTTTAATTACCTCGATATGAATGCACATGCTAGGATATTGCCTTCTAATGAACTCCCCGTGCTATGGTCCTAGGGTCCACTATCTCGCACCCATCCATCTAATACCTATGAAAATACCCCATGAAAAATTTGTAATACTATCTCGAGGTTTGATGCAGGTCAAAAATCAAATGTCTTGTGCGTTATGCATGCGTACCATCTTTCATCCTTAGGACACCTTGTATGACACCAAGATGGCACCAAACTCTTTGAACTTGGTACCACTCTAGAATATACCTGTGGATGCCTATCAAGTTATTCTCCACCTCTACAATGCTCAACTTAGTTACATCTATGTGCCACCGAGACAAACAATATGGGCACAAGCCACCACATGTAGCTGCAGGTCATCAAAGCATCTCCTATAATAGGTTGTATTTCCCAAGTGAGATCTAATATTAGCACCCAATGACTCCAAACTCATGCAAGATAGATCATAACATAATCTAATTCATAAAAAACCAATTGGGAATCCAATCGTGATGTGATCCCATGCTCAAACATTTACCAAAGTCACAAGACTTTGGATCCTCAACCCTCTCGTAGGCTATAAAATGTAAATATTTGTATAAATGGGCTAGTAGGCAATGACCCTAAGCAAATACCTCACCCTCCACAAATTATGTAACCACACCTATAAAACTAAGATAAAAGTGTGTCTAGACACTAAAATTAGGTCACACTCCCCTTTGGTCCCTCGATAAATAAACACCCTTCATCACATTAACCTAGCCATGGCCCCCTTCAACTCACTAATATTAACTTAATTAATCTAATTAAATTAATTCATTATTATCACAGATTTATTATTTAAATATATTAATTTAAATAATATCCACACAAACACCTCACTTAGACACCTCATCGTGCCAACTCACCTAAGACCTATTCTTAGTAAGTTGCCATAACTAACTAAGACTTACTAAAACCCTAAAAATCAATGCCTACATTCCCTCTAACCACATTCCTACATGCTTACAAGAATATTCTAGTTTAATCCGTGGGTTAACGACACGAGATTCGAGAAAATCAAGAGGATCTCCTTAGTTTAGTAAATGTAAGAAATCTCACCTTGACTGGGTCAGGTTACCCCTAACCATCATCGGTTACCCTTTTAACCCCCAAAATAACCTTATTTCTAAGGTTGGAAAAGATTGGAAAAATTTGGCAAACATTGAGATCTTCCTAAGAGATATCGCATCTTCTAAGATCGAATTTTAGCAAGAACATGCGTGCAAGGAAGGAGATCAAGAATTTTCTTTTGCATGATCACCCCAATAATGATCTGATCTAACCAAGCAAAAAGGAATGCCCATGCAAAGCACATACATAAGCTCTCCTACGATTGCCGATCACATGCAGCCTTCAACCTCTTACTAGTACCTCCATCCCTCACTCACAGGTGTCCATGACCAGAATCCAAGTAAGTAAAATGTTATACTTCACTAGTTCATTTCATTTCGTCATTATATTATCACCTGTTGTTTACCTAGCCACCCATTGATCTTCTCCAACACTCCCCCTCCATATATACCCATTGAAACCTCACTAAATCCCACCTAAGCTACCAAATACCTCATTCCAACCAACCAAAATACTTTATGTAATTATAAAGGTGACCCAAAACCCATTTTGTGGCATTCCCAGTCTTTCACAGTAATCGGCACCGGTTACACCAATCACTGTCAGTCACCCTTAACCAGAATCGGTCTCTATATGTGCTCATACAACCCATAAAAATGACTTACCCACCTAATTTCACATCACCCTTAATCACCTGTAACCTACTTGATACCTTTGTTAGACCTATAGAGATCTAGAACTAGTTATTTGACCTTCAGATCCTATTCTAACCTATCCTGTTAGATAAGATCTTTCTTATTGTGTTTAAGTGAGATACCTAAATCATTTCAATTACAATAGGATTTATTTCATTTCCCGCATTAAATTGTTTAAAACAGTGGACTGACAACCATCTAGGAAGTATCACACTTCCTAGATCTAGCACATGCTAGGAAGTTCACTACACATATTGTTTAACTCTTTTTGGTGGTCTTGCTTTCCATTACAGGTAGTTCCTCCTAGCCAAAAAGAAGCTCTCACAATCAGCCGTGGATTTGGAAGTCATACGTGTGCAACAACTCATCAACCAACATTAAAATAGGTATTCCTCCTACACCTGTTACCCTATCTATTTTGTCAATACCTCAAAGAAATGTCTAAGAATCAGGTGAAACATTTTGGCATGCCGGTGGGACCCATTCGGGGTTCTTTGCATTTTATTCATTCCTAGGAAAAGTTGTGTGTTTGTTTCCCTTCTGAAAAGCATACACATTAATTTTCTTCCTTGGTAACCCACCTTTTCTTTCTATTTTCTCTAAAGGAAACCTTTCTTTTGGTGTAATTAAAAGGAACCATTTCTTTGTGTTTTCTACATTATAGTGAAAGAGCATCCCTCTTCCTCTTCATCTTTTTGTGTCATCCAATGTCACACTTCGATTTGGGATTAAAAATATGTGCATTACATTCTGATTTATTGCATTAGCTCACATTAATTGAGGGCAACCTATAAGCTAGAAGTCATGACCAGATGATGGTTGAAAAATGAATCGTAGAAAGAACATATCTCTCTCTCTGAGTCATACCAAATTACACAAATTCAAAACAAATACATATTCTTAAACAAAATCTTTCCTAGGAACACCTATCAATGATCACACTGATATGAGGATTGGAAGGTACTCCCCAGATCGCTGCTCTGTCGAGTCATACTTCAAAGCGAAGCCCTCCCCACCATAACATACCTAAAACCTCACCTTTTAGATCTCCTTCTTTGTAGGAAGCCATCCTCACCAAAAACTCTATTTCATAGTTCATGTGTTAGTCCTTAAATAGCATAAGCTAAAAAAACATAATAGAAAATGCACTCCTAGGATCACATTTTTCTGAGTGTTTCTGCTTGGCTTACGTTTTAAGGTGAAAGATCATGTTCTTCATTTTTCTTGTTCATCCTTGCATGTTCCTCATCATAGTTGGTGTACTCCGGCTTCACCCGAGTGTGCTTGGACCATATTCTCATCATTCTTAGAATTTTGGGTTTTATTCCACATTAGATTTTAATTCACAACCACTATTCTTTCATCACTGTTTCAATTTCACGGTGGTGACTTGGTGTCGGTCTAGAGACCGCGTGTCGATTACCCTCTTCTTGTCATCGATTATACCCAACCGGTGTCGGTTCTAGGTCCTTTTGTTAACCTACTCAAAGGGACATTTATTCATCTTCATCCTTGCTAGTTATTCATCTTCTTCCACTTTTAACAGTCCCTGTCATTGATATCATTCCCATTAATGTTGTAAAACTCATCAGATTTGGCATACCTGTCAAATTTGACCTTATACCTTGTTTTTCACTCATTGTCCATTCTCTATAGTGACCGGTAGTGGTTACCGCTAACCGGCGTCGGTTTGTCCTAATCAGCATTGGTTAGCCTATTTTACTTTCCCACCAAAATTTGGTACCTCATACACTTTTTACGGCTAGATTCACTGTTCCTACTATTTTTTTGTGTCATTTATAGAGAAGTATCCCTACTTGATCAGTATTCGTTCACATGGTGCTGACTTGAAGATAAGCAAGCACACTTGTATTTCATGCCATTTTTCAACCACTCCTACCTAGTCCTTCACCACCTTCCATTTTATCACCAGCCATGGATCCCATCCAACCTATCACTATCGCTACATAAGATGAGGAGTTTACATGACTCCTTGACAAAAACCCTGTCACTTTAGAGTTTTACCTTTCCCACTCATCCAATCAAGATGCCTTAGGTCAGTTGATATATGGCATGCCCATATCTATCCCCCGACTCTTGCTTCCACTCTGCATCGACTCCATCTAGCTTTGTGCTACACACATCTACTTTAAGCCCATATGTTTCATGACTAGGTCATAAACACGTTATGAATGCCGCATCTTTCACCTTCTGTGGCACCCACCACATCCACCATACCTTCGGAAACTACCCAAAATGTGACCTCATCCTCCCCTAATGTCTCACACATACCCATAGCTACACTACCACCTCCGGTGTTGGTGACCCCTACCCCTTTTCAGAATATGGTACTTTCCATTCCATAAACATTATCCCCCATTTCCACTAGGGTCACCACGACCCTTCCACCTCCATATACATATTATCAGCAACCTCCTGTTTCATTTATTATTCACTCCGGTACATACCCCCTATTTCACTACCTTCTTCTCAATCAACCTACATGGCAAGTACCATACACTGGAGTGCCACCCCCATTATACGCCCAAAACCAACCCTCTCATGCTACAGGAGGCACCCAATCATCGCAACCTACTAATGACCTAATCAAATTAATGTTGGATAAGATGTAGACATTGGAGGCATCGGTCTCCGGCTCCCAAAATGCTCTCACCTACGACGATATTTGCAACGAGCCCATCCAACCATCCATTCCTATCCACCCATACCCCATGCATTGGGAGATGCCTAAATTCAATTGTTTCAATAGCAAAGAAGACCCACAACAACATTTTTGGTCATTTAAACATGGGTGTTATCGATCGGTCACAATGATGCTTTGCTATTGTGAACCTTTCCCATGTCTTTAATCGGATCTGCATTAGACTGGTATAGTGGATTACCTAGACACTCTATATTCACATTCAATCAGGTAGCCCAAGCCTTATAGGATCATTTCTCTATCAATATCATGAAGGAGGTTACCATGCGACGACCTATACTCCACGCATCAATATGAGGACGAATCTATCATAGATTTTGTCACATGTTGGCGTAGCTTGATCAATTAACTCACCTTCTAACTACCCCAAACAGAACTCATGGAACTCTTCACATGGGCTTGTGCAGATATATCTCACCTACCTTATAGGTCCAAACTTTTTGAACATTCGATGAAGAATTCACTATGGTACAAAAGTTAGAGATTCGGGCCACTGAAGAGAAGAAAATCCAATTACACAATAAAAATTCAGCATTCAAGATGAATGATACCTCTTCTTCTTCCAAACCCAAAATTTTTTTATTCAAAAGCTAAGGGCACCTCTAACGCATGGTACTCAAGGCTGGCCCCTCTCATCTATCAAATCAGGCTACCCCCTCATATAATCTCTCACTGTCCATACTTTTCAATTTAGACGAAAGCGGAGAAATACACCCCAATGGGGAACCTTACTCTTCTATCTTAGAAAAGGTTATCAAAACTGGAGCCATTACCTTTCCACCTATAAAACCACATACTAGTTTTTACCTCGCTCACCCCATGCCCTGCATGGTATAAAAAACATGACTCAGTAACTATCATTGAGTAAAGGGTCATAGTGACAGGAAATTGCATCACTTTCAAGAATATTGTCCAAGAAATGCTCGAGAAAGGAAATTTAACCGTGGAAAATCCTAATGCACCTGCCAACCAAAACCTACACATATTCAAGAAACCATTTTCCAACCATGCCCCTTCATCTGATCAAACCGGTGAGACCTCAACTCATGATACCCATACCCGCGAGGTTCACGCTATTTTTAATGACGTACCTGTCGCCTCCCAATTACCTCACATTCCCTCCATAGAGGAAATCCTAGCCCGAAATCCTCCTTCCATGTTGGAACCCACCGCACCTACTCCTCCACCCATAGAGGAACACCTTTCATCTCCTTCATCACCTACGGAGGAGTCTTCCACTAACATTGAGACCATTTCACCTTTGGCTTCTCCACTTAGAGAACCGATACCCACAGTACCTCCTCCACCCACAAAGGAGAACCCATTACCTCCTCCACCCATCAGAGGAGCACCTATCTATTCCTCCATCTACGAGGAGCACCCATGATCCCTCTCCCCATCATAGACTCGGTAATATACCTTTACCTCTTGGTGAACATTCTCCATTAGCTACCCAAGATCCTACTGAGACCTACTTTCCGCTCTCTTACCCATGGAATCGAAGGTAGCCAATTTCCTATCTAAAAGACACATTTTACAGAATTTCCATTAAGTCCTCATCAACTCCACCCACAGACGTGCCATTCTCATATTTGGCTGATCACTTAGATTATGTGGATAAGGCTTTATTATGGGGGTCTTTTGCTTCCGGTCTCAACACGAGATGCAGATGTCACTTATCGATACTTCAGCTATCTACCCAAAAGTATTTTGACAAATTGAACTAAACACAACCACCTCTATCACAACTCCTTCCATGACACCTATCATAGCTCAAACCACACCCTTACCCATAACCCAACCTATATCTAAACTCAAAACCACACCTATGGAATCTTACTTGACTAAACCTATTACCATTTTAGGGGTCACCCAACCACTAGCCTTACTCATCCACCTATCAAACTGGATTTAGCCACATCCTTCAAAGTCAACAACATACCTACTCCAACACCCAAATAGAGGAATCAAACCCATCAACCCCATACCTTGGTTGTGCCAATCACACTATCACCTATCCCATCTATCTTAGGACCTCAATTTCCCAACATGGTAAAGAAACCTACACCCATCAATAAACCAAAAACACAACAACCCATTCCTTCCTTAGAAACCTCTAACCTACCCAGACACCCAACACGACTTACACCCACACCTACAACATCACTACCATCCATACCTCCAATACCCTCAGCTATTTCTTCACTACCCACTACACTCCAGTCATTGTCCCTCACACCCCATGTGTGACCTACGTCATCTACCTTCATAGCACCTCCATTATCCCCGTGGGTAACTCACCCTCTTCCCCCATCTGCTTTTCCTTCTAGACCTCGTACACCCATATCACCTTTACCCAAGAAGGTGCAACCTAAAAAAACTTTACTACCCCACAATAAGGTAGTCAAAACAGCCATACATACACTTTGTCCTACTGTTCACCTACTATATTATTACCTAAACAAACATGACCGACACACAAAACCATGCCAACACCTAGAACCATAGCTAGATCCTTTCCTCCTCTTCCAAATACCATTCCTCAACAATCAATCACACCTATACCCAAACCCACGTACACTTCCCATTGTGATCCACTAGTAGGGTCTTATGCCAAAATTTTAATCAACCTCCTTGAGACTTCTATCATCACATTACCACCACTCGGACCTTATGATCCTCTCAAACCTAGGCCAAAAGGGTTTAATGATACGAAAATTTACACCTACCATCCAGGATAATTTTAGTGGTGAATATTTGTAATATGACGAATATTCCATTTTAAAAAATTTGAAAAGGTAAATTTTCTAGTGCGGGTCAGTGACCTATTTGCCTAAAAATTACAGTTTAATTTTTTTAGGGTCGGCTTCACCTACCCTTGAAACTATCCCCTATATAATCCTATATTATTCGCTAAGTAGAACACTATTAGCTCACTCATACCACTTGGGGGCATATGTATTATCAAGTACAGTAAACACATGACAAGAGGGTGGAGGTTGCAGATGCGCAAAAAGAGTTTGTTGACACATGATAGGGAGAGTTTTTGACATGTGACAGGGAGAGTTTGTTGACATGTGACAGAGTGTGAAGGAAGTAGACGTGTGACAGAGAGTTTTTTGATGCGTGACATGGAGATTTGTTTTTTTACGTGACCAAATGGCGAGAGGCGCAGAGATGCACGATAGAGATTTGTTGACGCGTGTTAACAAGGTGGTTGACGATGTCAACAAATCTCATTAACACGTGTCAACAACCTTGTTGATGTGTGTGATATGATAAGTCTGTTGACACGGCATAAACCACCTTGTTGACTCACATCGGCGAGGATGTTGTCAAGCGTCAATAGACCCCATCGACGCGCATCAATAAGGTTGTTGATGCGTGTCAATGAGGTTTTTGACACATGTCAACCACCTTGTTGACGCGTGTCAGCAAATCTCTATCGTGCATCTGCAGTCTTCTGTCCCACCACTTAAAAATTAGGTGAAAATTTTTGTCAGACCCCAAAATATTCGCCTTCCGTGAAACCAATTCCGAGGATATTTGCCAAGTATTTTCCACCTTCGATTTCTAAGAGGTCTCTTAAATAAACCATGCTACGATCATGTGCTAGGGTACAATGTGGAGAATTTTAAGGCCTTGAAAACTGTCCTTATCTAGTTGTGTCCTCTAGAAGCCAACTTTTTCGATGACGACCTTCTCGACGAGGACCTTGCTTCACCAACAACCACAACCTCCACCCCAAAACTCCTTGAACCACCACAAAGATTTGAAATTAACATGGTTCACATTAGATAACTTGCCACACCACCACCCAAATGTCATTGTGCCTAACTCACCTCACAAGGATTTTATCCTCTAGTAGGTTTTTTCTCGTCATGTCGTTATACCACTCATCCTACACCTTCTCCATTTCGACTCCCCTCAAATCAACATGATACATGTCACTACACGTGCTCAGAAGGATAAAGGTAAAGAAAAGGCAACTAACCCACCAACTAACCCTATAACCAATATACCATCCGCACCCATACCTAAAATGATTATCTCGGCCCTACGTACCCCATTTCCAACTATGTCACACATCGCACCATGCTCAAACAATTACACTAATCTCCCTCAAAATGTCCTTATATGACCTCATTAAAACCTCGAGAATCCTATCATCAAGCTCTAATGGAGGTTCTTCAATCTATTGAGGTTTTCCCAATGACCCTACACCAAGTAGCATCCATTATCACACCCCATCACGTAGCCTCTGTCACTAAATTACCACCTTCATCTTAGCCCTACCCTATTCACCAAGTAGCCTCACTTAGCTTTTCGAGAGGAAGAGATCGCGCCACACAAAAATGATGACCTGACCTAGCCCTCTTTATCTCTATCCATATTGATGACATATGGGTACATCATGTGATGATTGATGGGGGCACTAGCATTAACATCATTTCATCCCATGCATTCGTTCAGATGCGCATACCTGAAAATTACATGCATAAACATCCTGTCATGTTGTGCTCATTCAATGAAGCTATTACCTCTACACTAGACATTGTCATCCTCCAAATTTGCATGGGCCCCCACACTTTGTCCCAAAATTATTCTATGTATTAGAGTAGGAGTTTCAATATAACTTTTTACTTAGAAGACCTTAGATTTATGTCATGGGGTGCATTCCTTCCACTTTGCATCATTGTGTAAAGTTTGAACATGAAGGGCACACCTATACCTTTCCAGCTAACCCATCACCTTTCAAAACATGCAACATGATTTACTAACCCAATGATGTGATCATACCCATTAAAGCATCTACCTTCGTGACCACCACCATTTCACCTACACCTCCACTTACCATCGATGACATTGCCTTGCTTTCTACCACACATGCATCCTCCATTCCAACTACTGCCACAACCTCCGTGGTTGACCCATTAGCCTCCCAATCCATTAGCTCTACCTATGCATCGACCTCTGACACCTCATCTATTCTAGCTACCTACATACCAACTATCGATCCATTGGAAGGTGTTTTTCAATGCCTCGCTGCGGGGAGCACCACCTATATAGTGTCGACACATTCCTTACTCCACAAGAGTATGGAAGTCTTCACCAACACGCTCATTATGATCACCGCATAGAGAATGCCTTCTTTATGGTTATCCTCATTTTCATACCAGTCTCACCTATGGGGACTTGATATTACCACTTACACACCCGAACCACCATCACAAACTCACATATTTTCTGTTGACTTCCGGTCTCTCACCAATCACCATTTTCCCCATACCTTCCTACACTTATGTGCGTGGAAAGGTTTCAGTTTTGGCTTTTATGAGAAAGGCTACCATACCATTATTCCATGTACTACCCACAAACATAACGACCATAGTGGTATCGGTTTTCCTGAACCACCTACCAAATAGGCCCACATTGAACGCATAAAGGACACTAGCCCTTCTCCACCTTCTTCACCCACTCTACCTTCATCACCACCTTTGCTGACGGAGTCGACGGATCCTGAATCTATACCTCCTAATTTTTTTTTCATAAACACCATTTCCTTAGGGCCTTTGACTTATCAATGCGAGGACAAGGCCCCTTCCACTTTTCCCTTCCTGTATCCTAAAATGATCGATGATGATACACCTTCAATTAATGTCATTCAATGTCAGGATGATGAATCTATACTCACCTACCTTGGTGCAGAAGACTCATATATTCATCAGTAATTACCTTCTGAGATGTAAACCATGTTGAATGAATCGACTATTGAGATCAACATTCATACTCAAGATGACCCGCACATCCTAAAGATTAGTCAATCTTTAGATGCTTCTGAATAGGAAGCCATCACTTCTTTTCTTAGAAACCATAACCATGCTTTCACTTGGTCTTATGTAGACATGCCAAGTATTAACCCCACCATAGTGGTCCACAATATCGTAACCGTTCCCGATGCCAAACCCATCAAACAAAAGCTGAGGAAAATGCACCCTCACATTGCCCTTCTCATCAAAGAATAACTTCAACGTGCCTTCTTTTTGTTTCCTTCATCTTACCCATTGATTATCCTCATTGGATTTCTAACATTGTCCCTATCACTAATGTGACAGGGGACTCGTATTTTCTCAAACTTTCATGACCTCAACCTAGCATGTCCAAAAGATGACTTTCCCTTACCTCGGTATTGACCAGCTAGTTGACCTTACTCTTGCTGGCCATGAGATGCTATCACTCATGGATGGCTTCTCGGGTTATAACCAAATCCTACTTGCCCCAGAGGATCAACACAAGACCTCATTCATCACCCCTTGGGGGACCTTCTACTATCGAGTCATGCCTTTTGGCCTTAAAAATGTTGGTGCCACATATCAGCGGGCTATGACTTACATCTTCCATGACATCATGCATCACATATTGGAAGATTACGTGGATGATATCTTGGCCAAATCTAAACGCCGCTCCAAGCACCTTACCATCCTCAAAACCATCTTTGACCATCTCATTAAAGATTTCATTCACCTTGACCTAAGAAGTATGTCTTTGCGGTCCTTTCAGGTAAGCTCCTCGGGCTTTATCGTTTCCCTATGTGGAATAAAAGTTGACCCTACTAAATTCAAGGCCATTCTTGAAATGCCTCCACCAACTAACCTTAAAAAACTCCATAGTCTACAAGGTAAATTACAATCTATTCACCATTTCATTTCACAAATATCTAATCGATGTCAACCATTTCATCATCTGCTCAAGAAGGATGTCTCCTTTAAATGGGATGATGACTACCACAAAGCTTTTGAAGCCTTAAAACAATACCTTCTCCAACCACCCATACTCATCCCACCTAAAGACGATCAAAATTTTTACCTATACATCTCAGATACCAATCACTCCTTGGGAGCCATGCTCACTCATCATGAAGAACAACACAGAGAGCAGGTGGTTTATTACATAAGCCATACTCTTTTAGACTATGAAACCCAATACACCCACCCCAAAAAAATTTTGCCTATCCTTAGTTTTCGTTGCCACCAAACTCCATCATTACCTACTCAACCACAAAACCTATGTTGTGACCAACACCGACCCTCACACTTCATGTATGCCAAACCTTATCAAAATCAATGTGTCGTATGATGGCTTATGCTTTTAGCTGATCTTGACCTTGAATTCAATCATCAAAATTCCATCAAGGGCCAAGACATTGCTGAATAATTGGCTGATGCACCTATATCCGGGGATCAACCCTCTAATTTTGACTTTCCAGATGAGTCGATTGTTACCCTTTCCCTGGATGAACCCCTTACCAAATGACACTCTTCTTCGATAGTTCCAAGTGTCAGCGTGGGGGTGGGGCTGGTATTATCCTCATTCCCCTTGATGGTGAGCCCATGCCTTTGTCTTTTAAACTAGATTTTGATTGCACCAACAATATCGCTAAATACGCAACACTCATATTAGGCCTTCAAGCCGCCTATGCCCTAGATGTCAAATCAATCAACATCTTTGGTGATTCTTAATTGGTCATAAACCAAGTCAATGGTATATACCAATGTCATAACAAGCTGCTTCAGAAGTATAAACATCATGTAGATGTACTTTTGACCACCTTGACCATTACACCCTTCAAACCATCCCACGTTCAACCAACAAATTTGCAGATACCATGGCCTATTTAGCTTCCCAAATACCGTTTTTCCCGCCGATTCTAAAATCTTTGTCACCGTACAACACCTCTAATTACCATCTTATTTACCTCACAATGTTTACTCTGTCTGAACTGTCACCTCCGACCTGAGTGACCTTTGGTACAAACAATACTCCGACTACCTTTCTCTCTCCATCTTACCTCTTGATCTCACCCATAAAGACAACCCACCTTCCTTAAAAAGGTCTCTCATTACGTCATCCTGGGGGGACTCCTCTATAAACACAGCTTTGATGGTATTCTCTTATGATGTCTCACAAGTTATGAAATTCCTTATACCATTAAGGAAGTTCATGATGGCATATGTGGAGGTTAGTTCAGTGGCCTTGCTATTGCTAAGCGTATTCTTCACTTGGGCTATTACTAGCTGAACCTTAACCATGATTGTTGTGACTACATCAAACGTTGTGTAAAATTCCAACAACATGCCAATCTTCATCATACACCGAGTCATGACTTATAGGTTACCCGTGACCTTTGCCCTTCTCTTAATGGGGTTTGGATCTTGTTGGAGAAATCAATCCCCATTCTTCCCAATGCCATCAATGGATCATCACCGCTACCAAATACTATACAAAATGGGTTGAAGCCATACCACTCATCTCCACAAAAGCTGAGAAAATATGTGAGTTTATCAATCATCACATCATTTGTCACTTTGGTGTTCCTCATCGCCTCATCACCGATAATGGAAAACAATTAAAAACAAAACATTGAAAAAAATTTGTGATGCCTTCCGCATTCATCTTAGTTTCTAATCTCCTTATTACCTACAAACCAACAGCCAAGCCGAATCCACTAACAAAACCTTAAAAAAAATTCTTATGAAAGTGGTTATGATACTGGGAAGGATTGGCATACGCAGATTCCTTTTTCCCTGTGGGCCTAGTGCACTAGTATTCACACCTCCACTACTACCACACCATTTTCTCTGGTCTACGGTATAGAGGAAGTTCTACCTCTCGAAGTCTAGATTCCCTCACTTTGCATTTCTCTCCATGAAATGCTCAATGATGATGACTTTCGTCAGGACCATTTAGCACAACTTGAGTTATTAGACGAACACCATCTTAAAGCTTTGGATCACCTTCAAGTTTACCAAAAATTTATCAAATGTGCCTATGAAAACGTGTCCATGCACGAACCTTCCAAGTTGGTGACCTTGTCCTGAAAGAAAATCAACATGTAACTAAAGTAGAAAAAAGTAAATGGGACAAATTTTCTCCTAATTGGCTTGGACCATACATCATGACTCATACTTATGGATCAAGTGCTTATCATTTATCTTCACTTGATGGTAAACCCAAACTTGAGCCCCTTAACCTTGCATCTTCGACCATTCTATTGTTGAATTTTAAGTCCTACTTCACCCTTTGTCTCTTTCCATGCTCGTCCCTTGAGCACTATCCACTTCATACACCTTACCAATGATTAAACAAGAGAATCATGTGAGTACCCATCATTTGTTATCTTCTCTTGAATATGTGTACCATCGAGAGTGTTGCACATAGCATGATTCTCATGGATACTTTTCATCTACCTTAGATGAGATCCCATGGTCGTTTCACCTTTCCTTTTGCATGAGAGTCTTATCCTCACCTTGGTCTTGTCCGTGACTTCAAAACCCTCACATGGGATATAAATCCTTGAGTCAAACTTCCACTCAAAATATGAGTCCTCAAAAGGACATCTTCCTCTCGACAATAGCTCCTATAAATAGACTAATTTGCTCCTCTGAAGGATAGCTATGTAAAGCTCTTACACAAAAAAAATGAGCACAATTGAAGCTTCCTGCATTGATCAACTTCACGAAGACCTCAAGGAGTTACATTTTCTTCATCCCATATAGACTTCCCACATCGATCAATCTATCTCAACTATAAGTCAAAATAAAAATCTTTTAGTCATGGACTTGCCCATTGTGACCTAGGATCTCTTGCTCGAAGCGCATGCTACCTATACCATATAAAAATTTAACTACCTTTCACCCTTCTTACCATTCCCACTCCCATTTCCTACTACCTCAAGGGAATTCTTGGAACTTAGACATTTGGTGATCATGTGACTACTTTTCACTATAGAAAATCAATCATGCAATGTATTTAGGGTCTTACATTCATCACCTCCTCCAAGGTATGATCTACTCGGTATGATCCTACCCAATCAGGTGGCTTTATTGCCCCCTCTTATCTTTTAAACTGTCTTTGTTTACATTTTGATTACCTTATACAGGACTTGGTCCTCGATGCTTACCTTTGGGGTAATCTTATTCTTTTGCCATAATCGATCCCACCTACATCACTTTACCTATAATCCACCCACACCTAACAAATCTAAAACCCACACCATGCCTAAAACCTACTAACTCATTTTCATACCTCCTCATATTCTTCCCTAGCTCATGGGAGAACTACATCGGCTTGAGGTCCCTTTTTGTCGGGACTATGTAGGCAACACTCTGAGGGCATGGGGCCCTTGGAGGTTAGCTCGGCCATTCTCTACCATAAACCATTCATCTTCCATGTTCCTCACACTACATCACACCACACTTAGTTTCCCTTTTCTACCCAACATTGGAAATTAAACCACATACATAACAAGTTGCTTCATATTTTAATCCTTATCACAACATCCATTTATTATGTCTAGTATTTCTTTATCATCACTACGTATAGATTATACCACATCTCACATATGACCCATATTATCATTCATTGCATAAAATAATGAATCCCAACTTCCTTACTTTCAACTCAACCATGCCTAAGACATGACTCAATCCATCCCTATGACTTGAATACAACCTTACCTATACCAACATGACTCAACTATGCCTAAGACCTCGACTCGATCCATGCTTATGACTTGAATACAACCTTACCTATACCACCCTAAACTTAACCATGCCTAAGACTCGCTCGATCCATGCCTAAGACCACCGAATCGCTCGATCCATGCCTAAGATTTGACTCGATCCATGCCTAAACCAACCTAACTCCATCATGCCTAACTCACCTAATTTCCATCCATATCAAAACAATAAATAAAAATCTCATCAATGCACCAATAAATCAAAAATCTCATTAACACATCAATAAATCAAAGAGTCACATGTATCTCATCATATAAATAATGTGTATCTCAATACAATATACATGGCTATCTCCTCATGTCCATCTCAAAATCATCGGTACATAGGCCAATATACAATACAAAATGTCATCAAAATGCAGGTTGGTCTTATATATACAATAAAATAATGAATCAATATAAAATATCTTCGGCACGCAGGCTAGTATATGCTCAAAATATACAAAACCTCTCATACATCCTCACTGTCTTAGCATGCAGGCTGGTATGTGATCAAAAATACAACTATCTCTCGACACACAGGCCGAGTATAAATCACAAAAAGACTATCATACATCAAAAACCAGGTGACCACATATCAGGCATCTCGGCGGATGTCCTCCATCTCTATATCACCTATACCCTCGGCCTCCTGGGTCCCTATTGGTGCCTCAACTGGAGCTGGTCTCCATGCGCTGGTAGCCTCTACCTGATCTAGCCTTAGAGCTCATTGACCCCCTATGCTCTCCACACTGTGAGTGTGGGATCTCATCCTCTCACTGGATGCCTATTGTGCCCTACACTCATATCTCATCCTCTCACTAGATGCTTGTTATTCCCTACACTCAGCATAGGATATGAAGTCTATCCCGACTACCATTAGCTTGTCCTAGTAATATCTAGCCTCACCTAGGTATCTCGTGAACTGATTACCCCTTAACCAAAGCATCGGTCACCTATTTGGTGACTAATACCATTCACCCTTACTAACGCTGGCCAAACTTGACCGGCATTGGTCACCCTCACCTACACATTGCCCTACATTTTACCCTTTTACCCTACCCCTACCTCATTCCCCCACCCAACCTTCACCCCGATCATTTACACCACCTCACCTTTACCCAAGCCATTTACCTCACCTTCCCGATCTCATCATTTACTACCTCCATTTTTCCTCCTTTAGGGACTTGTTATTTTACCCCCTCCTCGGCCTTACTCGTGTCGTGACCTAGATATTTAGACCTGGACCATTGCTAGTGACCTTTGACCTCATGTGTTCGCTATACCTTACGGCACTGTTACCTGTGTTGTTGACCTAATGACCTTACCTAGCCTATTGCTGTGACCATTTATCCCGACCCTCCCTTTGGTGTAGAAGAACATACCTAAAAGTTCCTACACCTAACCTACATCGTGTTTCCGATCATATCCTATACCTTGGATACCATAATCACTTCAACCTCATAAGGATAAACTTATCGACCTTAGACAATGTAGAGTTTTCATGCCTTCAACTTGGTAGTGTGCTATAGTTTATACGTGTGCGTACGTTTGATTGCTACCTTTGACCCTGATCCATTACCTAGATTTTCACATAGACCATGGGACCACCACACCTTCCCCTTTCTCACATTTACCATTTTATGAAACCACTCACCGATTCTATCGTTGGCCTCATTAGTTCTTGGTTTGAGGGGATCACCTTCACCCACACATGGGGCAACCACATTTTATATTTATTAGCGTTGCTTACCAATACAAGCTATGCAACAAAAAGGGGGAAAATTTAGACACTAAAATTAGGTCACACTCCCATTTAGTTCCTCGACAAATAAACACCCTTCATCACATTAACCTAGTCATGACCCCCTTCACCTCACTAATATTAACTTAATTAATCTAATTAAATTAATTCATTATCCTCACCATATTTATTATTTAAATATATTAATTTAAATAATATCCACACATACACCTCACCTAGACACCTCATCAGGCCAACTCACCCTAAGACCTATTCTTAGTAACTTTCCATAACAAACTAAGACTTACCAAAACCCTAAAAATCAAAGCTTACATTCCCTCTAACTACATTCCTGCATGCTTGCAAGAAGCTTCTAGTTTAATCTGCGGGTTAATGACATGAGATCTGAGAAAATCAAGAGGATCTCCTTATTTTATTAAACCTAGGAAATCCCACCTTGATCGATGATGGTTACCCCTAACCATCGCTAGTTAAGCCGGAACCGCCATCGGTTACCCTTTTAACCCCCAAAACAACCTTATTTTCAAGGTTGGAAAAAATTGGAAAAATTTGGCAAACATTGAGATCTTCCTGAGAGATATCACATCTTCCAAGATTGAATTTCAGCAAGAACACGCGTGCAAGGAAGGAGATCAAGCATTTTCTCCTATACGTCTCCTCAACAATGATATGATCTAACTAAGTAAAAAAGAATGCCCATGCAGCCCATGCAGAAGCTCTCCTATGATTGGTGATCACCGCAACCTTCAACTCTTACTAGCACCAGCATCCCTCACTCACAGGTTTCCAGGACCAGAATCCAAGTAATTCAAATGTTATACTTCTCTGGTTCATTTCATTTCGTCATTATATTATCACTTGTTGTTTACCTAGCCACCCATTGATCTCCTCCAACACTCCCCCTTCATATACCCATTGAAACCTCGCTAAATCCCACCCAAGATACCAAATACCTCATTTCGACTAACCAAAATCCTTCGTGCAATCATAAAGGTGACCCAAAACCGATTCTCGTGGCATTCCCGGGTCTTTCACAAGAATCGACACACGGTTACACCCAATCGTCGTCACTTACCCTTGATCGGAATCGGTCTTTGTATGTGCTCATACAACCTGCAAAAGCGATGACCTACTCACCTAATTTCACATCACCCTTACTCACCAGTAACCTACATGAGACCTCGAGATCTGTAGAGATCCAAAATTAGTTATTTGACCTTCGGATCCTATTCTAACCTAGCCTGTTAGATCAGATCTTTCTTATTGTGTTTAAGTGAGATACCTAAATCATTTTGAATTACAATAGGATTTATTTCATTTCCCACATTAAATTTTTTAAAACAGTGGATTGACAGCCATCTAGGAAGTATCACACTTCCTGGATCTAGCACATGCTAGGCAATTCACTGCACATATTGTTTAACTCTTTTTGGTGGTCTTGCTTTCCATTACAGGTAGTTCCTCCTAGCCAAAAGGAAGCTCTCACAATCAGTTGTGGATTCGGAAGTCATACACACGCAACAACCCATCAACCAACATTAAAACAGGTATTCCTCATACGCCCGTTACCCTATCTGTTTCGTCAATACTTCAAAGAAACATCTAAGAATCGGGTAAAATAGTGTGTACTAGTATTATCAAGCAACAAGTAGCTGTTGATAAGATCCATAAGATATACTAGAATTCATGTAATCCTCCTATCTTTAAAACATCTATATGGTACATTACAATACCCTGTCAGGTATATAGTCTCATAGGAAAAAATCCTGTATATGTCTCGAAGACCCACTCATGATTTTCATCATACACAGTTAAGATACCTAGATCATAACTCAAAGAATCCAATACACATTCTTGAGAGTCTCTATTATCTCTCCTTGGGAAGCCAAAAATCTATCTCTCACCGTGTCATCTATCTCATGCTAAGGTAGTCAACAGAGACTATGATCCAATTTAATATGAGGAAGTTGGGAAATATATGATAATTCTGTAGCCTCCAAAGACTACATCTAGCCAAATATTCTCATGTCACAAGAAGGTCATCTCATAATCTCGTAGCCATCTGTGATACTCCCACACATCTAGAGTCAATGGTATCTCCTGCAGATCACCCAAAATGCAAACAATTAACATTATTTCTTCTTAATCATCTTCCACAAGTCTTCTAAGAACTCTTACATCAATCTAATCACTTCTAAAATTATTCTAAAAGGCCATAATATACACTACCACACTTATTTTTACGCTAACACATCCATTTTCATGCTAGTGCACCTCTTCGTAAGGTAAAGCATGTGTCCTCGTATGCTTGCACATTTTACACTTGCGCACAAGATCTAATGCCCATGCTCTCATTTGCATGCTAGTGCATTTCATGTTAGTGCATGAGCTAACATATTAAAAATATTTTAATGCTCGTGCCTCCATTTTCATGCTAGCACGTAGCATTCACACTAGCGTACTTTAGGACACATTCTCATGTTTAAAGGTGTGTGCTAGTGTTTCACTCGGAAATGCTTCGTTCCTTTTAGAAGCAGATAAGGTTAGGGTTAGGAGGAATACCCGTAGAATGTCGAGATGATGTGCGCGTACCGTAGAGAAAGATCAAAGATCATGCGGAGAACTCCTTTTTGTCCGGGAAGGACTACTGCAAATAAGAACACAAGACCACAAGATTTGATTAAACAATAAATGAGGAATCGCTTGGGCTCAGAAATGTAAAACTTCCTTTCGAAGGTGGTGGTTTTCGCTAACGTGAATTAACACAAAAGATCTGTGAAATATCAATTAAATTGCTTCGGGCCGAATCGGGTAGGGGAAAGGCTGTTTTTCCGGTTTTGATCAAAGGAACCGATGCGGGTTACCTATAACCGGCGATGCGTTCGATAACCGATACCGGTGGGTTCTAGGATCTTCTGGGCTGGTTGTGGTGTTTGTAATGGCTGGTTTTTGGATAGTATTAGGAAATGGGATGGTTAGAAGCAAAAGAATGACAGTTAGAGGCAATGGTACGTTGGATAATGGATTCAGAAACGGATTTGGGAGGACTGTAATTCCAAAAGCATAAGAAATGTTATAATGGAGGACATGCAAGATGTAACTTACTGGTTTTTACGAAGGTGCAAGTTGATCTCCTTTGCTGTAAACACGTCTAGTATTTTCACTCGTCTCTGCTTGGTCAAGTGAAGATCTGGACTCTGTTCCTCGCTCGCAATGCTCTCTGTTGATCCAGAAATCCTTCGACTGATCTCCAAAATGAAATTCCGATCCGTTGTTTTGGTTTGGGGAGCCCATTTACAGGGAACCGATGGCGGTTGCGTAACCGACGGCGGTCGAGTAGGAACCGGCATCGGTTAGGAAAAAGTAGGCTATTTTTAGTAAAATAGCCCACCTTCCCTGTTTTTCTCCCGAGGGATCAGTTGCGGGCTTGGTCAAGTGGCTAGAAGGTCGGCTTTGGGTGCGAGTAAGGAGGCATTAGTTATGGATGTGAGTCTAGACCAAGTCATGGGTCCTAATTAGGTTAGTTTAGGGTTAGGGCTAGGTCATGGTGAGGTGGCCAAGTGAGGTGGCGGGTAAGGCGATGTGGATTTATCAATTATGAGGTAATTAATAAATAATTGTGTAAGGTTTAGGTAATGAGGTTAGGTTGTGAAATGGGATGCGGGTCACAAGGGGTCGTAAGACACGAATTTGGTGTCTGCTAGTGTTAACCTGCTAACTTCTAATGACTAAAATGAGCATTAAATGCACTCAAATTCAAAGTTTTTTATGTTACTTACTGATGCACCGTCTGTCACAAGCCTCCCAAACTCTCAAAATTGGTCAATATGATATCAACGGTCCTGGATTTGTGCCTTCTCTCTCAGAAATAAAAGAAAAATATCTTAAAAAGGCAATAGAGTATACTATAAAAAATGGGTAACGATGGATTTTACCCCTTCCACCATACTATTTATACCCTCCTAGCCCTAATTCTTCATTTTCTTACATCCCAAGGGATAAATTACTAGATTTTCCCCTATTTTCTTCTCCCCACATCTTTGGCGCTCTATCGTGATGATTTATTTCCATAATATCTTCATTTTCACTAATGTTTTCACCTCACTGGGGCATATTTTTACTTCTCGGTGACCTTTTCTTCTCCTTGGGAATATTTTTGATTCCAGTGATTGTTGATGGTGTACCACTCACATCGTCATTCTTCCATATCACATTCTTCCAAAATATCAAAATCCAAAAAAATTGGTGAAATGTCAAAACACCCTAAAAAATCTATAAAATTAAAAAATAATCCAAAAAAAATAGTAAAATTTTAAAAAATCCATTTTTTTTGTAAAATATGTAAAAATACCAAAAATTGGAAAAAAACATTTTAACATCTAAATCATTGACATGAAAAATTGTTCTCAAACATCAAAATTTTTCCTAAAAAACATCCTTCTTTCATCCTCACTTGTTCTCGTGCATGACTTGCAGATCATTTGATCTACCTTTATTAACAAAGATTGTTTGCTTGCTATGCCTATTTTCCCTTGCACATATAGTTTCTTGGGAAGTTTCATCTAGCATGATTTCCTTTTCATAGAACTCTTCCATCCTCCATTTATTCACCTTGCATGTATCCTTACTTTGGGTCTTAGTTTTAACCCTTATCATATAAATGCTTATTTCACTAAATCTGGACATATTCTAGTAAATATGGACTCTAGTATTACAAGAAATCCATCTCCATTTTTGTGTATATTGGATTCCATTTTTGGATATACTGGATTCCATTATTACTATTATTGGATTCCATTGGTAGAAATATTGGATTCCAATATTGTCATTATTGGAATTATTCAAGTTCCAATTTTCCTATTATTGGATTCTGATTTCGCTTCTATTGGATTCCAATTTCACTTTATTGAACTCCAATTTAACTATTCCTCAAACGAAATAACGCAATAAATGGATTAAAATTTCACAACTAATGGAATCCAATTTCTAAATCCCTATATAAGTCTAGTGACTACCAACTTATGTCACAACCTCTTTTAAGAATTCAACACAAGGAATTTTTTTATATATCAGATCACAATGTTTTTATGTTCTAAATTAACTTAATTTAGAACTAACATCATCTTTGTCAATCCATCCAATAAAAATTAATATTATGCAACTATATGAATTGGACTAACTGATCCCTCATATCTATTTTATTATATATGTATACTAAGTATACCATAGTTTCCTTTTTCATTCAAGGACAAACAAGAGTTACAGTCTAAAGTGCATATTTGAGCATCAATTACTGATTACCTATTTGATATCCTACAAATTTAGGTCTAGGTGAAATCAAGACAACACAATCAACAACTTTTCTTACTTTGGCCAAAGTTTTAATTCATGTTTTCCATGATAAATTCCATGATGAGATAATCGTCATTTCGAATTCTTCTTTCACCTAACACTTGAAATTGGTTATCTGGATTAGGACTAGATAGTTAAGTATTAATCATTTACAAGTTGTGTAAGAGGTACCAATTCGGATAAGCCTATATGGGTAAGTTCCACAATGTTAGCTTAGGATAAATAAGGGAGAGTAAGCATCTCCGTAATGATTTGCATCATTACGTGTTTGATTCCTTTCCCGTAGTCATCATAAGATGACATATGGTACATGACCATCCAAGACAATCTACATTCATACCTATAACATTACTTGCATATTATAATATTATGACCATCACAATTAGAGGAATGTGATGGAATAACTTGACATAGCAGCTGCTCCACAAGAGCAAATAATGACCTTAGTCATTAAATGGATACTACATAGTAGCGACCATAATGAGTTGGCTTGATGAGTTCTCGCTAATTCAAATGTTGTAGCTTAAAGAGTTAAGGAAATTTAATTAAGTTATGACATGTCAATTCCCAAGTTTTAGTGACACTCTCATTATGATAGAATTCATACCTAAGGATCTAAATGAGGGATTCACTAGCTAACACGATCATTATATTTACTATTTTTAGTTTTAAATCAGCCTATTGCATAATTTTGCATATCATATTTAATCTGTTTACACTAGTAATGTATTAATTCTAGAATAACAATTAATAGGTTCAATTGTAATTATTAATAGCAATCCATAATACATATATGTCAAACATATGTAATTTCAGTTACACGTACTATTTAGTATATACAATGTATTCAATTACAAAAAAATAAATTCTTCACCCAATAAAACCATTAATAATGTAAATATGCATGTATCATTCTTAAATACATCATAATTATTTATTTAATAATACCTAATATTATTCTATATAAGTTTCTAATCATAAAATCTATTAAAATAAAGAAACCTTTCCATTTAATTTTCTGATGCAAATCAAGACTTGATTAAATATAGAATACATCTTATTCATTTCCTTTTCGAAACAAATATAAATAGAATAGGATAATTTAGCCTCTCAATCAATTAAATAGTACAACAATATTTCACTCAATTAAAAATTCACTATGCAATACAATGCAAATTTAATCAATCAAATTGAACAACTAATTTATTTCAACATCATTTGCCTTGTAAACTTAAAGTACTCCATCTACAAAATGTTAGCAACAACTAGTTTGAAAGAACTGGCATGATAAGTCCTATTTCCCACTCAATAGTTTATGCCATTTAGTATTTACATAAATGAAAGGATGCAATAATTGGAACCATAAACAACATAGTAACTTACCAAATCATTCAACATCTACATAGGATAAATCAACTTGCAATCATCATATCATCTAGCAATATTCTATTCTAATGCCCTAATACAAAATAAAAACTCGACAAAGTTAATTAAACAATAACGACCTCATTATTAAACAAGATATAATCTATGAATCAAATAGGCAATAGTTTTCACATCCATTAATCATAGTATCATTATGCAAATGATATACAATGATCTGAGAGAACCAAATGTTCTTCTAAGTCTAGCTATTAATCTTATTAAGGGATTAATTAACCCACAAAAGCTAAACAATAATCAATCACCAAGTATTTAGTTATCTCAATTGCAAGTCCATATAATATGTTGGTCAAACAAATAGAAGGTCATTCAAGCATTCAAGTCTATAAGACTAGATTCTTATATCTATAGCATATATTATTATATGATCTCATAACAAAGTATTCCATATATATATATATATATATATATATATATATATATATATATATATATATATATGTATGTATGTATATAATTAATGAGTAATTGTATGGATTTGATGGTTTTAAGGTAAATTTTCTTTTACCTTAACCCAAACAAAGACCCAAGATTCATTCATCAATGTATTTTGATCGGTGAACACACATCCACCAAACATATCTCATAGTGATAATGTACTCAAATGGATATTCAACCATTCGGGATAGGTAATAGTTTGTTAACACTAAAGAAAGCACACAACCCTTCATCTATGAAAAAGTTAAAAAACATCATGATTCCACAGTTAACAAATAAAATAAGGATACAAAGTGGTGTGAATGAGCTCAAAACACCTGAGAGCATTTAATAGAATAGATAACACCATCAAAAAAATAATGTAATAACCATACGCTTAAAGATTTCCATTTCTAAGGTTGAATCAACCCTAATAATAACATTAATAATAGTTGCCAACTTAAAGATAAAAACCTTGTTTTCCTTAGTCGATTCCGGTAAAAGGAAATCAAAAGACACACAAAAGATAACATAACAAGCATAATGAAGTATACGATACCTTACAATAGTTTCATTATCACTACGAGATTCAAACCCACACTAAATACCAACATTATCCCTTAAAGTAAATTTTTTCCCTAAAACCATTTGAACTCAATCCAAGGGTCACACACAATAGTAATAACTGAGGCATGACTTGTTTTCCTATCTAAGGAGTGAGAGAACATGAAATTACGACCACATAGAACTTCATGTAGATTAACTATGATTCAAATGGAATATAATCATCGAGAAAGAAGAGGTAATAATGACCCTAATTAACTTTTCTCATCCCATTAATAGATCACAAATGTATCACACACTTGAATCTAAGGATTTGATACACAAATATAAATGTAAATTTATCCAAGTACACCCTAGTTACTGGGTTTTGCATCATATACACTCAATAATATTATCACAGAGTTTGCATATGTAATAATAAATCCACAAGGGTATATCACATAGTTACAAACCATTCTATTTTTTGAAGTTCTATTTTATACCCAGATTCATTTATTTACATGAAATCGACAACACCCATTATTTTCACCTTAACAAACAAAACAAAGATTTATAAATAACAAGAATAACTATTGCAAAGTTTTATCTATGCAAATAATAGATAGAAAAATCTATTAACAGAGGGATAGAGCATATCATGCTTGAAAATGATAGTTTTCTCCTTCTCTTTCCATTCCTAAGATTTTCTTTGCATACCCAAACTTGAAAGTCAATTTAACAGACCAACAAAACTTTCTTAACTTCTCCATACTATTTATTAAACCCGAGAATATTAATGTTTCCATAATTGTCTCAACTCCTAGTTATAAAATACATGTAGATGTTCAAATGAACAACCCAAAAGAAAGAAAATAGGAAACCTTCGAGCATGCAAAGCTGAAAATTTTTTTCCCCAAAACAACAATAACCAGAAAAAACCATATTTTCCTAAAAACACCTCATGGTTTCCCGAGGTGATGGAGTGAGCTTTGAGGCATTAAAGTCATGTAGTAAAATTTCAGTTCACTCTAAATTTCAGCCTCCAATTTTACCTTTTAAATTTAGCAAGTCTAGTAAGCTCATAGAACCGATTTATGCCTCATGCTAAGAACTACTTAGCTATGCCTTGAACTATTTATTTCCACCTTATAAGACTGGAAGTGATTCATTAATGCCTCCATAAGTATTTGTAGTATGTACATGCTATGTAGGGGTTGGGATTTTCCCATACATATCAAAATTTAGCCAAAGCTTAAATAAATTAGAAATATCAACCATAGTTTAATATAAGATTGCGCCACTTTTTAACATAGATTTAGAACATTAAGAATTGAATACGAAACTTAGCTTTGCATTAGGTTACGAACCCCTTAGAATTATTTCATGCTTCATAAACATAATTTTCAAAACTATAATTTGAATACCATTAACTATTAACTTAGGCCCTTACATCATTATGCCCAAGTTGTATAAATCTATAATTAATTATGATCAATTAGACTTGCATTGCAATATTCACTTCTTCTAATTTCATGAACCTTTATATTAGCATGCTCATCATACTAATGCCATTATTATTTAGCTTCTACGTTAGGGTCATATTTCCCATCATATGAAGTCCAATTTTCCTATCAAAAGTGATCATCCAAACCCTTAAGTAAACAATGGTAGTAATATAATCAAGGTCCACATACCTAGTACAAGAATCCTGATATTATACATGTTCACAATTTCCAATAATTATGGTAAAGCCACATATTACGGAACTTATACGAGATAGGATTTAGAACACATGAACTTGTTAGGCTAAGTGTAACAACGAGAAAGTAAATTATAGATCAAAATCTTGGTATCAATGATACACAACATCTTCAACCATTAGTGAAATAATAACCTTATTTCAAGCACGTTATAATAGTGAAAAGAGATTACGATCAAGAAAAATAACCAACAGTAATATAGGCCATATGCAGATGCATGTTGTAAGTCCAACATTGTTATCACAATAAGGTAATAAAAAAATGGGGGTGTTACATACCTGCCCCCTTAAAAGCATCATCATCATGAAGATTCACTTCAACATATCATAATTTAAAAAACCATATAAAAATACTTATGCATTTAAAGTTTTCCAAAAAATGAAGTCATTTTTGGGTCTTGATCTGAAATTATTAGCTCAGGTATAATGTGTAATCTAAATATTTCATGCACAAACCTTTTTGTAAGAATTGGTGAGTCATCTTTCATATTTATAGGAATAAAGTGAACTACTTTAGTAAATTTATCGAATACAACCAAAATGAAGTCGTGTTTATTTTTAGACATTGGCATCCCATGAACAAAATCCATGCTTATCACTTGTCATTTATACTATGGAATGACATGAGGGTACAAAATTCTAGCTAGGTACATATTTTCAACCTTTACACGCTAAAATTCTACATAATGAGATAGATAATCAACTATGTCATATTTCATCCCTTTCCTAAAATATTGATGTTTTATATCAATAAGCATTTTTGTCACTCTAGGATGTCTAAAATAAGGTGTTCTTAGTGTATTCAGAGCACCCCTGGATGTTTATCAGATTTCTAGTTTGATATTTGGACATCCAGTGTGAATGCACAACATTGAATCTTTTCCCCAAGTGTGGGACTTGCAAAAAAATGGGAAAAGAATCTCTAGATTAGAGGTTGGTTCCTCAACTCCTCTGATTAGATGTATGCTTGAAAATTGCAGAGGTTTAAACTGTAAATCCTACTCTAAATTCCAAGGGGACAAAGATAGAGGATGCAAAAGAAATAAAATAATACTAACAAGGTGATACACCAAAGGAGTGGCAAACATTTTACTTCTACAAATTGACACAGATCACTGAAATGCAACAAAACATCATGCACAAACTGATAAACTATAATGAAAGATCAGAAATGAAGAAAACAACACAAACAGAGGACTGAAACTCATTCACAGAGCTTGCATTGTCATTTCCAATATCAAAAATACATGCATTACAACCAGAGAGGTAGAAAACATATTGCAGTCTTGGAAGAGGTCTGATAATCCACAAAATCCCCTTTTTTTGAAAGAGGGAGCCTACAAAACATAAAAATGTCCAACCCTTAACCAATGAGCCAAATCTGGATTTTTACCATGAAAAATATGAGCTAGGGAGAAGAAAATGCGGGAAAATGTGAGTGGATGCTTCAACCACCAACCAAATTGCATTAAAATAGCATGGGTTCCCTTGCAAGACCATTCTCGACATTTTTGACCATGTTGGGAGAGAATGCGAGCCATACTTCATTAAAAATGGTGGTTGAAATGTTAGTTCTGTTCTTTTCTCCATGCCAGAGGTGTTTTCCATTTTCTCTCTCCAAACTCCACCAAAACACAAAATTTAGCCCTCCATCATGTAGATAATTTCACCAGCTTTCCAACACCACCAAGAACATGAAAATCTAAGCTTTGGATCAAAAGTTATGCCCTTATGAAGATTTAGGGAAAAACTAGGGCAAATCAAATTTTGGCGGGCCGAAATTTGAAATTTTCCCTTTTTTGACTTTGGGAAAATTTCCACAAAAATTTTTACCCCCAAAGCTCCGATGCCACATGGCAAGATTTGATTGGTCATGAGCTTTTTTCTTGACCTTTTACACCTATCCAACCTATGAAAAATTTTCCAAAAATTTTCCACCGCCCCGACGTTCCTAGGACACGTGGCATGTTCTAATTAGCTCTTCGGAGCGCGTTTCCAATTTTTCTTTGACTATGTGCATTCCCCAAATGGGACATGTGGTACCCTAGCATTGGCATGGGCCTGACAAGTTCTTCTACTCTACTGGGCTTGCCTTAACGTTTTTTTTCCAACCACCTAGACATGTGGCAACTGTTGATTGGCGCGGGCCTGTGCGGTCGGGCCTTCGTTTCAATATTTTCCATCGCTTGGAAAAAAGAAATATTTTCCTCTACTCTCCCACCACCTGATGCTCTTGGGAAATGTGGCTGAATGTGATTTGTTGGCGTGCTTTTTTCCCAAAATTCCCCATTGCGCCGATTTTGGAAAATTTTCCCATTTCCTTTCACCGAGTGAACCCCAATGGGCTGTGGACATGTGGCCTCCTCCTATTGGCTAGCAGGCCTTCGGGCCAAAAAAATTTCTTTGTGTGCCCCACCAATTTTTTATGAAAATTTTCTAAGTTTTCTCCACCCCCGCCATTCCGATGCCACGTGGCACATGTTGATTGGCCACGGGCCTCTCATGGGAAAATTTCCCTTCAAAACTCTGCCGAGCCATAACTTGAAAAACACAAGGAGTTAAGAGGAAAAATTTACCATTATTGAAAGATGAGAAGATGCTCTATCCAATGAAACCATTTCTAGAACATTTTGAGTGCCTGTAAGATAAAAAATTCTGACTGAGACATAAGGAAGGAAGGAATGAAAGTGGTTAGCCAAAAAAATAAGCAAGGGGCTTATTTTGGATAACAATTTTGGCGACTCAGAGGGGTCATCTGCCTGCTGGATGAAGTTACCAGCTTCCTAAAGCAATCCATTGGGCATGGAGTCATAAAATTCTATGCTTAGAAGCCCAACTGATTAGAAAATTATGAGGAATATTGTGAGAGTAGAATCATCACCTGATCTGGAACAAAGGCTTACAAAACTACATGTTTAGGAAAGCTAGCTTGTTCCAAAGCACTTAGGTAAATGGAAAACTAAGCTAATATGTACAAGGTAGAGAGTTTTTATCTAGTAGCAATCCTTTAGATGGATTATATTAACTAGAATCTACAAGTTCTTCACCATCCAATGTGTAGACGGTTGGAAGGCATTGCTATTCTTACACTTTGTGACCATGTAGGAGCCACTCCAAATGGCATCAAACTTTGAATGCCTTCCTAGCTTTTCTTAGTCTGCATCCCATTTCAACACTAGATATTCAACTTGGAAAGTCCTAGCCTTAGCCTTCGATCAAAGGTCTTCTTGATCAAGGCTTGATTCTTCTCCATTGCCTAGGCTGCATGATCTCTAATTTCTTGGAGCTCCATCAATTCAACATATCTAACCTCCATGGGTTCAAACTCCAATAACTCCAATTTCTTCATGAGTTCCAACGTTGGCAACTCAAGTGACATGGGAAAAATTGCCTCTTTCCCATAAACAAGATTAAATGGAGAATTACCTATGGATCTCTTGGGATTCATCCTATCATCCCACAAGGTAGATTTCAATTTAGTATGCCAAGTCTTCTAATTTTCATCAAGATTCCTCTTGATGATCCTTAACAAGTTCTTGTTTGTAGACTCAGCTTGGCCATTACCTTGAGGGTAATAATTTGAAGAAGTACTCAAATAGATCCCATTTTTAACATCCCATTCAATTACCTTTGATCCTATGATTGCCAAAGCATTATCTGATATTATAGTGGCTGGTATACCAAATCTGGTCACTATCCCCTCATAGAAGTCTAGAATGCTAGATTCATTTGCTTCCTTAAGTGCCATTGCCTTAGTCCATTTGGTGAAGTAATCTGTGGCTGTTAGAATCCACTTGTGCCCTTGACTTGAGTTTGGATTAATGACTTCAATGAAGTTCAAACCCCATTACATGAATGGTTGGTCAACTGAGATTGGGTGCAATGGAAAGGTAGCTAATCTCTCCTTGCCTCGTGAAGAAGCACAACTCTTGCACCTCTTAATCCATGCATAACAATCCTTTGAATACCTTGGGCCAATAATAACCAGTCTTCATGATCTTTAGGGCTGTCACTCTTGGTGCAAAATGACCCCCAGCTGCCCTACCATGGAAATCTTCCAATGTTCTATTAATTTGATTTGTTCCAATGCATCTCAGCAGCACTCCATTTGTATCTTTCTTGAACAAAACACCATTAACAAGTGCATATGGAACAACCTGCAATCTAAAGTTTCTTCTCTTGGTTTTTTTCATTTCTGGAGGGCATAGGCCTATGTGTAGGAAGTGAATTATGTCTTGGGTCCAACAAGGAGTGAGGAAACCATCATTATCTCCTTGAACATTCCCTTGTTCTTGGTTGTTTTGTAGCACCAAAACAACATCCTCTTCATTGCATGCTTCCATTGGTTTGCTCAAGACCAGCTGTTCACATAATCCTTTTCCTCTGACCAACTTGGTGACTTTGATCTCAATGTCATACTCCATGACACGAGTAATCCACCCTGCATTTTTCTCATTTAAATCTTTGTTGAGGAGGAATTCTTCAACTCCCACATGAGAAACCAACATTTAAACCTTGTTGTTTGAAACTAGATGCTTAAATTTCTTCAAGCTCCTAATCACTACAAGAACTTACTTCTCGATGAAAGAATATATCACCTCATAGTCCTCCAGGATTTGGCTAAAGAAGGAAATTGGCTATTCTACATTTTCTTTGTTCTTTTGTACTAAAATTGCAGAGATTGTATCATCACCTCCAAATGCATAAAGGATAAAATCCTTGGAGAAATATGGGTTAATGAGAGTTAGAGCTTGTGAGATAGCCTCTTTGATCACCTCAAAACTTGCCTTACCTTCTGTTGTCCATTTGAAAGCCATGCTTTTCTTCAACATCATGGTTATTGGCTTGACAAGGGCTGCAAAATCTGGCACAAACCTTCGAACAAAATTGATCCTTCCCAAGAAACTTTGAAGGGCCTTCTTGTGGCTTGGTAATGGCAGTGCTCTTATTGCTTCAACCCTCTCTAGATCAATTGCTAATCCCTCTTTTGAAACAATGTGGCCAAGGAGCTTTCCTTCATGAGCTAGAAAAATACATTTTTAGGATTCAAGGATACCCCAAATCTTCTACACCTTTGGAACACTTGCCTCAGATGAAAGAGATGATCTGCTGCATTTTTAGAAAAATAGTGATATCATCTAGATATATCAGCACCATCTTGTTTATCAATCCTTTGAATGCCATGTCCATTTCCCTTTGGAAGGTAGCTCCAGCGTTGGACAACCCAAATGGCATTTTCCTATATGCATAAGTCCCCCATTTGGTGGTGAAGGCTGTTTTGAACTGATCCTCTTCCTTTACCATGATCTGATTGTACCTTGAGTAACCATCTAGCAATGAAAATCTCTCAGAGCCAGCAACAACTTGCAAAATCTGCTCCATAGAAGGAAGTGGGTAATGATCCTTGAGAGATGCTCTATTCAAATCTCTGAAGTCTACACACAATCTAATTTCTCCACTCTTCTTTCTGACTGGAACTAAGTTTGCTACCCAACTAGAATGCTTGATGGGAAATATGATACTTTCCTCTATTAACTTATTCAATTCCTTCTTCATAAGAGGCTCCATGTGTGGATTAACTGGCCTTTGCTTTTGCCTGATGGGCTTAGCACTTGGATCCAATTCAATGGTGTGTTGAGCTAGCTTGGGATTGAAACCCTTCAAATCCTCATAGCTCCAAGCAAATACATCAGGAAACTCTTGAAAAAGTTGCATAAACTCATACCTTTCTTGTTTGGTTGCAACTTTACCAATTTGAAGTGATCTACCTTCTCCCACCAAGATGGGCATTGAATCTTCTCCCTTGACTTGGATGTTTGCTTTCTCCTTTTTGAATTGATCATTAGGATTAAAAATGGACTCCAAAGTGACAAGTCCTTTTAGTAGTTTGTTGGTTCTCAGCTGTACCACTTGATCACCATACTACTGTTCTAATTTTTCTTGATTTCTGGCTGAGAACTCACTTCTTGCAAGAAATTGATGATTTGCTTGTCACTTTCAAACACTTGCCAACTTACATTATTGTCTGGCACTAAAGGCCTTACAATCACATGAATGTTTGGTTGTACTTTTTCTTCCTTGATGCTTTCAACAACATCAAAGGCTGCCCCAACTGCTGCAAGCCTGTTAGCAGCTTGGTTTTCTTTCCTAGGGATGGAATTTATGTTAAAGCCCTCAAAATCTTCAATGAGGTCCCACACCCTATTTTTGTAACACTTGAGTAGACCATTCTTGGTAGCATGCTTTCCTCTAACTTGGTTAACAATCAGCTCACTATCACCAAAGACTTGTAGATTTCTTATACCTCTTTTAATTGACCAATGCAATCCTTGTATCAAAGCTTCATATTCAACAAGTGTTGTTAGAGCATGCAAACTAAAACCTAAAAGTTGAATAATACTTAATGCCTTGAGGTGAAACAAGCATTTCTCCCCCTCCTGCTCCTTGTCTACTCCTTGATCCATCAAAGAAGAACTACCATACCTCATTTTCGTTCTTATGATCTAGCTTGGTGATGCTAGGAATAGGTTGATTTTCTTCATGTATGCAATAAACTCCTAGCTTAGATTCCTCTATTTCTTGGTAGGGATCAAAAACATGCACCTTCTTTGCCCATTCATCAAGAGTTAAATACATGATGCTTCCAACCTTGGTGTCAGCTTCATCTGTGCTTGGATAATATTCTTGATCAAATGTTGAATAGTTGGCATTGATTGGGTTTGGAGTATGAGTCTCAATGTGGAAGTTTGTAGTAGGCTCAGATCTGATTGTGGCCTTAGTTCCATATCTAGTTCTAAACAACATGTGTGACCAATTAGTAGATAAATAGCCCCCAATCCTAGCTATGAAATCCCTTGACAAGCATAGGGCAAAGAGTGGTGGAAAATATATCATTGAGACATCTTGTAAAACAGTGACATTGGGACATGCATTCAAAGTAAGATTCAAATCTTTAATCACCCCAGCTATTGTTACTGCTGTCCCATCTAGTTGCACTACCCCTTTGGATATGACTTCATATTGGAGACCTAGCTGATCAACTATTTGTTTGGGCATCACTGAGCTACTTGCCCCAGAATCGATCATGCAATTGTGTACTAGTTTATCCCCAATGATCAATGAAACATAGAATGGAGGGGGCTTCAAAATTTTACCTTTCTGTCCTCCATGATTCCCTTCAAGCTGAGCAACATTTGTGAGTACCTTCTCTTGCACATGAACTTGTTGATTTGAAGTTGACCAATTCTTCATGGCAGCTTGTAGGAGATCTCTTTGGCCTGGAATGGATAATGATTCCCACATAGATATATTCACATTTGTCTTCTTCATCTGATCAATGATGCTAAATGGGGATGAAACATCTCTTTGCTGCCCCTTGGTCTACACATTCTTTTCTTGCACATGGGCTGTAACAAGCTGGTATTTGAGCTGATTTAGAAGGTGGCTTGGGCTGCCCTTGCATGTTTGGAACTGCATTTTGCTTACCAACACTTTGGAGAGTGATGGAAGGTTGTGGATCACCTGGAGCCAATGACTACCCCTCACCAATATTCCTCTTTTTTGACCTTGTATTGGTTGCCACACTCTGAGACACTACTTGATTCATACCACAAAAATCCTCAGCCTGCCAATTCACTAATGTAGTCTCATTTGGAGCTGCATTTTGCTGGGATGTTCCTTGTTGTTGGTTTGTTTCCTGGCTCACTTCACTCTCTACGCCAGTTTTTGTCACCATCAAGGCTTGGTTCAAAGCACCATTGAAGCACATAGATTGGTTGTGAGGTTCATTGCATGGGAAACACCAATCATACTCTTGTGCCATATTATTTTGCACTGGCACTAAAGCTTTAGAGGCAGATGTAGCATTGGGATTATAGGGCTGAAATGGTCTATTGGCAGGAGGCCTTGTTTGATTTTGATTTGCAGCTGGGTTGGGTGGTCTATTAGGCTGATATGGCTACCTATTGGGCTAAGCTTGAGGTTGATAAGACGGTCTGAAATTTTGGGCTTGCTACCTCTTGAGTGTAACCAGCTCATTGCCTAAATTTTGTAATTGTTTCATGACTTCTTGAAGTTCATTTGAAGCACTAGAGGATGAAGTGGAAGTTTCATTCAAACTTTGATTCCTAGGAGTGGGAATAGGAGCTATAGTAGGTGCTTGACTAGTGCTTAGATTTTCTAAATTTGGATACAAGGGCATGGGAGGCCTAGGAGCTAACTTACCAGCTTGAATTAAGTAATTCTCAGCTCTAATGGCAATGCTATAAGCTGTAGGTATAGTTGTACCTCCCATGGACTGAATTAGCATAGAAATATCAGAATTTAAAGCTTTGAGATAGTATAGAAAAGCACCTTCAGTTGTTGGCCTTACTGCCACTGGAATTCTATCCCAAGTCCTTTGAAATCTGAAGTTGAAGTCTGTCAGCTGCTCATTGGGAGCTCTCTTGATAGTTGTCAATTGTTCTAGTAGAGACAAATTATCCCCCTTTTCTCCAAACTGCTCATGGAGAGCTATGCACAATTGGTTCCAATTTTGAATAGAACCAGCCCCAAGGCTTCTAAACCATTGCAATGCTTTCCCTTTGAATGAAGATGCTAGCAATTTGATAGCAATTTGCATCTCATTAATCTCATGGATTGCACACACATTAGCAATATCCTTGACATGATCACCAGGGGTGGTCTGATTTTCTCTAGTGAAATATGGAATGTTTTTCAATGCTGCAACTGGAATTGGATTTTGTGCATTGAGAGCAAGTGGGCTATTGCCAGTGAAGTTAACATAAGGGTTAGGTTGTGCCATTCTGATTGGCCTGAGAACCCTTGTTGATTGAGTGAAAGGTCTAGAAGGTGGAGGAGTTGATAGAGTTCTATTTGGTGGAGATGGAGACCTTTGGATCCTCCTTCCTCTATGCCTTCTTCTAGGAGATAGTTGTAGATACTCAGACAACCCTTCTTCTCTGGCTTTTGATCTTGTGTTGATTCTTCTCATGAATCTTTAGACTATGACTGCTAAAACCAGTTGATTTTTTTTTTTTCTCTTTGGAGTCACCATATGTGCAAATCAGGGCTCTTTTCAAGCAAGAAACTTGCAACAAATGCACATAATTTTTTTTGTAATGAATATGAAGACCTCTAAGCTCCCCCGGGCGTGCAAAAATGTTAGTGCAGATTCATAACACCCTTGGATGTTTATCAGATTTCTAGTTTGATATTTGGACATCCAATGTGAATGCAAAACATTGAATCTTTCCCCAAGTGTGGGACTTGCAAAAATAAAAATAAAAAATAGGACAAGAATCTCTAGATTAGAGGTTGGTTCCTCAACTCCTTTGATTAGATGTATGCTTGAAAATTTCAGAGGTTTAAACTGTAAATCCTACTCTAAATTCCAAGGGGACAGAGATAGAGGATGCAAAAGAAATAAAACTAATACTAACAAGGTGATACACCAAAGGAGTGGTGAACATTTTACTTCTACAAATTGACACAGATCACTAAAATGCAACAAAACATCATACACAAACTGATAAAATGTAATGAAAGATCAGAAATGAAGCAAACAACACAAACAAAGGACTAAAACTCATTCACAGAGCTTGCATTGTCATTTTAAATATCAAAAATACATGCATTACAATAGCAGAGAGGTAGAAAACATATTGCAGTCTTGGAAGAGGTATGATAATCCACAAAATCCCCTTTTTGGTGAAAGAGGGAGCTTGAAAAACATAAAAGTGTCCAACCCTTAACTAATGAGCCAAATATGGCTTTTTACCATGAAAAATGTGAGCGAGGAAGAAGAAAACATTGGAAAATGTGAGTGGATGCTTCAACCACCAACCAAATTGCATTAAAATAGCATGGGTTCCCCTGTAAGACTATTCTATGATGTTTTTGCCCATCCGGGAGAGAATGCAAACCATAATTCATTAAAAATGGTGGTCGAAATGTCGGATCTGTTCTTTTCTACATGCCGAGGCATTTTCCATTTTTCTCTCTACAAACTCCACCAAAACACAAAATTAAGCCCTCCATCATGTAGAGGATTTCACCAAATTTCCAACACCACCAAGAATGTGAAAATCTGAGCTCTAGATCAAAAGTTATGCCCTTATGAAGATTTAGGGCAAAACTAGGGCAAATCAAATTTTGGCGGGCCCAAAATTTGAAATTTTCCTCTTTTTGACTTTGGGAAAATTTCCCCAAAAGTTTTGCCTCCAAAGCTCCGATGCCACATGGTAAGATTTGATTGGTCGCGAGCTTTTCCTCAACCTTTTTATGCCTATCTAACCTTTGGAAAATTTTCCAAAAATTTTCCGTCGCCCCGATGTTCTGGGACACGTGGCATGTTCCAATTAGCTCTTTGGGGTGCACTTCAAACTTTTTATTTGACTGTGTCCATTCCCCAAATGGGACATGTGGCACCCTGGCATTGGTGTGGGCCTAACAAGTTCTTCTCCTCCACAGGCCTTCTTTAACATTTTTTTGCCAACCAACTAGATACATGGCAGTTTGTTGATTGGCATGGGCTTGCGTTGTCAGGCCTCCATTTCAATATTTTCCATCATTTGGAAAAAAGGACAATTTTCCTCCACTCTCCCACTGCCCAACGCTCCTGGGACACGTGGCTGAATGTGATTCGTTGGTGGGATTTTTCCCCAAAATTCCCCATTGCACCAATTTTGGAAATTTTTCCCATTTCCTTCCACTAAGCTGAACCCCGACGGCTTGTGGACACATGGCCTCCCCTATTGGATGGTGGGCCTACGGGCCAAAAATTTTCTTCATGTGCCTCACTTTGATTTTTGATTAAAATTTTCTAAGTTGTCTCCGCCTGCCATTCCGATGCCACGTGTCACATATTGATTGGCCGCGGCCTCTCATGGGAAAATTTCCCTCCAAAACTCCGCCGAGCCATAACTTGAAAAATACAAGGAGTTAGGAGGAAAACTTTACCATTCTGGAAATATGAGAAGATGTTATATCCAATGAAACCATTTCTAGAACATTTTTAGTGCTTGAAAGATAAAAAAATTCTGAATAAGACATAAGGAAGGAAGGAATGAAAGTGGTTAGCCAAAATAATAGGCAAGGGGCTTATTTTGGATAATAGGTGCATTGTGAAATTCAGTTATCATTTTATTTCTTAGTTCATTTTCCAAGGGTACATACACCTGATTTTCATACCTAAGGACTCTTTCGTTATCGAATATGAATCCTTTGTATCTATTATCATTAGAATCTACAACAAGTATTGTTTTGACTTGCGGATAATAAGATTATGTTATCATTTTTTTCTTTACCTCATCTTTAGATTGAGTTCTCAAGGTTACAAGGGAAGAAATATGCTTCCTAAAAATTAACGCATCTACCACTCGGTTTTCTTTACCTTTTATATAAATTATATCAAAATCATATTGAGAAAAAAATTCTAACCATCTTCGCTATTTAGCATTCAATTTTGGGTACGTGAAGATGTATTTCAGCTCGATATGGTCTCTGCTTTCAGCTCAAAAGGATTCCCTAAGAGATATTGTCTCCATATTTGTGAAGCATGTACAATGGTAACAAGCTCCAAGTCATGGGGAGCCTAGTGCAGCTCATTTACTTTGAGTTTTATTCTTTCATAAGCAATCACATGATCATTTTGCAACAAAATACCCCTAGCCCATCACTAGAGGCATCCATTACAACTATGAAGTTCCCATTAGGGTACAAAATTGTCAATACATGTGTTGTAGTTAGTTTTTCTTTCAACATTTTAAATGCAATTTCAAATTTACCATTCCAAACAAATTTATTATCCTTCTTCTTTAGCAAAGTGATTGGGGAAAGAAACTTTGAAAAGTATTTTAAAAAATTTATGGTAGTATCGACTAATCCATGAAGCTTATGAATTCATGAACAGTTTTTGGAGATGGAAAATCAATTATGGATGTAATCTTTGATGGATAAAAAAATTCCATCTTTATTTATTACATGTTTGAGGTATTGAACCTCATTCTCATAAAATGAACATTTTGAAAACTTTCCATAAATTTTTATTTTTCTTAATACTTCAAGTACAATCCTTAGATGTTTATTATGCTCTTCAATGATTTTTGAATAAATGAGAATATTGTCTAAGAATACAAGCATAAATTTTTCCAAGTATTCTTGAAAGATATTGTTCATTAGATTCATAAAAGTGGTGGAGAATTAGTTAAACCGAATAATAGTACAATGAACTCAAAATTCCCATATCTCATCCTAAGGGAATTTTTATGTATGTATTCTTATTTTATTCACAGCTAATGGTACCAGGACCGTAAATTGATCTTAGATTAAAATGATGCACCATGCATCTAGTCACATAGATCGTTAATCCTTTGAAGAGGGTACCCATTATTGATTGTGGTGTTATTAAGCATTCTATAGTCAATGCATATATGAGTGTTCCGTAATTCTTTTTTAAAAAAGTAACCGGTGTTCCCAAGGTGAGACATTTGATCTTATAAATAATTTTGATAAATTTCATGCAATTGTGCCTTAAGTTCAATGAGTTCGGTGGTAGTCATTCGTAAGGATCCTTAGAGATTGGATCAGTTTTAGGGTTGACGTCAATAGTATACATTTAATTCTACTTTGCAGCTATCCCACTAGGAGGATGATTCATTAGAGAAGTGGTAAGCTCCCAAGCTACCTTCGTCTCTTCGGAAAAATTTCTTATGACGAAGTATTTTTCCATTTCTTGAGCCAATTATCATCCCATCCCCAAGAGTTTTATAATCAAACATAGGCAAACTAATTCATTTTATGTCATTAGTGAGATTTTTTTATTAGGGGTAAATAGTTTTTAAGGGACTATACCCTGTTACAAAATGTGCTCAAAATCTAGATAAAGCAGAAAATAACAGTCCATAGTTTTGAAGGGACTATACCCTTTACAAAAAGGCTCCAAAGCCTAGATAAAATAGTAAAAAAAAACAAGTTTGGATCAACATCTAGAAAAAACATGTATGTCCAACTATAGTTAACCGAGGAACTATATCAAAGGATCAAAACAATAACAAAACTACAACTAAGCAACATGAAAACAACCTCTTGAGAACATAAAAACAATTTTTTAGTAAGAACCATTCTCCTCACTTGTCTACTTTGTCAATATTTGTCCTTACCTTCTATAGAGAGGTGAAGAGTGCCAAGGTAGTGACATGGGTGGGATCCTTCTTATCCAAATTGTAGCAGGAATGTCACTAAGCACACATACACTTTTGACATGCTGCTCCAAAAAATTGTAAATATCCTTAAGCATAGACATGGTATAGTCATGCCTTCCTTTTACATTTCCCAAAGCATGTTATCTAGTGAGTTAAGCTTCTTGAAAATTTCAATAATCTGATCATTATCCTACTCGGGGTCGTTGTGCATCTTCCTTTTGCCTTCTCTCTTGCAAACCTATTTGAGTTCTTCTTTCAAATCCCCAACCTCCTTTTCTAGATTGACAATCCTATTGAGAAGGACATCCTCCCCTTCCATAGCAGAAGCACCAATTGGATTGCTGATATGGAGTAGATTTTTAGCAGACTCAATTTATTTGCTACTACAAAGGATTCTTTGGGAGGGGAAGGGATGATTGAGGGGGTAAAGTGGATTTTTGGTTCTGATTTTCCTTTGACCAGTAGTAGTGGTGGGGGTAGTGGAGTCAGGGTAAGTAGGGGTAGGGGCAGCGGGAATTGAATGATGTTGAGAAAGGAAGTGGCGGTGAAGTAGCAAGAATGAGGCCTTGGTGAAGGGGGGTGGCACGGGTGTGGTTTTGAAACTCAAGAACAGAGCATTCCAGTGAATTTAAAAGATAATGTGGAAAGCTAACATGTAAATTCCTTCTAAAATGATTTAGGAAAACCAAATGTTTGAGAGGAACCATCACATATCTACCTTCTAAAGTGACATACTTGAAAATCATCCTTGCAATTTTATCAAATGGCTCTGGAATGGAGGTCACTTTTATGCCTATCATAACAAACTCGAGATTTTCTCCATCTACTAGGAATTTCTTGGCTTCAATTTTCTTGTCAACCCTCTTGCTGAAGAATTTAGCACCTTTGAGACTCAACCCTGTGACCTCAACAATAAGCTCTTCAGTGATTTTAATGCTTATCTCCCCATATTCAACCATTCTTTTCTTCCACCCAGTCATGAATTGAAGAGAAATGTCTTGATCGTGACCCTGCATTTTTTCAATGAGGTTTGAGACCCCACCCATTTGCAGATAAGTCTATAGGGTCACATCATCCTTCCAAGACGGGTCGCATGTGAGTTCGGGATTTTAATTAGAGCTCCACCCATTATGTTGTTGTTGTTTCTTTGTTTCCCAATGACAATGCTTTTCCCCCAAAACCGATTCTTGACAATGTCTTTGTATACCTAGAAAGCGTGTGAAGGCTGAGTGAAATTATTAGCTGTGCGTGAGGATATAATCACTCTCAATACAATGAAGGGATTCTTAATGATAGTTTTTGATTTCATATTTATCCTTGATGATGTCATTATGTACCTTGCTAGGGAGGATGTCATCACTAAACCAAGTTTGCATGTTATTACTAACACCATAATTAGCAAGATTGTTTTCCACTTTGTTTCCTTCATGATATGAGTGGATGATATGATAGTTTGTAAAGGATTTAAAAATCTCAATAGATTCATAAATGAAATACCTAATGGTCCAACTAGGGGGTTATGCTTGATTTAAAATATTTATTATGTTTAAAGAGTCCCCTTCAATTATAATATTGGAAATATTACAATCTCTTACAAGTCTGATCCCCCATAGTGTTGTTAGGGCTTCAGAATAGTGATTTGTTTGGTGGCCCATTTTACCAGAAAATGTAGCAACAAAGTAGCCTATGTGATCCCTGATCACCCCACCTCCTCCTGATGCCCCTGGGTTTCCTTTGGATGCCCCATCAAAATTCAACTTGTACCATAAGTTGGGTGGTTGAATCCAATGAACTAAATATATGTCAATGCTATTTTGATCATTCCTATGTGTATTGCCAGTATCAATCTTCCAAGAAACAAGTATATGTTCTTCATCCTTGGGGTATGGTCTATTTTTTGGAGGCCTAAATATTTCAATGTTATCTTTTACAACAATAACAATTTCCTTAAAGATCTTGTTGCATACCTATCTGTTGTTTCTGAAGATTATTCCATTCCTAGTTTTCCACAATCTCCAAATGGTATGAGGTAGGACCAAATTCCATAATATTCTTATCATGAAATGTTTATAAGGTGGATCCCATTGCTCCCAGGCCTGCAAGAAGGTATTAGGAAGGGTCCAATGCAGATTAAAATTGGAAAAGATGAGACTCCAAACCTTTGAGGTATATTCACAATGCAAAAGAAGATGTTTGATGTCTTCAACCTCTTTTTTACACATGTAACACATATTAGGCATAATGAAACCCTTTTTAATTAGGTTATCATTAGTAAGAATCTTTCCTTTTAAAACAAGCCACATAAAAATTAATTCTTGGGGTTAACTTAGGCATCTTGCTTTTACTCCAGTTTATATCAATTTGAGTATTTTCAAAATGTGTATTATACCTCGATTTGACAATATAGTCCCCATCAAAACCCATATAAGCTCATCCCTGGTATCCTTTTGATTGAGAGGGATGAGTGCAAGTTGTTTTTACATAGAGGAGACAATAGGTTGTACATTTTCCTTATCCACTTTGAGCTGCTTCCAAGTTCTCTTGTTTCCATCCAATTCAATGTAATCTTTTACTTTATTCCCATATTTCTCACTTAGATTGTCTTTGATGGAGCCAAATTTATCACTCAACTTGAAATCTATCCAGTTGTCTTTCCAAAAATGTATATCCTATCCATTTCCTACTTTCCATCTACAACCTTTTGTAAGGATGTGTCTGATTTGAAGAAAGTTGTTCCAGAATATGGATCCATTGGGAAGCTGGTTTTTAAAAAGAAAAGAATTCATATTTTGCTGAGCTAAGTACTTTATCCTAATGAGTTCTGTCCAAGGTTGTTTTTCCTTTAGAAGTCTCCAGCCAAGTTTGGTAATTAAAGCAACATTCATCTTCCTAATATCCTTTACACCCAGGACCACCAATCTTTTTAGGAATACAAACCTGATCCCAAGTAACTAAATGGTATATGAATATTTCTTTAATTCCTTGCCATAAAGAATGTTTTTGAATTATTTCAATGCTATCAAAAATTGCTGTTGGGATGCTACACATAGAAATTATATTTATGGGTAAGTTATGAAGAGTTCTTTTGATTAACATGTATTTTTCGGCACTAGATAGAACAAAAAAATTACACCCAACCAATTTTTTTGTGAAATCTATATAACAAGGCATTCCAAACAACATTAGAAAATTTATTAGTGCCCAAAGGTAAGCCTAGATAGGTAGTGGGAAGAGAGCTGATTTTACATCCCAAAATGAGTGTAATTCTTTTCTACCTATCATAAGGAGTATTGAAAAAATACAGAGATTTTTTCAAAGTTAACTTTCTAGCTAGAAGCTACTTCATAGAATATGAGAATAGTCTTTATAGCTTTATCTTCAAGAATATAAGCCATCAATAGAAAAATTGTGTCATCAACAAATTGCTGATGTGAAGCTATATGATTGGTGGAAGTAGGTTTGAACCCTTTTAGCATGTCAGTATTCACAGCCTTAGTTATGGATCTACTAAGGTTGTCAACCATTATTATAAAAAGTAAGGGGGATATGGGATCCCCTTATCTTATACCCCTATTGCTAGAAAAGAATCCCACCGGAGTACCATTAACAACAACTGAAAATCTAGAAGTGGCAATGCAGGCCTGAATGATTTTTCTAAATTTTCTCTAAAAACCAAATTTTGACAAGACCTTATCTAAAAAATTCCAAGACACTCTATCAAAGGCCTTATGCATGTCTAATTTTATTGCCATACCTAATTTTTGACTTTTATCCGTGGAGTGAATGGTTTCATGAACCATGATTACCCCATCCTAAATAATCCTTCCTTTTATAAAGCCACTTTGCTATTTAGATATTAGATCAACTAGCAAAGGTTGTAATCTAGTAGCAAGAATCTTGGTAAAAATTCTATAAACCACATTTACTAGGATGATAGGCTGGAAATCCTTAAAGTATTTAGCATCCAACTTCTTTGGGGCTAGCATAATATGAGTATTGTTCAGCTCCTTTATCAGATTTTCTATTCTATAAAATTCATTTTTAGTAGATCTTCGAATAGATGTCCCAAATCTTTTGAAATAAATTTACAGAAAAACCATTAGGTCCTGGTGCCTTGTCTCCTTCAAGTGCAAAAATTGCCTTCTTCAGCTCCTCAATGGTTACAGATTTTGTAAGGATTTTGAATCTCTCATCAGAAATATTGTTTCTTGGGATGGCTTCAAGAAGGAAAGAGGCTGCTTCTTCATTACAAATATTACTTTCTGTCAGCAAATTCTCATAAAATTTGAGAGCTTATGCTTTTATGTCATTTTGGTCCTTGGTGATAGTGCCATTTCCTTTGGAAACATCAGTGATTCTATTGTAAGGCCTTGTGCTTTAGGGTGGTCATGTGAAAATATTTTGTGTTTCTATCACCACTTTTAACCATAGAGCTCGAGATTTCATTCTCTAAAAGGTTTCCTCTCTATTATTGATGTTATGTAGATCAAAAAGTAGGTTCTTTTCAAGATATTGATCTTCATAATTCATACCTTTGGTGGAGATTATCAACTTGAGTTCTTCAATATTATGTTTTAGCTCTTGCTTCTGTTCAAAAATATTACCAAATACCTCTCTGTTCTAGGTTCTAACTTGTTGCTTTACATTTTTTAGTTTCTGCACTAATCTGAATTGTGTTGTTCCTTCTCCATCCCATTGCCACCATTCTTTGATCCTATCCATAATGTCTTCATGCTCCAACCACATCTTTTCAAATTTGAAAGATCTATGTGATGGTTTGGACCAATTGAAAAGATTAAGAGCAATAGGATTATGATCTGAGCCAATCCTAGGTAATGAAGAAAGGTGAAAATCCTGATTCAGAATCCAATTAGTAGAGATGAGGGCTCTGTCTAATCTTACCTAAATCAAAATTTCACCAATTCTTCTATTATACCAAGTGAATTGGTTTCCATGTAGCTAAATATCCATGAGGTTAAGAGAAGAAAAAAACTCAATAAAATCACTCATACCCACTGAGAAATTAGAGTTACCCCCATATTTTTCCCCAGGGTTCAAGGGGGTGTTGAAATCCCCATGACCAACCAATTGTAATCCTTAAATATGCTTCTAAATTATTTTAACTCCTCCCATAGTTTTCTTCTGCCAACAATGTTGGGAGCGTAGATGTTGGAAAGGATCCATATTGAGTCATTTTTAGAAGCATGAAATTTAACAACTAGATGATTATGGGAAGTTAAAATCACATTACCATTGAGATATTTACCATCCTGAAGATTCTTGCTCCTCCCGAAACTCCTTGTGAATCAAGTAACATGAGATTCAAAGTTCTCCCAAATATTCTTTTTGCATTCTGCCAAAGTTTCATTCTTCATTTTAGTTTCTTGTACTAAAATAATGTTAGGTCTACTGGATCTTTTAAGATCTTTGAACATCCTTTGTTTAGGACCTCTATTCATTTGTCTAACATTCTAGGATAATATCTTCATCTAAAAAAATTTGGGGAAGTAGTTACCAGATGTCCCAATTGATTTTGAGTTCCATTTGTAATCTCTTTCTTTCTTAATTTCTTTTTTGAAGGTATACCTTTTTTACTATTAGCTCCAATATATGCCACCTTTCTACTAGATGATCTAGTGATCCTTGATGTGGAAGCTTCCCAATTTCCAATTTTCTTCTTTTTATCACTATACAAAGCTTCAGGAATCCCTTTAAAGCATTTCATTCTTCATTTATTTGAGTTAACTTCAATGAATCCATTATTCAAATCATTCTCACAGTCAGTGAGTATCTTGGATGGAGCTGGGGTAAGCTCCCCTTCTTATTTTTCATAATCTGAGTCCTCCTACTATGAAGTTTTTGATTTGGTATTGAATGAAAGCTTTTTCATTGGCAGGAGTAAGGATATTTTCAATATCAGGAGACAGGGAGGGATTTTCCTCATTCATGAGATCATCCAGTTCCTTATTCTCTTCTTCTTTAGTCTAGATCTTCTAATATGGATTCTAGTAATTCTTTAGCTTTTGGATGAGCTTTCATCTCTGTCCTCTAATGCTATTAAGGTGTTATTTTGTACATATTTCTTATCCTTATCTTGAGAAGAAGTAATTGGTGATCAACAAATAGATCCTCCATCTTCTCTTGATCTGATGCTACCAGGTTAATGAAAACCCTTGCATTATCTTCATCCACTTCTATATTTAGCTTTATAGGATTTTGAAGATTCAGATCATTGAGCTTGTTTTTTTCCTGCAAATCATCTCCTCCCTTTTTTACTAAGGGAGTTTTTGGTCTCCAAATCTTCCTACAAACTGTCATTTGTCACCATAGAGGGGTTTTGAAACCCTTTTTGTTCCTTTTGTATTTGAGATCTGGTAGATTAGAGATATTTTTATCTATCCTCTTATCATTTGGAATCTAGGCTTGCAGTTTCTTTGCTTGAGGTGATTATTTCCCTACCATTTTTTATTCTTGAGAGATGTTTTCCATTAAAACCCTAATTCATTCAGTTACTCTTTATCCCCAGGATTATTTTTAGTCTCTTTTAAGGAATCTCCATATCTCACATTCTTTTGGTTCTTGTCCATAGGGCATTTTCTGGAGAAAGTCCCTAACTTATGGAATTTCTTGCATCTTAATTGAAAATTTTCATATTCTATCGCATGTTGCCATGGACCAAACTTTGATTGCAGGATGATGTGATCAGGTAGTTCTTTCTCCATTTCAGAAGAGATGCAAAATCTAGCAAATGCTAGTTGAGATCTATTTTTAGTAGGCACATATAATCCAACTAGAGACTCTAGTCGATCTTGCAATATGAAGCAATATCTCATCATCCCGATGAATGCGGGGAATTCTTGGTGGTCTAAATCATATAGGAATAGTGTGAATATTTTTAGTATTAGGGTTAAATCCTGGGTACCATCTTTTTAGGAAAATCCCCATGTTGCCCATACACTAGGGTCCACCCAACAATATTGTTTCAAGATCTCGTCTGTTGATTGAATCTGACAAGGAAAAAACCTCTGAACATGGTTGTAATAACCAAATCTCCTTTAGGTTTCTAGAAACACATGGCCCACTTTTTGATGGCATCGATATTGGGCCTAGCACCCAAGAACTTACCCACAAGGGTGAGATTCGTTTTCCCTAGTGCTCGATGTAGGCATCCATCGACACATGGATGTGGGTCAACCAATCCTCGTCCTTTGTGATTTTTAATAGTGATTTATTCTACGGATGTAGGAGCGAGGACCCACATGTTTGTTAGAAGGTACCTTACAAATTTCTGCCCAAGCGCGAGATCTGGTACGATAGGTTTTATGGTATCCGACTATAAAGGTGATGGTTCAACAAAAGGTTTATTACCGGTTAACAAACATTCCGAAGCTATAGCTGCAGAGACTACACTCGCAAAATCCTCACTCGCTTCCATTCGTGTATGAATGATGAAATTTGGACAACAATGTGATCATCGAAACAACATACCTCCTTGAATAAAATAGTCATTAGTGAGTTAAGTGCCAAACTTGCCTTATTATTTTCATGATGATTTTATGCATTAACATTAACATTTGCAACATTTATATCTAATGTTTTTACATTGGTATTCACAACATTATTATTTGTTATGTTATTATTATTACCAACATCGGGACCCTCAACATTTATGTTGCTTCCAATTTGGTTGTCCCCGAGGCTGCTCACTATTTGAATCATTGTTATTCCCATTACCTTCTATTTGAGAACAATCATATGATTCCTTGTGTCTGAAGGACATAAATTATCTCATCAAGTTTTTGTGTTGTGGATGATTCTCTAATCAAAGGTGCGTTATTGGCAGCACATCCCCTTGTTCTAATCATTTTCTATTAAAAAAATTAAATTTTAGTCGGTGAATGGACGTAATAGGTCCAAGAGCTATAACCTCCACTACGATACCAAAATTTAATAACCTCTTTTAAGATTTCAAAACAAGGAATTTTTATATATATCATATGACAATGTTTCTTTTTCTAAATTAACTTAATTTAGAACCAACATCATCTTAGTCAATCCATCCTATGAGTTATCCTTATGCAATGTATGATTAGGACTAACCATACAAAGTATGTTACACTAAGTTAAATTTATTATATATGTATACCAAGTATAACATGGCTTCCTTTTTCATTCAAGGACATACAAGTGTTATAGTCTAAAGTGCATATCTGGGCATCTGTTACTGATTACCCATCCAATATCCAAAACTTTAGGTATAGGTTAAATCGGGAAAGGCAATCAGCAGCTTGTGTTACTTTGGCCAAAGTTTTAAGTCATGTTTTTCATGCTTAATTCCATGATGGCATAATCATCATTCGAATTATGTTTTCACCCAAACACTTGAAATTTATTATATGGATCGGGACTAGATACTTAATATTAATCATTTAGAAGTTGTGTACATGGTATCGATTCGAGATCATCCTACATGGGTAAGTTCCACAATGTCGACTTAGGATGACTAAGGAGAGTAAGAATCTCCATAATGATTTTTATCATTACAAGTCTGCCTCCTTTCCCATAGTCATCATAAGATGACATTAGGTACACGACCATGTAGTAAAATCTACATTCATACCTATAATGTTACTTGCATCTTAGAATATTGTTACCATCACAATTAGAAGAGTTTGACGGAATAACTCAAAATAGAAGCTGATCCAAAGTAGCAAAATAATGACCTTAGTCATTAAATGGATACTACATAGCAGCATCCATAGTGAGTTGGATCGACAAGTTCCACTAATTGAAACGTCATATCTTATAGAGTTAAGGAAATTTCATTAAGTTATGACATGTCAATTCCCGTGTTTCATAATACTCTCATTATGATAGAATTTGTACCTAAGGATCTAAACAAGGGATTCACACAAATCAATTACATGTTTAGAGTCATTCCAAAATTATCATTATATTTACTAGTTGTAGTTTTAAATCAACCTACTGCATTAATTGTGTAGATCATATTTAATCCGTTTACACTACTAATGTATTAAGTCTAGAATAACACATAATAGGATCAATTACAAATATTAATAGAAATCTGTAATACATATATGTCAATCATATGTAATTTCAGTTACACACACCATTTAATATATGTACTGTATTTAATTACAAAACACAGTAGTATATTATTCACTAGATAAAAGCATTAATAATGTAAATATGCACGTATTATTCTTAAATACATCATAATTATTTATTTAGTAACACCCAATATTATTCCTTATAAGTTTCCAATCATACAATCTATTAAGATAAAGAAACCTTTCCATTGATTTTTTTAATGCAAATCAAGACTTGATTAAACATAGAATACATCTTATTTATTTCCTTTTTCGAAACAGATATAAACAAAATTGGCTAATTTAGCCTCTCAATCAATTAAATAGTACAATGATATTTTGCTCAATTACAAATTCACTATACAATACAATGTAACTTTAATCAATCAAATTGAACAACTAATTTATTTCAACATCATTTGCCTTGTAGACTTAAAGTAATCCATCTGCAAAATGTTAGCAATGGTTAGTTCAAAATAACTAGCATGATAAGTCCTATTTCCCACTTAATAGTTTATTCCATTTAGTATTTACATAAATGAAAGGCTGCAATAATTAGAACCATAAATAACATAGTAACTTGATAAATCATTCAACATCTACATAGGATAAATAAATTTGCAATTATTGCGTTGTCTAACATTATTTTGTTCTAATGCCTAAACGAAAAATCCTTAATTGAGAAAGTTAATAAAATAATAATAACCTCATTTTTAAACAAGATATCATCTATGAATCACATATGCAATAGTTTTCACATCTGTTAATCATAGTATAATTATGTAGCTGATATATAATTGTACAAAGAATAGAATGTTCTTCTAAGTATATATTAATCTTATTAAGGGATTGATTAACCCACATAAGCTAAACAGTAATCAATCACCAATTATTTAGCTATCCAAATTCAAATTCAATATAATATCTTGGTCAAATAGACAGAAGGTCATTCAAGAACTTGAGTGCATAAGCCTCGGATTCTTATATCTACAACATAGATTATTAGATGATTCTTATATATAGTGGAATACTTGGTTACAGGATCATCTAATAATCTATGTTGTAGATATAAGAATCACGAGGCTTATGCACTCAAGTTCTCGAATGACCTTCGTCTGTTTGACCAAGATATTATATTGAATTTGAATTTGATAACTAAATAATTGTTGATTGATTATTGTTTAGCTTATGTGGGTTAATCAATCCTTAATAAGATTAATATATACTTAGAAGAACTATATATATATATACACACACACACACACACATATATATATACATATATATATATACATATATATATACATACATATATATATATATATATATATATATATATATATATATATATATATATATATGTAAGTAATGAGTACTTGTATAGATTCGATTATTTTATGATAATTGTCTTTTACCTTAACATAAACAAATACCCAAGATTTATTCATCATCAGTATTACAATCAATGAACACACACCCACCAAATGGATCTCATAGTGATAATGCACACAAATGGATATTTGACTATCTAGGATAGGTAATAGTTTGTTAACACTAACTAAAGCACATATCCCTTTCATCTACAAACAAGTCAAACAAGATTAAATTCCATAGTTAATGACCAAGAGAAGGATACAAACTAGGGCCAAAATCTTAAAAACATGAGAGAAATTAACATAATTGATAACACCATCGATAAAAGATTGTAATAACCATATAGTTAAAGCTTTGCATTACTAATGTTGAATCAAACCTAATAACAACATTAATAATTGTTGGCAAATTAAAGAGAAAACCCTTGTTTACCTTAGTCAATTTTAGTAAAAGGAAATCAACACATACCTAGAAGATAACATGACGGGCATAACATAATATACATTACCTTAACGTAGTTTCATTATAAATGTAGAGGTTTGAGCTCACAACAAATACCGTCATTCTCCCTTAAAGTAAACTATGGCCCTAAAACCATTCAAACTCTGTCATATGTTCACACACAATGCAGTGATTAATCTGGGCCATGACTTGTTTTCCTATTCTCGACATTTTGACACATATGAAGGCCAATGTGGTAGGTGGAGGGGGTATGGTGCATGATGACAGTTGAAGATGCATCGGTGCTTATGAAGGGCCCATTGGTAATCATCCTAATAACATTTCGAGGCAAGGGTTATGCTATGGGGTGTTAGGATGTGTAGAGACTTGGGTTTAAAATCCATCATCATCGAAGGTGATTCCATATGCATGATTAATGCTCTCAAGTATAAGAGAAAAAGTGGATGGAAGCTCAATAAATTAATCATGAAGGCTCATGGCATCCTCACATCATTTGATCATGTGGATTTCCTTCATACTTAGCATGTTGGTAATAGGCCAACGGGTGTGTTGGCTAATAAAGGTACTAACATGGCAAATTTAGTGACATGGCTAGGGACACGTATCTCATGAGGTCATAACAATAATATCATTAATGAAGGAAAAAAATTAGAGACCAAGTAATGATGAACCACTTAAATCTCATGCTTGGGTTTTTAAAAGGACTTTTATTTTTTAGAAAACTGGCCATATTCATTTTACTTGGTTTTTTTCAATTTTTTTGAGACAAGATTAGGAGTCTGTGTGTTTGAAGAAGGAAAAACTAAAGGAGCCATGTGAGGAGATAAGGTCCACACTGAACCTACCACTTTTCTTCATCTTAAAAATGATAATGTAGTTTGGAAGCTGTTATACAAAGGTGGCTTAACTTGGTACATACATCGGCTAAAAGGTAATGACCTTGCTCTTTTTGTAGAATTTCCAATAACATGGATTGTTAGGGGTTTCATTTTTAGAGGGGTCCAAATTGGGGTTTTTAAGGAAGCTATTTCTGAAATTACGTGGATGAAAAAGGATGGCCTCAAAATTTACAAAGATGAAACCTAGAAAAAGCATTAAATTGCTACTTTTTTTTAAGTCGGGGAGAACATCGTTGCCTATGATGACAAGATTTCTCACACTTTCTTGATTGATAGATGGGTTGATGTCTTCTGGTTGTCATGAAATATCTAACCTTAAAGGGGAAGTTCCATAAGATATTTTCTCACCTCTAAATCCTGAATTTATTTCACAGAGACCAGTCTATGAGCTTAGCTTATTTCCTCTATAGGTTGTTTCTTTCTACTATTGAGAATTTAAAAAATAAGGTGGAAATCCCCCTCTATAAGGGTCTGATTCATTTAATTTTTCAAAGAACCTAGCTTTTTATTCTCGACTAACGAGGTCATACTAATGACCCTAATTCGATATAAGGAGACTTTGACATCTCGTCTCAATCATATAAGAAAAAATAAATAAATTGATCCTTATGAGGAGATTGCAGATGCCTTATGTAACTTGAATAAGGAGATTCATAATTTGGGAGAAAGTTCTTGCAAAAGAAATTGAAATTTTGCTTGATCGGGAGGCCGACCGATGAGAGCTAAATCTACAGCTAATACCATCCTCACTATTAACAAGAACCTCATTCAGGACTTGAAAGATTGCAATCATAGGATTGAATCTGAAAAAAGGACTAAAGGGGGTATTCACATGGATTATGTAATACATGAATAGAGTATTTCCTTATTTCAGGATCAGGTTTCAAGGAGGAGTGCAAACCCAACATGCAACTTATGCTTAGCACTTCCGACAGTGAGGCTTCAGATACTGCTGAGAGTTATGGCATGGTTATGGTATCTACCCAGGTCAAAGAAAAGGAGGAGGCTAAAGTGGAGACCTAAACTGAGAAAAATGAAGAAAAACACCTTAAGCATGTCATCATTAAGGTGGCTGGAAGGAAATATGGTGGTCCAAGTACCAAGAATTGCAATAAAGCCATAGAGAACTAATTGTTGGCTATTGGCTAGACCTTTTCTTTCTGTTTCTGTTGTTTTCTCCTTTGTGGTGTATTTGATAAAAAATTGTTTAATATGTAAAATCTTATGGATTTTGGCTCTATTTTTAAAGCGGCATGTCCTCAATTTTTTTTGAATTTTCCTCTATGGCTATTTGTTCATTTTTTGTTTGAAACTAGCTTCATTTTGTATGGGGTGTTTACGGTCACCGGTTTAAAAACAAACTCTTTTATCTTATCAAAAAAAAAATCTAAGGAGCGAGAGACCATGACATTATGACTACATGAACTTCCCATAGATCAACTATGATTAAAATAGAATCTTCTCGTTGAGTGAGAAGAGGTAATAAAGACCCTAACCAATTTTTCTCATCCCATCACAGATCACGGATGTATCACACAATTGAATCTAAGGATTTTATACACAAATGTAAATGTAAATTTATCCAAGTACAAATTATTTACTGGGTTTTACAATATATACAAGCCATAGTGTTATCAGAGAGTTCAGTTATGCATGAATACATCCACAAGGGAATATCAATAGTTACAGACCATTCTTTGTTTTTTCAATGTTCTATTTTATACCCAAATTCATTCATTTACATGAAATCAATAACACCTTAAGATTAGAAGCATGAAATATGCACAAGTTGTTGAGGGAAGCAAGGAAAATAATAAATATATCTCTCAGGATGACAACGTGGCTGCCTACTAATTGGAAAAAATGTGACCAAGGAAATTACTCCTCCTTTGTCTTCTCCTCCAGCCACGGAGGCTCCTTCAAGCTGGGTAACGGTCAACAAAAATAAAAAAAATTCACCCTAAAGGAGAGTTCTACGCCTAGATGATTTTCTCTGTTAGTGTTCGGTTGGGTTACATTATTTCATTTTTCATGGTCATATCAAAGTGTATTTATTTTCCAATGGTGTTAATGTATCATTGTTGTTTGATCGCTATACATCAGTTGTTTATTTGTTGATGCGTTGTTGGTTGTGGGTTTTTTCTTTGCAGTCTATTTTTCGTAGTTGGTCTTTATTGTTCTATCTAGATTTTGATCTCTTTCTTTGTGCTCAAACTTCCAATTCTAGCTTCTGAGCCTTGTTATATAAGGGTATAGTCCCTTTTAAAAAATTATTTACCTATAATAAAAAAACAACACCTAGAAGATTTTAACCATAACAAAGAAAACCCAAATTCAAAAAAATAACAAAAAGAACTATTGTAGAGTTTTATATATGAAAATATTAGATAGAACAAGCTATTAGGGGAGGAATAAAGCATATAATGCTTGCAAATGATAGCTTTATCCTTCTCCTTCCATTACGAAGATTTCTTCGCATACCCAACTTGAAACTCGATTCAACGGACGAGAAAAAGCTTCTTAACTTATTAATGCTATTTATTAAATCTAGAATGTTAATGTTTCCACAATTTTCTCAACTCCAAGTTTCAAAATACATGCATTTGTTCAAACGAACAACCCATAAGCAAGAAAATAGGAAACCCTCAAGTATACAGATCTCAACAAAATTTCCTCCAAATTCAAAACAACACTAACCAAAACAAACCATATTTTCCCCAAACTACTTCATGGTTTCCCTGAGGTAATGGAGTGAACTTTGTGGAATTTAATGCATAAAGGAAAACTCCTAGTTCCCTCTAAATTTCAGCCTCTAATTTTACCTTTTCAAATTCAACAAGTCTACTAAGCCCATAGAACCAATTTACGCCTCATGCTAACAACTATAGCTATCCCACGAACTATTCATTTATACCTTGAAAGACTAGCAATGATTCATTAAGTCCTCCATAAGTATTTAAAGTATGTACAAGCCATGTAGGGGGATTTCCCCATACATATCAAAATTTACCTAGAGCTTTAATAAATTATAAATATCAACCTTAGTTTAATATAAGATTAGGCCCCTTTTAAAAATAGGTTTAGAAAATTAAGAATTGAATACAAAAACTTAGCTTTGCATTAGGTTAGGACCCCCTTGGCATTATGACATGCTTAATAAACATAAGTTTCAAAACAATAATAGGAATAACCTTAATTCTTAACTTAGGCCCTTACATCATTATGCCCAAGTTGTATAAAGCTATAATCATTGGTGATCAATTAGACTTGCATTGTATTATATGATTATTCTAATTTCATGCACCTTTATCTTAGCATGCTCATCATACTAATGTCATTATTATTTCGCTTCTACATCAGGTTCATATTTCCTATCATATGAAGTCCAATTTTCCTACCAAGAGTGATCATCCAAACCCGTAAGTGAAAAACATTAGTAATGTAATCAAAGGTCCATATACCTCATCAAAGAAGCTTGATATTATACATGTTCATAGTCACCAGTAATTATAGTAAAGCCAAATATTGTGAAACTAATACGGTTAGGAGCTAGAACACATGTACTTTTTTAGGCTTAGAGCAAGAACGAGAAATCAAAGTATATAATAGAATCCTAGTATCAATGATAAAAATATGTTCAACCATTAGTACACTAATCACATTATCTTAAGCACATAAAAATAGTGAAAAGAGATTATGATCAAGAATAGTAACCAACAATAATATAGGCAATCTACAAATTTACGCCATAAATCCAACATTCTTTTCACGTAAAGGTAATAAACAAGAGGGGTGTTATAACTAACATAAGCCAAACTGTTGCTAACTTACATTATTCTAGTAGCCACTATCTTACATGATGAAATCACATAGCTAGTGAAATATACTTAGTGGTATCAAAGTTACATCTGCCTTACAGCCACTAAGTTACATCTGCCTTGTGTCCACTAAGCTACATAACCCTAGTGGTCACTAAGTTACATAAGCCTTGTGGCCGCTAAGTTACATAAGCGGCCGATAAGCTACATAATCCTTGTGGTCGATAAGACACATAAGCATAGAAGCCACTAAGATACATATTTTCAACACTTATTTGATCAATTTGTAAAATGGAAATCATTGAGATAAAAATTAGCATTTGCTAGGGATTTAAAAATAGAAGATAATCTAGATAATGTGAACTAATTTTATGCTTTTCTAGTCTATAAATCATACAAAACAACAAAGAGTTAAGAATTACGTTAAACACGTTGTTTTGAAACATGGATTTCATAGTTTATTTGTTCTTACCCATGGCAGGTTACTATACCTTTCACCACAACTTATTAGTTCTTTCCATATCCTCTAATAAAAGACATTTATTTTTCTAGTTTTTATATTTCAAATGTTGGAATATAAATTAAATAATTTCATAATTTTGAAAAATCAATAAAAGTGAATTAGTTGATTTTTATTGGTTACTTTTTCATGATAAGACACATTATGGTTCGTATTCAAGTACATCTTTTTCAATAATATTTGAAGGAAAATATTCAATTAACAAGTGACACAACAATTATGACAACTTTAACATCAACATTTTTAAGTGTACAAATGAATTGTTGTTCATTTTCAAAATAAAATATTAATAAGTACATGCCACCTATTCAAGAATGCATGATGTCATTATATTTATTTACTTTTATTATCAAGCATGTCACACTCAATATTTTTCTAAATTATTTATCATAACTTTATTACATTTTAATTTTATTAATATTGTGAATTACAATTTCCCACTTCAATATATATTTATATATTATTAAAGACTTCAAACATTGAAACTAATTGTAACTAATTTATAAACAACATTTTAAAACTTCTCTTGAATAATTTTTTTTAACAATTTAATAGATTTATTGTTACAATTGAGAATAGAATATGTGTCACAAATAATTATTCTTAAGCTCTGTGCACTCATCACATTTGACGAATAAGTTGTTCTTGGTGATTGAAACTTGGGACAAATGACCCACTTAATAAGACTGGCAATATATAATAATTTCTCTCCATCATTATAGATATCAATGTAGTAGTTGTGACATTACTTGGCAATTGTTTCTATTTTCTTGTATTTCCATTTACTTCCCTTTGTGTTTTCCTGTATTTCCATTTACTTCCCCTCTCGCCATTTATCCAAGATTATTTGTATCCATAATGGGTGCTCTTTAGGATTCTATGACATTAATACAATTATCCCTTATTTTCACTTTCTTCCATGGTTTCACAACCATTAATTGTGTATGGCAGTCTCACTCTGCCATTGAATACAATACTTATTGTGAAAACAAATAAGCTAGACTCCATTTATTTTTGCAATAGAGTGTAGTTCGGATGGATATACTAGTCCTTGTCAGGCAACTATCACATGCATTTGGAGGGTAAATCCACATATTATCCTCCTTCATATACAAAGTTCATTTTCAACTATATCCACACATAAAAAGAGAAAATTAGTAGCTTGGCCACTTAAATCTTAAACCTAGTAAAGAGAAATTGAATATCGAAACATCAATAAAAATTCCAAGGTTAAATCAAATGCTTGAAATCACAATGAAAAAATAAAAATAAACATCTCATATGAACATCTCTTAAACCTCCTTCAATATAAATATTGAACAAATGTAGAATTTGGGTAGCATTCAAGATAATGCATAAGTGATTGTTGTCATTTATGGAACATATCAATCTTAATATCATCACACATATATAAATATTTATGCATATATTATTAAAATCAATAAATTTGACATTTAAAATCCTATCCAAATTATAATCTAAGATAGATGTTATTTATTTTAGAAATTAACATCCTTCAATGGTGTTAAATTTAACAGCCATTTAGATGTTTTTCATGATTTTAGACGTAACATACTTTCAAATATTTTATAGAACTGGCACGTGTGACTCACATGTTTAAAAGGTGATTGTCAATTTTTATATACATTTATATAAAAAAATTATTCGTATATATTAAGCATAGTTAAAAAAATTTGAATTGTCATTTATAAATTTTGTAAGTAGTGTATAAACTCGCACTTACAAGTGTGATTGGTCACACTTCTAAGTGCGAGCCTTGAGTCGCACTTATCTCAACTAGCACTTTTAAGCACCAATCTTGAATCACAGTTCTAAGTTCAAATCTTGACTCACACTTTTAAGTGCCACTCTTGACTCACACTTCTAAGTGCCGATCCCGACTTTCACTTCTAAGTTCGAGTCTCTTGATTCACATAACTAAGTGTGAGTCCTGATTTGCATAGCTAAGTGTGATAACTCACAAACATGGGCTAAAATTTACAACCACCTATTCCCTGTCAATTTTTTTGGATAATGGTAATTTTTCAACGCTACCCATCAAAAATACAAAACAATGTTATTTATACCAATTATTTTGTATAAATTTCATTATTTTTAATATATATTGATGTAAATTTCAATAATTTATATATAAATCTATATTAAAAATTGACGATAAAATATTAAATATGCAAGTCACGTGTGACGTTTGTTACAAATATTTGAAATTATTTTACGACTAAAATCACAAAAACGTCTAAATGGGTGTCAAGAGTCACACGTCGAAGTGTAACCGCAAAAATAAGGGATTTATTTACAAGACAAAAATTATAATATTAAATTCTTACATTAATTATTTAAAATAAAAACACAAAGATTAATGATAACCATTTTGTAAGGCAAAATGATAATTAATGTTGTGGTTTCTAAACATTACTTAGCTATTAAAACTAACTATGTAAAATTCACCATTTTAAAGTACATGCGCCATTCAAAATATGTGCTCATTTTGGAGCATGTAACTATTGTCAGCCATTAATTATCCATTTAATATAAATAAATGTAAAATCATATGTGTGCCCTCTTAAATTCACACGCTAATGAAATTGGTGGTTGGATTTTTCAGTTACATATCACTATAAATAGACAATTTTTGAGTTTGCATTTTTAATATTGTCCTATCTATTCTCTTCTCAATATGTAAGCGAGACACTTTATTCATCAATAGAAAAATCTCACCATGGAAAGCGTAAAAATTTTGTGTTCGATTTCTGGAAACATTTTTATTTCCTCTCCATGCAAAAATTGGTATGCATTCTCACCTTCAGTCCCTTAAAAAAATTACATTTTTTTTTCAATGTAAAATTTTTCCATAGTTGATTATGGCTTATATCCATGTAGGGATTTTGCAAATAATTAAATACAAGAAAAATTTTTATTCAATATTTTGTAGAAGGTAGTTTTTTTATCAAATAAATAATTTTGTAATATAGTAAACATTTTTTAGAGAGGAAATTTGTATAGTAAAGTTTTTTTGAATGGAGCACATCTTGACAAATAAATGACGCAGATTAATCAGAATAACATGAGAGGAAAATTTGTAGAATTTTTACAAACCCATAACACCTGTCAAGAACTTATTCTCTTGTGTTTGAAAAATAATATTGGTGGTATGGATGGTGGATCAATTTGCACAATTAAAAAGTGAATATCATAATTGATTTATGGTCATGGTGGTGTGCAAGAATTGATGAAAATATTTATTTGATAAAGTTGATATTATTTTTTTGGCCTTATTGTTGTCCACAAATATTCCTCTACTATACATAATCAATAAAATTCAATGGCTATGAGGTCTTTAACATTGTCAATGACAATATTTTAGAATATATTCATGTTAAGAATGAGTTTTGTGTTGGTGTTGGATTACAATGAGCTATTTGTGAAAAAATATGGTAATGTAAGAGTAGGAGAACCAAATAGATTTTGGAGAACAAAAGAACGAATAAAAATTTGTGAAAGGAGATTTCAAGGAATAAGGAAAATCTAAGATGTTTCTTATTATCTTTAACAAAAGCACCACTACTACTACTGTGGAAGCAACAACTATCCTCAAAACTATTCACAAAATGTAAATTTTCTCTATTTGGGTCGTGCCTATAAACTTTTTTGTCTTTTTCTACCTACACGTTTTCTCTCTTCTATGCTTCAATGTAATATTTTTCCTTAAGGGCCTTTTTAAAAAGGATATAGGTCCTTTCAAAACCCCCATATTCACCCTTTTACAAAAATGTACATAGTAGTTGTACATCAAAATATGTTGTTGTCACATAACCTAGTAGAATCTATGATGACAATATCTTAATTTATTTTGTTAAATCCTATTAATTGATAATATCAAACTAATATGGTGTCACATAAGGTAGCAGACGCTAAGATAAAATTATTATTCTTTGACTTGATAAATGCTAGTGACCCATAAGCTCAAAATATGAAAATGTGGAAGTCCACATTTTTATAGCTCCAGTTATCTGTTGGTTCCTTTATTTCTAGACATGTTTTGATTGAGACTCTGATAGACTTTGGACATTTTACTATGATATTTTATCCTCTTGGACATTATGGCATTTTGGGCGCGTAGCACCAATTGGATTAGATTCATATACTGATATATTTCGTATGATGTGATGACACTAATAGGGTTATATGATAGACTTATCAGTTAGATGTTAGTCTCTTGTGGTTAATTTGATTGATGATATTGTGTTTTGGATTTAATGATGGTGATTTTCATGCTAACCTAAGTGTATGTCGTTGATACAATTTTAATTGTGGATGATTCATGGTAAACTACATGGATAATTGGATGCATTGCACTATCAATTGTAAATTATGTTTAGACATTATAAGTTTGATTGATATTGTGATGTATAGATGATGTTTATTATATTAGACAGTGCGGTTAATGTTTGCAATGAGTGTGCAGTGTGACAGTATAGGAGAGCATGGGTTTCGTGGCAGCTACGCAATTTGTGCAAGCGCCCACGGGCTGAGTCCTAACCATGCTAAATGTTTGAGGCCTTAGATTAGATGTATTTAATTGGGCACCATGGGTGAACCCTCAATTTGTAATGTAATTGTGTCTTGTAAAATTAATTATGTTTAGGGTGTGTTTTATTAAGTAAACTAGCTTAGGGGTTAATAATCTTATCTTAAGTTAAGTGTTGGTTTTGGGAAAGTGTGTGTGTGTTGGTAGAAGGGATTGGGGACCACATGTGAACCTTGGGTGGACCCCACACCCTCTACCCATGTGCCCAAGCATGCCAAACCCGAAATTGGGTTATTTTGGGTAATTTTAGGGACCCCTTTTGAGTTTGGGGGTTCCCTTAGCATGAAAATGGGCCCTTGGACCCTACCTAATAGGTAGGGGGGCCTATTTCCAAGGTTTGGAGGGAGTTTCCCTCCCATTTAGCCCTCTTTAGTCACCATCCATGTAAGATGGTTGGGTTGTGTGAAATTGTTAAAAGTTGCTCCACTTTGTTTTATTTTAGTTTTTAGTATTTTGGGTGAAAAGGGATAAAAGGTGAGTTTACTCTTACTTATTTTGTTTTTGGAATCTTTGACTCTTGAGAGGAGAGGGGGTGACACTTGTCACTTTCCCATTGGTGAGGAAACTTTTGGGTTCCTCTTTTTATTCTTCCTCATGTGGGAAGAAGGGGTCTTCTTGGTTCATTTTTTTTGGAGCACTTGGAGAATTTTGGGAGCTTGGAAGGAAGCTTGGACAAAGGGGAAAAGCTTAGAGTTTTGGAAAGCATATTAGAGGTAGGGTTCTTATCCTTTTTTTCTTCTTAGTTTTGTTATCTTGTATGTATGCTTGATCAATGAGATAATGTGTGTGAAATATGTGTTGAGAAGTGTATGATGAATGTAGTTGTTGTTTGTTCTTGTGGTTTTCTTGTTTTCTCTCCACCATCATTTGGATTGATGGTTTTTGGAGAATGTAGGGGAAGAGAGAGGGATTTCCCTCTCAAACCTCATGGTTGTTGGTCAAGCCATGAAGGTCCCTTCTCATCCCCTCATATGGTTTGAGGTGGGAGAAAGGTTCATATGGCTTGAACCTTTCCCCATTCTTGGTGAGGAAACCCTCTTGGGTTTGAAAATCCTCCCAAGAAGGATTTCTATAGCATAAGGAGGAATAAGGAGGATGTATGATTAGGAGGTATAAGGAGTTTTTTATATATATGTATTTATTGGTGCTCCTATGGTTGGACACCTTGATTTGGGCATCCTTCTTCCTCTCTTCCCCCTTGTGAGGTTGGCATTGTTATCCTCATATTGTTGTTTTCATATGTAGTAAGTGGTTGAATGGTTTTATGTTGTCTTGTTGTGTGTAAACCCCCATTATACTTGTGCACATTGTGGAAGCTAGTTCCTCTCTCCCATGGGCTTGGGAGGAGGCTAGCATGACTTTAACCATGGAAAGGCATGTAATGATGCCTATTGGTTGGGTGGTAAACAAGCCATGTTCTCTTGAAGTCAGATTTCTTGTAGGAGTATTGGAGTTGGAGCTCAAGTGGGAGATAGTTGGAGTTCCCTATTCATCTTGGTTCTTATTGTATATTTATAAATGTGATTATGTGAAGCTTTCTCTTCTTGTAAAACATCCACTTTGTATGTGATGTTACTTGTAAACTTAAGCCATATTGCTTAAGAAAGTTTCCTTCAATAGTGCAAGGATCTTGTAAAAAAAAAAAAAAAGGGGTTGTCTTGAATAAGCTATGTAGTTGAGCATGTTTTTACAAATGTGAAACCTTGCCTTGGAAAAGTAAGCTTGTAAAATAGATATGAAAGATCTCTTCATAAAGAAATTGTTGCAACTCTATTTTTTGGAATAAAAGATTGTTAGTGGAAACTTTGTGTTACAAAAATAATGTTTGTGGGAATAACTTTCTTGTAGAAATCTGCAATAGTTATTTATTTGTGCATTACATATAAAAAAAAAAAAATTAGTGAGCTTGCATTTCATTTTATTTCAACAAAAAAATATGGCATTACATTTTGGTATCAGAGCATGGTTTCAACACACGGACCTTTGGGTAACTTGTAGATGCCTTAGCCTTGCATTTCACAAATATATATATATATATATATATATATATATATATATATATATATATATATATATATATATATATATATATATATATATATATGGGTGTTTCTAATATAATCTCCTTGCATGGAAATCTGAAATATTTAATTAGTTAGTATTGCAAAAAAAAAAAAAAAAATTGAAAATACCATCTAGTTAGTTCATTGAAGGAAAACTAGTGTTCATGGAGTTTTGTGAATTATTTTAAATGGTTATATTATCATTTTGTTTTAAAAATAGGTTTTGGCCTACAAATTAGGTAATATTAAACAAGAAATGAAACCAAATTGTATATAGGTTTTTTTTTACTTATGACAATTGTTTGCTATATATATATATATATATATATATATATATATATATATATCCCTTTAGGGCATGGCCTATAAGATTGATTTAATTTCAATGTTAAAACAAACAAATTTTATCTTTATTATATATATATATATATATATATATATATATATATATAGTATATATGTATTTTTTATATATATACTAAATAATATATAAATCCCAAAATATAAATATAAAATATATATATAGTTTTATATATATATATATATATATATATATATACAAATAAAATAAAATAAAACGAAATAAAATAAAATTATAAAAAAATAAAAATAAAAAAAAAAAAAAAAAAAAAAAAGTTTTTGGGGGCGAACCCCCAAACTCCCCGCATTCCCCAATCTTCCCCGCCCCACCCCCGCCCCAACGTCCAACGCCCCGGACAACCCTATCCCTAACCCTACCCCGCCCCAACCCCGGCCCCCCCGACAACCCCCGCCCCGCCACGGACCCCGCCCCGGCCCCCCCACTTGACCCCGCCCCGCCCCAAACCCCCCGCCCCCCCTTTTGCCCCGCGCACCCCGCGACCTGCACCTACCCCTGCACACCCCGCCCGGCCGCGGCTCCCCCTACCTCAAACTTCAAAAAAAAAAAAAAAAAATAAATAATAAAATACAATATATATATATATATATATATACATATAAATCTATATGTAAAAACCAAAAAAATATATATATATATATATAAAATTTAGATATATATATATATATATATATATATATATATATCTATTAAAATATACATGGATATATCTTTATATATATATATTTTTATCAAATTAAATACATGGATTTCTTATAAAAAAAAAAAAAAAAAAATGTATGGATGTATGGATTTAAAAAAATATATATTTATATATATCTCAACAAATGAGAGATTCCATGAATTCATCTCTCCCTTAGCTCCTCCACAACCTGCACATTCAAATGACAAAACAAATGAGAAAAGAATAGAGAGGAAAAGAGACATAGAGAAATTTAGGGCACTTTTAGGGTAGATTCAAAATCAATGGCCAAGATTAAAATGGATCCTAGGGTTCCTATTTAATCTTAACCCTCTTAAGTCATGGGGATTTTGTTAAAAATAAAAATAAAGGAATAAATAAAAGGGGGAGTGTGTGTGTGGATAAACTAAGTTAAAAGGAGGGGGAAACAAAATTAAAATTAAAGAGTGTAGAAAAAAATAAATAAAAATAAAATAAATTAATAAAAGGGGAAGATTATTTATTTGTCTAAGAGTGGAATTTTATTCATAACCCTAGGAAGTTTGATAAGGTGAAATGAATTAAATTATTATTGAGTTAGTGTTCATTTGATTTTGAGTAAATTAATGATTAATATAAATTAATTATTATGTGAGAGGCTTAAGCAAGCATTAGTAATTATTGACCATTTCAAAAAAAAAAAAAATTATTATTAATTGACGCTTTCCGCAACTTTAAAATAAATAAATAATTAATTAATTAAAAATAAATAAATAAAATAAAAAAAAAAAAAAAACAAAAACAAAATTTATAAACCTTTTTACTTATTTATTTGTTTTTATTTTACCTCGGGTTTAGGATGGCACCCAAGAGGGGACGTTCAGCTCGAGGTTCGGGTCGTAGCGCACCTACGCGAGAGCCGCCGGTGCCCGATTTTGGGCCTCAGATATTGGAGACCCTGCAGCAGCTGATAGGTGTCGTACAGGAGCGCCTTCCACCACCGCAGGTGCCGAGAGAGGAGGACATTCAGTTAGGAGACGAGGAGTTGATTGGTGAGGACGCACATCCAGAGCCACCTGAGCACGACATTCGAGACGAGAGAGGTCACGCAGCCCTTCCATCCTTGGCGAGAGGGTGGCCTCGTTTCGTCACAGCCGATCACACAGCTTCGAGGGACCTTTTGGAGATATGCGACCCCTCTCACCTGTTAGACCACACCGTCAGGATCGAGACACAGGCAGTGTGATTCGAGACCTTCTTCGCCTGCAGCCGCCTACGTTTACTGGTTCGACAGACGGCTTTGGGGTGGAGTCCTGGCTCCTTAGCTTGGATAGCTGCTTTGGCTTGCACTCTCATGAGAGCAACGTCAAAGCCAGGTTCGCCATACACCTCCTCCGAGACGCAGCAGGCATTTGGTGGAGGAATGAGGAGTGGAAGCTCCATTTGACTCGGGATACAGTGACATGGGAGTTGTTCGAGGAGCGATTCAGGGCCCGGTATATGTCAGAGCATTTTGTGCAGAAGAGGATTGATGAGTTTCACGACTTGCGACAGGGTTCTGGCTCGGTGGCACAGTACGAGAGTAGGTTCTTGGATCTCTTGCAGTATGTAGACTACCTGCAAGACGAGAAGTTGCAGGTAAACAGGTTCATTCGGGGCCTGAATGCAGATATAGCAGGAGCTGTTAGGATGTTATCTCCTCCCACGCTCGAGAAGGCCGTTGAGAAGGCCTACTTGGCTGAGGAGAATAGGACCAAGGCTCAGGAGCACAGAGAAAGAAACAAGAGTAAGTTTCAGGATAGGATTCAGGCATTCCAGAGTCAGAGAGCACGGGGAGCAGTACCACCCCCTAGAGGAGGATTCTGGTCTTCTCCAGCAGCATCGAGAGCTCCTCCACACCCACCACAGCAGCAGACACAGCATCAGGGACACCAAAGCATCAGAGGGTAGACAGACTCAGAGTTTTCAGTGAGGTGGGTCTAGAGGTGGTTTTGGTGGGTCTAGAGATAGGAGGCCGGGTACTCATCACTCACAGCCAGCCCGCTCGCAGCAGTCTACTAGGGTTGGACCGGCAGGTTCAGTTCACCAGAGCACAGGAGGGACCCCATCTCAGAGAGGTACAGGAGGATGTTTTATTTGTGGGGCTCCAGATCATTATGTGCGTATGTGTCCGCACAAGCCCACTACTACGGATATGCAGAGAGCTCCTAGATCCGAGCAGACGGTGGGTGACGTGGGACGCGCCCATCGTGTGTATGCAGCGGTTGACAACCGCCAGGCTGAGCATCAGGCCACAGTCATTGAGACGACAGGTACTATCAGGGGTATTTCTGTCTCAGTACTTTTTGATTCAGGTGCTTCAGATTCCTTTATATCACCTTCTATAGTGGACCAGTGTGGGCTAGTGGTGGCTAGGCAGCCAGATAGTTGGCAGGTTGAGTTGGCCTCTGGGGCTAAACTCGCCGTGGACTCGTATGTGGAGAGTTGTGTACTCGATTTGGGAGTCTTCTCCACTACGCTTGACCTCCGAGTTATTCCTTTAGGATCCTATCAGGTAGTGTTGGGTATGGATTGGCTCGAGGCTCATCGAGCCAAGGTGGATTGTAGAGAGAAGGTCATTGAGTGTCAGGATGATTTGGGTAGTGCAGTTGTGATTTCAGGGATGCAGAGACCCATTTCCTTGCGTATGATCTCGGCTAAGCAACTCAAGCGGAGCATGCGTAAGGGTTGCCAGTTGTTTGCTATCACTATCAGTGATCATTCGGACAGTACTCCAGAGCATTCACCCCTTGATGATCACGCAGTTTTGAGGGAGTATGCAGATGTGTTTCCAGGAGAGCTTCCAGGTTTACCACCTAGTAGAGAGGTGGATTTCACCATTGACTTAGTGCCTGGATCTGCACCAGTTTCTAGGGCACCCTATCGGATGACGACTTCAGAGCTTCATGAGCTCAAGATTCAGTTAGAGGAGTTGTTAGAGAAGGGTCTCATTCACCCTAGTGTATCTCCTTGGGGAGCGCCAGTCATATTTGTGAAGAAGAAGGATGGTTCTCTCAGGCTTTGTGTAGACTTCAGATAGCTCAATAAAGTCACAATAAAGAACCGTTATCCGCTCCCTAGGATTGATGACTTGTTTGATCAGATGCGGGGAGCTAGAGTGTTCTCCAAAATCGATCTCAAGTCAGGATATCATCAGTTGCGCATTTCAGATGCAGACATTCATAAGACAACATTTCGCACACGTTACGGGCATTATGAGTTCACAGTGGTTCCATTTGGTTTGACTAATGCCCCAGTTGTCTTCATGAGCCTCATGAATGGAGTATTTAGGACATTTCTGGATCACTTTGTCTTAGTGTTCCTTGATGACATATTGATTTATTCTCGTTCCGAGGAGGAACACGAGGAGCATTTGAGGCAGGTACTTCAGGTTTTGAGAGAGCAGAAGTTGTATGGGAACTTGGAAAAATGCAGCTTCTTTCAGACAGAGATTCAATACTTGGGTCATATCATATCAGGCGAGGGTATCTCCGTAGATCCCTCTAAGATTCAGGCTATCTTGGATTGGCCAGCACCCACATCAGTCATTGAGGTGAGGAGCTTCATGGGTTTAGCAGGTATTACCACAGGTTTGTGTAGGACTTTTCTAGGATTGCTCACCCTATTACTTCTCTTTAGAGGAAAGGGAAGAAGTTTGATTGGTCAGAAAAATGTGAGCAGCCTTTCAGTTGCTTAAGGAAAGGTTAACCACGGCACCCATCTTAGTAGTTCCAGACCCAACAGAGGATTTTGTTGTTTGCACTGATGCATCACTAGAGGGTTTGGGAGCAGTTCTTATGCAGGAGCGTCGGGTTATTGCTTTTGAGTCTCGTAAGCTCAAGGACTATGAGCTTAACTATCCTACTCATGACTTAGAGCTTGCAGCAGTTGTTCATGCACTTGTGCGTTGGCGACATTTCCTTTTGGGTAGACCTTTCATCTTGAGGACAGATCATTGTAGCTTACAAGCATATCTTCTCTCAGCCGAACCTCAACGCTCGTCAATGGCGTTGGATGGAGTTCCTTTGTGAGTATGACATGGAGGTGCAGTATATCAAGGGAAAGGAAAATGTTGTTGCAGATGCACTTAGTAGACGACGACATGTGCTTGCTTCTTTGACACTGCAGTCAGATTTGAGAGGCAGGATACTTGAGCATCTTCCAGAGGACAGGTTTTATGAGGGTGCTAGGCAGATGTTGGATTCTCAGGGTTCTTTTGAGGGCAGATATTCAGGATGCATGCTAGAGTCAGATGGTTTGCTTTGGTTCCATAGGCGCATTTATGTGCCTAAGGCAGGTGATCTGCGTAGTTTCATCCTTACTGAGGCTCATCGAGCCCCATACGCAGCACATCCAGGAGTGAAGAAGATGCATGCCGATTTGAGAGAGTTATATTATTGGCCGGGTCTTTATCGGGACATAGCAGATTTTGTAGCACGTTGTCTTGAGTGTCAGAGAGTCAAGGCAGAGCATTCTCATCCCGCAGGACTTTTATACCCTCATGACATTCCCGAGTGGAAATGGGATGTGATCTCCATGGATTTCATAGTAGGACTTCCTATGTCCTCTTATCGTCATGATGCCATTATGGTCACGGTGGATAAGTTGACCAAGGTTGCGCATTTCTCGCCAACCAAGGTCACCTATAATGCTCAGGCCATCGCCAAAGTGTTCATGGAGGACATTGTCAGATTGCATGGGATTCGAAGATGATCATTAATGACAGAGACACCATCTACACATCAGTTTTTTGGACTTCTTTTCAGGAGGCCTTGGGTACACAGATTAATTTCAGTTCGGCTTATCATCCAGAGACAGATGGGCAGATAGAAAGGGTTAATCGGGTTCTTGAGGACATGTTGAGGATGTACGTGATGGACAGCAGAAGAAGTGGGAGGACTATTTGCATTTAGTTGAGTTTGCCTACAATAATAGTTATCATAGCTCCATTGGCATGGCTCCCTATCAGGCCTTGTATGGACGACCTTGCAGGACACCTTTGAGCTGGGATAGACTAGATGACAGGATTATTTTGGGGCCAGCTTATCTTCAGGATTTAGAGCAGCAAGTTGTTCTGATTCGGCAACATCTTGAGCAGGCTAGAGCACGCTAGAAGGCGTATGCAGACACCAAGAGGATCGATCGTCACTTCTCAGTAGGTGACAAAGTCTTCTTGAGGGTTTGTCCTCATAAGAGTTTGATCCATTATGGAAAGGGTTCTAAGCTATCACCTCATTTTGTGGGGCCTTTTGATATTCTTGAGGTCATCGGTCCAGTTGCCTATCGCCTAGCTTTGCCACCACGCCTTGCACGGGCCCACGACGTTTTCATGTTTCTGTACTACGTAGATATGTACCAGATGTTTCTCATGTTTTGGATTGGTCGGCATTACAGGTAGAGGACGGAGGGCAGTGGAGATTGGAGCCCGTACGCATACTGGAGCACCGGAGGTTGGCCCTTCGGGGTCGAGATTTGGACCAGGTTAGAGTGCAGTGGGACCGATACGACGAGTCATCAGCTACCTGGGAGGATGCTACACCACTGAGGGCTAGATATCCCTATCTCTTCCAATGACTTCCAGGAGGAAGTCTAATTCTAGGAGAGGGGGATGTAGTGCCCACATTTTTATAGCTCCAGTTATCTGTTGGTTCCTTTATTTCTAGACATGTTTTGATTGAGACTCTGATAGACTTTGGACATTTTACTATGATATTTTATCCTCTTGGACATTATGGCATTTTGGGCGCAAGCGCCAATTGGATTAGATTCATATACTGATATATTTCGTATGATGTGATGACACTAACAGGGTTATATGATAGACTTATCAGTTAGATGTTAGTCTCTTGTGGTTAATTTGATTGATGATATTGTGTTTTGGATTTAATGATGGTGATTTTCATGCTAACCTAAGTGTATGTCGTTACAATTTTAATTGTGGATGATTCATGGCAAACTACGTGGATAATTGGATGCATTGCACTATCAATTGTAAATTATGTTTAGACATTATAAGTTTGATTGATATTGTGATGTATAGATGATGTTTACTATATTGGACAGGTGCGGTTAATGTTTGCAATGAGTGTGCAGGTGACAAGTATAGGAGAGCATGGGTTTCAGGGCAGCTACGCAATTGTGCACAAGTGGCCCACGGGCTGAGTCCTAACCATGCTAAATGTTTGAGGCCTTGGATTAGATGTATTTAATTGGGCACCATGGGTGAACCCTCAATTTGTAATGTAATTGTGTCTTGTAAAATTAATTATGTTTAGGGTGTGTTTTATTAAGTAAACTAGCTTAGGGGTTAATAATCTTATCTTAAGTTAAGTGTTGGTTTTGGAAAGTGTGTGTGTGTTGGTAGAAGGGATTGGGGACCACATGTGAACCTTGGGTGGACCCCACACCCTCTACCCATGTGCCCAAGCATGCCAAACCCGAAATTGGGTTATTTTGGGTAATTTTAGGGACCCCTTTTGAGTTTGGGGTTCCTTAGCATGAAAATGGGCCCTTGGACCCTACCTAATAGGTAGGGGGGCCTATTTCCAAGGTTTGGAGGGAGTTTCCCTCCCATTTAGCCCTCTTTAGTCACCATCCATGTAAGATGGTTGGGTTGTGTGAAATTGTTAAAAGTTGCTCCACTTTGTTTTATTTTAGTTTTTAGTATTTTGGGTGAAAAGGGATAAAAGGTGAGTTTACTCTTACTTATTTTGTTTTTGGAATCTTTGACTCTTGAGAGGAGAGGGGGTGACACTTGTCACTTTCCCATTGGTGAGGAAACTTTTGGGTTCCTCTTTTTATTCTTCCTCATGTGGGAAGAAGGGGTCTTCTTGGTTCATTTTTTTGGAGCACTTGGAGAATTTTGGGAGCTTGGAAGGAAGCTTGGACAAAGGGGAAAAGCTTAGAGTTTTGGAAAGCATATTAGAGGTAGGGTTCTTATCCTTTTTCTTCTTAGTTTTGTTATCTTGTATGTATGCTTGATCAATGAGATAATGTGTGTGAAATATGTGTTGAGAAGTGTATGATGAATGTAGTTGTTGTTTGTTCTTGTGGTTTTCTTGTTTTCTCTCCACCATCATTTGGATTGATGGTTTTTGGAGAATGTAGGGGAAGAGAGAGGGATTTCCCTCTCAAACCTCATGGTTGTTGGTCAAGCCATGAAGGTCCCTTCTCATCCCCTCATATGGTTTGAGGTGGGAGAAAGGTTCATATGGCTTGAACCTTTCCCCATTCTTGGTGAGGAAACCCTCTTGGGTTTGAAAATCCTCCCAAGAAGGATTTCTATAGCATAAGGAGGAATAAGGAGGATGTATGATTAGGAGGTATAAGGAGTTTTTATATATATGTATTTATTGGTGCTCCTATGGTTGGACACCTTGATTTGGGCATCCTTCTTCCTCTCTTCCCCCTTGTGAGGTTGGCATTGTTATCCTCATATTGTTGTTTTCATATGTAGTAAGTGGTTGAATGGTTTTATGTTGTCTTGTTGTGTGTAAACCCCCATTATACTTGTGCACATTGTGGAAGCTAGTTCCTCTCTCCCATGGGCTTGGGGGAGGCTAGCATGACTTCCAACCATGGAAAGGCATGTAATGATGCCTATTGGTTGGGTGGTAAACAAGCCATGTTCTCTTGAAGTTGGATTTCTTGTAGGAGTATTGGAGTTGGAGCTCAAGTTGGAGATAGTTGGAGTTCCCTATTCATCTTGGTTCTTATTGTATATTTATAAATGTGATTATGTGAAGCTTTCTCTTCTTGTAAAACATCCACTTTGTATGTGATGTTACTTGTAAACTTAAGCCATATTGCTTAAGAAAGTTTCCTTCAATAGTGCAAGGATCTTGTAAAAAAAAAAGGGTTGTCTTGAATAAGCTATGTAGTTGAGCATGTTTTTACAAATGTGAACCCTTGCCTTGGAAAAGTAAGCTTGTAAAATAGATATGAAAGATCTCTTCATAAAGAAATTGTTGCAACTCTATTTTGGAATAAAAGATTGTTAGTGGAAACTTTGTGTTACAAAAATAATGTTTGTGGGAATAACTTTCTTGTAGAAATCTGCAATAGTTATTTATTTGTGCATTACATATAAAAAAATTAGTGAGCTTGCATTTCATTTTATATTTACATTTTTCTTTATTTTCTAGTTATTACTAATTTGAAAAATATGAGGCCTTGTTTAACATTGATTTATTTTATTTAATAAAAATAAAAATTCTAAGACAGACATTTTCCCAATATTTAAATAAGATATGAGATTCAAAAAAAAAAAAAAAAATTCACTACATTTAATGTTGATCTAAAAAGGAAGATTTATTTGCATGCTTGGACAAGTGACACATCAAAAATAGTAAACTATTTATAAAAATTAATAAAATTTATTTAAAAAATCACATTATAAACATTTCTAAATTATATGCCATCCCATTGATTTATCCCGTTTGTAAAAAAACTAGAATTGTAAGTTAAAGTTTAGAAAATATAATTTTTATGTTTGTATTAATTTTTTTATATGGATCTTATATTGTATTTTTTATTTATGGTGGGAACTTACCCGAGAGTTTAAAAAAAGGTTCAACAACTAGAAATCCAAAAAGAAACAAAATGGCTAATTAAAAGGGACCACACCCGGCCAACAAGTAAAAAAACTAAGTACGAGGGAAGGGTCCCCGCCAATAAAAAGCCCAACTTTGATCAAAATAATAGAATCGCAACATAAAAACAACACTAAAACAAACCAAAAATAGTTGCACCAGACAAAAGACCAAACATGCACTAGTTGATGGATTTGTTATAAACATTGAGTGAAACTCTGAGAGCCTTGTGTAGGTTCAAAGTAGTGCTGATGTTGGGATCCCAATTGGAGGCTTGGTACCTTTTGGAGAGCTTCCCATTCTTCTAAGAAGATTTTGGGATTCCACTGATATCACATATCTGATGTATGTGCACTTGCAGGAGATCGAGGACCGCCCTGTGAATAGCCAGAAGGTTGCTGTGATTGGCTTCTAGTGCTTTGATTTGGTTGAAAATAGTGTTAAGATCGCTCCTTAGGCCTGAAATGGAGTTAACAATTGAGTTTTGTGTGTCAGATTTTAGGAGAAAGTCCACATTATCTTCCAGAGTTTTCAAAGCCTCAGCCTGAACTTTCAACTTCTCCAAGACCATATCATGATTACAAGTATCAATAACAATAGGGTTTTCCTTTAATTCTCCTAAGAAACCTTTTAGGTGTGGGGGCTCAATGATAGAGTCTCAATACATGGGGTTCTTGGATCAAATGTGAGGTTCTTTGAGGAGGTGGTGGGGCAAGAGGGGGACTAGGATTATTAGCCACAACACCAAGAATGTATTGATGAATGAGGTATATTACCCCCTGGTGTAAAGGCACAGTCCTTCTATGACTTTGAACTTCACCCACATATTTTTCAAGAGATTGTAGGATGTAGTATGGAAGACTCACCTTGGCCTCCCGCCTAAAATGATTAAGAAGCAACAGGTGATGGAGTGGGATTGTGGAAAAATGACCCTAAATAGTGATATATCAAACCATCATCCACACAAACTCATCGAACAGATTGGATTGAATCATATACTATACCTTCCTTTTTATATTCCAACTATTCCCCATCATCCAGAAATATTTTTTCCTTCGTTTCCTTATCATATTTGTTTTTGAAGAATTTGTTACCATCTATACTCAGCCTTGTGATGTGAGAGATGAACTCCTCTATGATGGAAAAGACTCGGCCTTGAAACTAGATATTCCTCTCTTTCCAGTTCTCAACAAACTGGAGTGAAATGTATTGATCATGTCCCCTGATTTTCTGAATAAAGTCTGGGAAACCCCCAATGCTAAGGGTTTCCCAAAGCTCAACATTTTCTCTCCACTGAGGATCAAAAATTGGTTCAACCCGACAAGGAGAACCACCCATATCTAAAATTGACTATGGCTATGAAAATATTCTTTGGCAGAAACTATAATCAATCACCTAAACAACACGTCTACAGCTTGAAATGTTAGTTATAGAGAGGAACCCCAATTTTTTCCCCCAATTTTGTTTGAAAAAACACTCCTTTTTCAAGGTGGTGAAGTAATGAGATTGTTTTAATTTGATCTCGCCTCGAGTAAAAACATGCCAAGGATTCTACCCATGTGAGATTCTGTAATGATGAATGCTAAAGGATTTGCATTAGCATATGTAATGATGATTTGGCAAGCTTCGTGGGGGGTGTCAAGTAGATCATACCATTTGTTGTACTTGTTAATGCACACCCCAACATTAGCCATGATGTCTACTGATTTATTCCCCTCTCTATAAACATGGTGAAACTTTATGTTAATATTGTTGCTTATAGCAAGGGCCTCATTTATAAAGTCACTAATGCTTCTACTAGGGGGTTGGGACTTAGAAATATTATTGATGATGTTCATGGAGTCCCCCTCCACTATAATGTTTGCCACTTTAAGGTTCCTAGAAATTCTGATTCCCCATAGAGATACTAGGGCCTCAACGTAATGGTTCATTTGTTTACCCATGGATCCTACATAAGCGGAAATGAGGTGGCCCATATGATCCCTAATAATACCTCCACCACTAGGTGAACCGGGGTTTCCTTCGATGCACCATCAAAGTTAAGCTTATATAAACCATCTGGAGGGGGAATCCACTATACAAGTGACCTATCAATGCTAGAAAAAGTAACTGCTATTTGATGGGTATTAATGTTATAGGACTTCAGATATTTAACCTCATCCTAAGGGTATGAGGATTTTTTGGGAGGTTTAAATCTCTAGATATTTTCAAGATTATCGGCCAATGTGACTTCATTTAAGATGATTTTGATAGTTATTTTAGTTCCCATAAAAATTATGGAATTACGGGCCTTCCAAATCCTCCATATGGTGCGGGGAAAGATGATCATCCAAAACCTACGAAGGAGTGCATGTTTGAATGGAGGTTTCCATTGAAACTAAGTTTGAGAAATGTCCTCCGGGAAGGACCATTTAACACCAAACCTATTGAATATTAGATTACAAATAGCCATAGCCGTGGAGAAATGAAGCAATAGGTGTTAAATGGTTTCATTATAATTTTTATAGTGATAACATTTGTTAGTCATGGTAGAACCCCATTTGATAAGGTTGTCGATAGTGACAATGCTTTTATTCAGGACGAACTAGAGAAATTGGTTAATCTTAGGGGTAAGTTACTTGAACCAATGTTTTTTTCAAGGGAAGTTGCTAACTGGTTCATTGGCATATAAATGGTATCCAGTTCACAAGTGAATAATTTCCATCAAAGGAGTGAGCCGAGGTGTATTTATGCTTAGCCTACACCGGTTAATGAGTACATGACTCAAGATCTTTTGCAGGTCCTAGAGGATATCCTTTTGAGTAGGGATGATATTCCCTAAATTTTTCCATTACACAATACCACCATAGTTTTTCATATAGCTGCTAACTTGTTATCTCAAAGTAACAAGTGAGGGTGACTTGAAGTTGTTTCTAGAGTTAGTCATGGGCAATAGAGCTGAAGTACGCCCATTTATCTTTCCAAAAGTTCATAATTTTGATGTTCCCTAAATCCATTTACATCTAAAGGCAAGGTCTTTTTTGGTATTAACTAAGTTGTTCAAGAAGTTAGAGCCATTAGGAGAATTACATTATTAAGAAAATATTTACCATTACCGAGGTTTAAGTATTTAAACCCGATGATATTGGCCTGTGGATGCTCCTCTTTAATAAGTCTCTAGCCCATTTTTGAGATTAAAGAAACATTCATGATTCTCATTTTTTTATGCCTATTCCACCGCTTTATTGTTGTTACAAGCCTTCTCCCAAGTAACTAAGTGAATTATGTTCCTCTTTTCCATGCCCCTACAAAGGATTTTTTTGGTATCCTATCAATTTTTTCAACGATGACAACTAGAATAAAGAAAAGAGACATGATGTAGATTGGAAGGTTTTATAGTGTACTTATAATTAACAAGCATTTTCCAAAGCACTTGAGAGAGTGAATCCCTTAGAACCTACAAGATTTATTTGAAACCTATCAAGACATGCATTCCAAACACTTATATGAACCTTTTTAGTACCCAAAGTTAGCCCAAGGTAGGTGGTGGGAAGCAAGTTAATCTCACAACCAAGTATTTGGGAAATTTTTCTTTGTCTAGTAGGGGGAGTGTTAAAGGAATACAAAGAGATTTTATTATAATTGATTTGTTGACTGGAAGCTTCCTCATGAAGCTGGAGAATATACTTCGTAGCTTTGGCTTCAATGATTGAGGAAAAAAGGAGGATAATGTCATCAAAAATTTATGATGAGAGACCGTAATATCAAAGGATGAGGGCTTAAACCCATTGAGATAACCCAAAGAAATAACTCTATTAATAGTACAAACTAAGACTATCTACCATGATAATAAAGAGAATGAGAGAGATGGGGTCACCTTGGTGGACACCACACTTACTTGGAAATAACCCCACAAGGCCTATGTTGACAAAAAAAAAAAAGAATATAGGAGTATACATATAGGTCCAAATGATTTTTCTAAAGTGAGAATAAAATCCAAACTTTTCAGGACTTTACCAAGAAAATAACATGACACTCTATCGAAAGATTTATTCATATTTAGCTTTAGAACCATGCCTGCCATCTTAATTTTATCCATTGAGTGGATGGTTTTGTACACCATAACTATTCCATCTTGGATTAGACTTCCCTTGATGAATCCCCCCTTTGGTTTGATATAAGATTGGGGAGAAAAGGCTGGAGCCTAGAAGTGAGGATTTTAGTGAAGATCTTATACAAAAATTTGGAAAGGCTTATATTCCCAAGTGCTTGACATATTTGGCCCTCATTTTCTGAGGAAACATGAATATGAAAGTATTATTGATTTATTTAAGCAACCTTCCAGTCCTAAAAATTTCATTCACTGCTTTAAGAAGGTCTTCAACACAGATTTCCCAACACTTTTAGTATAAAAAGGTGGGAAAACCATCGGGGCCCGGGATTTGTCTCCTTCCATATCAAAGACAACTTTTTGAAGTTCTTATAGTGTGACATGTTTAGAGAGAGTCTTAAAATATTCAGCTCCAACAATATTATTTAGAATAGAGTCAAGCAACGTGATGGAGAACCCTAAAACAACTCGGGTGAATCATTTAGAAGGTTATTGTAGAAGTTAACCACTTATTCTCGTATGCACTTAGGATTTTTTGTAGTCTCTCCATTTTTTTAGTGACTTTAGAGACTTTGGAATGGGCCCTATGCTTTAAAGCTATCATGTGGAAAAATTTAGTGTTTCTGTCACCATCCTTAAGCCACACAACTCAATATTTCAGCCTCCAGTAAGATTCTTCTTTAGCAATTTAAATATTGTGGAACTCAAGCTAACAGGTTTTTTCATGAGCATAGTCCTCATGATTCATCCCGAAGGTGGAAAATTTCTTTTTTAGAGTTTCAATCTCCTCTTTTAGCTATTTTTTTCGTATGAAAATGTTTCCAAATACCTCTTTATTTCGAGACACAATTTTTTTACGTTTTTGAGTTTCAAAAATGGATTATATTGTGTAAAAGACAAGAAAAAAATAATATTATTAGTTACCGTTGTATGTAGGTTACTATACCTTTCATCCAAGTTTATTACTTCATCAATTTCTAATGAATCATTTTTTGAGATTATTTTCCTAGAGCCAATATTTGTAATGTCTAAATGTTGGATATGTAAATTTGTAATAATATAATTTTACAATAAATCATTTATCTATCTCTATATAGTGGTAATATATGCTAAGACATATTTAAAGGTCTTGTTCCAATACATAATTTTAAACAAATATTGAGTTGGAAATGTCCAAGTCTTCCACAAAAATAAATGGCTACATCCTAGTTTATTTCCATGGTTGTCTAATATGATGCCAAGAGATGTAAGCCTCACCTGCTACATCCACAATATTTTGATTGAACCTGTGCAAAATCCCCAATATTTTTCCAAAATCTCATATTCGATAATTTTTGATCTCAAATTATTTTTTCCCATGGTTTCTAAGGAGTTGAGATACTTGAACAATGTACATTGACATGAACAAGTGACCAATGACATGAACACAATCACTAGATAAGTATTTTGACTAATTTATTTTAGCCATTCCATTTAATGTCAAAATTTAATCTTTATGTAGGCATGTTCAACTTGTAAAATCATGGTGTTTTTTTTATCGCACCTGAAAATATAGCATATTATGTATTTCAAAATTCCACTTATATTTCTGCAATATTTTCGAGCACAATATGATTCTTGATCACTCTATATTTTTCCAAATAATCATATATTTGATGCATAATTTTATTTTTTTATTTACATTATGTGCAACATTTAAATTGGGTACTTACAGTACATACATATTTTATGCATTCAAAATTATTACATAGGGGAATTCTATTTTTAGTAGTCTTTGGATGTCGGCATACCATATGTGCAGATTTTATACATTAAGTATTGATACATTCTACTTTCTAGAAAAATTTGAATGTGGTTATTCTTAGTAATATAAAGCACCTAATGCAAAAAATTATAGATTTTTTTAAAACAATCACACAACTAACACATCTCCCAACCCCGAGGCATGGACTTGTCTCTCTATATTATTTAATTTAAAATTTTGTTAAAAATCATTATTAATAAGGTTTATTAAATATACATGAACATAATGATTTACTACTTTATACAAAGATTAAGGCACCCAGAAACCTTACAATAGAATGCATCGTGAGCATCACCAAGAAGGAACAAAAAAGAAACAGACAAAAATGGCTAAAACAACTTATCCCAAACTACAGTCCAACAGATCAATACAAGGAAAAATTGCAAAACATGGAGGGGAAAACATCCCAAACGAAATAGTCCAAAAATAGTCAAAAATTTCCATGAGCCAAGGGATTAGTTAGTCTTCAAACATTTGTACCGCTTGCCGGTTGAAACTCTTCTGTCCTTTCATCTAATCATCCTACTCACTCATGATAGGGTTTTCATATTCAACTTGCTCTTACTCATCGTAACTACCGAGGTGTAGATTATACCTAGGAACTTTGTGCCCCCGATCCATCTTGACCATATGCCCCTGCAACTCTAAAATCAAACTTTTGATCTCTACTATATCCACCCTAATAGAGTTTTGGGTGATGTAAATTTTATTAGAGGCATTGATGTAATGCATGAAACTATTTATCATATCCGTTCCAACTTTGCTTAAGGCCTCCATATCCCTTTCCACCTAACTCACCTTGAGAGCAATTTTATCAAAGTACACATTCCAACCTAGATCCGCTCTCTCTTTTCCTTTAAAATACTCCCCTTTTGCATGAATCCGAGAATCTGTAGCTCTAGTACCAAGATTTCCCTTCCCCTGAGATGTCATACTCTTCATTCTCCTCAGTTTGTTCATATGGTCAATAAGAGTATAATTGTCATCTAAATCCCCTGATTTGGGCTTTAATTCCTTTACCACCACTAGTTTACCATTCTTAAAAAGTAAAATAATTAGACCATGGTGTAATGGGGTTTCATATTCCTTGTTAAAAATCATTCATTGACATAGAGAGTGACATAAACAAGAAAAGGGAAGGATCATAACAATCTTATGCCTAAACAAATAAATCATAGTAATATGGTGAGTAAATATATTTTTATAAGTCACTTCAATAGTAATGCACCTCATAAGGTGGAGGTAGACCATATTCCAAATATTAGGGATGCATAATCCATCAATACCATCTAAAAGTAGGTAAACCTTTTCTTTACTGTGGAAGAAAGTCTAAATTTTGTGCTTCCTTCTAGTGTGGTATTTGAATATATTTAAGCCCTCCATCTCCATTCTAGTTGTCTATACTATTGAATTCTTTGAAACTTGAATTTCCATGCCGTGAATCACCATGCTACCATTTTTTCATGCCCGACCAAGACAAGATATGGATCAAACCCCATGGATTTTGAGATGAAATTCCTAAACCCCCCAATTTTTAGAATGCACCACAAGGAGTGGTTGTTCTTGAGGGAACCATAGCTCATGGGATCAGTTCTTAAATGACCACCTTAAATGGTTTTAGATTATTGATATTGAAAATTGAAGAAACAATGACCAAAATGAATCATAAGAGAAAAATTAATACAAATCTCACCATATCCACTGACACATCAGTAGTTAATGTTATTAATGAGATTAATAACATTTGGGATATCATCTCCCCTCTCCCACACTTTAAAATTACTACCTTCACCCCCAAAATTGGCAAGACGATCCACACATTTATTACCCTTTTTAAGAGTATGAATAATTACATTTATCAAAATCATTAAGAAAAATTTCTTTAATATATTTAAGGATATTACTCAAGGTCCAATTATTAATTGTATCATTTCTCATATTCTCCAGGGTTAAAATATTCTAATTAGAAAAACATGTTGATGTTCGGGAGTAAATCCTAAATCCAAGTTTTTCTCCAAAATCCTTTGAAATACAACATATGTTCTGAAAATGAATATGTTTAGTCCAACAACTAATATTGCATGTGTTATACTTAAGAATTTTAGTCATTGATCTCCATCAATACATGTAGGAAAAACCTTTTTTGAAAAAAATGAGCTAAGATGTTTGAAAGACGTCAAACTATTTTAGAAACATGTTAAATATTTTTCATTCAAACAACAACATATTATAAGTAAAACATAAAAGGAATTTTGTAGTAATTAACAAATATTTCAAATAAATACAATTTTCATCCTCCAATCTTTACAATTCAATTCCAGTTAAGGCAAGCAGATTGCAACTTGTTGACCTTGAGGAGTAAATCCTTAATTTAACTTTTCCTCCAAAATCCTTTATAAGACAACATATGTTCTGACAATGAATATGTTTGGTCTAATAAATGGTATGTCATATGTTATACTAAGCATCAGCATTGTAGTCATTGATCTCCATCAATGCATGTAAGAAAAGTGTTTTTGTGAAAACAATTGATCTAGGATGTTTAAAATACATCAAACTATTTTAGAAACATGTTCAATATTGTTCATTCAAACAACAACATATTATAAATACAACATAAAAGACATTTCGTATTTATTAAAAAATATTTCAAATAAATACAATTTTCATCCTCCGATCTTTACAATTAAATTTATGTTAAAGTATACATAGTTCAACTTATCAAACTTTCCTACGGACTAAATACAATAGATGAGGAAGGCTAATGGAAAATTCATTAGTCTAATGCTTACGTGCATAGTCATTTTTCCTCAATCACTCTACAAAATTATTCATTTATTGAATTATAGAGACCACTAATATTGAACTATTATGTTGTGTCATAACCTAATAGATGCTAAGTTCAAAATATCATTAAGTAAAATGATATACTAGAGAAAACTAAACTCAATATGTCTTTCTTTAATTTGTTAAATGGTAGTGACTCCTTAGCTCAAAATATTATATTTTTAAATACCTAGTGACCACTAACCTCAAACTATGTTGATTTGTTTAATTTGTTAAATCATAGTGACTTCTAAGATTGAAATATTATATATTTTGACGTAACCTACCAGCCATAAATATAAAAATATATTTCTTTCTTTTTTAAACAAAGAGACTCCTAAGATCCAAATATTATGTTGTGTCATAATCCAGCAAAATATCATTCGATAAATTGATATGCTAGAAAAAAATAAACTCAATATGTCTTTATTTAGCTTGTTAAATGATAGTGACTCTTTAGCTCAAAATATTATATTCTCCAAATAAATAGTGGCATCTAAGATCAAACTATGTTCATGTAATTTGTTAAATACCTGACCAATAAGATCAAAATAATATCTTACTTTCTTTTGTTAAAACCTAGAGACAATGAAGATCCAATTTGTTTTTGTGTCATTAGCTAGCAGGAAGCGCTTAGTTCAAAATATAATTCAAGAACTTGTTAAATGATAGTGACCACTAAGCTCGAAATAATATAAAAAAATAAGCGCCAACCGTACATAGAATAGAAAAATATTGATTCAAGTTAATATATACCCACGACACTCGAAATCACGTAAGAGTTCAATATAAGAAGAAATTTTAACATACACAAGGCTAGTTAAAATATTAATACTGGGCCTACATTTATGCTTTTCCAAACAAGTGGAAGTTCATCACAAGACTAATACTAAGGCCTAATTTTATGTTTTTCCATGTCAACATGACCTAGGATCATGGAAGAAAACATTTAAAGAGAACACAAACCTAATAAGTGTAATTTCACAAATAGGAAAGCTTTCGTATATTTTATTAATGTGAAATTGATTAACCATTACAATGGAGTGTTGCAATATTTATACATATTGGACAACAACAATGCGTAAAAACAAATATGTTGCACAGGTAAAACCATACTCACAACTGCTTCCAATAATACATCCGGGAAGCATATAAATTGTTATAATAATTGTAACAATTATCCCTATGAAACAAAAAGACAAATATGGTTTAAAACCATATAACAACTTACAATTATATTATGGTTTATAATATAACCATATAATATGATTATTTAATTAATAAAATAAAATAAATAATAAATCATATAATGCATAATTAATTTATCCTAACATTCCCCCCCTTAATTGTGCATTGTCTCAAGGGATGAGGAGAGGAACTCTCTGAACAACTCGAACTTGTCACGTGCAAGTGATTTTGTGAAGATATCTGCTCGTTGTTCAGCTGTTGGACAATATTGAAGCTGGATGTTGTGCTTCAACACATGTTCACGTATGAAATGAACTTGTACCTCAATGTGCTTTGTTCTCTCATGAAAAACTGGATTGTGAACAAGTTTGAGAACACCTTCATTGTCAACATACATGGTGGTCGGTTTGTCATGTGGTATTCAAATTCCTTCTAGTATGCGACGTAGCCAAATCACTTCACAGACAAATTCTCCTACAGAATGATACTGGCTTCTGTGGAAGAATGAGAAACAAAGTGTTGTTTCTTACTTCCCCATGATATTGGTCCAGATCCCATAAAGAACACAAATCCTGAAGTGTATTTTCTGTCATCAATGTTTCCTGCATGATCTGAATCCAAATATCCAGACAAGAAGAAGTTGTCATTCTTCTTATATTCTAGACCAAGATCCACTGATCCTTTGAGATATCTCAATATGCACCTTACTACTTTCCAATGACAAACTTTGGGTTCTGCATGAACATGGATAGATAGCTTATTACAAAGCTGATATCTGGCCTAGTGTAGGTCAGGTAAATGAGACTCCCAATCAACTACCGATAGAGAGTGGCACTTACCTCAAGAGATGGATCTGAACGAGATAACTACAATCTATTCTCCATGGGTGTAGCAATTGGTGTGCAATCCATCATCCTAAACTTCTCGAGCGTATTCTTGGTATATTTCATCTAAGAAACAAAAATATGATTCTCTTTCTACCACACTTCCAATCCAAGACAATAGTGCATCAGCCCGAGATCGGTCATGTCAAATGAGTGATTAAGATATTTCTACATTGCATCGATCATCCTCACTGAACTGCCAATGATAACTAGATCTTCGACATAGACAACAACAATCACCATCTCCCTCCTTTCTTTTTGAGGTAGAGATTGGGATCATATGGATTTCTAACAAATCCATGTTGTACGAGATGCTCATCAATCTTGATGTACCATGCCCGGGGTACTTGTATTAGACCATACAGAGATTTCCTAAGTCTGCATACCTTTACTTCTTGACCAGGTACAACATATCCCTCAAGTTGAGTCATGTAAACTTCTTCTTGTAAATCTCTATTTAGGAAGGCACTTTTTACATCCATTTGGTGAAATTTCCATCCAAACTAAGTAGCTAGAGAAAAGATCATCCTGATCATTTTGATCTTAGCTGTGGGAGCAAATGTCTCCTCATAGTCAATGCCTTCTTTTTGTGCATACCCCTTTGCTACAAGTCTTGCTTTGTACTTGTCCACTGTCCCATCTGCTTTGTACTTAGTTTTGAATATCCATCTGCATCCAATGGGTTTCTTCCCTGGTGGAGGATCGACAAGCTGCCAAGTGTTATTCTTCATCACTGATTGATATTCAAAATCCATGGCATCTTTCCAAGCTTTTGCTATAGGGATTCCTGGACTGTAGAGGGCTCATTTGATTCAATAACTTTACTCATCAAAGCAAAATTAACTTATTCTATTGCTTTACTGTGAGTCCGTGGTCCACGGGTGGATGTATCTCGGTGGAGCATCCAATCTTGTATCTCGTAATGTACTTGTACACCATTTAGGCATACGCCGAACTGTTCCCATGGGTTTGGTTCTATTGTATCATCATCATCCCCATCATCACCTTCATCTTTGAGGGAATATCAGCTTCAATTTTTACAATAGGTGAAAAATCTACATCTTGTGAGTCTGAAGGAGGAGTCTTTGCTTCCTTCTTCTCGAAAAACTCAACATCTCTATTGGTGTAGACTTTTCTAGTCTTAGGATCCATCAATCTATACCCAAGAGTCTCTTCACTGTACCCAATGAAGATGAGTTTTTTACGACTTCATGTCCAATTTCTTTTTGTTTTCTTTTTGGGTATGTGCATGCTTGCTTTGCACCCGAATACTTTGAGGTGTGCAATGGATGGTTTCCATTTTGACCATGCTTCTTGTGGTGTTATTCCATCAAGAGCAATTGTGGGAACTCTGTTCAACAAATACACTATTGTCTTTGTTACTTCTACCCAAAATGTCTTTGCAAGTTTAGAATCATCGATCATGCATCACACCATTTCCATGATAGTATAATTTCTTCTCTCAACAACACCATTTTTTTGCGGTGTGTGTGGAGGAGGCATTTGTTGATGAATCCCATGAGTTTATAGGTAGTCTCTGAACTCATCATTGGTGAATTCCCCCTCAATCTGAGTGGAGAGTTCTAATGTGATGACTAATTTATTTCTCAACTGCTACTTTAAATTTTTTGAAGGTTTCAAATGCTTCACTTTTCTTACGAAGACAAAAAATCCACATTTTCCATGAATAGTCATCAACACAAAGCATGAAGTACTAGAACCCAGAATGAATTGGCTGCAGTGGACCGCAAAGATCGGTATGAACAAGGTCAAGTTTACCATGAGCTTGAAATGTACTCCTCTGGAATGAAACTCTGTGTTGTTTTCCTACTAGGCAGTGAGGACACTTGTCTATATCCTTCTGAAGAGATGGTAGCCCATGTACCATATTACACCAGTGAAGTGTTTCGAGATATTTGAAACTTACATGACCAAATATTCAATGCCACAATTGTGGTGAGGTGGTGTTTGTAGCTATAAGTGCTTGATCATCTTTGTGAACAAAATCAAGTTGGAACATGTGTCCCACATTGGAGGCTTTTGCAATTATTTTTGAGCCTCTTGATTTATCTCAAGTCAAACATGTTTTTTTGCTGGATTGACTATCAAAGTTGATTTTCATGTTGTGATCTAGGAGTGATGAACTGAAAGAAGATTCTTTGTCAACCCAGGGACATATAGGACATCTGATAGTCTGCATTTACGTGAACCAAGGTGTAGAGAAATGTTCCCAATCCCCCTGAACTATATATGAAGAATCATCTCCCAATGAAACATGAATTTTTGATGGTATGTCCCTCAATGAAATAAACCATTCTCTATGGCTGGTCATGTGTCGAGTGGATCTCGAATCAACATACCAGACATCACTAGATGATGTGGATGGTTCACTTGATCAAGTAGTGAACAAGAAGTCTTCATTGTCTGACTGTTCTTGTTGCTCAACAATATTACCTTGCTGGTGGGGTCTTCTTTTCCAGTTCCCCTTTTTCTACCCATGATAGTTGTTAGAATGTCCCTTGTAAGATTTTTGTTGTTGTGGTCCAGAGTTGCTTGATGAACCTTTCTTATAAGTGTTATACCAACAATCTTTAAGTCATGTCCTCTTTTACAAATTGGACATTGCTTCTTCTATTGATTGTCCTCGTGATACTGATTCTGATGTTGGGACTTCTGATAGGAATTAGGTTTTCCTTTACCTTTTCCTTTCCATTTTTGATGTGAATACAGTTCCTTCTCCTCTTCATCATCCTTATTGTGCATTACTTCCTCTTGTTGCAGTAGGTTTACCAATTTGTCAAAACTAACTGTCGTATCTGTCATGTTTAGTGTTGTGAAAAAAATGTGGTAAGAAGAGGGGAGTGCTCTCAGAACAATGGGAACAAGAGCATCATCTGTGACTGGTTCTCCCAGGGCTAGAAGTGAAGCCCTTAATTTTGCAACTCTTCTTAAGAAAGCTTCAATTTTCTCATTTTTCTTGAATTTTAGTGTATGTAACTGACTCTACAAATTCAGTATGACATTCTTGTTCTTGGCCTCATATATTGTACTCAATTTATCCCATGCTTCTTTTGCTGTTTTGGCATCTCGAATGTGGGGTTGCACATCATCGAACACTCCAAACAAGATGATGAGTTTGGCCTTCTGATCTACTTTATCAAACTGCCGTTGTTGTGTTGTATCAGTGGTTGATCTGGTCAGAGTACCATTCACAATAGACTAGATCTCTTCAAACTCAAGTTGTGTCTTTATTTTTGTCTTCCATGTAGCATAGTTGCTTCCTCTGAGCAATTGTGAATCTGGAAGAAAAAATTGGGGGCATTGGTGCCCATTTTGTAGAGATCACTGACAAGGTTTGGCTCTTATCACTCCAAGTATTAGGTCTCCCAATCTATATACCATCAGTTCGATATACCGAACCTTTCTATATACGCGCCCTTCCGATATACCCATTGTACGTGGAAGAAGCTCACCCTTTCTATATACCCGGCAGTACGTGAAAGAGGTGTTAACGTACGTGAAAGAATTCAATACGTGGTACCAAGATAGTACTGATGGGGTCTATGTGATTATTGACACCGACTCAAAGAAATATCCTCATACACGTGTGTAACTTCGCTATATACTCGGATAATTTCTTAGTCTAGATTTATGTCGTGCAATCATTCACAGACGGATGGGATGGCTCATAGTGTGTGCACTGTGACCTTATTACTCCCCATCAATTTAAAGGGTCGATGCCTGACAACATTGTTACAGCTATAGTAGGCGTTAAGTGTAGTATTAGTCACGACGGCTTTACCCGTAAGTGCTTCCAGAGGCACCGTGTATACCGAACACTGTGAATGAGATCTAGGATCTTGTGAGTGTTACAGAACCAATTTTATACTTTTTTTATTACAAATTTTCCAGTTTCTAAGTAGTTACAAATTTTTCAGTTGATTAGGGAAACCTATAAACAATATGTTGAAGCATGCAATTACATTCAAAAATCTGGAAAAATTGAATGGCAGGCAAAAAATTTGTTTTTCGAGGCCCTGGTGGCCTTTGGAGCCCAATACGGCTTGCTGAGCAAACAACTGTAAAAAACTAGCTCAAAATGAAGTTTTTAGATAGCCCTCCTTTGGCAAAAAGTGCTCCGAATGTAAAAATATGTAGAGTGGAGAATTCTTTTTAACCCTAAAATAGGGTTTTTCTCACTAAATTTAGTTAGTTATAACTAAATTTGAATATTCTACTAAAGTTAGCGATTCCACTAAATTTTCTGCCAAATTTGGTAGTGGGTGAGGGAGGGGGATTTTACCCCTTGACCTCTCTTGATGGGAAATGTCTTACAAAAGTTATGCTAGCCACTTGGGCGGCTAAGCTAAACAAGTATATGTAAAGAGAAAATTATAATTAAACACTTCCAAACTATAAAACCATACCTCTTTATAAAACCACGGTTTTGGAAAGGTGGTTTTGAGCAAAAATTCTAGCAAAGAGAAAAAATGATAGGTGGTTTTGGCGAGAATGAAGGTGGTTTTGAGTGTGTATGGTGCCTTAGATCATTTTTTCTTCCTTCCTTTGAGCTTGTAATCTCTTCCTTGGTGAATTTTATCCTCCTCAACCTTAATTGCAATGAATAAAGGTGGTTTTGAGGAATTTGATGGCAGTTTTGAGGAATTTGATGGCGGTATTGCAAGGGATGGGGCTGGGAAATTGCAAAGGAAACTCTGGCTCTCTTTTGCTTACACATGCTTCTCCAATGCTCCTCAAACTCTGTTACAATCCTCCAATATCCTTCAACTTGCTCTGAAACCAAATGTAATTTCACAAACAGGGACGGAAGCCTGTATATTTTATTAATGTGAAATTGATTAACCATTACAATGGAGTGCTGCAATATTTATACATATTGGACAACAATGTGTAGACAAACAAATATGTTGCACAGGTAAAACCATACTCACAACTGCTTCCAATAATACATCCGGAAGCATATAAATTGTTATAATAATTGTAACAATTATCCCTGTGAAACAAAAAGACAAATATGGTTTAAAACCATATAACAACTTACAATTATATTATGGTTTATAATATAACCATATAATATGATTATTTAATTAATAAAATAAATTAAATAATAAATCATATAATGCATAATTAATTTATCCTAACAATAAGGATATTATTCTTGTCATGTACCTATAATTGTATCTACATATAATTTTATATTGGTTTGAACTATACATGCTACTCTCCAGAAAAATGGAGAAAAATTATATCAACATGAGATTACTTCACCTCTTTTTCTTGTGGAATATTAAACAATTAGAGAAGAAAACAACTTAAGAGTGTACTAGTACTAGTATTGTTAGTGGATTAATTTATATTTGATAAAAACATTCATCTTTGGCAAGTTGAAAAGGAGAAAAATGCCCAAAAGCCTATTTTCCCTTAAAATAAATTCAGAACACTTTTATCTATCTTACGAGTTCCAAGTGGACTAAATTAATATGAAAAAATATGGAATATTAAAGGAAGAACTGGCCATTATTTACTTGAAAATCGGCTCATCCTTGAGAAAAGTAGACCCGGGATAGAGGGGACTTGTGGAGATGCATTTTTTTAAAGAACACCATCCCAATATCATTCCAGGTGAAACAATATTTTATGAGATCACCTCACCAAATATCACAAACAAATTCCCATCGAAGTGTTTTCTTGTGCCTCTGTAACATATTTTTCTTACCCTCTTCATGTCCATGTGTAGTATGAACAACCTTGGAGAACCTAAATGTAACAAATAGATGTGTCAATAAATAAATTCTAATAATATATTGCTTTTTGATTTGTTTTTGATAATATATAAAATATGAAATCATGTCTAAAAATGTTAGTTATATCACCTTGATCCATTTTGTTTGTATATTTTTCCTTTATACTATATATTTAACTAAATACATCTAATAGTGCTAACATTCAAACCTTTAACCTCCACTAAATGCATTAATAGTAAGGACCATTTTTAAGGTTAAATGATAATTAATGTTGTGGTTGCCTCAACATTAACTAAGATTATAATACATGTTTTTAGGTTATATTGAGTCATAACCTCATTTGGTAATAGAAAGAGGATACAACATGCGTGGCTTTAATGGGCATTTATGACATTGATATATTGTGTTCGTGTGATGGACGAGATCAATTAATGACTATACACATGCGATATCATATTATTAATTAGGATATATTTCAATTAGAAATATTGGAGACACATGTTGAAGATTGGAATGAAGGTGCTTGACATCTCTATTTAAGCATCATCTATATTGGGCCTTTGGAAATCACTATCACAATAGCCATGTTCACTATGGGTGACACCATCAAACACATTGAACCTTCTTCTTGTGAAGAGTTCAAGGACGACTGAAAGTATGGAATATTTTTCATGATGGTGGTGTTACGTCGTTTATAGAAAGACTATTTGGTCACTCTTTCCGAGTGACCTGTAGTGTGTTGACAACCTGGAAGAAAGGAAGAGTCAAAGTGGGAAAGAAAAAATTTCTTATTTTTATAGAGTCTATTAAGGCTACGACAGAGCTCCCAATGGATGAAGACATTTATTTTAAATGTTTACTTTAGGAGGATATGGATGAGTTCTTGTCTCCTAGTGAAAATATGAGAATGTATCACTCGGGCTATGAACGGGACTCACTTCCATAACCTTGGGATAGGGTTGCTGAGAAATTGAGGAGGTACTTCACACTGGAGAAATACTACAAATTGATCTATGGACTTCATATTTTTCTTCTTTTACATCTTCAGCATGATCACAAGGTAAACTTTGTGGCTTTTCTGTTTCAATCACTTGAGAAGTCCCTTAGACTGGATAGAGAAGAGGAAGGTCCTTTCCTCCACCAAGGCCTTTTGTATTTTCTCTTTAAAATGAAAGATTCCCAAAAATAAATCTTACGCTTCCCCTCTAATCTAGGAAAGCAGATTTGTGGCCCCCTCATCCTCTATAACCAACTCCCTCTTTCCATCATCATTGTTGATGCCTTCATCTCCTTATGACTCCAATTCATACATCATTATCATTAGCTAGAGTGGTTTGGTGGTCTCCCCCAATTCTTATGTTCTTGTCTCTCCCTTTCCTTATTTGGAATATCTTAACCCTATGGACCCCTTGGAGCACTCTTCTATGGTCTCGAACTACTTTTGGACCCCGACATCTCCTTCCTCTCCATCTCTTGCCAACACTTCTCGGCTTATCATCCCATCTTCTTGGACATTATAATGGATACAACCAAATCAACTCACCTGATCATAGAAGCATATGTGTCTTTCCCCTTCCTTTTTACATGGAAGTTAATATTGACTTAGAAATTCCTGATGTGTTACAGGATCTCTTCTCGCCTTACTGGTTTCTCTCTCTGTCGATAAAATGGGATCCCCCACTACTGACTTTGGAATACCATGAGCATTTAAAGAAGACATCACCTAACTTACATGAAGCCATTAAATATTATGTACACATAGTATCTACTATCAAGAAATGGAAAAGTCACCATACATGACCTGGATAAAAATCCATGAAGACTTCCTAGAACACATTAAGTTAGTGGACATGTTGGTTGAAGGAATCCCTACTGTTGATGCTAAGGATGAAACAACTACTCTCATGAATATCCATAAAATGTAATTTGGCTTTTTCTGGTTTGGGAATTTTTGGTTTTTTATTTTTTTTGCATACGGGATTGTTCTCTTCTTGTTTCATTGTAATATCTGGCTACGAGGAGTTTTGTACAAGTATGCGGGTCATTTAAAAAAACCCACTTTTACTCTAATTCCAAATAGTTTTATGTTTTGGCATATCGTAGTTGCAGCTAAGCTCCTAATATCTTAATTTGTTTTCTTACATCCTTAAGATCACTATGCTCCAAATATTATGTCTTGGTATAACCTAGTGAATTCTTAGATCATAATATCCTACTTTATTTTGATAAAACCTAGAAACTAATAAGATCCAAAATTTATGGTGTGGCATAACGTACCATTGCCTAATATAAAAATATAATTGTCTTACTAAGTACGTGTTAGTTTCTAAGCTCGAATATTATATTGTGGGAGTAGCACCAAAAAAATTAAAAATATCTTCCTCTAGTTTCTAAATGTTGTAAAATATCATAATTATGAATTATTAAACTAAAGTGAATTAAATATTCAAATAACATGTTGTGACATAACCCAATGCTCGCATACCTCAATATATTTATTTTGTTTGTTAAATTCTATTGAATTTTTAGCTCGAAATAGTATATTGCTTAAGTACCTAGCAAAAGCTAAGCTCAAACTATGTTGATGCAAATTTTTTAAATCCATGTGACCACTAAGATCCAAATATTATGTGTGTCATAAACAAAGCGGACCCTAAGCTCAAAAAATCTTTTATTAACTTGTTAAATGATAGTGACCACTAATCTATAAATAATATATTATAGAAGTACATAATATCTAATTAGTTAAAAATATGTTAATTTTTGATCCTATCGAATGTAAGCTTCATATATTATGTTGTTGTTTACACTAACGTAAACTAAGTTTAAAATATCTTCCTATAATTTGTTAACTACTTTGTAAAATATCATAATCGTGAATTATTAAACCCTACCGAATACAATCTCAAAACAATATGTTGTGGCATAGGCTCGCGACCACTAAGCTCAAAATATCTTAAGCCACCGATAGTCTCCAAATATCATATATTGGCAAAACCAAGCGGGCGCTAAGCTCAAAATATATTAATTCCCAATCTCAAAACCTTACAAAAATTTAACTAATTTATACGGTCATGATTTCTATAAAAATCTCCAAAATTAATGTCGTTTGTAGTTTATGTTTCTTACTCAAAACCCTAGCTGCGCTTAGCCCATCACTCGAGATAGATTTGAGCACTCACTTGAAGTGCGCAAAGGTACCAAGTCCCTCTTTTTATACCAGCTTTGTCAAGATGTTAGCATGATCATTCATATATTCCATAACCATAAGTAATTAAAGGTAAATCATAACAAGAATCAACTTGTAACCATAGTGCATAATAAATCAAAAAAGGATCAAGATCAGATTCACCACACAATATTCATGAGAAGTAACATCAACAATCAATATCCATCCACAAATATCCATTATATTAAGTCATAACAAAACCCATAGCTGAATACATTATAATTACCATCACAAAGTCATGCACGTAGAATCATACTAGCATAATTCTTTTACATAAATTCACCCATGATCATGATCATGATGCAAAAACCATGAAAATCAATATATATATATATATATATAGAGAGAGAGAGAGAGAGAGAAGGTGGGGAATTTCCTTCACTACCTATGCACTCTCAAAATAGGTTGCATGCTAAAAATAGCCATGCACCGTTATAAAAGTAACTAAGGAAGCATGCAAGCTTTGCCTAATAATAGACTATCTATTAATAACACTAAATTTGCATCCTATTATTAGCTCAAATTATGCATGAATCTTACACTTCTTCTTGTCCCCAAAATATATTTTCATAGCCTCCAAGTCTTCTATCTTTATCTAATGTGTGTTCATCACTCCATGTCTATTTTTATCTCATAGCATGCAAAAATGGTTAAGTCCCAAATTCTATCTTCCTGGGCATGAATTTGCAGGCGTAACTTTTTCAGACTTCCATGCCTCCTTCCTTCGTGCCACTATCAAATGTGCTCTTGATACTTAGGTATAAATTTTTCTAGTCAAAATTACCCCACACTAGCTTCATTTCGCCCTTCGAAATGTGGTCATCCAACTTCCATCTTCAAAGAACAAAGAATGAAGTACAATAAAAAATTTATAGAAAGAATGAAATAATAATAAACTAACTCAATAAAAAAAGTGCTAATATTTTGTAGGTATCAACTCAACATACTCATTCTTGATGTATGCTTCCAACTCCTCCCAATCACTGAGTCCCTTCTTGGATTTAGCAAGGATGTCACCAAGTACAACATCCATTTCATCTAAATTCATGTCTTCTCCCTTGTTCTTCAACACCTTGACTACATTCACCAATCCTGACACCATGCCATCCATAACATCCATATGTCATGCCATTAACTTTCCTAATTCTTTGATCCTATCATCATGAGGGTCCTGGCTGCCTTAAGCACATTGTGCTTCTCTTCTAATAACGACAGCCTCTCCTCACAACCTAGAGTATCATTGTTATTTACCACAAGGACTTATTTCTTTTCTTCCAAGGTCTTTGTTTTAACGATGATCTCAGGATATTCAAACATTTTAAACAACAAATTCACCAGTTTAAATTTGTCCATTTAGGTATCAAGTATGGCTTCATACTCACTCCTATCTAGCATGCAATCTGTTTCTTATCCCTTTTCATCTGTACTACAACACCCTTCTGCTTCCTTGCAACTAGTTCCTCCTCACTCAGTGCCTACACTATATCCTCATCCAAAATAAAATGAACTAACATTCGTAAGTAATGTAATACAAATGGGAATCTCTCAAATATATTTGCTTTATATTGTGGCCTTTCCTACAAAATTTCATCACCAATCTCCTCTACCATATCCAACATTACACAAGCCTTCACCTCGATCTATCTTTTTCCTCTATCATGTGCTGAATTTCCTCCCTTTATCCTATTAGTCATTCAAACATGCACCGTATCTCGATCTAGGAGAAACGAGTTATTTGAGACAACAATGGAATTGTCTCCAAGTTCAGGACCTTGCATGCTTAAGACAGATCTCCAGAGAAGGCCCGATCCTTTATCTATTTCTACTAATACTATTATTCCTAATCTTTGGAAGGGGAATACTAAACTAACAATGCCAAGGGACTAGAGATAGAAGGATAAAAATGGAAAACTAATCTAAGGAAGGTGATATTACCAAAAAAGAGGGACGAACACCATATGTTTTGACTGAAAATGAAAGGAAAAGGTGCGAAAGAGGCTAGGCACATGTATCATAAACTAAAATGCATTTCCCAAGACAGTTTCATGGAACAAAACTAAAAATAGATCTGAAAGGGATGTAAAGTGACACAAAAGCACATGGAGTAAAAGGAAGGAAAGGAGGAAGGTAAACATGTTAGGACAAATAATAACCACAAATAATGCTTCCATTAACTCCAGAAATACACCTCATTACAATGGTAATAGAGGTCGATACCCACATACATGAGCTAGATCTAGAGGTTAGCAAATCAAAATTTAAAGATATGAAGTCCTTAAAACGGCTTAAGGATCTAAAATTTCCAATCCTAACAATGATCCCAACTCTTCCATTTATAGATGAATCGATGGAAGAAGAAGAAAAGGAGAGAAAATTCAAATTTGAAATACAACCAACAACAAACATTCAATTCCTACAAATCCACTTATAAATCGTTAAATGTGGTTCCCCATGTCTGTTTGGCATGTTGGAGAAGGAAGGAAGGTGGATAAGATCAAATCAAGTGGTTAGAGAAATCAGATATTCTCATCAATTCCCAGAAAGATTTTCCCATTTCTCACCTACCATATCTACCAAAATTTTGAATTTGAATATCAAACACTATAGCCTATGTCAACAACTATCGATTGAGACTAAGTGCACCCGATCAAATATCTATAGAAAAAGATATGGATGTTAGAATATTGTCAAATCCATCTACACACACAAGACATGTGGCACACACTGATTATCTAAAAGGATGGCCAACTGTGAAAAGTGTTTTGTCATTTCGCCATGTGTAACGCACTAGTTGGTTGTTAAGATTTGGTGCCTTATTGGCATGATTTGATAGGTTTCATGTGGCACTCTCAAGTCGATAGATAATGACGTGGAAAATAATGGTGTAGAAGAGGGAATAAAAGTATGTGCATGGAATAATGAAGCACGAGAGAAAGATAGAAGGAAGGCATGTGCAATCATAATACGTGGGGAGGAAATGGGGAAAAATTGAGAATGAGAAATGTATGGGAGAGCTGCAATTTTTTCAAATGTGCTAGGTGCATGAGAGGGCTAGGGACTTAGTTAATTTTGGAGCAAGTGCGGGGTGCATGAGTGGGATGAATAACTATCAAGAAGACGACAAGTGCATAAAAGGTTCCTACAAGGGAAGATTGGAACAAAGAGGAAAAGGAAAATGGAAGGAAACTAAGTTCAAAAATAAATTGCATAAGGTGTGAAAGGAACTGTAGCTAAGGAGATGTGCCAAGTATATAGATAGAGTGTGCAAAACTTGTAATATAAAGCCTTAGAGAAAAACTATGAATGTAAGTTTTCTAAGTAACTAGGAGAGTTGTTTGGAAAACATATCCTTCTTATCCTCTAATAGGGTCTGAATAATATCCTCTTTATCTATAATCCTGCACAAGACCTCTACAAATATCTTCATTAAGGTATTACTTGCTTGCTCATCTAAGAACTAAGTTGGCTTGATGACCACATGTATGGAATGTGGTGCCTTCTTCATTCTCCTGGAGGCACATGAATCTTCAAATACATCAAAATAAGGTTGATCCATGTGATTCTACATACTCCATGATAACTATTTTTGGTGTGCGTGTTTTCCATCTCTGGATCCATTAGATCCTATCCATATAATTGTGCCATGGAAATAATTCTCTAGAGCCTAGTGCATATAATATTCATTGGGTCATTGATGTAGCCAAGGTCTATTATATACATAGTTTCTTATTTCTTTTTATAACTAGAGTGCTTACCTATATTTCCCGTGTTTTAGCACCCTACTTCTTTTCTTCTCTAGTTTCCCCTTAGGTCCCCGAGTCAAGTGCACAACATTGTCTTCAATCCTCTTATCTCCACCAATGTAGATTTCTTCTTCAGGCCCATGCACACTTACACTAGGAATGTCTACATCAAACACTTTGGTTTCTCACTTTGTCGATCCCTTCATCTTCTAACACTTTAAGTCTAGGCATGGTAACTTCCTAGTGCACGCTGCCATGTGATGACTTCTCCTCATCATTGTATTTCACAGGCACATACTTACACCTTTTCTTTCTCTCCTCTTCAGCCTTCTTTATAGGTGTTATGTACGGTGATCATCTTAAAGGCTACAAAGTTCTAGTGCCTATATCTTCATTCTTCCATCCCTTGTGTAGTCTTCTCCTGCCATGATCAAGGGAAGTAATATCTTCTTTCTCTTCTTCTTCTTACTCAAGGGAATTTTGTAAGCCCTCATGTTCCTACTTTTCCTACCTAGGGGGTGTATTTTCAAGTGGCCTCTTCGTGCCCACAATCTGTTTACCCTTAGGAGGACCCGATAGTGATAAGTCCTCACTTGCAATAATTTTTCCTTCCTTAAACCTCAGCCTAAGGTATACATACACACGTGTGGGATCAATTTTCCCTACAACCATGACCTCTAGAGTGATATCAATATTATCAAACTCCATTGTTTCTACATATGCCTCTTTATCGGGCTCTACATATGTTTTGTGTAGAATTTAGATATTCGTGCCTACTTTATCAACATCAAATTGTAACTTATGCACGTTATGTAACCTATTCACTGAATCCTTAAAATAACAAGCTATAAAGGTGAAAGGTAACTTACATAATGGGATCTTCTCATTAGCATTCATGAAAAATATCCCAAGAAGAAGTGTTAATGTGTCACAAACTCTTCCTATCCTCCAAGCACACTATGAAACTCTCATGGTATACACCACTCTCCTTCAAATGTGTTATGCATCCTCCTAAACCACCTCTCTTGGCATTGTTTATAAGTCTTAGAAATCAAACCCTGACATGTGAACTTCACGAAATTATTCACCTGGAAACTTATCTTCCAGTGGATAAACCCACATTTTATCTTTTGGCCCATTGGGCACACCAATCTCACAAAACACAATCAACAGTAAGATGGCACCCCAAGTAATCTTCTCTCCCTTATCAACTTAGACATGTGATTCTTCCACTATGCATTCGCAACATATCTTGCGATGTTATAATATGTCTTGCTCACCATTTTGTTCACTATGTAAAACAATGCTTGTTCACCTCCTTCCACTTCTCTCGAGGCACCCGGTTTGTAACTAAAAAATGCACCACTACCATGGTAGCTAGGTCATCTATGTTTTCAACATTAAAATCCCGACCCCCTTTGTAATACCTAAAGGTGGCACTATTGCTTCTACTACATAATCATCTATCAAATCACTTATAATCTCTATACTAGAGTCACGCAAACCTATAACATTTCCAATAAATTTTGTTGTAATCCTCATTCTCCTCCTAGTAAAGTAAATAAGTCTTCATGCACATGTGACATGAACCACGGTATAGATGTTTGGGTTTTCCAACGTATGGTAATTCAAATAACTATGTGACCTTAATGCTTTTAAGTAGCCTATAGATCGAATTTTCCACTACTCTCTACCCATCTGCAATCCTCTTGTTTGTCCTTAAAATGGTCTTTACCTTCAAGTCATTCATGCTTTACTCGGTTTGGTGATTGAAGTCACCGATTTTGTATTTCACAATTGGGAAGTCGACGACCATCCTTTAATAACTTCCATTGGGTATTACATTTCGCAAACCACTCTTATGGTTCATCTTCTTCCATGAGCTCCTTCATCGTAGCTCTTTTTGTGCCATTGCTATATTACCCAATAACATACTTTAAAACTCGCAACATTTCCTTACCTTACCCTCGCACTCCTCAATCTCCACCACTACATCAAACACCCCGTGCCTTAGTGTTCCCTAGTTGCAAATCTATATTTTAAAACCCTAATCATGTGAACCTTCCTTTCTCACACACCAAAAATCTCAAACACCCATCCACATGGAGCTCTCACAATGTTGTGTCATGAATTCACCTGGTTCTCTATGCAATCGATCACTTTTGGCTCTACGCACTTTGTCACTCTTCATAACTTGAAAAATCAAGGGATGCAATGTAAGAATAGCTTCACATTGTACTCCTATTTATTTTTAATTCAAACTTTTGTCTATTTATCCACATTAATTACTTCTCAACTACCATCGTACACAACATTAATTCCAACCTTCTACTCTTCCGCATGTCACACCCTATTCTTCAAGACCCCATTCATAACCTTCTATTGTGCCCACTACTTCTTAACCACATACCTCCTTTCGCATGCTTCCATGCACCGAAGTACCTATCCAATGTGCCTCATACTAATTAGTTTCCCATGCCGCTTCGCATTACACTACACATCCATCCATCTACGTGTGGTCTTCAATATGATAAATTTTACTTAAATATCTTTAATACGAGCATCTCGTAACCTTTTCTCTCGCACGCACCAATAACTTATTCTTTCCAATCCACCCCACACTAAAATTATTCACAATCCTCTATAGATGAATTCAATAGATAGTAAACAACTACATGCATGCAATCATGCTTAATACAAAAAAATAATGAACTAAAATTGATAGAGCATAGAAACGATGAAAGGAAATACATATAAAAAAAATGAAATAAAGAGAAACCTAATCTAAATGGAACCACTTCCTTATTACAAAAAATAATAAGAATTATTTATAATAGAGATTTATCCTACTCTTATTGAAATAACCAGGAAATCGAGTGCCATCAAGTGCATGTAAGTGACAGGAACCTAAATGAAGTATATATGTCACCACATATGGTTACAACCAATCCACCTTCACTTTCCTAAGGTGGCGCACAAACTTGGAGTCATAAAGAAAAACCATCTATTCAACCTCAACCTACTTAATCTTTATATCCCTATTGTGTCATGCCTTTTCTATCTTCTAGATCCAATTTGCAATGGTGTACCTCCCATCTAAGTGCATAATTTTATCTATATGTTATTCAAGAGATTTTCATCATCTAGTCCTCCTGCGCACACAATACATAGGGAGGGTAACATAAATTCTATTGGTAAAACAACCTCTACACCAAACACCAACTGAAAGGGTGTGGATTTGTTCAATCTTTTGTAAGTAGTCTTGTATTACCAAAGTATAGTAGATACTTTATCATCCCATTATTTCCTTCCAACATCACAAATATTCATCAATGTATGTCCCATAATCTTATTAAAAGCCCGAGTAGTACAATTGGATTGTGGATGATATAGGGTTGTCTTGTGATGCGCCACCATAAACTCAACCAATAATATTTTGATAGTCTCATTCAAAAAGTGTGTGCCCCTATCACTTGTCAAGCTCAACAAACATCCATACCTACTGATAATGTTCTCCTATAAGAACCTTGTTACTTTAGCTATAGTACAATCCTTCATAGGTGCTTTACTTCTACCCACCTAGTTAGATAATATGTACATGTAATAATATAGTGTGATCCAATCCTATGCACATGTGGGAAAATAGGACCCAAAAAGTCTATTTCCCATTTCTCAAAAGGTTATGCACTTGCTATCGGTCTCAACAGCATTTCATCCCTATGCATAGGATTCCCAAGGAGCCGACAATCATCACATGTCTGGCATAGTCTTTACAATCCTTATAAAGTGTTTCCCATGAAATACCATCTAGTAAAATCTTGCACGTAATATAATTTCCCGCTTAATGTCATCCTACAATCCCACCATGTTCTTCCTTGATTATAGCGTCACACTTATGTTCAACTACAAAATGAAAAAAAATATCATCATGACCTAACTTTTATAAATATCCACTGATTAACATGTAGGCGCGACGCGTATGGAAATTTATTTTTTCTCTAATATCTTCATCTATTCAAGGTGCCACACTAGTATATAAAAATATAGAAAAATATTCTAAATCATAGGGTGCGTTGTTTAATCTAAACAATTGTGCATCTAAAATTATGCCCTCAATTCTCTACGTGTCCTCACCGAGTTAATTATTGATAAATGATCTGGTCCAGAATTTCTCTTTCCTAGCTTTACCACCATGGTAAAGTCAAATTCCTGAAACAAGAGAATCCACTAGCATATGTGCCCGGAAAAATTATCTTATTAACCAAGTACTTAAGTTGCATGTGATTTGTATAAAATATAAAGGGAGTTATAAAAATTATTGTCTAAACTTGTCAAACATGTACATCATAGACAATGCTTCGCGCTTTGTAGTTGAATAATTCTACTTAGATGGTGTCAACTTCTTACTCATAAAATAGATAGGTTGATCAAAAATCCCATCACCAGGTAGTGCTAGCAATATGCCAATGGCCATGCCAGAGGCATCAACATGTAAATGAAACGGTTTGTCCCGAAAAGGAAAATACATAATGAGAGCATAATTCTTTCCTTTAATGTCTCAAACGCTAGTTGTTTTGCCTCATCCCAATGGAACTTTCCTTTACTTTTTAATAATTCTTCCAAGGGCATGACAATATTAGCATATCCTCAACAAAATTCTTGTAGTAAGTCAGTATGTCCTAAGAACCTACGCACTTCACTCTAATTGGTAGGCTCCTCTAAGCCCAAGATAACTGCAACCTTAGCAAGATCTACCAACAAACCTTCTTTGCATATAATATGTCCCAACAAAGTCCCAAAGGGTGTCACAAAGATACACTTCTTAATGTTGAGAGAGATGCTCAACTATCGGCACCTCTCAAACATAAGTCTCAAATTGTCACAACGATTCTTTACCAATGCATAAACAATCCAATCATCTAAATAAACCTCTAAAACATTGTGTATAAAGTTATCAAATTATTGTACAACAACACACCAAAAGAATTCAGAACATTCTTTAACCCAAATGACATAATTCTGTATGTAAAAATTCCCAATTCAGTGGTGAAAGTTGTCTTTTCCAAGTCTTCTTTAGCAATCCAAACTTGATGATAACCAAAAATCCATTTGTAAATGAGTATATCTTGCGCCCTGCAATGCCCTCCAAGATCTCCTCAATAAAAGGTGTGGGAAAATGGTCTATGACACAAACATCATTCAATTCTCTGTAGTCCACATAGATCCTTATCCTACCATATTTATTTATGCTTATCATAATGGGGATAACCCACTTTGACTCCTCGATGGGTTCAATGATTCCATATTTCAACTTATTTTCAATCTTTTCCTTGAATTTGATGCACATATTATGATTCATCCTTTAAGGCCTCTTCCTAAATGAGTGCACACCTTCCTTTAACTTGATCCTCATCTCACCCAAAGAGTGATGCACTCCCTTTAACTCATGATATCCTCATGGAAATAAGTCTTGAAAGTCACACAATAGCTCAATAATCTTTTCCACCTCTTGTTTAAACCAACAATCACCAATAATTGCCTCCTTAGGTTATGTATTTATCCCAATGTTGACCTTCTTCATTTTCATAGGATCGTGATAAGTGTGCGCCTTCTCATCATAACTATCTAAGACCTTGCACATACCTATAGTGTGATCAACATCCATATTCTCTACTTCTTCATCATTAATCATGTAAACTAGCTTACCCTTCTCTTTTTCCAAATAGATAGGCCCAAGTTACTCCCCATATGTCTCTTCTTCTTTAAAGCACACCACTAAATATAACTCTCCCAACATATCTAATAGGAGATCCCTATCCTTTTCATTATCTCCCAAATTAAGGTGCTTCACAATCTGTAATGCTTCAATCACCTATGGTTTTGTAGAGAAAATAGTCAAAGGTTTGAATCATACCTAAGGTCGTCAACTATTAATTAACTATTTATCTTGTTATATTTGCATGAACATACCATGGAGACACACAACTGATTATTGTGGCGTAGAACTTATATACCTAGAGTGATAGTGGCAAGGCCTCCTACCCTCTGGCTAGAGTCTCTCACACTTTTGAACATGGTGTGAAGTAGAATCCTTCCCATCGAATTATCAAATCTGGAAAGATACATTTTTCCTTAAAAACCAAGTAAAAAGAAGATTCTTACCTCTTGTTGTTCCAATAGGTTATATATGTGTGTAGTCCACCAATGCGTTGCTATCCCACGCAAAGTGTATAAATCAACATATTTCTTTTGTAAACCTCATCCTTCCACTCGGCCTCCATGACACATAGAAATACATCAGGGTTCCCTTCACCAAAAGGTATACTGAGAGGTACCTAGTCATGGCTCAAATTACGAACAATGCATAGCCCGATCATACATGAAAATGTATTCTTGATCTCTTTCGACCATTTCATACGTTCCATGTGCCTAGTTATCATAAGAAACATTGGTTATATCACTCATAGAGCAAGCATCATCCCAATATACAATACCTTCCTTAGATGGCTCAATAACTATATGTGCATATATCATATTCAGATCCTATACACTCAAGGGTTCTACATAAGGGGTAGTTTTCCCATCTGTCAAATGAATAATTACGCACTCCTCTCTGTTCTCAAAACTGATATAGCCTTTATTCAAACACAGATCAAAATTATTCATGTAGCACCAAGGGCATCCAAGAAATGCTAGGAAAATATCTCGCTTCTATAAGTACCAAGACCTCAATGTCCCCAATAAATTTGACCCCTTGTATAGTAATAGTGGCATCCTTTAATACTCCAATGGGCATGGCTCTAGTCCTATTCGCCATATACAACACATTCAAAGAGGGCTATAATGGTGGTCTCCCCATCTGATTCCATGCATCCAAAGTGAGTACATTTACTTCTGCACCTATATCAATCAATATGTTACTCAACAACCACCCATCAATAACTGCATTCAAAGTGATCTCTTTATCATACTCAAGACTATGAGGGGGTAAGTTCACATGTAATATCTATCTCTCACACTCAGATCCAATGCGCAGATATTCTCCCTCAGCCATTCCCCTAATAAAGGAATGATATTTTCCTAGCGTAGCATCTTACAAACCTCCTTCAAGTCATCAACATCTTTATGAGGAAGCTCAACTATCTTCTTATTCTCCATATTTCACGATTGCACCTTTAAGCATTGTATCTCACCTTGTAACTTTCTAATATCCTTCATAGTCTCTTGGTATACCTATTTTAGGTGGGAAGGGTTTGGATATTTTTCATTTATCACCTCTTGATTTTTAATAATGTGTTTCTACCTCAGATCTCACGAGTGCATGCAACCTCAGTGTGTGTAGTTACTAACACAGGAAACATCTCAAAGATCGGTTGTAATATTCAGGCATCCACTAGTACTCAATGACATACGTACTTTAATCATCCCTATGCCATTATCATTCTTGTTATAGTTATTACTCATGTGATCATATAGCTTAGGAAAATTTTCAAACTTATGTTAATTTTTGCATCATGAGCAGACTATAATCGGAGGGCATTCATGTCTATAATGATCAGGGGATCCGTATGTAAAATAGGTTTTGTGAGGGAAGTCACTTCTTCCACCGCCATGACCATGACCTCTGTATCCTCCACAATATCCTATACCTCTACCTATTTATTCACGATGCTAGTCTAACACACGCCATTTTAAGTAACTTCATGAATCGATCAATCAATCTATAGTTTTCCATATCATGAGTGTGGGACTTACAAATTGTATAGTAACATGATATGTGTTTCCTAATCACACACTACAACAATGTGCACCTACTCAAATCATGATCAAAGTGACAAATCTCATAATCCAATAACATGGCATGCAATAATTTATGAGGGAAACTATTCTTAGTATTTCCTTCAACCTCACAATCTATACACCATATTCCATTGCGTGTCTCATGTGCTGAATTTTCCAATAGTTTCTCCAACTGTTTCACCATAGATGTAATTTGTGCCTCTAAGAATGGGCTAACTCTAGTGTTGAATATCCCAAATCCTCAGCATGCAAAGCTTTCTCCAAAGCCTCATGTGGATCTGTAAACATCTTAGGAGAGATCAACCTTCGATAAGTGTGATCAAACTACTAAAAACATTGTGCATATTGGCTACAATGAATATCATAAAACAACTTTGATAGTAAAGTTTTAAAGCATGCATCATACTCCCTTATGCTCTCATCCATGCCATGCTTAATCTCTTTCAACATGATGATGCTTTTCTTGTGAAACTTGGGTATATGAAACTTATCCAAGATATAATCACACAACACATTGTAATATACTGATGAGTCCGGTTTGGGTTATACTTCCTATAATAACTATGCACACACCCTTGCAAAGTAGTAGCTAATTGGATTTCCTTACACTCTGGAGCTATGATTCCCTTAGCATGCCATAGTATATCAAACATATGCATATGCTATCTGCATCCTCAATGCTTCTATACTTAGGTAGGAAAAGAGACATCTCATAATAAACTTGTTGTGGCTGGTGTGGACCGGTCCCACCAAATCAAAAATATGTATTACCTCCAAGTATTTTCCCCACCTCTAGAGCCAAAAATCCAATATATATCGAGCATGGATATCTTCTTTATCCACCTCTTGTAGCATGCATAAGACCAAAGGATGAGCTAGTATGTGTTCTAATTGTTGTACTAAATTGAACCCCCATAGTTTTTGAAGTTGTGTTACTTCTAGATGTATTACCAATGTTCTATGCACCCACTCTCTACCTTGATGATGCATCAAAAAATATAGAACCAATCGGATCACCAAACAACTAATATGTCTCAGTGCATCCATAAATGAATTTTTCATCTGATGAACTTCTATACTCAACATAAAATGAAATCCAAGTATTGTTATTCTATCACTAACACTATCCTATTTCTCAATAATTGTTTCAGAACTAGAACACCAAGTGCAAGGGAAAGGTCACTAGGTGGGATCAGATGTGTGCCTATGGTCCTTATTATTTCTTCTTCGACACAATCTCATCTGAAGCTAAAGGGGATTCTCTTCTACACTTGCCTAAATGGGTGTAATGCCCACGTTTTACACACCCAAATACAACAAAGTAAAATACCATGATAAATTTTTTTGACTTACATTGTTCACTACACACAACACAGTAAGGGCTCCAAGTATAGAACTCGGTACACATGCGAAAATCACATAAGTCATCGACTCACATAGACACATGTAGATGACATCGGCATGTCGATACCACACTTTTCCCAATGAATGAATACTAGCAAAGACCCAACCACAAGAAACGTGACTTTAGGAACGGAAAACCCACGACATATCATTACTTTAAATGTATTTTAGTTATGGCTAACTCTCCAAGATCATTATTAGGTAAGCATGATTTTCTCCCTTTTTCCACCTACATGTTCTAAAAATTTGTTTCACAGTTCACTTATTGTTCAACCATTTAATTTTCTCTTTACCCTTATGACAAATCTTCATAACTTACATAAGTATTTTCCATATTTCAAATTTTATACAAAATTCTAACTCTCTCATTCTTATGTTAAGATTAGGCTTCCCAAAACACTTATATAAAGTTTAGAATTTAACCTTGTTACACAAGTGAACCTAACATGATGTCAGGATGAAATCTTGGGATTAAGGAAGACATAGATTGAAATAGATTTTTCCCCAAGAACATCCATCGATCACGGAATAGTTATTTTGCTACCATTATTATTATAGTTCAATAATTTGTTGAATTCCAAATTTGATTTTTATATGTATATCTTTTGTTTTCTTGACGTTTGGTCACACCAAGGCAATTTATATTCTTTGTAACACATGAAGATGTTTAAATTAAGTCTTAAGGACTCCCAGTGACATTATTCCTAACCTCAAATTTTGGTTTTACTCTCATATGATTTACTTTTGCGTCGCACTAGGATCTCATTATTACTATTGTTTTAAACATAAGAGTTACAAAATTACTTGTCTGACATATTAAAGAAGCACATGGTTAAGCTTAATTCTAGTTTCACCCAGGACTTCAATCTCTATTATGGTGTGATTAAGATTAAATGTATTTACCCTATAATCCTTTCGGGAAAGATGAAGGCACTAAATTTTCTCAAGCCCAAGACAAGACATTTATCTACGAGGGACAAAAGGGTTCACTAATGAGAATGCAAGACATAGAACAACTATATCGCGATCTTCATTTAGGTCGTTTGGGTCCAATAGGGATTTCATTCACTGATGAAGTTAATTTCTAGATCTAATTTCGTAAGGCCCAGAAATCCAATAGGATACAAGGGAGTAATATCTCTACCTACTCCACAGATGGGAAGGTTACACCACTTAGTCATTCCTTCTAACAAGGACTCATAAGGTGACTTCCAAGGTGATCTTCACCACTCAGCCTGGTGTCGGACCTGAAGAGAGGACATTCTTCTCACGATTACCAAATCTAGAAGGAAACCGCATACTCTGGGTAGGTTGGACCATGACATTCCTAAATATGGGTTCACGACAATGTCGCTAGACATAAAGACTATGACGGTAAACTCCAACTAGGGGTTTTATTTACCTAACCTAGGGATCTCATTGAGTGCAAAGCTTAAGTTTGTTCTATGGTCTTAAATTTCTTATATGGTAAAAAGGATCACACATGCAAGCAAGTTATGCATGAATATTTTATTTAAGTTGAGTGTTTCCATTAAAACTCTTTATTATGTTTACAAGGTAAGAAGATAACCCAAAAATTAATTTAATTATTTATTGAATACTGAGAAGGTACTACAATATCTTAACTTCAATTTCAAATTTACTTTATATAAATCAAACCCTTTTTTCCATACACAACTAAGAATCAAATTGAACCGATGATTAGATGCACATTTCCTAAGTTATCCCTAAAACTAGCATATCATGCATATTAACAAATTTCAATTATAAATTTTTGGTAACAAGAGACTACATTAGACAGTTATTCATTTTACAATGACCTATAAAAATTACAATAGTAATAAATAAATTACACATCACCTTTTTTCATCGTCATTCTTCCATCCTGCAAAACCCACGTGAGCATGATATCAACGATAATTCACTGGCATGGCATCCACCCTAATCAATCATAATTGTCATTTTTCAGTTTCCCATTTACATAAGATAAAAAATTACAATTAGCAATCGAAACAAAAAGGTTTAGAGTCATGTATTCATTACATTTCATTTTGCTTCTTTTGTAACCTAGGAGAGAGAAAGAGAAGGGAAGAGAGAAAAAAATAATTTGGTCAAAAGTTCTAATACACACAACAAGTTTTCATTATAGTGTTTTAAACAGTTATTTACATGTGTTTAAACATTTTCAGGGTGATTTGGCAACCCTACGAGGTCCCACAGCTTTCTATTCTTACATTTTCTCACTAGCTACAAAACGTTCAAAATGGGCTCGGAGGCTAAGAAACTGCTTCCAAAGGTTATCTTCCAATGAGCATGCACACCATGAATAAATTTCTACGTGTCCCCAGATATACCAAGAATTCATAAAGAATCGACGGAATTAAAAATATTAAACGGTTTGCGTTTGGCGGTTAGTTCTCCGGGGCCACTGGTCATAGTTCACCCAGTTGTAAAATGACAAAATTTAGCTCGAGCACCCAAAAACTACATCCATAACTGATGTTTGATGGAGAAGCACGCAACGAGACATCTCCTACTAGTTCCCCTATATAAAGAGAATTCATCAGAGTCAACGGGACTGAGAACTAGAAAACCATGTTCAAACGGCGACAAGTTTTCTAGAGTGACAAGACGAAATTGGACCAGTTTGACCTCATCAAACTGTGACCGGAGGCCTACAAAATGGCTTCGCCAAACTATCCCGAAAAGTGATCTTTCCTATACTAAATGTTCCATGCATTTTTCTAGTATAAACACTAGAGGTTTGCGAAGACGGAACATGATTTCTCTTTTCGGGTTTCAAATGGTGGTCCAAAACGAAAGCCAACTTTCTAGTTTTAACAACTCTCTACTGTTGTAAACCGATGTAACAAGGCTCCTATAAGAGCATCAAAAGGATGTCATACGATCGTTTCGGGTCAAACCAAAAATCAAAGCGGCTCCTCGTATACCAAGGTACACGAATGGAACTTCACATCTCATTTCCAGAGTTGCGAAGGGTACTTAGTGAGTCTTCGAAAAATGCAAAATTTAACCATTTTAAGCAGGAAGAAGGTCAACTTAATCAATGGGGAGTCAAATTCGTCAGGTCAATAAAATGATATTGGAGTGATCAAGAAGGGTAAGAGTTTTCTAGATCATTTCGAAGCGAGGGTGATAGATCATGGTTTAAAGTAGATGAGTTAAAAAGACTTCGAGAGTTGCGACACAACACTTTATTGTTTTGCAATGAGTTAAAGGGACATTTAACTGTATTAAAAATCTAATAATTTAAAATTCTATTTAGTTGCAAAAGAGAACTAAAACACGAGAATTATGAGAGGTAAGGGAAGAAGAACCATGCCTGGAGAACAAATTCGGTCGAAGCCGCAGAGCTTTGGTTCAACATCTTGCTCGGGCACTTTGCCAACCAGTTCACGAGCCTGGATCTAACCTCCACCACATCACACAACTTCCCAATCACTTGAAGTTTTCCAATAGAGTAAGTAGTTGCTTGTGCATTTCTAAAACCTTTTAAATAGATCCATTATGTGCATATCCTTGCATGAAATTTCAGCTATCCACGTGGGCTAATCTGTGTTTATTTCTTGGAGGAACTTTTTCAAATGCTTCATGTGCTTTGTCTCTAAGTCCAGGCTTTGCATTCAGGTCTAACCAAGCATTTACAACTACGTGCAATGGCCATATCCATACGACTTGATTCAAAGCGCCCATTTTAACATAGTCTGGGATATACTAGCAATGGAAAATATGTCCATGAAGACACTAGGTGTTTGCATTTGAAGGAACAACCACCGAGCTTCAAGGTGATTATGTGGTCTTCTGGACTATCATGGATGTCCATAACCTATCCTACATTGCCATTTTGGCACAAACACTAAGGATGTTGGAATTGCATATTGTCAAACAATTTTGTGCCTTTTCTACACATCCATTTTGTGCATATGCTGCCATCATGGCATTCCATGAGACAACATTTATTTGAGGCATTAAAACAAACAGTTCCATGCCTTTTAAATAGACCCATTTTGTGCATCACCTACAGCCATGGCAGTCAAAGAAGCCACATTTATTTCATGCATTTAGGTGCACAACTCACATGCCAAGCGCATGCTTTCACGTTTTTACATAAGTATCTACTAGGGCACGTGTGACTGCAACATCTGACCGAGTTCCTTTTTTTTTTTATTTCTAGGAGCCCACACAAAGTTTAGACGTTCTTTGGGAGTATGTTGGCAAGGTGGAAACTACATAGACCAAAAATCCTCCTCCATTTTGTTTTGATGAGCGCCCATACTCTATCCCCTAAGCTTTTGGTGATCTGTAACAACATCTGGCAAGCTCCTTCTCTCCAATGAGCTTGGTTTTCCCACGCAGGAGTGTGTGGTGCGGCCTAGGAAAATGCTGAATGGTTGTGGAGTCTGGCTTTACGCAAATCAAAGCATTTGCTTGAAGGTTTTCAAGGCCGTTTCAACAAACTCATTTTTGTGTGCAGATCCCTACGCCCCCAAACCAGCCGCCCATTCCAAAAGCAAAAAAAAAACAAAACCCTAACTTGCCCAAAAGAATCACGGGCCTCATTTTTTTATTTTTTTATTTTTTTAGATTTCCTTCCTTTGCCCTAATCCACCCCTTTTACGGGATTTTTGATTTTATTTATTGTTAATTCCTTTTATATTTATTTATCTATTTCTTTTTGTTTGTTTTAATCTAAAAACATCCTAAAACCCTAAATCGAAGTAAATGAATAAATAAAATATAACTTAAAGTCAATCCATTACCAGAGGTGAAATTTTGACACAAAAGCGATGAATCGAAGTCGGCGATATGAGTTATAATAGTACTATAAACATTATTTTAATAATTTTATGGTTTAATAATGATAATAATTATTGATCCTATTAATGGCGATGACCAGGTAACTCGACGAACCAAGAACCAGATTTCCCCTTAACTGGATAACCGCCATGACGCTACGGGGTCCACAGTTTGGGGTGTCGACAATGACCCGACAGGCAAGAAGGAGAGGGAAGGTGAAAAATCTTCACTGCGACCTAGACATGGTCAACAACAGTCAACGAAAACACACACACACCAGTCTCCCAGGCTTAGCAACTAGGTCATCATGCCAGGGACTGGGGAAACATCACATGGGGCATTACATCCTCCTCCCCTTAAGAAAGCATCGTCCCGATGCGACATACAATGAAGAAGGAGAAATGATAAATAACAGGGAACGAATAATGCGAAGGCATGCGCTAGGGTTAAGATTTCAGACACAAAGGCACGGTCACGGGGTGGCCCTAGGAACAATTGGTAGAAATTTCAACTTTCAAGGTTCTGTGAAGATTGATAGTTCTCTCTCATTCGTTATTTCATTAATCTCTTTCCATTAACATTATTCTTAATTCAAGTCCTTTAAAATTTCATTTTTATTGAATTTTAGTTTATTCATTCCTGTGGATTCCCATCATGAACTACAGTCACAACACCCTACCAGGGTTATACACAACACCTAATTTTCACAAGCATACTTTTACATACTTTCATGACTGTAACACATCACAAGGGTTTCACAAACCATGGAGTGATAACAAGTAGACCACATAACAATTAATTTCCAACAATTACGCCCTAGACATAGATCTAGTACACACATCTGAATAACAAACAGAATCAACACATTGATACATATACAACGGGTATCACAAGCCCCAAAAATCCATGACTGCACCAACATAGTGCCAAGACAATATCCAATAGTCCATACAAACCAAGAGGAGAGTCAAGCCTCAAACATAACCAGTGTCAAAAAGGCTCATAAGGGTACTAATAAATCACCATACCAATCTCCACACATCACAAGGCATCACGAAACAACTCCAGATATCTCCAAAAGCAACATAATACAACTCTATATACTCCCCAAAGCATCACCAAATAATCTCCATATACCTCTCAAAGAGAAAGAAACAGTGTCAAAACCAAGTCGGGTCACTCAACCATAGAGCTCCATCAAGAATAACAAGTCACTCAACCATGGAGCACCATAAAGCATAATAAATCACTCAACCATAAAGGCCCGTCTCTTTTCTCCTTTTAAATGAGGCCGGGTCACCCTATGGCCCTAGGCACATAGAGCCCCATCACCCCCAACCCAAGTGACATAATAACTCGTGGTTCAACAACACGCTAGTTATTTGTAACTCCTTGGGGTGTACCCCTATACAACGAAGCGGGTCCATAGGTTCAACCTCTCTATGGTTAATCCCATGACCATATTCTAACACATTACGACATTAGAACCAAAGTATAACAATCCATTCAAATGCTAAGTGGAAAAATCAAAAGCCTTGAGCTAGGCTACAAATCTTTCAAATATGAAAAGAAAGTTTTAAAGCCAAGAAAAACAAATGGCTAATTAGCCTTGGTTAGTGCAAAATCCAATTGTTAATGAAACAATCAAATAAATGCCCAAAATATAAGAACATGTCAATCAAGAATAACGGCTGGTTCTTTCAAAAAGAGAGAGAAATATAAATTTACGGATAAAATACGTATAGAGAAATTGCAAATTACAATCAGTATGTGGCCTCATACACGCCACCAAAGGGGTACTCATTGAGTTGCTGGCACTCGGACATCGAGCCTCAGCTCGTGAAAATATACATGTAACCAAAAATGAGTAAACCAAATAATGTATCTATTATCATCTCTCTGCTGAATCATAACTCCAAACTCCCACAAGGATCAACATAGTCAAAATCACATAGGATTATTCAATGAACAATCCAATAGGAAAGAGCAAGATGGACACAAGGTTGCATAAGTTGAGCCTAAGGTGGTGTGCACCACAATATCTTGAGCAAGCTCGAAGTATACTAAACAAATAGAAGTGGATTTTAAGTCTATATAAGACTCCACTTCCTAACTCATACTAGGCTCAAGATTTTGAAAACCTGGTCCATGCCTCCTATCTCCACACATACGGTCTTGACAATTTTATCCCCTTAGGGTCGTCTAGTGTAGGGTCGATGACATACACATAACCACATCACTAAAACAATGGAAATTCACACACAACAACCATAACGTATTACGCATGGTATATATATATATATATATATATATATAGGGTATAACACAATCATACATTCACCAGGTGTAATACATCACTTTACCACATTCTGTACCCAAAGTGCAATCACTACATAATAGGGTTCATAGGCTCACGTATGCCCCTATATCACAACATGAATCATTACATATTACACAATCATACATACGATGGACCTAGTAACGTCAAAACATAGCATTCATTTTCTACATACAAATTGATGCACACTTTTCTTCAAAACATGGTAAAAACATCATGATACAATTCAATTCACTTTACATAAATCCAGTCATACAACATATCGACCCACCCACATATCACAATATGCCACAATGCTCCAACACCCTGTCATCCACATTAGAATTCTTTTACACATTCCAAGTAGTAATTCACACGTGGACTCTTCATAGAATCCACACGAAGGAGAGAGAATACTCCCATCCCCAACACATCAACATGATAACCAAAAGCACACTAAGTGACATACACCTCATGTGCATTCACACTATCACAATTATGACATAGATCACATCACTCTTAACACACATTACTCTTCCAATATTTATCACCATCATGAAACACTATCACCATCATGCAACCCATCATGTAACACCATCACTATCATGCAAAATCATCACAACTCCAATCCATCCCAGAGGTTCGAGAGCATGAACCTCTACTCTGATACCATATGTAGTGCCCACATTTTACACACCCAAATACAACAGTAAAATACCAGGATAATTTTTTTTTTGACTTACATTGTTCATTACACACAACACAGTAAGGGCTCCAAGTACGAACTCGGACCACATGCGACAATCACATAAGTCATTGACTAACATAGACACATGCAGATGACATCAACATGTCAATACCACACTTTTCCCAATGAACGAATACTAGCAAAGGCCCTACCACAAGAAACATGACTTTAGGAACGGTGAACCCATGACATATCATTACTTTAAATGTATTTTAGTTACGGCTAAATTTCCAAGATCATTATTAGGTAAGCATGATTTTCTCCCTTTTTCCACCTACATGTTCTAAAAATTCATTTCACAGTTCACTTATTGTTCAACCATTTAATTTTCTCTTTACCCTTATGACAAATCTTCATAACTTACATAAGTATTTTCCATATTTCAAATTTTATACAAAATTCTAACTCTCTCATTCTTATGTTAAGATTAGGCTTCCCAAAACACTTATTCAAAGTTTAGAATTTAACCTTGTTACACAAGTGAACCTAACGTGATGTCAAGATGAAATATTGGGATTAAGGAAGACATAGATTGAAATAGATTTTTCCCCAAGAACATCCATCGATCACGGAATAGTTATTTCGCTACCATTATTATTATAGTTCAATAATTTGTTGAATTCCAAATTTGATTTTTATATGTATATCTTTTGTTTTCTCGACGTTTGGTCACACCAAGGCAATTTATATTCTTTGTAACACATGAAGATGTTTAAATTAAGTCTTAAGGATTCCCAGTGACATTATTCCTAACCTCAAAATTTGGTTTTACTCTCATCTGATTTACTTTTGCGTTGCACTAGGATCTCATTATTACTATCATTTTAAACATAAGACTTACAAAAGTACTTCTCTGACATATTAAAGAAGCACATGGTTAAGCTTAATTCCAGTTTCACCCAGGGCTTCAATCTCTATTATGTTGTGATTAAGGTTAAATGTATTTACCCTATAATCCTTTCTTGAAAGATCAAGGCACTAAATTTTCTCAAGCCCAAGAAAAACATTTATCTATGAGGGACAAAAGGGTTCACACTACCGAGAATGCAAGACATAGAACAACTATATCACGATCTTCATTTAGGTCGTTTGGGTCCAACAGGATTTCATTCTTTGATGAAGTTAATTTCTAGATCTAATTTCGTAAGGCCCGGAAATCCAATAAGATACAAGGGAGTAATATCTCTACCTACTCCACAGATGAGAAGGTTACACCGCTTAGTCATTCCTTCTAACAAGGACTCATAAGGTGACTTCCAAGGTGATCTTCACCACTCAGCCCGGTGTCAGACATGAAGAGAGGAAATTCTTCTTGCAATTACCAAATCTAGAAGGAAACCGCATACTCGGGGTAGGTTGGACCATGACATTCCTAAATATGGGTTCACGACAATGTCGCTAGACATAAAGACTATGACGGTAAAATCCAACTAGGGGTTTTATTTACCTAACCTAGGGATCTCATCGAGTTCAAAGCTTAAGTTCATTCTACGGTTTTAAATTTCTTATATGGTAAAAAGGATCACACAAGCAAGCAAGTTATGCACGAATATTTTATTTAAGTTGAGTGATTCCATTAAACTCTTTACTATGTTTACAAGGTAAGAAGATAACCCAGAAATTAATTTAATCATTTATTGAATACGAGAAGGTACTACAATAGCCTAACTTCAATTTCAAAGCTACCTTATATAAATCAAACCTTTGTTTCCATACACAACTATGAATCAAATTGAACCGATGATTAGATGCACATTTCTTAAGTTATCCCGAAAACTAGCATATCATGTATATTAACAAATTTCAATTATAAATTTTTGGTAAGAAGAGACTACATTAGACAGTTATTCATTTTACAATGACCTATAAAAATTACAATAGTAATAAATAAATTACACATCACCTTTTTTCGTCGTCATTCTTCCATTCTGCAAAACCCACGTGAGCATGATATCGGCGATAATTCACCGGCATGGCATCCACCTAATCAATCATAATTGTCATTTTCTATTTTCCCATTTACATAAGATAAAAATTACAATTAGCAATCGAAACAAAAAGGTTGAGAGTCGTGTATTCATTACATTTCATTTTGCTTCTTGTTGTTGCGGGATCACAACACCCCTGGATGTCGATCGATTTCTAGGTTGATCACTCTAGCATCCTTTGTGATTGCACAACATGGAAACCTCTCTCTAAGTGTGGGACTTGTGAAGGCGAGAGAGGAATCTCTAGATTAGAGGTTGGTTCCTCAAACTCCTCGATTTAGATCTATATTTGCACAACTACAGAGGTTCGGATCCTAATCCTACTCTAAATTGCAAGGAGACAGGGATAGAAGTACAAAAATTGAAATTAACTAAAGGTGGTGATTCACCAAAAGGAGTGGTGAATATTTTTGTCATGCAAATAGACACAAACCAAAGATTGCAACATAAAACATACACAAAGTGATAAGATATAATTTAGGATCTGAAATGAAGAAAATAATACAAACAAAGGACTGAAACCCATTCATAAAGCTTGCATTATCATTTCCAATGTCAAAACCATCTTTGCATTACAACCTCGAGAGAGGTAAAAATCTATTACTGAGTCTTTTAAGAGGTCTCGATTCTTCTCAAAATCACTTGCTGGAAGTGAAAGAAGAAGATTGCTATGCCAAAAAGTATATTCCCTTAGAAATGAGCCAAATCTGGCTTTTACATTGCATGGGTCGAGCCCAGGAGAGAGAAAATGTACAAAATGTGGGAGCCCATTCCTCATTGACTGCAAATGCATTAAATCAGCATGGAGGACCTTACAAACCCATACCCTGCCATTTTTGACGAAATTAGAGGAGAATGCGACCCATTCTACATTAAATTTGGTCGCTGAAATGTCACTTTTGGCCATGAACACACGTCAGAGCCGTTTCTTAACTTTCTCTCTCCAGACTGAACCAAAATTCAAGATTGACCTCGGAATCATGTAGAGAATTTTATAAGATTTCCAATTATATAAAGAACGTGCAAATCTGAGCTCTGAATCGAAAGATATGGCGATCTGAAGATTTAGGGCGCAAAATAGGTGAAAATAGGTTTTGAAAATTTTTCCCGCACTCCACCACCTGGACGACACGTGTCGGGCATTGATTGGATGAGCAATTCTCTCTCCTTCCCTTACCCATGCGTTTTCCTTGAAAGTTTTGACTTTTTTGTAATTTTGGAAAATTCCCATTTTTTCCCCGTGTCCCCGCCACTTGGGACACGTGGCATGATCTAGGTGGAGGACAGGGGCGCGGGGTCATCCTTTACCTTTGAAATTTTGGCCAAAACTTTTGCCAAATTCTCTAATTCCTCCCGAGCTCTGCACTCCCCTACTCCTTAGGACACGTGTCCCCTTTTTATTAGCTCGGGCCAACACTTCAAACGTTGCCCTTTGAAATTTTGGACGTTTTCCTCTGTGACACGTGGCATCTCCTGATTCATCCGCGGGCCTGCCAGCTTTTTGCATCCCTCGCGTCTTTTCGGCCTGGGTGTCCCAAACCGTCTGGGACAAATTCCTCCAATCCACTCAATTCAGGCTTCCCTGTCCCTCTTTGAGGTGAAGACACGTGGCGTTATTTGATTGGCTCTCGGCTCCTTCGGCTCTCCGCGTCCCACGCGTCCCTTTGTCCCAACTGTCCCGGTGCGAAAGTAACCTTTGCCGCACCGGCCGATCGGGTGGTTCGCGTCCTTCGCGTCCTCACGGCCTAGATGTCCCGGCCTTACCTACACAACGAGTTAATCAATTTTGCTCTTACCTACGGCCGAATCAACTTTTCACGTCCTGCCCCGCGCGTCCTCATGACCCTCAGCTGTCCCAAGTCTTTGTCGGGCCGCCTGGAGGCTTTTCGGCCGGTTCGCGCCCGATGTCCCAACTATCCCAAGGGCTGCCTGGACCAGGACTTAGCCAATTTTCATGATTTTTTTCTGGCTCAAGCTTATTTTTTGCAACTTTTTCACCCTTTTTAGAACTTGCTCCTTTCTTCTTGGACAGGAGAGTTAGAAAAAATCCGAGGGGACCCTAGAAACATGATTTTTTCCTTGAATCAATCTATTTTCCTGAGACTTGAGTATTCTGATGCATGTTATCAAATTTACCCGGGGTGAATTTTGGATAACAATTTGGCAACTCGGTGGGGTCATTTGACTCTTGGATGAAGTTACCGAGTTGCTTGAAGCGAGTCCATTGGGCATGGAGTCATCAAATATTCTGTTTAGGACCCCAAGTGACTTAGAATGTGCAAGGAGGAAGATAGAATATCACTGAGGGGATCAAGGACTACAAAACATCTCCATGGACAGCAAGATGTGCCAAATCACTTAGGGAAAACAAAACTAACCTACAGCAAAACAATGTGCACAAGCACTTGGAGGAATGAAAATTTAACCTAATATTTACAAAGTAGTGAATTTCCCTCTAGAAGCAACGCTTGAGATAGATTCCATTGACTGGAATCTGCAGTTCTTCGCCATCCAATGAGGCCAATTGGAAAGCATTGTTGTTCTTGAACTTCGTGACCATGTATGGGCCACTCCAAATGGCATCAAATTTTGAATGCCTTCCCGGTTTTGCTCTATCCACATCCCAATTCAACACTAGATCTCCAACCTGAAAAGATCTATCCTTGGCCTTCCTATCGAAGGTCTTCTTGATCAATTCTTGATCCTTTTCCATTGCTTGGGATGCCTGATTTTTGATCTCTTGCAGCTCCATCAACTCTGCATACCTCACCTCCATGGGCTCAAACTCTAGCAACTCCAGCTGCTTCATGAGTTCCAATGTAGGCAACTCAAGTGACATGGGCAAGATTTCCTCTCTTCCATAGACAAGCTTGAATGGAGAGTTACCTGTGGATCTTTTGGGAGTTATCCTATCAACCCATAAGGCTGATTTCAGTTTGGTATGCCAAGACCTCTGATTCTCGTCAAGAGTCCTCCTAATGATCCTCAACAAGTTCTTATTTGTAGACTCGGCCTGGCCATTACCTTGAGGGTAATAGTTTGATGAAGTGCTTAGGTAAATACCATTCTTGACAGCCCACTCAGTCACCTTAGATCCAATGAATGCCAATGCATTATCAGAGATTATTGTAGTAGGTACACCAAATCTGGTTGTTATCCCCTCATAAAAGTCTAAGATGCTAGACTCATTTGCCTCTTTGAGTGCTACTACTTCTGTCCATTTGGTGAAGTAGTCTGTGGCTGTCAAAATCTATTTGTGCCCTTGGCTTGAATTGGGATTAATGACTCCAATGAAGTCCAAACCCCATTGCATGAATGGCTGGTCAACTGAGATTGGATGCAATGGAAGGGCAGCAAGTCTCTCTTTTCCTGTGAAGAATGCACAATTCTTACACCTCTTGATCCATGCATAGCAATCACTGAAGATCTTAGGCCAATAATAACCAGCCTTCATGATTTTTAGAGCTGTTACTCTTGGTGCAAAATGACCACCAGCTGGTCCACCATGAAACTCTTCCAACACCCTTTGAATCTGATTTGTGCTAATGCATCTCAAAAAGCACTCCATTCACATCTTTCTTGAACAAAACTCCATCAACAATGGCATATGGGACACTGCGCATCTGAAGTGTCTCCTTTGGGTCTTGTTCATCTCCAGGAGGGCATAGGCCTGTGCCTAGGAAGTGTATTATATGCCTTGGGTCCAGTAAGGAGTGGGGGCAAGCATTGTCTTCTTCTTGATTTCCACTTGGCTCATGGCTGTCTGGACTGTCAAAACAGCCTCTTCTTCATTGCATACTTCTTTTTGCTTCCCCAAAACTAGCTGCTCACACAATCCTTTCCCTCTTACCAGTTTGGTGATCTTGATCTCAATGTCATACTCCATGACATGGGTGATCCAACCTGCCCTTTTCTCATTCAAATCCTTGTTGAGGAGGAAGTTCTTAACCCTTGACATGTGAGACCAGCAAGCTGGACCTTGTTATTTGAGACTAAATGCTTGAATTTCTTCAAGCTTCTGATTACTGCAAGTACATGCTTCTCAATAAAAGAGTACCTCATGTCATAGTCATCTAGGATCGGGTGAAGAAGGCAATTGGCTGCTCGTCATTATCCTTGTTCTCTTGTACCAAAATGGTAGAAATAGTGTCATCACCTCCAAATGCATAGAGGATGAAATCCTTGGAGAAGTCGGGTTGATGAGAGTTGGTGCTTGAGAGATGGCTTCTTTGATTGCTTCAAAACTCTCCTTGCCTTCTTTGTCCACTTAAAAGCCATGCTCTTCTTTAACATTTTGGTGATGGGCTTGAATAGGGATGCAAAATCTGGGACAAACCTCCGAACAAAGTTTATCCTTCCCAAGAAACTCGAAGGGCTTTCTTGTGGCTTGGCAATGGATGGTAGTGATCTTATGGCTTCAACCCTCTCTAGATCAATTGCTAATCCTTCCTTGGAGACAATATGGCCAAGGAGCTTTCCTTCATAGGCAAGGAAGATACACTTCTTAGGATTCAAAGACACTCCAAATCTCCTGCACCTCGTGAATACTTGCCTCAAATGATAGAGGTGGTCTGCTGCATTTTTTGGAAAAACAGTGATATCATCAAGGTAAATCAGCACCACGTTGTTAATCAAACCTTTGAATGTCATGTCCATTTCCCTTTGGAAGGTAGCACCAGCGTTGGACAACCCAAATGGCATTTTCCTGTATGAAAAAGTTCCCCATTTGGTTGTGAAGGCCGTCTTGAACTGGTCCTCCTTCACCATAATCTGATTGTAGCTTGAGTAGCCATCAAGCAATGAGAACCTTTCTGAACCAGCTACAACTTGCAAGATTTGCTCCATGGAAGGGAGTGGGTAATGGTCCTTGAGAGAGGCTCTATTCAAGTCTCTGAAGTCAACACACAATTTGATCTCTCCACTCTTCTTTCTGACTAGAAATAAGTTGGCAACCCAACTAGAATGCTTGATTGGGAATATGATCCTTGACTCAATCAGCTTGTCCAATTCTTTCCTCATGAGAGGCTCCATGTGTGGATTGGTGGTCTTTGTTTCGCCTACATGAGCTTAGTATTTGGATCCAATTCGATGGTATGCTGAGCTAAGTTGGGATTGAAACCTTTCAAGTCTTCATAGCTCCAAGAAAACACATCAAGGAACTCTTGACACAGCTGTATGAACTCATACCTTTCTCGTTCAGTTGTCATCTTTCCAATTTGCAATGGTTTGTTCTCTTCTACCAAGATGGATACTAAATCCTTTCTCTTGACCTGAATGTTTTCTTTCTCCTTTCTAAACTGATCATTGGGGTTAAAAATGGACTCCAAGGTGATAAGTCCCTTGGTTAGGTTGTTAGTTCTCAGCTGTACTACCTGGTCACCATACTATTTTTCCAATCTTTCTTGATTCTTGCCGAGAACTCACTTCTTCTTGCAAGAAATGGATGATTTGTTGGTCATTCTCAAACACTTGCCAACTAACATTGTTATCTCGGCACTAAAGGCCTCATAATCACATGGATGTTTGGCTATACCTTGTCTTGTTGAATGCTTTCCACAATGTCAAAGGTTGCCCCCTCTGCCTGCAAGCTTTGTCAGTGACTTTATTCTCTTTCTAGGAATGAATTTGATTCCAAAACCCTGAAAATCTTCCATGAGGTCCCACACCCTATTCTTGTAGCACCTGAGTAGATCATTCTTGGCAGCATGTTGTCCCTTGACATGATTTACAATCAATTCACTATCCCCAAAGACTTGCAAGTTCTTTATTTTCTTCTTTATTGCCCAATGCATCCCTTGCACCAAGGCTTCATATTCAGCAGTGTTATTGGAGCATGCAAACTGAAATCTAAAAGCTGAATAGTACTTTATTCCTTGAGGTGAAACAAGCATAGCTCCACCTCTTGCACCTTGTCTACTCCTTGATCCATCAAAAAACAGCTGCCATACCTCATTGTCATCTTTGTGGTTTGGCTTGGTGATGCTAGGAATAGGCTGATTTTCTTCGTGTATGCAATAGACCCCTAGCTCAGATTCTTCCACTTCTTGATAAGGGTCAAAAGAATGTATCTTGTTTTCCCATTCATCAAGAGTTAGATTTAGGATGCTTCCAACCTTGGTGTCAGCCTCATCGGTGCTTGGGTGATCTTATTGATCAAATGCTAAGCAATTGGCATTAATCTGACTTGGAGTGTAAGTCTCAATATGGAAGTTTGCAATAGGTTTTGACCTGATTGTAGCCTTAGTTCCATACCTCATTCTGAATAGCATGTGTTACCAATCAGATGAGACAAATATCCCCAATCTTGGTGTGAAGTCCCTTGACAAGCATAGGGCAAAGAGTGGTGGAAGGTCTATGATGTTGATACATCTTGTAAAACAACAACGTTTGGACATGCATGCAAGGTAAGACTCAAGTTTCTAATCACCCCAATTGTTATTCTTTGCTGTCCCATCTAGCTGCACTACCCCTTTGGATATGGTTTCATCTTTGGAGCCCTAGCTGATCAGCTATTTGTTTAGGCATTACTGAGCTACTTGCCCCGGAGTTTATCATGTAATTGTGCACTAGCTGATTTCCAATGATCAATGAAACATAGAAAGGAGGGGGCTTCAACATTTTCCCTTGCTGTCCTCCATGATTTACCTCAGGCTGGGCAGCATTTGTAAGTACCTTCTCTTGCCTTTGGACCTATTGATTTGAAGTTGGCAGTCCTTCATGGCAGCTTGTAGCAGATCTCTTTGGCCTAGGATGGATAGGGATTCCCACATTGATATATTGACATTTGTCTTCTTCATCTGATCAATGATACTGAATGGTGATGAAGGATATCTTTGTTGTCCCTTGGTTTGCACATTCACTCCTTGCATGTGGGCAGTAACAACTTGTATTTGAGTTGGCCTAGGGGTTGTTCTTGGCTGCCCTTGTGCATTTACAACCGGATTTTGCTTGCCAACCATTTGTGGAGCTATAGAAGGTCATGGATTGGTTGGGGCTAATGGCTATTCTTCACCCAAATTCCTTCTCTTCGACCTTGTGTTGGCTGCTGACACCTTGAAAGCTGCTTGATTCATGCCACGAAATCTTCCTTGCCATTTTACCAATGTGGTGTCATTTAGGGATGATTGCTATTGGAATGTTTCTTGTTGTTGGTTGTTTCCTTGACGCCCTCACTCTCCACACTAGTAGTTATCACCATTAATGCTTGATTCAAAGCACCATTAAAGCACATGGATTGGTTATGAGGCTCATTGCATGGAAAACACCAATCATACTCTGAGCAATGTTGTTTTTGTTGGCACCAATGCCTTAGAGGTAGATATGGCATTTGGATTATAAGGCTGAAATGGTCTATTGGTAGGAGGCCTTGTTTGATTCATATTTGTAAGCTGAATTAGGTGGTCTTTGTGGTTGGTATGGCTACCTGTTAGGATGAGCTTGGGGTTGGTAAGAATGTCTAAAACCTTGGGCTGTTGCCTTTTGAGAGTAACCAGCTCATTGCCTAGGTTTTGCAATTGCTTCATGACTTCTTGAAGCTCATTTGGGGCACTTGGAGATGAAGTGGAAGCTTCATTTGAACTATGATTTCTAGGAGTGGGAGAAGGAGCCAAATTAGGTGCTTGATTGGTGTTTGGGCTCTCTAAACTTGGAAACAATGGCATGGGAGGTCTAGGGGCAAGTTTTCAGCTTGGATCAAACAATTTTCAGCCCTAATGGCAATGCTATAAGCCATAGGGATAGTTATGCCTCCCATGGACTGAATTAAAATAGAAATATCAAAATTTAGAGCTTTGAGATAGTAGAGAAAAGAACCTTCTGCTGTTGGCCTGATTGCCACTGGAATTCTCTCCCAAGTCTTTTGAAATCTGAAGTTGAAATCGGTCAGCTGCTCATTGGAAGCTCTCTTGATGGTTGTCAGCTGTTCCAAAAGAGACAAGTTGTCTCCCTTCTCTCCAAATTGCTCATGAAGTGCTATACACAGCTGATTCCAATTTGTGATAGAACCAGCTCAAGGCTCCTAAACCATTGCAATGCTTTACCCTTGAATGAAGATGCCAAGTAACTTGACAGCCACTTGCATCTCATTGATTTCATGGATTACACAAAGGTTAGCAATATCTTTAACATGATCACCTGGAGTAGTCTGATTTTCTCCAGTGAAGTAGGGAATGTTCTTGAGGCTACAATAGGAATTAGATGTTGTGCATTGAGAGCAAGTGGGTTGTTACTGTGAAGTTGACGTAGGGGTTGTTTTGTGCCATTCTAATTGGTCTTAAAACCCTTGTTGGTGAATGAAAGGCCTACCGAGTGGAGGAGTTGAGAGAGTTCTGTTTGGTGGTGATGGAGACCTTTGAATCCTTCTTCCTCTTTGCCTTCTTCTTGGAGATAATTGCAGGTATTCAAACAACACTTCTTCTTCTCCAACTCTTGACCTTGTGGTGACTCTTCTCATGAGTTTTTAGGCTGCCTTTGTTGAAACTAGTTGATTTTTTCCCTTGGAGTCGCGGATATGCTTTGATAATAGTTCTTTTTAAGCAAGAAAATTACAGCAGATGCACATCAACTTTGCTGCAATAAAAAAATGAGACCTCTAGTGTCCCACCGGGGTGTGCCAAAAGCTGTTGTTACTGAGGATCACGGCACCCCGGATGTCGATCAGATTTCTAGGTTGATCACTCTAGCATCCGGTGTGATTGCACAACATGGAAACCTCTCTCGAAGTGTGGGACTTGTGGCGAGAGAGGAATCTCTAGATTATAGGTTGGTTCCTCAAACTCCTCGATTTAGATCTATATTTGCACAACTACGAGAGGTTCGAGATCCTAATCCTACTCTAAATTGCAAGGAGACGGGGATAGAAGTACAAAAATTGAAATTAACTAAAGGTGGTGATTCACCAAAAGGAGTGGTGAATATTTTTGTCATGCAAATAGACACAAACCAAAGATTGCAACATAAAACATACACAAAGGTGATAAGATATAATTTAGGATCTGAAATGAAGCAAATAATACAAACAAAGAGTGAAACCCATTCATAAAGCTTGCATTATCATTTCCAATGTCAAAACCACTGCATTACAACCTTAGAGAGGTAAAAATCTATTACAGTCTTTTAAGAGGTCTGATTCTTCTCAAAAATCACTTGCTGGAGGTGAAAGAAGAAGATTGCTATGCCAAAAAGTATATTCCCCTTAGAAATGAGCCAAAACTGGCTTTTACATTGCATGGGTCGAGTCCAGGAGAGAGAAAATGTACAAAATGTGGGAGCCCATTCCTCATTGATTGCAAATGCATTAAATCAGCATGGAGGACCTTACAAACCCATACCCTACCATTTTTGACCAAATTGGAGGAGAATGCGACCCATTCTGCATTAAATTTGGTCGCTGAAATGTCACTTCTGGCCATGAACACGCGTCAGATCTGTTTCTTAACTTTCTCTCTCCAAAATGAACCAAAATTCAAGATTTACCCTAGAATCATGTAGAGAATTTTATAAGCTTTCCAATGATATAAAGAACGTGCAAATCGAGCTCTGGATCGAAAGATATGGCGATCTGAAGATTTAGGGCACAAAATAGGCGAAAATGGGTTTTGAAATTTTTTCCCGCACTCCGCCACCTAGACGACACGTGTCGGGCGCTGATTGGATGAGAAATTCTCTCTCCTTCCCTTACCCGTGGGTTTTCCTTGAAAGTTTTGACTTTTTGTAATTTTGGAAAATTCCCATTTTTTCCCCACGTTCCCGCCACTTGGGACACGTGGCATGATCTGGTTGGAGGACAGGGGCGCGGGGTCATCCTTTACCTTTGAAATTTTGGCCAAAACTTTTGCCAAATTCTCTAATTCCTCCCTGAGCTCCACACTCCCCTTCTCCTTAGGACACGTGTCCCCTTTTTATTAGCTTGGGCCAACGCTTCAAACCTTTCCCTTTGAAATTTTGGATATTTTCCTCTGTGACACGTGGCGTCTCTGATTCGTCGTAGGCTGCTGCGGCTTTTCGCGTCGTCCCGCGTCTTTTTGGCCTGGGTGTCCCAAACTATCTAGGAAAATTCTCTCGATCCACCCAATTCGGGCTTCCCTGTCCCTCTTTGAGGCGAAGACACGTGGCATTATTTGATTGGCTCTCGGCTCCTTCGGCTCTCCGTGTCCCACACGTCCCTTTGTCCCAACTGTCCCAGTGTGAAAGTTACTGCGCCACCTGATCCGGGTAGATCACATCCTTCGCATCCTCATGGCCCAGATTTCCTAGCCTTACTGCACAATAGTTAGTCAATTTTCTCTTACCTTCGGCCAAATCGGCCTTTTCGCGTCCGCGCGTCCTCACGGCCCAGCTGTCCCAAGTCTTTGCTGGGCCGCTGAGGCTTTTCATTTGGTTCGCGCCCGACGTCCCAACTATCCCGAGGGCGCTGGACCAGGAACTTAGCCAATTTTCATGATTTTTTTGGCCCAAGCTTATTTTTTTGCAACTTTTTCACCCTTTTTAGAACTTGCTCCTTTCTTCTTAGACATGAGAGTTAGAAAAAATCCGAGGGGACCCTAAAAACATGATTTTTTCCTTGAATCAATCTATTTTCCTGAGACTTGAGTATTTTGATGCATGTTATCAAATTTACCCTAGGGGTGAATTTTGGATAACACTTCTTTTGTAACCCAGAGAGAGAAAGAGAAGGAAGAGAGAGAAAACACTACTTTGGTCAAAAGTTCTAATACACACAACAAGTTTTCATTATAGTGTTTTAAATGATTATTTACATGTGTTTAAACATTTTTAGGGTGATTTGGCAACCCTACGAGGTCATGACTTTCTATTCATACATTTTCTCACTTGCTTTAAAAGCGTTCAAAACGGGTCCGAGGCTAAGAAGCGCTTCAAAGGTTATCTTTTGATAAGCATGCACACCACGATTAACTTTCTAAATGTCCCCGGATATACCAAGAATTCATAGCGACGGAATTGAAAAGGAGTGAATGGTTTGCGTTTTGCGGTTAGTTCTCCAGGGCCACTAGTCGTAGTTCACCCAGTTGTAAAATGACAAAAGTTAGCTCGAGTGCCTAGAAAACCACGTCCATAACTGAATTTTGATGGAGAAGCATGCAACGAGACATATCCTACTAGTTCCCCTCTATAAAGAAAATTCATCGAGTCAATGGATGAGAACTAGAAACCATGTTCAAATAGCGACAAGTTTTCATGAGCGACAAGACGAAATTGGACCAGTTTGACCTCATCAAACTCCGACCGGATGCCTACAAAACGGCTTCGCCAAACTATCTCGAAAAGTGATCTTTCCTATATTGAATGTTCCATGCATTTTTCTAGTATAAATGCTAGAGGTTTACGAAGACGGAACGTGATTTCTCTTTCCGGGTTTCAAATGGTGGTCCAAAACGAAAGCCAACTTTCTAGTTTTAACAACTCTCTTTGTTATAAACCAATGTAACAGGCTCTTATAAGAGCGTCAAAAGGATGTCATATGATCGTTTCAAGTCAAACAAAACCAAGGTGAATCCTCGTATACCAAGGTACACGAATGGAACTTCACATCTCGTTTCCAGAGTTGTGAAGGGTACTTAGTGAGTCTCAGAAAAATAAAAAAATTAACCATTTTAAGTGGAAGAAGGTCAACTTAATCAATGGGGAGTCAAATTCGTCAGGTCAATAAAATGATATTGGAGCGATCAAGAAGGGTAAGATTTTTCTAGATCATTTCGAAGCGAGGGTGATAGATCATGGTTTAAAGTAGACGAGTTAAAAATACTTGAGAGTTATGACACAATGCTTTATTTTTTTGCAATGAGTTAAAGGGACATTTAACTGTATTAAAAATCTAATTATTTAAAATTATATTTAATTACAAAAGATAACTAAAACACGAGAATTATGAGAGGTAAGGGAAGAAGAACCATGCCTAGAGAACAAAGTCGGTCGAAGCCGGAGGCTTTGGTTCAACATCTTGCTCGGGCACTTCGCCAACCAGTTCATGAGCTTGGATCTAACCTCCACCATGTCACACAACTTCCCGATCACTTTAATTTTTCCAACAGAGTAAGTACTTACTTGTGCATTTCTAAAACCTTTTAAATAGATCCATTATGTGCATATCCTTGCATGAAATTTCAGCTATCCACATTAGCTAATCTGAGTTTATTTCTTGAAGGAACTTTGTCAAACGCTTCATGTGGTTTGTCTTTAAGTCCAGGCTTTGCATTCAGGTCTAACCAAGCATTTAAAACTATGTGCAATGGCCATATCCATATGACTTGATTCAAAGCGCCCATTTTAACCTAGTATGGGATAAAATAGCAATGGAAAATATGTCCATGAAGACAATCTGTGTTTGTATTTGAAGGAACAACCATAGAGATTCAAGGTAATTATGTGGTCTTACGGACTATCATGGATGTCCATAACCTATCCTACATTGCCATTTTGGCACAAACACTAAGGATGTTGGAATTGCATATTGTCAAAGCAGTTTTGTGCCTTTTATACACATCCATTTTCTGCATATGTTGCCATCGTGGCATTCCATGAGACAAAATTTATTTGAGGCATTGAAACAAACAGGTTCCATGCCTTTTAAATAGACCCATTTTGTGCATCACCTACAGCCATGGCGATCAAAGAAGCCACGTTTATTTCATTCATTTAGGTGCACAACTCACATGCCAAGTGCATGCTTTCACGTTTTTACATAAGTATCTAGTAGGGCACGTGCACATTGCAACATCTAACCGAGTTCCTTTTCTTTTTTATTTGTTGGGAGCCCACGTAGGTCTGGGTGTGGCTAGGAGTATGCTGGCAACGTGGCAACTACACAGACCAAAAATCATCCTCCATTTTGTTTTGATGAGCATCCATACTGTCCCCCTAAGCTTTTAATGTTGTAACAACATATGTCAAGATCCTTCTCTCAATGAGCTTGGTTTTCCCATGCAGGAGTGTGTGGCGCGTGCCCTAGGAAAATGTTGAATGGTTGTGGAGTCTGGCTTTACGTAAATCAAAGAATTTTCTTGAAGGTTTTCAAGGCTGTTTCAAAAAACTCATTTTTGTGTGTAGAACCCTGTGCCCCCAAACCAGCCACCCATTCCAAAAGCAAAAAAACAAAACCCTAACTCGCCTAAAAGAATCACGGGCCTCATTTTTTTATTTTTATTTTTTAGATTTCCTCCCCTTTGCCCTAATCCACCCCTTTTACGGGCTTTTCGATTTTATTTATTGTTAATTCCTTTTATATTTATTTATCTATTTCTTTTTGTTTGTTTTAATCTAAAAACATCCTAAAACCCTAAATCGAAGTAAATGAATAAATAAAATATTACTTAAAGTCAATCCATTACCAGAGGTGAAATTTCGACACAAAAGTGGTGATCGAAGTTAGCGATATGAGTTATAATAGTATTATAAACATTATTTTAATAATTTTACGGCTTAATAATGATAATAATTATTGATCCTATTAATGGTGATGACGGAGTAACTTGAAAACCGAGAACCATATTTCCCCTTAAGCTGGATAAGCGCCATAACACTACGGGGTCCAAAGTTTGGGGTTTTGACAACAACCCTACGGGAAAGAAGGAGAGGGAAGGTGAAAAATATTCACTACGACCTAGACACATTCAACAAAAACACACGCACACCGGTCTCCTAGGCTTAGCAACGGGGTCATCATGCCAGGGGACCTGGGAAACATCATAGGAGGCATTACAATGGGGAATGCCGGCTTCTCGGGTTCCACATCCACCACGTGAACCAAAAATCCTTTGGGCATCACATGTCTCCACAACTCTATCGTAAGTTCCACCATATTTCAAAAAAACCTACTCCTACCCCCACACGCAAAGGGATGTTTATCTATTCATAGGTCATTCTTCCAAATCTAGACTCACCAACAAGATCTTAATTGCAAAAGGGTACAAATAAAATCCTATGGTTACATGTAAGAATTGAAACTCAACAAAGTCTAGATAGGAATAATAAGAAACACCATACTCCAATGTATAATCACGCAAAACACCACTTTACTAATTATCTAAAGTGTCTAAGTTACATCAACATCATAAAAATCTAGTAATATTCTTGTGTCCAAACTCTTGTTCTATACCTCCAATTATGCTTTGATGCATATGCTACCAGCCACTCATACAACTCTATAGGAAAATAACAAAATAACATCTCATAGAGCTCATGATATAGATGTTCTTCAACCCACGCGTGAGCATTGAAATCGGGTCCAGTATTATATCTATGAGAAAACTGGTCTTCTAATTCCACATCCCAACTCTCAATATTGTTTGAAGTCAATCGATACATCTTCATCATGTAGCATCCTTGATATAGCTTGAAAAGATGTCCGAAACTAAACCAAAATACGTCTCTATTTCTTTCTCAAAATTGTAGACACGCTGGCCCATCACTTAGATAGATTTGAGCACTCACTTGAAGTGCACAAAGGTACCAGGTCCTTTTTATACCAGCTTTGTTAAGATGTTAGCATGATTATTCATATATTCCATAACCATAAGTAATTAAAGGTAAATAATAACAAGAATCAATTCGCAACCATAGTGCATAATAAATCAAACAAGGATCAAGATTAGATTCACCACACAATAGTCATAATAAGTAACATCAATAGTAAATATCCATCCACAAATATCCATTAAATTAAGTCATAACAAAACACATAGCCGAATACATTATAATTACCATAACAACGTCATGTGCACAAAATCATACTAGCATAAATTTGTTACATACATTCACCCATGATCATGATGGTGATGTCAAAACCGTGCAAATACATACATACATACATACATACATACATATATATATATATAGGGTGGGGAATTTCCCTTCACCGCCTATGCACTCTCAAAATAGGTTGCATGCTCAAAATAGCCATGCACCACTACAAAAGTAACTAAGGAAGCATGTAAGCTTCACCTAATAATAAACCATCTATTAATAACACTAAATTTGCATCCTATTATTATCTCAAATTATGCATGACTCTTGCACTTCTTGTTGTCCCCAAAATAGATTTGTGTAGCCATTTGATATCTTTATATAATGTGTGTTCATCACTATATGTCTATTTTAATCTCATAGCATGCAAAAATGGTTACATTCCAAATTCTATCTTTCTAGGCACGAATCTAGGCACAACTCCATCGGACTTCCGGGCCTCCTTCCTTCACGCCACTATCAAATGTTCTCTTGATACTTAGGTACAATTTTTTCTAGTCAACATCGTTGATTAACTTAGAGGTCACCAAGCTCAAAACAACGTAATTTAATTTTTTTAATACTACCAAACGTAAGCTCCAAATTTTATGTGGGTGACTAACCTAACAGCAACTAAGTTCAAAATATCTTCGTCTAATTTGTTAAATAATGTAAAATATTGTAATTGAAATTATTAAACCATAGTGAATGTAATCTCCAAATAATATGTTGTGGCAAAAGATAGTAGCCACTAAGTTCAAAATGTCTTAATTTTGTTTATTAAATCCTAACCACCGATAGGCTACAAATATTTTGTGGTGGCATAAACTAGTGGGTGCTAGGCTCGAAATGTCTTAATTTAAAATTTTAAAATAATACAGTAAATTCAACTAATATATACATATCTTGTTTGTAACTTTGAATATTACAATATCATTTGTTAGGTTATGTTGAAACATGAAGTAGTAGACACTAAACTCAATATGTCTTTCTTTAGTTTGTTAAATTCTAGTGACTCTTTAGTTCGAAATATTATATTGTTTTAATACCTAGCAATGATAAGCTCAAACTATTTTTATTTAATTTTTGAAACCTAGAGACCGCTAAGATCCAAATATTAGCTTGTGTTATAAGCTAGTGACCGCTAATCTTAAACTATTTTAGAAACTTAATAAATTATAGAAACATATATGCTTGAAATATTATATTGTGGAAGTAACTAGCGTCACGTAGCTCAAAATATGTTGTTTTAATTTGTTTATTCCAACCGATCGTAAGATCCTAATATTATGTCTTGGGCTAACCTAGTGGTCGTTAAAATCAAAAACTATTTCATTAATTAGTGAAATCCTTTCCATAAATATTATGTCGCCAGCTATAATAGTTTAAATATCCTACTTTTAAGTGTTAATATATCCTAGTGGTGGCCAAGCTAAAAATATCCTAGTTTAAATTTTAAAAACCAAATATTTTTTAACTAATGTATACAGATCTTACTTTACCTAGTGTCCACAAAGTTCTAGACATCAACCTTTTATTTTTAGATAGGTATACATATAAATTTCTCTATTTTTTATGTGATTTTTGAGAATAATATAAGACACTATCTACTTGTTGCATCCTAGTGGACGCTAAGCTATTCTTAAAAGTAAATATATCATTTTTATAATGAATTTGTGCTATGAATCTAAATTGTTAATATTTGCATATAAAATAGGAGACAAATAATAGTGTGATTCCGATATTAAAAAACTGATTTGTGAAGTTGCAAGGTATGTGAAGGCAACCTCCAAATAAGAATTATAGCCTAACAGTTGATAGGGTAGGAAACATTTTTCATGTATATTTTGTTCATACAAGAGTAATCATATTGAAAAGATATAAACAATAACAAATAAATTTGGAGTTTATATAATGGATACATAAATATACGTGTACAATCGTGTATTTTATGTGATATACAGGTATACATATATATTTATCTATTTCTTATGAGATTTTGGTAGAATTATTTTACATTTATGACAATTAAATAAACTTGGACTAGAAACCAAGAAGCTATACAACAATTTTTAGCTACAACACGATCTACTCGTTTGCACCCTAACAAATTGTTAAGATACTCTTAAAGGTAAATATGTCATTTTCATAATGAAGTTGTGTTATAAATCTAAATTGTTAATCTTTGCATATATAATAGGATAAAAATAACAAAGCGATTGGTAGGCCCAAAAATAGTGTGTCACCTATATAAAAAATAATTGATCTGCAAGGCCACCATGGTAAATGAATGTTTTCTTCAAATAAGAAGTATAACCTAGCACACGCTAGGGTAGGAAACTTTTTTCATGTAGAGTGTATTCATACAAGAGAAATAATATTTAAAAGATATCAAATAAATCTGAATTTTATACAAAGGATACATAAATATACATGTAGAATTGTGTATTTAATTTGAAAAAATTGGTTGTCGAAATAAAGAATTATATCATCATAGGACACAAAGCTATGTGAATTTCTATCATAGGTTTGTCAGATCAAAATAAATTATATATTAATTATGAAATATGGAGTGAATAAAAATTATATTTAATAACATTTACGGGTATATATAATATGTTTAACTTCCATTCTACGAATACAAAAATGTTGAAGATATTATTCTATTTGGCTATTTCTATATGGAAAGCAAGGTATATAACTAAAAATAATTATCATAGAATTGAATTCTTAATATGGTTATCTAGTTCTAAAATAATTTGTTAACCTCATATATTTTCATAAAATGTCTAAGCGGATACCATGTAAAAATGGAATATTAACTAATTATCAATGTTTCTTTGCATCATCTTACTAAACAACATTAAAATATTTTGGTCCTCCCAACCAAAATACAATTTAAAAAAGTAACTATGCCACAAGCCATCATTATCCTAAAAAACAATTATAGGAATGAGAATGAGAAATTTGAAACAAAAATACCCAGAGAGAGACAAAATGGCAAAAAAGTGAAAGCGTTAAACAGAGATAAATACTAGAGCAGAAAAGGGATTAAATTTTCTTTCGTTAACGAACAAAAATGTGTTTTCGTGAAGAGAAAGGTGGTTTGGAAAGGATATCAAAAGATACTAGATAACATAGCTTGAATGTGAAACACTATTCAAAGAGGCCAAATCAGGGCTGATGTACGGATCATGATTGGACTATCATGGAAAACACATGAACTAGTTGACTTTAGAGAAACCAATAGACCCCACAATCAAGAAATGTACACCTTTACTATGGATATATGATTTAGTAATGTCTGGGATTATTTCATGCTTTATCCTAGCTGTGAAACCTCTATCTGCTACCTTAATCAAACAATATATGTGATTCTATTCATAACCTCTTTTTCTTGCCTCCTTCGTGTGCATACTTTCTATGCATCCTTTATGTGCATATTTTGCGTGCCGTATCTATAAAACATATTATAATAATATGCAAAAATAAGCTCGGGATTCAACCACTCAACCCTATAATTTGTGACATGTGTATATTTTTAATTTGAAGACATACTTTTCGGTGTGACAAAAAAATCAAAACCCTCATCAAGATTTATCCTACACATTTAATAACGTGTTTAATACATTCCATGAAATAAATTTCAAAAATAGGAAAATAGTGGGATATAGAATTTTTAAATTTTCACTTTCCCCCTTTTTAAAGCAAAAGGGCGGGCTATTGAAATTTTAAATATCCAAAAATGTGGGGGAATTCAAATTCACTATTTGGATTTTTCCATGGTTTAAAACTTTAAAAACATCAATTAAAAACAATGTAATTTGTCATTTTCTATAGCCTATAATAATATAAACATAATAACAAATATATTATATAACATATATTAAAACAAGCATAATAAAAATATATATTATAAGAAAACAAAAGAAATAAATCCTAAACATAGTTTTAAAGTTTAATAGAATAATATATAGACATTTAATTTTTAATTTTTATCAAAATTGATTTGTACATTAGATATATAGTGTGTGCGCTAATTTAAATTAATTATCCAATTAAAATGTGCCATGTGGTAAGTTCATACAAGATATTTGGGCTACATTATAGTCAAAACATTTAAAATTGGCTTATATATAGAAAATCAATTAGCAGCTACTAAGATTCAATTGCCACGATTTGTTATTCAAAGGCATTTGAATTAATACTGATTATATATGTGAAATACGTGTTCATAAAAATATATATTATGTGAACTATATAATAAGGCTAGCAATCTACATATGTTTTATGATACACGTATAATCAACAAAAAACACTAGTGTTACAAAACTACAAATAGTTTTTTTAATGAGAAGAGGTAAAGGTAAGAGCCTAGCGGCCGCTAAGCTATACCATGGTTTGTTATTTTATGGCTATTTTCAAAATAAGAAACTTTTGAGCCTAGGGTCTGATATGTCATTTTTTTCAATAAGTAAAGGAGCTTAGCGGTCACTAAGAATTTTCTTTGATAGGAAACAATGTGAAATATGAGTTGAAAACCATATATCTTATGGGAACTACATAATAAGGCTAGAAATCCAAAACTGTACAGATAGTGTTTACAATGAGAAGAGGTAAAAGTAGGAGCCTAGCGGTTACTAGGCTATACCATGATTTGTTTTTTCATGGATATTTTCAAAATAAGAAACGTTTAAGCCCATGGTCTGATATGTCGTTTATGAAAATAAGTAAAGGATCTTAGCGGTTGTTAATATTTTTTTGATCGAAAATGATGTGAATTGTGAGTTGAAAACTAGGTATCTTTTGGGAACTATATACTAAGGCTAGTGATCCAAAACTATAAAGATATTGTTTATAATTAGAAGAGACAAAGGTAGGAGCCTAGCGGCTGCTAAGCTATACCATGATTTGTTATTTTATAGATACTTCTCTCTGCCAAACATAGCCTAACGAATATGGTACAATTAAAATAAATGGATAACACCATCATTTAAAAATCATGCACATAGTGTTCAAATAAGAAAAAATTGATCCTAACATCCATTATGTTGTTCCATTCAATACGTATAGAAGCTTAGCGATCACTAAGCATTTTCTCTTGTCGCAAAAATGTGAATTATTTGTCACAAACAATACTTATTGTGAATACTACATAATTCATGATCCTTCTTGAGGGTTTATAGTACAACACTTGTATCCACCATGGATGACACAAACAATATGTTACAATTATAATCAAATAAAACATAGTAGCGACCCAAATATGTACATATAGTGTTTATAATGACTAGCGGTAATGGTAGGACCCTAGTGATCACTAAGAATTTTCTTTGATAGGAAACGATTTGAAATATGAGTTGAAAACCATATATCTTATGGGAACTACATACTAAGTCTAATGATCCAAAAGCTTATAGATAGTTTTTATAATGAGAAGAGGTAAAGGTAGGAGCCTAGTAGTCACTAAGCTATACCATGATTTGTTATTTTATGGCTATTTTCAAAATAAGAAACCTTTGAGCCTAGGGACTGATATGCCATTTTTATTAATAAGTAAATGAGCTTAGCGGTCACTAAGCATTTTATTTGATAGGAAACACTGTGAAATATGAGTTGAAAACCATGTATCTTATGGGAACTACATAATAAGGCTAATGATCCAAAATTGTACAAATAGTGTTTATAATGAGAAGAGGTAAAGGTAGGAGCCTAGCGGCCACTAAGCTATACCATGATTTATTATTTTATGGCTATTTTCAAAATAAGAAACTTTTAAGCCTAGGGTTTGATATGCTATTTTGACAATAAGTTGAGGATCTTAGCAGTCACCAAGCATTGTTTTGATAGGAAACGATGTGAAATATGAGTTAAAACCATGTATCTTTTGAGAACTACATACTAAAGATAGCGATCCAAAACTATACGAGATAGTGTTTATAATGAGAAGAGGCAAAAGTAGTAGTGTAACAACCACTAAGCTAAACCATGATTTGCTATTTTATGGCTAATTTTTCTCGCCACACAAAACGTAGAGAATATGATATAATTAAAATAAATGGATAACACCATCATTGAAAAACCATGCACATAGTGTTCAAATAAACAAAAATTGATCATAGCAGTCATTATGTCATTCCATTCAATACGTACAAAATCTTATCGGTTCTTAACAATTTTCTCTCATATGAACAGATGTGAATTATATGTTACAAACAATATACATGTCTTAAAACATGGTATTTCATTATTCCTAACTAGCAATCACTAGGCTCATACTGATATTTTTCTTCTCTTTTATAAACACAATTTAGAATTTTTCCTACCTTTTAAACAAACAATTATTCCGCCTAGATTATGCTAGAATCATCAATGTTCTTATAATGCACATCATGCACGATGAAAATTTATGGCTTGGTAAGATTAGTGGGATCCATTACAAATTCATTAGTTAATTATATGGCTTTAAATATTCTCATTATTTTAACTATTATTTATTACAAAGACATGTATTACAACTAGCTATAATAATTATTTTTGGGAGATAATTCCTACTCAAGTTACAATATCACATCGATAATATCATTATTTTTGGTATATTTAAGCTAGTGACCGCTAGTATATACAAGATATATCTTCTTTTTCAAAATACATGGTCTATAAAGTTTTTACTTTTAAACCAACAATTATTCTAGCCCTTATACCTTAGGCTCATCTACATTCTAATTGTATATGGTGTGTACTAAAATGTATAACTTGATATCACTAGTAGGTGCTAGGAAACATTCATGTCTTAATTTCATGGATTTAAATCTTCTAATTTTAAAAGTATTATCTATTACAAAAACATGTATTAAATAAATAAAGAGTAATTATATTTTGGAGATACTCCCAACTTAGCATATATTTTTTCATAGTTTATATATCATTATTTATTTATGATCAATTTGGATATATGGATATTAGGTTCCATGCAATATTTATATTCTCTTTTTGTAAACACTTCTTTTATAAATGCTTTACCTTTCAAACAAACAACTATTTACCAATTTGATTCTAGAGTCATCCACATTCATATTATTTGAAGTATTATCTATTGTAAAGACATACATCGTGATTTGAATTTATAACTATTGCATGGACATGTACTAAATCATAAAGGAGATCAAAATTCATATATTCTTGATAATACAATATCACATTTTATATGTTATAATAATGTAAATATAAATAAATAAAGATCATGAATTTCAAGTTAAAAATAATGAATTTTATATATTTGTTGATAATACAATATCATAAGTTTTATTATGTTGCATTAATTTATGGTATAATACATGTTGCAAGCATGACCGATAACTTTTATACGAATTCCTATTCAAAAACTCATCTTTGACTATATGACAGTCATCTCATGCTATATATATAATCCAAAACTATAATGTGTCAGCCTTCTCTCTTAATTAAGGTAAATGTGTGATTTTATTTTGAACCCCATACTCAACAACTAATATTGCTTGTATGACCGAAATAGTTGGAAAAATAGGTTTTTTTATTAAAAAATAGAAAGACCAAGAACTATTATTATCAATAAGTGGCATGAAAGTAAACAAACACATAAACTAACTAAAACTTAAAATAAAGAAACAAATGTAACGAATTAGAAAGAACATGGATTTCTTTTTCCACAAGAAGGAACGGAATTTCTACGAACAGTAGGAACAAATCTTAGAAAACTTCGTATGGATTAAATTTATTCTTATGCATTCCAAGGGGTTTGAATAAGAATAAGAATAATAAGATGAATTTAATACCTTTTCTCTTGTCCTCCCATTCTGGTTATAATATCATAAGCAATTAATTTTTGAGAGGTGAGTGAAATAAAATGACGAACATGTTTTGTAATACTACTTTGTCATCCATTGTTATGAATGGATCTATTATTTTTGGAAATAAAAATATAATTAGAATACCAAGAAGTTAGTGGATAAGGTATACGGTATTCCATTAATATAAATATTAATATATCTCGTAATGCTACACTTTACACACACCAATACAACAAGTAAAATACCGGGATAAATTATTTATTTATTTATTTTTTCCTATACATTGCTCATTACAAAATGCCACAAGGACTCCCAGTCAAGAAAACTTGACAAGGTATACGACACTTACAAAAGTCATCAAATCACATAGGCACATGATAACACCATATACATGTTGATGCTACACTTTTCCCAACGGAAGGTTGCTAGTAGAGACCCAACCACAAGAAACATGCCTTCAGGAACGGCGAACCCACAACACATCATTTCTTTAATTACATCTTAGTTACGATTAACATTCTAGGAACATTATTGTGCAACTATAGTTTTCTCCTTTCTCCATCTACAAAATCTTAAGTTCATTCCATTTTAATTTACAGTTCGACCAATTTAGGTTGGCTTCCTTTATGCATCATGGAAATTTCCATAACTTACTGGCTTATTTGGCACAATTCAAATCACATATACATCACTTAATTATCTTGTTCTTATGTTAAGAATGTGCTTCTCAAACATTTATTTAATGTCTAAAATTTACCCTTGCCACACAAGTGGATCTAGCGTGATGTCAAGGTGAAATATTGGAATCAAGGAAGACATAGATTTGAAATAGCTTTTTCCCCAAGAACATCCATCAATCACGGAATAGTTATTTCGCTAGCATTATTATTATACTTCAATAGCTTGTTAAATTCCAAAGTTGATTTTTATAGGTATATCTTTTGTTTTCTCGACGTTTGGTCACACCAAGGCAATGTATATTCTTTGTAACACATGAAGATGTTTAAATTAAGTCATAAGGACTCCCAGTGACATTATTCCTAACCTCAAATTTTGGTTTTACTCTTAGATGATTTACCTTTGCGTCGCACTAGGGTCTCATGATTACTATCATTTTAAACATAAGAGTTACGATAGTACTTGTCTGACATATTAACGAAGCACATGGTTAAGCTTAATTCCAGTTTCACCTAGGGCTTCAATCTCTATTATAGGTGTGATTAAGGTTAAAAATGTATTTACCCTATAATCCTTTCGTGAAAGATCAAGGCACTAAATTTTCACAAGCCCAAGACAAGACATTTATCTACGAGGGACAAAAGGGTTCACTAACGAGAATGCAAGACATAGAACAACTATATCACGATCTTCATTTAGGTCGCTTGGATCCAACAGGGATTTTATTCACTGATGAAGTTAATTTCTAGATCTAATTTTGTAAGGCCCGAGAAATCCAATAGGGTACAAGGGAGTAATATCTCTACCTACTCCATAGATGGGAAGGTTACACCGCTTAGTCATTCCTTCTAACAAAGACTCATAAGGTGACTTCCAAGGCGGTCTTCACCACTCAGCTTAGTGTCGGACCTGAAGAGAGGACATTCTTCTCATGATTACCCTAACTAGAAGGAAACCACATACTCTGGGTAGGTTGGACCATGTCATTCCTAAAATATGGGTTCACGACAATGTCACTAAACCTAATGACTATGACGGTAACTCCAACTAGGGGTTTTATTTACCTAACCTAGGAGGCCTCATCGAGTGCAAAGTTTAAGGTCGTCCTACGGTTTTAAAATTTCTTATAGGGTAAAACGGATCACACATGCAGGAAAGCTATGCACGAATATTTTATTAAGGTTGAGTGTTCCCATTATAACTCTTTATTATGTTTACAAGGTAAGAAGATAACCCAGTAAAATTAATTTAATCATTTATTAAATACTGAGAAAATACTACAATATATTAACTTCAATTTCAATTTACTATATATAAATCAAACCTTTTTGCCATACACAACTAAGAATCAAATTGAACCGGTGATTAGTTGCACATTTCCTAAGTTATCCCTAAAACTAGCATCTCATGCGTATTAACAAATTTCAATTATACTTTTCTGTAACAAGAGACTAAATTAGACAGTTATTCATTTTACAATGACCTATAAAAGTTACAATAATAATAATTAAATTACACATCGCCTTTTTGTCGTCATTCTTCCATCCTGCAAAACCCATGTGAGCATGATATCAGTGATAAATCGCTGGCATGACATCCACCCTAATCAATCATAATTATCATTTTTAGTTTCCCATTTACATCTGACAATAATTACAATTTGCAATTGAAATTAAAAAGGTCTAGAAACATGTATTCATTGCATTTCATTTTTCTTCATTTTATAAACCCAGGAGAGAGAAAGAGAAAGGAAGAGAGAGAAAACATCGTTTTGTCAAAAGTTCTAATACACACAACAAGTTTCATTATAGTGTTTTTAAACAGTTATTTACGTGTGTTAAAAGTTTCCAGGGTGATTTGGTAACCCTACGAGGGTCCGCAGTTTCTACTTTTACATTTTCTCACTAGCTACAAAACGTACAAAATGGGCTCGGAGGCTAAGAAACTGCTTCCAAAGGTTATCTTCCAATGAACATGCACACCACAACTAACTTTCTACGTGTCCCAGATATACCAGGAGTTCATAGCAACTGACGGAATTGAAAAAGAGTGAACGGTTTGCATTTGGTGGCTAATTTTCTGGGGCTACTAATCGTAGTTGACCTAGTTGTAAAATGACAAAAGTTAGCTCGAGGGCCTAGAAAACCACATCCAAAAATGACGTTTGATGGAGGATCACACAATGAGACATATCCTACTAGTTCCCCTATATAAGGAGAATTCATCAGATTCGACGGGACTGAGAACTAGTAAACTATTTACAAATGGCGACAAGTTTTCTAGAGCGACAAGAAGAAAATTGGTCTAGTTTGACCTCATCAAACTGTGACCGGAGGCCTACAAAATGGCTTCGTTAAACTTTACCGTAAAGTGATCTTTCCTATATTGAATGTTCCATAAATTTTTCTAGTATAAAAGCTAGAGGTTTGCGAAGATGGGACATGATTTCTCTTTCCAGGTTTCAAATGGCGATTCAAAACGAAAGCCAACTTTCTAAATTTAATAGCTTTCTACTGCTGTAAACCAGTGTAATAGGGCTCCTATAAGAGCATCAAAAGGATGTCATAAGTTCATTTTGGGTCAAACCAAAGGTCAAGGTGACTCCTCGTATACCAAGGTACACAAATGAAACTTCACATCTCATTTCCAGAGTTGCGAAGGGTACTTAGTGAGTCTCCAAAAATTACAAAATTTAACTATTTAAAACAAGGAGAAGGTCAACTTTATCAATGGGGAGTCAAATTCATCTGGTCGATAAAATGATATTGGAGCGATCAAGAAGGGTAAGAGTTTTCTATATCATCTCAAAGCGAGGGTGATAGTTCATGGTTTAAAGTAGACGAGTTATAATGACTTCGAGAGTTGCGACACGACACTTTATTGTTTTGCAAAGAGTTGAAGGGACATTTAACTATATTAAAAATCTAATAACTTAATATTCTATTTAGTTGCAAAAGATAACTAAAACATGAGAATTATGAGAGGTAAGGAAAGAAGAACCATGCCTAGAGAACGAAGTCGATCAAAGCCACAGGTGTGTGGTTCGGCGTCTTGCTCGGGCACTTCACCAACCGGATCACGAGTCTGGATCTAATCTCCACCACATCAAACCAACTTCCCAATCACTTGAATTTTTCTAATAGAATAAGTAGTTTCTTGAAAGTTTCTGAGCTTTTTAACATACCCACTTTGTACAAATCATGTTAATCGATGCTGTAGTGTACGAGGTGCCCCAAGCTAGTTAGAACACATACAAGTAACAAGTCCACCACACGACAATCTTGCTCCAAGATTTACATTTTGGAACAAGGAGTTAGGATGCTTGCAAAGGTTATGAACACACATATCTCCATGAATGAATTCCAAGCTCAACTGATCTTTATGAGCACCAACTTGTTTGTAAATCAACAACTTGCATATAGATCTAACAAACCATGGTTGAGCATACTCTACAAATCATGTTGTCCATGATAAAACATCTATCTAGGGTATTTTACAAATAGTTAACGTGCTCTATAAAAGCTTTCACATCTTGCATCCATGTCTAACATACCCATTTTGTGTAGATCCTACAAATCATGACGCTCCATGAGACTGCATTTGTTTGAGGCATTCTATTAAATAGTTAATGTGTATTTTCTATTCATCCATTTTGTGCATATGTTGCCATCATGGCATTCCATGAGACAACATTTATTTGAGGCATTCTATCAAATAGTTCAGTGCCTTTTTAACATACCCATTTTTTTACATACCATGCTTTCCTTGAAGTTCAGGAGACCACACATCTTTCAGGTATTTTGTCAAACAATTAACATGTGTTGTGTATGCCTTCACATTTTTCATACTTGTTGATCTAGGTACCTGACAAGACATTTAGAGATAATATCTTCCCATGATGCTTTGATGGATGTCCATGCGCTATCGTAAAGCTCCCATTTTGACAGCAGCTGGGAGGTTATCAGCAAAGGTTGTGGGGTGTGGCTTCCAACCTGCCAACCGTATTTTGCTTGGAGAAGTTCTAATGTAGTTTCAACAAAACCATTTTGTGCATATCCCAAAATCATTGCAGTCCATGGAACCGCATTTTTTTAAAAACCCACGTATTTAGTCGAACAGTTGCATGCTTCCACATTTTTACATACGCATCGACTAGGGCACTTGACTAGTCGTAACATATGAAAATTTTCCTTTGCCCTTTTGTTGTGATGGGAGCCCATGTAGGTCTAGGTGCGGCTAGAAGGATGTTGGAACATTTACAAAACAAACAGACACAAATCCTCCTCCATTTTTCTTTATTTTCCCACACAGGTATGTGGCGCGGCCTGGGAGGAAGCTGAAAACGGCTGTGGAGTCTGGCTTTACGCAAATCAAATGCATTTTCATGAAAGCTTCCAAGGCCTCTTCAACAAACTCCTTCTGTGCAGATTCCCTGTGCCCCCAAACCAGCCGCCCAACACATTACAGGCTTGCATTTTCAAAACGTGGGAAGGGTTTTTCCTAATCCACCCCCACAAACATGGGTATATTAAATTTTAGTTCTTTTATTTTATTTTTATTATTATTATTTTATTTTTTATTTAAAAAAAAAAAACGGAGGCATTACATTCTCCTCCCCTTAAGAAAGCATCGTCCTCGATGCGACATACAATGAAGAAGGAGAAATGGTAAACAACAAGGAACGAATAAGGCGAAGGCACGCGCTAGGGTTAAGATTTCAGACACAAAGGCATGGTCACGGGGTGGCCCTAGGAACAATAGGTAGAAATTTCAACTTTCAAGGTTCTATGAAGATTGGCAGTTCTCTCTTATTCATTATTTCATTAATCTCTTTCCATTAACATTATTCTTAATTCAAGTCCTTTAAAATTTCATTTTTATCGAATTTTAGTTTATTCATTCCTGTGGATTCCCATCATGAACTACAGTCACAACACCCTACCAGGGTCATACACAACACTAAAATTTCACAAGCATACTTTTACATACTTTCATGACCATACCACAACACAAGGGTTTCACCAAACCATAGAATGACAATGAGTAGACCACATAACAATTAATTTCCAACAATTACGTCCTAGACATAGATCTAGTACACACATATGACTAAAAACAAAATCAACATGTTGATACATATACAACGGGTATCACCTGACCCAAAACAATCCATGACTGCACCAACATAGTGCCAAGACAATATCCAATAGTCCATACCAACCAAGGGGAGAGTCAAGCCTCATACATAACAAGGTGTCAAAAAGACTCATACAGGTACACATAACTCACTATACCAATCTCCACACATCACAAGGCATCATGAAACAACTCCAGATATCTCCAAAAGCAACAGAATACAACTCCATATACCTCCCCAAAGCATCACCAGATAATCTCCATATACCTCCCAAAGAGAAAGAAACATAGTGTCAAAGCCAAGCTGGGTCACTCAACCATAGAGCCCCATCAAGAATATCAGGTCACTCAACCATAGAGCGCCATAAAGAATAACATGTCACTCAACCATAGAGGTCCGTCTCCTTTCTTCTTTCAAATGAGGTCGGGTCACCCTATGGCCCTAGGCACATAGAGCCCCATCACCCCCACCCAAGTGACATAATAAATCATGGTTCAACAACCCACTAGTTATTTGTAACTCTTTGGGGTGTACCCCCATACAACGAAGCGGGTCCATAGGTTCAACCAATCCATGGTTAATCCCATGACCCTAAGCCAGGACATTACGACATTAGAACCAACATAACAATCCAATCAAATGCCAAGCGACAAAATCAAAAGCCTTGGGCTAGGCTACAAAAACTCTCAAATATGAAAAGAAATTTTTAGAACCAAGAAAAACAAATGGATAATTAGCCTTGGTTAGTGAAAAATCCAAATGTTAATGCAACAATTAAATAAATGCCCAAAATATAAGAACGTGTCAATCAAGAAAACGATCTGGTTCTAGTGAAAAGAGAAATATTAATTTACAAATAAAATACGTAATGAGAAAATAGCACACCACAATCACTATGTGGCCTCATACCACCACCAAAGGGGTATTTATCGAGTTGCGTTGGAACTCGGACATCGAGCCTCATCTCATGAAAATATACATGTAACCAAAAATGAGTAAATCAAATAATGTAAGCAGACATCATCATCTCTGCCTGAACCATTCCTCCATACTCCCACAAGGATCAACATAGTCAAAATCACATAGGATTATTCAATGAACAATCCAATAGGAAAGAGTAGGGGACACAAGGTTGCATAAGTTGAGCCTAAGGTGGTGCGCACCCATAATATACTGAGCAAGATCGAAGTATACTAAACAGATAGAAGTGGATTTTCAGTCTATATAAGACTCCACTTCCTCACTTGTACTCAACTCAAGATTATGAAAACCTGGTCCATGCCTCCTCTCTCCACACATACACTCTTGACAGTTCATCCCCTTAGGGTCGTCTAGTGTAGGGTCCACGACATACACATAACTACATCACTAACACAATGGTAATTCACACACAATAACCATAATGTATTACACATGGTATATATATACAGGGTATAACATAATCACTACTTTCACGGGTTACAATACATCACATTATCACATCATGCACCCAAAGTGCAATCGTTGTACACTAGGGATCATACTCACCATATGCCCCTAAGTCACGACATGAACCATCCCATATTACACAAATCATACATACAATGGACATAGTAACATCACAACATAACATTCATTTGCTACATACAAAGTGATACACACATTTCTTCAAAACATGGTAAAACATCATGATACAATTCAATTCACTTTACATCAATCTAGTCATACCACATATCGACACACCCACATATCACAATATGCCACAATGCTCCAACACCCCGTCATCCACATTAGAATTCTTTTTACACATTCCAAGTAGTAATTCACACGTGGACTCTTCATAGAATCCACACAAAGGAGAGAGAATACTCCCATCCCCAGCACATCAACATGATAACAAAAGCACACTAAGTGACATACACCTCATGTGTGTTCACACTATCACAATTACGACATAGATCACATCACTCTTAAAACACATTACTCTTCCAGTTTTTATCACCATCATGAAACACCATCACCATCATGCAACCTGTCATGAAACACCATCACTATCCTGCAAAATCATCACAACTCCAACCCATCCCAGAGGTTCAAGAGCATGAACCTCGCTCTGATACCATATGTAGTGCCCACACTTTACACACACTAATACAATAGTAAAATACCAGGAATTTTTTTTTAATTTATTTATTTTATTTTCTATACATTGCTCATTACAAAATGCCACAAGGACTCCCAGTCAAGAAAACTTGACAACGTATACGACACTTACAAAATTCATCAAATCACATAGGCACATGATAACACCATATACATGTTGACGACGCTACACTTTTCCCAATGAAAAGTTACTAGTAGAGACCCAACCACAAGAAGCATGCCTTCGGGAATGACGAACCCACAACACATCATTTCTTTAATTGTATCTTAGTTACGATTAGCATTCTAGGAACATTATTTTACAACTATAGTTTTCTCCTTTCTCCATCTACAAAATATTAAGTTTATTCCATTTTTAATTTACAGTTCAACCAAGTTAGGTTGGCTTCCTTTATGCATCACGAAAATTTCCATAACTTATCTTGGCTTATTTGGCATAATTCAAATCACATATATCACATATACATCACTTAATTATCTTGTTCTTATGTTAAGAATGTGCTTCTCAAACATTTATTTAATGTCTAAAATTTACCCTTGCTACACAAGTGGATCTAACGTGATGTCAAGGTGAAATCTTGGGATCAAGGAAGACATAGATTTGAAATAGCTTTTTCCCCAAGAACATCCATCGATCACGGAATAGTTATTTCGCTACCATTATTATTATAGTTCAATAGCTTGTTAAATTCCAAATTTGATTTTTATAGGTATATCTTTTGTTTTCTCGACGTTTGGTCACACCAAGGCAATGTATATTCTTTGTAACACATGAAGATGTTTAAATTAAGTCATAAGGACTCCCAATGACATTATTCCTAACCTCAAATTTTGGTTTTACTCTTAGATGATTTACCTTTGCGTCACACTAGGGTCTCATGATGACTATCATTTTAAACATAAGAGTTACGATAGTACTTGTCTGACATATTAACGAAGCACATGGTTAAGCTTAATTCCAGTTTCACCCAGGGCTTCAATCTCTATTATAGGTGTGATTAAGGTTAAAAATGTATTTACCCTATAATCCTTTTGTGAAAGATCAAGGCACTAAATTTTCACAAGCCACAGACAAGACATTTATCTACGAGGGACAAAAGGGTTCACTAACGAGAATGCAAGACATAGAACAACTATATCACGATCTTCATTTAGGTCGCTTGGATCCAACAGGGATTTTATTCACTGATGAAGTTAATTTCTAGATCTAATTTTGTAAGGCCCGGAAATCCAATAGGGTACAAGGGAGTAATATCTCTACCTACTCCACAGATGGGAAGGTTACACCGCTTAGTCATTCCTTCTAACAAAGACTCATAAGGTGACTTCCAAGGCGGTCTTCACCACTCAGCTTAGTGTCGGACCTGAAGAGAGGACATTCTTCTCATGATTACCCTAACTAGAAGGAAACCACATACTCTGGGTAGGTTGGACCATGTCATTCCTAAAATATGGGTTCACGACAATGTCGCTAAACCTAATGACTATGATGGTAACTCCAACTAGGGGTTTTATTTACCTAACCTAGGAGGCCTCATCGAGTGCAAATTTTAAGGTTGTCGTATGGTTTTAAAATTTCTTATAGGGTAAAACGGATCACACATGTAGGAAAGCTACGCATGAATATTTTATTAAGGTTGAGTGTTCCCATTATAACTCTTTATTATGTTTACAAGGTAAGAAGATAACCCAGAAATTAATTTAATGATTTATTGAATACTGAGAAGGTACTACAATATCCTAACTTCAATTTCAAAGTTACTTTATATAAATCAAACCCTTTTTTCCATACACAAATAAGAATCAAATTTAATCGATGATTGGATGCACATTTCTTAAGTTATCCCTAAAACTATAATATCATGCATATTAAAAAATTTCAATTATAAATTTTTGGTAACAAGAGACTACATTAGACAGCTTATTCATTTTACAATGACCTATAAAAAGTTACAATAATAATTATTAAATTACACATCACCTTTTTCGTCGTCATTCTTCCATCCTGCAAAACCCACGTGAGCATGATATCAATGATAATTCACTGGCATAGCATTCACCCTAATCAATCATAATTGTCATTTTTTAGTTTCCCATTTACATTTGGCAATAATTACAATTTGAAATCAAAATTAAAAAGGTCTAGAAACATGTATTCATTGCATTTCATTTTTCTTCATTTTATAAACCTAGGAGAGAGAAAGAGAAAGGAAGAGAGAAAACATCATTTTTTCAAAATTTCTAATACACACAAAAAGTTTCATTATAGTGTTTTTAAACAGTTATTTATGTGTGTTAAAAGTTTCCAGGGTGATTTGGTAACCCTACGAGGGTCCGCAGTTTTCTATTTTTACATTTTCTCACTAGCTACAAAATGTACAAAATAGGCTCGGAGGCTAAGAAAATGCTTCCAAAGGTTATCTTCCAATGAACATGCACACCACGACTAACTTTCTACGTGTCCCCAGATATACCAAGAGTTCATAGCAACTGACGGAATTGAAAAAGAGCGAACGGTTTGCGTTTGGCGGCTAATTTTCTGGGGCTACTGATCGTAGTTGACCCAGTTGTAAAATGACAAAAGTTAGCTCGAGGGCCCAGAAAACTACATCCAAAATGACGTTCAATGGAGGAGCATGCAACGAGACATCTCCTACTAGTTCCCCTATATAAGGAGAATTCATCAGAGTCGACGAGACTGAGAACTAGTAAACTATTTTCAAATGGTGACAAGTTTTCTAGAGCGACAAGAAGAAAATTGGTCCAGTTTGACCTCAAACTGCGACCGGAGGCCTACAAAATGGCTTCACCAAACTATCCCGAAAAGTTCTCTTTCCTATACTGAATGTTCCATACATTTTTCTAGTATAAACGCTAGAGGTTTGCGAAGACGGGATGTGATTTCTCTTTCTAGGTTTCAAATGGTGATTCAAAACGAAAGCCAACTTTCTAAATTTAATTGACTTTTCTACTGTAGAACCTGGAGTAATAGGGCTCTATAAGAGTGTCAAAAGGATGTCATAATTTCATTTCAGGTCAAACCAAAGGTCAAGGTGACTCTTCCTATACCAAGGTACATGAATGAAACTTCACATCTTGTTTCAGGAGTTAAAGGGTACTTAGTGAGGCTCAGAAAATTAAAAATTTAACTATTTAAAACAAGGAGAAGGTAAAATTTATCAATAGGGAGTCAAATTCATCTGGTAGATAAAATGATATTGGAGCAATCAAGAAGGGTAAGAGTTTTCTATATCATCTCGAAGCGAGGGTGATAGTTCATGGTTTAAAGTAGACGAGTTATAATGACTTCAAGAGTTACGACACGACACTTTATTGTTTTGCAAAGAGTTGAAGGGACATTTAATTGTATTAAAAATATGATAACTTAATTATCTATTTAGTTGCAAAAGAGAACTAAAATATGAGAATTATGAGAGGTAAGGAAAGAAGAACCATGCCTGGAGAACGAAGTCGGTCGAAGCCGCAGGCTTTGGTTCAGCATCTTGCTCGGGAAATTTTCCAACCACCACGTCACACCAACTTCCCGATCACTTGAATTTTTCCAATAGAATAAGTAGTTGCTTGAAAATTTCTGAGCTTTTAACATACCCACTTCATACAAATGTTGTTAATCGATGATGCAGTGTACGAGGTGCCCCAAGCTAGTTAGAACACATACAAGCAACAAGTCCACCACACGACAATCTTGCTCCAAGATTTACATTTGAAACAAGGAGTTAGGATGCTTGCAAAGGTTATGAACACGCATATCTCCATGAATGAATTCCAAGCTCAACCGATCTTTATGAGCACCAACTTGTTTGTAAATCAACAACTTGCATACAGATCTAACAAACCATGGTTGAGCATACTCTACAAATCATGTTGTCCATGATAAAACATCTATCTGGGGTATTTTACAAATAGTTAACGTGCTCTGTCAAAGCTTTCACATCTTGCATCCATGTCTAACATACCCATTTTGTGCAGATCCTGCAAATCATGGCACTCCATGAGACTGCATTTCTTTGAGGCATTCTGTCAAATAGTTCATGTGTCTTTTCTATTCATCCATTTTGTGCATATGCTGCCATCATGGCATTCCATGAGACAACATTTCTTTGAGGCATTCTATCAAACAGTTCAGTGCCTTTTTAACATACCCATTTTTTTGCATACCATGCTATCACTGCAGATCCAGAGACCGCACATCTTTCAGGTATTTTGTCAAACAGTTCACATGCATTGTGTATGCCTTCACATTTTGCATACTTGTTGATCTAGGTACCTGACAAGACATTTAGAGATAATATCTTCCCATGATGCTTTGATGGATGTCCATGCGCTATTCTAAAGCTCCCATTTTGACAGAAGCTGGGAGGTTATCAACAAAGGTTGTGGGGTGTGGCTTCCAACCTGCCAACCATATTTTGCTTGGAAAAGTTCCAATGCAGTTTCAACAAAACCATTTTGTGCATATCCGAAATCATTGCAGTCTATGGAACTACATTTTTAAAAAAAAACCCATGTATTTAGTCGAACAGGTCACATGCTTCCATGTTTTTACATACACATTGACTAGGGCACTTGTGACTGCAACATCTGACAAAGTTCCTTTGCCCTTTTGTTGTGATGGGAGCCCACATAGGTCTAGGCACAAGCTGGAAGGATGTTGGCATGTTTACAAAACAAACAGACACAAATCCTCCTCCGTTTTGCTTTATTTTCCCATGCAGGTATGTGGCGCGACCTGGGAGGAAGCTGAAAGCATTGTGGAGTCTGGCTTTACCTGAATCAAATGCATTTGCATGAAAGCTTCCAAGGCCTCTTCAACAAACTCCTTTTGTGTAGATTCCCTGCACCCCCAAACCAGTGCCCAACACATTACAGGCTTGCATTTTCAAAATGAGGGAAGGGTTTTGCCTAATCTTCCCCCACAAACATGGGTATATTACATTTTAGATCTTTTATTTTATTTTTATTATTATTATTTTATTTATTTAAAAAAAAAATAGAGGCATTACAATATCCGTCAACCAATCCCTACACATCATAAGTACAATTCACATGCCAAATATAATGAATCAAAATATACAATCTATATCAAAAATAGTGTATCCCAAACACCCAATCCTTCCACATCATAGTGACATCTACATTACAAAAAAAAATGAATTTAAGTACACTTTACATACCAAAAAATTGTACCATAATACACTTCACATTCCAGAAAAATAAATAAAATTTCAATCCATTACATAAAACTAAAGACACATAATACACTTCACATACCAAAAATAGTGAATCAAATTAAAATCCACCAAAACAAATTCTAAGTGAAATATATATGCCATATGAATACTATGATTTTGTATATTTTTAATAAAAAAGGGATTTATTATGTCACTCACCCATTAATATATTTTAAAGTTTTTTAACATGAAAATCAAACTACATATATTTTCATGACAACCATTCAATTAAATTTTACAAACAAAAATAATATATGTCCCAACAAAAATAAGTATATATCATGTTATATCATAATTTAATTTTCTTAGTTGGCCTACCACTACGATTAGTTTACGAGGTACTAAACGTCATATATATCTATGAGAGCCTCTATATGATGAGAAAAAGGATAAAATTACAGGTTCTTTTGAAATTTGAGTGGATTTGGGGTTAGTCATTATAGAATGAGAAATATTAGGAAATTCAAAAAAAGATTACACATTAGAAAATGATGGGATCATATAAATATATTTTATAACCAAAATTATTCTAATTAAATCTAAATAGTTAATAATTATTTATATATAAGGGAATCTAGGTTAATAATGTGTCATATACAATACTACATAAACCATTACAATGCTAACTAAAAAGAGGCATCCAACCCTTTATGATGATGAGGTTTTTGGTGACAGAGGATATGAAATTAAAATTTATTAATTATTATTAATTTCTTTTTGGTTTCCTTTGTTATGTATTCTCGTTATCCAAAATTCACCCCCCAAGGTAATTTTGATAACATGCATTAAATTCTTCGGTCCCGAGCAAGATAGATTGATTCAAGGCAAAAAATCATGTTTCTGGGGTCCCCTCGGATTTTTTTCTAACTCTCCTGTCCAAAAAGAAAAGAGCAAGTTCTAAAAAAGGGTGAAAATTTACAAAAACCAAGCTTGGGGCGAAAAAAATCATGAAAATCGACTAAGTCCTAGTCCAGCGATGCTGGGGACAGTTGGGACGTCGGGGCGCGAACCGGCCGAAAAGCCGCCAGGTAGTCCACTCAGCAATTGGGATGTCGGGACGTGTGGGACGTGAAAGGGTGAACCGGCCGAAAGTGGAAAAAATCACCAAGTTTTGTCCGGGACAGTTGGGCCAAGAGTACGTGGCGGACGCAAACCGGCCGAATCGGGTGAATCGGAAGAATTTGTCCCAGACAGTCCAAGACAAGTGGGACAAGAGTACGTGTGGGATGTGAAAAGCTGAAGAGCCGAGAGTGAATGGAAATGTGCCACGTGTCTTCGCCTCAAAGAGGGACAGGGAAGCCCGAATCGGGTGGATCGGAGAAATTTGTCCCAGAAACAGTTTGGGACATCCGAGCCAGAAGTACGCGGTGGACGTGGGGAGCTGAAAGAGCCACCGATGAATCAGAATGTGCCACGTGTCTTCATGGATCAGAGCGGTGGAGGAAAGGGTGAGATTTTTACTTAATGTTTTGCTGAGTTTCCAAAGGCGAAGTTTGGAGCGTTGGCCCGAGCCAATAAAAAGAGGACGCGTGTCCTAAGGAGAAGGGGAGTGTGGAGCTCGGGGAGGACTTGGAGAATTTGGTAAAATTTTTAGTGAAAAACTAAAAGGTAAAAGATGCCCCGCACCCTGTCACAACCAACCAAATTGTGCCATGTGTCCCAAGTGGTGGGGCACGGGGGAAACAATGGAAAATTTTCCAAAGAGTTAAAAAGATCGAAATTTCAAGGGAAAGCCCGCGGAAAGGTGGAGGAGAGAGAAATGCTCAGTGAACTAGCACCTGACACATGCCATCCAACCGGCGGAGCGCAAAATATTTTTTAAAAATTTACCAAAATGCAAAAAGGTCAAAATTTAAAATTTTTGCCCGACATCCGTTTTTTGGGCTGTTTTTCCCTAAAACTTCAGACCTTCATATCTTTTGATCCAGAGCTTGGATTTGCACGTTCTTCATATCATTGGAAAGATTATGAAATTATCTACAATATTTCATGGTCAATTTTGAATTTTGGTTTAGTTTCAAGAGATAAAATTCAAAAAACGGCTCTGGTACGTGTCCATGGGTAGAAATGACCTTTCAGCGACCAAATTTAATGCAGGATGGGTCGCATTCTCCTCCAATTTGGTCAAAAATGATAGGGTATGGGTTTGTAAGGTCCTCCATGCCATTTTAATGCATTTTCAGTCAATGAGGAATGGGCTCCCATGTTTTGTACGTTTTCTCTCTCCTGGGCTCGACCCATGCAATGTAAAAGCCAGATTTGGCTCATTTCTTAAGGGGGAACACTTTTTGGCATAGCAAACTTCTTCTTTCACCTCCAGCAAGTGATTTTTACAAGAATCAGACCTCTTCAAAGATTGTAACAGTTTTCTACCTCTCTGAGGTTGTAATGTAGTGGTTTTGACATTGGAAATGATAATGCAAGCTTTGTGAATGGGTTTCAGTCCTTTGTTTGTATTATTTGCTTCATTTCAGATCCTAAATTATATCTTATCAGCCTATGTATGTTTTATGTTGCAATCTTTGGTTTGTGTCTATTTGCATGACAAAAATATTCACCACTCCTTTTGGTGCATCACCATCTTTAGTTAGTTTCAATTTTTGCATTTCTATCCCCTGTCTCCTTGCAATTTAGAGTAGGATCGGGATCTCGAACATCTCGTAGTTGTGTAAATATAGATCTAAATCAGAGGATTTTGAGGAACCAACCTCTAATCTGGAGATTTCTCTCTCGTTTCACAATTCGTACACACTGGAGATAGGTTTCCATGTTGTGCAATCACACCGGATGCCTAAGACATCATTTAGAACCTTGATTTACATCCGTGGGTGCGTGATTTTGCACTAATAGTTTTGGCATTCGGGTGGGACCTAGAGGTCTCATTTTTATTTGCAACAAAGTTGATGTGCATCTCTGATAAATTTCTTGCTTGAAAAGAGCTATTATTTGCATATCTGGCAACTCTAAGGGGAAGAATCAACTGGTTTCAGTAGTGTAGGCCTGAAAACTCATGAGAAGAGTCACCACAAGGTCAAGAGTTGGAGAAGAAGAAGTTCTATTTGAATACCTGCAATTATCTCCAAGAAGAAGGCAAAGAGGAAGAAGGACTCAAAGGTCTCCATCTCCACCAAACAGAACTCTCTCAACTCCTCCACCTGGTAGGCCTTTCATTTAGTCAATAAGGGTTTTAAGACCAATTAGAATGGCACAAAACAACCCCTATGTCAACTTCATAGGCAGCAGCCCACTTGCCCTCAATGCACAACATCCAATTCCTATTGCAGCCTTGAAGAACATTCCCTACTTCACTGGAGAAAATCAGACTACTCCAGGTGATCATGTTAAAGACATTGCTAACCTTTGTGCAATCCATGAAATCAATGAGATGCAAGTGGCTGTCAAGTTACTGGCATCTTCATTCAAGGGTAAAGCATTGCAATGGTTTAGAAGCCTTGGAGCTGGTTCTATCACAAATTGGAATCAGTTGTGTATAGCACTTCATGAACAATTTGGAGAAAAGGGAGACAACTTGTCTCTTTTGGAGCAGCTGACAACCATCAAGAGAGCTCCCAATGAGCAGCTAACTCGATTTCAACTTCAAATTTCAAAAGACTTGGGAGAGAATTCCAGTGGCGGGCAACAAAGCAAAGAAGAAGGTGCTTTTTCTACTATCTCAAAGCTCTAAATTATGTTATTTTTATGTTAATTCAGTCCATGGGAGGCATAACTATCCCTATGGCTTATAGCATTGCCATTAGGGCTGAAAATTGTTTGATCCAAGCTGACAAACTTGCCCCTAGACCTCCCATGCCATTGTTTCCAAGTTTAGAGAGCCCAAACACCAATCAAGCACCTAGTTTGGCTCCTTCTCCCACTCCTAGAAATCAGAGTTCAAATGAAGCTTCCACTTCATCTCCAAGTGCCCCAAATGAGCTTCAAGAATTCATGAAGCAATTGCAAAACCTAGGCAATTGGTTACTCTCAAAAGGCAGCAGGCCCAAGGTTTTAGACCTTCTTATCAACCCCAAGCTTAGCCTAATAGGCAGCCATACCAACCACAAAGGCCACCTATTCCAATTGTAAATATGAATCAAACAAGGCCTCCTACCAATAGACCATTTCAGCCCTATAATCCCAATGCCATATCTGCCTCTAAGGCATTGGTGCCAACACAAAACAACATTGCTCAGGAGTATGACTGGTGTTTTCCATGTAATGAGCCTCATAACCAATCCATGTGCTTCAATGGTGCTTTGAATCAAGCATTAATGGTGACAACTACTGGTGTGGAGGGTGAGGGCAGTCAAGGAAACAACCAACAACAAGAAACATTCCAACAGCAATCAGCCCCAAATGACACCACATTGGTAAATTGGCAAGCAGAGGATTTTTGTGGCATGAACCAGGCAATGTCTCAAGGTGTTACAGCCAACACAAGGTCAAAAAGGAGGAATTTGGGTGAAGAATAGCCATTAGCCCCAACCAATCCACAACCTTCCATGGCTCCACAAATGATTGACAAGCAAAATCTAATTTCAAATGCACAAGGGCAGCCAACAATAGCCCCTAGGCCAACTCAAATACCAGTTGTTGCTGCCCACATGCAAGGAGTGAATGTGTAAACCAAGGGACAGCAAAGAGATCCTTCATCACCATTCAGTATCATTGATCAGATGAAGAAGAAAAATGTTAATATATCAATGTGGGAATCCTTATCTGTCCCAGGCCAAAGAGATCTGCTGCAAGCTGCCATGAAGGACTGGCCAACTTCAAATCAATAGATCCAAAGGCAAGAGAAGGTACTTACAAATGCTACCCAACCTGAGGGAAATCATGGAGGACAGCAAGGTAAAATGTTGAAGCCCCCTCCTTTCTATGTTTCATTGATCATTGGAAATCAGCTAGTGCACAATTGCATGATAGACTCCGGGGCAAGTAGCTCAATAATGCCTAAACAAATAGTTGACCAGCTAGGGCTCTAGTATGAAACAACATCCAAAGGGGTAGTGCAGCTGGATGGGACAGCAGTAGCAATAGTTGGAGTGATTAGAAACTTGAGTCTTACCTTGCATGCATGTCCAAATGTTGTTGTTTTACAAGATGTATCAGTCATAGACCTTCCACCACTCTTTGCCCTATGCTTGTCAAGGGACTTCACAACCAAGATTGGGGGATATTTTTCTACTGATTGGTCACACATGCTATTTAGAATGAGGTATGGAACTAAGGCTACAATCAGGTCAGAACCTATTGCAAACTTCCATATTGAGCCTTACACTCCAAGTCAGATTAATGCCAATTGCTCAGCATTTGATCAAGAAGATCACCCAAGCACCGATGAGGCTAACACCAAGGTTGGAAGCATCCCGGATCTAACTCTTGATGAATGGGCAAACAAGGTACATGCATTTGATCCTTATCAAGAAGTGGAAGAATCTGAGCTAGGGGTCTATTGCATACACGAAGAAAATCAGCCTATTCCTAGCATCACCAAGCCAAACCACAAGGATGACAACGAGGTATGGCAGCTATTTTTTGATGGATCAAGGAGTAGACAAGGTGCAGAAGGTGGAGCCATACTTGTTTCACCTCAAGGAGTAAAGTACTATTCAGCTTTTAGATTTCAGTTTGCATGCTCCAATAACACTTCTAAATATGAAGCCTTGGTGCAAGGGATGCATTGGGCAATCAAGAGAGGAATAAAGAACTTGCAAGTCTTTGGTGATAGTGAATTGATTGTAAATTAGGTCAAGGGACAACATGCTGCCAAGAATGATCTACTCAGGTGCTACAAGAACAGGGTGTGGAACCTCATGGAAGATTTTGAGGGTTTTGGCATCAAATCCATTCCTAGGAAAGAGAATCAAGCTACTGACAGGCTTGCAGTAGTAGGGGCAGCCTTTGACATTGTGGAAAGCATTCAACAAGACAAGGTATAGCCAAACATCCACGTGATCGTGAGGCCTTCAGTGCCGGATAACAATGTTAGTTGGCAAGTGTTTGAGAATGACCAGCAAATCATCCATTTCTTGCAAGAAGAAGCTAAGTTCTCAGCTAAGAATCAAGAAAAATTGGAACAACAGTATGGTGACCAGGTGGTATAGTTGAGAACTAACAAGCTGCCTAAAGGACTTATCACTTTGGAGTCCATTTTTAACCCTAATGATCAGTTTAGAAAGGAGAAAGAAAATATTCAGGTCAAGAGAGAGGATTCAGTATCCATCTTGGTAGAAGAGAACAAACCATTGCAAATTAGAAGGATGACAACTGAACAAGAAAGGTATGAGTTCATATAACTGTGTCAAGAGTTCCCTGACGTGTTTGCTTAGAGCTATGAAGACTTGAAAGGTTTCAATCCTAGCTTAGCTCAATATACCATCGAATTGGACCCGAATACTAAGCCTGTCAGGCAAAAACAAAGACCAGTCAATCCACACATGGAACCTCTCATGAGGAAAGAATTGGACAAGCTGATTGAGTCAAGGATCATATTCCCAATCAAGCATTCTAGTTGGGTTGCCAACTTATTTCCAGTCAGAAAGAAGAGTGGAGAGATCAGATTGTGTGTTGACTTCAGAGACTTGAATAGAGCCTCTCTCAAGGACCATTACCCACTCCCTTCCATGGAGAAAATCTTACAAGTTGTGGCTAGCTCCAAGAGGTTTTCACTACTTGATGGCTACTCAGGCTACAATCAGATTATGGTGAAGTAAGAGGACCAGTTCAAGACAAGCCTTCACAACCAAATGGGAAACTTTTACATGCGTGAAAATGCCATTTGGGCTATCCAATGCTTATGCTACCTTCCAAAGGGCAATGGACATGGCATTCAAAGGTTTGATTAACAATGTGGTGCTAATTTGCCTTGATGATATCACTGCTTTTTCAAAAATGCAAAGAGACCACCTCTATCATTTGAGGCAAGTCTTCACGAGGTGCAAGAGATTTGGAGTGTCTTTGAATCCTAAGAAGTGTATCTTCCTTGCCCATGAAGGAAAGCTCCTTGGCCATATTGTCTCCAAGGAAGGATTAGCAATTGATCTAGAGAGGGTTGAAGCCATAAGAGCACTACCATTGCCAAGCCACAAGAAAGCCCTTCAAAGTTTCTTGGGAAGGATAAACTTTGTTCGGAGGTTTGTCCCAGATTTTGCAGCCCTTGTCAAGCCCATCACAAAAATTTTAAAGAAGAGCATGGATTTCAAGTGGACAGCAGAAGGCAAGGAGAGTTTTGAAGCAATCAAAGAAGCCATCCCCCAAGCACCAACTCTCATCAACCCAGACTTCTCCAAGGATTTCATCCTCTATGCATTTGGAGGTAATGACACTATTTCTGCCATTTTGGTACAACAGAACAAGGATAATGATGAGCAGCCAATTGCCTTCTTCAAATTAATCCTAGATGACTATGAGGTGAGGTACTATTTTATTGAGAAGCATGTACTTACAGTAATTAGAAGCTTGAAGAAATTCAAGCATTTAGTCTCAAACAACAAGGTCCAGTTGCTGGTCTCACATGCTGGAGTCAAGGACTTCCTCCTCAACAAGGATTTGAATGAGAAAAGGGCAGGTTGGATCACCCATGTCATGGAGTATGACATTGAGATCAAGATCACCAAGCTGGTAAGAGGGAAAGGATTGTGTGAGCAGCTGGTTTTGGGGAAGCAAAGAGAAGTATGCAATGAAGAAGAGGCTGTTTTGACAGTCCAGGACAGCCATGAGCCAAGTGGCAATCAAGAAGAAGACAATGTTGCCCCCACTCCTTGTTGGACCCAAGGTATTATACACTTCCTAGGCACAGGCCTATGCCCTCCGGAGATGAACAAGACCCAAAGGAGACACTTCAGATTGCAGGCTGTCCCGTATGCCATTGTTGATGGAGTTTTGTTCAAGAAAGATGTGAATGGAGTGTTGCTGAGATGCATTAGCACAAATCAGATTCAAAGGGTGTTGGAAGAGTTCCATGGTGGACCAGCTGGTGGCCATTTTGTACCAAGAGTGACAGCTCTAAAAATCATGAAGGCTGGTTATTATTGGCCCAAAATCTTCAGTGATTGCTATGCATGGATCAAGAGGTGTAAGAATTGTGCATTCTTCATAGGAAAAGAGAGACTTGCTGCCCTTCCATTACATCCAATCTCAGTTGACCAGCCATTCATGCAATGGGGTTTGGACTTCATTGGAGTCATTAATCCCAATTCAAGCCAAGGGCACAAATGGATTTTGATAGCCACAGACTACTTCACCAGATGGATAGAAGCAGTAGCACTCAAAGAGGCAAATGATTCTAGCATCTTAGACTTTTATGAGGGGATAACAACCAGATTTGGTGTACCTACTACAATAATCTCTGATAATGCATTGGCATTCATTGGATCTAAGGTGACTGAGTTGGCCATCAAGAACGATATCTACCTAAGCACTTCATCAAACTATTACCCTCAAGGTAATGGCCAGGCCGAGTCTACTAACAAGAACTTGTTGAGGATCATTAGGAGGATTCTTGACGAGAACCAGAGGTCTTGGCATACCAAACTGAAATCAGCCTTATGGGCTGATAGGATAACTCCCAAAAGATCCACAGGTAACTCTCCATTCAAACTTGTCTATGGAAGAGAAGCAATCTTGCCCATGTCACTTGAGTTGCCAACATTGGAACTCATGAAGCAGCTGGAGTTGCTAGAGTTTGAGCCCATGGAGGTGAGGTATGCAGAGTTGATGGAGCTGCAAGAGATCAGAAATCAGGCATCCCAAGCAATGGAAAAGGACCAAGCTTTGATCAAAAAAACCTTTGATAGGAAGGCCAAGGATAGATCTTTTCAGGTTGGAGATCTAGTGTTGAAATGGGATGTGGATAGAGCAAAACCGGGAAGGCATTCAAAATTTGATGCCATTTGGAGTGGCCCATACATGGTCACGAAGTGCAAGAACAACAATGCTTTCCAATTGGCCCCATTGGATGGTGAAGAACTGCAGATTCCAGTAAATGGAATCTATCTCAAGCGTTATAGAGGGAAATTTATCACCTTGTAAATATTAGATTAGATTTTCATTCCTCCAAGTGCTTGTGCACATTGTTTTGTTGTAGGTTAGTTTTGTTTTCCCTAAGTGCTTTGGCATAGCTTGTTGTCCATGGAGATGTTTTGCAGTCCTTGCTTCCATCAGGTGATATTCCATCTTCCTCCTTGCACATTCTGCGTCAGTTAGGGGTTCTAAATAGAATATTTGATGACTCCATGCCCAATGGACTGCTTCAGGCTACTGGTCTCTTCATCTAGCAGGTAGATGACCCCGTTGAGTCGCCAAATTGTTATCCAAAATTCACCCCCCAGGGTAATTTTGATAACATGCATTAAATTCTTCGGTCCCAAGCAAGATAAATTGATTCAAGGCAAAAAATCATGTTTCTGGGGTCCCCTCGGCTTTGTTTCTAACTCTCCTATCCAAAAATAAAAGAGCAAGTTCTAAAAAAGGGTGAAAAATTACAAAAACCAAGCTTGGGGCAGAAAAAATCATGAAAATTGGCTAAGTCCTAGTCCAGGCAGTCTGGGACAGTTGGGACGTCGGGGCGTGAACCGGCCGAAAAGCCACCAGGTGGTCCATGCAGCAATTGGGACGTCGGGACGCGTGGGACGCGAAAGGGTGAACCGGCCGAAAGTGGAAAAAATCGCCAAGTTTTGTCTGGGACAGTTGGGCCAAGAGTACGCGGCGGACGCGAACCGGCCGAATCGGGCGAATCGGAAGAATTTGTCCCAGACAGTCCGGGACAAGTGGGACAAGAGTACACGTGGGACATGAAAAGCCGAAGGAGCCGAGAGCGAATGGAAATGTGCCACGTGTGTTCGCCTCAAAGAGGGACAGGGAAGCCTGAATCGAGCAAATCGTAGAAATTTGTCCCAGACAGTTTGGGACATACGAGCCAGAAGTACGCGGCAGACGCGAGGAACCAAAAGAGCCGCCGACAAATCAGAATGTGCCTCGTGTCTTCATGGATCGGAGCGGTGGAGGAAAGGGTGAGATTTTTACTTAATGTTTTGCCGAGTTTCCAAAGGTGAAGTTTGGAGCGTTGGCTCGAGCCAATAAAAAGAGGATGCATGTCCTAAGGAGAAGGGCAAGTGTGGACCTCGGGAGGACTTGGAGAATTTGGCAAAAGTTTTGGCCAAAAAACTAAAAGGTAAAAGATTACCCCGTACCCTTGTCAACCAATCAAAGCGTGCCACGTGTCCCAAGTGGCGGGGCATGGGGGAAAAAATGGAAAAAATTTCAAAGAGTTAAAAAGATCAAAATTTCAAGGGAAAGCCCGTGGAAAGGTGGAGGAGAGAGAATTTCTCAATAAACCAGCACCTGACACGTGCCATCCGACCGGTGGAGCATGGAAATTTTTCAAAAAAATTCCAAAATGAAAAAAGGTCAAAATTTAAAATTTTTTGCCCGACATCCGTTTTTGGGCCGTTTTGCCCTAAAACTTCAGACCTTCATATCTTTTGATCCAGAGCTTAGATTTTCACGTTCTTCATATCATTAGAAAGCTTATGAAATTCTCTACAGGATTTCATGGTCAATTTTGAATTTTGGTTCAGTTTTAAGAGAGAAAATTCAAAAAAGGCTCTAGTACATGTCCATGGGTAGAAATGACCTTTCAGCGACCAAATTTAATGCAGGATGGGTCGCATTCTCCTCCAATTTAGTCAAAAATGATAGGGTATGGGTTTGTAAGGTCCTCCATGCTGTTTTAATGTATTTTCAGTCAATGAGGAATGCGCTCCCACGTTTTGTATGTTTTCTCTCTCCTGGGCTCGACCCATGCAATGTAAAAGCCAGATTTGGCTCATTTCTTAAGGGGGAACACTTTTGGGCATAGAAAATTCTTCTTTCACCTCCAGTAAGTGATTGTTGTAAGAATCAGACCTCTTCAAAGATTGTAATAGGTTTTCTACCTCTCTGAGATTGTAATGCAGTGGTTTTGACATTGGAAATGATAATGCAAGCTTTGTGAATGGGCTTGATCCTTTGCTTGTATTATTTGCTTCATTTCAGATCCTAAATTATATCTTATCAGCCTATGTATGTTTTATGTTGCAATCTTTGGTTTGTGTCTATTTACATGACAAAAATATTCACCACTCCTTTTGGTGCATCACCATCTTTAGTTAGTTTCAATTTTTACATTTCTATCCCTGTCTCCTTGCAATTTAGAGTAGGATCAGGATCTGAACCTCTGTAGTTGTGCAAATATAGATCTAAATCAGAGGAGTTTGAGGAACCAGCCTCTAATATGGAGATTCCTCTCTCAGTTTCACAAGTCCCACACTTGGAGAGAGGTTTCCATGTTGTGCAATCACACTAGATGCCTAAGACATCATTTAGAACCTTGATTTGCATCCAGGGGTGCTGTGATTTTGCACTAACAATTCCTTTAGTATAAAATCTATCTATCTAATGGTAAATATATTTTGTCAATGTTACTTATAAAATCTCAATGGTGTTGTTTATTAAAATTATCTACAATTAGTATGAGTTACATGGGTTATTTAATCTAGTTTTACAATGATTAACATTTCTAATTATTATATATAATGTATAATTTCTTTTAAATTTATTGATTCCTAATTCATCTCATTATTTGATTCAATTTAATTTGAAGGAATCAATATGGTCTATTGTCTCAAATTTATGTGATAGTTGTAAATAAGGAAATTGGAGGAAGCAGGGTGCTAGAAAAAATCATTCTTAAATCCCACACACCAACATAATTTGGTACTATATTACACACATTAAATATTATATTTATATTTTCTTGTACTGTTTCCTAAAGCATTTCCTTATCTTATTATATTGCATCTAATCCTATTTCCTATGTATGATAAGTATTTCATAGTTAACAGTATTTTGAAAATGTTATATGAAGGTCATAACAATAAGTAAGTCATCTTATAATTTTTCATTTATGGGGAGAGGAGGGAAATTTTTAAGGAACCCACCTAAAAAAAACTTATAGAAATCATGGTGAATATGGTCAGAACCAAATTCATTGGGTTGGAAAATTATCAAAAATTGTGTTCATGGAATTCACGGAATATAACATATTTTTTGAAGGAAATTATAGATGGAGTGGTGAATGAAGGATAATTCATTTGCATGAAGGATATTTATTGTAAAAAACACATTTTAAGTCCAAATGGAGGTCTGCCACGTATTCCTTGACTATTACTTTACCTCGTAATCAGGAGTTGAAACTTTATTGAATTGGTTCATTCCATGGGCTTAGAGTCCACGAAATGCCTTTTCCTTCAGGATGCCCAAAATCCCGCCACATCTCCACCTGATATTCAATTATAGGAATTAGGTATCCTTTTGCATACCTTTATGCTTAGGTTTTGGAATGGATGACACATTGCCACTCCTCGTGCACCGATGCATATCAAAAGTGTTAGTGGATTTCAAGGTTATTAGTAGAGTCTTTTAAATTTGGCAAGTGTTCTAAAGGTTTAACGAAATCAAATCTAGATATCTATGTGTGTGTGTGACTATATATAATATATAATATAATATAGTATAATATATATATGTATATGTATATATGACTTAATTAGATCAATTTTTAAAAAATTCATAAACATGTCAATGAACAAGACAAAATGAACATGAAGATTCCATAGATTTATTGGTGATTCAAGAATTTTTAAGACTCGACCCATCTATCACGTGGTGATTTAATAAAAAATATATGTGTGGATTGGATATCTATTGTCTATTCACATGGTACAAATTATTTTTTGTGGAATTTTTGGGTGAAATGTGGTCATTTCCATGGTCATAAAAATAGCCAAATTATGAATATTAGCCACTAAACGTTTCCCTGGGGTGAGGTAGGATGTAATATCACATCCCTACAAATATCAATTTAATACAACTAGGATATACGTACCTCTCATAGAACATAATATGTCATTGTTATGAGCTAGTGGATGTTAAGCCCTGTCAAATAGTTCTCTTCTATTTTTATAAACACATAGTTTATAACTCTTTTACCTTTCAAATAAAAAAATATTTTCCCTAGTGGATATTAGTATCATCCATGTTCCTATAACACATGACGTGTGGTGAAAATTTATAGCTTGGTAAAGTTAAGGGGTGTCATTCCAAATTCATATGTTAATTACAAGTCTTGAAATCCACACATAGTTTATTTTTTTAGCTATTACAAAGAAATGTATTACAATTAATGGCAATATCTATTTTTTTGAGACACCCTTTTTGGATTGCAATTTCACATCGACAATATTATTTTTTGTGGACTATTTGAGAAAATTGATTTCTTTTACTTTTTTATGTACATATCAAATATACACATAGATGAAACACAACCTCTCAATATTTTGATCTAGTAGACACTAGGCCCTACTCAATCTACTTCTCCTTTTTAAATTCATGGTTTATCTTGGTTTCAACTCAAAAACTAAAAAAGTATTTTACATCAAGATGTTAGGATCATCCATTATCATACTATAGATGGAATGTGGTGAAAGTGTATAACTTATTAAGACTAGTGGACACCAGTAAGTACTCGTTTTTAAATTACACTTATTTAAATATACTCATTATTTGAAATACTATTTATTACAAAGAAGTTATTATTATAACTACTAGTAATAATTTTTATTTTGAGAGACTCCTCCGCAGAGATAATATCACATTGGTAACATTAAGTGTTCATGGTATATCTAATCTAATGACCACTATGCTCTTCCTAATATAACTATTATCTTTTTACAAATATGGTTTATTAAGATTTTACATTTCAAACCAAAAAGTATTCTACCACTTGAATTTTGGGCTCATTTATGTTCCTATTACACATGGTGTTTAGTAAAAATATAAAACTTGGTAATAATAGTAGGGGATATAAAATATTCATGTCTTAATTTCATCACTTTAAATATCCTCAAAATTTCAAGCCCAATATTTCTTCTCTTTTTTCAAACAATTAATTTAAAAATGTTTTACATTTCAATAAAACATGTATTTTTCCACTTGGACACTAGAGTCCTCCACAATCCTATTATTTTAATTATTATCTATTAAAAATATGTGCATCATTATTTGAGGTTTTTCTTAGTAAATGGACATGTACTAAAGTAAACATTCATTAGTTCACTTTTATAATTTTTTTGGACCCATTTATGCTCCTATTACACATGGAGTGTGGTAAAAATATAAAACTTGGTAAGACTAGGATGTGATATGCATAATTCATCTCTTAATTTCATGGCTTTAAATATCCTCAAATTTTCAGGCCCAATATTTCATCTCTTTTTTAAAACACTTCATTTATAAATGTTTTAACTTTCAATAAAACGTGTATTTTTCCACTTGGACACTAGAGTTCTCCACAATCCTATTATTTTAATTATTATCTATTAAAAATACTAGCATCATTATTTGAGGTTTTTATTAGTACATGGACATATACTAAAGTAAACATTCATCGATCTACTTTTATAAAAGAAAGACAAATGATTTTTTTGTAAATATCAAGGAAAGGAGATCACCATTTATATTTTCATTGAGAATAAAAGATCACATTTTCTATGTTGTTATATTATAAAAAAAAAAGACATAAATATCAAGGAAAAGATAAGGCATTTATATCTTCATTGCTAATACATGACCACAATTATGGAGGATTCTCGAATGTTTCTTATGAAGTAATTTTCCCAAATTTCGCCTTCAACTGAATATAACTACCTCATGCTAAATATCTCTATCCATAATTTTCTAATGTGTTAACCTTATATCCTCATCAAGGTAAAGTTGTGATTATGTTTCGAATCAAGCTATGAAATTTCATATATTTCTTGGATGTTTGAAATCTAGAACAATTGGAAAAAAATAGTGGTTTAAAAAAAAATACATATTGGATGGGAACTACTAGACATAAGAAGTGGAATACAAGTAAATAAACACATCAAATTAATTTAACTTATAGAAAAGAAACAAACACAATGAATTATACATAAGAAATTATAATTTCCATGAATATTAAGTACAATAATATGAAGATGAACCTACCTCATTTTCCATTATCCTCCCATTCTAATTAGCATACTATAATTATTAAATTTTTGAGAGGTGATTGGAACAAAAATAAGGAGAAAATTCTACATGTCACTTCTTGCCATCCATTTTCCCTAATAAATTTAGTTTTTTTGTAAGCATTATTTAAATATAATACCAAGTAGAAAGATGTGAGTGAATAAGGAAAATGATATTTCACTAATTCCACAAATCTAGACATTGATATCTCCACTAACTAATCCTTATGTATCATATTACACTTAACATGTCAAAAATAATTAATTAAAGTATGCAATTTATGTCAAAATAAATCATCACTAAAGAAATCCTTGTGTATCATAATACACTCAACATGCGAAGAAATAATAAGACAAAGTATACCTCACATGCCAAGAAAATTGAACAAGAGTACACTTCACATAACAAAAAATGGACTTTACTACACTTCATATGAAATAAAATTGAATCAAATTACAATCTGCCGTCATAACATAATGAAGCATAGTACACTTCATATGCAAAATAACAACAAAAAAGTAAACTTCACATGCCTAATTAGTCAATCAAGTTACAATCCATGTGCAAAAAGAAAATATTCCACCCAAAATACATATGAAATGAAAAATATGATTAATTTTATTTGTAAAAAGGGGGGGGATATATTGTTTCACTCACTCAATAATATATTTAAAAGTTTTTTTATACAAAATTTATAATTTACATATATTTACATGAAAATAATTCAAGTAAAATTTGTACAGAAAAAAATATTTTGTGACAAAAAATAAGTATATATCATGTTTTTTTTCTTTGGTGGTCTACCCCTATGATTAGATTATGGAGGAAATGATTTTTAGTTTATTTTCACAAGCCTCTACATATCGGGAAATAGATACCAGGGTAGGTTCCTTTGATCCTTGACCGTATTTGGGGTTATTCATTATAGAATAGCAAATTTTAGGCAATTCAAATAAATAATCCAACTTAGAAAAGAATAGGATTAGATAAGAAGGTTTTTCAACCAAAATTTTTGTTTTGAATTCAATCAAAAAATATAAATAATTCATTGTATAGGATGGAATCTAAGTGAATAATGTGTTAGGAAATTGATGTAAGAGCATAAAATATAGGTTCTCTATAGGAATGGAAACATTCATTTTTTTGGCTTGAAAGTATGTCACTGAGGTTCTAGAGGTCATTATGTGGTATTTAAGTGTGTTAATTGGATTCTAGGTCTTTCAAATTTCATATTACTCACTTTCCCTCCAAAAGTGTAAGTTTAATCTTGGAGGCCTATTTTGGTGTGACCATGTAATTTTGGCTTAGTTTAAGTGTTTTGGGTGTACTTTTGGAGCTAAAAAGATTTATAGAGGATGAAATGAGGGTTAATAAGGAGGTTCTAGGTCTAATTTTGTGTTAGAGGTCATAAATAGTGTTAAGCTCCTGATGAATGGTCAAGTATAAACATGTGACCAAGAGCTTAAAGGTAGGTACTCGGTGTTACCTGACTAAAAGACATATAAATGATCAAAATTGTAACTAATTTCTCATTCCCATTCGAATGAGAATCATAGAAGCTTCAAGAAAAGTGAGAAAATATGTTTCTAGTGTATACAATCTTGGTATAATAATTTTTCCATGATTTCTTGTGTTAATATGGAGTATTGGATGTTATGCATGCTTTCTTTAAACTGAGGTATTAATGGTATGCTTGGTATTCTTGTGTACTTGCATGTTGATAAGACATTTTTATTGTTAGAGAGTGAGAGAGTAATAGTTGCATTTGAAAAGAATGAGTAGGGTTGTTTTGGGTGAGCTTGTGGTGAATGATATCTAGGCTTGGTACATGCAACATGGAAGGATTTTATAACTATTAGGGAATTATTTTTATCATCTTTCATGCTTTTGAAGGTTTGTTAGATTGTGTTGGAGATGTATGTCTCTTAAAAGAGTAAGAATTGGTGCATATGGAGTCACTATGATAGATTGAGGTGACATCTTAACAAGATTGATCTACATCTATTGAATATCATGGTTGATTATGTGAGTATGAAGTGCCGGAAATCCATAATTAGGTTCATGTAGATATTTTTCCATATAAGCTTATTGAGTAAATATATTCACTGTGGCAATTCAAACTTGAGGGTTTAAAGTTGGGAGGTTATTAGTGTAACAGTGCCTTCAAAGAAATGTGGATGGGTACATAGTGAGAAGGAGGAATACTTGTGGCCCTCATACCCTAACATGCTCATAAAAAGGTGGGATTTTTGAATTAAATCTAATATTAACAATATACATCCTTAAAACTAGAAAACCCTATTTTGAGTAGTTCCATGTAGTAAAGCAATGTGAAACTACAAATATACTTGAGGAAAGAAGGATATTTTAAGGGTTACTAGGAATATTGAACATTGTAAATGGTTATTATAATCCTTTTAAAGATTACAGTAAGGTTGGAAGTGTTTGAATAGTGAAGGAACCTCTTGAAGCTACCCTCTCGTGCTCTATTGTGAATTGCTTAGGGTTTATCAAGAAAATGAATCTTAAAAATGCCTATGCCTAGATTTAAGCTCTGAAATTTTCTACAAATGATGATGACATGGTATTGAAGTAGATTCAATAATAAAATTTGGATTCCATTGGTTATAGGGGTAGATATTCTTACCATTCTCCTTAGGTAACTATGTGCACATTTGAAATCCAGTCTTAGAAACTCATTTTTCAAAGGAACTATACCTAGGACTATCAGTTGTATAGTAAAAATTCTAAGGAGGGAAAAATGACCTAATGGATGCTAGAAGATGCATTTATTTTCCTTGAGACCCCCACATATAGAGATAAGGATAACAATAGGTGTGGACATGACTAGTTAGTTCTTGTAAGCCATAAGGAAGAAATGGGTGATTACAAGGAATGTGTTGGGAATTGAGACTTGAGGTTTTGAGAACACTGTAGGAAAGTCAAGGGAGTCCAAATAAGTCTATAAGACCTCATGAGAAACTTTATAAGTCCAAAACTATATACAAAGTGCAAGGATCTATGGTCTTAAGATATAAGAAGGATGGTATAAAAGTAAGTGCAAGTAGAGTTAAGGTAAGAAATCCTTAAGGTATTATTTAGTGCTGAAACTAACATATCCTAAAGTATTTAATAAAGAAAAAGTTAATGGAAAATTGAGTAAATATGGAAGTCTATAAGGTGGTAATGGAACCAGAATGGATATAAGTGCAAGATTAGAGCATGTATGTGAAAGGATGAAGTCCTAAATCATTTGAATCAAGAAGAGGGTTTTCTAACAAGTATATGGAGTGCTAGAAGAGGGAGAATATCATGGAAAATCTTGAAGGAAGTATGAAGCTACAATCACCTAACATTGCTAGAAGCTACCGAGTGAAGAAGGAGAGAAAATAAGGTAATTGAGTATGTAACCAAATTGAATGATGATTGATCTAATTCATGAGTGAAATGATGTGGTGAAGATTCATATGGAACAATGGAAACTAGGAAATTGAGTTAGAAAGAACCTTTAGTTGGCAAGAATCTAGTTTTTTTGCAAGATTTTACCTTCCTAAGATAATTTAAGGAACAATGTGGAGTATGTTAGAAGTTATATGTTTGTTTTTTGTTCATGGATGGTGTTTATGTTTGTTTTTATTTTTAATAAATCATTAGTGGTATCAAATCTTGGAATTCATTGGAATTGGTTTTTTAGATTGTATATATATATATATATATATATATATATATTGTTGCTAACATTGTTTAGGAGTGTGTGTAGTGAGGAGAGACAATGAAGATGAGTGAAGAGAGGAATGAAAAATCAGTCATGGACCATGGTTATAGGATGCCCACCTTGGATGGAGAAGTCACTATCAGAGAAATAATAAGATAGGATAAAACAAGTTCAAGAGAGAATAAGAGAGCAAGAACAAAAGAGAAGAATAACAAGAATGATGGATATAGGAAAACATACAAAGAAAGATATATGAAGGAAATTAGGCCTCATGAACCAACCTTGATAGATGATGAAAAATTAGAAGAAACAAGAAAAAAGGTGATACATGGATTGATAGAGCTAATGAAGAAAAAGAAGAGAGAAAAAGAGAAGAGAGAGAGGAAAGTTAAATAGGAAAGAAATAAGAAAAGAGAGAGATGGTTTCAACTAGAGATCACAAAGTTGAAGTAAGAGGTAGCACATTTGATGGTACCCATAGAAATAGATACATAAGAACAAGGGAAAGAGATAGGGATAACAATGAATATAATATATAAGTGGAAAGTCAAATATCTTGTGGACAGTAAAAGGAAAAGAAAACAACTAAGAATGAAAATAAAGCAAAAAGAAAGAAGACACAATAAGATGAAAAAGAGAATGAGGAAGCAATAAAAGGAAGTGATTAAAGAGAAGGTGTTGATAGAGAATAAGAGTGAAGAGGAATAAGTGATATATTAATTTTAGGATTCTATTGGGATGGATGAACCTGATTAAATCCATTGGTATGCATAGATACATTGAACAGATTTCAAATAGGAACCAAGTGAAGTGATGACAAGAAGGGAAGAAATTTTAGGGGCAACAGAGCCTCAGGATTTTGAATTTAACAATGTGTGTAGCTATGTGTTTGTAGGTAAAAATAAATAACTTGATGGAAGTGAACAAGAGAGTGGTTTTTTATATGAGAGTTGGGAGAAATTGTAAGAAGAGATAATAGCTTTGGAACATGCTTTATATAAAGAGGAACCATGTGGAAAAGAGTTGAAAAGCAGTTCTTGGATAAAGAAGGAACATAAACAACAAGAGCAAGAGGGATATGTGAATAATGAAGGATAAAAATAAGCCTATGAAGTACCAAACCTCATTCATAAAGATGATGAGAATCATGAAAAGTAGGAAGGGAAAAAGACAAAAGAAATGAAGATAGAGGAAGTTGATGGTAAAGATAAGGTTAAAGTAAGGATGAAGATAAAAATTTCTAGAAATGAAAAATTAATGAGAGGGGTGGTGAATCAGTTATGTAATAAAACCTTTCACTTTATTATTTCAAACATCAAATAAACAACCTCATAAATCAAATGGATTAATTTTGGATCACAATTAGATAAATTTAATCAAGAAATGCATACATATAAAGAACACAAGATGTACTAAAAAACCTTCTTTATTGGTATTCAAATCAGATTACAACACTTCAAATCAGATTACAACCAACAAAGACTTCACCATTTTTTATTCACTCAAATCCTCCTCATGAAACTCCAACCAGATAATGAACTAGAAGAGACTTCCAGAGGTTTTACTTTGTAGCAAATCTTTTCTTATATAGAAGATAAAAGGGGCTTTTCATCAATAATATCACACTCAACTCACTCACACTTTATCTCAAACTCTTTTTGCATTAACAATGTCTCTTCAAATTCCCTTATATTTTTGTGTCTCTTAAACTCACCACTTTTTGGGTGAAATCATGCCTCTTTACATTCTAGCTTGAGACAGATAAGGAAAAATTGATTTATAACTGATAATTTTACCCCCAAGAGTTCATTCAAATCACTTCAACAAAACCTTACACCTTCTCAACTTATACGTCAAAATTTTCAAGCATTACATGGCATGAAGACTCTTCATCTTACAATTTTTGATTTAAAGAACATCTTATGAATTTACATTCTATTTGAAAAAGACAAGCAATTGTCTCTTAACCTCTTGGATGAGATAGAGGAGAGTATTCAAAATTTGTAACTGAAATTACCCTTCAAGTTCCAAGAGACATAGTTTCAAATCAAGGTGAGAAGAGCTTATACAATTCACTTTGAAAAATATGAAGAGCCTACTACCTGTGCACTTGATTTAAAAAAAATTTACCTTGAAGTTTTCTTCTACATGTCCGAGGTCAATTTCACTTTGCAATGCATATGAAAACACTCGCTACTAACCTATTTAAACTTGACATCTTCAAAACATTCTCTTCTCGTGCTTGAGAGAATCAAATATTTAATTAGATTGAAATAATCACTATATTCTTGAGGATTAGTACATTTCACGTTGATTCAAGAAATGATATGGTTTGTAATAGTAGATTCGAGATCTCTATAAACTTTTGCCTAGTAGATTTTCATTTGAAAGAAAAACAAACTGCACAAATCCTTCTCTGTTCAAAAATTATACCAATAAATTCTCAAATATCACTCAAAGTGAAATTGTTAGTGCAAAATCACAGCACCCCTAGATGCAAATCAAGGTTCTAAATGATGTCTTAGGCATCTAGTGTGATTGCAAAACATGGAAACCTCTCTCCAAGTGTGGGACTTTGTCGAGAGAGGAATCTCCAGATTAGAGGTGGTTCCTCAAACTCTTTTGATCCAGAGCTCGGATTTGCACGTTCTTCATATCATTGGAAATCTTATGAAATTCTCTATAGGATTTGATGGTCAATTTTGAATTTTGGTTCAGTTTCAAGAGGGAAAATTCAGAAACGACTCTGGTACGTGTCCATGGCCAGAAATGACATTTCAGCGACTAAATTTAATGTAGAATGGGTCGCACTCTCCTCCAATTTGGTCAAAAATGACAGGGTATGGGTTTGTAAGGTCCCCCATGCTGATTTAATGCATTTTGCATTCAATGAGGAATGGGCTCCCACGTTTTGTACGTTTTCTCTCTCTTGGGCTTGACCCATGTAATGTAAAAGCCAGATTTGGCTCATTTCTTGAAGTGTGGAACACTTTTGGGCATAGAAAACTTCTTCTTTCACCTCCAGCAAGTGATTGTTGCAAGAATCAGACCTCTTCAAAGATTGTAATAGTTTTTCTACCTCTCTGAGGTTGTAATGTAGTGGTTTTGACATTGGAAATGATAATGCAAGCTTTGTGAATGGGTTTCAGTCCTTTGTTTGTATTATTTGCTTCATTTCAAACCCTAAATTATATCTTATCAGCCTGTGTATGTTTTATGTTGTAATCTTTGGTTTGTGTCTATTTGCATGAAAAAAATATTCACCACTCCTTTTGGTGCATCACCATCTTTAGTTAGTTTCAATTTTTTTGCATTTCTATCCCTGTCTCCTTGCAATTTAGAGTAGGATTAGGATTTGAACCTCTGTAGTTGTGCAAATATAGATCTAAATCAGAGGAGTTTGAGGAACCAACCTCTAATATGGAGATTCCTCTCTCAGTTTCACAAGTCCCACACTTGGAGAGAGGTTTCCATGTTGTGTAATCACACTGGATGCCTAAGACATCATTTAGAACCTTGATTTGCATCCAGCGGTGCTGTGATTTTGCACTAAAATGAGCCAAATCTGGCTTTTACATTGCATGGGTCGAGCCCAGGAGAGAGAAAACGTACAAAACATGGGAGTCCATTCCTCATTGACTGTAAAATGCATTAAATCAGCATGGGGACCTTACAAACCCATACCCTATCATTTTTGACCAAATTGGAGGAGAGTGCGACCCATTCTACATTAAATTTAGTCGCTGAAATGTCATTTCTGGACATGGACACGTACCAGAGCCATTTTTGAATTTTCCTCTTGAAACTGAACCAAAATTCAAAATTGACCATGAAATCCTATAGATAATTTCATAAGCTTTCCAATGATATGAAGAACGTGCAAATCTGAGCTCTGGATCAAAAGAGTTTGAGGAACCAGCCTCTAATCTGGAGATTCCTCTCTCGCCACAAGTCCCACACTTGGAGAGAGGTTTCCATGTTGTGCAATCACACCGGATTCCTAAGACATCATTTAGAACCTTGATTTGCATCCAGGGGTGCTGTGATTTTGCACTAACGTAAATCATGAAATTTCTTTTACACCAATTGCGTAATGTAACCACTTAAATTTCCCTAAAAATTTAGCAATTTTGACTGGTTATTTTGAGAGAATCAATTAAATCCTTCTTAGAAACCCTAGGGATAGAGTTTTTCAACTATGCCTACCCGAGGCCTCCAAAATTTTGTTTTCTCAATAAAAGTAAGATGAAAAAAATTCAAAGTTTTCATCCTTTATTAGACCTCCATTTTTGAAAAAGGTATTCAAGCACAAAGATCTTTTAATCATTCTCATTCAACTCAAATTACATATTAGAGTGTTAAACTTATCATGATAGATTTTTCTAGATCAAGAAGAAAGGATTTATAGTTTGAAGTGATCAATAGAGAGGTTAGAGAGAATAATATGGATTCTTAGACACCCTTGGGATGGCCACTAACTTTTGTGGAGAGCAATGAAACAGTTTAAAACACCTCAGTTCATCCCCAAAGCTTCAAACACAACAACATATTTTCAAGCAGTACTATGTAGGTCTTGTATACTAAGATTGTTCACATATCACAAAATTTTCTTCAAGATCCTCCCTAAAAACTTGTGTGAACATTTCAAACTCTTTTCTTAAGCATATGCTTCATTACAAATCATAGAATATGCTCTCTAAACCCTGAGGTTGTTAAACAACAACATAGCCAATAGTGAACAAGATTCACAAAAAAAATAAAATTATATTTACTGATCATGTTCAAGGTTTTTTACAACTTCTAGGAATGAAAAATAATCACATCACATAAAAATTCTAGCTTTAGGAGCACCTGTACCTTCATCCATCTCAACTATATCAACCACACTTTTGCTTCACTATGAGGGATTTGAATTGAACTAAGTCATATTAAAGCTCAAAAAAACTCAAGGAGCATGATAATATCCATGATAGACCATGAATAGCCTAAAAAATTCACATCCAAGTGATTTAAGGTTAGGCATACCACTTTTGCTATTACTGACTCAAGAAGATGTTTATGAGAGACAAAAACATAGTTAGAAGAATGCTCATAACTTCTCTAAAACGTGTCCAATTCACTTGATATTTTTTTACTATATAAATATTTGAATACTATATAAAAATTCCTTCTATGATTTATCCAAAGGATGCACTATAGTTTTTCTTGAGTGTTAAGAATCCAGACACCTTATTATTCAATTTTCAAAAAGTCTGTTTTAAAGAAACTAGTATAACTTCCACATGCATTCTCAGATCTTGATGAAATTTGGCATGAAGCATCATACGACATCCTTATAAAAATATATGATATATTTAACCATAAATGTTCTTGTACTATTCATACATTTTCCACTTACCTAAGCCTACACTATAAGTTCTCGAAGCCCATTACCGCAAACTTTTGAATTTTTCCTCTAGGGGATAAAATAAGCCTTGTTATTGTTCAAAAATTCCATAGAATACATTTATATGCTTATCCCATGCTTATCTGACCGTAACATGACTCGTATCAACTTATCATACCTCATCGGGATCCGTAAACAAGTCTAAATGAGCTAGTGTCATTTGCAAATTTGACCAATTTACTTGATACACCACGTGAGAGATCTAGGTTATGATTACAACATAATTTTTGACTTGTAGATCATATAAAATAATAAATCCAACTTGGAATCTACATCTACGATGAAAACATGTTTTCCTACTTTGGCTTGAGTGGATTCTCACCAAGAATGACTTGACTTGACTTGACCCATAAATTTCATGAATGGACCATATCGACATGTTACTGAGACTCATTTACACCTCTTACTCACCTCAAGGACCTTGTTTTACCTTCATACCACCTTTTAGAGACTCAAGTCACACATATGAGCCTTTGAAGACACCTAGATCACCGAACCATACACCTAAAACACCTAGCCAACACACCTAGATCACCTAGAATAATGTGACATCAATGGACTTGAAAAATATTACAACAAAAGTGACACACACTTGTAAAAAACTCCCCCTTTTCATTGATGACAACCATCTTAGAAACATTGATGGCAATCGTGAAATAACACACACTTAGATGACCTCATTTGCATGTTTCATGACACTTCTCTCTGTATGACATCTATGAAAAACTTATACATGAACTTGACATGGAATCCAATGACTCAAAATGACAACCAAGCTCATCAAAATGAGAGAAAGGTAAGTTACATGAACTTATCTCCCCATTTGACTCGTGATTTTTCTAATTTGACTAATACCTTGTTTTCTTGTATTGAGAAGGAATAAATATTTTTTCCACAAACCCAAAAATCTATTTGTCTTCTGAATCCCCATTCATGGTTTTGTGACCCTTAATTCACTAGACTCATGAATACATTACCCTGTGTAGACCTTCTAAACTCAAGAGACAAACTTATAGATTTTATTTCTCCATATGTCAATATCATCTTTCCTTTATATATCTCTTAGAAACATGATTTTGAGTCAATATCAACTCCCCTACCTTTCTAATGGTAAAAATACCTGATATACCACTTTATTAGGATTTGAGTATCCATGTAGACCACCTTACTTGATTTTTACACCATTGCAATCATTGGATAACTTCCCCAATGAGAGTTGAAATATCTTTGACAGTGATCTTCAAACCTAAATATTTTACACCTTAGCTTTCCTCTATTCTTGTCAATCAACCACAATGTATGGATTTGTATAGGCTTCTTAGGCTAGTATCAAACCATTTCTAGACCACCTTTAAAGGAAACCCAAGATTTCAACTCACTTGATCATAGAAACAAGCTACCTAATGATTGATGCCCTTACTTGACCACTCTTGAATGGTTTTCTCATAATTTTGTAGCCTACTGAAACAAAGATATTTATCTCATGAGAATACATAGTCAAGACACATATCTTTCCATGTGTACTACTTAGAACACCTAATTACATCTATTATGTACTACTTAGAACACCTATTTTCCTAAGACCATCAGAAGCACCTCCATGGATGATATTCTCAATCCTTTGATTGATGAAACCTTTGCATAGTTAGATCACTTACTTTATTTCACTATAACTAGGTTATATGAGGACTAAGACACTATACCATCACATTTTAATCTTCATAGTCTTCAAAAATATTAATTTCCTTCTCAATATTATTCAAAGACATGAGAATATCATTCTCATTTCTTTCTCATTCATATACACCTCTCTGTGATACACTTAATTTCATGTAGCTAACATAGATTATGATCATAGTGTATTGAAAGAGAAGCCAATCCCCTGATATTTTGAGATTTTAGTCTCAAGAACTTGATTTCTAACTCCCTGTTTAGATGACCTATTGTAGATTTCTACATGTTTCATTATTCCCTTGTCCTTTTCTTTAACACATTTTGTGTTATGCTCATTCACACCTTTATTTCCATGTTAATATGTTAAATCCCAATCAATATGAAAGAAATCAACTTCAAATGATTAATACACTCTTATCTCAACATGATTTGAATGCTAAAGACTTTAGACAAATGTTACAATTTTGATGCTCGCTTTAAACACTTAATGAAGAAATGTAATCAAGTCTAGACAAAAATTTATTTCCATAACATGACATATTTTCTTGTTTCACTTCTTAGGATTTTTCTTATACCTGTTAGCATGCATCTAAAATCCCATCAATCATCTTTTTAGCATCAAGAATACCCAAATGAGAGTTAAAAGGACTCCCTCTAAGATAGTATACTTTTCAAACTTACCACTTGGTCAATCTATGTACTTGTTGGAGCTCAAAATTATACCCTAGATATGATCGTGAATGACCAAGAATTCTAAGGAAACATGGGACTTTCTCTCACCTATGGGACCTGTGAGACCGAGACAGTCCTCTAGAGAAGGATGAATTCCTCTACCTATTTCTAATGCTAACACTACGATTCCAAGGGACTAGGGTGAGAAGGATATCCAGAAAAGGGGAAATCCTAAGCTAAGAAGGTGATAACATCATAAGAAAGGTCAATCACTCTACACAAAAAGAAGAAAACAAGAAAAAAACATGGGCGAGAGGGCGAATAGACGTGCCATAGAAAAGAACCATGTATATCTTACTTTCTTTGCATGAAAAATAAATGAAATTGAGCCTATAAGTGGAGGAAACACACAACATACTAGAAATATGAACATAGAGGAAAGGAAAAAATAAAACACGAGACCAAGGAGAGATAACCACAAAACCTGATTTTATTGATCAAAATATGCCCAGTCATTTTCATTCATGGCATAAGGTGAAAAATTACGAGAGGCCAAACTCAAGGTCCGAGACCCATGGGAAGTCGACCAACATTTTGACATGGTTCTATTACAAAAAAGAGAGATATGTTCTTACGATCAAAGCTATTACATTTATAGAAAAATAAGGAGAGAAGAAGAAGACAAAGTGAGCAAAACTTGAACTCAAATTTCTAAGCACCAACAACAGGAAATAAATTCCCTAAAAAAATCTTGTTGCCTCTGGGCTATCCACTCGCAACACATTATTTTCCTTGTGATAGAAAATATGGGTTCCCATACTACATTAAATAAAGGTAGTTGTGCCACTGGAACTACAAATTTTACGTGTTGTATATGTATTCCACATTTATACATATCTATTCTCACTTAAATTAAGAAATATAATTTTTATTTCATAGAGGACGCCGAGAGATTTCCATTGATTTAAAGTTTGTAAAGATTGGATCATCCGATTAAAGTTTATAGAAATTTTAGTGTCCCGTGGGAAAATATCATTTTTCTTCGATATGTGGCTCTCTCCTTTCAGTCTTGTGTGGTTTTTACCTCCATGGCCTCATCTTCTTCACTATGTAGTTCTAACATCCCTTCGCTTTGACACACGCCTTAAAAATGGCATGGATTTGATCAACGTCCATGGAACTATTTTCCTTCACCGCACGGATTTTCTATTTTTCCTTTATTTTTCATATCTTTTTCAACATCCGAGAACCATTTTCATTGATTTGTGGCTTTCCTACAACCTCCATGACATGATGAAATTATTCTATGGTTATTTCTTGACTTTGGAGGCTTAATCTCCTTAGTCGCGGCTTCCTAATATTTTTCCTTCACTTTGCGACATTAATTATTTTACCCATGATTCTTGACTTTCTCTTTGGCATACTTGAACTTCTCTGTGGTCTTCATTCTAAGTCTGTGATAGTCCAAGTTGTTCTATTTTTGCAAGGACGTAAAAATAGACAACAATATTGTTACATGAATTTGTCATGTCCTAATTCTCATCCCTTTTTGACATAACTCACTAAACAAAATGCTCCCAGTGACTAAGAAAAAATTGTAGCTTACCTTTAGTGAATTCAATCATTTGATTACCAATTGTGATATTGTATTTACCACCCAAAAATGCTTTCATTCTTAGCTTATTATGACTTGAAGCTTCAAGAAGTTATTTATTTATTTCTGTACTAACACTCCTAAACCTTATCATTGTGAAGACCACTAAGGATCATGTATATCAATACCTTGGCATGGTTTAATTCCATTTAGGACACTACTATAGACCTCTGTAAAATCTTCAAGATGTAGTACATCTTATTTTAACTTCAAAAAAATGTGTAGAACAAAGTCACAGACCCCCATCGCACTATAGCATTTATTTTGTCCCTTAGACACTTGAGATTACATTCTCAGAATTTGGATCACATGAGTTGATGCATTTCATAACTCAAAGTAGGTGAAACAACCATTTAAGAACTTTATTCATGAACGATTAACCTGATCTTTTCATAGAGACCATGACAAAACTACTTATGTCCGACTTTCGATAAATTATCAAAATCAAGCCTCTATCATACCCGAGAAGACTTCCATACACACATTTTTCTCTCACAAACTTATAACACATTTTTGAATTTTACTTTCCACCTTCTAGAGAATAATAGCCATGTTTTACTAATGAGATAATTCACGTAACAACCTCATACTATTCAGATACTCTACATAGTTAGTAAAGGCTAATGTTTATGTAAAAAAAACTTAGAAGCCATTCACACTGTCCTAATCATACTAGTTCTTCTTCAAATATCTCTAAGTAACCATTATGATGTATGCGAGCACTTGACACTTTCTCAAATTTTCATGAATATTTTATAACTTATCATGAACTATATCACATACATGAGGATCGATAAATCTTTTCTTCTAACATGAAACTTCTTTAGACACCTTAGAAACCTCCACACATTGTTCACATACTAATTATGCCAAATTTTTACTATCATAGGCCTCCGAGATATGTACCTTGTAAAAATTCCTTGCACTGAAGCTAATGATTTGAGATATTCTTTGAAACCCCATACCAAGGCCCTACCACCTTGCAAAGTTAGTCTTCCCATGACCGTGTCTTTAGATTCTTCAATCCACATAATTTTAACGAGTCTTATATGATCATCTTGTTAATTCTTTTCCTTATAACATTCTTGAGAGAATGGTATAGACCCTTAAGCCAATATAGTGCCTATGAGAACCTTGAAGCCTATTATTTGAGGAAATCCACCTATTTTGCATGTTTTTTTCAAAAAAATTCACAAATCTTCACCTTCATCAAGATCTCATACAATATGCAAAAAGAGAATCTCTAGGCATACTTTTTTTTAATTTTAGCACCTTTAGAGACTCAAGAACACATAACTCAACTACTCACAACCCAAAAACACTACAGATGATCACCACAAAATTTTCAAAGTGAATGACTCTTCTATGACACATGATTTCCTTAAATAGTCTTCTGAGACAAGAGCATAACACAACATGCATTATGGACTCTTAGACATACTTGACACTTTCATCTACAACTCATGATGACTTCATGACACTTTATAAGAATCAGAATTCACAAAATGACCATGTCTCAACAATGAATGATAATGTGAACCTAGAGAAACCTCTCACACCATATATTACTCGTTTGAGACCACTTCAAGCTTCAAAACATTATAGATACATGCATACACCTATTGACTCAGAATAGACTTTATGATATACCGAAGATCATAGATTTTCTAACCAACTCCAACTACAAACTCATATCAAAGAAGGATATTTCCATGATTAAAAAGACACAACAACCTTCTCATGGGATCCCATCATCATTCATATGCACACTAAGTCACCATAGACTTAGAATACACCTTGATAATGCAAATACTGATTTGTAAACACAGTCATGCACCCATGAAGACACCAAAACATAGAAACTTGACTCATACTACAAGATCAATTACTTAGATTCACAAAAACTTGCAAAGAGACTTAGCAGCTCGTACCTTGCAAACAAGAAGGAGACACACAAAAATTGACTTAAACATCTCCCCCTTCACTCCAAAACTTTATTTTTGCTTTCACCTTTACACCTCTAAGAAGCCTAGTAGAGACATACATCACCGTGGAGAACCTTGATGAGAGACCTAAGAAGGTCTCAAGATTTCTTTGGTTTCTTGAATGGTTCATTATTTTCTAATTCTTAATTTTTCACAACATACCCCTTCTCTTGACCAGTCACCTTCTTAGCACCTTGACTAGCTTCTTCCTTCTTGAACTTATGAACTTATTGCTTGGGTATCGAATTTATTTCTTTAGTTACCCCGCATCACAAAACCTTGCAATGTGTCCTACCTTGTGGAACCTAAAGCATTCCACTTGCCTTCCTTTGCACTCAAAATCCCTATGTCCATATTCATTGCAAGCATAACAATAACCATTGAATTTTCTTACATACCTCCTTATGTTTGATGGATCATTTTTGTAATAATTTTCTAGATGTCCTTTCTCATGAAAGTGATAACATTTAGTTCCATATCTTTGTCCTACTTTTTTCTCTTCTTGATTTCCTTCAAAGTGATGTTCTTGAGTCTTTTCTATATAATCTTCTCTCTTCTTAACCTTAGGATTACACATAGTAGGCCTATGTTCATAAACACCACACTTGTAGTATTTACTATGAAAAACAACATCCCTATATGCATTTTGATGTTTGTTGAATGATATCACATGAGATGAAAGCTTTGAAATATATCCCTTTCTTGACTACATTTTTCCATTTGATCCATGACTTGATTCACCTTCATTTTTCTCTATACTGTATGAATCTTCTATGAAACCTAGACCTATTTTATCACCATATGAATTTTGTTTTCCTAACATCTTATTCAAATTTTCTGATCTCTCTTGAAAAAATAATACCTTACTTTTCATGATGCTTAAATTTTTCTTCAGTTCTTATTTCTCAGTTAGGGATTCCTTGAGTTGATTCTGGATACACTTGATTACTTCCTCATGTGATTCAATCAATTTTTCCAGCTTCTCTTTATATAACTCTACTCCCCACTTTACATGATAAATATCTCCCATCCTTGTCACCAAATATCTCCCTCTAGCTTGTTAAAGTTGTTTCTAAGGGCCTACTCGATACGGATTCTAAGAAATCAAAAAGGAATTAGAGAGGGGTTTAATCGATCCTATAATAAAACCTTTCACTTTTCTATTTCAAACATCAAATATACACCCTCATAAATCACATGAATGAATGCTCAGTGACAATTAAATAAATCTCATCAATAAATACATCCATATCAAGAACATAATATGTACTTAGAAACCTTATTTATTTGTATTCAAATCAGATTACAAATATTCAAATCAGATTACAACCAATAAAGACTTCACCATTTTTCTTCACTCACATCCTCCTCATGAAACTCCAACTAGCTACTGACCTAGAAGAGACTTCCAGGGGTTTTGCTTTATAGCAAAGTTTTTATTTAATAGAAGAGAAAAGGGGTTTTCATCAATAATCTCACACTAAACTCACTCACACTTTATCTCAAACTCTTCTTACATGAACAATGTATTTTTAGCTTCCTTAGAATTTTATATCTCTTAAATTTGCCACCTTTCCGACCTAAGCGGGACCCTTTACATTATATCTTAGATAGATAAGGACAAATAAATTTGTAACTAAACATTTGACTACCTCATGATTTCAATCAACTCACTTTAACAAAACGTTACACTTCTCAACTTCTACATCAAAATTTTCACGCATTACATGGTATGAAGAATCTTCATCTTATAACTTTTGAGTTAATGAGCATCTTATGACTTCACACTCTATTTGTAAAAGACAAGAAATTTTCTTTTGACCTTCTTACACAAGATAAATTAGAGTTTTCAATAGTTCTTTGAAATGACCCTTCAAGTTCCAACATACATCCTTTTAAATCAAGGTGAGAATATATTGTACCATTCACTTTTAAAAATATGAAGAGCATACTTCCTTTTCATTTGATTTAAAAATTTCATCCTGAAGTTTTCTTGTCCATGTCCGAGGTCAATAGCCCTTTGCAATGCATATGAAAATAGTCACTATTAAAGTATTTCAACTTGACATCTTGAAAATATTCTCTCGCTTAGGATTGAGAGAACCACATAGTTAATTAGATTGAAACATTCACTATATTCCTGAGCCTTAAAGCATTTCACATTGATTCAAGATATGATTTAGTTTGTAATAGTAGATTTCAGGAGCTTTATATACTTTTACCAAGTAGATTTTCATTTGAAAGCAAAAATAACTCTCATGTATAGATCCTTATGGGTCTTCAAAAATTCTACCAATAAATTATCCTAGCTCATTACGTGACATCATTAAATTCCTTTACACCGGTGGCGTAATGTAACTATAGACATTTCCATAAAAAATTAGTAATTTTGAATGGTTAGTTTGAGAGGATCGATCAAATCCTTCTTAGAAACCCTAGGGACAAGGTTTGCTCAACCGGTCTATCTCAAGCCTCCAAAAATTTGACTTCTCACTCCAAATAAGATGAAAAACTAAATTCAAAGTATTGATTCTTTATTAGACCTTCCTAAACCTTTTCAAAAAGACTTTAAAGCACAAAGATCTTATAATCATTCTCAATCAACACAAATGGAAAAGTACAATGTAGAACTAGTCTTGATAGATTTTTTTGACCAATAAGAAAGGATTTATAGTATGAGTGATCAATGAATATGTTAGAGAGAATCACATGGAGTCTCATACTCCCTTAGGATGGCCATTAAGCTTTTTGAGAGCAATGAAATTTTTTCAAACACCTCAGTTCATTCCAAAATTTCAAATACAACACAATTACTTAAAGTTGTACTGTGCAGGTGAAGTATACTGAGATTGTTTAAATGTCACAAAAATTACACCAAGCTCCTCCCTAAAATTTTTTGAGAACATTTCCAAATATTTTCTCAAGGATATGCTTCATTACAAATCATAAACTGTTCTCTAAACCCCGAGGCGCTTAAACAACAAAATAGCCAATAGTGAACAAGATTAGAAAAAACAAGTAAAATATATTTATTGATCATGTTCAAGGTTTTGAAAACTTCTAAGAATAATAAATACTCACATCACATCAAAATTTAAGCTTTAGGACCATTGTACCTTCATGCATCTCAACTATATCCACCACACTTGTGCTTCACTGTGAGGGCTTTGAACTAAACTAAGTCATCTTGAAGCTCAACAACAACTCAAGGAGCATGATAATATCACTGATAGACCAAAAATACCCTCAAAATTCACATCCAATTTATTTAAGGTTAGGTAGACCAATTTTTCTATTACCGATTCAAGAAGATTCTTAGGAGGGAGAAAACATACTAAGAAGAATGCTCATAACTTCTCTAGAAGCTTGTTGAATTCACCCGAGATTTTTGTATTATCTCAATATTACAATCCTATACAAAAATTAATTATATTATTTATCATAAATATGTACTATATTTTCTCTTGAGTGTTAAGAAGCTAGACACCTTATTATGCTATTTTCAAAAATCCTATTTTAGAAAAACTAGTATAACTTCAACATACCTTCTCGAGCTTAATGAATTATGTCATGAAGAACCAAAAGAAAAAAATCTATTTAAAAATGAGATATTTATCCATAATTATGCATGTAATATTCATAACTATACCACTTACCTCATCTTACACTTTG